>CM060198.1:7931666-9315833 GCA_030549335.1 Pontederia crassipes
CCTATCGAGCCCTTCACATTTTAGATATTATCTTTTGCATTAGTTTCATCCATTCATTTATCTCCTTAAGGCCTATATCTAATCCAACTTAATAGGAATTAGTGGATTTTTATCTTCTCCAGCTGGCCGTTTAGATTTGCTTTGATTTTTTTGTGGGTTGTTACATTATAACCTTTTAAAAGAAAATTCGTCCTCGAATTTTACATGAAGTGGAGGACTTATTGAAGAAATGCGGGAACTCTTGGCGCATTCCCAACTCGAGCTTCCATGTTACCTCTTCGTCGTGGTGGAACGCAAGGCTACTTGGACTGTGGGTACATTCTTATTCTTTAGAGCGTTCCATAATATGAGTCGAACACGTGACAAAAGTGAGGTCTCCTGCTAGATTATAATCTTGACATCCTATTGGCGATACTTCTTAAGATTGGAAATGTGGATTACATCATGCATTCACCCAGAAGAAGAGGGTAGTGACAACTTATATGAAGTCTCAACAATATTTTCAATTGTCAACATAGCAAGGGATAAATTTTCCTCACTTGCTGAATCTCGTGACCCTTTTTCATAGGAAATATTTTCAGCAAAACTTGTTCACCAGTTTGAAGGTCCTAATATTGTCTGCCCCTATCTATATAACTCTTCTATCTATCGTGTGCAGTTGGTGACATCTTCTCGATCATCTCAACATTCTTTGAGTACTCCACTACTTCTTTCACTTTCTCTATGCTTATGGTCCTTTCTTCATCCACTTCACCCAATAAGTAGGTGAGTGACAGTTTCACTCGTACAAAGTTCTAATTGGTGTCTTGCCCGGTGTTTGAATGATAATGATTATTACAAAAGAATTTGATCCAATATAACGGATCATCTCTATTAACATGTAGTTCTTGTTCTACTATTACCCAAGTGTATAACATTATAATTACCAGAGCTAATAACCTTCTTAAAAGGAGTGTTAGTGGACATTCTTGAGCAGACACTTCATCTACTCCTCTGAAATTATGTTCATTTATATGTATATATATGTATTTGACATCACATGTACTTACTATTATTTCTTTTATTTATTTATCTGTTATTATTATTATTATTATTATTATTATTATTATTATTATTATTATTATTATTATTATTTTCACTCTAACCTCGGCCAATGATAATTGTACTATAGATACAAATAATTAGTTGCACTTTGTTATCATCTTGGGCCCTTTCATCCCTTTTTATGAAATCTTTATATTTCTTAATTGTTTAACATTAGAATTTGAAGAAAAATTTATCATTATTTCATAACTTCGTAAGCTCTTAAGATCTTGTATATGTGAGTTAAATCACTTTATATCCATTGATCCCTTATACCTCGGACATCCATAGCTATTGATCTGACGTCCATAAGGGTCTAGTACTCAATGTTAGTAAATTTTTTGGATTCGATGAAAATCCACGCTTAGTATCGTCCAATATTGATGTTCTCGTGATATAGTGTGATGATAGTCGTTTGGAGATATGATCACTTGGCCTTCATCTTATATCAAATATCTTGAAAGATTGGACAAAGCACAAAGATAGATAATTGCCAACTGAGACAATTATATTTGGAATCAATCAAGAGTCTTACAAATCATTTAAGGATGGATCGTTCTTAGCAATCTATGCCATTGGAATAAGATGATTCATTGATCAATGCCATTCCATATCTTTCCTACATCTCGATTCTTGTATTAATGTTTCGTTCGTCAATTTAATCATGGGAGTTAAGTTTAACTTCTTGGTTTACCTTGCATTGTCTTCTATTGATCTTTTTGTTGCAATATCATGTCATATAATTTCATAAAAATGCTAGTGGTTACATATTATCACATCAAGTTCTCTTCTTTCCGGGTGGAGTATCTTTCAACTCCATATATGTGGAATAAATCGGTATAATGGTTATATAGGAGTGAAAAGCACTCCGAATCGATATTCTCTTATCGAATGATATCTACACTGGGGTTGCTCTGTCGATAAAACACATGGTAAAATCCAATATATACTCCAGATCAAAATAGAGTTATAGAATGAATGAACATGACACTTCTGGATAGAGCAAGGTGCATACTCTATAATATTGGTCTGAATAGGACGTTTTGGGCTGAAGCTGTTAACATAGCCTGCTACTTGGTCCTTGGTTGATTTCTTGTATCAAAATTGATTGCTATTGTATTGAATTGCCTTGATGATTGTTAGGATTTAGAAACTATGATAGGATGAAACTCTATTAATGATTCAAGTGAATTTCGAGTTGAAATCAGCCTGTAACCCTCGCCGTCATGGCCGTGCCGGGCTTAAGGCACGCCCGTGCCACCTCTATCACGGTCGTGCCATAGTGTGGGCACGCCCGTGCCATCACTCGACTGCCAAATAAAAAATCGGTCAGCACTGGTCGACCGAGCTCCCTACCCATCATGACCGTGCCACCCTAATGGCATGCCCGTGCTACGACCAAATTCCTAGCCGCCGGACTAGCATAAAACCGGTCGATCGACTCCTTTGAACCGATCGACCGCCGTCACCCTCTGTCATGGCCATGCCACTTTAGGGCACACCCGTGCCATCTCACGCCCACTAGTACGCCTGTGCCACAGGTTACGACTGCTCCCTTTCCATCGGCACGGCCGTGCCACTATGTTGTCACGGTCGTGCCAGGCTACAGAACAACCTCTGATTTCATGCATACATTTCCCTTGACCCTGATCTGAATGTTGTCGGTTTGTCTTAGATTAATTATGATTATGACTGATTGTTATTGACATGTCCTCATCGAGATTCTTACCTGATTAAGACATGAATCATTTACTAATTTACTACTGATCTTATTGCCTCTAATTGTATGAAGAACAAATAATAACAAGTTTCTAAAGTGATTAATAAGTTAAGATGGAAGATGAATAATGAGTTGCCAATCCAAGTCAAGTGCCTCAAGATAAGGGTCGCTCCCTTGGTCACGATTTGATCACCCATTAATAAATTATGCAAGGTGATTTCAAATTCACCCACATCTATTCGTGCTTGATCCTACATGCCTAATCGTCCGTATCAGCAGCCACATCCTCTGCGTTGCTCTTACGTCCGAGTTGCCTTTCCTTCGTGTTCTACTCTTGAAATTCGTCCAGGCAACGAAAGGTCGTCAGGAGATGTCAAGATAGAGGAGGATCATGAGAGGAAAAACACTCAATCAGTGCAGATATGCGGAGGAAGAAAGATGTTCGTCTCGCCTTTATTAGGTGGGGTTCAGAGGCGTTGGAATTTCTTCAGGGTGTGCAGACGTGCGTGTATAGGACACATATTTTTGGCAGGTTTGATTTTTCTCACGAGAGTGGAGGTTAGGAAAAGATATGGTGATTTTATTTCATCATAATAACTTTATCCCCCATCACGGCTGGAAGGTCGACATTTTCACAAAATCTTGGATGCTAGGTGGTTATGTCGAGCTGTCCGTTTTATTTATTTATTTATTTATTGGGTGTTACAAGATCTGTCTATGATTATTTGCTTTACTTTCATGTTCATTTTTTTCTACGTGCTTTTTCTCGCCCTGATTTTCTTACATAACCCAATCAAGATCTTATCAATCCAGTTAAATGGGGATTCAGTCAATTTTTTGTCGCAATTCAAGCCTGAATTTTAAATTATGAACAATATCGTTTAAAAAAAAGTACACATATATTTCAAATTTATATATTCTGAAAAAATACGCTAAAAGATATTATAATACCATCACTGATTTGGTCCTGTGGAAATAAAACACAAGGGAGGAGGTCCTCCTCTAAGTTTTACAGCCTAGTGAAGAACCTATAAAGATATACAATGCATAACTTTAAATAACATAAATCAATAATGATGACAATTACTTATCTTGGTTTGGAGATTGAGCATGGAGTCATCATAATTCATGAATAAAGAAAGTCAGTAGATATCAAAATTAGGAAGATCAAATGATAGGCGCTTGGAATCAAGAGTATGCTTGACTTGATGATCATGATTTCTTTATTTAATCATACTTTTTAATCTTGAATCATGCTTAGAAATCAAGTGACTTTATATGCCTTTAAATTTTCATGGGTATGCCGATCGAAATGATACAGCCTTGCGCGAGTCAATGGTGATCAAACCACGGCATAGACTGGCGACCCAGTCTTTATCTTTCATCTCATCTTATTAATCATTTTAAAATTTTGTTATTCGTTATTCATCGTGGTGTGGGAACCAATAGATTAAAAAGAGAATGAATCAACATCAAGGTCCATATCTTAAATAGGGATTAGATCTTGGTGAGATCATGTGTCATAAATCCAATCATAATCGTGATTAATCAAAATAAGAATAGATAGCATTCAGATCAAAATCAAGGATCAATAGGAAACATGATAAATAGTCTCAAATTTTTATAACCTCATTCGGGTACAGGGTGATCTAATTCGGGTTCATAGCATAGACCTGGACCGAGTGTAATCGGCACTCAGGTCGAGTTCATGCAAAGTGTCACATATCGTCGAGGTCAATGCGGGACAAACCTGGGCCAGATTAAGTGGAACCCAAGTCGGATAGTCGACCGGTCGACCGTCGAGAGGTTGACTGGACTGTTACTCACTAACCTCAGCCAAGTTTTGTGAGCACGACCATGTTATCAATCAACACAGTAGTTTTTAGTATGAACCCGGACCAGTTTCACGGAGAACCAGGCCGGGATCCGTAAGGTGCAGAATGTCGAAAGTAACATGAAAGAGTCCTAATATTTTACACATGCAAATTAAGTACCAAAGATTCATAAAGTAACACAATAGATTAAACACCACATATATAACAATCATCGTGGCAGATCAAGCAAAATAACAATCAGATTCCTACACGTAAGTAATCATATCACAATCCAAATAGAAAATAGATCAAACATCATATTCATCTTCATATCGTCTCGTTCCTATTATTCATACTTTGGACATGATCAGATCGTAATAGCATGTTGATTAGATCCATCTAGAGTTATGCAAGGTGATTTCAAATTCACCCACATCTATTCGTGCTTGATCCACCCTGTCGAATCGTCCGTATCAGCGGCCGCATCCTCCGCGTTGCTCTTGCGTCTGAGTTGCCTTTCCTTCGTGTTCTACTCTTGAAATTCGTCCAGGCAACGAAAGGTCGTGAGGAGATGTCAAGATAGAGGAGGATCATGAGAAGAAAAAACACTCAATCAGTCTAGATACGCGGAGGGAGAAAGATGTTCATCTCGCCTTTACTAGGTGGGGTTCAGAGGCGTTGGAATTTCTTCATGGTGTGCAGACGTGCGTGTAGAGGACAGATATTTTTGGCAGGTTTGATTTTTCTCACGAGAGTGGAGGTTAGGAAAAAATATGGTGATTTTATTTCATCATAATAACTTTATTCCCCATCACGGTTGGAAGGTCGGCATTTCCACCAAATCTTGGATGCTAGGCGGTTATGCCGAGATATCCGTTTTATTTATTTATATTTTTTTTTTTGGGTGTTACAAAATTTGTCTTTGATTATTTGTTTTACTTTCATGTTCATTTTTTTCTACGTGCTTTTTCTCGTCCTGATTTTTTTACATAACCCAATCAAGTTCTTACCAATCCAGTTAAATGGGGATTCAGACAATTTTTTTGTCGCAATTCAAGCCTGAATTTTAAATTATGAACGATATCATTCAAAAAAGTACTTATATATTTCAAAAGTGTATATTCTGAAAAAAAATATGCTAAAAGATATTGAATATATATAATACATGTCATATTATGAATGACTGAATGAGAAAAATGGATAAACAAAATAGAACTCATACGTTCTTGATGTATAATTAATTGAATTTTCAAACAAAATCCTGTCCTAACTTAAGCCAGTAAAAAACTTGTACTGAGACTGCTAAGATTTTACAGAAACACGGGGCATAAAAATTATTGAAGTTTCATCATAAAAAGAACAATCGTTCAGGCTACAAACTTTTTTATATTTATGTTTGAAGAATACATTTAGAAATAATTTTCATGCTAGTATTTCAAACTTTCTAATGCATACAATTCAATCATAATTATATATATATATATTTTTTGAAATTGTTTTATTTAGATTTTTAATTCTGTTTTATTTTGTTAATGTGCCCTCTTCGAGTGATCAGCACTTCAGCGGTCCCAACAAAATTGAAAGAGCATACGTACTGTATATCTTGACTGGTCTGCATGTAAATTAATGGGTTCCACTCCGTTCGTACTTAACGATGTACCTGGTGTGTGTGTGTGAATGTCAGAGGTGAACTCGGCGCTTCCGGCTGGTCAAAGGTGAGCTATGTGAATATAATGTTGAAGGTTTGTTTTTGGAGAGAAGTTTCTCTTAAGAGTGTTTTTTTGTAGAAGCCAAATTTTCTTTTGCAGCTAGATTCTCAATGTCGACCTCTTCGTCCTCTATTGCTATCCTTTCCACCGCCCATAAAAAAATTTGACTCTATTGCCTCTGTTATGAAATTAAGTCGTAGACAATAGTGTATCTACCCTAATATCATTAACCTTATATTTAATAATATATGATAGTTTTGATGTTGTCTCAATATCTCCATTATGATTATCAGGAAACAGCTTTAATATTGGTTGAAGTCCTATTTTCAAACTCTATCCTACTTATCCTTTTTTTTTTACTTCTTATTATATGAGCGGAATACGTAAGTTCCTGTCGAAGCAAAAATATGTTGATGCACACATCATCATCCCTTTTACTATACATATACAATATTAAACCAAAGCTTAATTTTACTTTTGGGCCTGGTTCGATAAGCGTTCTGTGACCCCAAAGTAAAATTAATTTCCTTGATCTCCTTCTGTCTTAGGAGTCTTTGGGGCTTGAGAAATGATGTTCATTTCATGGCAGTCGAGCAACCCATTCAAACGATTTGAGAGAAGGTTATGCCTCATATAGTGAATATGCTATTATCCACTACCCTGAGGCAAGATGACCCCAGTCCAACTGCCATGCCTTGCGGATTCGAGCAACTCCAGGCTTTCGATGATAGAGTGCAAGATGAAATTACTCATACGATCGAATAAAAAATCCAACTCTCCCGTTTCCTCCCATTCGATCAGAGGTCTGTTTGAGTCGACTTTAACCCAACCGTGAGACCACGGGAGCTCCCACCGGACCCAACACGCCAGTCGCCGTAGGGTGGGGGCTATAAGTAGCGCACTGATGGGGGATAAAAGAACGACAACTCCATCACGCCATTCATTTTTCTCTATTATTTCAGTATTTTAATTCTCCAAAGATACATATTATATATATATATATATATATATCTTTTAATTTGTAATTTCTCAAATGTTTTTAAATTTTAAAGTGTGTTCCGTGTTAGGCTAGTGTTGTTTGCAGTTAAACCTAAAAGTTTATTTTTTTATTTATGCTATAATGCAAACAATTTCATGTTTTAATGCAAATCTAAGTTCTTTATTTTACAAAATATATATCACATTTATTTTAATTATTGCCAAACTTGAAGTAATATATAATTAGCCCTATTTACGAAAATTCTTAGTTCAATAGTAATTTTTATATTAATAGAAATGTAAAATAAATAAACCAATTTTAATTACTAATTTTCTTAAATTGAAATGATTAATTGGTTATGGTCAAAACTAAAGTTTTTTAAGAAATAATAATAATAATAATAATAATAATAATAATAATATTAGGAATATTACCAAAATATCTTGGGCGAAAGAAGGACTACCGATAGTCATTATAAGAAACTTGCTAAATATTTGAGATAAATTAGCGACACAAAAGAAGTGACACTAGTTTGACGTCAATAGAGTCGCAAGAGTGTCTCCTTAGCTGCAATAGTTTCTGATTAGTGTCGTCATAGTGTTACCACATATCGACGCCAAAGCTGACGCGCCCCCATTAGTGCACGCCAAAATAGGAAAAGACGCACTAAAATATAGTGCTAAAGTGACGTCGACAATTGCAACATCTAAAGTAGAGCCATTGCTCATCCTGACGCCATGCCGATGCTAATTATGTAGCGCCACCGTAGTGTCAATAAAAGGCGACGGGCAAACATTTTGTGTCATAGTCTTTGAGACGAAGTGGATTGCTAGCGTCGAGTCATCTTTGCAACCCCAATGTGACGTCAATTTATCTAAAATACAGATATATACATTATACTAAACTTTAATTAATAAATTGATTGAATGTTAACTATAATTATATTCATATGTCTATATGAATATGAAAACATGTGTATATATGGATACAAAGAGGTGTGCGTGTGCGCGCACATATATATATATAAAGAGACATGTGTGCACACATACCTATATATATAGGTTTAATGTATATGCTGAGTGGCATTTGCTTCACACTGTGTGAAGCACAATCTGAACCATCCAGGCTTGCACCGCAATGCTCAACGCGAGTTGTGTTGTCACCTGGCGATCTAGTTGCAGCGTTGGCTAGATCGCCTTCGTCACCTCGCGGTTCGCTCTCGCCCAAGATCGAGAGAGCGAGATAGATATGGCCGTCGTCTTATGATCGAAATTGAAGCGCCATCGCCGTCATGGTCGAGTTGCAGCGTCGTCGCCCTTGCGATTGAGTTGCAGTGCCGGCGTTCGATTGCCCTCGCCCCTCGCCGTCGCCTTGCCGTTCGCCCTTGCCTGCCGGAGATCAAGAGTGGAAGACATAGATCGCGCCAGAGATCAAAGTTTGCCCTCGCCATCGCCTCGTTGTCGTCTTGCCTTACGGTTTGCCCTCGCCGGAGATCGAGAGAGAGATAGATCGCCATTGTCTCATGATGGACTTGCAGTGTCATCGCTGTCATGGTCGAGTTGTAGTGCCGTTGCCCATGCGATCGAGTTGCAACGCTGGCGATCTATCATCCTCGCCCCCGCCTCGCCGTCGTCTTGTCGTTCGCTAAAAAAATTCATTTTTATTACATATCCTAATTATTAAATCAATAACCTTTTTCTAATTAATTACCTATTTAATTTTAATCTCATATATCTACTATTAATCAAATTATCACCACAATTTGTATGTATAAATTCTTAGTATTAACGTAATTCATTATCATAATTATTAAAACAACATCTTTATGGTTATAAACAAAAAATGGCTTCTTTTTCTTTTTGTTCCTCAGCAGAACGAAGTGCTTCTCTTGTTAACCCATCGACTTGAACTTGAATATTTTTGTCAATATCACTTGTGTTGGGCAACGTTGCATCCTTTGAAGACCACTAAGATGACGCTTCATCAAACACCACATTTTGAGAGATGTGAATTCGTCCGGTTGTTGGATCACAACATCTCCATCCTTTTCGTTGGCTATCATATCCAATGAATATGCAGCGCATTGCCTTCTTATCGAACTTAGTACGAAGATTATCTGTAACGAAAACATAGCAAACACATCCAAAGAAACGAAAATGCCGTGATGAATACGAAGACCATTCACACGTATAAATGAGGAGGAAGCCATCAACTAAAGGTGTGCTTTGAAGTCTAGGTTTCTTCCACAGTTGAATCGTGAGCTCTGCAGGCTACGATTGAGAGGAGAGCGGTGCGACGATTGAAAGTTGATCGCGATTTGATCAAGTTTGAGAGGCTGGCGACTGTCTGTTTGTGATCCGAAGGCATTCTGATTGTTCTTATCTTGGGTGTAATTCTTTTGATATCATTTATTTTGTTATCTCTCTAGAATTTCTAGGATGAACTCCATGTTTTTATATTTTTGTATTTTAGGAGATTATTAATTTGAGGGAAATTATTTGAACCCTATTTTATTTATTTTAATCTTTTTCGATTAATTATTGATTGTACTTAATGCTTTTATGTTAGTTAACTGAATTTATGAATTATGCTATACCAGTTTGTGGAGTATTTAATTTCATAATTCATGATGCTAATTTTAATTGATTTTATTTGAAATTAATAATTGACATAAATTTGATAATTAGTGTGTGGAGAATCAGATTTTTGTGGTCTATTAATCTATACCAATTTGTGGAGTGATTAATAGTCTAGGAAATCCAAGTTAATGCATCTTAATATTAATGCGATTTAAAGGTATGTCAGTTTATGTAGACTTTAATTCTTATTAAATTAAGATAGTTTAACTTGCATGCTTAGGTTGAGGGGATGCCATTTTTTGGAGATCGCAATTTAATTATATTAGGTTAATACTTTAGGAGGACTCTAATCCATCTTTCAAGATTAAATTTATCTTTTATATTTCAAATATTTATCATGAAATATTTTGATCCTAAGACCTAACTTTAGCACCAGTATATTATATTATTATCTTATTCTATTTTATTTATTTTATTTTATAATTAGAAATCCTATTTCCAAAATTCTATGTTTTTTCCTCTCATATTAATTTATGTGATCAGATATTTTATTAATAATATTCCTTGTGAGTTCGACACTCTTTACTTCTTTTACCATATTACTTGAAAGACTAGTGCACTTACTAGCGAATTTATTTTGCTACATCATTTTACAAATCAAGTTGGATACTTCCTCAGTGAAATATGCTTCACATATGGAGCATTTGATTTTTGTCTTATTCTTCGTCTTCCTTTTCAAATATAGCATGCATCTTTTAAAAGGATACATCCACCGATATTGAATTGAGCCAATAACTTTTGTTTCATATGAAAAATGTACAATCAAGTGCTTCATTACATCAAATAAAGGAGGTCTTAAGTAAACATCTAAAATTTTTCTTGGCGATCGAAGACTTGGGATCATACAAGTAAGCAATATGTTCTCTCATCTCATATACATGTTTGGAGGCAAATTATAAAGTGTGACAAAAACTAGCCAACATGAATAAGCAGTGCTTGATGAACCAAATGAGTTGAACCCATCAGTACAAAGTCCCAATATAATATTGGTTGATTAATTCTGTTGAAAAAGTCAAATGAAGTGCATCAAATAGTTATATGACTAAGCATTTAAAGGATGGTGTAATGAAACTCGGATCATCATGTGTCCCCCCTTTGTACCACCTTATGAATGATGCAATTTTTCAAGAAGAAATAATCATTGCAATTTTGGAACTATGGAAAGTATCTGAACACTGCATTTGCCACATTCTTATTCGAAATTTGATAATTCTTTCTCGATTTGGGCTCACCACAAATAGAACAACTATGAAGTGAGTTATTTTCCTTGTAATACAACATACTTTGATTGCAACATGCATCAATCTTTTCATATTTCAAATATAAATCTCTCATCAATCTTTTGCATTTGTAAAAATCTTTTGGTAACCTCTCTGATGCCGGATGCATACTCTTGATAATGACAATTATCCGGTCAAAATAATTTTCGCTCATATTAAATTCTGATTTCAAGTTCATTAGTTGTGCCACTGCAGAAAGTGTACTTTGCTTTACGCATATATGCCATAAACGTTCGTTGACTTCTTTGAGAATGTTATAAAACTTAGAAGCCGAAGGATTCGATCTTCTTCAATAAATATTTTGCCAACATTTTCTACTTCCATTGCATCTCGCCCATTGGTATCTATGTTAGCATCAACTATTGTCTCTTTATTCCATCTTTCTTCGTCATGAAAGAACCAATTTTGTATATTAATCATCCAAAGTTGGACACGTAATTTAGTTCATCACCTGCAAACAACTCTATAACTAATCATTAAAATACAATAATCATAATCTATTTCAAATTCTAATCAAAATCCTAATATAAAAAATACGTGTAATTTAATGACATTAATATTTCATTAGGGTTTAGGGTTCGTATACCAAAAAAATGTTTAGATTAAATTTTTTATTGTTAATTTGATGAAAAAATTATTTTATTTTGAACTAATTATATGTTAACAAAATAAAATAAGGTTAAATTTTTTTAGCATATTTTGATTAGAAGCATATTCTTTTTAGTGTGATTAGAATAAATAAGATTTTTTTCTAAATGATAATGTATAGATAAAAATAATTCATTGTTAAAAAAATTTTATTTTCGAAAATAGAAAATATTATAAAATAAATAATTTAATTTGAGTCCAATTAAGATTAATCTTCCCTTTATATCAATTTGGGTATGCTAAAAATAAATAATATTTTCTTTCTGAAGGATAAAATAATAATTCCTATTTAAAATATAATTTGTTATTTTTGGAATTAAAAATAATTTTAAATAAAGAATTCAATTTGAGTCAAATTAAGATTAATCTTTTCTTATATTTACTTTTTTAACGATAATGGACAAGTATAATAAATTTATAAGATAAATTATAATCGTTTGTTATATAAGGTAACAAAAATAAAAGAAGGTTAAATTTATGAGCATATTCTTATTAGTAGAATTTAAAAAACAATTAAAAATAAACAATTTAATATGAGTCATTTAAAATAAATTAATTAATTTGAGTCAAATTAAGATTAATATTTTCTTTTTATCAATTTGAGTTTGATTAAAATAAATCATATTTTTCTTTCTAAAAAATACTGTACATATAAATAACAATTAATTTTTAAAAAGATAATTTGTAACTTTCTAAATTAAAAAAATTAACATATTATTAGTTAATATTAATATTCACTTTTTATCAATTTGAGTATGATTAAAATAAATAATATTTTCTTTCTAAAAGATAATGTGCAGGTAAAAAATATTTCTTTTTTTAAAAGATAATTTGTTAATTTTATAATTAAAAAATAAATTAAAATGAAG
The DNA here is from genome assembly GCA_030549335.1 of Pontederia crassipes. Classification (NCBI taxonomy): domain Eukaryota; kingdom Viridiplantae; phylum Streptophyta; class Magnoliopsida; order Commelinales; family Pontederiaceae; genus Pontederia; species Pontederia crassipes. The sequence continues at coordinate 7,944,408 of CM060198.1, forward strand.
ATCCAATTTTGTATCAAATTAAATTTTATTTTTTTATCAATTTGATTATAATTCAATTAAATAATATTCCCTTTCTAAAGAGTAAGTAGAAGTAAATAGTAATTCATGTTTAGAATAAATAATTTAATTAGAGTTAAATTGAGATTTATTCATTCTTTTTTATCAATTTGAGTATGATTAAAATAAAAAAAATTCTTTTTAAAACAAATATTGTATTATTTTAGAAATAAAAAATAAATGATTCCATTTTATTATGATTACTAGAAATAAACTTTCCTTTGTCGAAGCTATCGTAGAAGTATAATAAATTAAATAAGCTAATTTTATTTTTTTAGTTTTGAAAGATAATGAGTTAATTTTAATTAAAAAATAACATTAGTTTAAGAAACTGAGTCCAAATTAAGATTATTTTTTACTTTCTGAAAGATAATGGACAAGAATAATAAAAAATACTTTCCTCTTAAAAGACAATGTACTATTTCAGAAAAACATTAAATTTTAGTATGATTAAATAAATATTCTTTTCTTTCTGAAAGACAATGTACAAGTATAATAAAAGATTATACTATTTCATTTTTTGGAAGATATTGTTTTATTTTAAAATTTTAAAAACAATTTAAAACAAATAATTCAATTTGAGTCCAATAAAAATAATATTTCCTTACAAAAGTAATTAAAATATTATAAATCATAAAATAAGTCTATTTATTGAAAACAATTAATTATTAAGAAAAAAAATAATTTAATTAGATGTTGGAGTTTTGGTATATTTAAATTAAATTTTAAACTTTTGAAAATAGACTAACATATTTGTAAAGATGAACAAACATATCATGTCGTGTTCGGACTTGTCAAATTATGTTTGATTGTGACATGACTCATTTTAAAATCAATCGTGTCATGTTGAGTTGACATTATGCCAACCCGACTCATTTCTTTTGTCCAAAGTTAATTTATATTAATACTAAAATAATTAAAGTATTATAATATATGATATTAAAAAATAAAATAATATATGGTATTACGATTATTAGATATATAATAAACTTTTTATATGTAATATAATTATAACGTATTATTAAATATTTAAATATGTAATAAAAATAACTTAATAATAAATTACGTGTTCACCAGATTAGGTCTGGTTTCTTGACCCACTGTCGGACCGTGCTTAACATCTTATTGGGCATCTCGATATTGTTTATCTCGAGCCTAACCCAATTATTGTGCTCGGACCGAGCTCGGTAGAATTTCATGAAGATCGCATGCGGGCCGAGCAGAATTTCATCTTTATCTATTTATCACATTTATGTGATAATCAATTAATCTTGATAATTATTAAATATTATAATATTACAATATGTATTATATTTTTTATAATATCAATCATCTTTTGATAATAATTATTTTTTAAAATTTTATACTATATAATTTTTGTAATATTCGTCATCCGTGCATCGCACGGGATTTAGGACTACTTTTAATAATAAGCCAAACTAAAATAGACCTAACACGATTGGTTCACCAACGGTTGGAATTATTTCCAACCCTATGGGAGTCGTATCATCTCCGCAAGGGGATCTAAGAAAAATGGCAGGAGATCGAAGTTGCAGCATTCTTACGGGAGACACGAGGAACTTTATATGTACATCCAATCCAATTTTAAATTACTTATGTAATCTATCATTATAAAGAACTACTATCTTTATATATGTTTATAATTATGATATTATTACAACAGAAACTAAACTTACATATTTATCACACAGTCGTAATTTTCAATGACAAATTTTGAACAAAGTTCACACGCTCTCATCAATCGCAACTAAAGCGATAAAACAAACTTCCCTTTCTAATATACTTCCCGAGTTCGTTCTTGCAATTTTTATGACCTCACGCCCCAAAACTTCTATTCTATTATTTAATCAATTCACAGAGAATAAAAGTTATTACTAGGTTAGAGGACTGAAAGGAGTTACGAAAAGAGAATTTTACAGATAATGAAAATATAGTTAGATAAGAGATAGGAAAAGATAGGAAGATAAATATTAGTTGGAACAAAAGTTATGACTAGATTAATATTAGAAATTTAAATTTGAATCAGAATTCCAATATCAATTTATCTTATAAAAGGTTCTTAACTAGAATCAACTAGGAATTTTAAGTTTAAAATATTATTAAAATAATATAATAAATTTTATTATTTTAATGAAGAAATAGGAGATAAATAATATAATATTATTTATTTTAAAAACTAGAAGAAAAGAATAATTAAATAAAATATAGTTTGAATAAAAATAAAATATAAATATAAAAAGATTAGAAGAAGATATTATAATCATAATCAACTTTTAAACTGAATAAAGAAGGATTGGATGTACCTCCATCTTATAAATATACTAGAGGCCTATTAATTTCCTTACAGTCAAAAGCATTTCTTTTGCACAAAGCCGGCCTCTTTTCTTCTCACGTTTGCATGCAACCCAAGGCACAACCATACATCATAATTAACCAAACTCGTTGCAACCTACGTTTTCATACACAGTCCAATGTGGCACCCATGCTTCATGTTCTGACTCTTCTGAGGAACACTCATGGTGTGCATATATGGCATTAACCAAGATAGATATGAAGTAATGTGGCGTTCTACTAATAAATAATTAAGAACCCTCAAAGCAAACCACTGACTAGGATGAGCAATGAGACAAGCATAGGAAATAGGATCGGGACAAAGAAAGGTTGTACCTGACATGTGAGCAAAGGCAAACCCAATGACCTTGTCAAAATTTCTATTTCAGAGAATACCACCACAAGACAGGAGCTTGCATCAATTGTGAAAAATGAGGACATTTTTATCAAGGATTGTCCACACACAAAGCCTCATAATTAAGAAAGTCCAAGAGTATCACGCCAATTGCTGCCTTGTGCATACGATTAGGGCTGAAAATGAACTGACATGAAGATAATGAAAGTTGGGGCACAACAGCAGGATAAGCTATAAAAATTTATGTTAAACACTAGAGTTGATGAATGAAAAAGCTTATCAGTAATGATAATAAAATATATTAATAATCATTTTAAGGTGGTTATTGATTTTAAGTTGGTTGAACTCTATTCCATAAATTCAATCACAAAATTATTTTTAAGGAGAATATTATGTGATACTCGAAAACTTTTAGGAAGCAAAAAGTATTTTATTATTATTTAATTAATGCAAAAGTAGACGAAGAAAAGGAGTTAAAAGAACAGAATCCAAAAGGGAATAAAGATAAAAATTGTGATTAGGTTACGATTAAGGATTTGAATTTGTATTGGGGTCCAAATTTAAATTTATCACCATTTGATAGCTTGAAAAATCCAGAGCAACGACGTGTGAGGAATCATTCATGAGATTAACAGTTTTGTCGTTGACTGCAAATTATTTATTGACTTACCAAGTCGTCTTGATCGGCGTCAGGCTAAAGTAATTAGAGGACCGTGAACGAATTCTATCATATCATATGAGTCGATTCAGGGCGACAGCTTCGTCTGCAATCGCAATTATTTATTGACTTCCAAGTTCACTTGATTGGCCTCATGCTAAACTGCATCAAATCCTATTTTAAATTCTGGTGAACGAATTTTTCACAGAGATCCAAACAATGACCTTGCAATTAGGGTGAAATCAATGTGGCTCGGATGGATTTTTTTCGTGAAAAAATCAGTCTATATATTTTGGTTGAGTTTTTAAAATTAATTAATCTTATCGATTTTTTCGGGTCCTTATATTTTATAAATATTATATTTATAAAAATATTAATGATATAAAGAGATATTTTATTTCATAAATTAGCGACATTCATCACGTTATATATTGTAATAATGTTATTTATGGCTTATATTAATTTCCTGTACATGTTATACGATAAATAATATGTTTAGTGAGTAATTTTTTATATATTATAAATATTTAAAATATAATATCAATATATAGAATTTTTAATTATGTATTTCTTCATCGGGCTCCGTGGGTGGTTGTTTTTAATTTTAAAAACTGCCTAATTTTTTTTCAAATGGAAAAAAACCCAAAACTTTTGTGTCGAATCGGATCGATTTTTTAGATTTTTTTATTTTTCAAATTTTTGCGTACTCCCCTACTTGCAACATTCATAGATATATTTATTGGGACATTTGGTTAGGTCCTAGTTCTCTTAGGGTTTATTTGGCAAATAACTAATGGAGGAACGAGATGGGGTGGTGTGGTGAGTGATGGGGTGGTGTGGCATCAGAAAGTCCATGTTTGAATAATAAATTATTTAAGATTTGGGGTGGGGTAACGAAGGTTTTATTTGTATAAAAGTCATTTTTATCATTCATTATATATTTAAAGTATTTATAATCGTTAATTAGAGGTGAGCATGAACTGAAATGACCTGGTTGCCCTCGTCCATGCCGCCTAGGAGTTTTCAATTTTTTTCGACCCGATAAATAATTGGGTTAGGACCGAATCTCATTTTTTTGACACTCGATCGGGTCGGGTCGGGATCGAATCTAAATTTTACGTCCCAACCCGATTGAATATATTATATTTTGAATATATTAAATTATTTTTAAATAGTATATTTATGTTTATTTTAATTAAAATTTTATATTTACTAAAAAGTTTTATTTAATAAAAAATTATAGATAAATATGTATTCATATTAGAAAAAAAGATAATATATGATATATATCGATGAGAGAGAGAGGGAGGTGGTTTAATTTGATAATAAATAGTCTATCCCTCCTTATTCCACCAATTTGATAAAATAAAAAATGTGGTGTTTAAAGGGCTTAACTATTTCACCCCACTTCTCTTAACTTAAATAAAAATGTAACCAAATATGGTGTAATTAATTTCATTCCCCCATATTTCACCTCATTTATGGCCCTCAATCCAATCAGATCCTTAATTTCCCGATAGCTTGGTTAATTGCCTTGAAACTTCCATATGTCTGATATTATTTTTAGTTGATGTTTTTCTTCTTTATTTTACAAACTATTTGCTTTTCTTTTACCATTTTCTGTTTTCTAACTTTCTTATAAATTAATTTATTTATTCAATGTTAAATAAATATTACAAAGGATTAATATAATATTATTTATTATTTTATTATTTTATTCAAAAATTAATATTTTATTAAATATAATTTATTATTTTTTATATTTAAATAATATATTTATTTTAAAATTTTATTTATACTTTTATTTTAAAAAAATATATTTATAATATCTATTTTTATTTAAATAATAATTAAAATTAGTCAATCATATTTATTTTTTTCTATCACATCAACTATCTCACTTTTTATCATTAAATTTTGCCCTATCCAAACACACTCAAGACTAATATATCAATTTAACTATTCACTTGCAGCTTGTTTGGATGAAAGTTCATTAAGGGGAAGACAAGAAAATGAGAGGAAAGCAAGAAAATGAGTGGAAAGATAAATGAATGGAAGGGAAGAGAATTGTTACACCTTAATTTGGGGTTGAAACAAAATAGCACAAATGTGAGAGAATGAAGAGAAAAAAAATGGAGATTCTCCTCTATTAAGATTTTATTCAAACAAAGGAAAAAATTTTTTTTCCTTCCCCTCCTTTCACCTCGATGTAAGGTCTGTTTGGTAATTAACTAATGGAGGAGTGAGATTGGATGATGTAGTGAGAGATGGGGTGGTAGAGTATGGTATGTTATTAGAAATATCATGTGTGGATAGTAAGTTGTCAAAAAATAATGGTACGAGGAATAGAAGTTTTATTTACTAAAAATTCATTTTTATTCTTTATTATATATAAATGATTTATAATGATAAATATTTATTACTTTATCGCTTAATTTCTTTTTTCTTTTTTCTTTTTTGTTTTTCCTATTTTCCTATTTTTATTATATTATTTTTTGAACTATTTTATTCATCTATTTTAAAAAGTAAAAAATAATAAATTTATATTCATATAAGATGAAAAGATAATGTATCAATGTGAGAGACGGGGGAGGGAGAGATGGATTAGTTTGGTAATAAGGGAAATAATTTTATTTGATAATAAAAGAGCAGTAAAGAGTTAATTTGGTCTAAAATTGTTTATTCCTTCTTATTTCACTAATTTGAGTGGAATGAAAAATGTGATGTTTGATTATGCCACCTCATGCCACTTAACTTAAATAAAAAATGGTTTAACTAATTTCATTCATCCATATTTCACCTCACCCCTTCAAATTTTCCAATCCAAACAGACCCTTAGGTCTCGAAAGAACTAGGATTCCGTTGGTCTAATAGCCCCCTATCAAGTCCTATCTTAAATTACTTATGTAATTTATCATAACTATCTTTATTATTTATAATATTAATGAGAAAATAAAGTTAAATATCTACCACAATAGGGATGTGGCCTACAAGAAAAAGAATCATGGAGCTCATTTTTTTATTAATAAGTTTTATTTATATAATTAATGTTTAAAAGTGAACTAAATCATTGATTTCTGCACGATTGGCTGAACTGTCTCAGTAGACGTCGATAATTGGTTACCTGTAATAAAAATAAACAGGTGTGGGATCTAGTTTAAAGCCTGTAATTGCAAATATAGACTCCAAAGTCTATTCGACCTCAGGCTACAACGGATCTCCTCTGCAAAGGATGTAACATCTCAGGTTTGTGAACATATCATATCTATTTTTTATTTATTTTAAAACATTTTTTCCTTAATTTGTTTCAATTAAAACTCTTATTTTTACTCAAATTAAATTAATTTTACGTACTTTAATCTTATTTAATATTTGGTTATACATATATTATTTAGACATCTTTTTCTTTTACATTATAAATAAATAAGGAATGATATTTATGAAAATTAATTAGAAATTTAATTAAGTCTATAATTAACACTAATAAAACTTCTGTCATAAGACATAAGGCTAAGAGTCATTATTAATAACATTTCTATCAAGCCTAACAAACTCAATATCATAACTCATTATGACCTAAATCATGTGCAACATCGCCATCATGAATTGAGTCAATCATTCATCTAAGCATATTAGTTATCTGCATGAATTAGGATGCATTAGTTAGAGTATGTAAAGGCCAATGCAGTAGAATGCATCCTAAGTGGGATACTAAATGACATATATATGATAGTTTATAATAAAAAGAAACATGCATGTCATGTCATATTCATAAAATATACATGTCATCGATTCATATCATAAAGTCATCAGTAACAGTAATAAAATTTACATCTAAACACTTTTCTCGGTTCATCAATCAGCCAGTAATATCCTCAGAATTGTTTCATAACCCATTGGATCCTACTTTCGTTACAATTCACTCAATTCAGTCTTTGATCTTATCAGTAATTGAAGAATCATATCGTTGCCTCTAATAAGCTAGCTAGGAGAGGTTCCGTTATCCGAAGGCGAATGAGAATATACATACCGTTACCAGTAAGATACAATTAGTCTTTCAGAAAATGCTAACTCTAAGGTGTAGGGCACAATAATTTCTCGAGAAAAATTCTAACACAAAGGAGTAGACAACAATATTTTCTGTCATCAGGTTTAAAAGGCGACAAATAATAGTATTATTCAATTGGGTTCATTATTATCACAATAATCAAATAATTTACATCACACAGTCTTCAAATTTTAACATCGTTATGGCTATCCATACATTTTGTGTATCTAAGTTCATATACAATCATCAAGTATCAATATATAATATAAATACGTTGAAGATAAGCTTAAATATATCATATGTTCTTCTTTTGGTCAGTTAAGACCGTGATGGGTGGTCACGCCCATGACTGTAACTGTGAAACCTTCCAAGTGTTGGTCATGACCGTGCCACATTCTTGCAAGATCGTATTTCTGCCCATGTCACGGTCGTGTTTCTTTGTGCATGGGTGTGTGAGAGCCCATGCCTAATTTGCGAGGTGGTCAAGTCATATTTTTGTCTTCCAAGTAGTATTAAAGTCCTCCAAGTCGTATTTGACTCGCACTAAAAAATATTGGCAGCTCAGATTTTTGCCCTCCAAGTCATATTAACGTCCTTCATGTCGTATTAGACTCGCACTAGAAAATATTGGAAGTCCGTTTTTTCCCTTCTGCCTATATTAATGACCTCTAGTTCGTATTGAGCTTGCATTCTATAATTTTTTCGATGCAACTTTGAGAAAACATAATGAAAGCATTCTAAAAGTTCTATGCATGATTTATAGACCAGTAGGCATCGAAAAGTACATTAAAAATATATGAAATCATCCATTTTTTTCAAATATAAGATTCATCCATCTCAATATGGAACCTTAGAATCTAAACATGTTATTAAAAGCATGAATCACATATAAAATCTTTTAAATCTAATGCATGAATGACCAATCGCAATCCTATCAAGGATTAAGGTATTCTTGGATCTCTTAATTTAACATACAAACATTGAGAGAGGAAAGAGAAATTGGATCCTCTTTATATACTTTCATCTTTCTAATTGATTCTCTTCTTCTTTCTTTCTCTTCTTTCTTCTCTTTATTACCCAAGATCTTCTTCCTTAAGTCATAGTCTTCAAAAGTTTAGATGGAGAAAAGAGATAAATAAGAGAATCCTAAATTTTTATATAGACAAGTTAGAAATTTGGGTCAATCGACACAATTATCAGCACTACGATAGTTTGAAAAGTGCATAGTAACGACGTGTGAGGAATTATTCATGAGATATAAGTTTTGTCTGTGATTGCAAATTATTTATTCATATAGATTAACAGTTTTGTTTACTACTGCAAATTATTTATTGACTTACCAAGTCGTCTTTTTTTTAAAAAAAATTCTTCCAAGTCGTCTGGATCGGCGTCAGGCAAAAATAATTAGAGGACAACGAATTCTATCATATGAGAGCGACAGCTTTGTCTGCGATTGCAATTAGTTATTTGACTTCCGAGTTCACTTGATTGGCGTCAGGCTAAAATGCATCAAATCCTATTTTAAATTATGTGAACGATTTTTTCACGGAGATCCAAACAATGGTCTTGTAACATTCTTAGACACGATATACTTTATAAGTACATCAATTCCTTTTTTTATAATATATGTAACGTCCTCAAAATCGTCCCTCCTGTCACGTAGACAGTCAGGTTGAACCCGGGAGCGCTATACTGTCTACTACACTATTGACCATGACCATTCAACAAAATAGCATACGTGATATCAATATAATAAGAAACATGAATAAAAATTTTAATGCGAAAGTTTAAATGTTGGAATGTCAAGAGACATCATTAGTTAATACAGTTTATAATAAAGTGGAGCAAATCACAATTGTAACAAGTCCATTGGAAGAAAAGGTTCAATATGCGGAAGAATATGATGTCTGTTAATAAAAGAGAACATGCTGAAACGTAAATGCATATTTCAAGAGCTTGTAGCAATAATTGGTGTCATGTGCAGCGTTCTCCAAGCTCTGTGCCCTCCAACACCTCGTCAGTTAGCATTCTCACCTGCAAAATCCCAATGCAGGAGAATCGAATACCCATGAGTAAGGATGCTCAGTACAATAGAAACATAGACGATGAAATAAGATTAAGTGAAGATCATTGAAATCATATATCAATGATAAACAATTGTAGACTTTGGCTTCTATACATTGACTATAATGAGCCATATATCATGCTTTAACATTATTTATATCTGTGCTATGTTCTTTGTTATAACTATACTTTGTCTTTACAATACTCTGCATTACCTTTACAATACAATGTTCCATACTTTATTATACCATGTCTTTGCCATACTGTACAATACTTTATTTTGCATTTACTTTAATGTGAATTGCACTACGTCTTTTACAATACTATGATATCCTTAAAGTTGGTTGTCCTATGCGAGCTCGACTTTATTAGATGGGATGCCAGAGGTGCCTCTCTGAATATGTAAAGCTAGTAAGCCCAAAAAGGGAAAGGGGTGTGTGTGAATGCATCACCCAATTTGAAATGTAGATGGGAGAGAACCTACACCCCAGGAATAGTGGTCATTTAAGAACCTATAAGTTCACTGCCTTCTTAGTTAGCTACCTGTCACTCTGGTTCAATATTATATTCTCTGGGGGAAGGAGTGTGATCATTGCATCACCCTTCTTCGAGATACAGGTGGAAGATGATCTGAAATCTCATGAACAGTGGTCATTGAAGGCCAATAGGTTCGCTATCTTCTCAGCTAACTACCTGCCCCTCTCTATACAATATCATGATCTTCGTTCCATATTTTGGGGCGGCACATAGCTATTCCACATCTTTATCTTTAATCTACTTGTCTTTAATTATCTTTGATAAAGTTCAGAATCAAAAGAGGAAGAAATTTCCTTTCCTCTAAAGGGTAAGATCTTCCTTGGTACAAGGTAAGGTTCACTGTGGTCTTTAGAGTCTTAGATAAGACTTCAAAAATTAGACCTGACTTTCGAAGGATTGGACTTAATGGAAAAGGGTCCATCTTTCTGCCTAATTGAACCCGGGCCAAGTTGAATTGAACTCGGGCTGAGTTCTATTCGGGTTTGATATGAGCATGGCCCGAGCCGAGTCAAGGAAACTCGAGTCGGGTGCTATTCGGGGTATTGATGTACACTACCTGGGCCGAGTCGAGGTGAACTCAGGCCGACTTGATGACTATACACCGGTCATCGTCTCGGTCGAGTTCACACTCGATTCGGTCGATGATTCGGCGCGACCCGAGCCGAATTGAACTCTAAACCAGTCGGGTCGTAGCACAATAATCGTACGACGTCGTCGACAAATAAACCCGGGTCGGGTTTAATCACTTTCGGGCGGCGTCCTAGCATAACCCGGGCCGGGTCGACAATCACTCGGGCCGGGTCCTATCGCGCAGAAACTGCGCCGACCATCATCTCCATCTCCGACGACCTTCTGGTCGTCGAATCGAGTATATCATAGTATGAAAAATACATCTATGGCATTCATGATTACTATGACAACTTTATGCGCAACATTAGATCTATATTTCTTCATCTAAGGTACCTCTACTTTGGACGTCGAAAGTTCGTCGGGCCGCTGTTGTCGTTCAGATGATCCCGGTCGTCCTTGGCCGATGCAGGAGGTGCGCCTGGTCCTTGCACACGTCGAGAGATGGTCGCCGTGCGTCGAAGAGCTGTCGGTCGTTGTGGTCGTCATCTGTTTCGCATGTCCGCCGGAGTCACGGAAGAAGGAGAAGAAGACGAAACAGAGGGGAGAGTGGCGGCCGACAGGAGGGAATTCAAAGGGGGCGAGGACGTTTCCTCTCGCCCCTTTTTATAGCATCGGCCGGCCGACCAATCGTGGGGCATGATCAGGGGAGAGAGGGAATCCCTCCCCTGGTCGGCCGTTTCCTCTTTCTCCCTTTCCTTTTTTTTTTAATCCTAATTTGTTTTGAATTCCTTTAATTAATCTCATTAATTACCTATTGATTTTACAAATCTAACGTTTTCCTTTGATTTCAAAATTGCATCTGTTACAATATAATTGAAAAAAAAGATTAAACTTAAATATCTGCCACACTAGGGGTATGCCCTACAGGGAAAACAAATCATGGAGCTCTTTTTTTTATTCATAAGTTTTATTTATATAATTAATTCACAACTCATCATTTTTTTATTGTTAATATCACAATTTTGTATACAATTTAATATTTCTCTATCACATTACTTAACTCTAATTTGATAACTTTAAAATTTTAATAATATATTTTCTATTGAGTTACAACAATAAATATGTTTATATTACTTTAAATTTATTACATATGTGTGTATATATATATCTTTAAAATTTTATTATGTTAAAATAGGACACCGAAAACAATTTTAAAAAAGTTCATCATGCATCAAGCTCTCATCAATTGAAACTAAAGCGTTAAAATAAACTTCTCCATGCATGCATGAATGAATGTTTAAAATTTACTATGCATGCATGAATGTTTAAAACAATTTACTATCCATGCATGCATGAATATTTAAAATTAAACTAAATCATTGATTTCTACGCGATGGTTGCATTTCGTCAGTAGACGTCGCTAATTGGTCACCTGAAACAAAAATAAAAAAGGTGTGGGCTCTTAAGTCTATTATTGACTCCCAAGTCTACTCGACCTAAGGCTACATCGGATCATCTCTGCAAAGGATGTAACACCTCAGGTTTGTGAACATATCCTATCTATTTTTTATTTTTTTAAACAATTTTTTTCTTAATTTATTTCAACTAAAACTCTTATTTTTGCATAAATTAAATTAATTTTATTTCGTACTTTGATTCTATTTAATGTTCATATATTATTTGAACATCTTTTTCCTTTTACATTATGAATAAATAAAGAATGATATTAATGAAAACTAACTAGAAATTTAATTTTTTTGCAAGCATGTCACATGCCAGATACTACGTCCACTTTCTTAAAAATATGCTTTCTTGATTGAATGCACCTCAAATTAAATTGATTTAGCCTTAATATTTATCTGTGAACACGCAGATGGCTAGGTCATTCATGCATTCTAGATATATACCAAGGACCTGATGGTTGACTGTTCGTGAGAAATGAAACAGGGGTTGCTTTGTGGATTGTCCTGGCCTCGCATGGAAAAGAAGGCAACTTAGGCAAGCATAGTACGAGTTGTTGTCTACTGCCATTGCCTTCCAGTAAGGGTGCATGATCGTTTGAAAGAGTATTCATGAGCAATTATTGAGGAATTCATGATCTATCAGTGAGATAGTTGAGTATTCTAATGTGTTTCCATCTCTTAATTAGTTGATGAATTCATGAGCTTCACTAGATTATTTGAGTTGGAAGAGTCGATTTTATCAGTACATAATCGTTTGAAAAGTGCAGAGAGCAAGAACAGGTGAGGATTCCATCAACATTCCACGGACCCATGGGTAGTCATCTGCAGATTGGCAAGAATATATCTAAGGCTTGAATTGTTCAATGAATAATTTGACTGTGCCGACAAAAACGGACATGCAAAAAAAGAGGCAGTAAAAGATATGTACTCAAATTTGACATCTATCTTCTTCTTCTTCTTCTTCTTCTTCTTCTTCTTCTTCTTCTTCTTCTTCTTCTTCTTCTTCTTCTTCTTCTTCTTCTTCTTCTTCTTATTATTATTATTATTATTATTATTATTATTATTATTCATTGTTTTAGGACGAAGGGGGCATTTAACCAGTAAGAAAGGGACTTGCAGGATTGACTCCCAAGTCTACTCGACTTCAGGCTAAAAGGATCAGTCAGTGGTGGGCAAATTCTTTGTAGCTGTGAGAAAGATCATCTCTGCATTTGTCACCCCAAAAAAAATGGCAGGAGCGTATCAAATAATTACTTCCACCCTCACGTGGGCATCGAGCAAGCTGGCTTCCGTGATCCCTCGAGCTGCTTCATCTTCGTCCTCAAAGAAGCATCCATCCTCTGCTGCGCAGGAGCTACAACAGCTGGAAAGCACCATGAGGAGGATCCTTGCCAAGCTCTTGGATGCAGAAGAGAGTGATATAATTGACAAGTCTGAACAACTTCGTCTCAGCGAGCTCAGAGAGGTGGCCTACGGTATCGAGGATATCGTTGATGACTATGATTATGAAGTGCTGCGAGTCAAAGTGGAAGCTCGAAGAAGGGCAATGGCCGCAGCCCCTGAGGATGATGAGCACGACAAGGTATTTGACTGGAACTCTTATTGCCCTGCAGTTACTATTTCAGATAAAATGATGGATAGAATGAGAAAAGTTCGAGAGAACTTTGAAAGGATTACAGATGACTGGGAACGAATTCACTTGAGAGAGAATGATGGGAGGAGACGAAATGCCAACATATGGAAGCCCGAAGAAACCACTTCATTTTCTGAAGAGGAAACTTTTGGCAGGGAAGATGAGAAGGATGAGATAATTGAATGGTTGCTAGAAGAAGGGGACGAACCACATGCTGCCTCTGTCCTTGCTATAATTGGTATGGGTGGGATGGGCAAAAGTACTCTTGCAAAATTAGTTTATAATTTTGTCTCCAAACATTTTTATTTAAAGGCATGGGTATACGTCTCAGAAGCTTTCGATGTTGTAAATGTATTCAGAAATATTGTTTTATCTTTTTATGAGCTGAGAGATAACAATTTAAGTTCAAATGAGCAAGTGAACGTTAAGAATATGAGTTTAGATTTGCTTTATCAGCGTCTAAAGAAACAAGTGGAGGGGAAAAGATATGTTATTGTGCTACATGATGTTTGGAATCTAGAGGATTTGAGGCAATTGTTGAGGAGCCCCTTAACTGGAGTTGGAACTGGTAAAATCATAGTGACAACACGAAATGAGCAAGTGGCAACAATTATGCAAATAACTACTACAATTTTTCTAGAAGAGCTTCCTCTTACTGATTGTATGTCTTTATTTGAGAGGATTGCCTTTCAAGGCAGAGAGAGTACTTTGCTTTCCAATCTGTCGGAAATTGGTGAAAGTATTGTGAAAAAATGTAAAGGATTACCACTTGCCGTCAAGATTCTTGCCAGCATTCTTAGCCTTGAAGGCGACGAATCTAAATGGAAAGAAGTATTAGAAAGTGAGCTGTGGGAAGACGAAAAAAAAAATAACGAGATCTTGCCAATTTTGAAATTAAGTTATGATCATATGCCCGTAGAATTAAGACCATGTTTCATGTACCTTTCATTGTTTCCCAAGAATTCTGATCTTAAGAAAAAAACTGTGGTGGAACAATGGATGTCACAGGGGTTCTTGCAGGCAAAAGGAAAAAAGGCCGAAGAGGATGTTGGCAATTCCTATTTTAATGAGTTATTACAGAGATCAATTTTACAATATTCTGCTAGTTATTACAAGGATTTTGTTATGCATGATCTCATCCATGATCTCGCACAATTTTTCGCTAAAGATGAGTACTTACTGGTAACCACTGACAAACTGGGTCAAATCAGCCAAAAAATTCCTGGAAATATTCGACATATTGCCATTTATCTGAAAAGGAATTCTGAAGAAATATGTTTGAAGTCTGTATTTGAATCAACACAGTTACGAACACTTGTGTTAAGTAATGTTGCTAATTGTTCGATTGCTGCATCATTGCACAATTTGACATGTCTTAGAACACTCAACTTGTACGACTATCCCGATGAGAAACAAGCTACAAAAAAAGATGCATTTTGCAACCTTAAGCACTTGAGATTCTTGCAAGTTGGGTATTGTGTTTCTACTCTTGAACCGATTTGTAGGCTTTATCACCTCCAATCTTTCAATTCATGGGGAGCCGATTTGGAACTGTGCAAAGGCGTTGGAGATCTGATAAACTTACGGCATTTAAGTGGACGTGAATGCAGTGTTATGCATCATGAAGTTGGATGGTTAACCAATCTTCGAACGTTGAGCAATTTTAAAATTGGAGCTGAGAGTTGGGAATGCAAGCTAAGAGATTTGAAGGATTTGACCAACCTTCGTGGACGTATTAGAATATCAGGACTTGGGAATATTAGATGCTCCGATTTAACTCTTTTAGACGATTATTTAAAGAAGCCGTTGCAAAGAATTGAGAAATTAGGGCTGTCTTGGAGAAGCAGTGGGCAAATTGAGATGGATGTTGAAGATGAGAGATCGACATCATGTGTGTTGAGCTGCTTTCGACATCATCCCAACCTCATAAAATTGACCATATATGGATATCCTTGTGCCACTTTCCCTACGTGGTTCGGCGATGCTTCATTTTCCAAACTGCAAGTGTTACATTTAAAGGGTGGCAACTGCGCGTCTCTGCCTACGTTGGGTCAGCTGCCTGCTCTGAGACGTCTCTATATAGAAGAAATGAAAAAAGTGGAGATTGTTGGGCGTGAATTGCTAACATGTTGTTCAGGTCCTGCTATTTCAAGTGTCACGAGTGGTTGCTGTTTCCCGTCGCTAGAGAACTTGGAATTTAGGTTCATGGATCAATGGAAAGAGTGGAACGGGGTGGAGGACTGCGACTTCCCCCAACTTTCGTCTATTTCCATTTTCTTATGCCCAGAGCTGAGGACGTTCCCATCTCTCCATTCGCTCACTGAATTAGAGTTCGAAGAGTATTGTGATCTTGAGGTGCTATTATCTAACTGCTGTCTCCCATTGCTTCGAACGTTGTGCATTCTTGATTTTTCATACCACTCATTATATTTCCCGGGTTGCCAAAGCCTGCGTTCAGTTAAGGAGTTAATTATTGATAAGTACATTGGAGATGAATCAGGTCCAAAGTACATTGAGGGACTTGGAAACCTCATTTCTCTGGAACGTCTAGAGATCAGAGATTGCTGTCGCACAAGGATCTCGCGACACGAACAGCTGCCCCCCAGCCTCCTAGTTACCAAAAATGTCCAAATACACAACTCCCCAAAAGTTGAGACGTGGTACAAGAAACATGTTCTCGGCGGCGGCGGTGGTTCGGTCGACACCCAGCAGGTCAAATGCTTACTCTATTAATCTCTCAATAAATAATGCTACCAGCAGAAATGTGACACTCTTTATGGTGCTTCCAATTGCAGACGGATCCAAGTACTGAGGAGGAGGAAGAGCTGAGTGAAGAGGAGAACAATGAGGTCGCCAATCCTCATATGTTTACTTAATTAACCTGGCAATAAATAAATAATAATGCTAGCTAGAAGCAGAAATGAACACTTTTTATGGTGCTTTCCGTTGCAGATGCATTCAGATACTGAGAAGGAAGAGCTGAATGAGGAGATGCCGGTCGCTAGTTCTGAGGGACGCGAGAAGTCATGTGGCGAGCGGGGCGACGTTGATGGAGGTCCTTCAGGTAAATAATCGAAATATCAGTTGCTTTGATCTTTTTCTTCAACTAATCGATTAATCCACGTCCATTCTTGAGACTGCGAATGAATTTGATCACTCACATTATCCGAAAGCATGCGAAATTGCGAATTGTACTATTTTTGTGAGTCTGAGCCCAGTAAAATCAAACTAGCTAGGTAATTATTTCAAGAACATGCAGCTTATTTGACGATCTCGAAATTTGATCATTTGCAACATATAAATTCAACGACAACCATTCTAAGTATTTGACATGTAAAAAATGAAGACCATTGTCGAGAATCTTCAGAACTCAGAACTGCAACAAAAAGAACGTGTCTAAAGAAGAAAGAAAAAGACTATAATTCATGTCATTTCCACATTATTGTGATATAATCATCAGAACTGCCCTCATGCAGAGGAGGGGCCTACTAAAAGGAGGAAGATATGAATCTTTTACATCTGCAGAAGGTGTCAAAACATCATCCCATGAAGGTCGAGGATTCCAGCCAAAAGTAAGTTAAAGGCACAAATGGCAGTTACGGCCTTTCATCATTTTGCAAAATCGAGCCCTAATACAAATTTGGTTTCTGTGCCGGCCAACTTTATCCTTAAGATGTAATGTCAGTTCTGTTATTTGGACTTGATCTAATTACGAATGTTTGGAATTCTATGAGCATTGTAATAAGCTAATACTTTTTAATTTCCCTTCTCGGGACTGTTATGCATTTCATGTCTTATTTCCCATCTTTATATTTTAAATGTAAAACCATCTTGTTCATCTTTCTCTTGTGCTGAATAATAGATGTGGCTTTTATCTATCGGATTCATGGAATTTGATATTATGTACTTATTACATATCACAGGCAAACGACTATTAATTAATAGCATAATATTTTTATGATAACTAGTTCCTTTGACTTATTAATGACAACAACTAATTTCTTTTTAAGAGGTCTAAGCTAGGCTAAAAAATTTCCCCTCGTGACTAAAGTTGCTTATTCCTTTAAAATAGAGATATAGTAAATTGACATATACTATATAATTTATATGATATGAAAGAATTGGTAATAATAAGCAGAGGATATAATTGTAATCAAAGACGGAGGTAGGTGCCTGTATGTGCCTGCACGTGAAGCACTAAAATTATAACATTAATTTAGTACTCCTATTATCATATATCAACTATTGCCTTGCTTGTTTTCGCTGTGCCTACATGAAACGTAGGTTCAATTCCCGCTGACAGCTTTTTTGTCATATTATTTTTTCCTTATTTTAGTTATATTTATTTCTCATCACATGCTCAAATATATTGGATTTTATTATTGTATCATATAATATTATAACCATTTGTTCCCTTCGTGCAAGTGCAAGGTATATAAATTTCATTTTTTTTTATTTTTATGTGATTGTGTCATTTATAATACATTTATTTTATGCAATTATTTCACTTAACTTTTAAACAATCATCTCTTTATTATTATGTATCTAGTAAATTACTCAATTATTTAGTACATTTTATATATGGGGATATGAAAATATTAATTAAGTAATTTTACATGTTTACTCTACATTAACTTAGTTATCATGTTAATTATTTAATTTATTAAGAAAATTTTAAGTTAATGTAAACATTTTACAATTAATTATGTCATTGAAAAAATATTTTAAAAAGAGATATCCTAGTCTTGGAAATGATGAAACAAGTGAAAAAATTTAAGTGAAAATACTTCAAATGAAACATCATATTTTTTTAAATTGAATCATATTTATTTAACAATTTGTTCGTCTAATCTAGGAGATAGAATATATAAATTTATTAATTATTTTGTTAGTCGAACATTAATCTTTATTTTGGTATTGAAATGTGAACCCTCTCAATATTTTCCTGGCTCCGCCATTGATTGTAATACCTCACAACGAACAATGCAGATCTTTTTACATTATTTCAGACTCATTGTTAGAACTCGATCACAAAGAAGGAGAATACTCGTTCCACTATTAAAGAATCTTGTGATGATGTCGGAATCATAACAGTTCGTCGATTCATGTTGGACTCTCAAAGTGGCCTCACTCACGAAGAAGGATCACACACTAAGAAGAACCCCATAACACTGCAGGTGGATAGTGGACATCATTCATGCATTCACATACCAAATGAATGGCCGAGCACCTCCTTTTATAGCGCATTTTGAACTACAATTAAGTAGTTCATTTAACTACATCTAGTGCGGTTATATTAACCTCACGTGTGGTTAATCATCGAAAATATCATTAATAGGCATAATGTCCGTTAAGATTAATGGATCGTGCGACCCAATAGTACATCCATAAGTTAGGGAGAACTATGACCTCTTAGGGATATATAAGTACTCAACCACTTGAGACTTTACTATGACCTGTTAGAAATACATACTTGCTCGATCAATTTGAGAATAAAAAATTATGACCATATAACTACTCAATCAAGATATGAGCTCATGTTTTAACTTGTTAACATTATATAACTGCTCAACTATCATGTGAACCAATAGTAATGATTTATCAATAATACATAGTCACTCAAGAATTGGCATCACAACATCTCACATTTGACTTCTCTTATCAGGCTACCAATACAAGAAATAGGTTAATTAACGACACCAATTAGTGACAGAAAACACTGACAGGGTTGAAATAATGTCGCGATTGGATCGATCAACTTGCGACGCTAGTTAACTCCACCTAGCCTCCCATAGCGTTGCCTTTGCATTACAAACTCACGATGCCATATGTGATGTCGTCTCGATGCTATCGTGTCACTATTATCACGAGGGAAAAGGACAAAGGGGCGATAAAATGTAGCACTCCATTGGCGTCGTAGGGTGGCGATGCTAATTTAGTTTGATGAGGCCATATATTGGTGAGAGGTTAGTAAGAAAATCAATGACTTTCTGTGAAACATCCGACGCTATATGGAGGCCCTGTACATGTCCTTAGAAGCAAGGATGGTGAAAACCACATCTTCTATATGGAGGTCCTAGAATGGTGTTGGAGCGATGAGACTGCTCCAACCTTCGCTTGTTAGTCGTTACTGTTGAGTCACTCGTGGAGTATACGAAGGACAGTACCACACTATCAAAGCCCTCAGGCAAGGTCCATGGTGGGGAGAGAAGTTCAAGTCGCAAGGAGGTAAGCCAAATTATAAGAAAAAAGCAAGGACCATAAAGACAAGAGGCCCGACCCAGGCAAGCTCAAGAGGGATGGGAATTCACCAAAGCGTTGCTATATTTGCATGGGTCTTCATTGGACAAGTAATTGTTCGTAGAAGGTGACGAATAATATAATGTATTTCCCCGACGAGAAGGAGAATTAGAGGCATGTCTCAGCTCAATGCATGTCTTCAGTACCATCGATGCCTCGAAGGGATCGACATCGGGTGCTCGACTTTATGTGGACATTGAGTTGAAAGAAAGTCTTCAATGCCTTCATCTACCGTATGGGAGCATTATGAGTTATTCGAGTCAAAAGTGGCTGCAAAGAAGCTAAAGTTGTCCCTCCATAAGACTTTGGCCATGTTCAAGACTGTCAACGCGAAGTCTATCTCAACCACAAGAATTTTCTTAGGAGTGAAGGTCCATATCGGCAAGTAGTCAAAAAGCTTTGACGCGACGGTGGCACAAAAGACTACAAAATGGTGGTGGGTATCTCTATTTTGCAACACATTGCGGCATGTGCCATCTCCCTCTCCAACTCGTTGGTCAACTTCAACCCCAAGGGACCTTACAACTTTCCTGTGAGATCATGTGGTGATGCGAAATAGAATACCCTCTCTGCCATCCAAGTGGTAAAGGAATTGAAGAAGGAGCACATCTTCTCGGTGACTGTCGTCTTGAAAGATCCGAGGCCCTTCACTCCAATGCCTCCCAAAGTTCTCAAGACTCTTGGGACATTTGGGGATGTTATGCCCTTGGAGCTGCAAAGCGATTGCTTTCGAGACGTGAAGTGGATCATGTTATCGACTTGACCCTAGGTTTGAAGCCACCACATGGAGTTTCATATTAGCTGACCCCTCCGGAATTCCCAAAACTCCATAAGCAATTGATCGAATTGTTGAATGTAGAATATGTTCAGCCATCAAAGTCTTCACATAGCACCCCAATTTTATTTCAGAAGAAGCATGATGGGTCTCTGAGGATGTGTATCGACTATTGGACGTTAAATAAGCCTATGCTAAAGAATGAGTATCCCATCCCTCTCATGGCGGACTTATTCGACCAACTTGGCAAGACCAGATGGTTTATCAAGTTGAAATTTCGTTCAAGCTATTGGCTGGTCCGAATTGATGAAGAAGATGTACAAAAGTTTGGCGTGTCACTAGATATGGTTCTTATGAGTTCCTCATGCCTCACTAATTTCCCCAACAACTGTCTGCACTTTGATGAATAAGGTATTGCAACTCTTCCATGATAGGTTCATGGTAGTCTACCTCGATAACATTATGATCTACAGTCATACTTTTGAGAAGTACATCAAGCATATTCGGCAAGTGTTCGAGGTGTGCAGAACTAGTTCTATGTCAACCGGAAGTGTACTCCTTGGACCATGTCATTGGAGGTGCGAAGTTGAAGATGGATGACGTGGAGATTTGAGCCATCATGGAGTGGGATCCGCCTGAACAATTTTTTATCTGAGGTCTTTGCTTGGCCTAGTTAACTACTATAGATGATTCGTCAAAGTGTATTTATATGTGACGACTCCTTTGACTAATCTTCTCTGGAAGAATCACAAGTGGAATCGACGCCTACATGTCAAGAGGCGTCTAACACATTGAAGCGGACCATGACAGAAGAATCTGCTTGTCCTGTCAGACTACACTAAATCCTACGAAGTATAAAGAGATGCTTTTGACTTTATTATCGGAGGGGTTATTATGCTGCAAGCTCGGCGGTACACTGTATAAGAGAAGGAGATGACCACGATGATCCACTGCCTCAAGACATGGTGGCACTACCTCTTTTGGATCACGATTTCATATCAAGATGGACAATGTTGTGACCAGTTACTTCGACACTCAGAAGAAACTCGCACCAAAACATATACGGTGGCAAGACTTTATACGAGTTCAACTATGTCCTGGAGTACAAGCTTGAAAAAGATGAATATTATTGCCAATGCACTTAGCCGATGTGCAAAATTGATAGCCATGAGTTCCTCTCAAGCTGACCTCTTTGAGAGGATCAAGGGGTTGGAGTGAGACCCCACGGTTAAGAACATGATGGAACAAGCAAAACATGGCAAGATACGTTGATTCTGGGTGGAAGATGAGTTGATCTTCACCAAAGAATGTCGCGTCTAGCAAAGACGCATTGATTCCAATGTTCGACAAGTTACGGTACCCCATTAAGCAAAAGTGCTATGACTCCAAGCAGGCGGGACATCCGGGCATCCGGCGCACTTTGGCACTTATCGAAGACAAATATTTCTAACCAAGGATGGAGTACGATGTTGAAGCTTTCGCGAAGACATGCCTTGTTTGACATGAAGACAAAAGAATCCATCAAGCGCCCGACGAACTTCTGAAACCTCTGCATATTATAGAACGATCATGGAAAGATATTTCCATGGACTTCATCATAGGCCTGCCCAAGTCTAAAGGGACAGGTACCATTTTCGTGGTCGTGGATCGTTTCTCCAAATATGCCATCTTCGCCGTCAGCTCCTCAAGCTGCCCTACAACAAAAGGTTTGAAATTATTCATGAAGCATGTAGGGAAGTATTGGATCCTTTCCCAAAGCATAGTTAGCGACTGAGGGATGATTCGTTGGCAATTTTTGGAAAGAACTTTTCAAGATGATGGGCTCTGATGCATGCAAAATATAACATATTTTAGTCTAATATCTTAATTGATATTTTTTAATTTGATCATGGCATGCATCATTTTAAACCATTTTTAGCCATAATTCTGGATTTATCGATTTTAATTACTGATTCTCTAAATATTTTAATTGTGGACGGATTGATTAAATATTGATAACTATTTGCAGGAAAAGCCGAGTAAATGAATTACCGAACGTATCGACCACAATTCAGATACATAGTGATTATCGGCCTTATCTTTGAGCGCAAAACTCATATTCTATCCATCATTAATAATTATCCTTATGGATTTTGCGTCCATGATCCTATCAAGAAAGTTTTGCGGGCACAAAGTGATAAAAGTTTATCTTTAACCATGGTGATTATCGGCCGTGAACTCCAACAAATCCTTGGGGGCAAAACATCATCATCAATCAAGACTATCAGTCGCAAAAATCCAACCACGATGAAAAGTGTTTATCTTTAACCAACAATTAGTCTTTGCGGCCGAGAACTCCAACCATTGGACGCAAAAGACAATCATTAACCAAGTTTGGTGGCCGAGATTCATAAAGTTTATCATCGGGCGTCAAACGGACAGATTTTATCATTAATCAAAGTTTTATCATCCTGAGATTTAAAAGTCGTAAAGTTTATCTCCACAAATTAAACTCGACCATACGATATTATCGACCGTGATCATCATGAAGATTGTTCACACCTATAAATAGAGAAAGATACTATCGTCTCAACTTGTGCTTTGAAGTGTAGTTTTCTTCTACGGTGAGTCATGAGCTTTACAGGCTACGACCAAGAGGAGAGAGGTGCGACGGTTGAAGGTTGATCGTGACTCTGATCAAGTCTGAGAGGCTGCCCGACTGTCTGCCCGTGATCCGAAGCTTCGACCTTTTTATCTCTCTGGGTGTAATTCTTCTGATTTTCTTTATTATTTTTATTATCTCTCGAATATTTCTAAGATGAACTTCATATTTTTAAGATTATTATTTTAGGAGATTATTAATTGAAGGGAAACTGTTTGGATCCTATTTATTTGTTTTTAATCTTTTATGATCAATTATTAAATATGCTTAATGCTTTTTTTTGGTTAATTGAATTTCTGAATTAAGTTATACTAGTTTGTGGAGTGTTTAATTTCGGAATTCATGATACTAATTTTAACTGATTTTATTTGAAATTAATAATTAACATAATTTGATAACTAAATGTGTGGAGAATCAAGTTTGTGTGGTTTGTTAATCTATTCCAGTTTGTGGAGTGATTAATAGTCTAGAGAATCAAACTTAATGCATCTTAATTTTAATATGATTTGATGTGATACTAGTTGTGGAAACTTCAATTCTTATTAAATTAAGATAGTTCTGTATGCTTAGATTGAGGGATGCCAGTCATGAAAATCGCAAGTTAATCATGTTAGATTACTTTAGAAAAATTCTAATCCATCTTTAAAGATTAAATTTATCTTTTATAATTCAAATATTTATCCTGATCTATTTTCATTCTGGAGCATCATTATCTTATCTTATAATTATCTTATTTTCTCTATTTTATTTTATAATTATAAAACTTATCTTCAAAATCTATGCTTTCTTATCTTATTAATTTATACATTCAAATATTAAATTAATAATATTCCTCGTGGGTTCGACACTCTTTACTCTTTTTGTAATATTACTTGAGCAACTAGTGCACTTGCTAGCGATTTTATTCTGCTACATCATTTTACGCATCAAATTTTTGGCACCATTGCCGAAGAATATTTTATTAATTGATTTCTGATTTTTGTAAATTATTAGGAGATGTAAATAAAATATTTTCTTGTAAATAATTTTTCTTTTTTTGTAAATGTGTATTACTGTACTATCTGTTCTAATTATTTTCATTCGTGTAAATAATCTAGCATATTTCTTTTTGCAGATAAAGAGGTCACGACATTATCAATTGATTTTGGATTAAAATTTGTTGACGTTCGGCAATAATCTATTATGTTTTAAAAATTTTACGCCGAGTGGATTTTCCTTATTAATTGGATAAAGATCTTTTACCTGTATCCACTTATGAATTTACGATCGTGATTGATTATTGTCGACTTTATGGGAAATATCGGCGTATGATTTGTGCCTCATAATGTCATTATCAATTCTGAGTTCTAAACTTTCAATTTTGCGGCCGCAATATTTAACTTTTGTTCTGCGCTTTGGGATTAATGATCATCTTATTTAATTTCAAACTTGTTTGATTTAATTATTGGTCGTGAAGTACATTTCTGTTTTGCAGCCGTAAAATTCTAATCTTCTGAATTTATTCATGCGCAAAATTTGATTTGACCTCGTTTTGGCTTTAATGACTTCGAAAAAAAAGTTTGTGCCCGCAAAAAAAAAATTTGTTAATTATCGGACAACCTTTTATTTTGTGGCTGTCATTTTTTTATCTGCGTTTTATGACCGCAATTTCAATTTATCCATGATTTGAGCCGTGATATCAAAGCTGATCGAATTAATTTCTTTTGTTTATTTTGCGCCTTGGATTTACTCTGTAATCATGCTTTCGCTGTTCGTTTGGAGACATATCAAATTTCGATTTAATTGTTACCGGCCATGATGTTATTAGTTTCCAGATATTGCGCCCATAAAGCCTAATTTACTGGATTCTCTTCTGATATTGTGCCCCAATTCAATGTCCGATTTTATCTCTTTATTGTGCCTATAATTTTGGCTGATTTTTCTTCTCTACCCAATATGGCATAAAACTGAACTGATTTGATTTTCTCTCTCTTTGTGTTCCTATAATTTTGGGATTTTTTTATCCATGTTTGGGGCTTCAATTTTTTTCCACAAATCTTCTTACCATTAATATCACCCTGATTATTTTCCTTATTATGCCTTGGATTTGTTTGTTCATGATATTCAATTTCTCTCTTCTTCTTTGGCGCTCAATTAATTCTTATAAGTGTTGATTGTTTTTATCCTTCAATTACGCCTTCTCTACCTGATATGGCGTAAAACTAAAGTGATTTATCCTATAATTCGGGGATTTGTTTATCATGTCGGTGGCGCCTTATGATATTGCGCTCGTAATTGGTCCGCAATTAATCTTCTTCTGATATTGCGCCCCCATAATTGACCCGCAATTGATCTTCTTCTGATATTGCACTCGTAATTGATCCGCAATTGATCTTTTGATATTGCGCCTATAATTTCTTTATCATATTGTTAATTTCGGTCGAATTTTCTTCTCCATCTGATATTTGCAATGTATTTTTTTATTATGCTGGTTTTTTACCATAATATGGCGTAAAACATAACTGTTATGATTACCACTCTTTTTCTCTTTACATGGTATTGCGCTCATATTGCCGGATTTTTCTCTTCTTTGGCACCCAATCCAAGTGTTGTTCTATCTATGGTAATGCCCCTTTAATTACGGTCATGTTTCTTCTATATATGGCGTAAAACTGAAGATCGCCCAATGCCAATTTTGTTCTCTATCTGTGACCTATAATTCAGGGTTGGCACATGCTAATTCCATAGTATCACCCTGATATTTCTTGATTACGCTATCAGCACTTATCTCTTTATGCCCGCAATTTCCTAATTTAATGATGACAGATTATATTAATCAAACTCTATGTTTTCTCTCTCCATGATATCACGCCGATTTATTACCAAACACAATTCATATTACACCAATAGTTTTGGAATTGTCTTTCTTATATGGCACCCAATACCAATATGATTTCTAATTGTATTTCTCCATGATTTTTGTGCCTAACTATTTGGCTTATCACCATCTGTTGGCATCTCAAGTTTTCTCTGCAAATTTCTGATATCACTCTGATTTTTCTCCCTGATTACGCCTAGAATTTAGCTGACTTTCATGCCGGCTTCTTGATCTTATTTGGCCGTAAAATAAATACTCCATGTCTGTCGCCCCAATGATTAATTACGGTTAATTAATTTCCTTGAAGTTGTTGGTACCTTAAAGTTTCAAATAAATTATCTTTTACGCCACATTTAGTTCGAGATTCGAATTTTCAGAATTGTTACAGAATGATATATCTCTAAATTATTGGCACCTTCATTATCAAATATTGAGATAATTTGATTAAACCTTGCGGTATTATTTTCTTAATTATGAACTTCACTTATATCTTTTGAATCGTAATTATCGACTTTTGAAAAAAAAATCATTTCAACCACCGACGACAAAATATTTTTAAACTTATTTACACTGTTTAACCGTGACTCGTTATTTTTATTTATTCATATTTATTTTTGTATATTCTTTTTCTCTCTCTTATCTTACTAAAAATTAGTTATTGCAAGACTTGAGTGAAAATCTAATCACAACTAATTTAATCCTTTGGATAAATTTATATCTCACACATTCTGATTAGATGTTTAATTATTTTTATCTGATACTTGGTTGTTGCAGAAATTATTTGAAAATTATATCACAACTAATCCTTTTGCGACTGTTTTAAATTAAGTTGGTTAGTCTTTTAATTTGATTTAATTAGTTTAGTCAAGGCTTTAGATATTTTAGTTAATTAGATGAAGATCAGTTACCTATTACCATACTTCTTTAGTTCATAGTTATTACTTTAGTTAGTTAAGTTTCTGTAATTTATTAGTTCTTGTCTTTTAAACTTGGAGTCATCTAACTATTTTTCGTGCAAGGAGAGACATTCGGACAAGCAAATTATTTTCGAATAATTGGACTCAGCACTCCGCCATTGCATGCATCAAGTCTACATGAATCATACATGCTGCCACCTGATAGGCATCACAGCGCACCTCGGCTAGCGGATCATATGCTGACTTATCACGGCCGATACAGCCTCAACGATCTTGGACAAGATGTATCACGTGCGGGCGCAAAAGACGAATCGCTCACCGTCCTAAAGTTTCACTTTGTTTGCGACTGGGACTTCCTTACAAGATACTTAACCAACAATTATTGCGGCCGAGACACCATCATTAAGTATCAAAACTCACTAATTTCCTTTTCACGGCCGCCAAACTTACCACTATTTATGGCCGAGACGTTATTGCCGTCTTCGTTCTCCCTTGTGCACATCACGGCCGTTCTGAATTAGCAAATTTATCGACGTCCACACGGCTGAGACTCTACAACACCAACAACCGAGGAGTTTACCACCATTCAAGCAAGAGTAAGCATCAGGATCAGGAGACTCATCCACGCATCCATGAGTATCGTATGCGTTGAGAACATTTGACTATTATCCACCTTCGCCTTCACACGAACAGTAAATCCGGTTGTGTCTTTTCCCTTTTTATTTTTAATTTATTTATTTTTCCTTTTTATTGATTCTGTGTTCCTTTCCCTTGTTGGCCTAACACTGACAGTGTCTAGTTCAAGTTTGGGGGAGTTTACATTTTATGCATTGCATTTTTTTATTTATTTTTATTTGCCTATGTATGCATTTTTATCAAAATACTTTAAAAAATTATGAAAAAAATATTGGAAAATTTTCCCAAAAATATCATTGCATGCATTTATTTTTTGCTACCATCTTACTAACTCTTGTCTTACTGTTTCAATTATCTTTAAGTAAAATTCAAAGACATGTGGTTGATTGATGAAATTTGAACCTTTTCTCTTTTATCATATACTATTTATGGACTATGTGCCTATGCTAAGTAGAATTATAGATGTCTAGACTACAAGATCATGTTCATGCCTTTTATTTATTTTTAATTAAGTCTTGATAGTAATAGCCTTTTTATTGAAAATATTAAGACTATTTATTCTTTGAGCTTAAAAAAATGTGTTGAAAAAAATTAGTGAAAAAAATTACTTCGACACTTAGAAGAAACTCGTGCCAAAGCATACATAGTGGCAAGACTTTATAGGAGTTCAACTATATCCTGGAGTACAAGCCTGGAAAGACGAATGTTGTTGCCAATGCATTTAGCCGACGTGCAAAATTGACGGCCATGAGTTCCTCTCAAGCTGACCTTTTTGAGAGGATCAAGGGGTTGGAGTGAGATCCCACGGTGAAGAACATGATGGAACAAGCAAAACAGGGCAAGACACGTTAATTCTGGGTGGAAGATGAGTTGATCTTCACCAAAGAACGTCGCATCTAGCAAATATGCGTTGATTTCCAATGTTCGACAAGTAATGGTATCCCATTACGCAAAAGTGCTATGACTCCAAACGGGCGGGACATTCGGGCATCCGGCACACTTTAGCACTTATCGAAGACATATTTCTAACCACGTATGGAGTATGATGTTGAAGCTTTCGTGAAGATATGCCTTGTTTGCCATGAAGACAAAGGAATCCATCAAGCGCCCGACGGACTTCTGAAACCTTTGCATATTCTAGAACGATCGTGGAAAGATGTTTCCATGGACTTCATTATTGTCCTGCCCAAGTCTCAAGAGACAGGTACCATCTTGGTGGTCGTGGATCGATTCTCCAAATATGCCATCTTCGCCGTCGGCTCCTTAAGTTGCCCTGCAACAAAAGGTTTGAAATTATTCATGAAGCCCGTAGGGAAGTATTGGTGACTTTCCCAAAGCATAGTTAGCGATTGAGATGGATGATTCGTTGGCAATTTTTGGAAAGAACTTTTCAAGATGATGGGCTCCAACCTGCACTTTTCGATGGCACTTCACCCATAAATCGACGGCCTAATAGAAAAGATGAATTGTGTCCTCAAGATCTATTTGCGACACTATGCTAGTGCCAATCAAAAGGATTGGATGAAGCTACTCTACATCGCACAGTTTTCTTACAGCTTTCAAAGGTGCGAGTCGATCAATTAGAGTATGAAAGATGGTGACCGGTCATCAGCCCCTCTCTCCATAGGCCGTCGTAACTTCTTATGGAGCCTGTTTACACAAGGCAACTAATCCATTGCAAGAGAGTGGCATGAACAGGAATAATATGGCTTGAGCATGTTTACGCATGGTAGCTAAGCACATGAAGAAGTGGGCCGATATTGTTCGATGGGACGTCAACTTCAAAGTTGGAGATATGTCCAACATCTTCAGCTCTAGGAAGAATCTGCACAAGGATTTCGTGAGGTGTTATGGGAGTCATTTCAAGATCCTAAGGAAGATAAGGCAAAGTGGCCTACAAGTTGGAACTCCCGTTTCAAATGCAACAACATCTTGTGTTCCATGTCAATGTGCTCAAACCATAAGAGGAGCTAAACGACAGAGAAGAGGGGGGTTCCGATACCACCATTCCCAACAAAGATGAGGGGTGAAAAGAGGAGTTTTCTTTCAGAGAACATTTATGATTCA
This sequence comes from Pontederia crassipes, assembly GCA_030549335.1. Lineage (NCBI taxonomy): Eukaryota > Viridiplantae > Streptophyta > Magnoliopsida > Commelinales > Pontederiaceae > Pontederia > Pontederia crassipes. The sequence goes on from CM060198.1 coordinate 7,974,338, forward strand.
ATGGGAGGTTGTATGATTTGGAGTGTTGTGTCACTCATTGCAACAATGCTTAATTAACTATCCAACTAGGGTTGGGCGATGTCTTACTTTGGGATGATATGTTCTTGATTTTTATTTCTAGTTTTCATGATACAACAAGTCAATTTTTATTTTCTATTTTATGCTGCATTGCTTGCTTTCCGTGAATGATTTATTGGAGTTTTCTTCATGATCGAGCTAAGGAAAGCATTTCATTGCAACCCGAGAGGGCGCTTTAATCCTTCACTTAGCTAATGTTGAGAGGTGATGAGCTGAGCAGAGTTGTCACTTTGCAGCTGAAAGGGTTCCTTCAATGTGATGTTCGTGTTTTTGATATTCTAGTTAAGTAGATTATTTGCTCAGGTTTGATGCATGTCAACAAGAGAGGGGAATTCGTTACCCTGCATCCTATGTGCACCGAGAGACAGGATAGTGATTCAATTATCTGTTGAGGATCACGAGTTGCATGTGCTAGAGTCGAACTTAATTTGCTCCTTGATTTCATTGTGTTATTCATTTTTTGTTCATCTGTCTGCTTCGGCATTATTGAATTGGCAACATCTCACCTGAGAGGGGTTCTCAATCCTCCTATTTCTGGAACAACACGAGAGGACACACAAGTTTAGAGTCATGTTTTGAGATGTGTCGAGGGTTTGTGCTCCCATTAAACTGAGGCCATTTGCCTGACAAACCTGAGCGTTAAGTAGATTTTTTGCTCAGGTTCGATGCATGTCAACAAGAGAGGGAATTCGTTCCCCTGCATCCTATGTGCACCGAGAGACAGGACGGTGATTTAGTTATTTGTTGAGGATCAAGAGTTGCATGTGCTAGAGTCGAACTTAATTGGCTCCTTGATTTCACTGTGTTATTCATTTTTTGTTCATCTGTCTACTTCGGCTTTATTGAATTGACAACATCAGACCTGAGAGGAGGTCTCTCTATTGGAGTTGGTGAATACTTCATGGCCTCTTGTTTCTCACACGGGGTTCGCCCACGTGAGCTAGGGGAATTTGAGTATTACCCAATTGCCTATACTGCTGGCGTGCGAACAAAAGGGGGGTTCGGGGGGCACCGCCCTCCGACGACGGTCCGTGTGGTTAGGATTAGGTTTTTTCTCTATTTTAGTCAGGTTTTGAACCTGTTTAGGAGAGGCTTATTTATAGCTTATTTTCAGATATAATCTGTGTGGCGACTGTAAACCTAAACGATATAGTGGAACATCTTTACACGGCATAGCTCTAATCTCAATGGTGAACCTGGGTAATTCGTGTGCCTCTTTTATTTTTCTGCAATCTCTTTGCGATCTTCTCTTTCTGTTCTCGAATTTTTTCCATCATTCTCAATCCTCCTATTTTTGCGAACAACACGAGAGGACACACTAGTTTGGAGTCATGTTTTGAGATATTGTCGAGGGTTTGTGCTCCCATTAAACTGAGGCCATTTGCTTGATTTTTGTGAACTTTGTCAGACTCTGATATAGGGGAGCTCACCCGGAGGGTTTGTTATCTTGAATAGGAATCCGATACGGGCTGAGGGATTGGTCGGACATCCTATTTTTGTCCAGAGATACTCTAGAATCGGAGAATGCACAGTTCCCAGCTCGATCTTTCTGAGGAAATCGGCATGTTACCATGTTTTTGCGATCACAAGACGATATGCGAACCCTTTGATTTGGCAATCCAGCACGGCAAGTTCAGACCTCAGCATATGCGAGAGCGTTGCTGGGATTAGCGGGCGTTGTTCATCGTGGAATGAATGTCAGTTGTCACTTTATTTACATTTTAATATATGAAGAACATTAATCCCGAAAGAAAACATCCCCGTAAGTCCGTAGAATTGAATCATATTGACATCAAAACCAAAAAGTTACAAAAACTAGTATAGTCATTCTCTTTTAAGAGTTTTAGTTCTTTTGTGTCACACAAATCTTCTCCTCAATTTTGGCAAATTGAATTTTTGAATAGTGTTAGTAATGGATTCCCTTGGCACGAATCTCAAGCATGATTTGTGTAGAGGACTTATAAATTTTCAAATTTATTCTAGTCATTCTCTGTGAAGTTAGGGTATTTGTGTGTGAGGGTATTTGAAGCGAGGATATTTACCTCTGACACACCATTTTGTCACACTAGGCACAACATATTCTGTGATTTTTTACTCTTCACATCACGAATCGAGTCAATGTGACATACAATTTTTCAGAAAAAAATTAGCCAAATAATTTTCTAATTTACACTACATGATTATTTTTCAAAAAAAATTCAATTACACATAATAACATGGCATAATATGAAAAATTGCATATGCATAAATACAATATATGCATATTAAATATTGTGAAACTTTCAGAAATTATTCATAATTTTCTAATCAATAATGTGCATAAATTAGAGATAATCTAATTTTCATATATATATACATATATCATGACATAATAACACGTAAAAACTACGTCACAACATAAAATGCATAAATTTATGTCTCGCATATCACACATTTTTCAGAAAAAATATTCAAAATTTATGAATCCAAAAACATATTTTTCTCATATTTAACTATTTTTTAAAAATAATAATAGAATAGTTTTCCCATCGGCTACGAGCGGGCCTAGCCCGCGCATCCCTGTGCAACCGCACGCAGGCGCAGAGGTTCGAGCCTGGGTGTCCATGTAGGCCTGAGCAAATCCAGGACTGGGTCCGGGTCTAAGCGGACTCGGTTCCGACCCGAATTCTGCCAGGTCAAAATTTTTTTGACTCGATACAGGACTTGAACCCGGCCGGGTCCGGTAACGGGTCAAACCCGACAATCTGGGAAATTGATCGGGTCGCGGTCAGGAATCGCGGCTGATCTGCGTCGAGAGCCGGGGGTGAGGAACGAGGGGAGTGCGGAAGAGGTCGGAATCGCCACCGTTGGCCGTCGGTGGTCAGATCCGGTTCCTGGCAGCCCAGATCCGGCGCTTGGCGACCAGAACGGCCGCCAGACACCACGGGCGGCCACGATCGTGGCCGCCAAGGGCGCCTCGGCCGCCTGGAGCCACGGTCTGGCACCTAGTGGCCGGATCGACCGCCAGGGGCCACGATCGTGGCCGACCGAGGCGTCTGGCGGCCGATCCGGCCACCAGAGGCCTAATTGTGATGACTGGCGGTCGGATTGGCGGCAGATCCGACCGCCAGGCGCCACGATCTGGCCCTGGTGGCCGGATCGGCCGCCAGGCGCCGGATCGCGACATTCTTGGCAGCCGAGTAGAGAGAGAGGGGGAGAGGGCGAGAGCGAGAGACGGAGAGAGAAAGTGACGTAGGGAAATGAAGAAAATGAGCGGAAGTAAATTTTGTATACTCATAACCCGGGTCGGGTATTTGGATTATAAACTTGGTCTCGACCCGAAACCTGTCGGGTTTTTAATTATTTGGACCCTGTTCCGGTCCGGATTAGTTTTGGGCCGAGTTTATTTTCCGATTTTCCGTATCGGTGCAGTCCGGGTCGATTCGGATCGTGCTCAGCCCTATGTCCATGAGCTGGCGTGGCACGACGGGCCAAGCCCGCGTCCATGCGCCTACAGGCCGCTGCCGACGCCACTATTCCCTGTATTTTTTTATAACAGGCCTCAGATCTATGGACCGACATGCTTCCCTTTTGTTGTTTTGCATAGTTTAATAGTTATTTTTTTTAATTATTCATCGTTTCTGCAATAACTCAACGAAGCACAGATAAAAAAAATAAACAGATAGATTAAATTCACGTGCTTGTACAACATCTGCATGGCCTGGTAATGCTTGCCATGCACCTACGTGAGTTTCAGTCCAACACATATCGCAGGTGGCAAGCCATGGGCATCTCTTGCTTGGAACATTTGCATGTATGGAGTCATCGTCACACTGAGAATGCGTGCCTCCACACATGGCAACCGAACAAAATTATCGGCCCATTTCGCAGGTCAATGAAAAGCGCAAAGGCCGAACATAAGTTTTTTTATTGGCACTATTCAATTCCTACGGCAAATCATAACAAAAAAGTTTATTTGCGTCATTAAAGGAATTGGTAATAATAATAAATAGTGAGTATTATGGAAATATTTCGCAGCACAAGAAGAATCAATAAAAAATTTTCTACATTATTTCAAACTCGTTATCGAAAATTCCATCACGAAAAAGAACACTTATCCCACAAATCCAAAAACTTCAGGAGGATGTCGATATCGTAACAGTTCGTCGGACTTATGTTAGACTCTCGAAACTCACGAAGAAGGACCGTACACTAAGAAGAATACACAATACTGGAGGTGGATAGTGAACATCGTTTGTAACATTCTTAACTTCCATTAGACAAAATAAGTCTCAAAAGAAAGGAATTTTAGGAGCAAAGTAGTCATCAGAATTTTAAGCAAAGGGCGGACCAAAAGGACCTCAAAAGCAAGGTTAATTAGGAGACAAATTGGTCTTGTGGCAAAATGTGTATAAATTAGCCCCAAAACCCTTTTTCTTCTTCCCCATTTCCTCTTCCACTCGGTTGCAACATCTCTAAAAGCTTCAAGGGGTTGTTCATGGTGGTTTAAGTGCTGAAGGGGCGTTGGGAGGTCAAATCATCGAAGGAGAACTCGGCTGGGTGCAAAGGAAGGCTAGAAGAGGAGGAAACGTCCCTAGAAATGCTTAGGAGTTAAGGTATATAATGGGTGTACCCACATGTTCTTCATTCTCATCTTCCTTGGAATGAAGATGTCACTTATATCTTTGGAATGATTCAGTTCGTTTTCATAGCATTTCTCATTGTTCGTTTAATGGTTTGAGCTTGTCTGCATTTGTATGGAAGTATGACAAGTTTTCCATGGATTCATCGCTATTTGATCGACCTTTTAACGTGCAAACCTTAGTAGGTAATCTAAGAATGATTGAATAAGTGATTGTGTGATAAACGATGGATCGAAACAATTATTTTCGTGAGTTTTTTATATAAATCGGTTGACCGGTCGGGACGAGTGGTCACTGGTCCATATGTTTTCATACGCATGTTCGCCACAGTTTTATTCAGAAGGAACATTGGTCCAACCGACCGCGAGGATTGAATACCTCTATATAAATTGGTCGACCGGTCTATTGGTTTTCCATTGCGTGATCGCTACTATTTTAATCGGACGAAAGATTGATCGACCGGTCCATAGCCAAGATTCATAATGTCGCTACTAATCAAATCAGTTGTTGTGTTGATTTGGCTGAATAATGGACTAACTGCCCTAAATTGGTCGATTAGTCCGAAAGTGATCGATCAATCCAATGGGAGATACAACGGCTGACAACCATTGTTTTAATCGGTCGTGCGATCGATCGACCAACCGACCGAAAGACATGGTTTCAAACATTAACTACAATGATTCCTCTATCAATTGTTCATTAGTTGACACCATGTTATGCTATGCTATGTATCATACTTTTATTGATATGTATGTCATGATACTCACCTAGAATCCAAAAATGCATGCTAAGTCGTATGTTTAAAATGAATCATTGTATTGAAATGGCACGTGATGTTAAACAGTAGGCCCTTCCTGGATAGAATTGTAACAATGCAAATGGTAATGACACGACTTTAGAGTGTCAAGGCTTGGCCAACCTATGGCACAAGGACAACCAAGTACCTCATCGTATTGATAAAGGTTCATTAATAATTGATTGATAATCTAATCATGATGATAGGTTAAGTGGTAAGAATGTAGGGATAATGTTATAATCGGACATTTCAAAGAGTAAATGCAATGGATCGTTCTTAGTCACTATGGATATGGATAATTGGACATTAAATGATAATAATGTAATGGATTTATGGAATTCGATTATAAAGTGAGAATTGACTTTCATGGTCTAATTTGAGATCTTTATTGTGCATTGATGATATTTTTAACCGAAATGCTTTATGCATTATTGAATTGCTTATTTCTTGGCCCTTACATACAATTAATGGAAGGTGGGTCTCCTCTGCATCCGTGTTTGTACAAGTATGGACGAATAGGTTGAAGTCAGTAATGGGCTCATGATGGCGGATTGCACATGGTGTCGGCCTTTGTTAGGACATAGTATTTCTTATCGTTATGGACTATGCATGAATCGGCCTATGGGTCTTTGTTATGGATTATGGTGTATGTCCTCGTGTAAAGAACGTTTATGGAGTCATTATGTTTGGGCTTCGAATCTCTTTTGTATTTGAGCTATCCATCATGTATACTTTGATGTCATTGGGCTCAATGCCATCCATTATGTTTTGTTACTTCTGCTATGTTTTCAAGTAGATTAGTTTTAATATTGATATGTTTCGTTGACTTGAGGTCAATCCGTGTAACGCGCTTCGAGATCCGCTCATGACACGTGTCATTGCTCATGCATTCATACACTAAATGAATGACCAAGCACTTCCTTTTATAGCACATCTTGAACTGTAAGTAAGTAGTTCATTTAACTACATCTTGTGCAGTTATAGTAGTTAATAATATTTTAAAAAATGATTCAGACCGACTAATTTAATTATCATGAATCAATTATAATTTTGGTCCGATTCATTTACAAAATCAAAAATAATAGAAACTCGGGTTGACGTGGAAAAACAAAAAAAATGGGTTGAATCGATAAATGGGGTTCAACTCCATTTTTTATTTTTATTTTTATTTTTAAAGATATGATATGGAGAAAGAGGAATGATTTTATATAGAATACCGAGAGAGAGGAGGAGGGAGGGAGAGGATATGGAGAGAGAGGAAGGATTTTATGGGATATGGAAAGAGTTGAGAGAAAAAATAGTACAGAGAGAGAGGGGGCGGGCTTGAGGAGAGAGAGGAAAAAAAGAAATAATTTAAAATAAAAAATAAAAGGAAAGATATTAGGGAAGGAAATAAATAAAATAAAAATAAAAGAAGATTACAAATAAAATATAATTATGATTTTATGTTAAAATAAATTTAAATTATCATATTAAAATAATATATTCAATAGTAATTACTATTTAATCTAACATCTCATCATATATATTAACTATTAAATAAATTTAATCATTTTTTAGTAACTTAAATATTATATTACTCTTAAATAATTATTAATAATGTTATTATATAAAAATTCGATTCAATCAGCTAAAATTAGATTGAACTCGTAGGACCTGCACTCGATTGACATGTGGATCCAATTTTTAAAATTTACTATGACTCAATTCGAATAATTACTTAATGAATGCAGTTTTTTTTTAGAAAACGACAGGCGATGTTGATGATAATGTATTCATGATTATTTATTGACTTCCCAGTCGTTTTCAACGGCGTCAGGCTAAAATAATTGGAGGAGGTGATCGAATTCCAACGTGGACGACAGCTTTGTTAATTATTTATTGACTTCCAATCCTACATGGCTTTGTTTGGCGTCAGGCCAATATAATTATTCTTAATTGTTTAGTTCTAAAAAATATTTAGCACACCTCATTTTACATGCTATTAAGTTATAAGTTTAATTTTTTGACTTTGATAAAATGCAGTTTCTTCTCCTATGGTAGTAAAATTATAAAATGGTGTTTGGATGCTGATTTTTTTCAATTAAAAAACAATGGTTTTAAGCTCATTATGACCTAAAAGAAATAGGTATTTTTTCTTTTGACCAGATCCTTAGGTGAGATTAGACATAAAGCAAAGTTTTGCAATCAATTCATTATTTTTTTTTCTACCCCTAAATACCTCTCATCTAATATTTTTTTAGATGTTTATAAACTATGGTACGGCACTTTTTAACAATTGTCATATCATAAAATTTTTTATTCTATAGAATAAAATATTTTTCAATCCTTACTCCCACTGTGACGAGGAGATCTAACAGGATTTACAAGTCAATGAATATAGTCAGGATCATCGGTGCAATTGTCTTTGGGCCAGAAAAGTCAAATTTGGCAGCATGCAGGAGTTCACATGTTCGTTAAATGGATCCCTGGAGCCGTTTCACTTTTGCATATCGAAAACAAAGGGAGAGGACGATCACAAGGAAAGCAGAGGGAGAAAAACAACGATGACAGACCAGGCTGAAGCTTCTAACTATCTCCATGGCATTCTTGATGCAACTATTTATGAAACCATTCATCTCCAACAATTCGTGAATGGGGCGTTCATTGAGGTAATGTAACAAATATGACTTTTACTTTAGTTCGGTAAATTACATCAAATACTCTTTAACTCTTTAATTTTAACGTTTGTTTAGAGATATCTTCCAACTTTACTTTGTAACATGTTCTTCATTTTTTAACTCATTATACGTAATGTCCTTTTCATCGTTGATTGCCCATTTTCCGATCGCTGGGATGAGAGAATATATTGTGTGGGCACCACATCATCCCAACGATCGAAAAATGGACGATCAGTAGTGAAAAGAGCATTTCATGCAATGAGTTATAAATTAAAGTTGAAGGATATCTATGAGTAACATTAAAATTGAAAGACATTTGGTGTAATTTACCTTGTCATCTCATGTTCTATTTGAGTAAATTTGAAATTATCTTCGTATTTAATAATTTTTTTACATTGTGACTAATAAAGAAATATAACATCAACTTAATAATTAAAAAAGTAAGCAAGGGCGAGCTATTTGTTTTTTTAAAAAATCAATTAACTAATTTGATCATAATTATTCGTTACTCAATCTTTTACGCTGATGTTTGGTACTCTGCCAACCAGATCATAAGAAAATATTGCAAAATCTTTTCGCTGATATTTCCTTTTTATTTCATAACTTTTTCTTTTCTTTCTTCTCTTCCCCCTTTTTCTTTACCTTTATTTCAGTCATTTTGTTCAGATGGTTCATTACTTATTTTAAAAATTAATTTTAGTCAATAAATTATTCACTTAAAATTTATCGTTATTTTCTATCAAGTAAATCAAGCAGCCCCTTAAACACAGAGAACATTTCTACTAAAGAAGAAAGAGGAAGACGATATTTTCTATTCGGTAAAGTTTATATGTTGATTAAGTTTGAATACAATATAATGGTCTAGATAATAACGAATTGACATTAAGGGGCAGCAAATAATGATTTATTTATAAATTAATAAAAAAAATTGTTGAATATAACGATTCAATTAATATAAAATAATAAAATAATAAGAATATAATTTATACTCGTTCTTATGTGCATATAATATCCGTAATAATGAATTCATAAATTTTATTAATTTGAATAGTAATATTTTAAAATAATTATTTTATTATAAAAAATGTTGATTATAACCTTATTTATGTTGATTAGTAAATTAAAATATATGAAAAATCAAGATAAAAATAGTATACCATGTTTAAAATTTTCTAATAATTTTTTTCATTAAAAATAATGAGAGTGTATTACAAATAAAATTTTAGTTGTTATTAGGATAATCAAAAATTTTATTTTCGAATCTTAAAATTTAATTTATCAAAATTTAATTTTTATTTTCGAATCTTTAAAAAAATTAATTTTTATTTAATTGTCTTTTTCAATGCTTTTTGCAGGTCGAAGACAAAGTAGAAGAAGGCTTGCAGGCTTTCCCGCGTCCCCGTCCCAAGCTGTACGCGACAATAGACATCGGTTCGGCAAGAGTGGCGAGAACAACAACGGTTGAGTTCGATCAGTCCTGTGAATGGAACGAGTCCTTCCACATCTACTGTGCTCATTCCTCCCCATGGATCACGATCTCCATCAACTACAAGTACCTACTGCTCAGTGTCCTGGGCCGTGCCAAGATCCCCACATCGTGTCTGCTCTCAGGCGAGCCGCTCGAAGGGTGGTTCGATCTTCTAGACGACGAAGGCCGCGACAAGATGAAAGCTCGGGTGCGCATCCTCCTCAAGTTCTCTGATGTCGTCAGTGATCCGTGTTGGAATGCTGGCATTAGGCGTGAACACTTCCATGGCGTCTCGAACGTCTACTTCCCTCAAAGGACTGGTTGCCGTGTCGAGCTCTTTCAGAATAGTCATCTCTCCGACAGCTTCCAGCCTGTGATCCCTTTATCGAACGGCGAAATCTACCGTCCGGCGAGACTGTGGGAGGAGATCTACGTTGCCATATCAGAAGCAAAGCACTTCATTTACGTAGCGGGCTGGTCGGTCAACGTGAACATCACTCTTGTTCGGGACGCGGAACGCATGATCCCTGGAGCAGCAGGTGTGACGCTAGGTGAACTGTTGAAGCTAAAGGCCGAAGAAGGGGTCACTGTCCTGGTCATGCCGTGGAAAGACAAAATCTCGTTCTACAGTTGGGATGGGGTGATGCATACGCACGGCAAAGAGACCGACGAGTTCTTCCAAGGAAGCAAGGTTAAGTGCTTCCTTTGCCCCAGGAACGTGGATCTAACTATGACTGTAGGGCGCAAATGGTTGGATCGACTAATGTTCACCCACCACCAGAAGACTCTGACCCTCGATGCTCCCTTGGGGGACGGAGCGCGCCAGATCGTCAGTTTTATCGGTGGAATCGATCTCTGCGACGGCAGGTACGACCACGAGGACCATGCCCTGTTCAAACGTCTCGACACTACGTATCACAACGATTTCTATCAGAACAATATCCAAGGCGCCAATCTCCTGCACGGGGGACCGCGGCAACCGTGGCACGACACACACTCCAAGCTCGAAGGCCTCGCAGCTTGGGACGTCCTGACCAACTTCCAGCAAAGATGGTTAAAGCAGTCGCCGGAGGGGTTCGATAAATATCTGCTCGACATCAAGATCGGCGACCTCTTCCGGATCCCTTCCGAGTCAGAGACAGACCAGTCTTGGAATGTGCAGGTGTTCCGATCCATCGACGACTCTTCGGTCATGGGTTTCCCGTCCAAGCCATCTGAAGCCGCTCGGCTTGGACTTATTAGAAGAAAATTCTTGACGATCGACCAGAGCATCCATTCGGCTCACATCGAAGCCATTAGGAGAGCCAAGAGATTTATATACATCGAGAACCAGTACTTCTTCGGGAGCTGTGCTTCATGGCGAGAAGATCAGGATAGCGGGTGTTTGAATCTGATACCAATTGAGATAGCCCTGAAGATTGCTAGCAAAATCCGACAGGGGGAGAGGTTTGCAGCTTATATAGTGACCCCGATGTGGCCGGAGGGAATACCGGAGACCGAAACGGTGCAGGCCATCCTGCACTGGAATAGGTTAACGATGGAGATGATGTACAGCATCGTGGCCAAGGCCATAGTGGATGCTGGTCTCAGTGGGCAGGTACAACCTTGTGACTACCTGAACTTTTTCTGTTTAGGGAACCGAGAGGTGAAGCATCCAGGGGAGTATGTCCCGCCCGAGCAGCCGAGTCCTGACACGAATTACTGGAGGGCGCAGATGAACCGGAGGTTCCTCATCTACGTCCATGCCAAACTTATGATAGGTATGAACGCATTTCACTAACTAGTTTCTTGCTGAATCAACTATTTATCTTGACATGTAATAGTAGTACTAAATAGATGTTCTTTTGTTCAGTCGACGACGAGTATGTGATCATCGGATCGGCGAACATGAACCAGAGATCACTTGCCGGTAATAGGGACACCGAGATCGCGCAAGGATCTTATCAACCCGCGCAACTGAATGAAATCACTGGACGAGCTAGGGGCTACATCCATGGCTTCCGGATGTCATTGTGGTATGAGCACTTCATGAGCCACTGCTCATATCCATCTGAAGTGTTTCTGGATCCGGAGGATCTGAACTGCGTGGGGACAGTTAGGCAAATAGCTGAGAGTTTGTGGGACAAGTTCGTCGGAGATGAGGTGGTGGATCTTCCCGGCCATCTTCTTCCGTTTCCTATCCGCGTTTCGGAAAGCGGAGAGCTGTCAGAAAGAACAAAGGATGGCTTTTTCCCAGACACATGGGCTCCTATTAAAGGGAAAAAATCTAAAATCCTTCCTGCCATCCTGACAACCTGAAAGTTACATCCAGGTATTGTCTGAATCTTGCTATGTTGTGTCCAGTAATTGGTAACGCGCCATTTTATCTGTACTAGATCTTTGGAGCTGGGGCTTAACTGGAAAAGTTGCATGGCACAGGGCTGGTGGACTACAAGGAGAATGTTAGTTCATGAGGCTTATCTTTCCTGCTATCGGTCACGACTTTACGGTCATCAGCTTGCTACCATGTTGCTATTATTGATCATTTTTGTACCCTTCCATTTTTGGTGTAACGATTATAGGATTTACGACTGCAGAAAGCAGATTATGTACTTGGTAGAATGTAAGGATATATTATAAATTAAAATTTGATTGATATGGTGTAACGTATCAAACTTTTTCATAAGGAAATCACATTAATGAAGGCAATTAAAGAGGAAAAAGGAATTTGAATTGAATTCAAAAAAAAAGGAAACGGCCAGAACCAGGATCGGTCGGCCTTCTGGCCGGCCGATCTTATAAAGGGAGGACGCGAGGGCGACCTCGCACCCTCTTGGACTTCAGCCGACCGCCGCCGCTCTGTCTTCCTCTTCTCTTCTTTCGAATCGGCGATCGGCGAACGTTGCACAACAGGCGAGACAGAGCGCGTCGTCAAACAACAACAATCGACGACCCTTCGACGCGCAGCAACCTCCCTCGACGTGCGCAAAGGCCAGGCGCACCTTCCGCACCAGCCAAGGACGATCGGTGATCGACGGACGAAGAGTGAATTGCCGGCGAACTCATTCGAACGAAAATAAAGGTAATGTCACACTCCACTCTGTGACTAAGTTTTAATTCCAACTATTACATTCCTTAATTATGTTTAGCAATTTTATAAATAACATCAATAAAACCTCCTCTCTTATTTTGTGATATTTGCCAATACATACAAAGGATACATATATATTCATTAAAGTTTAAATAAACAGTTATAAAATATATCATTCACATATTATCATTATAATTTTTTTCCACTAACCACCCCACATGATCAAGTTTTATACAACTTTACAAAAAATTTTCTCACCAACTTAATCACAACATCTAGGATTATCTATTACATATATGTCTCAAAAACAAAAATGAAGGGGAAAATAAAAGTGAAAGAAAAATTAGCAATGCTCCATCGGTTCGACCTTTTCTATATGCCTCAAATCAAGCTTCGAGTCAACTCAACTCGAGAACTTACGAGTATCTGAAAAATTTAAAATGGGTACTGTGAGCAACAATCATTTGCTCAGTGACTAAAATAAAAGTACAACATAGAGGAACAATACGAGTGCATAAAACATTTAAATAATCATATTTCTTTCACATGAGAAAACATTTAAAGCATAACTCATTTCACATAACTTTTCAAATCATATGAACTTTTACATAAATATAAATTATTTAAGATAGCATCATATTCATAATTAAACTCCACACATGTGTCATTGCACATACTCATCATGGGTCAATACGTATCCCTCTATGATCATGTGTCATACAGCTAAGCAAAGCTTTATAATCAAGAGTATCAGATACGCCGAGCAAATCATGGGTCAATACGTATCCATCTATGATTGTGTATCATATAGTTAAGCAGAGCTTCACCATCAAGAGTCTCAGATACGCAGAGCAAATCATGGGTCAATACGTATCCCAACCATGAATGTGTGTCACCCAATCATGATTTTCAGATACGCAGAGCGATCATGGGTCAATACGTGCACGCAGAGCAGCCCCCAAATGGACAAAGACACCCGATATACGCCCAAAGACTTCATGTATATCGAATGCGGTCCCAAAGACCTTTTTCAAACAATATGGCTAATGAACACATGGAGTTTAATAATATCAAAATACACATGTCATAATCACATATCATTATCAAGTAAAACTTATTTTCACTTCACTAACATTATTCCCTGAAAATAGTTTTGTATAAGATATTACTCCATCTCATATAAAATCCTTGAAACATATCATGCATACTTTTCATAACTCAAGATATGTTTCAATAATAACGATAATAATCTTTGTTTGAGGTAATACCATAAATAAAAGAACTAACATATAATATTTTACTATGTTATAAATTTACCCACTCACCTTGTGCTTTATGTTTTCAAAGAGTTTTACTAGATTTTCCTCTTTTCACTTGTAGCTTGTTGGTTTCCTACAAATAATGATACTATTTCACTTTTCAATTACTAATAATAACAATATGCAATGCATGCTCATGCATGAACCCTTGTTCACCTCAAAATGCATATAATCCCCTCTGGTACTAATATCTAACTTCAAATATTTATATTCATAGACTATTTCGCACTTGGAACATCTCAATCTTTCAATCCCCAAATATCATTACCTAATTTGAAGTGATTAAGTCATAAAAATCAAGACAATCTGACATAGAGTTTATGCTTTGGCAGACTGTGTATCACTGAATGATTAATTTATATCTTTAACAATACTTATCCATTTGATGAGATCCTAATTTTACTAGAATCTAGACTTCAGTAGTGTTTAAGCATAAAAAATGTAGAATTTAACTCCTTGTATGACCCTATAACAAAAATAGTTAATTAGGGTCGTGATCTGTCCATGTCCTGGAACCTGACAGAAAACTTAGTATGAGATGAAAAATTAATTTCTCCACATCTACGTATTCAAATTGGATGATTCCATTTCTCACGGAACCCTTGTGAAGTATAAATTTCAAATCCTAATTCCTAATCATACTCTAATCTACAAGGCGGACCTGTCTCTGACTCGGGATAGAGTGAGCGACCTACGGTGATTGGTTCATAACTTTCTCTACAGAAGTCATTTTTACATGATTCTTGGGTCATGGAAAGCTAACATCGAGAGGACGAACTATGAAAATTTTCAGAATTGATGAAGAACTACTTACGAAGATATGTTCATATGAAATTGAAGGTCGATTTCGGATCCGCAAATTCACCCTAACTCAGCAAACTTGTAGAATTTTCTCAGGCTGTTCGAAAATGGATTTGATCTTGGAAATTTGTCGGCTTGCAGATAATAAAAATAAATTATTTATATATTTTTTACAGAATTTTGACACGTCATATGACGGTTTGGAAAAATTAGTTTCTAAGAAGTTGGTGAGCTGCCTGCTTCAGCTGCTTGAAATCCTATTGGTTGAAATGGAAGTCCAATCATATTATTTGGTTAAAAGTTAGTGTTAAACTTCTAATTAACATTAATTAATTATAATTAAACATTTTTACTATAATATTTACAAATATTAGAATTAATTCCTAATAATCTTATATAATTTCTTTATAACGCTTATCGATAATTTAATTTTGATTATACTTTAATCCAAAAGTTAATTGCTACACACAATCATGACTATATAAGCATCTAAACTTACTTAAAATGCTAATTAAAAGTAAGATTATGTTAAAATGATATTTCTGGAGCAAGTCCGTGACAGGTACCCTACGTCTTAAATCCCTAGACGATGAAATAGCGATTGTTTAATGCGTAAGATTAGTTCATTACGATCTTGAAATAATTACTTTTTCGTGTTGTTGTCGGCATCATTTGATGGCCGGAGGACCACCGGAATCGGAGATGAAGTCCGGCGGCCCTATTTTATTGCAGGGATCGATCGATCGATATTTTGAACGGTTGATTGTTTCATGCACAGAACCCACACGAGTTCGTATTAATCGGTCGACCGACATCACCATGGCGGTCGACCGATCTATCTGGCAACAAGACATATTCGATTTCATGATCAGTCGATCGGACTTTCGATCGGTCGATCGATCCTACACGCAATGCGCAATTTGGTAAACCTTGCAACCAGTCGACCGATCTCAAGTACGGTCGACCGATCCAATTGAGTAACCGGTCGACCGGCTCACATGTGCAATCGACCGATACACAAACACCCGAAGGTCGATCGATCCAAGAGGACCGATCGACCGGTATTCTAGAACGGTCGATCGGCCCCACAGTGGACGGTCGACTAGTTCAAGTCCACCAGATCGGCTCGGTCGAACCTAGAGGAAACGATCGACCGGTCCAAAAATGGTCGACCGATTCAAACAATGAATCAATTCTAACTTTAAATCATAATATGAGATTCTAACCGATTCACCTACATTGGTTGAGTTATGTTGTACAGAGATTAATGCCCAGTTGGATCCAGGATCATAGATTTCATGATAAGCAAAGATAAATAAAGTAAAGACAAAGACATGGAATTGCTATGTGTCGCCCCCAATGTATAGAGCAAAGATTTAAAGCAAAGGAGGGATAAGTAGTTAGATGAGAAGACAGTGAAGCTACTAGTTTTCAATGACCACTATTCCTGAGATTTCAGGTCTTCTCCTACCCGTATCTCGAATGTAGGGTGATGCTTTGGTCACACTCCTACCCTCAGAGATTAAAGTATTGTGCCAGAGGGACATGTAGTTAACTGAGGAGATAGTGAACCTACAGGTTCTTAATTGACCACTGTTCTTGGAGTGTAAGTTCTCTCCCACCTACATTTCGAACTGGGTGAGGTATTAACACCCACCCCTTTTTCTCTTATTGGGCTTACTGGCATCAGAGAATCAGAGAGGCGCCTCTGGCATTCTAACTAATAAAGTCGAGCTCGCATAGGACAACGAACTTTAAGGATATTACAGTAATGTAAAAGACGTAGTACAACTCACGGTAAAGCAGAGGCAAAGTAAAGTATTGCATGGCATAGCAAAGGCATTGTAAAGTAAAGTATGGAACATGGCATTGTAAAGATAATGCAGAGTAATGTAAAGATAAAGTATAGATATAGTAAAGAACAGAGCACATACATGGTTAATATTAAAGCATGATGTATGACTCTTTATAGTCAATGTATAGGAGTCAAAGTTTACAAATATTCATCACTGACATATTGTTTACATGGTTATCAATGATTCTTATTTCATTGTCTATTTACTATTGTACTGGACATCTTTGCTCATGGGTATTCTATTCCCCTGCAATGGAATTTTGCAGGTGAGAATGCTAATTAACGAGGCGTTGGAGGACGCGGAGCTTGAAGAAGTGCTGCACATGACACAGATTATAGTTACATGCCCAACAATGTTTTAAAATGTTTTCCGCATATTTCCTTCCATTAAAAGACATCATGATTTTCCGCTCATGAACTTCTTAAAGCTACTATCTCTTCTCATGTTTCTCAGACTATGTTAATTATATATGTCTCTTGATATTCCACCGTTTAATCTTTCGCATTAAGTCTTTAATATATTTTATTATAATATTTACGCCACGTAAACTATTATGTTGAATGGTCATGGTCAATAATGTATTAAGCATTGTAGCGCTCCCAGAGTCAACCAGACTGCCTACGTGGCAGAAGGTGCGATTTTGGGAGCGTTACAGTTTGGTATCAGAGCCCAAGTTCTTGGCTCCTTCGTTGATCATAGTAGAGTAGATGTTCATGCATAGTATTTATTGTTCATATTGTTACACAGCTCAAAGTAAAGTCATGTGCAAACTTCTTAAGTATCTACGGCTCCACTCCTCAAGTAAGTAATAAGTACATTCTTATGTGAATCATACTTATGTTATTGAGTTAACTTGTGTTATAGATGTCTCCACGTCGTATGATAACCAGAGTTGTACGTAGAGGTAGGAGAACTGTTCATATAGTTGGGGCACGAGCACGCCCACTAGATCCTCTAATCCCAGAAGTAGTACAAGCACCAGAACCCGAAGATAGACATGCAATTTCACTACAGCCTGCTCCAGAGGAACATGAACATTCGGATCTAGAGAGCGTGGGAAGTAATGATCCAGAGTTACCCTCCCCACGCGACTTCCTACCCATTGAGACACGAAAAGAAATAAATCAAAGGAGACACTTACAGACAATAGGAGGACGCCTTAGCAATCCTATTTGTCTTTCATCTAACGAAGAAGAAGAAGAAGATCTAAAGCCCTATTGTAGCCTCTGCGATTAAGATGGGCACTATGAAGATGAATGTCCGAATCCTCCGAAGCATGAGAAGAAACCCGGGAATGAACCCGGGGAACCTTCTCGACGTGGCGATTAGTGCTTAATGCTTCTTAATGTGAAGGCCTTAGTGTGCCTTAGACAGATAATTATCGTTTTACTTTGACTAACCATACAGTGATAGTAACTTTTGTTTTAGCGGATATTGAGCCGTAAGGTCTCAATTTTTATTTAAGAATTTTATTTTGGTTAAAGATTCTTGAGTATATGCTTTTATCAAATATTGCCATGGTCTTTTTATAGATGTCTTCTCAAAGAAGAGTATCAGCATCCACTAGCGAGAACGAAATGTATAACGAAGGGGAGACCCATTTTGTTCCTCCACCTCCAACATATCCGCCTCCGCCTTCCCCTCCTTTACCTGAATCATTAGCACAACAAGAGCACCAAGCTTCCATCACGTGCACCGTACAAGATTTTTGGAGGTCAAAACCTCCGACGTTCAATGGAGAGGGAGGCATAGATGTAGTTGAACAGTGGATAGAGACTCTAGAAGAGAAGTTCGATATCCTCGATGTTTCAGAGAACAAGAAAGTATTATTCGCTGGAGAGACTCTCCAGAAGGATGCAAAAGAGTGGTGGAAGGTAAAGAAGGCCACTAGTTTTCAGGGAGTCAGAACTGTTGCATGGAGAGACTTTCGCCAAGCATTCGAGACGCGCTACTTCCCTACCTTCAAAAGGGATCTGAAGCAGATGGAGTTTCTGCACCTGGAGCAAGGGACCATGACAGTGGACCAGTATGTGACCAAATTCGTCCGGTTGAAGAAATACTCAAATTTGATTATGGACGAATTGGTTCTAACAAAACGTTTTGTCGATGGATTGAGCCCCACACTGAGGTCTCAAACCAGACCAGAGAATTGCAAAACCCTGAATGAGGCGGTCAGTCTAGCAACCATGACCGAGAAGGATCACCAGGACTTGCTGAAGGATAAGAGGGCCCAGCAAAATATAGGGCAGAGTTTTCATCAGCAACAACATTTTCGTGGGAACAATCGTCAATAACAATGACAGGATAACCGGTACCGTCCCTACCCGGTGCCTCAACAGAATTACTGTCCACAACAACAACTCTATCGTCCTCCACAACAAGCTCCTCCTCCACAGCAACAACAACCACAACAACAGCAACAACAGTAGCGACCCCCTCAGCAGGCGTCCGGCTCAACAGTAGAGGCAGCAACCTCCTAGAGCCCCTCAAGCATCACCCGCACAAGGTTCCATGCTGGGGAATGCCGCATGAAGTCTGGAGCATGCTACTACGGTGGAATGGGCCACATCATAGTAAATTGTCCAAGACGTGGACAACAACAGTTGGTGCAAGAAAGACTCTTCAATTTAGAAGAGGATACTCCACAGAATGACGCTGAGGCCATTCGAGGTACGCTACTCATAGCTGAATTACCTACTAAAGTATTGTTCAATTCCGGTGCCTCCCATTCCTTTATATCTGAAGAAGGTGCCAGACATTAGGGTTAACTGCAATGAATTTAGAACATAAGATGAACATCTTGACCCCACAAGGAACATTGATTATCATAAAATATCTTCCTAATGTACCCACAGAGATAGAGAAAAAGAACTTTCCTGCAAATCTTATCATTATCCCTATGAGAGATTATGATATTATTTTGGGCATGGATTGGCTAACCTCCCATGATGCTTCAATCTTGTGTAAGCAAAAGAAGGTAATAATAGGTACCCAGAGTACAAATAAAGTTATAGTAAGAGGCATTGCACAGAAAGAACCAAAGATCATAGTGTCTGCCATGAAGGCACATAAATTACTTCAAAAGGGGGTGTAGAGGTTACGTAGCAAGTGCGACTAAAATAGAAGAATCAAAGAAGACCTCTCAAGACATAGAAGTTGTGAGGGAATTTCATGATGTATTCCTTGATGACATGAGTGGTCTACCGCCCAAAAGGAAAATAGACTTCTATATTGACGTGGCACTTGGTAAAACACCAATCTCCAAAGCTCCATACCGCATGGTACCAGCAGAGATGAAGGAATTGAAGAACCAGATTCAAGAGTTGTTGGACAAATGATTCATCAGGCCTAGTGTCTCGCCATGGAGTGCACCAGTCCTCTTTGTCAAAAAGAAGGACGGATCGTTAAGACTTTGTATCGACTATAGAATGTTGAATAAAGTCACAATAAATAACAAATATCCGCTACCTCGCATCGATGACCTATTTGATCAGCTGTCCAAAGTAAAGGTGTTCTCTAAAATTGATCTGATGAGCAAATATCATCAGTCAAGGGTAGCAGAGGAAGACATTCCAAAGACAGCATTTCGATCAAGATATGGACATTATGAGTTCTTGTGAATGCCGTTTGGATTAATAAATGCCTCCGCAACATTCATGGACCTCGTGAATCAAACTTTCCACGAACATCTAAATAAGTTCATAATTATCTTCGTGGATGACATCCTCATCTACTCGCCAAGCGTAGAGCAACACAGAGAACATTTGAGGATAGTGTTGGAAACTTTGCGAGCGAAGAAGTTGTATGCAAAGTTTTTCAAATGCGAATTCTGGCTAGAACAGATGATATTTCTTGGCCACATCGTCTCCAAAGATGGAATTGCAGTGGATCCAGCGAAGGTAGAAGCAGTATTCAATTGGACTCAGCCAAAGAATGTCTCCGAGATAAGGAGTTTTCTTGGCTTAGTAGGTTATTACAGACGCTTCATCAAAGATTTCTCCAAAATTGCGTTGCCACTAACCAAGCTGACAAGGAAAGGAGAAAAGTTTATCTGGTCACCTAAATGTGAAAAAAGCTTCCAAGAGTTAAAGAAGTGACTAACTTCAGCGCCAATCCTAACGTTACCATCAGACAACGGTGGTTACGTAGTTTACAGTGATGCTAGTGGCACAGGATTGGGGTGATGCAACATGGGAAAGTAGTGACATACGCATTCAGACAGCTGAAGAAGCATGAGGTCAATTATCCAACGCATGACCTCGAGTTGGCAGCAGTAGTGTTCGCTCTCAAGTTTTAGTGTCATTACCTGTATGAAGAAGAATTTGTGGTCTATACGGATCACAAGAGCTTAAAGTATGTCTTCACATAGAAGGATATAAACATGCGCCAAAGACGATGAATGGAATTCTTAAAGGACTACGAGTTCTCTATCAACTACCATCCAGATAAACCAAACTCAATGGCAGATGCACTCAGTCGAAAGTGGGAAGGATCTATCGCCTTCATGCACCTTCGGCAATTTGAAATGATGGAGGAACTGTTCAAGTGGACACCAAGAGTATGGCATCACGGATCGTTAATGATGATGCAGCGTATAGTATCAAACATGATTGAAAGAATCATTGAGGCACAAGTAGAAGATACAGACTATCAAACAATGATGATCAAGATCAGTCTCGAGACAACAAATTTCAAAGTCTTTTCAGATGGTGGCATCAGGTACCGTGATCGACTATGAGTATCGAATAATCCTGAACTTCGAAGGGAAGTACTAGATGAATGCCACAAGTCCGAGTTTGCAATCCACCCAGGAAGTACAAAAATGTACAAAGATGTACAAAGGAGTTTCTGGTGGCCAGATATGAAGAAGAAGATAGCTGAATATGTCTCCAAATGCATAATGTACCAACAGGTCAAGATAGAGCACCAGAAGCCACAAGGAACCTTGAAGAGTCTGGGCATTCCACAGTGAAAGTGGAAAGAGATATCGATGGACTTCATTACAGGCTTACCTCGGACTCAGAAGGGGCATGATGTCATTTGGGTAATAGTGGACCGACTCACTAAATCGGCTCACTTTCTACCCATTAAGGTAAAATAATCTCTTGAAAGTTTCATGGATTTGTACGTGCAGGAGATTGTTAGGCATCCCAGATTCAAATCAAGATTCTGGAAGAGGCTCCAGAATGCTTTAGGGACTAGGCTTCGCTACAGTACAGCCTTCCGTCCTCAGACAAACGGACAATCAGAGAGGACAATTCAAACACTGGAGGACATGCTGAGAGCATGCGCACTGGATTGACACGGTAGCTGGGATAAGCATCTGCCTCTCATAGAGTTCTATTACAATAACAGTTTTCATGCTAGTATAGAGATATCCCCCTTTGAAGCATTATATGATCGACCATGTCTCTCCCCGGCATGTTGGGGCGAAGTGGGTGAAAGGAAGTTCTTGAGCGCTGAATTATAGAAGCAGACCCAAGAGTACACGGATAGAATGGAATTAATAAATAAGAGAATGAAATCTGCTCAAGATCGTCAGAAGGCCTACGCGGACAAGAAGCGTCGAGAACATAAGTTCAAGGCAGGAGACCAAGTCCTAATCAAGGTCTCCCCCACCAAAGGAGTAATGCGTTTTAATAAGCGTGAGAAATTGAGCCCAAGGTACATAGGCCCATTTGAATTTTTAGATATGGTTGGAGACTCAGCATTCAGGTTGGCCCTACCCCCAGCATATGCTAGAGTACATAATGTTTTCCATATCTCTCTACTTCGGATGTACAAACACGATTACGCCAACATGATCCAAACTAAGGAACTAAACCTCAATGAAGATCTGACATATGAAGAACAACCAATATTGGAATACCAAGAACACCAACACGGAAAGAAGAAGGTATCACTGGTCAAAGTAGCATGGAAGCATCATCAAGGAAAGGAAGCAACTTGGGAAGTAGAATCAGAGATGCGAGAAAAGTTTCTGCAATTATTTGGTAAGTCCTAACTCTTATCAAAATTCGAGGATGAATTTTTCTTTTAAGGGGGTAATAATGTAACGTATCAAACTTTTTCATAAGGAAATCACATTAATGAAGGCAATTAAAGAGGAAAAAGGAATTTGAATCAAATTCAAAAAAAAGGAAACGGCCAGAAAAGGAACGGCCGACCAGGGGAGGAAATTCCTCCCCTGATCGCGCTATGATCGGTCGGCCTTCTGGCCAGCTGATCTTATAAAGGGAGGACGTGAGGGCGACCTCGCGCCCCTTTGGACTTCAGTCGACCGCCGCCCCTTTGTCTTCATCTTCTCTTCCTCCGAATCGGTGATCGACGAATGTTGCATGACAGGCGAGATAGAGCGCATCGTCAAATAGCAACAATCGATGACCCTTCGACGCGCAGCGACCTCCCTCGATGTGCGCAAAGACCAGGCGCACCTTCCGCACTAGCCAAGGATGACCGGTGATCGACGGACGACGAGTGAATTGCCGACGAACTCATTTGAACGAAAATAAAGGT
Organism: Pontederia crassipes; assembly: GCA_030549335.1. Taxonomy (NCBI): domain Eukaryota; kingdom Viridiplantae; phylum Streptophyta; class Magnoliopsida; order Commelinales; family Pontederiaceae; genus Pontederia; species Pontederia crassipes. The sequence goes on from CM060198.1 coordinate 7,997,524, forward strand.
ACCCTGGCGTCTTAAATTCCTAGACGATGAAATAGTGATTGTTTAATGCGTAGGATTAGTTCATTATGATTCTGAAATGATTACCTATGTTTTTCGTATTATTGTCGGTGTCATTTGATGGCCGGAGGACCGCCGGAATCGGAGATGAAGTTCGGCGGCCCTGTTTTATTACAGGGACCGATCGACCGATATTTTGAACGGTCGATCAGTTCATGCACAGAACCCACACGAGTTCATATTAATCAGTCGACCGGCCTCACCATGGTGGTCGATCGATCTATCTGGCAACAAGACAAATTCGATTTCATGATCGGTCGACCGAACTTTCGATCGGTCGATCGATCCTACGCGTAGTGCGCAATTCGATAAATCTTGCAACCGGTCGACCGATCTCCAGAACGGTCGACCGATCCAATTGAGTAATCGGTCAACCGGCTCACATGTGCGGTCGATCGATACACAAACACCCGAAGGTCGATCGATCCAAGAGGACCGGTCGACCAGTATTTTAGAACGGTCGATCGGCCCCACAGTGGATGGTCAACCAGTTCAAGTCCACCAAATCGGCTCGGCCGAACTCAGAGAAAATGGTCGACCGGTCTAGAAATGATCGACCGATTTATACAGTGAATCAATTCTAACTTTAAATCATAATATGAGATTCTAACCAATTCACCTACATTAGTTGAGTTATGTTGTACAGAGATTAATGCCCAGTTCGATCCTGGATCATAGATTTCATGATAACTAAAGACAAATAAAGTAAAGATAAAGACATGGGATTGCTATTGCCGCCCCCAAAGTATAGAGCAAAGATTTAAAGCAAAGGAGGGATAGGTAGTTAGCTGAGGAGACAACGAAACTACTAGTCTTCAATGACCATTATTCCTGAGATTTCAGGTTTTCTCCTACTTGTATCTCGAATGTAAGGTGATGCTTTGGTCACACTCCTACCCTCAAAGACAGGTAGCTAACTGAGGAGACAGTGAACCTACATGTTCTTAATTGACCACTGTTCCTGAGGTGTAAGTTCTCTCCCACCTACATTCCGAACTGGGTAAGGTATTAACACCCACCTCTTTTTCCCTTCTTGGTCTTACTGGCATCAGAGAATCAGAGAGGCACCTCTGGCATCCTAACTAATAAAGTCGAGCTCGCATATGACAACGAACTTTAATGATATTATAATAATATAAAAGACGTAGTACAACTCACAGTAAAATAGAGGCAAAGTAAAGTATTGCATGGCATAACAAAGGCATTGTAAAGTAAAGTATGGAACATGGCATTGTAAAGATGATGCATAGTAATGTAAAGACAAAGTATAGATATAATAAAGATCAGAGCATATACATGGTTAATATTAAAGCATGATGTATGACTCTTTATAGTCAATGTATATGAGTGAAAGTTTACAAATATTCATCACTGACATATTGTTTACATGGTTATCAATGATCCTTATTTCACCGTCTATTTGCTATTGTACTGAGCATCTTTGCTCATGGGTATTCTATTCCCCTACAATGGGATTTTGCAGGTGAGAATGCTAATTAACGAGGAGTTGCAGGACGCGGAGCTTGAAGAAGTGCTGCACATGACACAGATTATAGTTACATGCCCAACAAAGTTTTATTATGTTTTCCACATATTTTCTTCCATTAAAAGACCATGATTTTCCGCTCATGAACTTCTTAAAGCTACTATCTCTTCTCATGTTTCTCAGAGTTAATTATATATGCCTCTTGATATTCCACCGTTTAATCTTCCACATTAAAGTCTTCAATATATTTTATTATAATATTTATGCCACATATGCTATTATGTTGAATGGTCATGGTCAATAATACATTAGGCAGTGTAGCGCTCCCAGGATCAACCAGACTGCCTACGTGACAGAAGGTGCGATTTTGGGAGCGTTACACCGTATTTCAACTATCATCTCCCTGTTATCTCAATTATAAAGGGAAATGCATGTGTGGTATATGAAAAGGAAGATGCACACCATAATATGTTTATAGAAAAAGTTATATATATATATATATATATATATATATATATATATATATATATATGGGCTATGGAATATATTGCATGAATTATAATAAGTCGATTGATTTAGGGCTCGTTTGGCATAGTTGATATAAAGTAATTGATAAGTTGAAGTGTTGATAAGCAATTTTATGATTGAAGTTAGTTTTAAAAATAAACAATTTCATGTTTGGTAATAAAAAAAATTATAAGTTATTATTTTAGTCAAATGATCTCAAAGTCCTTAATATTATAAAATTTGTGAAGAAAATTATGTATGCTATAAGGACAAAATGGTACAGTTATTAATCAAACTGATTATTTTTTTCTTACATAAAATAAGTTCGGTCTCTCAGCTTATTTTTTTCTTACTTATAAGCATGTAAAATAAATGCTTATCAGCTATCTCTTTCGGTTACTAAACAAAAAGAAAATTTCAAAATTCCTTCTATAAGCTAGCCAAACAGTCCCTTATTGTACATATTATTATTCATAAGAAACGTAGTATACTAATTAGCAATAAGCATGTAGTATATATATATATATATATATATATATATATATATATATGTATGAATGTATTAGTAACTTTAATTTATTTCTATAATAAATTAAATTTCCTATTAAAGTTCGAGTAAACTATACTTCTTTCAAGCATTGATTAATAGATAAATAAATAGTTAAATATAAGTACATTATTGAACAGAAAATATTTTAACATTCAAAATGCAAGATGAACATGATAAAGATGAAAACAGGAAAAAGGAAAAAATTATGAGAATTTGTAAATCAAATAAGATAATATTTACAAATAAGGTTGTTAATTTTTTGATATCGTGCATGACCATTTCCTCTCCCAAGCAAGAACTCCTTGCTACCTATCCTTAGCGTCATTTAACATTGAAACTTGCAGAGGTATTTAACATTGAAACTCATGTGCCCTTCAGGAGTTTCCTTGCTCCTAGTGAATGTGATTAGCCAACCTTGCGGTAATAAAAGGTTATGCCAACCTTGGGTTAACTATAACTTGTAAAAATTCATATTTATACGTTTGCACGACTATAACTTGTAATTTTGATAAAATCTTGGGTTAACTACAGTTACTGCACTATTGGATATTTTTCTAAGTGATTAAGACTCATTAGTTAGTTTTCCATTTTACCCAAAAACATCTCTATTAATCTTTCATAATTTTAAAGGTATAATTATTTTGAAACGTAAAAAGGCGACGTTTTCACTACGTTTACACAAATAAGAAAATGCCAACTTTTAGTACCATGATTAGGCCAAGGTCACCAACATACATCATTTTAAATTAACAAATATTTGTCAGACATCAATCTTATTTAAAAGCTTTATAAAGTTGTCTTTTTGCACAAATATTCAATCTTATATCTATTATATAAGGATTAAAATTTAAAAAAGAGAAACATTTTTCCAACTACAAAGCGTACAAATTATTTTCAATAAAATTAAAATTTTATAATAAAATACTTATAGATGATTTTATGTTATATATGATGCAATTTAGATTTCCTACAAAACTTTGAGATAAAAAACCTATATATATAGAGGGAGAGAGAGAATAAGATATAAAAAAAATAAAATTTCTTCAATAAAAAAATAAAACCATATAAAATTACAAAAAATAATTATAAAAGGATAAAAATATATTTGAAAATAATTTAGTATTTTCATAATTAAAATAATATAATATAATTTATTATTAAATATTTATAACTTAATTAAAATTGTACGAAGTGCAATAGTGTTTTCTAGTTTTCATAATAGTTGTTAATCACTTATAGAAACTAATTACTAGTTCGGTTTAATTACTAGTAATCCCTATCTAATTAATGTTCTAACGAAATAGCCACAGTTCGTTCATCAAAATGGTTATAAACTTTATTCTTTATATTTGCCGAGCTATCATTTGTTCATTGGTCCAATATAATATGAATCAAACAAGTTGCCAAAGGAAAGAATGGCTTGTCATTTAAGGGTCGCTTGGTACGAGGTAATTTAAATAGATTATCGGTCATTTTATTTAAAATTTTTAGGGCCCATCACATTATTTCGTTTGAATGCGATTGATTACTGATAATTTTAATTACTCTGATAATCTTGATTACCACCTCACTAGTAATCAAATAGCAAGCAGGAGAAGTGTCTTTCCAGATTACCAGCTACTAAGAATACATTTTGACGAAAATATTCCTTCAATTAAACTTTTTATTTCAAATATTTTATTAATAAATAAATATCAATTAACTTCATCTTTTTTATTAGTTGAAATATTTTACAAATAACTTTTAATTTTCTCATCTTTTTATATATATTCTTTTTTTTTGAAATTGTTTTGTTTATTTATAATAATATGTTATTAAAATATGAAATAATTTTAAAATATATTTTGATAATTTTGTCACTGTCCGTTTTGACTATTATTTATATTACCAGTAATTTATTTATATTTACCAAACATTATAATGTAATATTACCGATAATTTAAATAGTGATAATTTATTTATGTGGTAATTTAAATTATCGATTACTTAAATCAGTAATCTATAAATTTATAACATATATAAATTTACATATTTACATATATTATAACATATTTACATATATAAATTTATAAGACGAGAAAATGATTAGATAGTTCTTCTAAAAAATGATTAGATATATAGTTTATAAAATTTACATCAAAATAAATTTTTTTATTTTATAATCAAAATTTTTATTTAATTCTTCGTCCTCCGCGCATCGCGTGGGTCATCGTAGTAGTATATTTAAAAGTACAACAATTAAGAGCATTTTGAGCTATTTAATACCTCAATTTAAAATCCTTCTATCTTTTTCTGATTTTTTAATTATTAAATTTTTTATTCAATTTAATTCAATAATTGTTGTGCAACTACCATTTCAATTTATTTTAGTGGCATCATGAAGCCAATCAATTTGTTAACGTTATATTAGTGACAATTTAAGTACATTTTAAATTTATTAAGGAATTTAAAATTTTTTAATATTATGATCTGAAGGTTTTTAAAAAGATATTTACACCAATTAAAATGATATGTAAACTACTATAAATGAAAAAAGAATATGTAACCAATAATATGATAATAAATAACATATGGAATAAATGATATATTTTTGTAGTATTTTAATCACTTATTGTTTATACTAATAATCTTTAGTTGCATATAGTTATTTTTGGGTGATATCGGATTGTTATTTTATTATGATAAAGAAAATTTATGCATATCAATCATTTTAGAATATTAAGCAAAATAATCATTTTATTATTATTCGATAGTTAGTGAGAAACTGATATAAGATGTAATAAATAAGATGGACTATAAAATAGAAGAATACATAAAATTTATAGCTATCTTTTCGAATTAAGTCAATCAATATCAATAAGTTTTCAAACTTAAGGCATGCTTTCATTGAGAGCAACCCAAATGACGAATAAGAAAAGATAAATTTATGTATTAATAATAATCCACATTATATTTGAGAGGGGAAAGGATAAATGCTACTTCGCACACAAGATGACGAAATCTTAATTTATATAAATATATCATATATTCTTTTAGTTCCTCGTGTAAATATTATCAAACACTAAAAAGTGAATATTATATAAAAAAAATAATAGCCAAGGTGATGAATTGCATGGAATTAACTTATGATCAACTTAAAAAATTGCCACCCATATTCAAATAATATATATATAACTTATATTTCTTATTAAAATAAATGCTTTTAGTTGTATTAGATAAAATATTTATCTTCAATCATTATTTATATTTAATACATGCATAACATACATATATACACGCACCTTAAAGATAGTTAAATAGATGTAACCCTATCATGAAGTCATATAATATGATCTAGATAATTGATATTTTAAAGTTAGATCATGTATGATAAAAAAAAATTATTAATTAACTTTTAAGAATGAAAAAATATAATTGTTTATATAGATAATTGGAAGAAAGTTATAACTATTAAGTATATATTTTAAATTAAATTATGACGAAAATATACTTAATTAAAAGGTGAATGCATCGTGGTGGATATTTTTTAAAAAATAGAAAACAAAATATAATTAACTACAAATCATCAAAAAATATAAGTAATAAAATAATTTACATATCATTATCATCTTTCTCATTTCATTATCAATCTCTCCATATATAAGTATGATATATAATAATTTAATTTATTTATGTTATATATCTTTACATACATATAGCCCGTCAAATATGACATTTTTAAGTTGTCACATAGAAAATGAAATAAAAAAATCAAAATAATAGACATTGTTAAAAATATTGAAATAAATAGTATTAACTTAATTCTAAGATATGACATTGTTAAAAAAATTTAAATATCAATTGCACTTTATATTTATACTATATCAAAATTAGAAAGATATATAATTTGAAAGGAGAAATTACAGTATTTCTATATTGTCACATGTAAATTAACATCAATAACATAAAAAATTTGAAGTAATAGATGTTAACAAAATAACAAAGTTAAGGGAGGGCAAAGATAGAGTAAATATAATTAAAAATGAAAGAGCATGTAATAGATTTTAAAATATAATTCCAAATAAATTTAATTTATTATAACATATTTACATATATAAATTTATAAGACGAGAAAATGATTAGATAGTTCTTCTAAAAAATGATTAGATATATAGTTTATAAAATTTACATCAAAATAAATTTTTTTATTTTATAATCAAAATTTTTATTTAATTCTTCGTCCTCCGCGCATCGCGTGGGTCATCGTAGTAGTATATTTAAAAGTACAACAATTAAGAGCATTTTGAGCTATTTAATACCTCAATTTAAAATCCTTCTATCTTTTTCTGATTTTTTAATTATTAAATTTTTTATTCAATTTAATTCAATAATTGTTGTGCAACTACCATTTCAATTTATTTTAGTGGTATCATGAAGCCAATCAATTTGTTAACGTTATATTAGTGACAATTTAAGTACATTTTAAATTTATTAAGGAATTTAAAATTTTTTAATATTATGATCTGAAGGTTTTTAAAAAGATATTTACACCAATTAAAATTTTTCAATTTAAAATTTTTTAAATTATTTTCAATAAAATTAAAATTTTATAATAAAATACTTATAGATGATTTTATGTTATATATGATGCAATTTAGATTTCCTACAAAACTTTGAGATAAAAAACCTATATATATAGAGGGACAGAGAGAATAAGATATAAAAAAAATAAAATTTCTTCAATAAAAAAATAAAACCATATAAAATTACAAAAAATAATTATAAAAGGATAAAAATATATTTGAAAATAATTTAGTATTTTCATAATTAAAATAATATAATTTAATTTATTATTAAATATTTATAACTTAATTAAAATTGTACGAAGTGCAATAGTGTTTTCTAGTTTTCATAATAGTTGTTAATCACTTATAGAAACTAATTACTAGTTCGGTTTAATTACTAGTAATCCCTATCTAATTAATGTTCTAACGAAATAGCCACAGTTCGTTCATCAAAATGGTTATAAACTTTATTCTTTATATTTGCCGAGCTATCATTTGTTCATTGGTCCAATATAATATGAATCAAACAAGTTGCCAAAGGAAAGAATGGCTTGTCATTTAAGGGGTCGCTTGGTACGAGGTAATTTAAATAGATTATCGGTCATTTTATTTAAAATTTTTAGGGCCCATCACATTATTTCGTTTGACTGCGATTGATTACTGATAATTTTAATTACTCTGATAATTTTGATTACCACCTCACTAGTAATCAAATAGCAAGCAGGAGAAGTGTCTTTCCAGATTACTAGTTACTGAGAATACATTTTGACGAAAATATTCCTTCAATTAAACTTTTTATTTCAAATATTTTATTAATAAATAAATATCAATTAACTTCATCTTTTTTATTAGTTGAAATATTTTACAAATAACTTTTAATTTTCTCATCTTTTTATATATATTCTTTTTTTTTTGAAATTGTTTTGTTTATTTATAATAATATGTTATTAAAATATGAAATAATTTTAAAATATATTTTGATAATTTTGTCACTGTCCGTTTTGACTATTATTTATATTACCAGTAATTTATTTATATTTACCAAACATTATAATGTAATATTACCGATAATTTAAATAGTGATAATTTATTTATGTGGTAATTTAAATTATCGATTACTTAAATCAGTAATGCGTCAAACGACCCCTAAGGGATTCTGTGGGCTTGCAGGATCTCTCATTTATCCTAATTAACTCATGCAAATCACATAGTAAGCCAATTAAGTAAGTAATAATATTTCAAAAAACACCCCGCTAGAGAGTAAAAAAAATTAACCCGCTACATGGATTTGTGACATAACATTCACGTTCTCTTTTCAATTCTGGATTATGTGAACTAGAAGAGCATCTTAGGCTTGGCCGTTTGGTTAGAGGATATTTTTAAGGAATAATAAATTTTATTCTAGAAGATATAATAGTTTAATTATAGTCTTATTTTATTTCTTGTTTGGTTGAAAGAGAATATATTTTATATTTTATAATAAAAATATTTTATTATAAATAGTGTACATTTATTATTATTATAAAAATTACAATATAATAATGTGCAATTAAATAATAAAAAATAAAAAAATAATGGAAAGAAATTGAAAAGCAACAAAATATTTGTATTTTGCTGTTTTAGTATTCTGCTGAAGAGATTAAAAATGACGGTTTTACACTTTTTAAGGTGGTTTTATTTTTTTAAATTTGATCGAAATAATCTTATTCCGCTTGCGTTTGGTTATATTCTTGAGGTTATTAAGATATTCTAACTTCTAACTCCTAACCAAATAGTCTCTTTAGTCTTAGTTCACATGTAGTGAATTTTAAATAAGTATGTTATGGCACAATTAACCTTGATACATTATGAATTTTTAAGGATTGTTTCGCATCTTTCAAGAATAAATTTATTTATTCTCATTTTTTTCTACAATGAAAACAAATGAAGAACTCATTTGTTATGGAGTAGAGCAGAAACAAATGTGTCCCTACTTTTTTTTTATTTTTAACATGAGGTTCACCAGCATATTTTATAACTATTTGAGTGAAAAGTTGAAAACAAAAAAAAAATATCCTTTGTGATATTATCTATCAAACAGCCTCTTAGGATTTCAAGGTATGAGCTCATGGATCGCTTCCTCTTTTACGTGGAAAGATTATACTCACAAGAAAAGAAGTTAATTAGTTAATTCGATTCATGGCGATCGAAGAAGATCTAGCAAGATCCTTTGGTTCCGACATGACGCATGGAGATCTTGCATGATCCTTAGTGTCTCGGAGGCATATGTCGTCCTTGTAATGTGTGTAAACTTTTGTATTTAACATGCTATCGATATCTGATTAATTCAATCAAAGATATAGTACATTGAATCCTAAATACCTTATATTTACTAAAACTTTGTGTTGACTTTGATATTTACTAAAACTTTATTCTCAATTTTTAATCCTCTAGCTAAATGGATTAAATCTTCTTTGCATTTCCCCCCAAATTCTTTGATTAAAAGACAGTGTGTACAATCAAATTTGGTTGACAATATGTGAAGGGTCTCATATAAGCTGATAGTGTCGTATTCCATTACCAAAAATATCAATTTATTTAAAAGATCACCATTCTTTTTATTTCAACTTCAAATTGGTAATGAACCAAGATGCCAAGTTGATATATTTTTTTCAAAAAATAGCACTAATAGTACTAATTAACGAATCAATTCAACACATAATTTTTGGGCAAAATTACCACTAATAATAAGCTTGAGTACTTGGAATATTACTAATCCTTGAACGATTTAAAAAAAAGTGAGAGAAAACAAATGGGAGGGTGGTTGAGCCACAGTCAGTCAATTGTTGTATGAGGAATTTTACGTTTAGATCTTACAATAATTGTTTCTTAATGATGTCATATATTTATTTGATTCCACAAAACTTTTAACCTCATGCTTAACGGGGCGGGCATTAAAAAAATACTCAAATTCCACAACTTTTTTTTTCTTAATTTCTGGTTCATTTTTCATTGTTTTAGTACGACGGACATTTAACATGTAAGAAAGGGATTGGTCATTGTCCTCGCAAGCATTATTTATTGACTTCTAATCTAATTCGATCATGTTCATAGTCGATTTTGGCAGACAGTTTCTTCTGCATGCAACTGCAATTACTTCTAATAACTATAAGAAAAATGCTATTTTTAGATGTTCAAAACCTTCTGAAAATCGAAGGAAACCATCTAAACGGATTTACCGATGGACCGATTCAATCGAAAGAGAGGACGTCGCAAACCATTTTCGACGGTTAAAAAAATATGTCGGAGGTTTCGACGGTTCTAACTGTCGCCTTCTCAACCGTTGAAACATTTCGACGGTCGCAACTGTCGAAACATTCCGACGGTTGCAACCGTCAAAAGTTCTAGCGGTCGCAAGCATCACAAGTTCCGGCGGTCTCCACCGTCGAAAGGTTCCAGCGGTCTAGCTTCCGGCGGCCACAATCGTCGCAACGAATTTTTATAATATAAAAAAATTACCCGTCGTCGGCAGCCGTTGGTGCCACTGGCGGTTTTGGTCGTATCAGCCAAATTTTCCGTAGGCGGGCTAGATCCGGTCGCATCGGCCAAATCTACCATAGGCAAGCCAGATCTGGCCGCGGGGGGTCGGATCCGGTCATGGGGGGCCAACAGATCCAGCCGACCCGCGGCCAGATCCAGCCGCAGGTGGCAAATCTGACCGTCGACGCTAGATCCGACCGCAGGCGACAGATCCGATCGCCCGCAGCCAGATCCAGTCACAGGCGACAGATCTGACCTCAGGCGATCGATCAGAGAGGGAGATGAAAATAGAGGGAGAGAGGGCCGGAGGTGGAGCCGGAGGAAGATGAAGCTCAAGAGAGAGCGTTGTCCGGGCGGAAGTCGTCGTGCCGGTCACGGCAGGTGAGGGAGAGAGAGAGGAGAGAGGGAAATAGGTTGAGAGAGGAGAGAGGAGAGAAGTCGTAGGTAATATATAGTGGGAAAAGGGAAGAAAATAGCGGGAGAGGAGAAAAGAAAGAAAAATCTGAGGAATTTTATTTTAATTATCAACGGCCAAGGCCATCGGAACTTGCGATGGAGAACGAGTCATAGAAAGTTCTAACGGTCCTGACTGTCGAAAATATTAATATATATATATGGTTATAACATTTAATTATTTTTTAAATTATCGACGACTGCCAAAACTTCCGATGGTCTGAAACTTCTGACGGTCTGAACTGTCGGTAATTATAATAATAAAATACTACTTATATTATATATTATGCATTTAATTATTTTTTTAATTATCGACGACTGTCGAAACTTCCGATGGTCTGAAACTTCTGACGGTCTGAACTATCGGTAATTGTAATAATAAATACTACTTATATTATATATTATAATATATAATATTATAATATTTAATTATTTTTAGGGTTATCAACGGTCTGAACCATCTGAACTTGCGACGGTCCTAACTGTCGGTAATTATAATAATAAAATATTGACTATATGATATATTATGATATATAAGATTATAATATTTAATTAATTTTACAATTGCCGATGGCCCAAACCGTCTGAACTTGCGATGGTCTGAACTATCGATAATTATAATAATAAAATATATTATAATGTTTAATTATTTTTATGATTACCTTCGGCCGGGACCGTCTGATCTTGCGATGGCCCAAACTGTCGATAATTATAATAATAAAATATATTATAATATTTAATTATTTTTATAATTACTGACGGTCCGGACCGTCTGAACTTGCTACGGAAAGAGAGTCTTCGAAAGTTTTGACGCTCCAAACTGTCAAAAAATAAAATAATAGTATAAGAAATTCTGTAATTTATTTTTTTTTATTTTCAACAGTCTTGACTGACAGAAGTTTCGACGGATTATTGTCCATCGTAAAATCCGTCACAAATTGTGACGGATTTCTGTCCGTAAAAAATTATCCGTCAAAAATCTCATTTTTCTTGTAGGGAATTCAATTAGGTCGCTCTTGGCCAACTATTGATTCTGCACAATTGCAACTGCAGTTTTCTTTTTCAGTGATTAAACAACTGTATATATTGACTCCCAAGGTTCCGTTTGGTAACACAAAAATTAACGTTTCAAATAGTATTTAGCGGATCAAACACTAATTTTTTATTTGATAAATGATAAAAATAAATAACGTTTAATATTTCATACGAAAATATTGAAAAATTACTTCTACTAACATTTAACGATTAAAGGTTAGTGTTTCATAAAATTTTTCAATTTTATTCTTATTCAATTTTACCCTTATTTTAGTTATTAGAGGAGAGGCCTAGTAAGAGGAGGAAGATGTGAATCTTTTACATCTGCAGAAGGTGGCAAAACATCATCCCAACCAAGCTCTAGGAGTTCCAGCCAAAAGCAAGGTAAAAGTACAAAGACAGTTCCAGTGGAGTAGCCTCCACATGCACCTCATCGTTTCGCAGAATGGATTGGAATGAAGTCTTGGTTCAAATTGCTTGTATTTGTCTGTTATTCGGATATGTTTGGAATTGTATAGGCATTGTAATAAGCTGAAACTTTTTTCCCTTCCAAGGACTGTTACGTACGCGCTTCTAGCATTTCATGTTTTATTTCCTATCATCTTTATATTCTACATGTAAAACCAACAAGTCGGTGTTTCTCTTGTGCTGAATAATAGAGGTGGCTTTTATCTATGAGTTCATGGATTTGATATTGTGCACTTATTACATATGAAATGCAAAGGAACAGTAACTAATAGCATAATTTATTTATGATAACTAATTTCTGTCACTTATCAATAACAACAGTTATTTTTTAAAGAAATCCTAATCTAGGTTAAATAATTTGCCCTTGTGATTAAAGTTGCTTATTCGTTTTAAACTGAGACAGATTAGTAAATTGACGTACTATTACTTGTATCATTCAAATTGTTGATGTGCCTTGAATTATGTACTCTGTATCCAAAATTATGAAAGAAAAAAATGAAAAAAAAAAGAAAAATGAGAATCTGTGGCGAAAGCGGAAGGCTTGGGTCGTTAGGATTTTATATATGAGGGTTAGAGTTTTATATGATGTACATTCTCTTTTGGCTCATAGAATAAATTTCTGGTGGCGGCCTCCTTTGTCCGTGGATGTTTCTCTCTTGTTCACATTGATCAAGAGAGTTTTACCACGTTAAATATCTGTGTTCATCTTCTTTTTTTTTTATTATTTTGATTATTCATCGATTCTCGGTGTTCTATTCGCAACACTAATTAATCAATTTTTTTTAACTGCTATCTTAGAATATTATCTCTTTAAAGTAAAAAAGAAATCTTGTAGAATAATAATGTTTATTTCATGTAAACTATCCCTTTAAAACAAAGTCCTAAATTTTCATTTAAAGCATCACTAAAAAGCATAGTAGAAACGAAAGTGACAAAGGTTGGGGAATTGTTTCAAACTAAAAAACTATCAAATTTTTTGAACGACATAGATTCTTAATTCAATATTTATTTTATTACCGATAAGAATAGTGTATTAATCACATATAATTAGGTCCATCGAGTTCGACATAACTTTCATACTATCACTTATATATATATATATATATATATATATATATATATATATATATGTGAGTGTGTTTAGGATATTTTTTGGTATGTCAATGAATTCGCCCCTCCTCCCTCCCAAAAAAGAATTAAAAATGAAAAAAAATTGAAAGCGTTTGCATGGAAGAATGGGTATGAGTTGATGGGTTATTGACCTAAAAAAATCAACAAGCCCAAACTAGGTGAGAGAAGGAATAAAAAAAGGTAAAATAGATTAATTTAATAGCAGTCCCCCAACCGCCGTTCGATCAAAGATGGAGCGCCAAATGCTAGGAGAATGGTTCAAATGAGAGGCGACCGGTTCGGGGCCAGTTCAGGGGCGGCTCAGAATCGACTTACCGATTTAATGCCATGAACTAAAAAAAAGGAAAAGAGGGACGTCTGCCTCCGCCTCGACCATCTGTGTGTGTGGGACGTTGCCGAGACATCGCCATTCTCCTGCACATTGTCGCTGTCATTCTGCATGATGCTGCAAGATTCAGCACGACGCCGTGAGAGTTCAGCATGTGTGCGTGGAACGACTTCCTTGTGTGTCATCGTCGAAACTTGCATTGTCGCCAAGATCTGTGCCTTCGTCGAGCACAACACTGCTGCCATTCAATGATTCTGCGTCAGATGTGGGTCATGTGAGGTGTGACACTGTTGCCAGAAATTGAGATTTGTTTGAGGTGTGACACTGCACGCCGCCGCCGCCGGAGACCTGAACCGCCGCGGAGTGGACATTGCTTGTACTTTACTACTTTCATTACTTCTTTGGATGCATGTTTTGAGATGGGATACTTGATTTAAGAAGTTTGAGCTCACTGATCTTATTTTTCTTTGTCATGTCTAGCAGATGATGTGTTGTCGAATGGATTTACTGGCAGGAGCTTGTTGCAGGCCAAAACCAGAATGACTCACCCCTATTCTATTCTCCTGTTTGTATTTGCCGTGTTTCCATGATTTCATTATTTCTTACACAGTGGAATCATTATGTGGTGAATTTATGGCATGCGACCCCTTTGCATAAATCTAGCTAAAATGGATGCATGTTTTCCATCTTGCCAGGATTGATTATAGATGTAATAAAAAAAATGAGCACTTTCCATGTGTCAAATGTAATTATAGATGCAAGGGGCACAAGTACAAATCATTCAAGTTAGCACCAGTGAAGATCTAACGAGTCAAACAAACTCCATAAACTTGTAGGACTCATAATTTACTATATGCACGGCTTAAGAATGTTAGAAGAATTAAATCTAGCACTAAAATTTATCTCACAAAATGATTTGAAGAAGAAGAGTTGTGAGAGATGTGAGTAGCAAGCAAATGACAAACGAAAATGTTCATTATTGCAAGTTCATAATTTAATCTTTCTTTATTCATTTTTTTCCAAAACTTTAATAATTGATTGGCTTTCTTTATAGACCTGAGTGTTGAGAATGAAGGTCAATCACAAGATGTATAATTGTGCACTTTAAAGGCAAAATGGGTACGGTAAATATATAGAAGAACTTGTAGATACTAGAATGTCTTTATTTCTTCATGTATATCTCACTTGTATTTTATGTTTGTAGGGATCTTCTCATATTTTGATGTTTGCTACTGTTGCATATCCTGTGCTAAGACTTCAAGCTGAATTGTAGTGTTGTAATACTTTAAGTTGTGCAAAGACTTCAAGTTGAATGTTGTAAAACTTCAAGTTGAATTGCATTGTTGTAATACTTCAAGGTGTGCTAATACTTCAAACTAAATTGCGTTTAGCTATCAGTTATTATGTTGATTTCCTCTTCTTAGATATCAGTTATTATCCATTTTGTGAACCAAACTGGTTTAGGAGATGGAGTTGGAGATTACAAGAAGTCCAAGTTTGAGTTATTTTATGAGTTGAATTTGAGTTATATTAGGTATTTAGCTACTATTAGTATTTAGTTTTTGGTGTTTAGTTACTGTTAGCATTATATTTTAGTTGAGTCAATATTTTCTTATCTTGTCTATTGAGAGTCCTAATTAGGATAAAACTTGTAGAATCCTATAAAAGGGGACAACTGAGTTATTTGGTGGATTATTATTTAGACTATTCAAAAATTAATTGTTTCTATTTCTCTTGTCGTTCTCCAAATTGCAGTGCAAATTTGTCTGGTGTTATGTTATTTTCTTTGCATGTGAGTTTTGATACGTTAAACCCGCATGGATTAATCCTACCGTTATGTCTCTTTTGTTCCCTCATCAATTAGTATCAAAGACAATCAAGATCCACCCTCATTCCAAACTCTATTTTTTTTCATCAGATAGCTGTCTACAATAATAGTGCTACACTGGTAACCCTAATTTTGCAACGTGTCCATTGGTACCAAAAGCATGAGAGCAAAGCAACCATTGCTCTTCATCATCCACACCATGGGTGATGTTCCTACCTGCACTAAATTTGATGAAATGAAGGATGAGCTCCATCAACTCAATGAACAATTTAATGAGGTTATAATGTTGCTTCAATTACCTTCACTTGTAAAACCTATTCATTCTCAACAACAACTATGACAACCACATCAAAATGTCATTTCCAACTTGTTCATGGTGCAAAACAAGAAGACGAAAATGATGAACAGTTTGTACAAAACAGACAAAATTACCACATGAAGTTGGGACAATTTCAAATAGCATTTTCTTGATTGAATTTCAAAAGTTGATAGATTCTTTGATAATATTTATATTCCAAAACATAAATAAGCAAAGATGGTAGTCTTCAAACTAAAAGTTGGAGCCTCAGGGAAGTGTGGATAATGTATCTTCGGCAACAGAAGCAACATGTTCAATCTTGGGACAAGATGAAGAAATTGATTAGAGCATGGTTTCTTACACCTGATTATTAGTAGATTTTATATCAACAACTCTGCATTTATTGTCGAGAATCTCGAACCGTGGCTGATTATACAACTAAATTCTTTCACCTAACTGCTCATAATGACTAATGGAATGACCAGCAACAAATCAATTCGTCAATGGACTACATTTCGATGTTCATGATCATGTCGAAAGAGATATCACCTATATATTAGCTGATACCATATCTCTTGCTGAAATAATGAAGCACCAAATCGAACAAGGATGGTGTGTTGCATCCTTATTCAATAGACTTCCACTACAATGAAATTTTACTAGAGTTGATACTACACCAACTATGACTGCATTGAAAGGTACAACTTCTGTGACCACAAATGATCAACCTGTTGGTAACATGGCAGTCAACACTTCAAAGGCAAGAAGAGCTAGCAATCCTTATACTTTGCAAAATACCATCACATGTTATATATGTCGTCATCCTGGACATCAGTCTAATGAATGTCCCAAATGTCATGTTGTGAATCTAACATAGGGAGAAGCAACGACAGATGGTGAAGAATATAAAGATGAGAATGTTGATGATGTTGAGTATGCAGACGAGGAAAGGTGAACATGTGGCCTATGTAATCTGACGCCTCATGCTCACACCAAAGAAGGAGAATGACATACAAAGACGTAATATTTTTTTATCATGAGGTATTGTCAATGGAAAATTATGTGATATAATTATTGACAGCAGAAGCACGAACAATATAGTATCACAATTGATGGTAAACTATTTGAACTTGGAGACAGAACCTCACCCCTCCCCTTATAAGATTGGGTGGATTCGTAAAAATATTGAAATTGAAGTTTCTACTATGCGCAAAGTAGCATTTTCTATTAGTAAAAGATACAAAGATAAACTTGTTTGTGAATGAGGGGTTATGGACACATGTTAGTTGATTCTTGGACGACCTTGGCAATTTGATCGCAGTGTTACTCATAATAGTTGTACTAATTCCTATTCTTTTCAGAAGGATGGATATCATATCACATTAGCTCCTCTCACCGAAGGAATCTAGTCAAGTCCTAAACCCAATAGTCGTGCAGGTATGATAGTTAAACCTAAAGAATTTCATGTAGAAGTTCGATCAGCTCGGAAATTATTTGTTGTTCTGGTGAAGACAAAGAGTTCTAACTCTTCTAATAGCTTTAGCTATTCCGACGTCCTCAGCTCGCTGCAGCATTTGCTAGATGAATTTAATGATGTCATGCAAGAAGAATTGCAAACTGACTTACCACCATTAAGAGGCATTCAACACAGAATCAATTTGGTACCCGGAACAAGCCTTCCGAACCTTGCTTACTTTAGAATGAGCCCTAAAGTGCATGCTATCCTACAAGAGATAGTTTTAAAGTTGATTGCAAGAGGTTATGTACAAGGGAGCATTAGCCCATGTGTTGTACTTACATTGTTGGTACTTAAGAAGGATGAAGCGGATAGTAGAGCCATCAACAAAATTACTAATAAATATAGATTTCTGATTCTTTGAATGGAGGATGTGCTTGATATGTCGTGTGGAGTCACTATTTTCTTCAAGCTTGCCATCATATTCGAATTCAAGAAGGAAACGAATGGAAGACTACCTTAAAGACAAAAGAAGGCTTGTTGTGCCCTTCGACCTCTCAAATGCACCAAGCACCTTCATGTGTTTCATGAACAAGTCCTCGGTCATTCATTGGCTGATTCCTAGTGTCACCATTTCTTGTGGTTCTTGTTGAATCTGATGGCATAAAAGTCAACCCAACCAAGGTGCCAACCATTTCTGAGTAGTTGACACCAAAGAATGTTGTAGAAGTGTGAAGTTTCCATGGTCATGGTTTTTCTCCGATGAAAGAGATTCCAATTATAACAAATTCAAAAACAAGAAATTTACTCGAGTATGTTCTAGAGGATGTCAATGTTACTCGTTTGAGGTCGAGCTCTTTTCAAGATGGGGGGTATGTAGGAGATGGAGTTGGAGATTACAAGACATGAGATTAAACCTGAAGTCCAAGTTTGAATTACTTTAGGAGTTGAGTATGAGTTATTTTAGGTATTTAGTTCTTGTTAGTATTTATTTGTTGTTAATATTTAATTTCTATTGAGTTAATATTTCCTTATCTAGTCCATTGAGAGTCCTAATTAGGGTAAAACTTATATTTTTTAATCCTATAATAGGGGACAATTGAGTTATTTGGTGGATTATTATTCAGATCATTCATAAATCAATTGATTCTTTCTCACTTGGTGTTCTCCAAGTTGTAATGCAGATTCATCTGGTGCTGTGTTATTTTCTTTGCGTGACAATTTTGATATGCTAGTCGTTGCTATGGCAATCCATAAGGATTAATCCCATTATTGTGTTTTTGTTGTTCCCTCATCACAAACTATTAGCATGTGACATGTAACCCCCTGTGTCATCCATCATGTGAACTAATAAAAGTTAATATTGGAAGGGGTTCCCAACATGTATATCTTGTTGCCTATCAATGTGTGCCTTGTTTCCTTGTGTTTCTTTTTCTTTGCATGATGGTATCACTTGCTTCGTTTGCCCCCTAAAGATGTGAATCTTGCGCCGATGGAAGTAAAGAGTTCCGTGTCGGATCGCCAAGTGTTATGCTAATTGAGGACTAAGCATGTGCATGTGTTCATTGGATAAACAACTTGTTGTCTCCACAATGGTCTTTTGTATGAAATATGATCTCAAATAAGCATTATGCAAGGGACCTACAAAACAAGTTCAAATAAGTGATTAAGAACATTAATACAATTGTCACATAGGTAAACATAATTGTGACATAAACATGATTGTCACATAAACATGATTAGCATTGCTACAACGTAGATCATTATAACAAATAGTTTACAAATAAAGTTGTCTCCATTCATACTAATCATAATTCCATTGTCGACTTCGCCGCTTCTATTAATCATAATTTCATATTCGATTTCATTTTCGTCTTCCAACCTATTGATATTTCGTAATAGTCCATTTATCACTTGAGTAGGTCGCTCTTCAAAATATGGATCTGTCCATTTGAAGTATCTACAAGCACATTCTTCCTACACAATATGGTGGCTAACAGAACCTTCTTGTCTTCATCACAGTTCATTTACTGTAACTTTTCCTTTATGGTCCGCAACCATCTCTCAGCCTTGTCAAATTCTCCCAAACCATCATATTCAAGAGGGCACAACTTCATAAATGCCTTAATAGTGTCCTTGGAGGACGCTAACAGAACAGGCAAAGGCGCTGGTTGCACCGATGAGAGCTGTACAGGCAGCGCCTACACAAAGTGAGGCTGAGCTGATAGCGTTATAGCAGGTGCAACCCGGACGGGTGGTTGGTGCAACCCGGACGGATGGTTGATGTCAGTACGGGCGCGGGGTTCATCGTTGGTGCCCACAATGGTGAGGGTTGCACCAATGGAGACTAAATTGTCGGCTCTATAGCACGAGCCTGATTCATTTGGACCTCATTCTAGTTCGTTTCCTCTTGTTGTTGGTTCGTAGTCCCGTCGCTATATCGAGGTCGTCTTTGACCCCAACCTCAGCCTGCAATAGCGCAGTGTGAAGGCATCTATAACATCATACATCATCATATTTAGAAACATCATACATCCTATGAGACAAGAATAGACTTACTTGACTTGAGGTGGTGCGGTGATTGCTCGTGGAACTTGCACATGGACCATGAAATCATACATTAGGACATGAGAATGCCCCTAACTTTAGGCTCTATTACCTAACTAATGCCCCCAAATCGCATTCCGTCACATGGCAGAATATGCTTGACGCTACGGGTTATCCTTATGTGTACATCATATTGACAAAAAATGTGACTTTGATTACTTAATATATATATATATATATATATCAATTAAAGCGGAAGACTTAATCATCATTAAATAATAAAAAGAGTATAGTATCTTAGTATGCGAAATACTGACAAAGAAGTTCATATGAGTCCAAAGGAGAAACTAGTACATTAACTAATTTGCGGAAAAGGAAAATCTATCCATCATCTAAAAGACTCAATATCCATGTGCAGCCACCTACAAGCTCGATCTGTCACCATTGGTCATCTTCATCATTCTGACATTGACCTGCATTTAAGAACATGCAGGGGAGAACCTCCCTATGAGTTTTACAACTCAGTATGAAAGTAAGATGAATATCATCATAAAATCATGATACTAGATAGGAACCAATAAAGACATCATCATCATATAAGAGAAGAGTAAATCATGATCATAATAGGAATAGCAAAAGCATGTAAAGAGACATATGGCTAAAAGATCTAAAAATCATAAGTAGATCATCATAAAGGGTGGCAATTGTCAATCATCATGAGTAAGAATCTTTATTCATACGTGTCTCATCTTCTTCATCTTATTATTCATCTTTGACTTATTTGAGACGCGGATGTCTGCATCAACCCGTCTATCATCATCATCATAATTGACAGAGTCAGTCCATAACTGACTGTGGTCAGTCTATCATAAAAGAGCTCTCCATTTAACGATTTTCATCTTTTATCTTATATATTTTAATTAATCTTCATAAGGACTTTAAATCAAGATAATAAGATAAGATCATGAAGAGTAAATCAGGTGCATTATCGACATAATAATCATTATCATCATTAAGGTATGGAGTAAATATATTAATCAGGGATCTAAACATCATGAAATCGACCAAAGTTGTGTCGGAACCCGGGCTGAATTTGTAAGGTCATCAACTCAGAGAAATTAGGACATGCCCGAGCCGGGTTTAGATCATACCCGGGTCGGGTTCGTACTTTGGTAGCCTGGTCAGCGGATCGGTCGATCGCAAGGCAAGGGTCGCGGACGAGCGCGACGACATCGTACAACTGCCTAGTCCGGATCATCCTCAACCCGTGCCGGGTTTTTCTTCATCGCAGAGCTCTGCGCTCGTGATAATGGCGGACCCGGCCGAGTTCCGTCGAACTCGGCCCGAGTATGGACCTACCGTGGTCGGGTTCCGATGAACCGGGGCTGGGTTCCTCTTACGCAAAAACTGGGCGGACGCGCAATTCGCGTTCCGATCATCGTTTCTGGCGATGGTCGGTACCAATCATCATCGTAGAACATTATACTACAACTAGACATCAACTAGGACATGCTTCAAGTCTAAATTCAGGATTGTATCACGAAACTAGTTCATCAAGAAACTAGTTCTAGTTCCATACCTTGAAGTTTCTGTCCAAAAAAACTAGTTCTTCCTCTTCATCTTCTTCTTCTACCCACTCCTCTCGGCTCAGGCGAACGTCTGTCGGCGTCCAAGTCTTGTGGTGTCTCTCTTGTTAAGTACCAGCACCTCCAACATGAGAGAAGATGAGAAGAGCGCATGAAAAATAAGAAAAAGTAGGGTTGATTCGTGAGGAAATGAAAAAGGGATTCTGAATTGATTTGGCATCATATTTATAGGGGGAGAAATGTAATCCGAATTTAGTTGGAAAACTAAATCCAACTAGATTTTATTTCCATATTTATCTCCACCTATTAGATTTATCTTTGTTCTTTATGTTTTGTTTTTATTTTAAAAGTTCCTGTCGTTACAGTAAAAATAAATAATATATACTAACTATTAAAAATTAGGGGGCTTAAAGCTCACACAATGAATTGTTATATGAGGCATTATAAGTTTAAATATGACAATAAATTAAAATGACGATATATTTGTTTAATGTATAGAGAACTGATTCCACAAATATTAAACTGAAATATTTGTCTGAATAATGTACGTCATTATTTGAAAGAAAAAAAAAACACACTGCTCGAAACTAAAGCGATAAAACAAACTTGTCTCTGAATAATAAACTTGCCGTAGTCCCTCTTGCAACTTTTATGATGAGATCGGCATCTTTGGGAAGCCGAGCTTTCAATTCTTTTATGATAAGATTCGATCCACGACTTGTTTCATCAATTAACTAAGAATATCGATGCAACGCGGTTGGACTGCTGGTTGGCTGCAACTGCAAGCATCGACTCCCAAGTTTACTCGCTGCAACGCTGTCCCTCAGTCTAAAAGGATCAGTCAGTGGTGAGCAAATTCTTTGTAGCTGTGAGAAAGATCCCCCCATCTCTGCGAAGAAGGAGAAACCCAAAAAGAAAAGAAAGCAATGGTGGGAGGGCCTCAAATTATTTCCACCGTAAACTGGTTATTGAGCAGGGCTTTGAGCAAGCTGCCTTCCATGATCCCTCAAGCTTCTTCTGCTTCGTCCTCTGCTGAGCAGGAACTACACAAGCAGGAGTTACGTAAGCTGGAAAGGAGGATGAAGAGGATCCACGCCAAGCTCGCCGATGCACAAGAGAGGGATATAATTGACAAGTCCGAACAGCTCCGTCTCAGCGAGCTCGAGAGGTGGCCTACGATGTCGAGGATCTGATTGATGAGTACGAGTATGAAGTGCTACGAGTCAAAGTGGCAGCTCGAAGAAGGGCAATGGCCATCCCTATGGAGGATGATAAGCACGACAAGGTATTTGACTGGAACTCATATTGCCCTGAAGTTTCTATTTCAGATGATATGATGCGTAGAACGAGGGAGATCCGAGAGAAATTTGAAGAGATTACAGATGATTGGAAAAGAATTAACTTAGGAGAGGATAATTTAGAGAGATCTGAACGAGCGAATAATGATTTACAGAGATCTGAAGAGATTAGATTGAGACAGAATAATGAAAGTAGACGAAATGTCCAAAAACGGAAGCCCATAGAAAGAGAAAGCACTTCATTTTTTGACGAGGATAACACCTTCGGCAGGGAAGAAGAGAAGGATAAGATAATTGAATGGATGCTACAAGGAGGGAACGAACCACATGCTGTCTCACTCCTTGCAATAATTGGCATGGGTGGAATTGGCAAAACTACTCTTGCACAATTAGTTTACAATGATTCAAGGGTTTCCAAACATTTTGATTTGAGTGCGTGGGTATGCGTAACTGAAGATTTCGATGCTGAAAAGATATTAAGGAATATTATTTCTTCCTTTCCTGAGACTCGATATAACAAATTAAGTTTGCGCGAGGATATGAATTTGGACTTGTTTATAGGTGTCTAAAGAACCAATTGGGAGGGAAAAAGTATTTTATTGTGCTAGATGACGTTTGGAACCAACAACTGAATTTGTGGGAATCGTTGAAGGGACCCTTCACTGGAGTTGGATCTGGCAAAATCATAGTCACAACACGAAACGAGAAAGTGGCAAGCGTTATGGAAATAACTACTTCAATTCGTTTAAAAGAGTTGCCTTTTACTGATTGCATGTCTTTATTTGAGCGCATTGCCTTTCGAGGCCAACATCGTAGCAAGTTGTCAGATATTGGTCAAAGTATTGTGAAGAAATGTAAAGGAATACCTTTGACCATCAAGGTTCTTGCGGGCATTCTAAGTTTTGAAAAGGAAGAGGAATACCATTGGAATGACGTATTAGAAAGTGAATTGTGGGAAATTGAAAATGAAAATAATAATGTCTTGCCTATTTTAAAGATAAGTTATGATCATATGCCGAAAGAATTAAGACCATGTTTCATGTACCTTTCATTGTTTCCCAAGGATTCTCTTCTTCAGAGAAACTCTGTGGTGCGCCAATGGATGTCACAGGGGTTCTTGCAGGCAAAAGGAAAAAAAACCGAAGGGGACGTTGGCGATTCCTATTTTGATGAGTTACTACAAAGGTCAATTTTACAACATTCTACTAGTTATGATGACGATTTTGTCATGCACGATGTCATCCATGATCTCGCACAATTTGTTGCTAAAGATGAGTACTTACTGATAACCATCAAGAAATTGAATCAGATCGCCCAAATTGAATCAAATATTCGACATATTGCCATTTATCCAGAATTTTATAATGAGGAAATATGTTTGAAGCCTCTATTTGAATCAAAACAGTTACGAACACTGATGTTACATCATGTTCATGGTAGTTGTTCGATTGCTGGATCATTGCACAATTTGACTTGTCTTAGAACGCTCATCTTGTACACTTGTTGCAATGCGGAGCAAGCTACAAAACTATCAGATGCATTTTGCAAACTTAAGCACTTGAGATTCTTGGAAATTAGGCCTTTTGCTTGTACTCTTGAATCGGTCTGTTGCCTTTATCACCTTCAAACTTTCGACTGCGTGAATTCCGGGACTGAGCTGCTATGTGAAGGCATTGGAAATCTAATTAACTTGCGACATTTAGATGGAGATGTTTTTTCATTTTCATATCCAAATCGACACGAATGGGGTATGCATCATGAAGTTGGATGGTTAACCAATCTCCAAACGTTGAACTGTTTCAAAATTGGAGCTGAGAGTTGGGAATGCAAACTAAGAGATTTGAAGGATTTGACCAACCTCCGTGGACGTATTGTAATATCAGGACTTGAGAATAATAGATGCTCCGATTTAACTCTTTCAGAAGCTTATTTAAAGAAGCCGTTATCAGGAATTGAGGAATTGTGGCTGTCTTGGAATGGCAGTGGGCGAAATAAGATGGATGTTGAAGATGAGAGGTCGACAGCGGCACGTGGGTTGATCTGGCGATTCCACCTCTTCAATTACTTGGAATGTATATGCAACCATGTCCTCAAAGTCATAACGTTTCGGAGGACCTTCTTGCCTACGATCACGTCCTGCAGTTAGACTTGTCGTTGCTTCTTCTGTTTGCTCCTCAGACTCTGATTGTTAAACCTGATGAGATTCTTCTGGCCCATTCTGAATTGGAGTTAATCCAAACTTCACATGTTTGTTTGTTGACACTCTCCTCTACTGAGTCAACAACATCTGATTTCTACTTGAGCATAGGCATCTTATCAAAGGGTACGTTTCTACTGTGAATAACCTTGTGCTATGAAGGAGACCAAATTCTGAAGTCTTTTACACCTACACCATATCCCACAAAGACTCATTCTTTGGTCCTTGATTTCAGCTTTCCTTCGCTGATGTGATAATATGCTAGACAGTCAAACACTTTCAGATTAGTATAATCAGTAGGATTTCCTGACCATACTTCAATGGGAGTCTTCAGATCGATCGCGATTGCAGGACTCCGATCGATAAGATAGCATGCTATGCTAACAGTCTCGGCCCAGAATGACTGATTCAGACCAAAATTAGAGAGCATGCACCGTGCCCTCTCCAGAAGAATTCTGTTCATGTGTTCTGCTACACCATTCTGCTGTAGTGTATCTTTGACGGTGTGATGTCTGACAATGCCTTCATCCTTGCAGAATCGATCAAATTTAGATGAATAGAACTCCAAGCCGTTATCGGTATGAAGATGTTTCACTTTTCTCGATGTCTGATTCTCCATCAGAGTCTTTCATTACTTGAAAGCTTTGAATGCCTCGCTCTTGTGCTTCATCATAAATACCCATGTCATCCTTGAGTAATCATCTATCACAGATAGGAAGTATCTAGAACATCCTAGAGATGGAACACGAGAGGGGCCCAGCAGTCAGCGTGGATGTAATCGAGTGTTGCCTTCATTTTGTGCACGACTTTCCTGAATTGATTTTGTCTTTGCTTGCCAAAAACACAGTGCTTGCAGAATTCGATTTCAGATATCTTCTGACCATTCAGAAGATTGCGCTTGCTGAGGATGTACATTCCTTTCTGACTCATATGTCCAAGTCGCATGTGCCATAACTTGGATGCTTCTGATTTTGATTTGGACGAACTACCTACTGAAGCCACGTCAGAAATTACTGTGCCTTGTAATATGTACAAGGACTTTTGCCTGACTCCTGTAACGACCCGGATTTTCATAAAAATAGATAAATGAGATTTGTTTTATTTAATAGATCTGAAAATCCCAATGTTAATATTCTGAAATTAATTAATTTCGAAATTGATGAAAATTATGAGATAAGATGGTTAAAGAGATAAAAAAGAATTTGAGAGGGATTGGATTTAATTGAGTTGTTATTAATTAAATTCGGATTTAATTAAATCTGATAAATTATGGATAGATTAATTAATGATGGATGACCAAGATTGATTCTAAAAGAGTCCAAGGCCTAATAGAATTGATATTGTAAATCTGCACCTATAAATAGGCATTAAAGGTGGCTGGAAACCCCTTTTTCTGCCAAACAGAATTTTGTCCACGAGTCCTCTTTTTTCTCTCATTTGCACGCGAATCGAGGCACCCCCAAGAACGTGTGATGGCTAGTTTCGAAGCCTGCACATAGGAGAAGAAGTTCCAGGTGGTGGCCACGAGTTTCGGAGCGAGGACAGAGAGCAATCGCCGGCCAAAGTTCGGCGTTCGTGCAAATTTATCAGAGAAGGAATTCTGTTGGTTTTTCAACCAACCTTAGGTACGTAGGGGGAATCCCTATGTCGTCGGTTTTCCGCGACATGGAACCATATTCCCTTCTCCTTAGTATTGCGATTTCATTGATATAGCATATGCATAGTTTGGATATCATATGGCATAGTTATTGTGGTCGGAAAGTTGCGTCGTAACGCACTTTTCCATCGGCGGTAGAACCCGGCCCGGGTTATCCAACCCGGCCCGGGTTCCTATTGACCCGACCCGAGTTTCGGCTTCGGCTCAAATCAGGTCGCGGCGCGATTTGAATTGGATGTGAATCGGCCGACCCGGCCCGGGTTTGCTCTGGCCGATGTGATATCGATCGTTTCCAAACACGGCCCGGGTTTCACCCGACACGGGCCAAGTTCTGGAGACAGAAAACGTAAAATTGTGATATTTTAGCACAGATAATTGATTAGTTGTTACAATTGTTCCTAAATCGTATTGTTAACAAATCTGACCTCATCAGACTTTTATTAGGTTTGATTTGAGATTATCTTCATCGTTACCATACCTGATCTTACTAATCATCGTATTGTTCTCCGATTGTCTTTAAGCCTCTTTGACCATTATTGTTATCGTATTGTATGGGGCAGATAGTGTACTTAGAGGTTTGAGACGTCATCCTTTAGGGAAGTTATGGCTGTCCTGTGATGGCCATGGTCCCCCGTCATCACGAACCTATTGTTAGCACTACTATTGGAGGTGACTTATCGTGGTTTGATCTCCCACTGGCCTACATGAAAGAGACATGGAGTTTTTCCATAATTGGTTGAGCGCTCCCTAACCTAATTGAATTGAATTGAATTAGAATTAAATAGAATCGAATTGAATTGAATTGAATTGAAAATGAATGGAATTGAATTGAACCTGGTCATTTGGAATTTGGCGTTGATTGGCTCTGCCTCCGCCAATTGAATTGAATAGAAATTGTTAATTGACTAATGACCACAAATATTGATAATAGAAAATTGTTAAATTGGATCGATGCCATATTGATCAGGCATAATTGTTAATTGATATTGATGAATCTCTTGATCTCTTCCCTGATCCTCTTTTATTGATTCATGGCCTTATGGATTATTGATCTTTCTTATATAGTTTTATCATGTGCTCTATTGATTATTGTTCCTAATTGTTTATTGATCTATGATTTTATTATTAAGCACTATTGATCCACTTATTATTATGATTAGATCCTACGTACTGAGTATTTTTATACTCATGGATTTTCCCCTGCATCTGGATTCATGCAGGTGAGATGATAGAGGATGGTGATGCAGGTGGTCAGGCTCAGTGACAGCGATGTTGCACATGATGTAAGATTTAGTCCAACAAGATTGTTGGTTTAGTTTTACTTTCCGCATATTTAGGATGATGGAGTCATGGACATTTCTAGCTCCTTGATATTATATTGTTAGACGATCTTATTTCCACATTTATATAATTTATTTTCCGCAAAATTTATTTACATAGAATTGCGTAGCGCCTTTGGGACGACTCTGAGCACGTGATAGTCACGTGGGTCTCGGGGCGTTACAACTTCTCTCATGACTTCAACATCACCCTTGGTGACCGTGAGAACATCTCCTGCAGCATTCATCCATCTTTTGCAGTCCAGAACTCCTAACGATATCAGATTTTTCTTCGGTTGCGGAACATGACGAACATCTGTCAATGTCCTCACCCCATTGTCACGACTTCTCATCCGAATTGATCTGATTCCAACTATTTTATAGGCTGCATCATTGCTCATGATAATGTTTCCGTCATCAATCTTCTGATAAGTTGAGAATCACTCTCTGTGCGGAGTCATATGATAGGAACATCCTGAGTCGAGAACCCAACTCTCCTCCAAACATCTCTTAACAGACACCGTAAGAGCCAAATCATCATCAGATTCGCTATTTTGATGAGCTACTACAGCAACCATGTCTTTCTTCTTCTTCTTGGGATAATCCTTCTTCTAGTGACCCGGTTCTTTGCAGTAGTTGCAGATGTTCTTTGGATTGATGTTCTTCTTCTTCGACTTATCCTTTTTACGATTTGTCTTTTCTGTGGTTGTTACCAACCCTGAGGCCTGAGTCTCTACAGCCTTGCCAGACGCCCTATAATGAAGTTCACGAGTATGTAGACTTGATCTTATTTCTTTCAGAGTAATTGTGTCTCTTCCGATGATAACAGATTGTACGAAATTCTCGTACGACAGAGGAAGAGACACCAACAGAAGTAGGGCTGCATCTTCATCCTCAATCTTCACATCTATATTTCGTAATTCCATCAATAAAGTATTTATCTGATCAAGATGATCTTTCAAAGGGATACCTTCTTGCATGCGGAGGGCGAACAGACATTGCTTTAATAACAAATTATTGGTCAGAGACTTGGTCATGTAGAGACTCTCAAGTTTCAATCATAGAACGGTCGCCGTCTCTTGATCGGCGACTTCGATAATCACCTCATCCACCAGACACAACAGGATCATAGAGTGCGTCTTCTCTTCCTGTGCCGCCAAACTTGCGATGTCGGACTCCTTTTCTTTACCCTTCGAGTCTCCCTCCTTTGATTTGTTCTTCGGCATGTTCGCGAACGGCGCCCAGACTCCTTGTTGTTTTAGAAGTGCCCTCATCTTGTTCTGCCAGAGACTGAAACTATTTCGTCCCATGAATTTCTCGATGTTCACGTTGTGCGATGTCATCTCTACATCTGACGGAGGATCGATGATGAAACCTCGCTCTGATACTAGTTTGTTAGGATTTCTGCACGAGAGAAATTATGCATCGCGAGAAATTTAAGGCAACGCAGAATTTTATTAAATAAAAGAAACAGAAGAGGATTACAAGATCAGATTGATTTCTTTTTGGACCCCCTAGGGAGTTTATATAGGCACTCCCTTTAACAGATGATAGGAATTAGAGACCAATTAAGACTCTATATTAATCCCAAAAATAGGACATCTACCTTGAAATAAGGAAATAAATCAATTCATTAACAATGTCATGATAAGAAAATATACAGAATATGTCAGTTAGATTTCCTTTTACTTCTTTGGATCCAAGCAGATTTCCAGTTAAAGTAGAATTCAAAGCATTAATTAACAATATTTTTTGGTTTAGTTTTCATTGTTTTAGGATGAAGGGCAGTTAACCTGTAAGAGCTAAGAAAGGGGCATGGAGGATTTTTTCAATTGCAATTATTTATCGACTTCCAAGTTGTCTACAACTGCAATTAACTAACAACAAATATTAATAGTGCACCAATCATGGTAGTTCTGGGTAGCCTAAATTTATAGAACATAATAAATAATAGTTTTATATTATTTTATTATTAGTAGTAATTTATTATCACAAAATATGATATATTATGTTTGCTCTAAATTTGATAACTTTAAAATTTTTGTAGTATATTTAGTTATAAAATTAATATATTTATATAAAATTTAATTTATTATAAATTTCAAAATATTATTATGTTGGTTCCAAAAAAAATCAACCTACAATTTGGTTGTTTTTATTTTTTAAAATGATTTTAAGATGATTTTTAACTTTAAAAATTGATTCGAAAAATAACGTGTAATTTATGTTGTACCGAAAAACACATTTGATTGGGGCTACTTTTACTACTATGCCACTTAATCATAATTTTCTAATTAAAGTTTGAAAAAAGTTCATACATGCACAATCTCATCAATTGAGCCTAAAGCAATAAAATAACCTTCTCTGTCTAATATGCTTTCCGAACTCGTTCGAGCCATTTTTTTATGATATCATGGACTTCTTTGTTTATGATTGGATTCAATCAATTATTACTATTCACGCATGAATATTTAAAAGTAAATAAACCAGATAAATGATTTCTATACTACACGCCTTGCACTGCGTCAATAGACGTCACTATTGCCCACTGAAAACAAAAATAAATGGTGTCTAATTTATTTTTTTATTTTCTTTAAAAAATTGTTAATTTATTTCAGCTAAAACTGTTACTTTTACTCAAATTTAAAAAAAAATTACTTTTCCTACGACCTTATTTAATGTTTGGTTATACATATATTATTTGGGCATCTTTTCCTTTTATATATTATAAACAAAAAATGATATTTATGAAAATTAATAGAAAATTAAATTTTTGCGAGGAGGTGGCAGTTACTACCTGAACTTTCTTTTTTTAAAAAATGCTTTCTTGATTTAAATTGATTTATATTTAACATTTATCTACGCACATGCGAATTCAAAAATGTCAAATATCACCTCGAATTTCATGAGATTTAGTTCATGACTTGGGACTCCCTTATTTAGAGAAATGTATGTTATGACTTATGTAATACTTTTTTAAATGTATTGTATTATTTTAACATCAAATATGAGATCCTTTCTAGTAAGTAAGACTCTTTTATGTCCAATTCCTATGTGTCAATGCGTGCACGCACGCGCACGTGCTTATATTATGAGTAAAGAAAGATATTTATAAAACAAAAAATTAAATTTTTGCAAGCATGCAACCTCGCAGACGCTACCTCTATTTTATTTAAAATAAACTTCAAACTCGATCTTTCCATAGTCGTACCAGGCAAATACTTTCTTTAATTAAATAGGAAAATAAACGTTAATGACTTTTCAAACTTGTTCTTGCAATTATTCTATATTTATATCTAAATCTATATTCTATATATAATATAAAATCATGCATGATGATATTTTTGTAATTAATTTATTTTAGTGGCATCATGAAGACAATCAATCTTATAATGTTATCATTAATGACAATTTAAGTACATTTTAAGTTGATTAAGGCATTTTAAATTATTTAATGTTGTCAATCGAATTTTTTTTTTTTCAATTACACTAATTAAAATGTCTATATATATATTAAAAAGTACAATTATCTATATGTATATCTAGTACAATAATTTAATTTAATTATTATGGTGTAACTCCCGTTTTAGTTTGTTTTCCTGGCATCATGAAGACAATCAATTTGATAATGCTATCATTAATGATAATTTAAGAAATTTCTAAATTATTTAATATTCTCATTTGAAGTTATTCTTTTTTTAAAAATTACACTTATTAAACTGTCCACACATACATATATATATATATATATATATATATAAGTAGAAGTTGAAAGCGTCACATGTCGAGCTCTAAAAAATTAAATATATAAATTGATAATATTATAATTATATAAAAAATATATTATTTTATTTATTTGTACTTTTAAGTTCTATATTTGTACTTATAAATAGAGGACTTTCAATTTCATTTATATACTCCACACCTTCTTTGAATGAAAAAATACGTGCCGATCTACAAATGTAGATCTGTGCGTGATAAAAGAAATATTTATATTTTTTCACCATATATATGATTTTATTTATTTATATTTTAAATTATATATTTGTAATTATAAGTAAAGGAACTTTTAATTTCATTTGCATAGTCCACGTCTCCTTTGAAATCAAATAATACATATAGATCTACAAATATGAATCTATGCGTGATAAAAAAATATTTATATATAATTTTATCGTTTAATAAAAATATTAAATGTTATAAGAAAATTACTTATATATAATTTCTCTTATGCAAGAAAAATATTAAATATTATTAGGGGTTGTATTTTACATTTGCATACTCAATATCTTCTTTGACGACAAATAATGCATGTGGGTCCACAAATATAAGTTTGCGCATGATAAAAAATACTTATATATAATTTCTCTTCATCTAATAAAAATTAAATGCTATAATTTATATATAAAATAAAAGGTTAAAAAATATATGTTATCATATGAAGTTCAAGTACATGCATTTCATACTTTAATGATAATATCTATTGGTGATTAATATAAGTATAAACAAAATTTTAAATATATTATTATGATATTATGCATCTTATACATAATGTATAAAGTAGTAATATTACAATTATATAATCATAGATACTCGAAAGTTAGTTATTAAAAAATATATGATTTTATTTATAGTTTTAAATTCTATATTTGTAACTATAAATAGAGGGATTTTCAATTTTATTTGCCTACTCCATGCCTTCTTTAAAAGCAAATAATAGATTTGTGCGTGATAAAAATTATTTATATATAATTTTTTTCATCTAATAAAAATATTAAATGTTATAAGAAACATACTTATATATATTTTTCTCATGTAATAAAAATATTAAATATTATAAGGGGATTTTATTTTATATTTTCATACTCGATGCCCTTTTTTATGATAAAGAATACATGCAAATCAAAATATAAATCAGTGAGTGATAAAAAATACATATATATAATCTCTCTTCATCTAATAAAAAATATTAAATGCTATAATTTATATATACAAGGAAATATTAAAAAATATATGATTAATATAAGGGTTTAATGTTTGTGCTACCCCCACCATCATACCCCTATTAATCATCATCCGATTCATAATAAATAGTGGCTTGATTAATTGAACAATTTTTTGATTCACCATTAATTATAAAATGAATGGTGATTAATAGGGTTACGATAGTGCTGCCTCTTAAAAGGGGTAGCACAAGCATTTTTTTCTTAATATAAGTATCATCAAATTTTTAAATATATTATTATGATACTATGCATCTTATATATATATATATATATATATATATATATATATGTGTGTGTGTGTGTGTGTATGTGTGTGTGTTCATGTATGTATGTATATGTATATGCATACATACACACATGTGTGTGTATGCGTGCGCGCATACGTATGTATGTATGTGTGTGTGTGCACGCGCGTGCTCACACGCGCGTGTGCATGTGTATGCATATACATATACATACTTACATACATACACACATACATACATAAATACACACACATATATATGTGTGCGCGCGCGCGTGCATATGTATGTATGTATGTAAACTACTATAAATGAAAAAAGAATATGTAACCAATAATATGATAACAAATAACATATGGAATAAATGATATATTTTTGTAGTATTTTAATCACTTATTGTTTATACTAATAATCTTTAGTTGCATATAGTTATTTTTGGGTGATATCGGATTGTTATTTTATTATGATATAGAAAATTTATGCATATCAATCATTTTAGAATATTAAGCAAAATAATCATTTTATTATTATTCGATAGTTAGTGAGAAACTAATATAAGATGTAATAAATAAGATGGACTATAAAATAGAAGAATACATAAAATTTATAGATATCTTTCCGAATTAAGTCAATCAATATCAATAAGTTTTCAAACTTAAGGCATGCTTTCATTGAGAGCAACCCAAATGACGAATAAGAAAAGATAAATTTATGTATTAATAATAATTCACATTATATTTGAGAGGGGAAAGGATAAATGCTACTTCGCACACAAGATGACAAAATCTTAATTTATATAAATATATCATATATTCTTTTAGTTCCTCGTGTAAATATTATCAAACACTAAAAAGTGAATATTATATAAAAAATAATAGCCAAGGTGATGAATTGCATGGAATTAACTTGTGATCAACTTAAAAAATTGCCACCCATATTCAAATAATATATATATATATAACTTATATTTCTTATTAAAATAAATGCTTTTAGTTGTATTAGATAAAATATTTAGCTTCAATCATTATTTACATTTAATACATACGTAACATGCATATATACACGCACCTTAAAGATAGTTAAACATTAGATGTAACACTATCATGAAGTCATATAATATGATCTAGATAATTGATATTTTAAAGTTAGATTATGTATGATAAAAAAATAATATTAATTAACTTTTAAGAATGAAAAAATATAATTGTTTATATAGATCATTGGAAGAAAGTTATAACTATTAAGTATATATTTTAAATTAAATTATGATGAAAATATACTTAATTAAAAGGTGAATGCATCGTGGTGGATATTTTTTAAAAAATAGAAAATAAAATATAATTAACTACAAATCATCAAAAAATATAAGTAATAAAATAATTTACATATCATTATCATCTTTCTCATTTCATTATCAATCTCTCAATATATAAGTATGATATATAATAATTTAATTTATTTATGTTATATATCTTTACATACATATAGCCCGTCAAATATGACATTTTTAAGTTGTCACATAGAAAATGAAATAAAAAAATCAAAATAATAGACATTGTTAAAAATATTGAAATAAATAGTATTAACTTAATTCTAAGATATGACATTGTTAAAAAATTTAAATATCAATTGCACTTTATATTTATACTATATCAAAATTAGAAAGATATATAATTAGAAAGGAGAAGTTACAATATTTCTATATTGTCACATGTAAATTAACATCAATAACATAAAAAATTTGAAGTAATAGATGTTAACAAAATAACAAAGTTAAGTGAAGACAAAGATAGAGTGAATATAATTAAAAATGAAAGAGCATGTAATAGATTTTAAAATATAATTCCAAATAAATTTAATTTATTATAACATATTTACATATATAAATTTATAAGACGAGAAAATGATTAGATAGTTCTCCTAAAAAATGATTAGATATATAGTTTATAAATTTTACATCAAAATAAATTTTTTATTTTATAATCAAAATTTTTATTTAATTCTTCATCATCCGCGCATCGCGTGGGTCATCGTAGTAGTATATTTAAAAGTACAACAATTAAGAGCATTTTGAGCTATTTAATACCTCAATTTAAAATCCTTCTATCTTTTTCTGATTTTTTTAATTATTAAATTTTTTATTCAATTTAATTCAATAATTGTTGTGCAACTACCATTTCAATTTATTTTAGTGGCATCATGAAGCCAATCAATTTGTTAACGTTATATTAGTGACAATTTAAGTACATTTTAAATTTATTAAGGAATTTAAAATTTTTTAATATTATGATCTGAAGGTTTTTAAAAAAATATTTACACCAATTAAAATGTCTATATGTATTTAAAAGTACAACAAATATATATAAGTCCCACTTGAATTTATTTTAATGGCATCGTGAACACAATCAATTCGACATCGTCATCATTAATGAATCCTATTTTACTGATAATTAAATTTAATTTAACTTACACTTTAAAATTATTAAGTCATTCTAAATTATTTAATATTTTCATTTGAAGTTATTTATTTTTAAACTACACCAATTAAAATACCTATGTATATTTAAAAGTACAATAATTAAGTACATTTTAAGCTATTTAATATCTCAATTAAATATATATAATATGAAATTGATGTGTCATTGGTATTTTTCATAATTAGTTTTGTGAATCATTCACCAGTTAAAAGATACCAAAAGTTCAAAAGATGTTTCATTTTTATGATTTTATTTTTCATTTTTATATGAAAATCTAATGTATTATTTACCATTAACTATTCACTTTTACATTCATTCTTGTTTTATACATTATAAATATTAATATTTGATTATTATTATTATTTTATAAGCAATCATTAATGGTCATTTAGTTTATTTAAAAACTACAATTACAAGGTTTTCCGTATAGTACGAATTAGTTTTGTGGATCATTCACCAATTAAAATATAGTACGAATTAAAAATATTACATTTTAATAATTATATTTTTTTATTTTTGTGACAACTGTAATGTATTATTTACCATTTAACTATTCATATTTTGATTCATTATTATTTTAGATATTGTAAAACTCTTCATCACTATTTTTTGCTTTTTGACTGACAGATCTTATAATCTTTAAGATAGAATGTCTAAATCATTAACATTTTAGTATCTACTAAAAGATATTATAAAACTATTGATCTCTAATTATTAATTTTGGATGTCATTCCTTATATATGTTTTTAAAATGAATCTTTAAATCATTAACATTTTAGTGTCTACTAAAATTAGAACATAATAGCTGAAATTCCAATTGATGGAGAGTGACAATTGATTCGATTCATTATAACATATTTGTTTATCTTATTTATACTTTCTCCAACACTTATTGTCACAAAAATGAGTCCATTAAGCATGTGATTAATTTTATTTCAATACGGCATGAGCATTATGGTACAAAGTTATATACACACATGTTAATTGCATCAAATAAAAATAATGGTGCTTGCATCAAGGAACGATTAACATATTGCATCATAGTTATGCCAACAATTATTGGTCATTGAAATTTATCATATAATGTAATTATGCGCGAGAACCAATGATAACATAATAATCCAATTTTAATTATTGATTCTAAAATAATGTTCATAAAATTATAACATAGTAACGGGAATATAATTGTTCGTTTACTCCAACTTTATCTTTTGTGGTTCCTCAAAATTTTTTCTCATTATAATTAGAACACTAAATATGTTATTAATATTATTTAGCTATAATTAGTCCTGTAGCTCATTATTTTTTTTAAATTAATTCTTCCACAATCTTTATACATTTCTTTTCACTATTAGGTGTGAGTAACATTATTTCACCATTACATGAGCATTATAGTACAACGTTATATATGTTTGTTACAAATTTTGAATATATGAAATAAAAAATAGTGCTTGCATTATAAATTATTAATGAAAGAAGTGGGGTTAACATATTACACGATAAAATTTAGTATATTAAAACAATTATTAAAATTTATTATATTATTTAATTATTACAAGAAGAATAATGACAATGTAATAACATAATGTTAATTATTGGTTCAAAATTATGTTAATAAATTTATAGCATAATAATTAAAGTATAAATTTTTTGGTACTTAATGCCAATTTATTTCAATTTTGGTCTAGCCCAATTCATCATGTAAATAATTAAGATAGAAAAACATTTTTTTTAATAAGAGCTTAGTTAGATTTGAACTCTTGAGTTCTAACTCTGATATCATGCTAAAACTGATTTGGTAATAAATCTTTCTCCCTGCATGCTTCAATAAGACGTAATCACAATTGTGCAAAAGTATGACATGGAAAAATAAACAGCACTTGATGCTAAATCTATTCAATATATTTTTCTTACAAATTTAAATATGACTACATAATATAAATACTTTAAATATTTAAATCTATATTATCATACTTAAACGATGCGCCAACAGTCTTGTGTCCTTGTTGTCCCCAGCAGTTTTGTGTAAAATCTTCAACGATATTCTAGAAGCGTCGTGATGCTAGCATTCGCTGAAAAAAAAAACCGAAATTCGTTTACAGAAGAACTAAAAAGAATCAATCTAGTAAATCATAAGGGTGTAATAAGTTTTTATTTATATAATTAATTTAGATGTAATCAATTATTTGATTACTGGTGTAATAAGTTTTTACATGTTTAATATATTCCTATTATGAAATTCTAATTTAATAGTTCTAACACTATATCCTATACTTAATTATAAAATTAAATAATTTAATTTTAATTTATTATATATTATTTTAAAATATTATTTATTAAAATAGTGATTCGAAAAAATTGACTCGTAAGAGGATGATTTTTTTTCTAAATAGATTTAAGATGATTTTAATAATTTAAAAATTGACTCGAAAAATGATGGATGATTTTTTTTGGACCGAAATACTAATCCGATCGGAATCACTTTGTAAATCATCATATAAACAACACTAAAATAGAAAGAACAGCAAGAAAAACTAAAGAATGACTCTGAATAGTGCTTTCAAACACCATAGGTTCCTATTTCCACTAGATCTTATATTAACTTTTTTTTCGAAAGAAAAGCAAGAGAAGCTAAAGCATTCAAGGTTGGGTTGGTATGTCAACATTCTAGATACAAGGGAAACTTTTCCATGAGAAATTAAGCAGGGGGTCCTGACCTTGCAACACAGAAGGCAAGTAGAGCATGATCGAGCTGTTGTCTGCTGCCAATGCCATGATGCCTTCCATCATCTTGACTTGCCTGTTGACTGGTGTGCGGGTACAAGCAAATATGAAGGCTGTCACTGTGGCCATGACTTGCCTGTTGACTGGTGTGTCCCCCGGACTCTCCAGTTCCACCCTTTCAGTACGGGTACAAGCAAACATGAAGGCTGTCACTGTAGCAGACGTGGACCCACGTATAGTTTAAAGACGTGGACCTACAGATAGTTGCCAGCCCCCTAATTTTTTAAATTTTAATTAGTTATATATATGCTTATAAATAAATTATAAAGTTAACCATCAATTTGGGCCCCTTAAGATAATTTAGTAGAATGCTTCCTTAACGTAAAGTCTCTGTTGGTATTATCGAAACTTGTCCCTCCTGTTTCTCGGCCCACCTCTGTCTATCTAGAACAACTTAATTTGGCTCCATTTTTTTCATTTTCTTTTTTATTGAGATTCGTGGATGTTCAAGATTATTAACATCTGATTAATTTGATGGCCAAACAGGAGTGGTATAAATAATTTTTGATCAAAATGATGATTCTAAAAATTGAATCTCATTTTAATACATAATTTTGTTATTTGATTGTGCCAATCATCCTTGATTGATTTCATTTTTTTTTTGTTCTGGTGATAGTTGCATTTGGGATCCACCTGCTAAATTCAAACTTGTATGGATGAAAAATTGAGAATAAGACGTTAACTCAGCTTTTAACCTCATGCTTAACGGGTGGGCATTAAAAAAATACTCAAGTTCGACAACTATTTTTTTTTCTTAATTTCTGGTTCATTTTTCATTGTTTTAGTACGACGGGCATTTAACTTGTAAGAAAGGGATTGACATTATTTATTGACTTGTAGTCTGATTCGATCATGTTCATAGTTATTTTTGGCCGAGAGTTTTGACTGGAACTGCAATTATTTATCAACCACCTAGTTGTCTGCAACTGCAATTAATTCTGATCTAATTAGGTCGCTCTTGGCCGACTATTGATTCTGCACGCTTGCAACTGCAGTTTTCTTTTCCGGTGATTAAACAACTGCATGCATTGATTCCCAAGTCTACTCCACCTCAAGTTAAAAGGATCCGCGGTGAGCAAATTCTTTGTAGCTGTGAGTGAGATCATCTCTTCAAAGGAAAATCCAAACAAAATGGCAGGAACGTTTCAGTTTGCTTCTAGTCTCACGCGGTCGGTTCTGTTAAACATTGATTCAAGGATGGACACGACATTGAGCAAGCTGCTTTCAATTTTTCACCAACGATCGGCATCGACCTCAAAGGAGCATCCATCCTCTGCTGAGCAGGAGCTACGTAAGTTGGAAGGTACCATGAAGAGGATCCGTGCCAAGCTCGAGGATGCAGGAGAGAAGGATGTAATTGCCAAGTCTGAAGAGCTTCGTCTCAGCGAGCTCAGGGAGGTGGCCTACGATGCGGAGGATCTGATTGATGACTATGAGTATGAAGTGCTACGAGTCAAAGTGGAAGCTCGAAGAGAAGCAATGACCAACCGTACGGAGGATAATAAGCATGACAAGGTATTTGACTGGAACTCTTATTGCCCTGCAGTTTCTATTTCAGATGATATGGTGCGTAGAACGAGGTAGATTAGGAAAAAATTTGAAGAGATTACAGATGACTGGGCTCGTATTAACTTAGAAGAGGATGATTTAGTGATATCTGAAAGGGGGAATAACGATTTACAGAGTTCTGAAGAGATTAGCTTCAGACAGAAATGTCCAAAAAGGGAAGCCCATAAAAATAGAAAGCACTTCATTTTTTGACGAGGATAAAACTTTTGGGAGGGAAGATGATAAGGATAAGATAATTGAATGGTTGCTACTAGGAGGGGACGAACCACATGCTGTCTCACTCCTTGCAATAATTGGCATGGGTGGAACTGGCAAAACTACTCTTGCACAATTAGTTTACAATGATTCAAGGGTTTCCAAACATTTTGATTTGGGTGCGTGGGTGTGCGTATCAGAATATTTGGGTAAATTACACGAATGGTTCCCCAATTTTAAGTCGATTTTCAGTTGGTCCCCCAACTTCAATTTATAATCAGAACGTCCTTCATCTTTTACTTTCTTGCACGCTTAGTCCTCTTGACCGATGATCATAGATTTTTCGGTTACCTTGCTGACGTGGCCGACTTTCTCTCTCATTCGCGTCAGCTTAAGTCGGTCACGTCAGCTTAAAAATTTTAAAAATTAATAAAAAATATGAAACTATCCACGTCAATAAAAAAATAAAAAAAAGAGTTGGAGAGAGAGGGAGGGGGTGACCACCGCCCTCCGATCCAGCTTGCTGGAGGGGGCGGTCGCCCCCCTTCCCTCTCTCTCGCACTCTGGTCGAGCTCGCTGGAGCTGGGCGAGCTCGACAGGAAGGGGGCGACCGCCCCCCTCCGATCTAACTCATCGGCGAGCTGGATCAGAGGGGGGCGGTCGCCCCTTCCCTCTTTCTCTCCAACTGTTTTTTTTATTTTTTTTAATGACGTGGATAGTTTTATATTTTTTTATTAATTTTTAAACTGACGTGGCCGACTTAAGCTGACGTGGATGAGACAGAAAGTCGGCTACGTCAGCAAGGCAACCGGGGAACCTGTGATCACTGGTCAAGAGGATTAGACGTGCAAGAAAGTGAAAGATGGAGGACGTTTTTGTTATAAATTGAAGTTGGATGATCAATTGGAAATCGACTTAAAGTTGGATAACCATTCGTGTAATTGATGTTGCAAAGATATTGAGAAATATTATTTACTCCTTTCGTGAGACTCAAGATAACAAATTAAGTTCAGATAAGCCCAATGATATGAATTTGGACTTGCTTAATAGGCGTCTAAAGAAACAATTGGAAGGGAAAAAGTACTTTATTGTGCTAGATGACGTTTGGAACCAACAACTGAATTTGTGGGAATCGTTGAAGGGACCCTTCACTGGAGTTGGATCTGGCAAAATCATAGTCACAACACGAAACGAGAAAGTGGCAAGCGTTATGGAAATAACTACTTCAATTCGTTTAAAAGAGTTGCCTTTTACTGATTGCATGTCTTTATTTGAGCGCATTGCCTTTCGAGGCCAAGATCGTAACAAGTTGTCAGATATTAGTCAAAGTATTGTGAAGAAATGTAAAGGAATACCTTTGGCCATCAAGTTTTCTTGCGGGCATTCTAAGATTTGAAAAGGAAGAGGAATGGAATGACATATTAGAAAGTGAATTGTGGGAAATTGAAAATGAAAATAATGATGTCTTGCCTATTTTAAAGC
The DNA here is from genome assembly GCA_030549335.1 of Pontederia crassipes. Classification (NCBI taxonomy): domain Eukaryota; kingdom Viridiplantae; phylum Streptophyta; class Magnoliopsida; order Commelinales; family Pontederiaceae; genus Pontederia; species Pontederia crassipes. The sequence continues at coordinate 8,039,543 of CM060198.1, forward strand.
TAAGTTATGATCATATGCCAAAAGAATTAAGGCCATGTTTCATGTACCTTTCATTGTTTCCCAAGGATTCTCTTCTTGAGAGAAACTCTGTGGTGCGCCAATGGATGTCACAGGGGTTCTTGCAGGCAAAAGGAAAAAAAACCGATGGGGACGTTGGCGATTCCTATTTTGATGAGTTACTACAAAGGTCAATTTTGCAATGTTCTAGTGATTCTGTATACGAATTTGTCATGCATGATCTCATCCATGATCTCGCACAATTTGTTTCTAAAGATGAGTACTTACTGATAACCACCAAGAAATTGAATCACATCGCCCAAATTGAATCAAGTATTCGACATATTGCCATTTATCCTGAACTTTATAACGAGGAAATATGTTTGAAGCCTGTATTTGAATCAAAACAGTTACGAACACTTGTGGTACGTGAAATTGATGATAGTTGTTCGATTGCTGAATCTTTGCACAATTTGACATGTTTTAGAACGCTCATCTTGGACGGCTGTTGCGATGAGAAGCAAGCTACAGAACTATCAGATGCATTTGGCAAACTTAAGCACTTGAGATTCTTGGAAATTACGCCTTTTGTGTGTACTCTTGAATCGATCTGTTGCCTTTATCACCTTCAAACTTTCGACTCCGTGAATTCCGGGTCGGAGCTGCTATGTGAAGGCATTGGAAATCTAATTAACTTGCGACATTAAGATGGAGATGGATTTTCATTTGCATATCCAAATCGACGCGAATGGCGTGGTATGCATCATGAAGTTGGATGGTTAACCAATCTCCAACTGCTGCTGCTGCTAGTGGTGCTACTGCAAGTATCAGGAAAGACCGACGATGAGAGTTCACGACCCTTGTGGACTATTAGCTTTCCGTAAAATCTTCTTCTCAAGCTTCTATACATGGAACCAAGTCATCTAGAAAGTTGTATCCATGGGATATGAGCCAAGCACTCGAAGGAATGTTGCAAATTCCTGCGAAGAACCAACATTTAAAACATTTAGTTGAACAGCTACTACAATTAATGCTGAAATTATATTCACGTATCTGAATTATGGTCTATCTGTAGTATCAAAGAAATTGAAATTATATCCAACATACTTTAAATACTTAGAAAGAAAAATTCAAATAGAAATGTCACTTGACATCTCATGTAAAGTCCTTCAAAAAACTAGGTAAGGCAAAAAAACTGTTTTCTGATGCATCTTGTTCAGTTTCAAAATCCTAATACCCTTCAATATCTTTGTTGACACTCGAAGGTCTCAATATCTTCAAATTAAGATGTCCCAAAATTGATGTATATATGGCAAAGCTTCTCATTGAAACCCCAGGGGGTTTCAATATCTTCAAAGAATTCCATCTTTGTGTTGACAATTCAATCTCCATAATCTTGAACTTAAATGTATCTTTTCCACTTAAACCAATGCTCACTATAGCGGTGATATTTCGGTGTTACATCTCATATATCTTTCAGCTAGTTTCTCTGGGTGTTCATACCCAATAACATGTCCGAACTTGCTCAATATACAACACTATCGGAATGTGAACATGGTATGACAAAATTGAAGTAGAATGAATGGCCGGTATAGAGTTATTTTGCTGATAAATGAGTTAATATGACCATAGGTGATATTAAAAAAAATGTAAATCAAGATATATCGAAGGGATGAATTGAACTCTGTCAACAAGATTTTTAGCTCTGTTTAAGCCGAAAAAAGCAACAAATTTTATTGTGATCAATCAATTTCAAAACATATGCTTAATATTGACATTGAAGAGGCATCTTCTTTTTAATTTGGTTCTTTTCATGGGCACTTTCTTCATGCCTCTTGACACCATGCTGTCAGTTTTCATATTTTCCAATGAGCAAAGACAACAAGGAAGGCAGTTGACCACACGAATTTGGAAGATTGTGGTTTCAGTGCTCTTTCCGCTTACGGGAGTGCTTATTTTGTGTTATAATCTAAAAAACGTGCTATTACGTCAGTTTATGGAATTAGTTTTATGAGAAATGCTTCATTAAAATCATTAATGCAGGCTTAGTGATAAGTTTCAAGGATGAGCAAATAAAATCCAGCCTTGTTTTCATTAACTTCCATAACCAGAATCTTCCATGCAAAATATTATTGAGAAATTTGAAAAAAAAAATTCTACTGACTTACAAGGACATCATACTCAGATGACGTACATAAAAGAGTATCATATAAAATAGAATTCTGACCTGTAGATTGGACAAGGCATTCTGGGCACGAGGCTCGGCCATGGAGGCTTCAAAATCAATGTAGAATAGATAATCAAAGTGCCTACAACCAAGATAAGTCACATCAATGGACTCAGATGCAACTCAAAAGAAGAAACTGTTTCTTCAATGTCAAATTATAAGTAGGATTGCCCTAGTACAAACCAAATGAAAATCACATCCCTGTTGTGTTCTCTAAGACCAACATTAACTTAATGAACCGTGAAAATCACATCCGTGTTGTGTTCTCAAGACCAACATTAACTTAATGAACGGTGAAATACTTACTTAGCTGTACCATAGTTCAAGTCATCGACCACCCTCACGGGCCGCTGCCTTTGCGGCCTACTTTCAATCTTATAGTGTTAAACAATAGTTAGTTTCTTTAAAAAATTAATTTGATCAATGGAAAATCTGAATTATGTCAAACACGTAATATTTACCTTTGTCAGGCTGATCTTTCGTAAAGCAAAGACCCCTAATGCTCTATATAAAACCCCAGGACCTTCAACAAGGGTGAACACAATGCTGGTCTATAACAATTACGAAAGGTTAGTCTTAGCAATGCATGGAATTAATTGTTCTTGGAAATTAAAAGGAAATATCAGTTGAATACCCGAAAGGGCTTGTCAGTCCTTGGCATTATTGGCTCACGAGCAAGTATCAAAAACCGAGTAATGTTATCGGGGGCATCCTGTCATAATATGCCACAATGTTTGTTTAGATGAGATCTGCTAAATCAGTGTAGAATAACATAAAATTACACCAAATGGACTAAAATTAATCATGACATCTGACTAATTTATGGCATGCTAATCAAGTTCCAAGACAATTTCCAAAATTCTGTTTGTTAGCTACATCAAATGCACATTAGAAGGAATGAGCAACAAATTATTCAGAATGTATCCTATTTTCAAAGGAAACGCGTCTCAACCAAATATACTAGAAGATTGACCAGAATCGTCGAAGTACAAAAAAATTGAGGATCTCGTGAGGTGGCTGGTTTTCCCAAAATAATCGTCAAAATCTTCACTGGCAGTTTTGCAATAAAGTTCAAAATTTGAATACCCAAAATGGGACAAAAAGGATTTGCAAGCAGCAATGACACGTCGAAACCTCAATGTATTCCTTGCGTACAATGTATCCTTAAGAACAAAGAAACAAATTATTGCAGATGGAGCACTGTGTCACACAGGATCTTGTTGGCAAAAATAACATTCCTTGCATACGATGATATGCTATTACCATACAAATTGGTAGATGTTAAAATTATAAATATAAAGATGTTCTTCTTAATGGCTGAAGCTTTTAAAAAAAATTTGATAAAATTTTAACATGATACCAGAGTAGCATTGAGAGATCCTGGTTCAAACCCTCAAAGAACTCCTAATAAAAAAATTTCTCTACCTTAGGTGTCCACATGGTGGGTTGGGCGCAATCAAATTTTTAGTAACACGTTAGGAAAAGTGTTAAAATTAAACATATATAAATGTTGATCTTCTTAACGACTTAAGTTTTTAGAAACCACATTAATTTAACAATAACAAAATATCTTAATTAATTATGTTATTGCTAATAGAGTGAATTTTAGATGGAATAAATGTGACAACAACAACAACAACAAAGCCTTATCCCACTAGGTGGGGTCGGCTAAGATGGAATAAATGTGACATGATATATAATTTAGTTTTCTACGAGAATTTCGATTTAGTTAATATACATAGTTTACATTAGAGTATAATCAATGTGAGGGTGTTTCCTCACTGCAAAACAATGATAATGATGCATGAAACCTATATCTCACTTGTAAGATATTTCTATATAACGAGTAGGAAAGTAACAAAAAGTGAAAAAAAATGATAGTGTGTATCTATATCCTTGGTAATTTGAACAAAACAATTGAAGAAACTTCACAACGAGAATCCACAAAAGGTTTATAATATAACTTGTCACATATGCAAAGCAACAAAGTAAAATAATTGACTACAATCTGTTCTCAGTCAAAGGCACAAAAGCTTAAAGCATACTTGCCTACGAAATGCTGTCAATCACAAATATTTAGGAATATATGTTTATATAAGGTGCATAAAAATTGTAGAATCTAGACAAAAGTACATTACTTGTATTCCATGCTCAAGTATGTTAAGCCCATAAATTTCTGCAGCATGGGAGCTTGCAATTGCTCCAGTATCCCTTAAACCATTTGAAGCTATAAACTAGAAAAAAACCCAAAAGATTAACAGGATGGTAGTATCATCCAGCCTTAGAATCATCAATGTACGGAACATGAGACAACATGGATACCTGGGCTGCACCAGCAGTATCATCAAAGTTTCCTCTGATGACACCTAACTTGCTTAGTGCCATTTCACAATGACCAAGTGCCTACAAAAACCAATACATCAAGTAAAAACAAATAATACACCAGTTTATCAAAAGATAATCGAGAGTAACCTGTGGATGGCTTAGAACTCGCTTTAGATCCTCCTTCTGGACGCCTGGCAGAGCCATAAGGCAGTGACTAACAGCCAATTGCACCTCACCTACAATGTGCAACCGATGGCATAGAAGCAAGTCATAATTCCGATGAATGCTTCCATCTACTGAATTTTCGATAGGAAGAACGGCTTTGTCAGCCAGCCAAAGTTCAACAGCCTGTGGATGTGATCATGAGAGAGAGTATTTAATTTATTTTATTTTGGAACATTTATCTCCTACAAGATGACAGCACCAATACCTGGAATGCAACTTCGAACTGTTCACATGGTACTGCTTCACATTGTGGATATGCTTTGAGTGCAGCCATCTCACTATATGCACCTCGACAACCCTGTATTTGAAGAAAAGAATATAGTGCCATATTGGACTTGCAATGGATGTCAGCCAAAAGAAAACCACATTGCATTTTCTGCAATCAAGAAGCCAAAACTTATACCTGATATGCAACACGCACATTTGATTCATTGTCGGAGGTAGAGAGATCAGTCATTGTTAATGGCTCTGCAAGATCAGCCATCAATGAGAGATATACTCATCACTCACAATTAGGACATCATTGAGGTCACATCACATCTTTCACATGATTGCACCACAAACTAAAAGGAAACTACAAAAGGGAAATTGAATGCTAAAAATGATAAGGATCTGATGTTATATCCCAAACAGATATTTTTGAACAATTTTATATATAATGTTATGTCCCAAGCCCGGATAAAGGAGGAGGGTTGTGTTAAGCCCCGACAGCCAGCATAAAATCATGTCGAATCTTATGAACATGGATCAACGAATATGGCGTCGTATGATCCATGTAGCCGACCCCACCTAGTGGGATAAGGCTTTGTTGTTGTTGTTGTTGTTGATTAATGATCTAGTTAACACTTAAAAAACAATGTCAAAGCATTTAATTGTTCTCAATTTTCACTTCAGATATCAACTGTTTTTACTTCTCATGCATGACAACAATTATCAACTACCTTAATGACAGAACTAAGCATAATCTTTTTTTAAGGGAAGAACTAAACATAATTGTTGGTGGTCAAATTAATATTATAATTACAATTGTGTCAAACTGCATTTAATTTATGAGTCTTTTTATGCACCAATATACAACAATTTGAATTTGTTTTAAGTGAGCCTTGTAGTGTAACACGTTTATTTTTAAAGTTAGATGTCTAATATACATGAGACAATGCACTGTGAAATATATGATTAATATTCATTAGGCCAACGCTTGTCTGTAACAAGTAGCATCATATTTTAGCAAACTATTGTAGTGTAACACATGTCAAATATTTTTAAAGCTAGATTGCTTATCTACATGAGACAATGCATAATGCATTGCGAATTATATGATTAATATTCATTAGGACAACGCTTGTCTAACAAGTTGCAACATATTTAAGCAAGCTATTGTAGTGTAACACATGTCGAATATTTTTAGAGCTAGATGTCTAATGTCCATGAGATGATTCATTGCAAAATGTATGATTAATATTCATTAGGCCAACACTATTCTGTCACCAGTAGCAACATAAGAATCCATGTTATGCCTCTAAAAAGAGCAATCCACATTATCCACATAGAACCTGTTTCTTTATATTTGAACATTTTCAGATCAGAATGTAAGCTGAGACATGATTGGGGTGAGGCTGCCCGCCCCAGCTTAGTGCACCAGCAGGTCTATTGGGGTGAGAGGCTGCCCGTCCAATCACCGTCTCAAAAAGGGTCTTTTTGTGTTGCCTCACTCCTTTGCATGTTGAAGGAGAACTGAGCAACATCAATCAACTTGGCCCAATCCATGCAGTCTGGGGAGCAAGCAGCCAGCCATGAGTGGGTACTGCATGGTATCACCAGGGTTGGAAAACTCAAGAAACAATTAAGAGAACTATTAGATGCCGGCTTCATTCGACCATGTGGAGCACCATCCAAAGTGTCAGTGTTGTTTCGAAAAAAAAGATGGATCGATGAGGATAGGGGTGACACAAGCACCAATTCAAGTCAGGGTCCTTTGAACCCTAATCCCCCATCCCCGGGGGTTTCCGAAGGGGACCCAAATCTCCCATCATTTAAAATTTGAAACTTAACAATATTTGTAACTAAGGAATAAAGTAATATATACACAAATACATTCAGACTATTAATTCAATTAAAAAATTCATAATAGTGGTATTGTTAAATAATCTAACGGCTAGAAGTATTCTAAGAGATCGACCTAACAATCCAAATTAAAATACTAAATCTACTTAAAACTCAAAGATCGAGGATCAGCAAGGCGGGGGCGTTGATACCCACTTAGAGCCCAAACTAACTTCGGGGTCGTTGCTTCTACTGTCCCCATCCTCACAGGGAGAAAAATCTCCCTGTGCGGCCCCTGAATCACTTAATAGTTAGACTTGTGAAATGGGTATTGGAATGTTTGCATTGCAGAGGGGAATGAACTGAAGACTAATTGTGTGACAAGTTATGGTTCTTACGAGTTTTTAATGCCTTTTGGTTTGACTAATGCACTTGCAATGTTTTCGACATTGATGAACAAGACATTCCACACACTTCTTGACAAGTGTATTTTAGTTTTACTCGGAAAGCATCTAAGAGTATGTGGAACACTTAATAGAGGTCCTTCGGTTGCTGAAGGCCAATGATCTCTACCTGAAGGAGGAATATTGTTTTGGGCCAACAAAGATTATCTTCTTAGGGAACCACATTAAGGAAGGGGAGATTCAGGTGGACGCTGCCATGGTGAAGGCAATCAAAGAATGGGAGTCCCTATAAATCAAAGAATGGTAGTGGACAAATTCTCCAAGTATGGGACCTGGCACCTAGAGCACGTTTGGCAGAAGATACGGCTTCTCTCTTTATGAAGCATGAGGTGTAACTTTGGGGAGTTACAGAAAACATGTCATAAGCACTATATTTTTTGTGTTTCTCTTGTTCACATATTAAAGTTTCTCCAAGATGGATGATATCAACATATGACACAGATCCAAACAATGTCTTTCTTACCTTCTCAACCCTTCTATTGAGAATTGTAGTGATGTTTGTTATAGATGGTAAAAGGTGTTCCCAAACTTCAGTGTCTTAGTTAACATCTAGTAGATTAGCAAATGATTAGGTGCAACAAAAGCATCCATATCATAAGTGATTGTTTCACCTATATACACAGGGTACCACTCCTTCCTTAATTGAGAATTTTGCGTTTGTGTGATTGTGTCATTAAATAAAATTGCCAAAGCATCGGCAACCTAATTTACTGATGCATTGGGGTTTTACATTTTTGTTTATGCATCTTATAAGATTCGAGCACATCATATAATTAAGACTTTAAAAATTTCCCATTCTCAAAGTATTGCTACTGGAAAATTCCACAAAGGCCTATTGGCGGTAGTACCAATAAAAAAAACTATATATCATATAGGAAGATACCAATGAATTAAAACACTTTTACAGAAAGAAATTACTTAAATAAGATGTACTCAAAATGTGCAAGCACAAGAACAAATTCTGGAAATAAAGGAACATGTATCGAAGAAAAGGAAAGAAGCCACTCAAACTTTCTGATATTGAAAGACTCAACTTAATATGTCAGATCTGAAGATTGGGAGAAGCAAGTTTTCTAAATGTGTACATGATTCCAAGAAGGAATAGAAAATTATGTATTGCTAACTTTGATTATTGGAATCATAATAAATTCATGAATTTGTCTTTAGGACAGATGTAATACATTTTGTTAGTACACTGATTTAATAACCCTTCTTATGTTACTATCACAGATCTACTAGTCTAGGAAGAAAACCAAATCTAATGGAAAACGATACCACGAAATCTACACAGCTGAACGATCCACAAGAAAACCAATGGTGTACCAAATAATTTTGCAGGGACTAGTGCAGGTCTCTGTTTAATGCATTCTATCAAAATGCTTCTGAATTCTTGCTCAAGATATTTCACAAACTTTCAGCAAATCCGAACTTTTTTCGATTCGTATGTACTGGAAACCATGCAGACTCTATATTCTATAATTCTTTATCATGGAGGTAAACTACATTGCGCCATGAGCAGATATTAAATTCAAGCATTTCTTCAGCATTCTTACCAAATGAGTATCAGCTTGAAATAAGCGGAAGAACCTACTTAGGAGTGTTCTATAAGAATGGCACCTAATTCTTCAGTCACAACAACAAACTAGAATATAAGAAACACAAATGTTATCAGCGTGCATAAGAAAAATTCGACAAAAGAAACAAAGGATATAGTACTTTTTCGTTAAAACGAGGAAGAACCTACTTCGAAGTGTGCTAGAAACCCTCGTCCTCTTCCTTGGCTCCTCGCTCAGTCCACGGGCCCCCAGAGGCGGAGGCGGCCGCGGCTCAGTCGGCGACTTCGCCGGCGCGCGTGCATTATCGCCCTCAACCGGCTTCAAGCAGACCTCGCTGCACTGTAGCCGCCCAGTCCGGTCCCTCCCCCAGCGCCACGCCCTCGACGGCGCGGCCGCCGCGACCACGACCGCCTCGGGCCTCCGTCCGCTCCAACCGCTTGCCCCACCGAGCTTCCCTCCGTCAATCCGCGCCCCGACCGCCCTCGACGCCATCCCCTCGATTCTGGACGCGTTCCAGACCAAATCGAGCATGGGAATCACAGGACTCGAACCAAGGTGCGATCTTGGTGGTGCGGACACCACGTAATTATCAGAACAGGAGGAACGGAGGAGGAGAAAGAGCGCAACAAGCTGGTAAAAATGTAGTCTTTTGAAGGAATACTTTTCGCCGATGAAAGCAACTGCAGGCAATTAAATAATCGCAGCGAGTAAATTGTAGTTGGAACCGCGGGGAATTGGCGTGGAAATTGGATGCAACAAGGAGGCCACGGAAGGAGGTTGGCAAATTTGGCGAAGACCGCAAGCAAAATGCGAAGCCATGGACGGAAGCGTTCATCCCTCTTCTGCTGCTGCTGCTGCTGTTGCTGTTGCTAATGCCACTGCAACCTTCCGAAACATTTCTTCGAATCGCATGGCACCCTTAATCTTGTCGTCCACAATCAAATCGTCAGCTTTTTTTGTTAAAAAATTGCAACTCGACAGGAAGAAAGGGATAAAAAGATGCAAATTTTGCTGGTGGTTTTGGTGTTCTGGGTTTCAAGTAAGACCACTTCTTTTTTTAAAAAATTCTTGGGTCATTTACCCATAAAACGTTTATTTTTTATCATTTAATTAATTTAATAATTATAATTTATCATCAAATTAATTATATATATTTTTAATAAAATAATATTTATTTATTTGAGTAATTTTATAATAAAAATATATCATCTGAAGTTAAATAAATTACAATCGTTGAATTAATCATATTTATTAACATGACTTTGTGACGATGATTCAATGATATAATCTTAATTTTAATCATTTTTATTTAAATAAAACTAATGCTCTATACTCAGTTCCCTCTGCAATCTACATATGTATTTTTCTCCTCAAATTATTGTTCATAAATTAATAAAACATTTAATTCAAATATTAGGGAATTAGTCAGCCCCCTCTAATTTACATCAGTTTGATATGATGTGAACTTTGATCGTCTAAGAAAATAAAAAGTAAAGTCCTTGACCAGTTTTTAGTATTCTGATATTAAAAAAATGATTTATCTGAACTTTATTTTTTTAGAATTTTCTATTTTATTCTTTCACTTCAGATAAGCAATAGCCTGAAAGAAACAATTCTTAAATAAGAGTAATACTTTTAAAACCCAATATTATGACTTCTTCTTCTTCTTAAAGTTCGATCTGAAGTTGTAATCGAAAAAAAAAAATGTCCAATCTGAAGCTACAGAGTAAACTATAGTAGGGAGGAGGAATGGATTTGATCAACACGAGGAGTTAATCACAAATTTTAACTAGCTTAATTTGTTTTATGATTTGCTTATTTTGATAGGAAGTTCTTGGTGAATTCAAAGAATTTGAAGATTAGTAGGGTGGTGATTTGGTAGAAGATTGCATGTTGATGATTCATAAGTTCACATGAAAATTTGATTGCGGTACTTTGATGTATTTATTTTTGGGAGAGGCAGTTAAATTATATATCTCGAGTATTGAAAATATATATTTTTTTTTATCGAAATTCATCTTTAAAATTATTAGTATGACTAAGTTAACGTCTGAGTAAGAATCAAACATAAGATTACTAATACTTAACGATATCAGGATAGAACCTCTATATTTGAATCATCTTTGTTCGAAAAAATATCTTTAAATATGTATATATATGGAAAGGAGCCTCCACTAGAGTAGAAGGTCACATGTTTAAAGTGTTATTTTATTTATATAAAAAAGTCTTATACGATGTTTTATAAAAAAAAAACTAAAATATCTTTAGATGAAAATAAAAATAAATATATTGTGATCCTAATATTCTAAAAGAGATTTCACTTAATAATTTTCCTTCAACTCCGCATTCTTTTCCCAACTTTATCGATGCCCTAATCTAACAAAACTTATTTTAGCACATACTCTTTTAATCGAGTATGAGTCGATTCTTCGATATTCTTGTCAAAATGACAAGACACAAAATTAAGAAGATAAAATTAATAAATAATATAATTATATTAATTATTATAGTATTTTATTATATAATTCTATTTTTAACTACGCGTCACGAATGCAGGAATATCGAAATAACGATGATACCCTTGCTGAAATAAATTAATTTTACAAAGACGGTCCGTTACAAAATAAAATTTGAAAAGAAAATATTTTTTTTAGGACAATTATGAAAACTTATCAATATGAAATTTTTTAAAAATATATTTTTGCTTATTTTTAAAAAACTTCATATTTTCATATCCTCCCGTTGGTATTGATTTTTTTCGATAAAAGGTATTGATTTTTTTATTATATTATTCGATTATCCAATGTTATTAAAATCGGACCGAACCGGTTCAACCGGTTCAACCATGAACCGGCCGGTGATCCGGTCCGGTTAAGTTTTCAAAATCGTTTTAACATTGAACCGGGCAAAATCGATTGAACCGACCGGTTGAACCGGATTGATTGAACCCGGTTCAATGTAAATTTTGAAAAAAAATAAAAAAATGATAAAAATAGAAAAGTTAAATGATAAAAAAGGAAAGAAATATAAGAAAATTTAAAGAGGAGAGAATATCATATGTATACAATTAAATAAAAATTAAAATAAAAAAGGTAAGTATTTGAAATTGAATAATATTATAATAGAAACTTATTAAAGGGCATAAAATAAAAGAAATAAAAATGAAAGTGTTAAATAAAAAAAGAAATAAGAATAATTTAAGATAAAATTTATTAATATAATATCTATCATCATTAAATAGTAGATATTAAATTATTAATAATCTATTTATATTATCATTAGAAAACTTTTAATTAATAAAAATTATGTTATATTATTTTTTAGTATTTTTAATAAGTTATTAGTATAATATTCATATACTATATCATATAAGTTATACTATATCTTTATAATTATTATAAATAATATTATTTTAATAAAATGCGATTCAATTCGATCAAACCCGAACCAACTGATTCAACGACGATCCAGTGATGAATCCGGTCCGATCGTCGGTCCGATTCTGAAAACATTGCGCTTATACAAAGGGCAACAATGCAAACGGTACTCGGGTCCAAAAGTGAAGTCGATGTGGTGAAAACAAATTGTACATGATCCAACTTTTTGTTCTCTCAACATCATATTACATGGCCGACGTTGATGTCGTGCCATTTCTTTTTCGTTTTCTTCTATTTTCCGGTAAACCTTGCGAGTCTTCCACAAGGTTTCGAAACTGACATGTTTGATGATGACATTTGGTTTTAAATTTTTTTCGGTTCTGAGCACAATATTCGAAATGATCAAATAAATATTCAAATTCGTTATCGTCCAATTAATTGTGTCGTCTCGAATTATGACAAGTAAAACTCATGACGAAAATATTTTAAATATGACATGTTTCAAATTCGACATCTCCTTAAATAAAATGTTTAAGCTGCTTGGCACTTGACCCAACTTCATACTATAATTGATTTTGATATTTGGTTTTAATTTTGTTATGCTCGTTATTTTAAAATTCCAAATTATAATAGAGATTCGGTAAATTCTTTGTTAATTATAGCTATATGATATATTATATCCAATGTTATAAGATCCGATCCGGCCGTCGACCCGGATTGATCAATGGGTCAGGTCGGATCAATTGGATCGAGTCGAACCGGATGGTCGGACCAAATAATATAAATTAATAAAAAAATAAAATAAATTAAAGAGATTGTTATAATCTTATTAATATATAATATCTTATTTAATAAAAATTTTAAAATATAGTATAATAAAGTAAAATAAAATAATTCAGATTAAATAATATGATAAAGTAACATAAATTAAGTCATCAACTTAAATAAAAATTCTTGTGAAGTAATTATAAATTAAAAAATAGTGAAAAAAATTATATATGTGGCAAGAGGACATTAAAATATAAATTTCAAGAAATAAATATATATAATATATCTAAATATTTTAATAATTTTATTTATGTTTCGTTTTAACAATTGATCCGATTTGATCGGTTAAATTCGTCGAGTCGGACAATTGAACTCAAGTTTTGACCGGGTCAAAACGGATCAAACCCTTATTCGAATTTCAACCGACCCGAATCATTTTTTACTTCGGACACCGATCCGACCGGCCGAGCCGGCCCAGATCTAACAACCAACCACGATTATATCCATAAAGGTAGACTTAATTCGTGTTAACATGGATATAACTATATTTTACAAGTACATACTAAGCCGATATAACATGTACATATATAATTCAATAAAGTGTGTAAAACTTAAACATCCAAACACTCAATTTTTTTCCAAAAAAAAAAAGAAATTTTGCTTTTCAAAAATGAAAATCATAGAATCCTAGATTTGATCTCATGAATGTTAAGTCAAATTCTGCGTAATAAGTATTACTACTGAAAATACTTGACTGTCGATGGTATTTGAACTGCAAAATGTTCAGCCAAAAAGGTTGGGTCGTATAAATCAAAACGTGCCCAAATTTAAATGATCATAGTTTTATTTATTAGAACAATGAACATTAATGGAAATTTTAAATGCTTTGAAGATAACAGGAGTTAAAAAAAAGACCTAAAATTAATGGAATTTTAGAAGTTTGATTTAAGTTTTTAAAAAACAAAATAATAATAAATCAAATAATTGAATCACATCTCATTGATTCATCTGGTCCAATTGTAATCCTCTTTAAATACTACAAAACAGGACTACATGTAAACAAAAGGACTGGATTCACTCCTAGGAAAATAACCCAAGCCAGGATTTCGAATAGTACATTTCCTCTCTTAAAGAAGATGACTAGAACAGTAAAACAAGATATGGGACAGCCAGACACTACCTAACACAGAGTACATACAAGATGCCCCTTGACCCAAAAGTGAAAAAACTGAATGCCCACAACAAAGGTTATATTATTCTCTGATCCTGATACAGAATTCACCTCAGGGATTCAAGCCTCCCAACAACTTTTGAGATGTCATACAACAACAGTCATGCCCTAGAAACAAGCCAAAGATGACACTGCAGCACATAAAGCAAGTCCGGCTGGAGAGCCATTGGCTTTGGCCGTTCTGGGAAAAACAAAAGGAAAAAGATATAGAAAAAAGAAGTTTGAATAGACAATGTTAAACAGCGCCCATGGATCCATATTCCATATACATCCCAAAATGCACATGGATTGGCTGATTACATCAGGATTCACTAGTCAGACAATGGTCCAGCTCCTGGGTAGCAAAGTTGACAGGCAGTTGTAGAAGATTCTTCAGACTCAGAACTTTCAGAGATTCCTCAAGACTGCGGGCAATGCACATCTAACAGAATGCAGCATTCCAAGAATAAACTAGCCATAAACAAATACTACAATCTAAGCACTAGCGATAGTTACAGTTAAACTCCACAGAAACCCACAGCATGGATACTGATAAAAGAAGTGAACATTCTGTAATATCTTTAGGAGCACCACTGCTCTGGCACATCAGTTCTCCAGGGAAATGTAATACCTCCTTTAGTTAGCGCTAGGTCAGATAAAAAGGGTCTGAAAGTGATAAGCTAATTACAATGCTGGTGCAGCTTGCACTGAACTTCTCAGCAACTTGACCCCTTTTGTCAGCAGCAACTTGTATCTACTTCCCCTTCTTGGACTTGGATTTCTTCATTTTCTGATTGTTGGAATTGATGTTCACCCAAGTGTAATCACGAGGGATCATAAAAGGGTCGATTTTTTCAACTTGAGGACTTACTGATTTTGATCTGGGGGTTGATGTGTTCCATCTCAGCCAAGAGCTCTTATGGTTCTCTGTTTTCCTATCTTCATCGTCTTCTATACAAGATAATAGCCTTGGGCTTGAGAGTGGTGTGAAGAACTGCTCAGGTTGCTGAAGATATACAAACTTGTTAAAGGTGACTACAACTCTTATTGTTGGGATAATCGGGAGAGTAACCTGGAATGGAAGGGAGACAATTGTTTGCTGATGGTTAACTTCACTACTTGATTTTTTTATACATCAAAGAAACACAACAGATAAAATCAACTCAAATAATGTTGCATGAATTTGGTGCAAGGTAACAGATATATGCATGCATTGGCATAAGAATATTTCCATTTACTGATTGCAGAATTGAGAAAACTCAGAAAGATATCCTATGACCTATCGTAAAATTGACATGGGGATCATTCTGCACTTTGCTACCATGTTAGATCCATACAAACAAGTATGTTAGCACGCAGTAAAACAAAAAATGTTTTAGAACAGTTGGCTATTAAACTTCAATATTTTGAGTTCAAGATGAAACTATGAACATAAGTAACATGGCTCATATTTCCATTCTCGGAAAATCACATAATGCTGCAAAAGAATGACTATAAGCAAACCTATAAATATAGCATTTTTTTAATGGTTTCATTGAACATCAACCAAATTTATCAAAAGTCTCAAATCGTGGCTCATAAACCCTTCACATGTTTTAGGAAGATACACGATTGGATCTGTACCATTGATGTCTATTTTTTTTCATTTGCTTTCCCACTCTCATTTTTGTTTTGAGAAAACTTTCCTATCTCATAGTTCTCGATACCATCCAACATAACCAACTGAGATGTTTCCATCGTAATTCATTTAGGACTGTTATAGATCAGTTATTCATGGTTCTAAATTGAGTAGCGCTACCAAATAAGTAACTCTGTAATTGTGATAAAGCACAATAAGATAGCTGATAAGGAAAACTGTAAGTCAACTAAGAAGTTTATAGTTGGAAAAAATAAAGTTTTTTTTAAGTTGGAAAAAAAATAAAGTTGGTTTAAAGTATCACCCATAAACTTAATTGGACATATCTATAATATGCGGGAAAAGAGAATAGTGAATTTGGTTCTTTTGCCTCCACCATTATTTCTCATATTTTTCTAAACCAGAGGGCTTATGTTCTCTCATAGAAAAAACCAGATCTAATGGACTAATAAACTAAGCTTGCACAACCATCTTCCACCACCAATAATTAGCACACCCTATAACCCACTCAGCTTCTGATTAAATTCAAGAAACAAAGATGAATTGGGTGCTAAGACTCCCAGTGAATTTCACAACACTTCGTCACGAATACAGTTTATAAACCTGCTCAAATTTAAGTCCTGAAATAAAAATCAAAATCCCAAGCAAAACTACCTAGGTTAACAAAAGATTTTCTTGTTCTGTGTCATGAGAAATGCTAATTATTTGTACGAAAAAAGTTAAATATGAACTATTTTCCAATTTGTCTGCATATCAGTTTCTTTCTTTGAGTGTTTGCATATCAAATTATGGGTCCAATTTCAATCATGTGGCCTAGCTCTAAAAGACCTATAACTTCATGAGAATGGTTGCTCCTTTGACATGGTGATGACCAATTTTGCAACCCTTTTCACTGAAGTAATAAGCACACGTCTAGCCTGATTGCTTTGCCTTATAGCATGTGGACTATTAACTAGCATTCAGACAAAACCTCCGGATCATACTCTGCCTGTTTTTAATTCCTCATGGATAAGTAACATCATTATCGTCTAAAACCGCATCAAACCATCTTTGCATCCCTCATAAGTCATACCTAACTTTTATTGGCAAACCAACAAAACGCAGAACAAACAATAATATGAGAAATGATTAACCAGGCAAAATCATGTCTAAGGCCTTCTAAACGAATTATGTCTAAGAGCAAGGCATACATATATAGCAATATCAAGAACAGACTCCGACCATGGTTTTTACCTTGACAGGAAAAGTTCCCGGTGGGAACTTGGTGGTGAGCAATTCCCGGAGTCGGCGAACTGCCTTCACCTTATTGGCAAGTATATCAAGGAGAGGCATCAGCTCCTCAAGCTTCAAAGGAAAGTCCTCCGTGAGCCACACTGCAGGCCGCAAACTCTTCACCATTTCCTTCTCTTTGCTCTTTACATCTCCCACTTTCCCCAGCTTCACCCACTTCCTGTCGTCCTCTTTCTCCCTCGGAGGAGCAGGCATGTCCACACTCTTTCTCCGCCTTTCGAATTCTCCTGGAACCAATTCAAAATCCCTTCTCCCATTTCCAAAGCGCCCCCGAGGCTCATAGCAGCTGTGCCGAGCCGGCATTACGGGAATGTCTGCTACAAGGAACCCTTCATCATTATCCTCGTGAAGTTCAAGAGGCACGATCTCGTCGTCCTCGTCCCCGTCGCTCAGCTCGTCATCGTCAGCTGCTCTGAGCGTTTTGAAGCTAAAGAAAACATTGTGGATGTCATAGACCCTGGCCTTCCAATCACCCACCATCTCTATCTTTTCCTTCCGCCGCCAGGTGGTGCGTGCAGCAAGCTCGGCTTTAGTGACGTCTATTCCTGGGCGGTAGGCGCTTGCGTCCGCCACCACCTCGTCTTCGTCGGCCGAGGGCGCGCGAGCGTCGTCCGCACCCTCGAACGCATCCCACACCTCCTTCCTCTTCCGGTGGAGTATAAGGAGCGAGCCCATCGGGACCTCTATGCCACTGCCATCTCCGCCACCAGAGCCCAGGAAAAGAAAGGATCGCGGAGAGCGGCGGACGCGGAGGCCCTCGAAGCCTGCGAGGGTGGTGTCCGCGCGGAGGTCGTCGCCGCGCTTCCAGATGCGGTACGTGTCGGAGGGTAGGGCGTTGCGGATGGAATTGGGGAGGAAGGACGGGAGCAGGGGACTCTCGAAGTGGAATCCGAGTTCCAAGTAGAAGTCCGGTAGGCGGCGAAATGCAGCGAGGAGGAGAGGGAGACGGCGGCGGAACTTGGCCCAAGTAGCAAAGCGGTGGTGGCGGAGGAGCAAGACGGCGACGTCGTCTTCCGATGACAGCCGGTGTCGCCGCCCTCGGCGGCGGAGGCAGAGGGCGAGCTGGAGAGGGGACCACCCGGCGGAGTTGTGGAGGGAAGGGTCGGCGCCGGCGGAGGCGAGGGCATCAGCGAAGGCCAACGGGCGGCGGAGGCGGACGGCGAGGTGGAGCGGGGTGTCGCGGCCGGGGATCCCGTCACGGCGGTCGACGACGGCGGCCACAGTGTCAGCGAGGCGCTCCTGGCGGGCAGCGTCGGCGGTGGTGCGGACGTCGGAGGGGTGGGCGAGGCGGGGGAGTCCGGCGAGGATGCGGTTGAGGCGGCCGAGGTCGCCCACCGCAACCGCGTGGTGGGCGGCACTGTGCGCGTAGTCCTCTATTCGCACCCTCTCCTCGTCCATTCAGATTTGTTTCGAGATGAAAGGAGGAGACGAAGACCAGGACGACACGAGCCCAAACGAGAGAATGGTGGTGTTTTGGTGTACTGTTCTGCTACTTGTTACTGCACTTTCTCTCTCCTTCTCTACTTTCTCTCTCCTCCCTTTCTCTCACCGGTCCGTCTGCAATGCAGGTCATGGAGGTGGCATGGGAGGAAGAGGGAGAGCTTTATTGGGGTCTGGAGCAAGGAGATGAGAATTTTGCTTTTTTTTCTTTTTGTTTCCGTATTATTTCTCTCCTTTCCCTCTTTGCACAACTTTTGCTTTTTTTTCTTAATTTATTTATGACTGCATTGGTTGCAAGATTTTAGGCTTTGGGTGCTTTAAGGGGGGCAGCAGAGGAGAGAGAAAGAGAATGAATCGAGAGCGTTCGGTTCGGTGAGGGTGGAGGAGAGAGGAGAGAGGAGAGAGGAGAGAGGAGAGAGGAGAGAGAGAGTGCGAGAGGACGGAGGTACTGGAGGTTGTGGTACCTATCATTGGGCCGCCTGTAGGCTGTAGCTGCCTTGGGGGTTTCTGGTCTTGCTCGGAGGAGAGAGAAATAAAAGCACTAAATAATAAATAATTATGATTGGGTAGTAATTTTCATTATATCCAAGAAATTTTACTTTTTTTTACTTGCGCCTAACAAGTAACAATGCACTTGCTACAAAATGCATTATATCTTTATGCACTACTTTGGGGTCTCAATAAAATAGACTGTCGCTTTTAAAATTATTAATAGCATCTCTGTCGGATATTAACAGTGAAATCATAATTTTTAATTATGAAAGTATCTTAAAATTTTAAACTTTAAACATATCTTTTTTATAGTTAAACAAATGAAGAAAATAGGGGGAAGTGAGTATGAATATAATATGAATAGATAAAAAAAATTGAGAAGGTGGAGTTTGAATTATATCATTTCCTTATAAAATAAAAGAGTTTTTGAGAATTGAGTGATTTTTTTTTTTCTAAAATACATCAACATTAATCTTAATAGCAATTTATTTTTCTACATCATATAATAATTAATATTATTAAAAAATAAAAAATAATATGATTTATTTTAACATTTAAATAAAGAATCGGTAACCTAAATATATTAGGGTTTAGGAGTGACCATCCTCCAATGAGACATAATCTTTGTAACAACTCATTTTACTCTTTTTTTTCTTCTACATTTAAATGATGTGCAATTCACTTTCTCAAGGAAAAGTTTTTTTGTCATAATTGATGCAAAATATGTAAAGAAATGGTTTGTTTTCCAAGCAAAGGTTCTCACTAGGATCAATGATAAGATTTTTTTTTAATTATTGTAACCTAGAAGGTGGTTGATTGCTCCATGACTTTTTCATCCTACTATTTTGCTTAGGTCAAAGGAGAGATGTATTGGAAATAAAATCAAACTATAGAAATATGTGTATTGGAGTTTCATCAATCCACTTGTTTTTCCTATATCTTTTGGATGGATTTCATGATCGTTTCCTAGTGATCCTTAAGACACTTTTCTACTTTAAAAAAAACTTTAAATGTTTGTAATCATTTTTTAATTCCAATTGGACAGTAATGGATTGTTTTAGGAGACCGGGAATCCCAAAATCAATATTATTATTAAAAGTAATGAGTGAAACGTCTCTATAGCCAGGCAAACAACATCACCACTACCTTCTAGAAAATGAAGATTTGGATTGCTATTTGCCAATATAATCATATCTTCCATTTAGAATATTGTAAGAACATTGCAATAAAATTACCCACTATCTTTGCATATACATATAAACACAAATGACATATGAGAAGTTGTTCCATTCTCCTCCTAACATCTCACATTGGCGTCATGTGCAACTTTATCAATTTATTTTTATTATTATTTTATTATATGAGTATTTGGAAAAATTTAAGAGTGCTTTTAGAGGTTATATTTCATAAAAAAAACTAACATTATACTTTAAATAAATATTATTCTATATTAGTCCTCTTCTTTGTTATTTGAGTGAAATCGACTAGTGATACTCGTAACTATACTTAAGTTTAATTAGTTGGTTGTTGTAGTATATTATAATGTCATTTTTCTATAGATAATATGTTGAAATATGAAGGTTTCAAATTTTAAATATATTACTTTATGAAAAAATAATTAATTAAGTATGAAATGTATTATCACATTTTTTTATTAATAATGTGTTACAATATTAAATGCAAAAATATGTTCACATGTGTTATAAGTAAAATAGTGTCATGAATGAGTTATCTTGTATGAAAGGATATTCGTAGATGAAGAATTACATCCTTTCTTCATAAGTTATGTCAAATATGTTCACATATCAATATGTCCTTTCATCATAAGATGTGACCTTATATAAAAAAGTGAATTCTTTTATTAATAAGTGTATTTTTTAAACAAAAAGACATTAGATGCATCACTTGATGAAACTTCCTTTTTTATCTATAAATAAATTT
This sequence comes from Pontederia crassipes, assembly GCA_030549335.1. Classification (NCBI taxonomy): domain Eukaryota; kingdom Viridiplantae; phylum Streptophyta; class Magnoliopsida; order Commelinales; family Pontederiaceae; genus Pontederia; species Pontederia crassipes. The sequence continues at coordinate 8,060,534 of CM060198.1, forward strand.
TCCCTTCTTGCATTTTCAAACAATTGAATGCAATCGAAAGTGATGAGAAGCATTGAAAAGTCTATGAACATGTGATGAATACTATGTGTATAACACATAAAAATGTATTCAAGTAATTGTAAAATATTATAATAAGAGATTGAGTTCTTCAATAGTTATGAGTTGACGAACTCGGTGTTTTTATTGTATCCTGAAAGTATTATAGTCGTAAACCCAATAATAAATTTCGTGTAAAGACAAATAATTATTTAAAGATAAAAATTCGTCGTGTCTCAAAATTTTGATCTTTATTTATTCTCTTTCTATCTGCTCACTATTTTCAACCTAATATATTGTAAAACAAATAACACACCTACCAAAATTTTGAACACTTAGATTATGCTTTTAATCCTCGATAGGCACGCATTTAGTTACAATTCATATGCCTCAAAATTTTAATATTAATGAATTAACAATTAATAATGTTCAACAGCAATTATACTTATCTTTAAACATCGGATTGTGGAAGAAAAAAAAAAGCTCGACCAAGTGATGGAGACATTGTTTTTCCTTTTGTTTTTATTTTAATATCATTTTTCATGAAAATGATGGAGCCCGTGGTGGAACTTCCATAACATCTCACAATCTTCTTTTTTCTGACTTTACTTTTTTTTTCCGGCCAATTCTTGACATCTTCTCTAATGGCCTTAGGCGCCAACGGACAACCTCAATTATTTCGTATCCATCTAATTTCTTATAAAATTTTAAGAGATATATATATATATATATAGATATTTATTATCATCTAATTAATTGCATATCCATACGAAAAATATTGTAAACCTATGGTTTTTGAACTTATAACTCTAATTTATTCTATCTTCATATTATAATTATCACCGATGTGTTTCACATAAATAATTTTTTGGCACAATTATATATATATATATGTATCATTAAATGATAATTTCAAATAATTAATATATTCATATCTTATTAACGTTCAGATTTGAACATAATGATTATTAAAATATTGATATAGGGAAAAATATACGTGCAATATTATGAATAAAATCTAAATTATAGATGTCATAATATATATAACTAGTATCAAGTAAAATAATTAGAAATAAACTAGTCATTTATAATAAAAAAAATTATGATTGGATCTTTAGCTTGTCCAATGTGTTTCAAGCAGACAACACATGACCTACTCAGTTGGATATTTTTATTGAACTATCATAACTAGTCATAAAAAACTATGTAACAATTGTATAGGTTGTCCTAAATTATCTTATGAAGCCCAGCAATTATTAATGTAAAATTCTAGCACAACAACCTGAAAAAAAAAATAACAATGTCAATAGTTTAAAATGAGTATCATACATAACCTTAAATTGATCACTTTATTATGATGATCCTTTTTTTTTTCTGTCTTTCATAATCTTTCTACTAATTACAAGATTAAATATTGTCAGTCATACAAAAGTTAGCACACTTTGAATCACTAAACAAAGTTAGGTGGAAAAGGTTATGTGCTTATTATTCTCTATCACTAGTATAAAACTTGTGGGATGCGCGGATGATAGTAAATTTAATAATTCTGAAATTAAATAAGTAAATTTTAATATATTAATAATGAAAATAATAATTTTAAAAAGTTTTTTATTTACTTTAGTTTAGTATTTTATCTTGTAAAAAAATAGGTCAAATAAAAAAATCTATGTACAAAATATTTCTTTAATTTCTGATCATTCATCATATCCCAAGTCAGTTATAAGTTTAGATTTTAACTAAAGCATAATTCAGACAAAGCAGTTTTACATATATTGAATTAACATTTTGATAGATGTATTTCAAAATATAGCATTGATTAATAAATGTATTTTGATAAATACTATGTTTGACTATTGCACAATCCTTTTTTATCTATTAAGATGTGATAATAAGCCTTTACAATATGTGGAAACATTTCATATATATACAAATAATACACTAGGATTATAGGTTCTAAATTATATTATACAAACTTTAAAACTAAATTGATAATAGATATAAAAAACTGAACTACTGTAACTTCAATATCCTTTTATAAATTCATTTAGTAATCAATATTTAAATAATATTTAAAATTTTTCCAAGCACAAGAGTGTTGCCTAATTTTATAATATAAATGATGAATAGTAGAAATAGATAAATTAGATACTTACTTTTTCACTAATAACAAAAGTGGACAGCTCCATTTACCTCCTAAATCATTAATGGGCCCTAATTGGGTTTTAACCCAACGCTTCACTAAATAACTAAATGGCTAAGCCCGATTGAACAAAATTGTATCCAATGGGAGCGCTCCACCGTTGGATCGACGTGTTTACGAATCTTTAAGCAACCGTCCCTTATTCCCACCCGAACGGCGACGGCGAGCAGCCAATCCAACGCGATCGAATAAACTCCTCCAGCAGCGAAGAAGGCGACGGGAGCAGAACAGAAAGAGAGGAAGCCCTCGGCGGCGGCGAAATGGCGTTGGTTTCTCGCCTGCTCTCGCGATCATCGAGACAGGTAATTAGTTGTTGTTTCCGCAAACAGTTGTTTGGCGAGCAGTTCCTTCCCTCAGATCTGCTTAACGTGCGATCGGTGTCAATCTCCATTCGTCATCCTCAGTTTAATGGCTGTTGGATTCTTGAGTCCTTGATTGCGTCTCTGATGCGAGCGAAACCCTGTTTTTTGTGCCGATTTTTCTTCCTCTGGGTGTTTGGTTTATGTTTTCTTTGTATGGTTGAGAAAAGAAAAACAAAAGATCCTTCTTTTTTCACTTTTCTTTGCTACTATTATTGCGATCGGAATCATCTGCCTTTAACTCGTTTATGCCAAATGTAGAAAATTTCCCTTGTTGCGATGGGAAATTGTTTTGAAAACGAAGTTTTTTTATGGTATAGATGACTGAAATTTGTGGATTGTTGCAGTTGTATGCTGGTCAAGCCCTTCTGCAACATGAACCTGCGACTTCGGTCCGTTCCTATGCAAAGGAAGCTGCTCCATCCAACCTGCCTCCCCTCAAGGGAGATGGTATTATAATTCGTACCTAACGTATCTACAGTTTCCCATGTTCATTGTAATATTATTTCTTTGATATAGAGGTTTGATCGTAGGAGTTCTTTTTCTTTGCCTTCATCTTGTGTTATTATGTTGAAGTCTAGTAGGCTGGCTCGTTAGTGATTAATATCACCTCCCAGCTTCATGTATTAAAATTCCTGTTAAAATTATGCAACGTGCATTCTGAGCTAAACTTTATAATGTAAAGTTGAGGTTCTTAGTAAGGAGCAGGAAATGATTCTTTCAAGTGCAAGAAAAATCTGAGTATGGTTGTGGTGTAAGGTTCCGGACAGTAGTAGAAGGAACTGATTGTACCAGTCCATTGTTCTGTTCAAGCATAAAATGTGTATTTTCCACACTCAAGCTGATGACAATTGAACAATAAGTCCATTGTATGACTGATGTTTGATCCGAAGTTACCCTGTTAGGATTCATATTTAGAACCGCTTGATATGGAATGCATGCTCAACATGCACTACGAACCGATATCCTGATGAAATTCAAATTTTGGACTACTTGGTTTGATATGTACATTCAGAATGCACTCTGAGAACTACTTTTGCAATGATGGATATTTGAATTCGATCATACCTTTATCAGTGGGTTAGAATTTGATGTGATGTCTTGAGTTAAGACTTATTTTTTTTTTAGGAGATGAGTTATGACTATTACATACTGGCCTGCTACTTTCATCAAGTTTGTTTATTTCAAATGAATACTTTTCAATGGGTACAACTATACCTCCAATAGATAAAACTAATTTATTTCCTTTCTTGGCAATGTCTAATGTCTTGTACTGAAGAGATGTTGAAGAACATATTTTACGAGGTGAAGAAGAAGTTTGATACAGCCCTTGATGTGCTTCGCAAGGAGAAGATTACAATTGACCCTGAGGATCCAGCTGCTGTCTCTCAATATGCAAAAGTTATCAAAACAATAAGGCAAAAGTAAGGCTTCAACTTTTAAGTTGTGAAGTTTAAATTTTGTTATCTCATATATTTAATGGCTTGAGATTTATGCACTGAAAGTGAAAGGCTGAGACTATAAAAAAAACAATTGTCATAGGGGTAAGCAAGGGCCGGGGCGACCCGGTCGCCCCAGCCCAGCCCGACCTGCCGGGTCTCATATCCTTGGGACCCGACCGAGACTGGGTCCAGGTTATAATAACCCGGACCCGGTCCCAGTCCCGACCTGATTAAATATATTATATTAATATTAAATTATTTTTAGATAGTATATTTATGTTTATTTTAAATAAAAATTTATATTTTATTTGGTATATATCTTAAATATACATTATTTTTTATTATCATATATATAATTTAATTAATAGTTATCATATTTATATAATAATATTATTTTTTAACTATTTTATTTATTATTTTATCTTTTTTTATGATCAAACCGGGACAATGGGGAATTCCTGGTTTTTGTCCCCGTTTGACCGGGACGTCTCGGTCCCGGATGGGTTTGGGACTGGGTCTCCTTTTTCGGAAACCCGGAGCAAACCGGGTTGGGACCGGGTCGGCCGAGACCAAGTCCTGGATCCGGTTTTGCTCAGCCCTAAATTGTCATTGTAGATAATGTATCGTCATGTATATGCATGTCAATATTATTTTAACCTTGCATATTTGTTAGTTCATATATGAAACCTCTAGATTTGTGAGTTAAATGGCTTCAAATCTTTTTACCGTATTACTTTACACAAACTATTTACCATATTTTGTGCAGGGCAGATCTGCTGTCTGAATCTCAACGGATCAAGTACACCATCGAACAACAGACACAAGGCATTCCTGATGCTAGGGCGTACTTATTAACATTACAAGAGATACGGATCAAGTATATACACCTTTGTGATATCTAATTTATTTACTCCAGAATCTGGATAATACAAGCCTGCCTAGTTATATATACACCTTTTATTTCAGAGTAGAAAGTTTCTCATGCAAGTTTAAAGTTTTTTTAAAAGTAAGATCTAATTATACTCTTTTTCCTTTTCTCAAAATAAATGAATTTGTTTTGAACTTTGTGAAAAAGCCATCGATACTTTAGAAATGAATGATGCTCATATTGAGCATGTGACCTCAGTTGGGATGGTGTTTTCTTGACGCTTTTCTGTTTGTTCATTGCCTCTACGAGAATTGTGCAGATAGTCCTGCTTTATCCTTGTGAGGACACGTTTGTTTAGCTGTTTGTTCACTCTCTTAAAGTAAAGGGGCCCAGATTTTTTTGGAAAATCTGGAATGATTGCATGAGTGAAATTAAAGGGTTTTTTTTTTATAATCTGGGATAATCATTAATTTCTACTATTCATATTGTGTTTTCAGGAGTGGTCTCATTGACGATCTTGGTGCTGAAGCATTGATGATGGAAGCTCTAGAAAAGGTTGAGAAGGATATAAAAAAACCACTTCTGAGGTCTGATAAGAAGAGTATGGCCCTTCTCACGGCTGAGTTTGAAAAGATCAACAAGAAGTAAGTGATAAAATCTCAGTGTTAATTTCCTACCTTATGTTCCCCTGCATTCTTAGTTGTCTTGTAATGGAAATGGTCTATGTTCTCTTCATACAATCTTCACAACTAATAAAAATTCTGCAAATTTTGCTTTTGTTTCTTGTTGAAGTTTTGTGGCTTGCCTGTTTAACATCTTCATTTCTTGTGGTTGCTGTTTCCTCACTATGTAGTTTATATTAAAAATTCATTTTCTTCATCAACGTTTCAATTTAGGCATTTGTGGGAAGAATGCAGATCCATAAAATTTGATTTTATGGTCTTATATTTGGCTTTTAAAAGGAAAATAACACTTTTGGTCTTCTTTTGAAATTTTGAATTAGGCTGGGTATCAGGAAAGAAGATCTTCCCAAGTACGAGGAAGAGCTGGAACTTAAAATTGCCAAGGAGGATTTGCAGGGCCTGAAGAAGGATGCTTTGGAGGCAATGGAGACCCAGATTAAGAGGTTTGTATAATTTCCTTTTGTGATAAGACGGGCTGGTTGGAAACTTGAGAACCAAAAAATATCTTTGTTCTTTTCTTGGAAGGGAGAGCCAGAACAAATCTCATGATCTTTCTTGGCAAACTAACCTGGCGTCAAAATAAATTCGAAGTCATTACATTTCCAGAAAATGACTGCATACTCTTGCATCCTCGACATTTCTTGATTTGAAGTCTTTCTATCTTATATTTGAGATGGTCGCTTAGTAACCCTAGCAAGTTAATCACACATCAGATCTTGTAATCTGTTTGACATTTAGGTTTGATCTGTGAGTACAAAGTGAAATGTTATTATTGACATTAATTTTCTTTGGTTGACGACAACTAGACATGGAAAAGACAATTCACACACTGAAGCCTGGTTATGCATTAGCAGATCAATATATATTGCACTTGAATGCATTTGCTCTTTTTGTAATGACATTGCCCTGTGATACGTCTCTGTAAGCCTTTGCAGAATGGTAATTTTGACCCTACATTAAATATCATAGGTTTTGTTACCTTTGTACAGCGCAATACAAGAATTGTTCTAGCCAATTTTTTTTTCTGAAGAATAGTTCCATGCAGATTATCATCCTTTTTGTACATACTGCACATGTGCTCGTCTGTCAATTAGATACATGGATATGGCACTGATTTACAGAGTCTTAAAAAGCAGTTTAGAAAGTTACATCATCTCTGTTTTGTTGTGAGGTAGATGAAAAGAATGATACATCATATGTCGTTTTCTGACCTTGTTGACTAAGTCCATTTTATTTGTTTCTGTTTTTTTTGCAGGGAGGAATTCAAGGATGAAGAGATGGTTGATGTCAAATCCTTAGATATCAGAAACTTCATCTGATTGCTTCGTTTATTTGTATGTTCCAAACCGGAAATGCTCGGTGTTCTATGTTTTCCAATTTCTGCTGCTAGAAAAAATAGTGTACCTATGCACGCAGTCAAACTAGCTTGCATTTTTGTAATAATACAACAATCAATTCTTCCACCATTCGATGCAACATCATGGTATTTTCTTGTGGTTTGTTCAAATCATTTTATACTCCTGTGATTTAATCAGTTATACTTCTGCCATCAGACTACACAACATAGATTGTTAGTTCTTGATATGCAAATAAAATGTATAAAATCAAAATTCCGAACAGTTTTTGATCGAAAGATCAAGTGGTGGCAGTTAAAAGGGGAGAAGCGAGAGACTTTTAGAAGTAAGTTATTAGAGGAAAGTGTGTGGGAGTTAGAAGGAGATGTTAGTATCATGTGGAAGAATGTGGTAAAAAAGGTTGAAATGGTTGCTAAAGCCATTTTAGGAGAATCAAAAGGTTTTGAATCACGAGATAAGGAGACTTGGTGGTGGAATGAGGAGGTTCAAGAAAAGGTGCGTAATAAGAAGAATTGTTTCAAGGCGATACACTTGGATAATAGTTCTGATAATTGGAAAAAGTATCGTTTGGCGAAAAGGGAGGCTAAGAAGGCAGTTAGTGATGCTCGTGCTAAAGCATATGAGGGGTTTTATAAGGAGTTAGGGACAAAGGCTGGTGAACAAAGGATTTACAAGATTGCAAGGAATAAAGAGAAGGAGTCGAGAGATTTGGATCAAGTAAAATGCATAAAAAATGAAGTTGGCAAGGTTTTAGTTACTGAAGGAGATATTAAGAACAGATGGGAAGAGTATTTCTATAAGCTATTTAATGATGGATGTGAAGGTTCCCGTTGTGATTTGGAGGACTTGACAGTTAGCGAATGTGAGCTTAATAGGTCATTTTATCGTAGAATTAGAGTCTCGGAGGTTAGCGAAGCTCTTAAAAAAATGGAGAATAGTAAAGCCGTTGGACCGGATGGTATATCGATTGAAGTTTGGAAATGTTTAGGAGAAAAATGTGTGTTGTGGTTATGTAAACTATTTAATGAGATTTTACGGTCGAAAAAGATGCCTGATGATTGGAGATTAAGTACATTAGTTCCTATTTACAAAAATAAAGGGGATATTCAGAATTGTGCAAATTATAGAGGGATTAAACTTATGAGTCACACTATGAAATTATGGGAAAAAGTGATTGAGCATAGATTGAGAATGGAGACTAGTATTTCTGAGAGACAATTTGGGTTCATGCCAGGAAGATCCACTACAGAGGCGATTTATTTACTAAGGGGGATGATGGAGAAGTATCGAAGTAGGAGAAGAGACTTACATATGGCTTTCATTGACTTAGAGAAGGCGTATGATCGGGTACCAAGGGATGTACTTTGGAAAGCCTTGCAAAAGAAGAGGGTGAATGTTGCCTACATTAAGGTAATACAAGATATGTACGATGGGGCATTGACTAGGGTTAGGACACCCGGAGGTGAGACAATTGAATTTCCTATAGGAATTGACCTACATCAAGGATCAGCTTTAAGCCCGTATCTATTTAACTTAGTTATCGATGCTATAACCGAGAGTATCATAGAGGAGGTACCTAAGTGCATGCTATTTGCGGATGATATAGTGCTTTTAGCGGATTCAAGAGAAGAGATTAATACAAAATTGGAAATATGGAGAAATACGTTGGAGTAAAAGGGTTTTCGTTTAAGTAGGAATAAAACAGAATATATGCATAGCAATTTCACAAATAAACAACTTAGAGACGATTTGAAAGTTAGGTTAGGGGAGGATATAATTCTTCAAGTGACAAAGTTTAAATATTTATGATCAATTGTAAGACAAGATGATGAGATTGATGACGATGTTAATCATAGAATTCAAGCTGGTTGGTGTAAGTGGAGGAAAGCCACTGGAGTTCTTTGTGACAGAAAAGTACCCAATAAAGTTAAAGAAAAATTCTATCGTACTGCTATAAGGCCAGCAGTGTTATATGGTAGTGAATGTTGGGCTATGAAGGGACAACATGAACATAAAGTGGGGGTAGTCGAAATGAGGATGTTAAGATGGATGTGTGGTCATACAAGATTAGATAAGATTAGGAATGACCATATACGTGAACGAGTCGGAGTGGCTCCTATTAGTGAGAAAATGGTGGAGAATCGCTTGAGATGGTTTGGTCATGTTCAGAGAAGATCATTAGATGCGCCAGTAAGAAGAGTAGATCAAATAATCTGGAGTCCGATTAAAAGAGGGAGAGGGAGGCCAAGGCGGACACTTGGCGAACTAATAGAGCAAGATCTATTGGTGAATAATATATCGAAAGGTTTGGTTACTAATCGAGCGGAATGGCGTCGTATGATTCATGTAGCCGACCTCACCTAGTGAGATAAGGCTTTGTTGTTGTTTGTTGTTGTTGTATACTCCTGCCATCAATGATATTTTGACAGTGTTTATTTCATCATTGTACACAATTCTTTGTTGTTAAGAGTTGGTTGATTAAGAGTTAGACTTTTAATCATTGTACACAATTATGATACAATTATACTTCAACTAGAAGATATACAAAATGTTAATAAAAATATATCTTAAATAATCACAATTCCAAACAAAAGTTCTGATTTTATAAGTACAGTTTGAAAAGAAAAAGAACGGCCACAAAGCTTAGGAGCACTAAATTTTCTCTCTAGCCAATTTTTTTAATTCTTTTGTTAATCAATTGGGTAAATTTGTGAACTTTATCATCTTTCTAATTATATCTTATTTTATATTGTTACGAAATCACCCTCCAAGTTTCATCAACTTTTTATTTACATGGCAAGCCGTTAAAAATAAAAATAAATATAAATAAAATAAAAGTAGAGGGGGAGGAGGGTGACTTGCCCCACGGGTCATCTAAAACGAGGCCATGGGTTGACTTTGGCCCGATTACCAGCCGGATCAAGTTGTTAATGCTTCAACTTGACACATTATTTATATATATTTTTACTTGAAATTTATGCTTGAAGCTTAATTTATGTTTACTTTATTATATTATTTGATATGAGTTATTTTTTTACTTCATTATATTTTATTTTACATTTTTGCTAAATAAAATATTTATTAACAATATTGAATACTTTATTTGACCTATTATATTTTTTGTTAATTTATATTAGAGAAGGGGTGTCAACTCCCTCCCTTTGGCACCAATCAGAGAAGAGGGCGTCAACCCCTCCCTCCAGCACCGATGAGGCCATTGGAGGTAGAGTGGGAGGGGGCGGCGGCCTTTTTTTAAAAAATAAATTATTTTTAAAAAAAATTAGTTGTCATTATTTTGTATTTATTTTATTTTTTAATGGTGTTCCATGTAAAAAAAAATATTGGAAAACTAGCTAGAGCTATAATATCTTAAATCTAATTCGCATATAATTATATGTGTTAATGTATTATATCATGTGAATGATAAATAATATGATATATGTGTTAATGCATGACTTTTAATTCAAAGTGTTAAATTGTAGAAAACTCGTGTAAGACGTGAAAATATGATTTCCAAAAATGCGAGAATTCGGAAAAAAATAAAATATTGATAATTGTTCCTACATGTGAAAGCATACTAAAAGTGATTTTTAATAAATTTTAGGTGGTGTTTTAATTAGGTAAAATGAAGTTGCAAAATAAAAAATATGTAAAATTATTATTTTTATTTTTCCCACAAAACATTAGATTTCAATTTGTTGCTTAATTATTTTTATAAATATTTTATTTGAATTCAAATGGAGATATTTTTTGTCTTAAGCAAATGAATAAATAAAATTAAATATTAAAAAATGACAAGACCATTTACTTAAATGACAATTACATGTAAATAATAGCAACTACACTAGTACTTTTGTACACCTATATGGTCAGCCTTAGGTTTATTTCCTTATCTTATCCTTTTCAATTTAGAGGTTTTACTGCCCTTTTTAATTCGTTATGTGTCTCATCCGAGGTAAATTATGCGGACCGTCCTCTAACTTTAGCTACATCTCTAAATGATCATTGAATTTTATTTTGTAATTAAATTATCCTTTAAGGTTTGAAATCTTGTACGTGATGTCCTTATGACCGTCGATAATAGATTTTCTGATTGCACTATCGATGTGGCACAATAAAAAAATAAAATAATATAAGAAACTAATAAAAAAATAAGCTAAAAAATGGGGGGTGGGCAAGGTTGGGGGGAGAGGTTGTGAAATGTCCGTCGTCTGGTTGGGTCCACCTTCTCATGGAGCCATACGTGGATGTTACCTTATATAGCTCCCAACCAGCAAGCGTCCCCTGTTGCCCTCGCAACGCCAACCTCCTGCGATGTGCATGTGGTCTTGTTAACACAATTAGAAGGCAACAAACACAATGAAGACTTGGTAGAATGAAGAGGTTGTCTTCCGACGACGATACACAACCCCTCAAATCTAATTCGATCAAGCTCGTCGGTGACCTCGCTCATGGACGATCTCATGTCTCGATGGAAAGCAAGGCACCTGAACGCGAGAATTACTTTTTTCCCACTTTGTGTAACTAGAAATAAATATAAATATGCATTTCACACCGCCTTAATCTTCATTAATATCATTTCTACTTTTAATAGCTAAACATTGCCACTGTTCTATCATAACCTCTTCTCTGTTGGCTCGTGGAACCATCACCATCATTGTCTCCTCACACTCCTCAAGAAAAGCTGCATTGGATGGACGTGTTTGACGTGCTTCAAATTTTTTTCAGCTACCAACTTCTCGTACTTGCATGACAATCTATATGGACACTTGAATCACAAAAGTTATATCAACACCTATATCATATTCTTTTTCATCGACGTATATGGAGAAATTCAAGTGCAACTTATATCAAAGCCCACATTGTACGTTTGCCCTCAACCTTCTTGTTCTTATTAATTCCTTGCTTCAATTTTGAATTCAAGATTCTTCTATAAGATTTTTTAAGTTTGAGATTTTTTTCGTCCTTACATATGTTTTTAGGGCTCAATTAATGTACTCCTTAATAAAAATTGTAACATATAGACTTACAAATTCGTATAACTTTCATCATGATGTGAAATTAATTTAGAATATAAAAAATGAAAACATTGATCTAATTATAAAGTTTTAGTTGTACAAATACCTCCTTAAAAAACAAAACAAACTAAAAATATATATATTTCAGAATTGATCTAGATGCATATTTACTATTTTTAAGTAATCTTTGCCACTTGTTATCATATCGTTGGAATTTTTTTTCAAATTTACGTGGACATTAAATAACGGATGGATCGATAGAATCCTAAGTCTATTCAAGATAAGGTATAAGTAAGTGCAACAAGTTTTAAATACACTTAATTAATGATATATACCTAATTTTTTTTTCTAACATAGGATTATTGTTCATCGGGTTCAAGGTAACAAAATAGTAAGATCTTAGTCGAGTATGCCACAAGTCATTTTGAAGTTGATAACAGACTAGCTGAACATAAGCGACCACATCCTAATGTCATGAGTTTGCAAGCATTGAAGATCTACTTTGTTGTGCATAGCCCATAGAACACATTTGATTTTATATGGCAATTCATATTTGCTTAGACTTTTCAATGACAGTAAGAGACAATGGCAGAGTTAGGTGTTTGTTTTTTTTCTTAAATTTATTCTTAGAACTCAATTAATGTACTCATTAATAAAAATCGTAACATATAGACTTACTACCTTTATATAATTCTCATATTTACGTGCAACTTTTTAAATTATAAAAAATGAAATAATTGATATAGTTACAGAGATTTTATTGTACAAATACCTCTGTAAGAAAAAAATAAAAAAACAAAAAAAAAGAAAAAAACAACTCCTAGAATTTATATAAATGCATCTTTACTTGTTTTGAAGTAATCTTTGCCACTTATTTTAAAATCTAGTCTTCAATTTCTGTGGGCATTATATAGCTGATGGAAGACAATCAAGAACTTATTCTCGAGAATGTATTTAACATTGACGCAAACATAACAAGTTTCAGGTAAACCTAATAAGTGATATACACTTAAAAAAATCATTTTATAACATAGGTTTATTCTTTTCGGGTCCTAGGTAGCAGACATGGAACATTTTGGACTTGATAACGGTCTAGCTAAAAATAAGCAACCTAATTAGTGATATACTTTATTGTGTATGGCTTCTAAAAGCCTGCCCGACCTCATATGGAAATTTATATTCGCTCAATCTTTCCAATGATAATAAAAGACAAGGCAGAGCTAGGTGTCTGTCCATGGACCACGATAGTGAAATAATAATAAGTTATATTATAAATCAGTTATTTCCAATACATTTATTTCCAAGTAATACTTTGCTTAAAACTTTTTCTATCTTATTTTCTATTAGATAAATTAGATATTTTATTGTCATACTATTATGTTTTTTTTATAAAAACTTGAATGCTTGTTTACATATTTTTATTTAATTTCTATTAACTTTTTTTATCATATTTTGAAGTGAGGCATATAGTAATCTTCATCCCATTAGATTCGAAGCCAATTTTCTTCAATGGCCATATCTATGTCTTAGACAACTGTGGGAGATTATGATCCCTTTGAAAGTGGAACTATGACCGTTGCTACTAGGAATACATTCCTAAGAATTGAGCCTAAAAGTGACATGCTCAATTTGATAGAGACAGATGAAAAGATCAAGTTGGTATTTACAAATTTGCATTTGTGTTTACGAGTTTGATAATTCAAGCAACAAATGAATTAAATTGGAAAGCATTGAAAAGAGGTTGTTGTTCTTCAGCATGACAAGTATCATATGCATGAAGTTGACTTCACATGAAGGGGAAAGAATATATGTTAGTAGGCTTTTGTATAGGAGAGAGATAATGTCATATTCCTACATATCGAATGAACCGCAAATTAGCTATAGGAGAATTAAAAGATAACTTCTCAAACTCTTGTTGGATTGAGTTGAAGCCTTAGGAAAGTACTTAATTGAAAAACTCACCTCAACTCATTTTTCAAAGGTTATCTCAGTATGCTCATTGTTTTGTATCTACTTGTACTTGGAATAAACATGTACATGAACTTACTATGGTGTGGTGGATGAGTAACCTTTTAGTTCATCATTGTAAAAAAAACACCTTTAGTTGGCACTACCATTTGCATTTTGGGGCAGGGATAATGATAGTGATTTTAGTTGTATTCAGTACAATAACCAACAAGTAATGACAATTCTATACTTTTAGCAGTATATTTTAATATGATAATTTTTTTCTTACCATTTTTGTGCATTTTATTAAATTTATCATGCAATGAAATATTCTGAATGTTGCTATAGTGGAACTAATTTTTCTTTCTTTTCAGTCTTTAAACGTTGATCAACATCCCTCTTTTTAATTTTGAGGAAACATCGATCAACTTCTTCTCATCACCCTATTAGATATATACTTGTAGGTCAGTTTATATTATTTTTTGTGACAGTTTCTACCTTTCATTCTGGTAATGGTTGCACAGAATCCAACCCCTTGTACATTGCTTTTGAAACATTTTAGAGATATTCAGTAAAAGAAACTTGTATAATGAGTAGTTGTCATTTTTTCTATTGATTGATGTATTGACTATCTAATTTTTTGGGTATAACGAATCATATTTTGTTATCATATAATTATAATTTTGTAATTTGTTCATATCAATTTATTTTCTTTCTTGTGTGTCAAGACTCAAATTGATAGATTTGGAACTATTGTAAGATTTCTAGGCACAATAAAAAATTTTTGTAACACCCCCAAGATATACTCCACCATGTGAGAAAATACATTTTAGAGATGTTACAAAACATTGCTTACATGGAGATAACTTTAACTAAAACTTGGACTTTTATTGGTCAAGGAAACAAATACATAATTTGCAAAAGAAAATAATAGAACTAAACAAGGATATGACATGAACAAAGATGCGGAGGTATTGATAATATTAACACAAAATGAGTCTCAAGTAATATAAGTTAAAGACATCGTAATGGACATGTAAAGAACATAACATAGAGACTCATATCATGTGCAAAAGTCATCACAATCTTAATATATTGTCAACATCATAACCTCTTTACTTGTGTAATTGAATATATAGGGAAGATGAATCTTCCATGAGCTTTGACGTACATAGTAATCATGTGAATGAAATAAATCATAGGTAATAACATCATGATGAGTTAATTATCATAATCCATAAGCACATGATAAGACATCATTATATGTAAAATGTGACATAACGAATTGTCATTAGAATCATAATCAAATGAAACATAATAATGCTTGACACTAAGAATCATGATGGGGTGTATAATAGAAGGGATGTGCATCAATAGATAATCATATGTTAAGTGTATCTCGAGAGTAATCATAAGAATCATAAACATCAATTAGATAACATAAGGAATAATTGATTATATAATCACAAAAACGCATAAGAATTGTGACGACTATCACAAACATAAGAATCATCATACATAATAGAGTAGAATAAATAATCTCCAATAAGAATGAACATCACAATAAGAGAAGTGACATGATAGATATAATCATGTTCATTTGAATCATACACATATAAGATAGTTAATCACAATAACTATAAGTCATCATGTTACACACCAATAAGATTGATAGTATGACAACATATAGAACATTATTATAATCATACAATTATTGTTTAATCATGGAACACATCATAAGTATTCATTATCATATGGAGCTTTGAGATCGACGCTGACATAGCCAAGTATCATGAAATGAAATAATCATAATGGGGACCATTAAAATTAGATTAATGTCATAAGACAATCAGTCATAAATCAAGGATCATCATAAAAAACTAATGACATCATTTGGCAAAGCCCAACATCATGGATAATCATTGTATCATTGTGCATAGCCCATCAACATTGGTAATCATCGTATTATTAGGCATTAGCCCATTATCATAAATGATAATAATTTATTATGTTAACTTATTATGGAGTATCTTTTACCTTCTTTTAACATTAGTCGATAGAGTGTCTTTTACCTTCTTTCGACTCCCTTGCAGCCAAAATAGAGTATCTGAACACCAACGATGGAGTGTCTTTTAATTTCCTGAGATAGGCCAGAGGAGTACTCCTTTTTGTCTAGATCGACCATGGTCATGCAATTCATAAGACTCTTCATTTAACATTTTTCATTTTTTTTATCTTATTTAACCTTTATTATCTTCGGAGTTCAATAATCAAAAGTCATATGATGGTATGATCAATAGCATTAGGACCACGATAAGATTATAAAGAGACATATAAAATCAGGTGATGTTGGAGGATGTACATAATTATCATTCGATTATAAATCATCATACAATAGATCATATAATGTGATAAGTCTAAAGAAACTCAATATATAAGATGGTTCAATGGAAACCAATATATAAGATGCGATAATTTAAGAGTTCATATGCATAAGGGTAATCACCATTACAATTGTAAATAAATGATAAAGATATAATGATCAATTAATATGGAGGACAAAATGATCAATAATGAATTAATATTGGATATGTGTGAACAAATTAGAACTACAGTAAATAAATTATAACTTTACTTGTCGATATTATATTCCATCACTTTTAGTTTTTCCTGAAAATAGACAATCATAGGTCTCACACATAAATTCTTCATAATTTAATTCTTTGCCAATTGTCCTCGGAAAATTTCACAATACGTTTAATCCTATTATCTCTTGATATATTAAGAAACGAGACTTGAAAAATATATAACTCAATCTATGATATTAGTTTTCAAAGATTCTAGCTGGAATAGAAAGATAAAAATATCTTCTATCAAATAGTAAATTATCTATTTTTTATCACATTAATATTATTTTTAACATAATTTATAATTTTCTTTCGCTCTTGTCCGTGATATCTTGATAGCATGACGGTATTGTATCAATAACTTTTGATCCATAATTCTGATTAACATAATTCTTAATTCTATGAAAATTATACTTCAATGTCTATCTTTCAAAAGTTTTTCATCATTTTAAAATGATAAAATTCTATCTAAAATTATTTAATAACTTTCGTTATAAAATATGACCAAAAAGAGAAAAAAATAATTTCTAACAAATCATCTCTTTCTCTCACATTAGATAAAAAATTGGAACATTTTCTTAGGTTAACCTTTATTTTTTAACAAAAAAATTAAGATGGACGTTCCTCAAATTTTAATTTGCTGTACATTTATCCCAAAATGAATTTGGTGAAACATGAATACATTGTCCAAATTTTTGAATCAACAATCTTTTCGCATTAATAAGTTCATAAGCACAAGACTAATAAACATTTCAAGTCCCCGTTATTTTTTATATTTTAATACCAGCATGGATTCGTTGATTACTTTGCAATCATGATTTGTAGTACCTTTAATATTTTAATACATCATTTGCGAATATTTTAACGTCACCATTGATTTCTTCTTTTTTTAAGAGAAGGGAAATTATATTAAATCAAAAGATGACTCATAGAGTCATGGTTAAAAAATTAATGAGGTCAAGTCATCCACCCAAAAGTGCAGCTCATCACCTGGCAACAATCTTAAAATGAATTGTAAGGCTAAGATCCACTAGAAAGCTTTTTACTTGATAGTAAGCTACATCCGTCGAATGCCTAAACGATCGCATAAGTGCCTGCATTATTTCCACAAAAAGAAAATTAAGAGCGGATACATGCTTAAGCAACCATAGGCTTCTCAAAGAAATTCATAACTAGTGAAGGCAAGGTTGCATTGTACGTCTGATGTACAATAGCGCAAGTTATATCAAAGCCCACATTGTACTTTTGCCCCTCAACTTTCTTGTTCTTATTAATTCCTTTGTTCAATTTTGAATTCAAGATTCTTCTATAAGATTTTCTAAGTTTGAGAATTTTTTTTGTCCTTACATATGTTCTTAGGGCTCAACTAATGTACTCCTTATTAAAACTTATAATATATAGACATACAAATTCGTATAACTTTGGTCATGATGTGAAATTAATTTGTAATATAAAAAATAAGAACATTGATCTAATTATAAAGTTTTAGTTGTACAAATACCATCTTAAAAAACAAAACAAACTAAAAAACACATTTTAGAATTGAT
The DNA here is from genome assembly GCA_030549335.1 of Pontederia crassipes. Lineage (NCBI taxonomy): Eukaryota > Viridiplantae > Streptophyta > Magnoliopsida > Commelinales > Pontederiaceae > Pontederia > Pontederia crassipes. The sequence goes on from CM060198.1 coordinate 8,078,616, forward strand.
CTAGATGCATATTTACTATTTTTAAGTAATCTTTGCCACTTATTATCATATCGTTGGAATTTTTTTTCAAATTTACGTGGACATTAAATAACAGATGGATCAATAGAATCCTAAGTCTATTCAAGAGAAGGTATAAGTAAGTGGAACAAGTTACCTAAAAATTGTTTTCTAACATAGGTTTATTGTTCATTAGGTTCAAGGTAACAAAATAGTAAGATCTTAGTCGAGCATGCCACAAGTTATTTTGAAGTTGATAACAAACTAGCTGAACATAAGCGACCACATCCGAACGTCACGAGTTTGCAAGCATTGAAGATCTACTTTGTTGTGCATGGCTCATATAACACATTCGATTTTATATAACAATCCATATTTGCTTAGACTTTCCAATGATATTAAGAGGCAAGGGTGGATCAGTAATGGTTTTTTTTTAAATTTATTTTTAGAATTCAATTAATGTACTGATTAATAAAAATTGTATATACTTACTATCTTTATAGAAATTTCATCGTGATGTGCAATTTTTAAAATTATAAAAAATAAGATCATTAATCTAGTTACAAAGATTTGATTGTACAAATACCACAACAAGAAAACAAAAAAAAAAAAAAACAAAAAAAAAAACAAGAAAAAACAACTCATAGAATTTATATAGATGCATCTTTACTTGTTTTGAAGTAATCTTTACCATTTATTATTAGTTCTTTAGAATCTAATCTTCAATTTCTGTGGGCATTATATAGCAGATGGAACAATATTCACTCAAGAACTTAGTATGGAAAAATGTATATGAATTTAAGCAAGCACAACAAGTTTCAAGTAAACCTAACGTGTTTGTCCACTGACCACGATAGTGAAATAATGAAAAATTAAATTATAAAGCAGTTATTTTCAAAGCATTTATTTCTAAGTACTACTTTGCTTCAACTTTTTTCATCTTATTTTCTATTAGATAAATTAGATATTTTATTGTCTTATGTTTTTTTATAAAAAAAACTTGAACGAAAGTTGGTATTCACAAATTTGATAGAGACGAATGAAAAGATCATGTTGGTATTCACAAATTTGATAGAGACGGATGAAAAGATCAAGTTTGTATTCACATTTTTGCATGATGGATTCATTTATGTTTACGAGTTTGATTATTCAAACAACCAATAAATTAAATTGGAAAGCATTGGAAAGAGGTTGTTGTTCTTCAGCATGACAAGTATTATATGCATGAAGCTGACTTCATATGAAGGGGAAAGGATATATGTTAGTAGGCTTTTGTATAGGAGAGAGATAATGTCATATTCCTGCATATCAAATGACCTGCAACTTAGTTATAAGAGAATTAAAAAACTTTTAAAATTCTTGTTGGATTGAGTTGAAGCCTTAGGAAAGTACTTGATTTAAAAACTCACCTCAATTCATTTTTCAATGCTCATTTTAGTATGTTCATTATTTTGTATCTACTTGTACTTGGAATAAATATGTAAATGAACTTACTATGGTGTGGTGGATGAATAACCTTTTAGTTCATCATTGTACAATTGCATTTTGGACAAGGATAACAATGTTGATTTTAGATGTATTCAATACAAGAATCAACAAGTAATATCAATTCTATATTTTTAACAGTATATTTAAATATGATAATTTTTTCTTACCATTTTTGTGCATTTTATTTAAATTATCATGCAATGGAGTATTCTGAATATTGCTATAGTGGAACTAATTTTTTCTTACTTTTTAGTGTAACATCCCTCTTTTTAATTTTGAGAAAACATCGATCAACTTCTTCTCATCACCCTATTAGATATATACTAGTAGGCCCATTTAGATTGTTTTTGATGACGATTTCTACCTTTCATTTTAGTAATGGTTGCACAAAATCCAACCCCTTGTACATTGCTTTTGAAACATTTTAGTAAATGAAATTTGTGAAATGAGTAGTTGTCAGATTTTTTTCTATTGATTGATGTATTGACTATCTAATTTTTTGGGTATAACGTATCATATTTTGTTATCATATAATCATAATTTTGTAATTTTTTCATTTCAATTTATTTTTCTTTCTTGTATGTCAAGACTCAAATTGATAGATTAGGAATTATTGTAAAATTTCTATACACAATAAAAAAGTTTTTGTAACACCCCAAGATATACTCCACCATGTGGAAAAATATATTTCAGAGATGTTACAAAACATTACTTATATGGAGATATCTAACTAAAACTTGAACTTTTATTGGTCAAGGAAATGGATACATAATTTGCAAAAGAAAATAATAGAATTAAACAAGGATATGACATGAACAAAGATTCGAAAATATTGATAATATTAATACAAAATGAGTCTCAAGTAACATAAGTTAAAGACATCGTAATGAACACGTAAAGAACATAACATAGAGACTCATATCATGTGCAAAAGTCATCACAAGTTTGATATGTCACCAACGTCATAGTCTCTTTATCTGTGACATTGAATACATAGGGAAGATGAACCTTCCATGAGCTTTGACGTACATAATAATCATGTGAATGAAATAAATCATAGGTAATAACATCATGATGAGTTAATTATCATAATCCATATGTGCATGATAAGACATCATTATGTGGAAGATGTGACATAATGAATTGTCATTGGAATCATAATCAAATGAAACATAGGCCATGAAACATAATAATTCTTGACACTAAGAATCATCATGGAGTGTATATAGAAGGGATGAGCATCAATAGATAATCGTATGATAAGTGTAATCTCGAGAGTAATCATAAGAACATTAATAAGATAACATAAGGAATAATTTATTATATAATCACAAGACCTCATAAGAAGTGTGACGACTATCACAAACATAAGAGTCATCATACATCATAGAGTATAATAAATAATCTCCAATAAAAATGAACATCACAATAAGAGAAGTGACATGATAGATACAATCATGTTCATTTGAATCATACACATAAGAGATAGTTAATCACATAATAAGTCATCATGATAAAGATCAATAAGATCGCTAGTATGACAACATATAGAACATTATAATCATACATTCTTTAATTATGGAACACATCATAAGTATTCATTATCATATGGAGCTTTGAGATCAACGTTGACATAGCCAAATATCATGAAATGAAATAATCATAATGGGGACCATTAAAATTAGATTAATGTCATAAGACAGTCAATCATAAATCAAGGATCATCATAAAAAACTAATGACATCATTGTGCATAGCCCAACATCATGGATAATCATTGTATCATTGTGCATAGCTCATCATCATCACATTATTAGGCATTAGCCCATTATTATAGATGATAACCATTCATTTCATTTGTATTATGTTGACTTATTGTGGAGTATCTTTTACCTCCTTTTAACATTAGCCGGTAGAGTGTCTTTCAACTTTCTTGTAGCCAAAACGTAGTATCTGAACACCAATGATGGAATGTCTTTTAATTTCTTAAGAGATAGGCCAGATGAGTATCTTTAGACTCCCTTTTGTCCAGATCGACCATGGTCAAGAAATTCATAAGAGCTCTTCATTTAACATTTTTCATTTATTTTATCTTATTTAACCTCTATTATCTTCGGAGTTCAATAATCAAAAGTCATATGATGGTATGAATCATGATAAAATTATAAAGAGACATATAAAATCAGGTCATCTTGGAGGATGTACATAAATCATTCGATTATAAATCATCATATGGTAGATCATATAATGTGATAAGTCAAAAGAAACTCAATATATAAGATAGTTCAATAGAAACCAAATATATAAGATGCGATAATTTAAGAGTTCAGATGCATAAGGGTAATAATCATTACAATTGTTAATAAATGATAAAGATATAATTGATCAATTAATATGGAGGACAAAATGATCAATAATGAGATAATGTTGGATGTGTGAACAAATTTGACATACAGTCGATAAATAAATTATAACTTTACTTATCGATATTATATTCCATCATTTTTAGTTTTTTCCTAAAAATAGACAATCATAGGTCTCATACATAAATTCTTCATAATTTAATTCTTTGCCAATTGTCCTCGAAAAATTTCACAATACGTTTAATCCTATTATCTCTTGATATATTAAGAGACGAGACTTGAAAAATATATAACTCAATCTACGAGATTAGTTTTCAAAAATTCTAACTGAAATAGAAAGATAAAAATATCTTCTACCAAATATTAAATTATCTAATTTTTATAACGTCACTATTATTTTTAACATATTTTACAATTTTCTTTCACTCCTACCCAAAATTATATCATGTAACTTTTGATCCATAATTTTGATCAATAACTTTTGATCCATAATTATGATTAACATAATTCTTAATTCTATAAAAATTATACTTCAACGTCTATCATTAAAAAATTTTCATCATTTTAGAACGATAAAATCCTATCCAAAATTATTTAATAACTTTTGCTATAAAATCTGAACATAAAGAAAAAAAACAATTTCTAACAAATCATCTCTTTCTATCACATTATAGAAAAAATTGAATTCGATCAGAATAATTTTATCTTGATTTATAGATTATTGAAGAAGATGAGACATGAATCTATGAGAGTAAAATGTACCTATAGATCCGATTCCCTTGTCGGTTCATACGACATCTCGTATTCGAGAAAGATTAGACTCAGTTCATACAGTTTTGTTTCTCTAATACTATGAGAATGATTAGACTCGAGTCTACGTGAAGCCTCCAATGTTTGAGGCTATTAGCGTTTGACTAATTCGCAGTCAAAAAAATAGAATAGTAATGATTTATTTCCTAGACTCAGACTTCAAACTATTAGCACCCACCGGGCGGTATTCAACTCCAACAACATTGATTTCCTTTTGGGATTTAAAAAGAAAAAGAGAGTAAAATATATAGATAGCAGAGAGAATTTGTTACAACTAATAATTTTATTTACCTCTTCTCTCTCTTATTTGGATCGTGTTTGTGCTTGAACGCATTACATTTAATTAATCACATTAATTTCTGACGTATCTCGGATGCACCAACAATGCTTTTATTTTTTTTATAGTTGTGCTGTCGAATAAGAAATTATTTCTGAGTTAGTTGTTAGCGATATGTCTCAACCAAGAATTAGATTAACATTCTCAATTCATTAGATTTACCGTTTAACTTTTGGAATCTTGTCATAATTGCTTCTATTAGAAAATACAAAATTTACTTTGGTTAACTTGAACACAACAATACCTGGTTCGGTTCATCTTATTTACTTCAGTTCTACTATGTCCTAATGACAATTACAAAAACTTGATTAAATATTATTGCTGTTTGTATTTGTTTATTTGATTCTTATAGTTAGTCACTCTAATTTCCCATACTTTTTCCATTTTGTTTCTCAACCTTTCTTGGAACATTTTCTTAGTTAACCTTTATTTTTAACAAAAAATTAATACGGACGTTCCTCAAATTGTTATTTTCTGTACATTTATCCCAAAATGAATTTGGTGAAACATAGTCCAAATTTTGGAATGAACAATCTTTTCACATTAATAAGTTCATAAGCACAAGACTAATAAACATTTCAGACGTTTAAATTTTAATGCCAGCATGGTTTCATTGATTACTTTGCAACCATGATTTGAAGTACCTTTAATATTTTAATACATCGTTCGCGAATATTTTAACGTCACCAACATGTCAGCTCATAACCTGGCAACCATCTATGTAATAAGTGCAAATGAGCAATCTTAAAAAGACTTGTATATGGGACTAAATAATTCAGAATAAAAATTAAAACCAAGAGCAAAGTTGGAGGACCATTCTTAAAAATTACTCTTAAAAACAAGTAAATTAAAATTGAAGCAAGATTGAATCATTATAAAAGAAAACATTAATGAAGCCTACATTTTTTTTTCACAATATCCAAAATTTCATGCAGCAATATAGAGATATACAAGTCACAGATGATATAATTAAGAGAAAAAGGGTGATAGCATAATTCTTGACATATTACAAGGACATTTCTGGTATGAAGCAATTTATTATTTTTTCCCATTTTTAAAACTGGTCTCAATAAGTATAATTACAAACACATGCATATTAATTATATGGGTAAAATGGATGTGATGATGTGAGATCTAACGGTCCAAGTGAGAGCGCGTTTCCGACCATTCAGAATGCGATCCTGCGGGTGATTGAATTCCTCGCATCCGATCTTTCCTTCCTCCCCCTTCTCCTCTCAAATCCGATCCTCTCTCTTCCCGGCATCCATGTCACCTTGTTTCCCCGCCGCAGCCTCCAGGTCGACTCATCAGCGGCCTCCAGGTTGGCGGCGTCTAGATCGCGAGAGAGGTCATCGGCTCTGAGATTGCAGCGTCTTTTGCTCCGCCGGCCTTCGGATCGCGAAAGAGAAAGGGAGAGGGAGAGAGGAGGGTTCTCCCTCACCAACGTCGCCCTACAAGTTCACCGCCCTCCCGTTGCCACGGCCACTCTCGCCGTCAATAGGAGAACAAGGGGGAGGAAAAATGAGAGCTTCACATGAGAGAGAGGAGACGGCTCCAGATCGCCGTCCTCTTCCTATCGATCGCCGGCGTCACGTCCCCTAAGCTCGCCATCGATCAGGAAGAAAGGGGGAGGACTTTACGTGGGAGAGAGGGCTCTGCTTCACGCGCACACCCATTTTACGCTTAATATATTATACTCATGTTAAATAATATAACACACACTTCGCATATATAAATATATTTATGTATATTCTAGTGCATTTCAAATATAACTAAAGTCTATGAAAAAGTAGGTAATATAAGTCATGAATATAATTCTTCACAAAGAAACAAGTATTTTCAAATTATAAGAAAAATCTGTGTTGCACAGAATGTTAGAAAAAATCAGAAACAATTAAAATCATTTGTCTACACATGGCTTTCTTTTTGTCAATGCTGGGTCCCTGCCAAGTAAACTCGAACAGTCATGAATCAGTTATCAAACTAAATAATTGAATTTATGCACAATTTAAGTCTCAATCGTTAGACATTGTAGCTAACCTCTGAATGTGATCAAGAATAAGAAGCCTAGCTCCAGTAGGGATTTTGACATCTCTAAGAGCACTGGAAAGGAGAATAGACGTCAAAGAACTATACTTAGATCAAATCACATATTCATTAGTACTTTCAAATTTATGGACAAAACTCACCTGTCTGTCAGAAGAGGCAGAGTTGCATCTGTGAGTAATCCGTTCATGAAGTTTTTCACATACATTTGGAGGCCAAGATCCGCCAGCAAGCTTTTTACTTGACAGTAACCTACAACCGTCGAATGCTTAAACGATCCCATAAGTGCCTGCATTATTTCCACAAAAAGAAAATTAAGAGCGGATACATGCTTGAGCAACCATAAGGCGAAGGCAAGGTTGCATAGGCTAAGCTCCCCTTCAAAATTGAGATCAAGATCATGATGCCCTACTTTTATAAGCTCTGGGTATAATTCCAAGGGATTGGTAACATTTTGAATTGGCAACCTTTCTTAGCAAGAAATAGAACCAAAATCAATACTAAAATTACGCCGGAAGTCACTACAAAAAAACCTTTAGACAACTTCAGTAAAATGGACACTCTGTTTCGTATACATATTTTAGACGGAAGTACACATATTTGGACATGATGGATTTCTCATGTCATTTTTATTCGTTATTCATAACAATTTTACTCATGTATGAACCTAGGATGATACGGTGACCTTGACAAGTATGAGATGCAAGAAATCTTTGGTACAAGTACTTGGTACACCGATCTATAGTTGAGTGAATAGGAAAATTTAAATGCTGCTAACATCAACTGAGGCATTTCAGTTCTTAAAGGAGTTGAAGTAGCAATCTCAAGAAAGTGATTCTTTAAAAAAATTGCTGAAAGGAGACGTCAAATAATTGGATACCAAAGAATAATTAGTTGTTATATTGTTAAGATATGCGATCTTTCAAATTAAAAGAAAAATATAAATTTTAAATTAACTAAAAAAAATAATGAAGTACAATATATACGAGATATGTTTTTTAAAATTAACAAACTTAAGTTATCATAATTTTTTGTTAAATATGTTTATGCATGAAATAAAAAGAAAAATATTAAAATACTTTAAAAAAAGGATAAGAAGAAAAATAAAAAAAGGAGTAAATAAAAATCTTATATATATATAAAGTCGTATTATCTGTGTTTGCACTGTACAATTTCATACTATTAGATTGACATCATTTTTATTTAATAGTCCAGATTGCTTATGTGTTGAGCCATCAAATAAAAAGATTTCAATCATCAAAAGTATGAAATTGCACGGTATATAACACTCTTATGAATGTTTGACGGAATTCTTATGAATTCGAATTCTTAGATTTGAAAGAATATTGAACATTGACTAGAAGTTAATAAGATCAGAACTTAGGTTGTTATTAGGTTCACTCTCAAAAGTAATGATGTTTGATATAATTTACTAGAACTTGCAATCTAATTTTATGAAGAAAGTCAATGCTTAGTTGACACACAGTCAGAGTAAGCTAAGGATACACATTATGTCACGTGGCAAAATGTGATTTCGGTAATATCGACGTGCCAACAAAGTCAGAAGTTCAATGGATTCGATCAAATTTTAATTGGTTCAATCGAATTTTTTATATAAATATTGTTTATAATTATTTGAGAGTGATAAAATATATAAACTGCTACAAAAATAATTAAACCAAATAATTATTATTATTTGTTACTAGATATTGGCTTACAGTAATTTGAATTTATTAAACATATTATTACCAATAAAACAGTGCTAATTTATTTTCAACCTAAAATCGTAATTATATTTTATTATCTTTCCGTCTATAGTTATCTTCATTGTAAACTTTTTTTGGTAACCTTAAATCATCGTAACCCGTAATAAAATCTTTCCACATTATTAATTTGTTGAAAAATTTGAACCCAATTTACTCGTTCAATATGATTTTTCTGATTTTCTCATATTCTTGATTTTAACATCAAACCGGAATCACGATGGAGTAGACTTGTTCGAACAAATTTTTAAAACATTGGGCATTACACAATCACTATCGCCGATCGCCCGAGCAATAGAGAAATCACTTCATCTCACTTCGAATCATGATATCTTGCATATTATGACAACAATTATATAAAGAAAAAAAGGTCTGTACAGCATCCTAGATCATATATGAGGTGATTTAATTAAGAATTCAATCTTGCATATTATGACACAATTCATATTCTGCTACTATAAGGTCAAGTAATAAAAACAAAAATAGCTGCAATTAAAACTCCCTGTTTTCGTCAACTAACATTCGACAAGAAATAGTCTTGATAATGTCCATTGGGCAAATCATTTCAGGAACAATTTTTGCCATTGGAACGAACTGAAAAATGTGGAGACATTTCCCTTTTTCTTTTCTAGCTGGAACTTGCAACATCTGAACTCCACATCATTTGCTGAGAGAGAAAAAAAGAGCTAACAGTTTATGATCACCCAAAGCTGCTGAAATGAAAAGGAAGAAATCTCATGTAAATTAAGGATTTACTGATTTACACTTGAGAATTATTTATAGGAAATCATAATAACTTGATGAGAAGTAGATAAAATGGAGTTAAAATACATGCAACTTCATTTCCATACATTTACGAGTAACAAGTGTTTCATCATTTGCGTTTCACACTCAAAGGTTAATTTGTCGGCAAGGCTTGCTTGATTCTAATCAATGTTGTAAGACCCGGACCGGACGTCGACCCGGATAAGTCTCCGGGTCAGGTTGGACCGGTCGAACCGGTTAACTCGGACGGTCGGACCGGATATTAATAAAATAATATAAAAAGATAAATTGTAATACTTATATATTCTTATCAATAATTAATATATTTCTACAACAAAGTACATATGATTAAATCATTTTAATTAAAATTAAAAAATCAAATGTGACATATTTAACTATTGATATGAGTTTTATGTGATTTTAATATATTCAATTACAATTTACAAATTCATTTTCTCAAATTTAACTTTACTTAAACTAGAAAGATTATTGTAGTTTCTATTTTTTAATTTAATTAGGTAACTAATCTTTTCATATTTAATTTTTGACATTTAAAATATTATAAAATTTCTTATCAAACAAAATAATTATATAAATGACTGATGATAACCATTGTATAATATAAAATAACTTGGCATTCAGATAAATAAATATAGCACAGTGGTATATACACATAAGTTGGTTTCAGGAGGTTTTGAGTTCAAAACCCAGTGTCCACATTATTTCAAGATATTTTCAATTTTTGGACTGACCGGTTCTTGCAAAACCGCCGGTTCAACGGTTCAACCCGGTTTTAGGCGGGTTTTGACCGGTCTTGACCGGTTCAAAACGGTCTGACTCCTAATCCGGTTTTGGGGTCGAACCAAACCCGCCCAGAGTGGCGGTCGACGGTTGGACCGGTCGGACCGGCCGGTCCGGTCCGGTCCAAACAACCATGATTCTAATACTTTCAACATCAAAGCTAAGAAATAAAAGAGATGTGTTACGAAAAGAGGAGGAAAGAGATCGCACAAACACAGAAGAATAGACAATATTTATGAGGTTCACGACATCGATTCTCTTTGTTATGGAATATTGATGATTACAATGTTTATATAGATAATTTCAATACAAAATATCATTTAAAAAAATTCTGATACAAAATAGGAAATATAAATTCTAAAATCATCTAGATTTTGAAGGCTCCATCTCCGAACCCTCACAGGAGCAATCCCTCTTAGACCCCCCTCAGGCTAGGGACGGACGGCTTCGCCACCTCTATTGTCTTAGCGCCTGACAAGGAAAAGATAAGTTTAGATTTAAAGCATTGTCAACAAGATGATAGCTGAACAGTCATATATGAAAAATCCATATACATTATCAGGCAAAATCCAAGCTTTGCAACAAGAATGCCATGCCCCTTCCCATTCAAATGTAAGTCTCGTGGTTAATTCATAGCTCCCGTTGAACCACGTACGTACGCGCCCCTTGGGGGGGACATTTCTTCCGTCGTGTTGTCGTGTGCGCGCATTCGAGTGCAAGAGGGAGAAAGCCATCAAAGACCCGGCAGACCGCCGTGAGGTCTCCTGCTCATTGTTCAACCTCCTTCTGAAAGCAACCGATCCAAGAACCACTGATTCCACAATGTCGCATTATTTGGACGGATGAACCGGAGGCATGCAATTGATTGGCGGGAGGAAATTAAGCTATGTACAAACCCCTCGACCGGCCATCGTCTCAGTGGTCATTTCTCCCATCAGAAGTAAACAATGGTTTTAATCTTGAGATGGAAAAAGGGCGCATCTGTCCAATCTGATCTGCAGGACATGATGGAGGAGGAGGATGAGGAGGAGGAAGCTATCATCAGGTCTCGGCAGAATTGAAGACCTCGCTTTGTCTCATGCCATGGCTTCAACTGATCACCCCAAAGAGAGGGGTGCATATATATATCCATGTACTGGACTGCAGCTGCGCCAACTTGACATGCAAGTGGAGCGTGAATGCAGAAACATGCATATCCCGCTTGATTGATTAATTCGTACCTTTCGTTTGCGAAATAGCAGCATTAAAAATCGAAAGTTTTGGCCTTGATTGTTAAAACTTAGTCCGTCAGATATCATTTGCGACAGCTACTTTTCTAACGAATCGGTTCTGTCGAAAACCCATTGAGATGGCAAAAGGGCGCATCCATCCAATTTGATTTGCAGGACACGATGGAGGAGGAGGAAGAGGAGGAGGAGGCTATCAACAGGTCTCGGCAGAATTGAAGACCTCGCTTTGTCTCATGCTGTAATGCATCATCTTCTTAAACAAAAAAAAGAAACGAAATGAACGGTCGGCAGGGGAGGCGAAATGCCACCCCTGGTCCCGATTGTTTCGTCTCCAGCCTACCAATGGTCGGCCGGGGCTATATAAGGGGGCCATAGGGACGCCATTGCGACCCCTTGGAACCCCGACCGACCACCACCTCCCTCGTCCTTCTCTTCCTCTCGTCCGGCGACCGGCGACCATCGAGTGAAGGCGGCAGAGCAGAGGCGACGACATACCGCATCGATCGATGACTCTCGATGCACGACAACCCCCTCTCGACGTGCTCAAGGGCCGGTCGAATCCTCCTAGCCGATCAGGAACGTCCGACGACGATCGGACGACGAGCAGTGACCGAAAAACTCTAATAGCCGAACCGTAAAAGGTACCCTTAGCGTTTAAATCCCTTAGATGATGAATTAAGGATTATTTGATGCGTAAAGTTTATTTATTATGATCCTAAAGTTGTTTGCAACATTTTCGTATTGTGATCATCGCCGTTGGACGGTCGGAGGACTGCCGGAATTGGAGATAAAGTTTGGCAGCCCTATTTTATCGCAGGGACCGGTCGACCGATTCTACCAGCGGTCGATCGGTCCGCTTATAGAACTCACATGAGTTCTTCCTTATCGGTTGACCGGCCTCACCATGGCGGTCGACCGATTTATATGTTGGCAGACAGAATTGATCTTGCGATCGGTCGACCGGTCCCAGTGAACGATCGACCGATCCGATACGCAGTGCGTATCTTCATGACCCAATGAATGGTCGACCGACATCCTAGATGGTCGACCGATTTACAGACCCCTAATCAAAAACATGGTCGACCGATCCAAGAGGACCGGTCGACCGGTGCCAAGAGAATGTTTGACCGGTCCGACAGATTCAACGCGCAGTGCGTGTGCACACAGACATACAACTGGTCGACCGGCCACCCGGAAGGTCGACCGATCTACAGACACTCGATCGAGGAACGATCGACTGGTCCAGAAACAATCGATCGTTTCCGACAGTGAATCAAATGATGATTTTTAAATCACAATTGAGACTCTGACCTGTTCACCTATACTGGCTGAGTCTTATTATACAAAGATCAACGTTCTGTTGGATCCTAAATCATAGACTTCACAATGACTAAAAGATAAATAAAGTAAAGACAATGACGTGAGATTGCTATGTGCCACCCCCAAAGTTAAAGCAAAGATAAGAGATTAAAGTAGAGGAGGGATATGTAGTTAACTGAGGGGACAACGAAGCTACTGTCTTAGATGACCACTATTCCTGAGATTTCAGGTCTTCTCCCACCTGTATCTCGAATGAAGGGTGGTGCTATGGTCATACCCCTTCCCTTAAAGAATAAAGTATTATGCTAGATGGACTGGTAGCTAGCTGAGGAGACAGTGATCCTACAGGTCTAGTAATCGACCACTATTCCTGTATTGTAGGAATTCTTTTCTCTACCTTTCGAACTGGATGAGGTAGTAACACCCACCCCTTTTCCTTTTTTTGTGCTAACTGTCATCAGAGATTCAGAGAGGCACCCCTGGCATTCCAACCTAATAAAGTCGAGTTCGCATAGGACAACAAACTTTAAGGATATTTTAGTAATGTAAAAGACGTAGTACAACTCACAGCAAAGCAATGCAAAGTAAAGTAATATAAAGCAGAGTAATGCAAAGTAAAGCAATGTAAAGTAAAGCAATGTACAGTAGAGTAATGTAAAGCAAAGTACTGTAAAGTAAAGCAAAGATATTGTAAGGTAAAGTATTGCATAGCATAGTAGAGACAATGTAAAAAAAAAAATAGAGTAATGCAAAGACAAACTATTGTTATAGTAAAGAACAGAGTACTGATATGACTAAAGCTTGATACATTGATTTTCTGATCATCACTAATCCTTATTTCACCATCTATTGCTATTGTACTGGGCATTTTGCTCATGAGTATTCCCTGCATTGGGATTTTGTAGGTGAGAATACCAACTGATGAGGTGATGGAGGGCACAGAGCTTGGAGGACGCTGCACATGACTGATACTTCTACTTCAAGCTTTTTTACTGCATATCTTTTAATCATTTCAATTGTTTAGAGACATCATGTTTTCTTCCGCTCATAGAACTTCCGACAAGTCATATTTCGTTTCCGCATAGTTTCTAACTTAAAGACATCATGAACTTCCGCATTAAAGTCCTTCATCATAACATTTCGACTATTAAATTTTCGCATTTAAAGTTCTCCACTATAATTATTATTTTATTAGTGCCACGTAAGTTGTTTTATTGAATGGTCAAGGTTAGTAGAGTAATAGGCAGTGTAGCGCTCTCAGGGTCAATCTGACCGCCTACGTGGCTGGAGGTGCGATTTTGAGAGCGTTATAATTTGGTATCAGAGCCTAAGTTCTTGACTCCCTCATTGATCATAGTAGAGTATGTGTTCATGCATAGCATTTGTTGTTCATATTGTTTCATAGTTCAAAGCAAAGTCATGTGCAAGCTTCTCAAGCATCTGCGACTCCACTCCTCAAATAAGTACTAAGTACATTCTCATGCAACTTATGATCAAGTAAAGCACAATAATGCATGGTAAAGTAGGGTAAAGTTAAATATAGCATAGTAAAGTGTGATATGGTAAAGTACAGTAAAGCGAGGTAAAATAAAGTAAAGTAAAGCATGACAGAGTAAAGTATAGTACAGTAGGGTAGGGTAAGGTATGGTAAAGTATAGTAAAGTAAAGCATGACAAGCATAGTAAAGTAAAGTATAGTACAACATGGTAAAGTATAGCATAGAATAGTAAAGTATGGAAAAGTAAAGTACAGTACAGCATGATGAAGTAAAGCATAGTAAAGTATTGCATCGCAAAGTATAGCAAAGCATGGAAAAATAATGTATTAAAAAGTATAGCAAAGTATGTCAAAGTAATGTATAGAAAAGTAGTCGAACAGTGGATAGAGATTATAGAAGACAAGTTCGACATTCTAGACGTTCCTGAAAATAAGAAAGTGATATTCGTTGGGGACACCCTCCAGAAGGACACAAAGGAATGGTGAAAAGCAAAGAAGGTCACCAATTTTCCGAAAGTCAGAATTTTTGCCGAGAAGACTTTCGCAAGGCATTTGAGACGCGCTTCTTCCCTAAGTTCCAAAGGGATTTGAAGTAGAAGGAGTTTCTGAACCTAGAACAAGGGACCATGACAGTGGCCCAATACATGACAAAATTTGTCCGATTGAGAAAATACTTTAGGCTGATTATGGATGAGTAAGATGTAACAAAGCATTTTGTGGACGGGCTGAACCCCGCCTTGAGATCCCAGACGAGACCAGGGAACTGCAAAATCTTAGATGAGGCAGTCAGTCTAACCACACTAACTGAAAAAGGACTACAAGGACCTTTAGAAGGATAAGAGGGTCTAATAAAACGTAGGACAGAGTTCACAGCAACAGCAATAGAACCCAAGGTCCCTCAGCAGGCGCAAAGGCGCACAGCCTATCAACAGAGGCAACAGCCTCCCAAAGCCCCTCAAGCACCACCCGCACAAGGTGAGCAGGTTTTATGTAACACATGTGGCAGGACCCATGCTGGAGAATGCCGAATGAAGTTTGGAGCTTGCTACTACTACGGTGGAATGGGTCACATCGTAGTGAATTGTTCAAGACGTGGACAACAATAGTTGGTGCAAGGAAGACTCTTCAATTTGAAAGAGGATGCTCCACAGAATGATGCTGAGGTCATTCGAGGTACGCTATTCATAGCCAATTTACCTACAAAAGTACTGTTCGATTCCGGTGCCTCCCATTCATTTATATCAGAGGATTGTGCCAAAATATTATGGTTAGCTGTCATGAATTTAGAGCATAAGATGAATATATTGACCCCACAAGACACCCTGAATACCACAAAGTATCTCCCTAATGTACCCATAGAGATAGAAAAAAAAAAAACAATCCTGCAAATCTTATCATTATCCCTATGAGAGATTATGATATAATTTTTGGTATGGATTGGCTAACCTCACACGATGCTTCCATATTGTGCAAGCAAAAGAAAGTGATCATAGGCTCACAAAGTACAGATAAGGTTATAGTCAGAGGTATTGCACAGAAAGAACAAAAAATTATAGTATCCGTCATAAAGGCACAGAAGTTACTTCAAAAGGGATGTAGAGAATACTTAGCAAGTGTGACCAAGATAGAGGAACCAAAGAAGACTCCTTAAGACATAGAAGTGGTTAGGGAATTTCCTGATGTGTTCCCTGATGATGTTAGTGGTCTACCGCTCAGAAGAGAGATAGACTTTCATATTGAAGTAGCGTCTGGAACTACACCAATTTCCAAAGCCCCATACCGCATGACCCCAGCAGAGATGAAGGAATTGAAGGACATAAGGCCTAGCGTCTCACTATGGGGAGCACCAGTTCTCTTTGTCAAAAAGAAGGACAGGTCGTTAAGACTTTGTATCGACTACAAAATGTTGAACAAAGTCACGATAAAAAATAGGTACCCGCTACCTCGCATTGATGATCTATTTTCTCAACTGTTTAAAGCCAAGGTGTTCTAAAAAATTGACCTGAGGAGCGGATACCATCGGCTAAGGGTGGCAGAAGAAGACATTCCAAAGATGATATTCCGATCAAGATATGAACATTATGAGTTCCTGGTGATGCCATTTGGGTTAACAAATGTCCCGGCAACATTCATGAATCTCATGAATCGAACTTTCCATGACACCGGGATAAGTTCGTCATTGTCTTCATCGACGATATTCTCATCTATTCGTCAAGTGAGGAGCATCACAGAACATCTGAGAACAATGCTGAAAACTTTGCGGGCAAAGAAGCTGTATGCAAAATTTTCTAAATGTGAATTTTGGTTAGAGCGAATAATGTTTCTCGGACACATCGTCTCTAAAGATGGAGTGGCAGTGGATCCTGCAAAAGTAGAAGCAGTGTCCAACTGGACTCAAGCAAAGAACGTCTCCGAGATTAGGAGTTTCCTTGGTTTAGCCGGCTACTACAGGCATTTCATTAAAGATTTCTTCAGAATCGCGTTGCCACTGACCAAGCTTACAAGGAAAGGAGAAAAGTTCATTTGGCCACCCAAGTGTGAGGAAAGCTTTCAAGAGTTAAAGGAACGACTAACTTCAGCGTCAATCCTGACGTCACCATCGGGCAACGGTGGTTACGTGGTTT
Organism: Pontederia crassipes; assembly: GCA_030549335.1. Lineage (NCBI taxonomy): Eukaryota > Viridiplantae > Streptophyta > Magnoliopsida > Commelinales > Pontederiaceae > Pontederia > Pontederia crassipes. Next base: position 8,095,655 of record CM060198.1, read on the forward strand.
ACAGCGATGCTAGTGGTATAAGATTGGGGTGCGTATTAATGCAACATGGGAAAGTAGTGGCATACGCATCCAGACAACTGAAGAAGCATGAAGTTAATTATCCAACGCATGACCTTGAACTAGCAACAGTGGTGTTCGCTCTCAAGTTTTGGCGTCACTATTTATATGGAGAAGAATTCGTAGTCTATACTGATCACAAGAGCTTGAAGTATTTTTTTACACAGAAGAAGTTGAACATGTGCCAAAGGCGTTGGATGGAATTTTTAAAGGATTACGAGTTTGCCATCAACTACCAACCCGGTAAGACAAACTCAATAGCTGACTCCCTCAGTCAAAAATGGGAAGGATCCTTAGCTTACATGCATTTACGACGATTCGAGCTTATGAAAGAACTAGTCAGATGGACACCAAGAGTGAATCATGATGGGTCACTAATGATGATGCAGCGTATAGTACCAGATATGATAGGGAGGATCATCGAAGCACAACTAGAAGATTCAGAATACCAGACGATGATGATAAAGACTAGCCTAGAAACTACCAATTTCAAGGTCTCTTCGTATGGTGGCATCAGGTACCACGATCGACTATGGGTACCAAATAATTCTGAGCTTCGAAGAGAAGTGCTAGATGAATGTCACAAGTCCGAGTTTGCAATCCACCCAAGGAGTACAAAAATGTACAAAGACGTACAGGAGTTTCTGGTGGCCAGACATGAAGAAGGAGATAGCGGAATCGTCTCCAAATATAGTGTGTCAACAGGTCAAAATCGAACACCAAAAACCATAGGGAACCTTGAAGAGTCTGGGCATCTCGCAGTGGAAATGGGAAAAAATATCAATGGACTTTATCACAAGCTTACCCCGAACTCTAAAGGGGCATTGATGCCATTTGGATTATAGTGGACCGACTCACTAAATCGGCTCACTTCCTACCCATTAAGATAAAACAATCTCTTGAAAGTCTCATGGATTTATATGTGCAGGAGATTGTTAGGCTTCACGGGATCCTGACAGCCATCGTATCCGATAGAGACCCTAGATTCACATCAAGATTCTGGAAAAGTCTTTAGAATGCTTTTGGGACAAGGCTCTGGTATAGCACTACCTTCCATCCACAGACTGATGGGCATTCAGAGAGGACGATCCAAACATTGGAGGACATGCTGAGAGCATGCACTTTGGATTGACATGGTAATTGAGATAAACATCTTCCTCTCATAAAGTTTTCCTACAATAATAGCTTCAATGTTAGCATCGAGATGCCTCCCTTTGAAACATTGTATGGTCGCCCATATCGCTCTTTGGCATGTTGGGGCGAAGTTGAAGAAAGAAAGATCTTGAACGCGAAATTATAGAAACAAACATAAGAGTATACAGACAGAGTAGAACTAATAAAGAAGAGGATGAAGTCTGCTCAAAATCGTCAGAAAGCCTACGTGGACAAGAAGCGCCGAGAACATAAGTTCAAGGCGGGTGATCAAGTTCTGCTCAAAGTCTCCCCCACCAAAGGAGTAATGCATTTCATCAAACGGGGAAAATTGAGTCCAAGGTACGTAGGCCCATTCGAAATACTAGATATGGTTGGAGATTCAACATGCAGATTGGCCCTGCCTCCAGCCTATTCTAGAGTACACAATGTCTTTCATGTGTCCCTACTCCGGATGTACAAGCACGACTACGTCAACGTGATCCAAATTGAAGAACCAAATCTCAAGGAGGATCTGACATATGAGGAACAACCCACAGAGATATTGGAATACCAAGAACATCAACAAGGGAATAAGAGAATAGCACTGGTCAAAGTGGCATGGATGCATCACCAAAGGAAAGAGGCAACTTGGGAAGTAGAATCGAAAATGCGAGAGAAATTTCCTGAGCTTTTCGGTAAGCCTTAATCCTTATCCAAATTCGAGGACGAATTTTCTTTTTAGAGGGTAATAATATAATGCATCATCTTCTTAAACAAAAAAAAAGAAACGAAACGAACGGTCGGCAGGGGAGACGAAATGTCACCCCTGGTCCCGGTCGTTTCGTCTCCGGCCGACCAAGGGTCGGCCGGGGCTATATAAGGGGGCCATAGGGGCGCCCTTGCGACCCCTTGGAACCCCGACCGACCACCACTTCCCTCATCCTTCTCTTCCTCTCGTCCGGCGATCGACGACCATTGAGTGAAGGTGGCAGAGCAGAGGCGACGATGTACCGCAGTGACCGACAACCCCCTCTCGACGTGTGCAAGGGCCGGGCGAATCCTCCCAGCCGATCAGGAACGTCCGACGATGGTCGGACAACGAGCAGTGATCGGAAAACTCCAATAGCCGAACCGTAAAAGGTATCCTTAGTGTTTAATAGATGATGAATTAAGGATTATTTGATGCGTAAAGTTGATTTATTATGATCCTAAAGTTGTTAGCAACATTCTTTGTATTGTGATCATCGCCGTTGGACGGTCAGAGAACCGCCAAAATTGGAGATAAAGTCCGGCGGCCCTGTTTTATCGTAGGGACCGGTCGACCGATTCTACCAGCGGTCGATCGGTCCTCTTACAAAACTCACATGAGTTCTTCCTTATCGGTCGATCGGCCTCACCATGGCGGTCGACCAATTTATATGTTGGCAGACAGAATTGATCTTGCGATCGGTCGACCAGTCCTAGTGAACGGTCGACCGATCCGATACGTAGTGCGTATCTTCATGACTCAATGAACGATTGACCGACACCTTGGACGATCGACCGATTTACAGACCCCTAATCAAGAACATGGTCGACCGATCCCAGAGGACCGATCGACCGGTGCCAAGAGAATGGTCGATCGGTCCATCAGGAATGGTCGACCAGTCCGACAGATTCAACGCGCAGTGCGCGTGCACATAAACATACAACCTGTCGATCGGCCACCCGGAAGGTCGACCGATCTAATGACACTCTACCGAGGAATGGTCGACCGGTCCAGAAATGGTCGATCGTTTCCGACATTGAATCAAATGATGATTTTTAAATCACAATTGAGACTCTGACCTGTTCACCTATACCGGCTGAGTCATGTTGTACAAAGATCAACGTTCTGTTGGATCCTAAATCATAGACTTCACAATGACTAAAAGATAAATAAAGCAAGGACAAAGACGTGGGATTGCTATGTGTCGCCCCCAAAGTTAAAGCAAAGATCAGAGATTAAAACAGAGGAGGGATAGGTAGTTAGCTGAGGGGACAGCGAAGCTACTGTCTTATTCCTGAGATTTCAGGTCTTCTCTCACCTGTATCTCGAATGAAGGGTGGTGCTATGGTCATACCCCTTCCCTTAAAGATTAAAGTATTATGCTAGAGGGATATGTAGCTAACTGATGAGATAGTGAACCTACATGTCTAGTAATCGATCACTATTCCTGGATTGTAGGAATTCTTTTCCCTACCTTTCGAACTTGGTGAGATAGTAACACTCATCCCTTTTCCCTTTATGAGCTCACTGGCATCAGAGATTCAGAGAGGCACTCCTGACATCCCAACCTAATAAAGTCAAACTCGCATAGGACAACAAAGTTTAAGAATATTTTAGTAATATAAAAGACGTAGTATAACTCATAGCAAAATAATGCAAAGTAAAGCAATGTAAAGTAGAGTAATGTAAAGTAAAGCAATGTAAAGTAAAGCAATGTACAGTAGAGGCAATGTAAAGCAAAGTACTGTAAAGTAAAGCAGAAATATTGTAAGGTAAAATATTGCATAGCATAGTAGAAATAATGTAAAGAAAAAAATAGAATAATGCAAAGACAAAGTATTGTTATAGTAAAGAACAAAGTACTGATATGACTTAAGCTTGATATATTGATTTTCTGATCATCACTGATCCTTATTTCACTATCTATTGCTATTGTACTGGGCATCTTTGCTCATGGGTATTTTATTCCCGTGCATTGGAATTTTGCAGGTGAGAATACTAACTGATGAGGTGGTGAGGGGCACAGAGCTTGGAGAACGCTGCACATGACTGATACTTCTACTTCAAGCTTTCTTACTGTATATCTTTTAATCATTTCAATTATTTAGAAACATCATATTTCATTTTCGCATATTTTCTATACTTAAAGACATCATGAACTTTTGTATTAAAGTCATTCATCATAACATTTCGACTATTAAATTTCCACATTTAAAGTTTTCCCTTATAATTATTATTTTATTAATGCTACGTAAGTTATTTTATTGAATGATCAAGATCAATAGAGTAATAGGCAGTGTAACGCTCTCATCTGTGCGATTTTGGGAACGTTACACATGCCATGGCTTCAACTGATCACCCCAAAGAGAGGCGTGCAGCTGCGCCAACTTGACATGCAAGTGGAGCGTGAATGCAGAAACATGCACATCCCGCTTGATTGATTAATTCGTACCTTTCGTTTGCGAAATAGCAGCATTAAAAATCGAAAGTTTTGGCCTTGATCGTCAAAACTTAGTCCGTCAGATATCATTTGCGACGGCTACTTTTCTAATGAATCGGTTCTGTCGAAAACCATTGGAGATTTTTTCGATTTTCCAACGAATGTGTGTCAGAAAATTCCATTTTTCTTGCAGTGATTAGAATGATAAGAACTTTGATCAGGAAAACATGAAACAAAAATATCTGTAGACGAGCACATTTGAAATATTTGCCACCTGCAACTACAATACAATCCAAGTGTTTTCTTTTTATTTTAATAATCAGCCATCCAAAATTTACTATTAATGCTATTAAATTACTATGGTTCGCCATATATGGTGCATAAACACACTGGAATAAGAAAGCCACAACTTTAGGGGTTCTTGCTCCACTAACACGATCCATCTAACCAAAAGTAACGGGAGTAGAGTTCAATTCTTCAATTTGCAGCGCATCCTCCAAATTGAACTCCTGCAAGTTGTCTACACATGGCTTTCTGTTTGTCAATGCTGCATCCCTGCCAAAGTAAACTCGCACAGTCATGAATGAGTTATCAAACTAAATGGTTGAATATACGCACAATTTAAGTCTCGATCATTAGACATTGTAGCTAACCTCTGAATTTGATCAAGAATAAGAAGCCTAGCTCCAGTAGGGATTTTGACATCTCTAAGAGCACTGGAAAGGAGAATAGACGTCAAAGAACTATACTTAGATCAAATCACATATTCATTAGTACTTTCAAATTTATGGACAAAACTCACCTGTCTGTCAGAATAGGCAGAGTTGCATCTGTGAGTAACCCGTTCATGAAGTTTTTCACATACATTTGGAGGCCAAGATCCGCCATAAAGCTTTTTACTTGACAGTAACCTACATCCGTCGAATGCCTAAACGATCGCATAAGTGCCTGCATTATTTCCACAACAACAACAAAAACAAAGCCTTATCCCACTAGGTGGGGTCGGCTACATGGATCATACGATGCTAATTCGTTGATCCATGTTCATAAGATTCGACAGAGTTTTACGCTGGCTGTCGGGGCCTAACACAACCCTCCTCCTTTATCCGGGCTTGGGACCGGCTATAGAACATAAGCGGAGTTGCCTACATTATTTCCACAAAAAGAAAATTAAGAGCGGATACATGCTTGAGCAACCATAACTAGGCTTCTTAAAGAAATTCATAACTAGCGAAGGCAAGGTTGCATAGGCTAAGCTCTCCTTCAAAATTAAGATCAAGATCATGATGGCTACTTTTATAAGCTCTGGTATAATTCCCTGTTTGACAGGGATAGGTAGCATTTTGAATTGGCAACCTTTCATAGCAAGAAATAGAACCAAAATCAATACTAAAATCAGGCCAGAAGTCACTATAAGAAAAATTTCAGACAACTTCAGTAAAATGGACATTCTGTTTCGTATACATCAAAAGGACAATTTTAGACGGAAGTACACATATTTGGACATGATGGATTTCTCATGTCATTTTTATTCGTTATTCATAACAATTTTACTCATGTATGAACCTAGGATGATATGGTGACCTTGACAAGTATGAGATGCAAGAAATCTTTGGTACAAGTACTTGGTACACCGATCTATAGTTGAGTGAATAGGAAAATTTAAATGCTGCTAACATCAACTGAGGCATTTCAGTTCTTAAAGGAGTTGAAGTAGCAATCTCAAGAAAGTGATTCTTTAAAAAAATTGCTGAAAGGAGACGTCAAATAATTGGATACCAAAGTCATAGCTGCATTGTAAAGTGCAAAATAAAATCCATTCGTGACCACATCAAGAGCCACAACTGGCCGTTTCCTGGCACTCATCAATGTGAACATTGCTCCATGCCCAAAACCGGCTACCATGCTGCAAGATCAGCTAAGTAAGTAGACCTATGCATCAAGTAATTGCTAGTGCTCTGTCTAAAGGCTCGAGGCCACACAAAGAGCAATCGATTTACAAAAGACGGGAACAACAACTGTGAAAAAACTTCAAAATTACCTGCTTTTAACGTCAATAACTCCAAATGCATTTATCATAAGTTTATAAAAAACACGCATGATCATCGCATCAACAGTGAGCGAACCCTGCAAATTTTGTCAATTAAATGTTATGATGCGCATTCCAGTTTAAACCCCGAAAAAAAGTTAGAAAAATATCAATAAAACACACAAACAAAATGTTCCGAGTGACTATGAGAACAAAAGCAAAAAAAAAAAAAAGGAAAAGAAAAGAGTTAATAGTAATAAATCTCCTTTCCTCTTCGGTTAATATGTTATGTTTAAAACACAAGAACAGTGAAGAGAAGGGAGAAGCAGGGAGGGATGGAATGTCGACCAGGAGTGAATTTGGTGACCACAATGACCCCAAAAGGCCGCCCAGGCAGGTGGAAGAGAGGGACATGGTGGTGGTGAGAACGTCCGGGCGATGCGTCGCCTGCCAGGATCGGAACCCTCCATCGAACTCCTTGTTGAATCAGGATGGGAACCGGCCGTTCCCGAGCTCCTCGTTGAACCACGACTGCAGATGCCTTACCGAGTTTGCAGCGGCCATAACCGAAGGCTGCGCTGCCAACCAGGATCGGAACCCTCTCTCCCACTCATCGCACCGCTCCAGGAGATGCTCGATGGGATTTCGAGGAGCCATGACCGGAGCAGAAAGACTGATCAGGCCGGCGTCGAGCGAGAGAGGTATCTATAGAGCGACGGCTGCCAGTTACGGCTTTCTCTCCGTAATTAATTATCAATTAGGAAACGCTTTGTGCGATGGACGATATCATAATTTTTCATTGCAACAATTTGAAGCTATATTTGCTAGGAATATATTTTTTTTCCATTTTATTTTTGTCTATGACCTTGTATAAATTTTCCTATTAGAGAGTGTGTTGTAGTCTCCATCTTAATTTGACTCCATCAGATCGTCTTAACTTGACTTATGCAATTTTTAAAAACTATATATAATTAAAAGAAAATATTAAAATTTACATGAATTATCTACAAAATGATATAGTAATGACTAATAATAAATTATTTCCATATATAAGATTAATAATATAATTTATAAATATTTAAGATATCAACTAAATCCAATGGAAATGATATAAAAATTCTATTTGTTAATAAATAAAGTTTGAAGTGTTGCTCAAGTAAAGTTTAATATCCTACCCTAAATAATAATTAGTTGTTATATGGTTAAGCTATGCGATCTTATTCAAATTAAAAGACAAATATAAATTTTAAATTAACTAGAAACAGTTAATGCATTTCAATAGATACGAGATATGCTTTCTAAAATTAATAAACTTAAGTTATCATAATTTTTTGTTAAATAAGTTTATGCATGAAGTAAAAGAGAAATATTAAAATAATTTAGAAAATGATACGAAGGAAAATAAAAAAGGAGAAAATAGAAATCTTATATATATATATAGCTGGGCTTCACTTGAAGGTTTCAAAGTTATATCTTTTCACCAATCTGATTTTTCTTCTACACTGTTTTTTGGTTTACATGCGGCGTCATTCTCTCTCCTATTAATAATTTTCTCTAATTAACGTTTCTTTCTCTCTCTCCACATTCTCTTTGCATTCGTTATCACTACCAATTCAATATTTGAATTATAGATAGATATACATATTTTTCTTTGTTGAATTAATAAAATAATGATTATATATATATTACTTTATTAGTTAAAGTAGTCTAGGGCGTACCGTTATATTTTTCTTTATAATTATATTATCATTTTAATAATATTTTATAAAAACAATTTGCGTATTAATATTATATAGTTTTTTATTGGATCCAATGGTTTTATCGATAGTTTCAATACATTATTCCATATGATTATTACACATTATGACAATATATTTTGGGTTTAATGGGCATACCCACTACAAGAAAGATGAGAATTAGAGACGATTTGGACCATCTCTAATTTTTTAAAAATCGTCTAAAATGACGATTTTCGACGGAATCATCGCGATCCGTCGAAAGTTTCGATGATCACTATCGCCAATATTTACGACGGTCTACGAAACTTCGAAACTTCAGCGGTCACGACCACTGCAAATATCGGCGATAGCAATTGCCAAAAATTTCGGACTATCAAAACTTTCGGTGGTCAAAATCATTGCAAAGAATTTTTATAATATAAAAAAATTAGCCGATCGCTAGTCAACGACCAGATCCGGCGGCCAGCGACCAGATTCGGCCGTCAGCCGGCCGAACGGCCGGATCCAGCGGCCAGCGCCTGGCCGGCCGGCCGCAGTTGGGAGGCCGATCCGAGCTGGGGGGAGAGAGAGAGAGAGAGAGAGAGAGAGAGAGAGAGAAAGAAGGGGAGAGGGACGCCGACGGGAGAGGGTCGTTGGCGGGAGACGGTTGACGTCCGATCGGAAGAGGCTCGTCGGTAAGGAGAGGGAGAGGGAGAGAGAGAGAGGAGAGGAGGAAAGAAATAAATGGTGGAATTGGGGAAAGATATATATATATATATATATATATATATATATATATATATATATATATATATATATATATATATGTGTGTGTGGAAAGATGAGAAAGCAAGAAAATGAAAAAAAAAACGGGTAGTGAAATTTTAATTACCGATAGTTATGACCGTCGAAAAATTAAATATTAATTATTTTTAATGTTATCGACGATTGTGAACATTGAAAATTAGTTACTATATTTAATTATATAATATTTATTTTTTATTTTACCGACGATTCGGATTGTCACTAATTATATTAATAAAATATTTTTTATATTATATTATATTTTTTTACATTTACTGACGGTCACGACCATCGAAAATTACGGCGGATAGATATTCGTCGGAAATATCAACGTTTCTAAGCGTCAAAAAATAAAATAATAATATAATAAATTATATAATTTATTATTTTTATTTTCGACCAATTTTTATCTGTCGAAAATTATCCGTCGAAAAATGATAATTTTCTTGCAGTCACTGCTACTCAATTGGGTAGCAATGTACTCTATTGTTTCACGCGTAACGGCTGACAAAGATTGGCGTGATTCAGATGCTCCTTTGGCCGGTTCACATGCGTCTTCGGCCAGTTCAGCTACTACACGGTCTACACCTCCACGCTCTATTCCTCTTTGCTTGAGATGTCATCCTTAGTCCGCCGCCGAAGGAGTCTCGCCGTCGAACAAATCTCACAAGCTCACCGCTGAAGGACTCTCGCCGCCGAACAACTCTTGCCGCAGAATGACTCTCGCCGCCGAAGAGCCTCACCACTGAACAAACTCTCGCCGGTGAACAACTTCCACCACGGTGGCTCGTCTGAGAGTGAGGAGGGCTATAACAACCCGTCTGGGAGCGAGGAGAACTGACGGGCTAATGAGCGAGATGGTCCACAAGGGAAAAGGAGAGAAAAAATGTTAAGGGACGAGAGAAAAAAACCCATAAAATCACGGACCCACTTGAACCTGAGAGCAACTCAATCGGTATTAAATCGGGCTCACTGTATACATTGACCAATGAGCATGCTCATTAAATTCATATTTTTTTGTAACAATATAACGTTATAATCAATATTATTAAAATCGGAATGGTGGCCACTAATGCAGAAATGAAAAAATAAATGCATGCAATTAGGCAAGGAGAAGTTAGCGCATGTAATTATGAAGTAAAAATCATAATGCATCCAATTATTAAATAAAAAATTAGTGCATATAATTAGTGGAAGGAAAAGGTAAGCACAGGTGCATGTAAATAAATGCAATTAATGAATGCACGCAAAAGAAGAAGTAAAGAAATTAATGTCAGGTGAGAGGGCTAAAATAGAAAAAAAAATTAAAAAAGAAAATATCATTTATGAATAAAAGAAGAGAGGACCAAATGAAAATAAGCAGAAATAAAAAAGATGGATGTTAAAAAATGACTAGGCAATAAAAGGGCAGTAGTGTAAGGGAAAGGAAAATAAAATAGAAATAACTTATTACTCTAATTTGCTTAATATCTGATGAAATAAAGTAATAATTGATTTTAGATACGTAATACATTAACATTTTTTTATTATTGGTTCATGATTGATGAGTTGATATTTTTTTATTTCTTATAACATATGCGCTGTCTGTTTTTATAAATTAATATAAATCATATTATTTTAAATTATTTTTTTTCTTTGAACCCGATGGATATGATCCAACAACAATCCAATTATCTCGCCGGTTCCATTCATTTGATGGATCAAAAAAATAGTTTTGACAATTTGGCTATTTACATATTCTCACTTAATTGATTGAACTCACGTGAAATAAATAATATAATTAAATATTAACAACAAATTTTAGCTTCTTTAAATTACAATAATTTATTCAATAACAAGATAGTGATTTTCTTATTGTTATATTACAAAATTTTAGGGGTGCAAGAAAAATTCGACCAATTCTAAAAAATTATCCGACCCAAATAAATTGAAAAAAAAAATGGGGATCAAATACGATTTTGAATGATTTTTCAACTAATCCGTTGAAAGTAGGGTCCACCCAAAAAATTATAAGGGCTCATGAAGTTCGTTTTGTATTTATATTATTAATTCATTAGTGATTATTTTTTTATTATTGTTATAATATTTTTTAATATAATTTAATATATTGCTATCATATTATGAAACTCGTAGTTTTCGTAATATAACCTATAAATAAATGTACTTATTTGATATAACTGATTCATTAAAGGATGGTTTTTATTTTTTTTAAATGATTTTAAGGTGAATTTTATAAATTTTAAAATAATGAACATTTTTTTAGATAAAAAAATCAACCCGACCCGGACTATTTTCATCCCTATTACAAATTATATCAATTAATAATAAATAATGAATTATTATTTTATCATGTTGTAATGCTACATGGCATAAAAAGATGTAAGGAGAGATCATATATATTTTGTTAATTTTTTAATTAAATTAGTTTTTCCAAGTTTTTAGTTATATATAAATTATCAATCATATCTAAATCAAATTTTAATTTTTTTAATATTTTAACCCATTGTAAAATGTAAAAGTTTTTTTTATCGTAAAATGTAATGGTCGATTGTTTCGATCTCTCCTTTCTCTATGTCTGCACTAAATAGGAAGGAGGCGGGGGACATGAAGGTGTTGAAATGATGTATGAAAGAAGATAACATCAAGTAAGCTTCGGTTGTTAAATTATTTGTGACGCGTTTATGTTTATTTTTAATATGGACTGACTAATATGTAATGGGAACTCCAAAAGATTTTTGCCATCATATAGGAGTGCAGATACCATTTGGGTATATTCAACCACATGTTCCTTTTTTATTTGACCTTTTTTTTAATTTTCTTTTCAATTTTCCTATTTTCTTTTATCATTTTCTCTTTCTTTATCTTTTCTATATACAATAATTTATTTATTATATATAAAATATTAATTATAGAGGATTAATATAATATTATTTATTACTTATTATTTCATTAAATATAAATAATAAAAAAAGATTTTTACATTTAAATAATATATTTTAACAAATATTTTTAATAATTTTTTAATATACATATATTTTAAAATTTTTATATATCATATTTATAATCCCTATTTTTAATTTAAACACCCACTAAATTAATTAATAATATTTATTTTTTTCTTATCACATCAACTATTTCATTCATCATTATTAAATTTCACTCCGTCCAAACACCTCGAACTAATTTGACAATTCAATTATTCATCTAAAACTCGAAAGAAGTATAATTTCAATTTCCAAATGGATGGGGCCATTTGGTTATTGGATAAAATCAAGGGTTATTTCCTCAAACCACTCCTAAACTATCACGATTTTTTTATCTAACTCAAACTATGAACTTCATTTTTTAGATCCCTAAACTATTACGATTTTTCTAATTTTGATCCTTTAATTCCGTCGACTTCTCCATTATTTTTTATTTTTCATATTTGTGAAAAGTCCATTATACCCCTTCCTTAAGTGTTAGTCTATTTTTATATAAAATAATATATAATAATAAATTTAAAAATATGTGACACCCTAGATTTTCATTAAGGATAATTTAGACTTTTTATCCAAACACACATAAACTTTCCTATAAAAAGACTTAAAATCCTCTTGTTGACATCTTTTGACAAATCTGTCATCCGGTGACTAGGGCTTACGGAAGAAGAGAAAGAGGAACAAGGAGGAAGAAAAGGAAGAAGATGACGAAGAAAAAGAAGGAAGATATAAGAGAAAGGTATGTAAAGGGGATCCAACTCCCTTTTCCTCTCTCAATGGTTTGATTTGATTGTAATGAATTTGGAGTTTGAGGGCACATCGTCCTCATAAATGGATTGTGATTAAGGGTTTCTCTCATTAGATCTGAAAGATTTTAATATGTATTTCATATTTTTGAATCACCATATTTAGACTCACGTGTTAGGGCTCCATGTTGTGAGATGTAGGATGAACCCTAGATTTGAAAGAATGGATAATTTCGTGTGTTTTTCATTTGTTTTTTATGCCTATTGATATATAGATTAGGCCTAGACCCTTTAGAATGCTTTATATTGCAATTTCCTAAAATTTTATTGGAAAACGTGTAGAACACGGGCTGGAGGCTATTAATACGGGCAACAGGGCAAAAATACAGACATGTCGTATTTTCTGCTCCGAGCCTAATACGACTTGCTGAGAGTTAATATGACCTGGGGGGCAAAAATGTCCGTATTTTTTAGTGCGAATCAAATACGACCTGGAAGACTTTAATACGAGCGGAAAGGTAAAATATGACCTAGACGTATTGTCCTCATAGATTGAGTGTATATATAATATATTTAAACTTATTTTCAAAGTATTTATACTATGTATTGATGCTTGATGATTGTACACGAACCTAGATATACGTATGTGCATGTTTCCACGTAACTAGGTTAGAACATGAAGATTGAGCGACGTTAATGATTATTGTTTGACAAGCATAATGAACCCAGTTGTGGATGATGTTACATGTCGATCCTCTATGATATTTTATCGGATAATTGGCCGAATGATCGTTACATACATCGATAATGGTGTGTGTATTCCGACGTCACTCTCGGGCGAGAGTTCAGAATAATCGTTACATACAATGACAACGGTGTGTGGGTGAGAGGGGAGCATTGTCTCCTAAGCCTAACTAGCCTATTGAGAGGGCAACGACATAAATTTCAACTATCGGAAGATATAACTTTAATAGAAAATGACCAATGATCGATAGTGAATGGAATGATATCCCATGAAAGTGGAAGTCCAAAGAGTTATAAAGCAACTCCGAGAGGAGTTATGAAGACAATAGTTATGGTAAGTGTATCTCACTTATATGCTTATGAATTGAATGAATGAATGTCCATACTATAAGTATGTTGATGATTACATGTTTTCCATGTTATAGTTTATGAATGCATGATGATAGATTATTATTGATGATGAACATTAAGATCTCATGTATAGAGCATGGCATACATATTGTTACTTTTTTTTATAAAGATGATGCATATTATGTAGTATCTTGTTTACAATCATATCATCGCATGCATGGCCTACATACTTTAACAGGAAAATTTTTGCACCCTGGATCCGTGTAGGTGCATGATGATTTTGATGGATGACAGCTCAACTCATGATGAAATATTGCATTGGTCTAAGACGTCGAATCATTATGTTCTAGAGTCTTGTGATTATGTTTTTAAAGAGATATATTGGACTATGATTTTAAGATTTTTATTGGTTATCAGTGACGTTTTAAATTCTATAACATTACTTTTGACATTTTCATGAAGTTTTTCGCATTTCATTGAAAGATTCTTTTATCCTATTTAACGATTTTATGTTTTCATTTATTTAATTGAAAATCATATTATTTTATGATTATATGATGACGAATGGACTAACATAGCCAAATGACCAAATTGTCCTTGGCAATTTAAAGATAAAATTAGAGATATTTGATGCATGCATTTTTATACATATTTTACATCCATCATTTAAGTTATTTTTCATAGTTTTTATCATTGCATGCGTCTATTTTCTTATTTATTTTCTTAATTTCTTTTGAGTCCAAAGCTACCCACTTCTGTTTGATTTTATTCTCAGGATCATTATTTTGGAGGTGCAAAATGATCGGATCGAAAAAGGACGCAAAACGGAGTACAAAGAGCACATATGATTGAGTTCAAGAGAAACCCGAGTCGGGCTAGCATCATACCCAGACCGGGTTGACGTTAAAAACTGAATCGGAATTGATTTTTACTCGAAAATAAAATCTGAACAGAACCTGGCCCGAGTTGGATCAGACCTGGGCCAAGTTAGTACAAATTAGCCAAACTAGCAGATCACGTAATTTTTCGGCCAACTTTAACGTGGATTTAAATCGTGAACTCAACTCGGAACCCAAAAAGGCCGTCACCCCTATAAATATGGATGTACCACGAAGCCAAAGAGCATGTAATATCAGAGTTTGAAGCCCTAGTCGTACCAAAAATGAGAGACGAAATTCTACTGCACGCCACTGCAAATCAATCGAAGAAGTAGAGATTTTGAGATTTCAGACGATCGTTTGGAGCACAGTTTCGGCCAAGGCTTGTTCCAAAGACATCCACCACTTCTTGGGAGTTTGATTTACAATTTCTAATCTTTATTTTATATTTTCTCCCTCGAATTTGATGTTAATTCTTCCGATTATGGATTAGTTTAATTATTAGAGGGAGACTACGTTTGAACCTCAGTTTTCTCTTAATATATTTTATTGTTTAGATTTCTGAGAATATGGTTATGATGTGAATTTCATGTTTAATATGAGTTTATTAGTATCTTGCATTAATTTCATATAATTTTACATAATTCTTCAAGGGAAAATCGATCGGATTCTTCTTTGTGAAGAACTCGAGCCGAGTTGGATACAACCCGGGCCGTGTTGCTTCCTTATTTTTCCCGATCAGAAACGTTTGTGTTTCCTTTTGACCCGGGCCGAGTTATGTTAGTTTGATATTTTTGTTAGTAAATTAGTTTTAATTGCTAACAATTATATCATTAAACGGAGATTTGCAACTTAAAGCATCTTAGATAAAATAGATTAGAGTTGATCGAGTTTTCGACGTCTTTGATTTTACTTCTATTTAAGATAGTTATGTTCTCAAGTTTTTTAGTCATTTACTTCAAGCAACATTTCATATTAATGCATCTTAGTTTAGAATATATTAAAGTGGATTGAGTTTTCAAAGTGCTTTGATTATATTCTTTATTAGGGTAGTTAGGTCCTCAAGCTTTTGAGTCCTATACCTTTTATCCATTTATTTTCTACAAGAAGTCTATATTTAATTATTGATAATTAAGAGAATACGACAGGGATAAGAAGTCTGAGTTCTAACTTTATCTCACATTAATTAAAGGCATCATTATCTCTGATTGTCATCAATTCGGATTACTTTTATCTCAAATCAATTCTTGTTACTTTCTCAATTAATAAACTTAAGTTAGAAAGATAAGAATCTAGATTAGCCCTCGTGGGTTTGACACTCTATTCACTCTTTATTATTTGATACGATCTAGTATACTTGCTAGTATATTTGTGTTTAATTTGCATGCATCAAGTTTTTGACGCCATTGCCAGAGATTATTTCTAGTTCTATTTTTCTACTTTTGTTTGTTAACTTGATTTTTTTTCTCTTGCACTTTTGTAGATTTTATTGCATATTTTTATTTGGAATTCATTACTTCATATACTTTCACGAATTTCTATTTGTGTATTTTAGGAAATTATTTTAAGACAAGTTGATCAATCTTCAATGGCGAAGAAGAATAAATTCAAACAACAACCCAAGCCAATTGAAAATAGCAAGATTTTCAAAGCTCCTGGAGAAGAACAACTTGAAGCTTTACATAGCCCTCAACAAGAAGGCGCTTCCGAATCTAAAATTATACAAGTTGGTACAAACTTTCCAGGACAAAATACATTCACGCCACCTCAAGCATGTGTAGACGAAACTGATACATCGCAAGACCCTCTAGTCCTGCTTACTCACATGATGGGGACGTTGCTAACGAAAATCTCCACGCAAGACGAATTTATACAAAGTATGGAGGTTCAAATTTTCAATCTAAAGCAACATGGTCAAGAAATGGATAGTACCCTTTTAACTCTACGAGAAGAAAAGTCCTCGACTAAATCAAGGACCAATCTGGAGGAGATGCTTTGTCAATTTATTTCAACCATTGAGAACAAGTTTAACCTTCAGGAGCAACTTATTCAATCTTTAGAGGCACACTTGATTCAGTTGACGTCTCAAGTTAAAGTCAATAATGATATTCCTCCGCCTCCACAATCATTCGAGATTCAGAGAAAATTTGAGGAGATGGAGGCAAAGATCCAAGCATTAGAGAAGCAGGTTGCAGATTTTTCTTCTCAATCCGACTCGTCTCAAAAGGCTTGCTTAGAAAATTTTCCTCCAATTGTTGTATGCCCATGCCACCATCAAAATTCTTATCAAAGATGGAGACTACGAAGAAATTATCAAAAAAGAGCATGGACTATGAAGTGGAGGATAAAGGAGACAAGTGAGTATATAATTGAAGATGCAATAGTCCGAAGGAGGAGCTGTCCTTCGAAAGTTCTAACTCCAACTACGAACTTGCCTACAATTCTGCCTGAACAAAAAGAGGGAGCCGCATCGTTCATAGCATCAACATCAAAGGCACCAACCACATCCCAACAATGGCGTCCAAGGAGTCCAAAAGCAATTCAAAATATGGAAAAATCACAACTTGACTTAAAAGGTAAATCCAAAATTTCTGATGAAGGTTATTGAAAGTTGGAGTCAGTTGGGTGCATATTCACTCACATCTAGTCAGCTCATCATATTGGATGTTTACGAGCACATCAACTAATCGCGGTACACATAACCCGGGCCGGGTTTCCATGAACCCAAGCCGGGTAGAAGTCGCTGCCCAAGATGCCACCACCCGGCGCAACCATATCAGGCACCCGGACCAGGTTATGCACAATCCGGACCAGGCTTCTTCCGCATCGATTTTGCCGATTGACTGCACGAAAAATTCGGCCGTGAATCTGGTGGTCGAGCTGCCAACTAACTCTCATAAATCCTTGGCATTGATTCCATACGATTTTCGAAGTAGAATGGTCACCCACCCGGGTCGAATTCGTCTACAAAACCCGAGCCAATGGGGTTTCGGGACCACATCACTGCCACCTCATCCGCCATCTTCGAGCCGGCGACTTTACGCCACACCGACGGTCCTTCACGCCAGTCGCGCCGCCTCAATCGTCTCCGACTGCCAAGAGTCCCCACCACCACCGCACTCTTCTCTGTCTCGCCCTCGATCGGCCACGTCCCTGATTTGTCGCACTACCGCCTCTTTGCTGCAAACTCCGGCGATCAGATTTGTCGCCCAGCCACACAGGCGCGGCTGCCTTCCTCTTCATCGACGACCATCTCCGACAACCAAACGTCGGCCACCGCAGCCTGTCTAAGTTCTGACGGCGCCGTCACCTTCCAGCGCCAGATCTCTACGTGACAGCCCGGGCTGCACATCTATATACACAACCCGGATTCCTCCCCAGAATCGACGACGGTCGAACATCCAGACCCGGACCACGCTTCGCGTAATCTGGCTTGCTGTCGACTCTTCTTCAGCCCGGGCCACGCCGACTATTTACTCGGGCCGGGTTCCTTGCACAGTGTGATTCAGATCACATTTTTCATGATGCAACCTCGCCGAAAAATCATAGCCTGTCGCTCCCATGCTTCTTCGATGCTGATAATGAAGTTACCCAATAGGAAGACCGACCACCGCGACCTACAAGTCTCGAGTTCCGTGACTCTACCCAACGAAAATGCTATCGGCAGACATTCTTCTTCACTATTACTCCCACCCGGTATGCATGTTTCAAAACAATGGAAGATTTGAATATTGATACTGATATTATGTTATTCTTTGAGAGGGTAGGGATGCGGACCTTTCTGGATCAACGATGGTCGACATACGAGAAATTGTGCCATGAATTCTTCATTTCTTATGCTTATGAGTGCTCTGCTCGGCGCCATCGAGTTAGCTTCTGACTTTTTAATACTGAATATAGCTTTTCTATGCCGGAGTTTAACTCTATTTATGGATTTCCCCTACTAGAGTCTTCTACTACTTCTCCTGAGTTTCAGGGAGCTGCCTTCTGGAAAGCAATAACCAATGATGAGCCATTCCTTCCATTCCGAGCAAAGGCGAGTCTTATTCAGAATCCGATATTTCGATATATTCACAGGATCATCTCATATACCATCCGTGGTAGATGAGAAAGCGAGGGTGCCATTAATACTACAGAACTGAACATATTATGGGCTATGGTGGAAGGAAGACAAATTAACATAAGTGCCATCTTAGCCGATAATTTTCATAGATAGACCACTCGGACTTCATGCAAAGTTATCAATGGTGGTCTGATTACTCCTATAGCCCTTTATTTGGGCCTTGACCTGTCCTCTCTTGAGCCCATCGAGCCCACATTTATTGGGATGACCACAGTTCTTCAGATGAACCTCATCGAGAGGACTTCAGGTGGTCAAGTTTCGCAATAGGGTCGAAACATTGCCGTGCACTGATGCTGATCGCTTCACTGGCTTTGATCGCACGAACTGGACATACTTTCCTTCTTTGAGACAGGTGGAGCCTTGTCACATAGAAGTAGGGCTGAGCACGGGCCGGGTCTACCCGGTCGACCCGGCCCGGCTCGATTCGAAAAACTGGGAAAATAATCCGGCCCGGATTAGATCCGGGCCGGGACCAGGTCTCTAGAATGGAAAATCCGTCGGTATCGGGTTGGGACCGGATCTACAATGCAGATACCCGACCCGGACCCGACCCGATATCACTTACTATATAAAACCTCTCTCTCTTTTCCCCTCTCATTTCAATCTTTTTCTTTCTCTCTCTCGCCCTCTCCCTCTCTCTCACGACGGCGACGACGGCGGCGATGGCGATGACCCTCGACTCCGGCCGTCCTCTCCTTCCCTCTCCTCTCTCTCTACTTCGGCCACCTGACCGCCGGATTCGGTCGCCTGGCGGCCAGATCCGGTCGCCTGGCAGCTGGATCGGCTGGATCTGGCCGTCAGACGGCCGATCGGCCGACAGTTGCTAGATCCGGCCGCTTGGCAGTCGGATCGACGGATCTGGCAGTTGTCGGCCGATCCGGTCGCCTGGCGGCCGGATCGGCTGCCTGCGGCCAGATCCGGTTGCTTGACGGCCGGATCAGTCGCCTGGCGGCCGGATCGGCCGCGCGGTTGGATCGGCCACTGGTGGCCAGATCCGACCGTTGGATCCGCCAGGCAACCGGATCTGGCCGCGGATCGGCCGTCACCTGCCAGCATTTCGAATTTCCGGACTCAAACTCGGTTCGATTCTCGGTCTATCGGGTCTGACCCGATCCCGGACCCGGCCGGGTCCGGTACCGGGTCAGAAAATTTCCGACCCGACAAAAGTCGGGCCAGGACCGGGTCCGCCTAGACCTGGACCCGATCCCGATTTTGCTCTGCCTTACATAGCAGACCCTCATGCACACCCTGATCCAGATGATGAGGCTCTAGTACCTCTACAGGACGAGGGGCCTTCACATCACACGCAGCCACCCTTTATGGCCCCAAGTCCACCACTTCAGCACAGATCTTGCTCTCAGTTGACTTATGCTTCAGCCCCTGCTAGTTTTGATGTCTCGGCTATGCATGACACATTGGCCGCCATTCTTGCGGGCCAGGAGCGACAGCTCAAGCTGATGCAGCAGCACCACCAGGGGACTCAAGCTCAGTTTCGATAGCTTAGCGACCGTCAAGTTCACCTTGAGCAGTTGGTTCAGGACTTCTTTGGACAATATCCACCACCTCCACCGCCTCCAGAGATGGACAAGCTGGTCGTGTCTTTTTCCTTCTTTTTTTTATCTTTTTGAGTCTTTCATCTTGTACTCCTTACCTTGTCTGGCTAACACTAAGGACAATGTTTAGTTCAAGCTTGGGGGAGATTATCTTTCATGCATCATATTTACTTATTGTACTGCATCAACATATTTGTTTTCTTCGAGTTCATTTCAGTATTGCATGTTTGCATTATCTTTGCATCTTATGAAAATCTATAAAAATTTCAAAAATCACAAAAATACCATTCACCATCATTTTGCCTTATTGTTTGTTCTTCTTATTTGCACTTAAGTGAGATTCAAGTACACCCTGTGCATTTATGAAATTCTATTACCATAATTTTATCTGTTCCATCACCTTAGTGTTGGGTAATTAGAGAATGTATGTTGCCAAGTAAAATTATGAATACTTAGACCACTGATTCTTGTTTATGCTCGCATTTCATTTCTTATTTTTATTTTATGTCTTGATGGTAGTAGCCTTTTTATTGAATGCATAAAGTATTTTGTGAGCTTAAAATAAATAGATTTGAAAGAGGGTTAGTTAAACCCCAAAAGTTATAAGAAGGTATAATTGTGTTATCCGGAACCTGTGAGTGTTCAGGTGATTAGATCCATAGGGAATTCTCGCCTGATGACTTAAGGGCAACTGCTCTGGGATCCGTCGGTCGAAAGCCCTCTACATGGACTACCTTGCCCAATATGGAGAAACACAAGAGTACCAAATCAGTAAAAGTGACAAGTTTTAAACGATGCATAATTGTGTTATCCAGAACCTTGGTGTGTTCGGATGATTAGATCCGTAGGGGATTCTTACCTAACGACCTAAGGCCAACTGGTCTGGGATCCATCGGTCGAAAGCCTGCTACATGGACCACCTTGCGCAATATGGAGAAGCACATGAGTAATCAATTCTATAAATCAATAAGAATGTGAATAAAGTAAAATTAAGCTCACTCTATACTTTTTGCATTCAACATTAATGCTATTATTTGATAGAC
This sequence comes from Pontederia crassipes, assembly GCA_030549335.1. Taxonomy (NCBI): domain Eukaryota; kingdom Viridiplantae; phylum Streptophyta; class Magnoliopsida; order Commelinales; family Pontederiaceae; genus Pontederia; species Pontederia crassipes. The sequence goes on from CM060198.1 coordinate 8,117,004, forward strand.
TATATGTTTTCTTGCACGGAGCTGAACTAGAATAAGTTTAAACTGTTTAAGATTCAGAAATTTTATAAGGCTGGTCTATGAATTGTGGATAGATACTTTGGTGATTGACTTGTAAAACGATCGTAATAGAAAAGTATTAGTCATGGGGTGGAGACTATGATGGTTCATTTATAATTCTTGAGTCTTGCCTTGGAGCTTGCTTGAGGACAAGCAAGAGTTCAAGCTTGGGGGAATTTGATGCATGCATTTTTATGCATGTTTTACATGCATCATTTAAGTTATTTTTTGTAATTTTTATCATTGCATGCATCTATTTTCTTATTTATTTTCTTAATTTCTTTTGCCCAAAGCTACCCACTTCTATTTATTTTTATTCTCAGGATCATCATTTTGGAGGTGCAATCGAAGAAGGACGCAAAACGGAGTACAAAGAGCACATATGATTGAGTTCAAGAGAAACTCGGGTCGGGCTGGCATCATACCGGTCCGGGTTGATGTTAAAAACCGAATCCGAATCGATTTCTACTCGAAAATAAAATCTGAATAGAACCCGACCCAAGTTGGTTCAGACCCGGCCCGAGTTAGTACAAATCAGCCAAACTAGTCGATCGCGTGATTTTTCGGCCAACTTTAACTTAGATTTAAATCGTGAACTCAACTCGGAACCCAAAAAGGCTGTCACCCCTATAAATATGGATGTACCACGAAGCCAAAGAGCATGTAATCTTAGAGTTTGAAGCTCTAGCTGCACCAGAAATGAGAGACGAAGTTCTACTGCACGCCACTGCAAATCAATCAATAAAGTAGAGTTTTCGAGATTTCGGGCGATCGTTTGGAGCACAGTTTCGGCCAAGACTTGTTCCAGAGACGTCCACCACTTTTTGGGAGTTCGATTTACAATTTCTAATCTTTATTTTATATTTTCTCCCTCGAATTTGATGTTAATTCTTTCGATTGTAGATTAGTTTAGTTGTTAGAGGAAGACTACGTTTGAACCTCAGTTTTCTCTTAATATATTTTATTGTTTAGACTTCTGAGAACATGATTATATTGTGGATTTCATGTTTAATATAAGTTTATTAGTATCTTACATTAATTTCATATAATTTCACATAATTCTGCAAGGGAAAATCGATCGGATTCTTCTTTGTGAAGAACTCGGGCCGAGTTGAATACAACCCGGCCCGTGTTGCTTCCTTATTTTTCCCAATAAAAAATGTTTGTGTCAGCCCAGGCCGTGTTCCTTTTGACCCGGGCCGAGTTATGTTAGTTTGATATTTTTGTTAGTAAATTAGTTTTAATTGTTAACAATTATATCATTAAACGAAGATTTGCAACTTAAAGCATCTTAGATAAAATAGATTAGAGTTGATCGAATTTTTGACGTATTTGATTTTACTTCTATTTAAGATAGTTATGTTCTCAAGTTTTTTAGTCATTTACTTCAAGCAACATTTCATATTAATGCATCTTAGTTTAGAATATATTAAAGTGGATTGAGTTTTCAACGTGCTTTGATTATATTCTTTATTAGGGTAGTTAGGTCCTCAAGCTTTTGAGTCCTATACCTTTTATCCGTTTATTTTCTACAAGAAGTCTATATTTAATTATTGATAATTAATAGAATACGATAAGGATAAGAAGTCTGAGTTTTAACTTTCTCTCACATTAAATAAAGACATTATTATCTCTGATTGTCATCAATTCAGATTACTTTTATCTCAAATCAATTCTTGTTACTTTCTCAATTAATAAACTTAAGTTAGAAAGATAAGAATCTAAATTAGTCCTCGTGGGTTCAATACTCTATTCATTCTTTATTACTTGATACGATCTAGTATACTTGCTAATATATTTGCGTTTAATTTGCATGCATTAATATTAGAGTTTTAATCCTATTACATCACGTGTTTAACTATATTCCAACGTTTATTCTTCAACCAAATGGTTAAGTGTCACCAAAGATATTATGACGTGTGTGATAAATGAGGTTCATGCTGACATTGTCTTCTCCCTTCTTAGACGAGTTATCCTTGGTAGAAATGGATTTCAAAACTCATTAAAATTTAATTTTTATTTGGTTCTAAAACACTAAATGATGTGACATAAAAATTATAATTTGATATTTGGATGTAAATTCCGGATGGAGACCAAAATTTGACGACAAAGCTAACTAATCTGACGTAAAGAGATAAAAGCACAAACACAACTGATGATGTTTGACGCAATTCTTACATTAATTGAGAATTCAAATTCTTAGATTTGAAAGAATATTGAACATTGACTAGAACTTAATAAGATCATAACTTAAAGTTTTTATTAGGTTCACTCTCAAAAGTCATGATGTTTGACATAATTTACTAGAAATCCAAGTCTAATTTTATCAACTTTTGACATCCGAACACAACTGATGTTCATATTAATTATCACTTAGTGAATTTCTTGTACACATTATACTTTTATCTTTTGATTGGTCATACATATGACAAATCTATTAGTACTCAACAGGTACTTGATATTGAACTCCAACAATATTGATTTCCTTTTGGGAATTGATAAGAAAAATACTAAGCTATATAAATAGGAGAGAGAATTTGTTACAACTAGTATTTTTATTTTTCTCTTCTCTCTCTTATTTGGATCTATGTTTCTGCTTGAATGTATTACAATAGCAATTGTGTTTGTTGGGAAATCACATTAATTTCCGATGTATCTCAGATGCACCAACAATTCTTTTATTTTGTTATAGTTGTGCTGTCGAATAAGAAATCATTTCTGAGTTAGTTATTAAAGATCTGAGTCAACCAACATTTAGATTAACATCCTCAATTCATTAGATTTAACTTTTAACTTTTGGAATCTTGTCATAATTGCTTCATCAAAAAAGACAAATTTTAGTTCGGTTAACTTGAAGACAACAATACCTGGTTTGGTTCATCTTATTTACTTCGGTTCTACTATGGCCTAATGACAATTACAAAAAAAATGATTAAAGATTCGTGTTGTTTGTATTTGTTTATTTGATTCTTATAGTTAGTCACTCTAATTTCCCATACTTTTTCCATTTTGTTTCTTGGAACATTTTCTTAGGTTAACTTTATTTTTTAACAAAAAATTAAGGCGGACATTCCTCAAATTTTTATTTGTTGTACATTTATCCCAAAATGAATTTGGTGAAACATGAATACATTGTCCAAATTTTGGAATCAACAATCTTTTTGCATTAATAAGTTCATAAGCACAAGACTAATAAACATTTCAGTCACCGTTATTTTTTATATTTTAATTCTAGCATGAATTCGTTTATTACTTTGCAACCATGATTTGTAGTATCTTTAATATTTTAATACATCGTTTGCCAATATTTTAACGTCACCATAGATTTCAATGGCATGTTAGCTCATAACCTAGCAACCAGCTATGTAATGAGTGCAAAGGACCAATCTTAAAAAGAATTGAGTAGATGGGACTAAAAATTAACACCAAGAACAAAGTTGGAGGACCATTCTTAAAAATTACTCTCAAAAGCAAGTAAATTAAAAGTGAAGCAAGATTGAATCATTATAAAAGAAAACTTTAATGAAGCCCACATTTTTTTTCACAAAATCCAATTTCATGCAGTAATATAGAGATACACAAGTCAGAGATAATATAATTAAGAGAAAAAGGGTGATAGCATAATTCTTGACATATTACAAGGACATTTCTGGTATGGAGCAATCTATTATTTTTTCCCATTTTTTAAATTTGGTCTCAAAATATTAGTATAATTACAAACACATGCATATTTTAATTATATACGTGCTGATGTGAGATCTCACGGTCCAAGTGAGAGCGCGTTTCCGACCATTCAGAATGCGATCCTGCGGGTGATTGAATTCCTCGCATTCGATCTTTCCTTCCTCCTCTCTCACTCTCTCCCTCTCAAATCCGATCCTCTCTCTCCCCGGCCAGATCCAGCGAGTTCAGCTTCCCTCTCTCCCTCTCTAAGTTCCGACCCTCTCCCTCCCTGACCAGATCCGGCGAGTTCAGCTCCGAGATCACGCCCAAGTCGCCTCGCCTCGCCGCCTCAGCATCCAGGTCACCTTGTTTCGCTGCTGCAGCCTCCAAGTCGCCTCGTCTCACTGCCGCAACCTCCAGGTCGCCTCATCGGCGGCTTCTAGATCGTGAGAGAGGTCATCGGCTCCGAGATTGCAGAGTCTTTTGCTTCGCCGGCCTTCAGATCGCGAAAGAGAAAGAGAAAGGGTTTGCCCTCGCCAGCGTCGCCCTACAAGTTCGCCGCCCTCCCGTCGCTACGGCCACTCTCGCCGTCGATCAGAGAAAAAAGGGGAGAAAAATGAGAGCTTCACGTGAGAGAGGAGAGGGCTCCAGACCGGCCGTCCTCTTCGTATCGATCGCCGGTGTCGCGTCCCCTAAGCTCGCCGTTGATCGGGGAGAAAGGGGGAGGACTTTACGTGGGAGAGAGCGCTCTGCTTCACGCGCACACCCATTTTACGCTTAATATATTATACTCATGTTAAATAATATAATACACACTTCGCACATATAAATATATTTATCTATATTCTACCGCATTTCAAATATAACTAAAATCTATGTAAAAGTAGATAATATAAGTCATGAATATAATTCTTCACAAAGAAACAACGTATTTTTTATAAGAAAAATCTGTGGTGCACAGAATGTTAGAAAAAATCAGAAACAATTAAAATCATTTGTAACAACATATATTCGCATACTTTAAAGTCTTTATATACATAATGAAAAAGAGTATAAACTACTTATTATTGCACATGAAAACTCGTGAAAAAACAACTCTACACACATTTGAAATAATTGATCTTTTGTAATAAAACCAAAATAATTAATCTTTACAACAGTCCAAAAGAAACTAAATTTGGAAGTATTTTATTAAAAATATTAATATTTCAAGATGTTTATGCCCAAAAGTTTTCGATGAAAACTTAATAAAAGAAACTTACACAACAATAAAAATTGAAAGTTCGGCCTTGACGTCGAAACTTAGACAGTTGGAAATCGTTTGCGACATTTACTTTTTTGCGAATCGGTTCTGTTGAAAACTCATAAAAAATTTTGAGTTCTGATGGATTTTTTCGATTTTCCGACCGATGTGTCTACCGGAAAATTTTATTTTTCTTGTAGTGATTAGAATGATAAGAGCTTTGACCAGGAAAACATGCAACAAAGATATCTTTGGACGAGCAAATTTGAAATATTTGCCACCTGCAACTACAATACAATCCAGGTGTTTTTTTTTTATTTTAAGAATCAGCCATTTTAGGGTTGAAAAAAGAAAGAAAGTTAATATCAATTGAGGAAAAAAATTGAAGAGAGGCCTTGACATTCTTTTCTTGAAAAGAGATTTACTAATTTCTTACCACCAAAATTTACTAATAATGCTATTAAATTACTATGGTTCGCCATATATGGTGCATAAAAACACTGGAATAAGAAAGCCACAACTTTAGGTTTTTGCTCCAATAACACGATCCATCTAACCAAAAGTAACGGGAGTAGAATTCAATTCTTCAATTTGCGGCACATCCTCCAAATTGAACTCTTGCAAGTTGTCTACACATGGCTTTCTTTTTGTCAATGCTGGGTCCCTGCCAAAGTAAACTCGAACAGTCATGAATCAGTTATCAAACTAAATAATTGAATTTATGCACAATTTAAGTCTCAATCGTTAGACATTGTAGCTAACCTCTGAATGTGATCAAGAATAAGAAGCCTAGCTCCAGTAGGGATTTTGACATCTCTAAGAGCACTGGAAAGGAGAATAGACGTCAAAGAACTATACTTGGATCAAGTCACATATATGTACTTTCAGATTTTCACCGCCCTCCCGTTGCCACGGCCACTCTCGCCGTCAATAGGAGAACAAGGGGGAGGAAAAATGAGAGCTTCACATGAGAGAGAGGAGACGGCTCCAGATCGCCGTCCTCTTCCTATCGATCGCCGGCGTCACGTCCCCTAAGCTCGCCATCGATCAGGAAGAAAGGGGGAGGACTTTACGTGGGAGAGAGGGCTCTGCTTCACGCGCACACCCATTTTACGCTTAATATATTATACTCATGTTAAATAATATAACACACACTTCGCATATATAAATATATTTATGTATATTCTAGTGCATTTCAAATATAACTAAAGTCTATGAAAAAGTAGGTAATATAAGTCATGAATATAATTCTTCACAAAGAAACAAGTATTTTCAAATTATAAGAAAAATCTGTGTTGCACAGAATGTTAGAAAAAATCAGAAACAATTAAAATCATTTGTCTACACATGGCTTTCTTTTTGTCAATGCTGGGTCCCTGCCAAGTAAACTCGAACAGTCATGAATCAGTTATCAAACTAAATAATTGAATTTATGCACAATTTAAGTCTCAATCGTTAGACATTGTAGCTAACCTCTGAATGTGATCAAGAATAAGAAGCCTAGCTCCAGTAGGGATTTTGACATCTCTAAGAGCACTGGAAAGGAGAATAGACGTCAAAGAACTATACTTAGATCAAATCACATATTCATTAGTACTTTCAAATTTATGGACAAAACTCACCTGTCTGTCAGAAGAGGCAGAGTTGCATCTGTGAGTAACCCGTTCATGAAGTTTCTCACATACATTTGGAGGCCAAGATCCACCAGACAGCTTTTTACTTGACAGTAACCTACATCCGTCGAATGCCTATTCGATCGCATAAGTGCCTGCATTATTTTCACAAAAAGAAAATTAAGAGCGGACACATGCTTGAGCAACTATAACTAGGCTTCTTAAAAAAATTCATAACTAGCGAAGGCAAGGTTGCACAGGCTAAGCTCCCCTTCAAAATTAAGAGCAAGATCATGATGCCCTACTTTTATAAGCTCTGGGTATAATTCCCTGTTTGACAAGGATTGGTAGCATTTTGAATTGGCAACCTTTCTTAGCAAGAAATAGAACCAAAATCAATACTAAAATTAGGCCAAAAGTCACTATAAAAAAAATTTCGACAACTTCAGTAAAATGGACATTCTGTTTCGTATACATCAAAAGGACAATTTTAGACAGAAGTACACATATTTGGACATGATGGATTTCCCATATCATATTTATTCGTTATTCATAACAATTTTACTTATGTATGAACCTAGGACGATATGGTGACCTTGACAAGTATGAGTTGCAAAAAAATCTTTGGTACAAGTACTAGGTACACCAACCTATAGTTGAGTGAATAGGAAAATTTAAATGCTAACATCAACTGAGGCATTTCAGTTCTTAAAGGAGTTGAAGTAGCAATCTCAAGAAAGTGATTCTTTAAAAAATTGCTGAAAGGCGACGTCAAATAATATGATACCAAAGTCATAGCTCCATTGTAAAGTGCACAATGGATTCCTCTCGTGATCGCATAAAGAGCCACATCTGGCTGTTTCCTGGCGCTCATCAATGTGAACATTGCTCTATGCCCAAAACCGGCTACCATGCTGCAAGATCAGCTCAGTAAATAGACCTGTGCATCAAGTAATTGCAATTGCTCTGTCCAAAAGGCTCGAGGCCACACAAAGAGCAATTGATTTACAAAAGAAGGGAACAACAACTGTGAAAAACTTCAAAATTACCTGCTTTTAACGTCAATAACTCCAAGTTGATTTATCATAAGTTTATAAAAAGCATACATGAGAAGCGCATCAACACCAAGCAAATGTTTCTGCAAATTTTCTCGAGCCCATGACAGATCAATTAAATGTTATAATGCGCATTCTAGTTTGAAAAAAAAAACTATAAAAAAATACCAATAAAACACAAGAACAGTGAAGAGAAGGGAGAAGCAGGGAGGGACGGAATGGCGACCTGGGGTGTTTTTGATAACCGCAATGACCCCAAAAAGCCGCCCATGAAGGTGGAAGAGAGGGACATGGCGGTGGTGAGAACGTCCGGGGGATGTGTCACCTGCTAGGATCGGCACCCTCCCTCGAACTCCTTGTTGAACCAGGATCGTTCGTTTTGAACCACGCATGCAGATGCCTTACCGAGTTTGCAGCGGCCATAACCGGAGGCTGCGCTGCAAACCAGGATCGGAACCCAGTCTCCCACTCATCGCACCGCTCCAGGAGATGCTCGATCGGATTTCCAGAAGCCATGACCGGAGCAGAAAAGGCGTCGAGCGAGAGAGGTATTTATAGGGCGACGGTTGGGGAGTTACGGCTTTCTCTCCGTAATTAATTATCAATTAGTAAACATAATCGCGCTTTGTGCGATGGACGATATCATAATTTTTTATTGCAACAATTTAAAGCTATATTTGCTAGGAAAATTATTAATATAATTTTTTTCATTTTATTTTAGTCTATGACCCTGTATAAATTTTCCTATTAAAGAGTGTGTTGTAGTCTCCATCTTAATTTGACTCCGTTATTAACACGACTTATGCAATTTTTAAAAACTATATATAATTAAAACAAAATATTAAAATTTACATAAATTATATATAAAATGATATAGCAATAACTAATAATAAAATATATCAATATATAAGATTAATAATATGATAGATAAATATTTAAGATATCAACTAAATTCAATGGAAATGATATAAAAATGCTATTTGTTAATAAATAAAATTTGGAGTGTTGCTCAAGTAAAGTTTAATATCCTACCCTAAATAATAATTAGTTGTTATATGGTTAAGCTATGCGATCTTTCAAATTAAAAGACAAATATAAAAAAATTAATGGAGTTCAATAGATACTAGATATGCTTTTTAAAATTAATAAACTTAAGTTATCATAATTTTTTGTTAAATAAGTTTATGCATGAATAAAAAGAGAAATATTAAAATAATTTAGAAAATGATAAGAAGGAAAATAAAAAAAAGGAGAAAAATATAAATCTTATATTAATATATAATCTTATATAAGGAGAAAAATAAAAAAAAGGAGAAAAATATATAATCTTATATAAGGAGAAAAATAAAAAAAGGAGAAAAATAAATATAAATATGTCTAAAAGCGCTCCACACGAAAGACGCTTCACACACTCGTTAAATTCATATATAAATATATATAATTATATATAGCTGGTCACGGTTTCAAAGTAATATCTTTTCATCAACGTGATTTTTCTTTTATACTGTTTTTTAGTTTACAAGCATCATTCTCTCTCCTATTAATACTTCTCTCTAATTAACGTTTATCTCTCTCTCTCCACATTCTCTTTGCATTCATTATCACCGACAATTCAATATTTGAATTTTTATCAGTTTCTTTTTTGGAAGATGAAAATAACATTTATTACGAATTTAAAAAGGAGCTCCTACTGCTAAATGCTATCCGAACCAAACTCTTCGCTATAGATAGATAAATAGATAAATAGATGTTTTTTTTTGTTGATTCATAAAATAATAATTATATATATTACTTTATTAGTTAAAGTAGGCTAGGACGTGCCATACATGAATGTTTTAAATTAAAACATTGATATGAAAAAAATTAATTTTACGTACATTTTCGATATTCATGCTCTCTTTAAAAGTCTTTGATTTTTTCTCTGCGTATAAGTTTCAAGGGTCGAATTGAAGCAAATTATAGTGATTAATAACTTCTTTTTATATATTTAGATATTTATTTATTTACTTCATAAAAAATATAAGAAATTAAATTATTGTACAAAAAAATGTTATTGCGTTTTTACTATAACAAATAATAATATTGCTAAAACTAGGTACTATTATTGTTATTATTTGGCTACATGTCACACGTCATCTTATTATTTAAATAATAATTTAGTAAAATCTAATAATATTTTACTAATCAAATAAGATATTTATTTTATCCATTATTGTTTTTATAATACGAAATGACACAAATAAATCTTTATTAAATTATATTATCATTTTAGTAATATTTTATAAAAACAAATTGCATATTAATATGAAATAGATATTTATTTTATCCATTATTGTTTTTATAATATGAAATGACATATCTCAATCTTTATTAAATTACATTATCATTTTAATAATATTTTATATAAAAAATTGCATATTAATATTATATAGTTTTTTATTGGATCCAATGGTTTTATCAGTAGTTTCACTACATTATTCCATATGATTATTACACATTATGACAATATATTTTGGATTTAATGAGCATGCCGCCTGCTGAATTGGGTAGCAACATGCTCCCTATTGTTTCACACGTATCGACTGACAATGATTGACGCAATTCAGCTGCTCCTTCGGTCGGTTCACGTGCGTCTTCGGCCAGTTACAGCTACTACACCTCCACGCTCTATCCCCGTTTGCTTGAGAGGCCATCCTTAGTCCGCCGCCGAAGGAGTCTCGCCCGCCGTCGATCGAATCTCACCGCTGAACCACTCTCGCCGCTGAACGACTTCCACCACGGTGGCTCATCTGAGAGTGAGGACTATAGCAGCCCGTCTGGAGGTGAGGAGGGCGACAATGGGCCAACGAGCGAGGTGGTCCACTAGGCAACTCAATCGGCATTAAACCGGGCTCACTGTATTCTAACATTGACTAATGAGCATGCCCATTAAATCCATATTTTTTATAATAATATGACGTTATAGTCAATATTATTAAAATCAGAATGGTGGACATTAATGCAGAAATGAAAAAAAATAATGCATGCAATTAGGCAAGGAGAAGTTAGCGCATGTAATTATGGAGTAAAAATCATAATGCATTCAATTATTAAATGAAAAATTAGTGCATATAATTAGTGGAAGGAAAAGGTAAGCACAGGTGCATGTAAATAAGTGCAATTAATGAATGCACGCAAAAGAAGAAGTAAAGAAATTAATGTCAGGTGAGAGGGCTAAAATAGAAAAAACAATTTAAAAAGAAAATATCAATTATGACTAAATGAAGAGAGGACCAAATGAAAATAAGCAGAAATAAAAAAGATGGATGTAAAAAAATGACTAGGCAATAAAAGGGCAGTAGTGTAAGGGAAAGGAAAATAAAATAGAAATAACTAATAGCTCTAATTTGTCTTATAACATATGCGCTGTGTGTTTTTATAAATTAATACAAATAATATTATTTTAAATTTTTTTTTATTTTTTTTCTGTTGAACCCGATAGATATGATCCAACAACAATCCAATTATCTCGCCGGTTCCATCTCTGGTTCTTAACATATTGGTTATAGTTACTTTCATTTGATGGATCAAAAAAACAGTTTTGACAATTTGGCTATTTATATATTATCACCTAATTGATTGAACTCACGCGAAATAAATAATATAATTAAATATTAACATCAAATTTTAGCTTCTTTAAATTACAATAATTTATTCAATAACAAGATAGTGATTTTCTTACTGTTATATTAGAAATTTTATGGGTGCAAGAAAAATCCAACTAATTCTAAAATACTACCCGACCCAAAGAAATTGAAAAAAATTGAGAACAAATACGATTTTGGACAGTTTTTCAATAGAGCTAAATTGATTCGTTGAAATTAGGGTCCACCTGAAAAAATTATAAAGGCCCAGTCATTTTTCATTATATAATTAATTCATTGGTAATTGATTTTTTTATTATTGGTATAATATTTTTTAATATAATTTAATATGTTGCTATCATATTATAAAACTCATATTTTTTCGTACTCTATTCTATAAATAAATATACTTAAGTGAAAAAATTGATTCATTAAAGGATGATTTTTAGTTTTTTCTAAATGATTTTCAGGTGATTTTTATAAATTAAAAAACCAATTTGAAAAATAATAGATAATTCTTTTTGTACAAAAAATCAACTCGACTCGAACCACTTTCATTCCTATTACAAATTATATCAATTAATGATAAATAACGAATTATTAATATTTTATCATGTTGTAATGCTACATGGCATAAAAAGATATAAAGAGAGATCATATAATATTTTGTTACTTTTTAATCAAATTAGTTTTTCCAATTTTTTAGTTATATATAAATTATCAATCATATCTAAATCAAATTTAAATTATTTTAAATATTTTAACCCATTGTAAAATGTAAAAGTTTTTTTTACCGCAAAATGTAATGGTTAAGAAGGAGGCAGGCGACATGAAGATTGAAGGTGTTGAAATGATGTACGAAAGAAGAGAACTTAAAGTAAGCTTCAGTTGTTAAATTATCTACGATACATTTTATGTTTATTTTTAATATGGACCGACTATTATGTAGGGAAGTATTTCCTTGTAGATCCATGTAATGTGAATATGAGTCATAGATACCATTTGGGTATATTCACAACACGTAGGTTGGAAGGTAGAGACCAGGGTTGTTCCTTTTTTTTTATTTGACCTTTCTTTTCTTATTTTCTTTTATCATTTTCTCTTTCTTTATCTTTTCTATATAAAATAATTTCTTTATTATATATAAAATATTAATTGTAGAGGATTAGTATAATATTATTTATTACTTATTATTTTATTAAAAAATATTCCATTAAATATAAATAATCAAAAAAAGATTTTTACATTTAAATAATATATTGTTAACAAATATTTTTAATAATTCTTCAATATACATATATTTTAAATTTTTTTAACAAATTTATATATCATATTTATAATAGCTATTTTTAACTCAAACATTCACTAAAATTAATTTATAACATCTACTTTTTCTTATCACATAATTATTTTATTCATTATTATTAAATTTCACTCTATTCAAACACTTCGAACTAATTTGACAATTCAATTATTCATCTAAAACTCGAAAAAACATAATTTTAATTTCCAAATGGTGTGCCCATTTGGTTACGAGATAAAATAAAAAGGAATAAATCAATAGAATATCATATTCTAAAAAAATTAAACATATTCCTATGTATCTCTCGTTTGGTTCAAAGGGAATATTTTTTAAAAATATAATATTAGATAATTAAAATATTTTATCATATAGAGTTGACATTTAATATTATAATAATAGTAAAAATATTAATATAATACTATTTTATTAAAATTTTAACAATAAAATTTGATTTAAAAAGTTAAAAAGAATGAGAATAAGAATACTTATATTCTCCCCGTGTGAGGTTAAAAATGCTAATTTTAGCAACTTCGAGGTGGTTTTGCATTTTTTCAAAATTTGACTGTTTTAATCTTATTCTATCACGTGTTTGATTATATTACAAGAATAACATGATTATCCTATTCCAAGTGTCACCCCATATAACTCCCAAAAATGAGGTTCATGCTGACATTGTTTTATCCCTTCTTGTGGGCGAGTTATCCTTGTCGGCAGAAAATCTTACGTTTGGATGCCAAAACTCATTAGAATTTAATTTTTATTTACTTCTAAAAACTAAATGATGTGACATAAAAATTATAATTTAATATTTGGATGTAAATTCCGGATGGAGTCCAAAATTCGACATCAAAGCCAACTGATTTGACGTAAAGAGATAAAAAGCTCATGCACAAACACAACTGAAGATGTTTGACGGAATTCTTATGAATTCAAATTCTTAGATTTGAAAGAATATTGAACATTGACTAGAACTTAATAAGATCAGAACTTAAGTTTTTATTAGGTTCACTCTCAAAAGTAACGATGTTTGACATAATTTACTAAAACTCTAAGTCTAATTTTATCAACTTTTGACATCCGAACACAACTTATGTTCATATCAATTGTCACTTGGTGAATTTCTTGTACACATTATACTTTTATCTTTTGATTGGTCATACTTACGAAGAAAGTCCATGCTTAGTTGACACACAGTCGAGTAAAGGATACACATTATGTCACGTGGCAAAATGTAATTTCGGCATTACCAATATTTTAAAAATTGGGCCAGAAATCGAATTGACGTGTCAACAAAGTCAAGGTTCAATCTATTCGATTGAATTTTAATTGGTTCAATTGAATTTTTTTATATAAATATTGTTTATAATTATTTGAGAGTGATAAAATATATAAATTACTACAAAAATAATTAAACCAAATAATAATTATCACTTGTTACTAGATATTGGTTTATTGTAATTTGAATTTATTAAACATATTATTACCAATAGAATAGTGCTAAATTTATTTTCAACCTAAAATCATAATTATATTTTATTATCTTTCCATCTATAGTTCTCTTCATTGTGAACTTTCTTTGGTAACCTTAAATCATGGTAACCCGTAATAAAATCTTTCCACATTATTAATTTGTTGAAAAATTTGAACCCGATTTACTTGTTCAATATGATTTTTCCGATTTTTCATATTCTTGATTTTAACATCAAACCGGGTCGGCTCGAATGTCCGATCGCGACGGAGTATACTTGTCCGAACTGATTTTTAAAACATTGGGCATTACACAATCACTATGGCCGATTGCCCAAGCAATAGAGAAACCACTTCATCTCACGTTCGAACCCTGATATCTTGCATATTATGACAACAATTATATAAAGAAAAAAAGTATGTACAACATCCCTAGATCATATATGAGGTGATTTAAAAATTCAATCTTGCATATTATGACACAATTCATATGATGCTACTATAAGGTCAAGTAATAAAAACCATGACCAAGATAACTGTAATTAAAACTCCCTGTTTTGGTCAACTAACATTAGACAAGAAATATTGTCTTGATAATGCCCATTGGGCAAATAATTTCTGGAACAATTTTTGCCATTGGAACAAACTGAAAAATGTGGAGACATTTCCCTTTTTCTTTTCTAGCTGGAACTTGCAACATATGAACAGCCACATCAATTGCTGCGAGAGAAAAAAAGAGCTAACTGTTTATTATCACCAAAAGCTGCTGAAATGGAAGGAAGAAATCCCATGTAAATTAAGGATTTACTGATCTACACTTGAGAATTATTTATAGGAAATCATAATAACTTGATGAGAAATAGAAACATGCAACTTCATTTCCATACATTTACAAGTAACAACGGTTTCATCATTTGTGTTTCACACTCAAAGCTTAATTTGTCGGCAAGGCTGACTTTATTCTAGTACTTTCAACATCAAAGCTAAGAATTAAAAGAGATGATATCTGAACAGTCATGTCTGAAAAATCCATATACATTATTAGACCAAAATCCAAGCTTTGCAACAAGAACGCCGTGCCCCTTCCTGTTCAAATGTGGCAGTGTTTTTAGTTAAAAAAATCGGTGTCTATTTGGCAGTCATTCGTGGTAGGGAGTACCCTCCTTAAATCCATATACAAACGCAAGTATTCCTGATTACAAAAAAAAAAGGAGTGCCTATTTTGTGGACAGGATCTTATAATATATCTCCATTTGGGGTTCATACCAGAAAAGAAAAAAAAAGTAAAAATTGGATAAGATTTCATAAACCATTCAACAGATCACCAGAAAACCAATACCAAAATCTCCAACTTCTCAAGGGAAAAACATACAACTGCTTTTCGGAATAAGACGAACTGAATCAAAGTTTGAAGGATGCACAATAGCAACGTCATAATTCATTTGAACTTTTTGATCAATGGTTCGATCTGATAATCAATTTGCAGCAGAAACTAAAGAACTCTCTTATATTACAAGGAAAACAAAGAAAAAAAGAACTATGGAAAAATACATATGAACTGAAAAAAAATTGAAAAACAAATCTATTCTGACTACGGTTTCAGTTATGATTCATTCTCCTGGTTTCCTGATGTAACTAAGTATATGAAACATTACATCACCTCAAAAAGCATATATGTTTCTATAGTTCCATTCTATGGAAGGACCTAATAGACTGAAACAGATTTTTTTTTAAACCTTGTCCAAATGTTACTACTGCATGCAAATGCAAGTTTTCCTCATTACATAAGAAAAAGAGTGCATCAAAAGGTCTTAGAAATAAGAAGATTGTATATCAATGAAGTAGATAAAGAAAATATCACACCAGTTCCTTTCGGCCTTAATTTCTTACGGAGAGTAAACTTCTTAGAACAGAGCCAACATAAACAAAGGAGGCCGATAAAGCTTAGCAGTCAATACAGTCAATTACAAAGCTGACTGTTAATAATCATGTACGCTAAATTCAGAAAGAACAGCATATTATGAAGAGAAAAGGAAAGCTATATTGAGATACCAGTTTTCTACGAATTTAACCTTCTTCTTGAACTCCTCGCAAGATTTCATTAAACTTTTGCAAATGATGAGAACTGTTCCAGAGTTGCAATTAGGAAACCTGCCGGATCATACATATATTTGGATGTGCAAAACCACAGCTCAGTCAGAGAATTAAACCAGTATAAATTTTGTTGTCTGCCACTAACAACTTTGTCTTGTGATGTCATTATTATGCTATGGATTGGCAGATTAAACTCCGAACAAAGAACCCCGGGAAGTATGTACAGTTCAACCTAGGCGTGTTTGACATCATTTGCCTGTGGTTTCTTCAGCTTCATCGGTTAACTTGATCTCGATACCATTTCTCAGCTCCCGGGGATCCAACTATTTTCACATGATTATGAGGATGAAGTCCAGGGGGCAGGTGCACATCTACAGGGATCTGAAGGATTGGACACTCTTTGATCTCCAAACGTTGAAGAGAAGTGAGGTTACCAAGTCCTTCTACAGACCTCAGTCCCTGGCCCCAAGAAATAACTAACTTGTTAAGCAGACGTAGGCTTTGGCTATCTGGAAAAATCAACATGTCACCCACATAACCTTGAATCGTCAGACTCCGAAGCTTTGGAAGACACGAGCAAGATAGGATCTCAGGGTTGTAATACTTTGAGAACATTAATTGAGTAAGTTCCTGGAGAAATGGGAGCCTCCTCAACTTTGGGCAAGACATAATCTTTAGCGAAACAAGACAAGGAAAATCAGAGTCCTGGGCTCCATTCCACTCTTCCCATTCGTCCATTCTCCAAAACAACATCTCCACCAGTGATGGGAAGCAGCATTTTCTGCTCTCTCCGTCCTCTATGTCAGTCGTAGCAGAAAGATCAAAAGAAGGGAGCAGCAACTCACACCCAATACTCTTGATTCCCTTCACCGCTTGCATCATGAGCCTTTTGAGTTTAGGCAGCTGAGCCAGTGTTGGCAGGGATGTGCAACTGCAATTCAACAACCATAAATGTTCTAGTTTAGAGAAATAATTTCCATCCCCCAACCACGAGGGCAGAAGGGTACCTGGATATCCATCTATTTTCAAGCGTACAAGGTTGGGATGTGGTTGGAGGCAGTTCAACAGCTGTTCTGCCAATCTCCCATTCCTCTCCCCCTCCTTTTGATCATTCCTATAATTCCAAGCTAATGTCAAACGGGTGATTCCTCCCGTGGCCTTCAAATAAACTTCTGCCGGAGAAAAATCGGACCATTTAACAGACTCCAGCCCCTGTACTGTAAGATGTCCTCTAAGATTAATCAAGTCCTTCAATTGTCTTACTTTGCACTGCCAACTCTCATCTCCCACTTTGAAACATTGCAATGTTTGAAGGTTGGTTAGCCATCCGACCTCTCCATGCATATGACGCCAAGTAGATTTACGCAGATGTCGTAAGTTAATCAGGTCTCCGATCCCACTACAAAAGTTTGTGGAACCATCGAAAAATATCAAATGCAAAGTTTTCAGATGATAGAGTTTGTAGATTGATTCTGGTGTGGAATCAAAACTGTTAATGCCCAAGTATCGCAAGTGCTTAAGGCCACCAATTGCGTCCGACAATTTTATAGGTTTCTTATTCATTCCTTCACAAATGAGCACTCTAAGGCATGTCAGATTGTGCAATGATCCAACAATCGGACATTCTTCAACATAGTGTAACAAAAGTGTTCGTAAATGCTTAGACTTAAATAAACTCTCGAAATGTACTATTTCGGAATCATCCTTCACATAAACTGAAGCATGACGAATAGTTTTGGAAATCAATTTCGGGATACAAGACATTCTCTCCGTGGTTATCAATAAATATTCATCTTTAGCCACATATTGTGCTAAGTCATGAAGAAGATCATGCATGACGAATTCGTCCTCTTCCCAACCATTAGATTTCTGCAGAATTGATCTACGTGATAATTCACTAAAATAAACATTCCCAATGTCCTCTTCTTGATATGTCATTTTACCTTTCCCAAGTAAGAAGCCAAGTGACATCCATTGTTGAACTATAGACCGTTGCACGAGTTTAGAATCCTTGGGAAACAATGATAAGTACATAAAACATGGTTTCAATTCTACTGGCATGCGATCATAACTTAATTTTAATGCCGGCAAGATATCATTGTTTTCATTTTCATTATCCCATAACTCATTTTGCAATATATCAATCCATTCTTCTTCCTCATCTTCAATACGAAGAATACTTGCAAGCACCTTAACAGCTAAAGGTAATCCTTTACACTTTTCTACAATTTTTCTGCCAATATCTAACAAATTATGATGCAACTTATGGTCTCGGCCTTTAAAAGCAATATTAAAAAACAATGACCAACAATCATCAAAAGATAAATTAGTTAAATAAATAGGATTATTTGTTTGCATAATTCTTGCAGTGGATTCATTTCTTGTGGTCACTATAATTTTACCAACTCTGGCTTCAATTAAGGGTCTCCTCAAGGAATGCCAAAGCCTAAAATTTTGATTCCAAACATCATCTAGTACAAGAAAAAATGTATTTCCATCCAATTCATTCTTCAATATCCTACAAAGCTCATCTAAACTCATACTATTAAGATTAGCATGCTCATGAGAACTTGGTCTGCCATCTCTACTATTAGAAAGGGAGATAATAATTTTTCTTGTTAGAGTCATGACATCAAAATCTTCAGACACACATACCCATGCTTTCAATTCGAAATGTTTGGAAACCCTTGGATCATTGAAAACCAATTGTGCAAGAGTGGTTTTGCCTATCCCACCCATACCAATTATTGAAAGGACGCTTATCATATTCCCATCAGGTTCCTCTTGTAGCAACCACTCCATTATCTGATCTTTTTCATTTTTCCTGCCAAAAATTGGAGCCTCATCCAAAAATGAGGTGCTCTCGATGGGTTGCCATTCTTTTGTGCATCTTCTCTTGGGAATTTTTTCATGTAGGATAATGTTATTCCACTCATTTGTGATCTCTTCAAATCTTTGTCCAATCTCCCTCACTCTACTTGTCAAGTCGTCTGAAATAGAAATCTCAGGATGATAAGAGTTCCAGTCAGTTGCCTCGATATTGTTGCTCCTATCCATATCCACATGGCTTTCTCTCGCCTTTCTTCGAGCTTCCACTTTAGCACGCAACACTTCATACTCGTAGTCGTCCATCACATCCTCTGCATCATAGGCAATCTCTTTGAGCTCTCGAAGACGAAGTTGTTCTGACTTGTCAATTATATCACTCTCCTCTGCATCGTCGAGCACGGCATGGATCCTCATCATGGTTTTTTCCAGCTTTTGCAGCTCTTGCTGATCAACTTTTGTTATTGGAGGAGGCTCCTTTGAGAATGAAGAAGAAGAAGAAGCACTTGGGATCAACAAAGATAGCATCCTTTGGATGGTATCAAGGATTGCTCTGGCCATGTTTTAGATTACTTGCAATAACACTTGTGATTCTTTTGTTTGTGTCGATTTGATGCGAAGAAGACTACAAGTCGATAACTAAATTAGTCCAAGTATTAATAGAAATAATAAGTGATAAAATAGAAGAATAGCTAGTTGCAGCCACAATTAATTGTCAACAAGGCCCAACACCTCTCAATTATCTTGTTCTTTCTGTCTCACGGACCAAAAATTCCTTTGTTTGGATAAGAGGCTCACACCATTGACCTGTTTAAATAAAAAAAAATATGCATGGGCCAACTATTATTGAAATTGAGCTTCAGAAGAAAGAAAATAGTATACAACAAAAGAAAACATTAAAAGATCCTGACAAATTTAAGAAAAAGGACAAACAACGCTTCCATCTTCTATTGACGCATTGTGGACTAGTTAATGCAAATATTTACTAATATTAATATATAACTATTCAGTTGTATGTATTCAGACTATATATATATATGTATATATATATATCAACTTTTTTATCTCACCGTGAGAACTTCTAATCCTGGCTGACATAACCCATGCCCATTGGTTCAATGAACAAGATTGCTCCATCTATCCATTTTGTGCTCTCCTAGATGAACCAGTTCAAATGGTAAAAAAATCAAGTTCACGGACTAAAAAGCAGCAGTCCAAGCCAACCTGGCCTCTCTCAATTGATCCCCTTTCTTTTTCTTCTCAAAGTCGATCCCTTCTCTCGCCCGATCCTCCCCTCCCTTCGAGCTCCTGCTTTGAGGTTTGACAATGAAGACTGAATGCTTGCATCATATTTTTTTTGACACATTTGCGTATGTGTATATCAAGCCACCAATGACATAATATATATATATATATATATATATATATCAACTTTTTTTTATCTCACTGTGAGAACTTCTAATCCTGGCTGACGTAACCCATGCCCATTGGTTCAACGAACAAGATCGCTCCATCTATCCATTTTGTGCTCTCCTAGATGAACCAGTTCAAATGGTAAAAAAATTAAGTTCACGGACGAAAAAGCAGCAGTCCAATCCAACCCGGACTCTCTCAATTGATCCCTTCTCTCGCACGATCCTCCCCTCCCTTCGAGCTCCTGCTTTGAGGTTTGACAATGATGACTGAATGCTTGCATCATATTTGTTTGACATATTTGTGTATGTGTATATCAAGGCACCAATGACATATGTGTCCCCTAACAAAGCCTTTAACAAAATATGGAACAATGGGCTATTGCCAGATTATGTATTAACAGCCACATAAATGCGAGGTTTAGAAAGGAGGATCGTAACGTGGAAGTCATCTTGACATGTTTTAATTATACTTCAGAGTTTTATCATAGTTTCTTACATTCCAGTGTTCTCTTTTTTCTCTAAGGCCACTTGGACTTTAAATAAATTACACAACTTTAACAAAAAAATCGCCATGATTTCTAAACAGCATGAAATTGGTGGCTAGAAACTTGTACAGCAACTCACCTATGAATAATAACCACGAGAACAAAAAAGGCAGCAACTTAAATGATCTGTTGGGCGCTCGATATCAGAATGTAAGGAAGGGAGTTCCATTGGGGAAGAGGGAAGGATCGTTCATGAACTGCTACCACCTGCTGCTGCGCCCTCTACGATGAGGCTGCTACGCGCGCTCAGTTCAGTGATCATCAAAGGATGAGGGAGAGGGTCGGAAGAAGTAGGGATCGAGAAAAGGGAGAAGTTCGGGTAATGTTTTTTTCTTTTAATTTTGAAGTCTGAACCGGTTCGAGAGACGTAGGATTTGAAAAGCAAATGGATAGATGGAGGGATCCTGACCATTGAACCAATGAGCATGGATTATGACGGCTAGGATTAAAAGATTTCAAGGTGAAATAAAAAAAAATGATCTGACCCTAATATATAAAATAAAATGTTAACATGTATGTCGTACTTCAAACTCCGCCTATGTTTTATAGCCGGTCCCAAGCCCGGATAAAGAAGGAGGGTTGTGTTAGGCCCCGACAGTCAGCGTAAAACCCTGTCGAATCTCATGAACATGGATCAACGAGGCGTCGTATGATCCATGTAGCCGACCCCACCTAGTGGGATAAGGCTTTGTTGTTGTTGTATGTCGTACTTCAATTACATCAACACTGGTCAGACTGGGTCAAGTTGGACGATCGAATCAGATAATAATAAATTAATATAATATAATTAAATAGAACAATGAATTTGTGATATTGATGTTTGTTATTATTTAAATAGAACTCCGCCTATGTTTTATAGCCGGTCCCAAGCCCGGATAAAGGAGGAGGGTTGTGTTAGGCCCCGACAGCCAGCGTAAAACCCTGTCGAATCTTATGAACATGGATCAACGAATTGGCGTCGTATGATCCATGTAGCCGACCCCACCTAGTGGGATAAGGCTTTGTTGTTGTTGATGTTTGTTATTATTTAATCTCCAACTAGAACAATGGATTGTCATATAGATGTCTATTATCCTCTTCATGCAGTCTATAGCTACATTAAAACTGCAATGACCATTTGATTTACTAAACATTATACACACACACACATTCGTCTGGACAGCACTCTGTCAATGCTCTCAGATGGGTAATGAAATTGCTGTCTGATCTGCAAATTAATGAACTCTACTTCAGTTGTCATTTCCGTTGTGATGAAAGAGTTTGTTTCAACGCAATTTAGATAACGCTAGAACTATGAAGAACAAAACAGCTCAAACATGCATAATGCAGACATAATTTTCTATCGTCACTTTATTATTTTCCGTTTAGTTAAAAGCTTGCCATTCAGACATAATTCCTGTTAACTTATAATTCGAAATATGTAAGTTTCAAAAAAAAAAATTTCCCAAAGAGAGATCCAAAATTATTATGATCGAGAGTATGACGTTAATTAATAAGGTAATAAAATGCGATGTTACCTCACTTTACCAAAAGGGCTTTTTAAGCTTTCGGGGACTCGGGAGCCCCCTGCCATAAATCCTGCCCTAGAAGCGCCATTTCGCCCGATGGCAGTGGGTGTTCCGCCGGAGGCCGAGTCGATCCCGACAATCTCCGCCTCGAGGTGCCTCCCATGTGAGCCCGTGGCGCGGAGGCACGGCGCTAAATCGCCTCGTCCTCGTTAGCTGATATATCTGCCGGAGGCGGAGGAGATAGAGAAGACGCCGGAGGATGGTGACGGAGAGGAACAGTTACCCGATTCCAAGTGTTGAGCGAGCGACTCGGTCGAGTGACCGTTCTCCTTTATTATATCCGATTTTTTTTTGGCTCCAATTAATTGATCCATTTTTTTCTTGGTTTCAAGGCGACTACAAGATTATGAAAAATTGATCCAATTAATTACATTTTTAACATGGTGAAAGGAGTTTAATATATATAGAACAGTTATTATTCTTATAACAAAATTAGAGTCATACGTTAGGATGGTTATGAATGATTGGATTGATATTTTCTTATTTCATTCTCTAAATTTTAAAAAGCAGTGTTAATAGATTCAAGATGAGATGTAATTGCTCCCAGTTTCTCTTATTTTAAACAAGAATTACATATTTCAAAAAAGCGAGATTGAAATGGAAATAAAAAAAAATCTCTTTTGAAGGTGGCTTTTAGTCATACACGTCGGACTAAAAGATCGCTGCTAATATGTTACAAATAAAGAGGAATTGCTGACCTTTAGTAACTCTAAACTTATACCTTGTCCCTTTCTTCAATAAATTCGAAATATTACAATTATTTAATATATTAAAGATAAAGAGTAATCAGTAATGATTACCTGTACATAGTTATTATTGACAATAAATATCGTGTGATTTAAAACAATGGGGAAAAATCGAAACAAAATAGTATAATAAATCAGACACAAAGATGAGCATGAGAAGTGTGCGTCGGAGTAGTTGAATAGAACCCCCTTGCAGTGGCTGCAACTGCATTATTCAAATGTTTAGTGGTGGTGTCATTTGCTCCCGTCATCTCGGCCGCTCGCGGCACCCCGTCGGTCAGCAGATGCCCCGCCAGGAACTGTCCATGGCCTAGAGGCACGAGCGGTTGATGGCGCAGTACGGACGCGTGTACAAGGACGCGGTGGAGAATAATCGCCAGTTGGATCTTTTCCGCCAAGGTCGAGTACATCGAATCGTTCAACGCCTGGGGATCAACCAGTTCACTGATCTCCCAGTACGGGCCCTTGTGTTGGAGAGTTCCTCCTCATCTCAGCCTCATCCCGGCAAAGCTCAAGGCAGAGCAAGAAGTTGCAGATCCATATTGTCTTTGTCCTTTTGTAACAGTATTTAGTGTCATTTCGGGTTGTTTGTTTCATATTAGTTTTACTTTTAGTATAAAGAGACGTGTGTGTGGGTTGTAATGTACTGAAATTTGTAATTCTTTTCCCTTTTAGTATATTTGTCTTCTTCCTCTGTGACTATTCTTCCTCTACATTTCTCTCGTCTTCTTCCTTACTTCTGACATTGTTCCGATCGACCTCAGGCGATGAGTGGAGCTTGGTTTCTTAACACCCTGGCTCAAGCCTTCAAGATCCAAGCTTTCCATTACCACTACCGTGAGCAACGCGACCGCGACCCTTCCATGTGCATATTTTAATGACTTCCGACCGGAGGTGGATTGGAGAACGAGGGGCGCAGTCATCACCCCCGTCAAGATTCGAGGTTCATGCGATATGTAGAGCATATTCTATTGATCCGCGCATCCTGACGATGCTGTGCCTTTAACAGATGGCACCAAGCTAGTAATAGATGATCAAGAACATGTGGGGAACGTCGTCGAGGAAGGCGGCTACACGAGGATGCTGAGGGACGTGTCCGACCCGAAGGGCCTCTGCGGCATGGCCACCGAAGTCGATGAAGGCGGGCATGCTACGTGCAAACTGTGATATATAAGATTAAAAGTTAATTACTGCTCAAAATTAATAAATGTATGCATGTTTATAATTAATAAGGACGATTGCACAAAGTCGATGGCTGGAGGGAGAGGTCAGAGACCTTTTTATAAAAAAATATTTTTTTATATATTTTTTTAGTCCTAAATCCCGTGCGATGCACATATATTATAAGAATTAAAATTAAAATTTAATAATTTTCAAAAGAGTTGAATAATATAAATTATTTTAAAACATAATATTTTAAATAAATATGTTTGCTGTATTCAAATTTTTATGTTCATGAAATAAGAAAAGAAATGTATTACATCAATATGATTAAAAATATATTTTTAAAATTTTACAATAAATTATGAAACACTTCCTTATAAGTTACATTTAAAGTCTCATTTGTTATTTGCCCATCATCGTCTTTCCTATTTGTTACTCTTGAATGGGCTACATAAAGTTGTCCATGTGTAGGGAGGAGCGAGAAAAAAAAATTAGGAGGGGCCAAAAATTTTTTTTGTATGGGTGGATTTGATCCCTCAACCTCTCAATATTTGAAAAATGGTACTTCCCAATAGCCTAAGATTTCATTATTTGATAGTACTTCCCAATAGCCAACTTATATATAATATAACGTTATAATATTAAAACGTATATGTAGTAGTATAATATCAAAATATTGGAGAGGGCCAAGCCCCCCCCCCCCCCCCCCCCCCCCCCCCAACCATACGTAGCTCCGACCCTGTCCATGTGTAAACACTGATTTCTTAAGAAATAATCCCACATGAAATAATGATTGTCCTTGACTTTTGTTAATGGTCATGGCAAAAGATATTGCGATTGGAAATTGCCTCCATTGTAGCTTGAAAGGCGTTCTTAAGTCAGATGGAGTCAAACTCATTCTTGGTATGAACACTTTTTCTCCAATATTATTTCCATTTAGAATCTTGGCTTCAATAACTTTATTTCCAAGTTTTGTGATAATCAATCTTGAGCCATTACATAATCCTACTGATGGATCAATATTTCTTAACAACATCACAGGTATCCCAATCTTCAAAGTGAGTGAATGATTTGGAATTCCAGAACATTTGATACTATTTAAAAAATCTGGTGTATGCATATTGTCTAAAGCTCCAAAAGAATTATCTAACATGCAAATAGTATTAGAACTTAAATATGACTTCTCAGCATTTTAGTTGAGAGAAACCATATAATTATTTATTGACTCTACCATGTTAAGAGTAGGAGCTAGTATTGCTCTATTTTGAATGTAGTTTATGTTATTTGAATGCTCGAAAAAATTGGATATGTACTTTCTACAATTGATGATATTGGATCATTACAATGCTTTATGAGAAGATCATCAGGAATCATTACTTTTTCATAATCTTCAAATGAATTACCAATTCTTCCATCTCCAATAGCTAAGATCCAATCAGTAAATTTTTGTAACTCGTCCAAATTTGAACATGATATATCTCCTTGTAATCTCATATTATTAAGAGTAGCATGTATGATATCTTATCTAGTACCTTTTGCAATGACTGGTAAAATTTGTCTAAAGTCACCTCCAAAAACCACTATTTTACCTCCAAATTGTTGATTCAAACTGGATCCATCATAAAATCTTAAAATATCTCTAAAAGTTCTATAAAGAGCTTCAAAATAATATTTATGCATCATTGGGGCCTCATCCCAAATAATTAATTTTGTCTTAACAATTAAATTGGCTAAAGGACTTCCTTGTTTTATATTGCAAGTTGAATCTTCATTTATATTTAGTGGAATTGCAAATCTAGAATGAGTTGTTCTACCTCCTGGTAATAAAAGGTATGCAATACCACTTGAAGCAACAGTTAACATAATATGACCTTTCGATCTAATTCCGGATGCCAATGTTCTCCAAATAAAAGTCTTACCAGTGCCTCCAGAAACCACAAAAAGAATAATTCACCTTTATTTTCATTCACTGTTGTTATTATTTTATCATAAGCCGACTTTTGTTCATTTGTCAAATTCATTAATAATTTGTTGTGTTCCTCTAATAAAGAATTTTTATCATAACACAATCATCGAGAATCAACTTATTTGTATAATTGTTATCTTCTATAGAATAGATAGGCTTTGACGTCGTTGGAAGGTGGGTATTAAATAGGAGTATTAGAATAAAGTCCTAGTATAAGTCAAAATAGACTTCTGGAAGATTAGTAGTAAGATATGTAATATTAGTACTATAGAAAGACAAATTAGGATTAGGATTATGAGTATTAAATAGAATCCGAATAAGGATTTAGGATTCGAAATAGATTAAAATTATTATTCTTTTAGTATAGTAAAAAATTTTAGATGACATGTCTCATGATTCTCATCACCTACTTAAACTCAAATTACATTTATTTTCATATTTAATCACATTTATCTTTAGTTATACATATATTAATATATTATTATATATAAAGTTAGTTATCACTATATTCTTATTTAAAAAATATGAAAATAATCCTTTATTAGTTGGTGTACGAATAAATAACGACTAATAATATAGATAATTATTTTCATGTAAGAATAAATCATGATAATTATTATCAATTAAAATATTAAACTTTTAATAGAAATGTAATTTTAGAATATTATTAGGATGCATAATAATATTAATAATTTAATATTAAACTTTAATTAATAGATAAAATGTGTCATCAGTTCATAATTATTATAATTGAAAAAATAGTTTACTTTGAATATTATTCAACTTTCAGTTATACATTATATATGAAGTTATTATTAATATATTATTATTTAATAATTAGGAAAATAATCTTATATGTGCTAGTGTACAATGGAACAAATTAGGATATTTATCAATTACTATATTCAAACTTTATAGGTACGCGTAATATTAGAATATATATATATATATATATATATATGTATGTATGTCTTATATATATATGTATGTATGTCTTAGACTAACATTATGAGACGCTCTTATCACACAATTATTATTAATAATTTATAAGATACAATTTATAGCATACCAACTACGTGTTGACCTCATCATGCATGACAACACGAGTTATTTATAAGTTGAATATATTTGTTGCTATCTCGCCACACTTAAATATTTATTTATTTACTTATAGCTCAATCTATAATTAGGATGTTTTTTAACCAAATAATATAATATTATACATATATATCTAATAATTTTTTTAATGTAAATAGTATGATTACAATTACATATCCGTAAATAGAGATCAATACGATTAGGATTATGTTTTTTATTTAATATATTATTTTTACTTATCTCTTGCATATTGCTTTCTAAATAAAACTTATTATATTATTCGATGTATATATCTAATATAATGCGATACATCAAAGTTTAATATACCAATCTAGTCATACATCATTTTCTTTCTTCACCATAACTCTCTTCAATCTAGTTTCAAAAGTTGATTTCGTCTCGTCGTCTACGTCTATTATTATTGACGCTTCATTATCTGAAATATGGCGCTTGATGGGAATTTGGAATGAGATATCGCACCATTATTATGTATTGATTCCTACAATCGATCAAAGAAAAAAAGTAATGAAAATCATTAAATAGATATAACATATTTTTTTCAATTATCTACAATAAACATAAAAATTTGAGTGTAGAGGCATCCATATTTATAGAGCAGAACAACAGGACCACACAAAATCATTATTTATTCAAAACGAAGTAGAACTAAATATCAAAATGAAGTAGGATATCTAAATATAAAAACGAAGTAGAAATTGTTTTTATGTTACATACTAATATTAGGAGGACGGAGGACGCGAAGCAGACCGTGGCTGCGGTGACTAGCGACGGAGATCTCTTCTCCGCTGTCCGAGGGGGCTGCAGACGGTGACGGGCGACAGAGTTCTCTTCTCCTTCGTTCGATAGGGAGAAGTACCGCGACGACGACGACGGCGGCAACGGGCGACGGAGATCTGGAGGACGCGAAGGAGGTGGCGGAGGCGGATACAAACCATAGAGAGTAGGGGAGGAAACGAATGAAAAAATAAATTGGGGTTGGCCAAAAAACGAATTTTAAATTAAATAAATGACAGGTGTCATTTGCCACTTGTCACAATTCTTTAATTATGATTAATTATTATTAATGATGACACATGTCATCACCATAATAAACCACTTCCCCATACTTATATATATATATATATATATATTATATTATTTTTTAAATGTTAAAGAAAGGATAATTCGTGGAAAAATATTATAGTCTTTAAAAATAAAAAAATTGAAAATAAAAAAATAAAGATTAAAATAATTAAGTGAAAAATATGATAAAATGTAAAACTTTAAACGCGAAATCGTTATAGTTTGGTGAGATTTAAAAAAAATCCAAATATTTATTCCAATGCAAGCATGCTTCATTGTATTTCACATCAAATGAAGTAAGGAAGTAACAGGAAAATGGCAGCTGCATTATTTGCTACTACTCAGTTACTTCCATCGATCCCGCAGTTTGCACGGTGTTCCTCCCCGCATCGATTCAAAGGGTCGGGTAGGAAGCCTCAGTGGCGATGCCGCAGAGGCCTCGCGGATCGGACACACCCCTCAGCATCCTCATGTATCCGCCCACCCCCCACGACGTCCCATACGAGTTCTTGAGCACCCAATACTTGGTGCCATCGGCGGACGTGCCGTAGCCCACCGCTGTCATGGCGTGGTCTGGAGCCGTCCTGCAGGGACCCATGAAGATGCCGCCGCGGTAGGACTGGAAATGGCTCCCGCTGCCATGTACGCTGACCCCCACAGGTTGGTTGGCCACAGCTCGGAGGAGAGCGGTCTCATCATTTGAAGGCACGACTTCGTAGCCGCTGATGATGGCCGCTCTCGGATAGGATGCGCTCCGGCAGGTTCCTTGGAATGCTACGTAAGGGTAGTTAGATTCGGCGGCGAGGCCGCCGCCATGTTGGATGATGAACATCAGGGCACGTGTGTGGTGGCCTCTTGTACAGCCAAAGTCGTAGGTGTCGCAGTCCACCAGCTCCTGTGCCGACAGAGGGATAAGTTTCCCTGTCCTAATCTTGATGAGGCCTTCTATTGCCGCAGCAGCGGTGATCGCCCAACAACTGTCTGTTTAATTTTCTCGCCCATGCATATACAAATCAGTACGAGCAACAAGGTCATGCTAGTAAAAGACATCAGGATGGATGTGATCTACTTACCGCATGGACCTTGAGTCTTGACGGGAGTGACGGCACCACTGTCTCTCCAATCCACCGCCTGCCGGAACGAATTAAAATCCGCATACCGAAAGGTCGCCGTCGCGTTGGTCACAGTGGTGGTATTCGAGGGCGTCAACCTTGAAGGTTTGTACCCGGTGTACATTGCACGGAACTCCTCGTTGGTGAGATCAGTGAACTGGTTGATCCCCAGGGTGTACTTGTGCTTTCCGGCGGCGTTGAATGATTCGATGTACTCGACCTTGGCCGAAAAGATCTTGAGCCGGCGACTCTTCTCCGCCGCGTCCTTGTACACACGGCCGTACTGCGCCATCCACCGCTCGTGCCTCTCGGCCATGGACAGCTCATGGCCCGGGGTCTGCTGACCCGCGGCGCTGGGAACGGCCGAGATGGCGAGGGCAAATGACAACGCTGCTAAACATTTGAATAATGCTGTCGCAGCCATTGGAAGGGGGGTCTACTCTACTTACTACTCAATGCACACTTCCAATGCTACAAGAGTGTCTCATTTATACTATTTTGTTTTGGTTGTTTTTTCCATTGTTTTAAATGAATCCATATTTATTGCCATTAATACCTCCTTACAGATAATCATAATCAATTACTCTTTATATTTAATATATTAATTAACAGTTTTCAAATTTATAGAAAAAGGATGAGAAGAGATAAGTTTAGAGTTAATAGTTAGTACATGCAATTAATGCTCATCAATTACTCTTTATCTGTAATATAGTAGCAGCGACAAAAAATTTATTGAGAAATTAAAAATGTTGTAAACGAATCAATAATAACTAGTCTAACAGGTGTCCTAATTAATTACATTCCTTTTTAGATTTCTAATATTAAAAGCCTATTTTTTATGTTCACAAAATGCTGAGCGTTGCTAGATTGTCATTTCCTGAATGTGACAAAGATACTTCGAGTTACACATCTAGACGTATAATGCGACATCAAGGTATGAGTGACGCAAGACCACGACACTCTTCTTGACGTGTGGCATTTTAGGATTCTCAACTGTCCATGTTGAGTGGGTATCTGCTCGAATGAACGATGCATGATCGTATCAATCTATCATCATAGTGCATAACAGACATTTTTTTGATACGACACGAGTGTGTGAAAAACTTGCTATGGGACGTAGGGGTGTTCATCCGGTTCGGTTTCACCATTTTTTCTTTTTTTTAAAATTATTTTTCTTACCTTTTTTATTATTTAATATAAAAATATGATATAATATTTATTTTAAAAGCATAAAATAATTTGTTAAACATTTATATATTATTCTACACATTTAAAATATTTTTAATATATATTTTAAATTTTTTAGTACAAAATATAGGTTGAAAACTAAAAAAAATAAAAAAGGTCGGGTCTTTCGGGTCGGGTCGGGTCAATTCGGGTCAGAATTTTCCGACCCATACCCGACCCGACCCAAACTTGGGTCAGATCAGGTCATTGGGTTCGCGGGTTGACCTAACCCGCTGAACACCCTTAACGACTAGTGATGCATGCATTTCATAACATTTAATTTCAGTTGTATTTAGGTTTATTTTCATAATTTTTTCATGGCATACATCATTTTTTGTTTTATTTATTATAATTATTTTATTGATCTCTTCAACTACTTTGGTGTACTATTTTTGCGGGAATAATGGAAAATTTTGGTGGATGTAGCTTGAAGGAAAAGGTTGGTGTCAAAAGAGAAGAAAATTATAGCTCTGCATCTGATATCATGGCCTGTGACGAAGATGTGTATGTGCCGCAACCTCCTAGCATTGTCGATGAGAGAGAAATCATGATAAGGTGTTGAAGTTGGAGAATGCTCTATAAGGGTTGCGGCAGGTGCCGCGAGCTTGGAATGCCAAGATGGATAAGGAGCTATTTGGGCTGGACTTCATAAAGAATCCACTAGAGCATGCCTTGTACAGACTTGGCTCAGACCAAAATTACTTGTTGGTTGGAATGTATGTTGATTATCTCATCATCACTGGGTCTAGCAAGAAAGACATTGAGGTATTCAACGATGAAATGAAAGAAAAATTCAGCATGAGTTATCTTAGTTTGTTGAGCTACTACCTGGGAGTTGAAGTCTACCAAAAAAAAAGGTGAGATTACCATTTGTCAGAATGCATTTTCTGCCAAGATATTAGAAAAAGCAGGGATGACTAGGTGTAATTTTTGGAGAATCGACTCAGAAAGAGGAGAGAAGGTAAGTCTGTGGATGCAACAAGGTATCATAGCTTAGTTGGAAGTTTGCGTTATCTCATCAATATGCGATCTGATCCAATCGGGATTGTGAGCAGGTACATGGAGGCTGCTACAACCAAGCAGTGGGCTGCTGTAAAACAAATCTTTCAATACTTGGCAGGAACGATCAACTATGGTTGTCGGTACAGGAAGTCACAATTTGCTGAGTCTAATTTGGTGGGGTTTAGTGATAGTGATCATGCCGGAGACATAGATGATAGGAAGAGCACCAGCTGGTTCATTTTCTTTTTGGGCTAGAGCTTGATCTGAACGACGCAAAAAAAGAAAAGTTGTAGCACTTTCATCATGCGAAACAAAGTATATAGCAGGTGCAGAGGCAACCTGTCACTACAAGAAAACTACCAATTAGTGACTAAGACTAGCGACTCCAAATATGGTGACGCTAACTCGTTGCAAGTAGCGTCCCATTAGCGTCTCCATTGGTTTGACAAAATGTGGCGCTACTTACCTCTCAATAGATTCCCTTTAGCATCACAATAGCATTACAAAAAGTCAACCCTAACACCGGCATCATGGCGACGCTATTGAGACACTATTATCGCACGTGCAGGTAGAAAAATGCTCGGTAGATTATAGTGTTGTATTGTCATTGATAGTATGCGACGCTAAATTAGCGTCACAACTACGGAGATGCTAGTTTGGCGCCTAACACAAGAGACAATATTGACACCGACAACTTGGCATTGACATTGTGAGGTTCTATATTAGCATCTTAAAGCTTGCAATGCTAATGCGCCACAAAAACAAGAGGCAATATTGGCGTCGACATGTGCGCTGTATTGGCGTCGACACTCTGTGGTGCTAAATAGCGCAATATTGAGATGCCTAATATATCAGGCACCAAGGCGACGCGATGTCATCGCAAGATGTTGAGAAACACATACAGCGCTTAATTGACGCCACTCCGTCGCCGATGTGTTTGAAGAACATATATGTTAATTAAGAAATAGATTAATTATATGTTATCTATATTTGTATAACTATATGTTTTCTATTTTCAGGCTAGTTTGTATAACCCTATATATGTTACTATATATATTATCCATACTGCACTTTAATGAATAAATAAATTAAATGTTATATGTGTACCTTCAACATATGTATTCCTACATCATATGTGTGTTACTTATATATGTATTCCTAAATATATATTTGTTACGTATATCATACATGTTACTTATGCATACAATATATATCATATCTTAATTATGGATATATTATTTTTATATTCTTAATCATGAAATTACACAATATCTCATATTTAGCACCACCGTAGAGATGCAATAACGTCGAAGTCGCGCCACACTAGCGCCGCAGTAATAGTCGATGCTACTGAGGCACTACTTGTGTCATTTTAGCGTCGCAAAATTTAGACGATGCCACTTCGATGCTAGATGGTTGCTAATTTAGTTTAACGACTCATTAGCGTCTCTAGAGCACCACAATAATGAATCACTATTGTTTTATCTGACCTTTTATTATTCTCACTTAATTGGGCACATATAGGCATATACATACACATATATACTTATAATACGTATACATATACACATTATCAAGGAACTAACAGGGAAGGAAGCACCACAGGTGAAGCTATTGATCGACAACAAATCTACTATTGATCGACAACAAATCTGCTGACCCACGGCGCCGCGAGCAGTCGAGATGGCGAGGGCAAATGACACCACTGCTAAACAGTTGAATAATGCAGTAGCAACCATTGGAAGAGGGGGAGGGGGAGGGGTCTACTCTACTACTCAATGCACACTTCCCATGCTCATGAGTGCCTCATTTATATTATTTTGTTTTGGTTTTTTTCCATCATTTTAAATGAATCGATATTTATTGTCAATAATACCACCTTACAGCTAATCATAATAAATAACTCTTTATATTTAATAATATTAATTAATAGTTTTCAAATTTATAGAAAAAGGTAAGAAGATATAAGTTTAAAGTTAATATAGTACATGCAATTAACGCTCATCAATTACTCTTTATCTGTAATATAGTAAGAGTGACCTTTAAAATTTATTGAAAAATTTAAAAAGTTGTAAATGCATGAATCAACAATAACTAGTCTAACAGATGTCCTAGTCAATAACATTCCTTTTCATATTTCTAATATTAAGAGCCCCCTTCTTAACATGTATTTGCAAAAGCATGCAACTATCCATCACTATCCATGCTCCTTTAATTGAAACTAAAACTTGACTCTTGCAACGTCCAACTCTCCTTTAGGCGTCACAAGGGATGAAATAATAAGATAACTTGTTTAAAAATTTAAATTCAAAATCCAACAAAAATCAACTATTAAAAAATAAACAAACTCTTGAATTTTTCAAAAAATTTGACATGATGTATGCATAAGTAACTATGCATCATATACAACATTTATATTTTCATTACATGCAATTTAATTGCAAAAAAAAAAAGAAAAATTAACCATCATTGGCAATTCACAATTGGAAAATAGAAAAGTTAGACTTGACCCAATATAATGAGTCACAAGCTCACATTCCAACCACATACTACGAGCTAAATGTTCGTTATCATGAGCGTCCACCGCTCTATAGGATAATTCACAACTCCAAAACCATTCAAAACATACGTCGAGTTAAAGAATTGTGTAGGGAACTCATTTCTTAGTCCATTGAAAATAAATGAAATCAAAGCAAGCATGCTTTCACTCATTACCTGCAGAAATTAAATAAGAGGGGTGAACATCAATAAGCTTAGTGAGTAAGTGAAAATGCATAAATTTTAAAGAAAACTCAGAAACCATATTCTTTTTTAATATTAATAAAGCTTGAATAAAATGATGCACATGTAAAAAAACTCTTTTTATATGCCATCACCTTACAGATCCTCAACTCATGGGGACATGCACATGTATTCGCTCCTCAGGTCCTATTTCTTGTCAGGAACTATAACATTTGCTCCTTAAGCTCTATTTCATGCCAAGGGCAAAGACATTATTATCCCCCTGCAAAACCCTATATCATGCCAAGGGATATATATTTTTATCAGGTCGCATATTGGCCAATAAATCCGCTTCTCATACCCTATTTCATGTTAAGAGCATCATCCTCCTCAGGCCCTATTTCATGCCAAGGATCCACCGCCTCAAAACTGTCATCTTAGTGTTGATCAAACATCCAAGGTAAGACATGCAAAAAATATTTTTCGCGTGCACTGTGATGCAAGAATTGATAACAATTAAAGTATGATCTCCCAAACCGGGTAAACTAATTATTCTTAATCCAAATAAGATGAGAATATTTCGCACGACTCTATTAGATTATGATAGGAATTACATAACAAAATTATGAATTAAAATATTGATCACACTGTACAGTTAATAATAAACTAATAATTCAATCAAAAATAATGTTTAAATAGAGCAATCATGTTCCTAAATGCTAAACAAATTATAATCAATCCTAAAGAAAGGCTCACAAGTTTTTCCTAACAATAATTCTCTTGTAGAAATAAAACTAAAACTTAAAACTAAAACAAAACTAACCAACCTGTATGCTGAGTTTCCAACTATATCTAAAATCTCAAATGGGTCTACGTACCTTGGACTCAATGTCCCACGCTTACTAAAATGCATCACTCCTTTGGTGGGGGATACCTTAAGTAAAACTTGGTCCCCTACTTTGAAGGTATGCTCTCGGCGTTTCTTGTCTGCATAGGCCTTCTGGCGATCTTGAGCATATTTCATCTTTTTCTTTATTAATTCTACTCTGTTTGTGTACTATTGAGTCTGCTTCTATAATTCTGCACTGAGGATCTTTCTTTCGCTTACTTCGCCCCAAATGTCGGAGAGCGACATGGTCGTCCATATAGTACTTCAAAAGGAGACATCTCTATGCTAGCATGGAAGCTATTGTTGTAGGAGAACTCTATGAGAAGTAGATGCTTATCCCAGTTACCATGCCAATCCAGTGCACATGCTCTAAGCATGTCCTCCAGCGTCTGGATCATCCTCTCTGATTGTCCGTCTGTCTGGGGATGAAAGGCTGTACTGTAGCGAAGCCTAGTTTCAAAAGCATTCTGGAGGCTCTTTCAAAATCTTGATGTGAACCTGAGATCTCTATCAGACACAATGGTTGATGAAATCCCGTGAAGCATAACAATCTCCTGCACATATAAGTCCATTAAACTTTCAAGGGATTGTTTTACCTTGATGAGTAAAAAGTGAGCCGATTTAGTGAGTCGGTCCACTATCACCCATATAGCGTCATGCCCTTTCTGAGTCCGTGGTAAGCCGGTGATGAAATCCATTGATATTTCTTCCCACTTTCACTGTGGGATACTCAAACTCTTCAAAGTTTCTTGAGGTTTCTGGTGTTCTATCTTGACTTGTTGGCACACTATGCATTTGGAGACATATTCTGCAATCTCCTTCTTCATATCTGGCCACCAGAAACTTCTCTGGACATCTTTATACATCTTTGTACTCTCTGGATGGATCGCAAATTCTGACTTGTGGCATTCATCTAGCACTTCCCTTCGGAGTTCAGGGTTATTCGGTACCCATAAACGTTCACGATATCTGATGCCACCATCTCCTGAGACCTTGAGATTGGTAGTCTCCAGACTAGTCTTTATCATCATCGTCTGATATTCTACATCTTCCACCTGTGCCTCAATGATTCTTTCGATCATGTCTGGTACTATACGCTGCATCATCATTAGTGACTCATCATGCCTTACTTTCGGTGTCCATTTGAAAAGTTTTTCCATCATTTCAAATTGTCGAAGGCGCATGAAGGCTACAGATCCTTCCCACTTTCGACTAAGTGCATCTGCCACCGAGTTTGCTTTGTCTGGATGGTAGTTGATAGCGAACTCATAGTCCTTTAAGAACTCCATCCATCGTCGTTGGCGCATATTTAGCTCCTTCTGTGTAAAAACGTACTTTAAACTCTTATGGTTAGTGTAGACCACAAATTCTTCTCCGTACAGATAATGGCGCCAAAACTTGAGAGCAAACACCACTGATGCCAATTCGAGGTCGTGAGTTGGATAATTGACCTCATGTTTCTTCAGTTGTCTGGATGCATATGCCACTACTTTCTCGTGTTGCATCAGTACACACCCCAATCCTATATCACTAGCATCACTGTAAATCACGTACCCACCGTTGCCCGATGGTAACGTCAGGATTGGTGCTGAAGTTAGCCGCTTCTTTAACTCTTGAAAACTTTCTTCACACTTGAGCGTCCAAATAAACTTTTCTCCTTTCCTTGTGAGTTTGGTCAGTGGCAATGTAATTCTGAAAAAATCTTTGATGAAGCGTCTGTAATAGCCTGCTAAACCAAGGAAGCTCCTGATCTCGGAGACATTCTTTGGTTGAGTCCAGTTGGACACTGCTTCTACCTTTGCCGGATCTACCGCAATCCCATCTTTGGAGACAATGTGGCCTAGAAACATCATCTGTTCTAGTCAGAATTCACATTTAGAAAATTTTGCATACAACTTCTTTGCTCGCAAAGTTTCCAACACTATCCTCAGATGTTGCTTGTGCTGCTCTATGCTTGGTGAGTAGATGAGGATGTCGTCAACGAAGATAATTACGAACTTATCCAGGTGTTCGTGGAAAGTTCGATTCATAAGATCTATGAATGCTGCCGGGGCATTTGTTAACCCAAACAACATTACAAGGAACTCGTAATGTCCATAGCGTGACTTGAAAGCTGTCTTTGGAATGTCTTCTTCTGCTACTCTTAATTGGTGATATCCGCTCCTCAGATCGATCTTGGAGAACACATTTGCTTTGGACACTTGATCAGACAGATCGTCAATGCGAGGGAGCGAGTACTTGTTCTTAATGGTGACTTTGTTCAACATCCTGTAGTCGATACAAAGTCTCAATGATCTGTCATTCTTTTTAACAAAGAGGACAGGTGCACCCCATGGTGTGACACTAGGTTTGATGAAGTCTTTGTCCAGCAATTCTTGAATTTGGTCCTTCAATTCCTTCATCTCTGCTGGGGCCATGCGATAAGGAGCTTTGGAGATTGGTGCGGTGCCGGGTGCCACTTCAATATGAAAGTCTATCTCCCTTCTAGACGGTAGGGCTATTGCTGTTGATGACGGTTGTACTGTTGGGGCGCTGGGTAAGGACGTGGCCGATTATTCCGTCGATGGTGTTGACGGTTGTTCCCTCTAAATTGTTGTGGCTGTCTCAGTCAGAGTAATCAAACTGATAGTGTCTCTAAAGTTCTACAGTTCCTAGATCTTGTATGAGACCTTAGAGTGGGGCTTAGTCCGTCCACAAAACGCTTGGTTACATCTAGCTCATCCATGACCAACCTAGAGTACTTCTTCAGTTTGACAAACTTCGTCATGTATTGATCCACTGTCATGGTCCCTTGCACTAGGTCCAGGAAATCCTTCTGTTTCAAGTCCCTTTGGAACTTAGGAAAATATCGCGTCTCGAATGCCTTACGGAAATCTTCCCAGGCAACGATTCTTACTTCAGAAAAATTGGTGGCATTTCTTGCTTTCCACCACTGCTTAGCGTCTTTCTGGAGAGTGTCTCCAGCGAACAACATTTTCTTATTTTCGGGAACGTCCAGTATATCGAATTTGTCCTCTATTGCCTCTATCCATTGCTCTGCCACTACAATGCCTCCTTCTCCGTTAAACATTGGAGGTTTTGACCTCCAGAAGTCCTGTAGGGTGCAGATAGAAGGGACTTGACGTCCTTGCTGGACTGGTGGTTCTGGTGGAGGAGGAGAATGTGGAAGTGGAGGTGGGTATGACGGAGGTGGGGGAATAAATGGGGTCTCCCCTTCATTGTAGGTCTCATTCTCACTGGTATAAATATGTTCCCTTCTTTGAGATGACATCTATAAAAAGATCTTGATAATAATTGAGAAAAACACATATAATCAAAGATCTTTAATCAGAATAAAAATATTAGATAAAAATTGAGACCTTACGGCTCAATATACGCTTAAACAAAAGTTAATATCACGGTATGTGTTAGCTAAAGCAAAAAGATAATATCTATTTAAGGCACACTAAGGCCTTCACATTGAGAAATGTCAAGTACTAATCAGTACATCTAGAAGGTTCTCCGGGTTCATTCCGGAGTTCTTCTTATGCTTCGAAAGATTGGGACACTCATCATCACTGTGTCCCTCCTGACAGCAGATACCACAGCATTCCTCTGGATCTGTCTGACTGATAGGACTTGGGTCTCTGAACCCTAATTCCTTTGGTGGTGCAGGAACTTCTTCTTCATCATCTAGAGATATATAAATAGGATTGTTAATACGTCCCCTTCTCGTCTGCCATTACAAGAAAAAGCCGGATTTCTGACGGTTTATTTTCGACGGTCCGACATCCGTCTGAAATACCGACGGTTTTTCCGATGGATCTTGTAAACCGTCGAAATTTTCGTCGGGTATTTTTTGACGGTTCTAGCCGTCTAAACTTTCGACAGTCCAGAATTCGTCGAAAGCTTTCGTCGAAAATATTTGCACTTCGACGGTTCAGACCGTCACAAGTTTCGATGATTTACCTATCCGTCGAAACTTCCACGGTCTTAGCCGTCGAAATATTTCAATGTTGGTCCCGTACTATTATTTAAATTTTTGACGATTTTGACCGTCGAAATTTGTGACATTCGATGCAACCGTCGATATTTTGACGGTCATACCTGTCGAAACGTTATGAGATTTTCATTAATTAAAATATTCTACCTTAATTGGTTTTGATGGTCTTAACCGTCGAAAATGAAAATTTATAATTTACGCAACTCTGTTCAGTTGGAAATTTATTATTATATATATCGACGGCTAAAACCGTCAAAAGTTTAGAGAACCGTCGAACGCTTCGACGGTTTTTCCAGCGGGTTTGAGCCGTCGAAACTTGATTAATATTATATTATATTTACCTATGTTGTGACGGTTTCGACTATCGGAAAGTGGCTATATAAATACCTGACCCCACTATCACTTTGTCCGTTTTCGATCCCGCTTATTTCCTCATCCTCATTTCGTCCGGCCGGCATTTCGTCCACCTCTCGCATGCGCATTGCCTTCCCTCGCCGCCGCCCGAAGCTTCCGCCGCCAGGTCGCCATCGACTGCAATCTTCGGCGCAGGTAGGCTCCGATCCCCACCCTCCTTGCTCTCTCCGACGGCCAGATCCGGTCGCCCTCCGTGCGGCGGACAGATCCGGCCGGTCTCCGCGCGCGGCGGCCAGATCCAGCCGCCCTCCGCACTCGCGGCCAGATCCGGCCGCTCTCCGCGCGCGGCGGCCAGATCCGGTCGTGCTCCATTATTTAAGTAATGCCATACAATAACTTGTCCGGTCCTATACCCAGATTCCGGCGAGCACATTCAAGTAATGCCATTGGAAACTTCTTTCTAAGTTCTCTCCATTATTTAAGGCCTGATTTTACTGAATATTCAAGAATCTGGTTTGTTATTTAGCATATGAGAACCCTGTAACAAATAACATATTGTTATATAAAATGCTTGAGACAATTTCTTGGCCATTTTTGTGTATGCGTTCTAGTTAGTGTGCTTAAGTACTTTCCTTCACACTTAATTATAAGGCTTACTCTGGCCATATCCATTGCCAAAACTGTGTACTGTGGTGAAAAATGATTCATCTGCATTATTTCAACCTTTTTTTGGATGCCGGCTCGGGTCACATTGTTTCAACTTATTAAT
Source organism: Pontederia crassipes (assembly GCA_030549335.1). Classification (NCBI taxonomy): domain Eukaryota; kingdom Viridiplantae; phylum Streptophyta; class Magnoliopsida; order Commelinales; family Pontederiaceae; genus Pontederia; species Pontederia crassipes. The sequence continues at coordinate 8,157,589 of CM060198.1, forward strand.
ATAGAATGATGTCTATAGTAATAAATAATTATATTTCATAGTTTCTTATACTACTTGATTTGATTATGCTACTTGATTTGATTATGCTAGTTGAAATTAGTCGCTAGTTGTATTTGACCATTGAAAGTCCATATTGTGGTCACAATTTTGTCCATGTTAGCATTGTTCAAGCTTTCGAGACGTATTATGTCACATGGTGGGAGCATCTTATAGTGGTTTTAATAACATGTGAATGCCAAATGACTAGATTTATTGTCTCTGAAGCATTACTGCAGAATATTAGTTATCAATCTGTTCTTCCTCAAAGATGCAGAATTTATTAATGGTAATGTGGTCATTCAGGTTAACTATATATTTCATGTCTGATTGTATTCTAATAATTAAGATAAATTATAGGTCAACAGTACACCTGTTGGGCATTGCTCCTCCAACAGTACTGATAATACAATTCATGACTGTTGTTTCATAAACCTTTTTATGTATGTTTATTAAATTATATTTCATTGGTTATATCACAAATTATTGTCCTTGAATCTAATGCGTTAGCTTGTTAGTTTATGCATCTTTTATTGAATTTATGAAATATATTTGTTGTGGTATTGTTCTTGGTAGTATTAGCAAGAACTTAGATGTTTTCATTATGCATGTATGATGATGACACTTGATCGAGATATTTTAATTCCAAATATATTTGAATGCAACTATCGAAATAAGGTCTTTTCAATTTCAAAGATGTTTGAATGTTATTCTCGTACAAAAACACTTTTACAAGGTCGACTCTTTTTTCTTGTGATCAACTAATCACCACCGTATTCTTCTCTCCCTTATTCTATATCTACATGTTCATGAGTAAAAAAGTCTTTCCTCCTTTCTTCTCTATCCATACCCATGAGTTCTGACGCAAATAATGTTTTGAGTTGATGATTCACCTGCCACGATAACAATTATGCAGACTATCGTTCCCACTTTACCTAATAAAAATTTTCTAAAAACACGGCTATATCTAGCTGAGTTGTTGCATGTTAACATGATTTTTTTTTCATTATGTTAATATGTTTTTATATTTTGTTTACATTATCTGTGCACTTTAGATTTAACTCTTCATTAGATTTCAAATCCGAATTCATGTTTTTTTTTCATTTTCATATGTTATAACTTTCTGAAATCTCTATTGTGCAGTGATGTTTGAGTTGTTTTGTGACCAAGACTTCAGAACTTCAGCTTTTCATCTCTTCATCGTGACCAAGACTTTAATTTGTTTGGAATGGCTTTGAATTATGTCATGTTTCGATAGTTACATTTTGTTGGATTATGTGATGTTTGGAATATGTGAACTATGGAATGGCTTTGAATTATGTGATGTTTGAATTATTTCATGTTTGGATAATATCTGTGAATGATCTGTGATGACATTATGTGAATTATATGTGTTGTATTGTTCGGACATTTAAAATTCAGCATTTTTTTTAAATTTTTTTTATTTTCGACGGTCCTGACCGTCGGAAACAACTGAAATATCGCAATGTCGACAACGAATTTTTTTGATACTTACCGACGGTTATAACCGTCCGTGCAAAATTATTGACGGTCCTAGCCGTCGAAAATTAATTGTGGACTCGACGGGTAAAACCGTCGACACAAGTTTGTCGACAGTTTAAACCCGATGGTTGAAGCCGTCGATATATATCGACGGTTAAAACCGTCGATACTATTGACGGTTCAAGCCGCCGATATAATCGACGGTTCAAGCCGCCGATAAATGTCGACGGCACAAACCGTCGATACTATCGACGGTTTAAACCGTCGATATATATCGGCGGTCCAAACCGTCGATATTATCGACGGTTCGTGCCGTCGATACTCAACGTTCGATAGCCGCGCCCGCCAGCTAGACCCTCTGTAATACCAATGGTTCGGAAAAAACTGTCGCAAATTGTTTGCGACGACCCTTTTTCGCACGGACACTATCCATTGAAAGAACCGTCGGAAAAGTTATTTTCGACGGATCTGACCATTTTACAGACGGTTCGGACCGTCGGTAACAGACAATTTTCTTGTAGTGTGCAAGTGCCACCTTTGATTTATCTCTTCACGTGTCTCAGTGGGGAAGTAGTGGCATGGGGATTGTGACTCAGACTCAGAATCATTACTTCCCATGCTCTCTAGATTTGAATGCGCCTGTTCCTCTGGAGCCAGCTATGGTGAAATCATGTACCTATCTTCATGTGCGTATTTTACGTCCGGAATAGGAGGATCTAGTGCGTGTACGTATCCCAACTATATGACTCCTACCCCTTCGTACAACTCTGGTTACCATGCGACATGGAGGCATCTATAAAACAAGTTAACCAGATAACATAAGTATAATTCACACATGAATGTATTTATTACTTATTTGAGGAGTGAAGCCGCAGATACTTAAGAAGCTTGCACATGATTTTACTACGAATTGTGTACAATATGAACAATAAATCCACCTATTGTTGCATCCTCTATGATGAGGCTACTAGGCGCGCTCAGTTCAGCGATCAACTTTACCAAAAGGGCTTTTTAAGCTTTCGGGGAATCGGGAGCCCCATGCCAATCCTGCCCTAGAAGCGCCATTCGCCCGATGGCAGTGGATGTTCCGCCGGGCGCCGAGTCGATCCCGCCAATCTCCGCCTCGAGGTGCCTCCCATGTGAGCCCGTGGCGAGGAGGCACGATGCTAAACCGCCTCGTCCTCGTTAGCTGATATATCAGCCGAAAGCGGAGGAGATAGAGAAGACGCTGGAGGATGGTGGTGGAGAGGAACAGTTACCCAACTCCGAGTGTTGAGCGACTCGATGGAGTGACCATTCTGACTTCATTCTTATTATATCCGAATTTTAATTTTTTGCTCATTTTTTGTTTTTTTTGTTTCAAGGAGACTACAAAGATTATGAAATTGATCCAATTAATTGCATTTTTAATATGGTGAAAGGAGTTTAATATATATAGAACAGTTATTATTCGTATAACAAAATAAGAATTATACATTAGGATAGTTATGAATGATTGGATTGATATTTTCTTATTTCATTCTCTAAATTTTAAAAAGCAGTGTTAATAGATTCAAGATGAGTTGTAATTGCTCCAGTAAATCGCAGTTTCTCTTAATGTTAAATAAGAATTACAGATTTCAAAAAACCAAGATTCAAATGGAAATAAAAAAATTTCTTTTGAAGGTTGATCTTAGTCATACACGGCGGAAATCTGAAAAAGGATGCTATTAATTATAACATGTATTATAATAATTAATTTTTATTCATATTCATTTTTTTGACCATTTCAATAAATTTGAAAGATCACTGCTAATATGTTACAAATAAAGAGGAATTGCTGACCGTAGTACAAACTCTAAACTTATACCTTGTCCCTTTCTTCAATAAATTCGAAATATTACAATTATTTAATATATTAAAGATAAAGAGTAATCAGTAATGATTAGCTGTACATAGATATTATTGACAATAAATATCGTGTGATTTAAAACAATGGGGAAAAATAAAAACAAAATAGTATAATAAATCAGACACAAAGATGAGCATGAGAAGTGTGCGTCGGAGTAGTAGAATAGAACCCCCTTGCAATGGCTGCAACTGCATTATTCAAATGTTTAGTGGTGGTGTCATTTGCCCCCGTCATCTCGGCCATGAACTGTCCATGGCCTAGAGGCACGAGCGGTTGATGGCGCAGTACGGGCGCGTGTACAAGGACGCGGCGGAGAAGAATCACCGGTTGGATCTTTTCGGCCAAGGTCGAGTACATCGAATCATTCAACGCCGCCGGAAAAGCACAAGTACGCGCTGGGGCCTGGGGATCAACCAGTTCACTGATCTCAACGACGAGGAGGTCAGTGCAATGTACACCGGGCTCAAACCTTCAAGATCCGAGCTCTCCAATACCACTACCGTGAGCAACGCGACCGCGACCCTTCGGTATGCATATTTTAAGGACTTCCCGACCGGAGGTGGATTGGAGAGCCAGGGGTGCGGTCATCACTCCCGTCATGATTCAAGGTTCATGCGGTACGTAGAGCATATATTCTAATCATCCGCGCATCCTGACGATGCTGTGCCTTTAACAAGCATGAACTGGTGCTGAGGTATATATGCATGGCCGTCAGGTTGGACACCCGCTGGACCCGCATCCACTCCTACGCCGGTGGCATCTTCAGGGGAAACTGCGGGATAGAGACGGTCCACGTCGTGACATAGGTGGGCTAAGGCACGGCCGGCGATGGCACCAAGCTAGTATTAGATGATCAAGAACACGTGGCGCCGGGAACGTCGTCGGAGAAGGCGGCTTCACGAGGATGCTGAGGGACGTGTCTGGCCCGGAGGGCCTCTGCGGCATGGCCACCGAAGTCGATGCAGGCGGGCGTGCTACGTGCAAACTGTGCTCTATATAAGATTAAAAGTTAATTACTGCTCAAAATTAATAAATCTATGCATGTTTAATTAATAAGGACGATTGCACGAAGTTAATGGCTGGAGGGAGAGGACAGAGACCTTTTTTTAAAAAATATTTTTAGTTTTTATATTATATATTATTATATTATTTTTTAAATTTTAAAGGTAGGATAATTCGTGGAAAATATTATAGTATTTTTAAAAATAAAAAATTGAAAATAAAAAAAATAAAGATGAAAATAATTAAGTGAAAATTATGGTAAAATTTAAAACTTTAAAAGCGAATTCGTTATGGTTTGGTGAGATTTAAAAAAAAATCCAAATATTTATTCTAAAGCATGCATGCTGCATTATTTGCTACTTCTCAGTTGCTTTCATCGTTCCCCCCCGGATCGATTCAAAGGGTCGGGTAGGTAGCGTCAGTGGCGATGCCGCAGAGGCCTCGCGGATCGGAGACACCCCTCAGCATCCTCATGTATCCGTCCACCCCCCACGACGTTCCATACGAGTTCTTGAGCACCCAATACTTGGTGCCATCGCCGGACGTGCCGTAGCCCACCGCTGTCACGACGTGGTTTGGAATCGTCCCGCAGGGCCCCATGAAGATGCCGCCGTTGTAGGACGCGAAATGGATCCCGCTGCCGTCTATGCCGACCGCCACCGGTTGGTTGGCCACAGCTCGGAGGAGGGCGGTCTCATCATTCCGAGGCACGACTTCGTAGCCGCTGATGATGGCCGCTCTCGGATAGGATGCGATCCGGCAGGTTCCTCAGACTGCTACGTAAGGGTACTTAGATTCGGCGGCGAGACCGCCGCCATGTTGGATGATGAACATCATGGCACGTGTCTGGTCGCCACCTATACAACCGAAGTCGTAGGTGTCGCAGTCCACCAGCTCCTGGGCCGACAGAGGGATAAGTTTCCCTGTCCTAATCTTGATGAGGCCTTCTATTGCCGCAGCAGTGGAGATCGCCCAACAACTGGCTGTTTAATTTTCTCGCCCATGCATATACAAATCAGTACGAGCAACAAGGACATGCTAGTTAAAGGCATCAGGATGGATGTGATCTACTTACAGCATGGACCTTGATTCTTGACGGGAGTGACGGCACCACTGTCTCTCCAATCCAACGCCTGCCGGAACGAATTAAAATCCGCATACCGAAAGGTCGCCGTCGCGTTGGTCACAGTGGTGGTATTCGAGGGCTTCAACCTTGAAGGTTTGTACCTGGTGTACATTGCACGGAACTCCTCGTTGGTGAGATCAGTGAACTGGTTGATCCCCAGGGTGTACTTGTGGTTTCCGGCGGCGTTGAATGATTCGATGTACTCGACCTTGGCCGAAAAGATCTTGAGCCGGCGACTCTTCTCTGCCGCGTCCTTGTACACACGGCCGTACTGTGTCATCCACCGTTCGTGCCTCTCGGCCATGGACAACTCATGGCCGGGGGTCTGTTGACCCACGGCGCCGCGAGTGGCCGAGATGGCGAGGGCAAATGACACCGCTGCTAAACATTTGAATAATGCAGTAGCAACGCAAACATCGGAAGAGGGGGAGGGGGAGGGGTCTACTCTACTATTCAATGGACACTTCCCATGCTCAGGAGTGCCTCATTTATACTATTTTAGTATTTTGTCTTGGTTTTTTCCATCGTTTTAAATGAAGCTATATTTATTGTCAATAATACCTCACAGCTAATCATAATAAATAACTCTTTATATTTAACAATATTAATTAACAGTTTTCAAATTTATGGAAAAAGGTAAGAAGATATAAGTTTAGAGTTAGTATAGTACATGCAATTAACGCTCATCAATTACTCTTTATCTGTAATATAGTAAGAGTGACCTTTAAAATTTATTGAAAAATAAAAAAAAAGTTGTAAATGCATGAATCAACAATAACTAGTCTAACAGATGTCCTAATCAGTAACATTCCTTTTCATATTTCTAATATTAAAAGCCACCTTCTTTAACAGGTAGTTGCAAAAGCATGTAACTAACTAACTATCCATCACTATCCACGCTTCCTGAATTGAATCTAAAACTTGACTCTTGCAACTCCCAACTCTCATTTAGGTGTTATAAGGGATGAAATTATGAGATAACTTGTTTAAAAATTTAAATTCAAAATTCAATGAAAATCCACCGTTAAAAAATAATCAAACTCTTGAATTTTTGAAAAATTTTGACTATGCATAAATAACTATGCATCATATACAACATTTATATTTTCATCACATGCAATTTAATTGCAAAAAAAGAAAAATTAACCATCATTGCCAATTCATAATAAAAAAATAGAAAAGTGATACTCAAACCCAATAAGTGAGTCACAAGTTCACACTCTAACCACATACTACAAGTTTCGTTATCACGAGCCCACCGCTCTTTGAAATAATCCACAACTCCAAAACCATTCAAAACATACGCCGAGTTAACAAATTGTGTAGAAACTAAATGAAATTAAAATATAGCCAAATAAATGAGCACACCTCTCACACATGCCCGTTTCTTAGTCCATTGAAAATAAATGAAATTAAAGCAAGCATACTTTCACTTATTACCTGCAGCAATTATATAACAGGAGTGATCATCAATAAGCTCAGTGTGGTAAATAAAAATTCATAAATTTTAAAGAAAACTCAGAAACCATATTCTTTTTTTAATGTCAATAAAGCTTGAATAAAATGATGCACATGTAAAAAAATTGCTTTTTTTTATATTCCATCACTTTACTCAGCCTCAACTCATGGGGTCATGCACGCGTATTCGCTTCTAAGGCCCTATTTCTTGTTAAGAGCAATAACATCCGCTCTTCAAGCTCTATTTCATGCCAAGGGCAAAAACATTTTTATCGCCCCGCCAGGCTCTATATCATGCCAAGGGATATACATTTTTATTAGGACGTGTATCGATCAATAAATTTGCTTCTTAGGCCCTATTTAATGCTAAGAGCATCATCCATCTCGGGCCCTATTTCATGCCAAGGATTCGCCACCCAAAAACAGTCAAACATCCGAGGTAAGACAAAAATCATTTTTGGCGTGCAATGCATGAATGCAATTTAGCACATATTTAAATTAATCAAAATCAAAATTTTTCTCAAGAACTTCAATAAGCTCACATGTAAAACCATCATAATCCATATCATATAAAATTGTAGTAAGGTAACATTTCAATAACCAATTTAATAGCATCTCGAGACATTTGCATGCATAAAAATAATACACACATCAAAGTTGAATAAAACATGTTTCCATACCCGGAAGAAAAGTATGTAATTGTCTGAAGACCATTGTCACTATTTGTATGGATAAATTCGCTCACATGAATTCATTAAATCCAAATTACCGCATCGTCCAAATCCAATAACACATAAAAGTACCTATTCACTTTATTTCAAGTTCGTTTAGAAATAAACAATTATGATAAATTTTATACTAATTAAGCCTATCACATCACATAATCTTCTTTAACTAATATTACCATTGTTATGATCATCACTTAATCCTTAGTCCATATGATACTAAAATCTGTCCAATAAGTTATCTTATAATATGCCAATGGGTATTTTTTTTATATAGTTTTAGCTATTAATTCTGAATAGTTAACAATCTTACTATTTACTAACCATATATGATTTTCTTAAACAAATTTAAATCTTAATTCTAATTCCTGAACTATTATTTAAATGTATTTATTTTTTTTCTTATATTTGTGCCTATGATATATGGTAAAATAATCACACAATGTTCAAATTAATAATATTTTTTTCAGTTATCTGCTAAATTAAAAATGAAGATAAAAAATTACATTTCAATGAGCATTTAAAATAAAAGAAAATAAGCAAATAAACTTGAATGAAATTACTAAAATTAAGGTGTAATTAAATTATATAAAAAATACTTTCCATGTCATAAAAACTCTTATTTTTTATTTAATGTCTTAAATCCGAAAATCAAAATTAGTTTGTGCCATATATATTATTCAATATAAAATTCCTATGCCTATAATATAACAAGGGAAATTTCAATTATTGATAATCTCTTGGTTCCATGTTTGAATTTTCTATAACAATCTTGAATACAATAGGATGCTAATCTAATGAATGTAACACTTATCTAATGAATGTTAATAAGATTCTATTAACTCACGTACTAAGAATGCCTTTAGAAGTGGAGTATCTCAGATTTGCACTTGAACATTCAAAGTGCATTAGAAAACCCATTCAATGAAAATAATATATTACTAATCCCTCAAGTATGTGTCATTTTTTCCTTGTTTCCAATGACAGCCAACTTCAGCACTCAAATTGGCCTCCGAATCAAAATTACACCCAATGGAAACTTCACAAGAATGTTTAAAACACCAACTCTGGACTCACCAGCCAAGAATCCAGCATGAATGGCTTTGCACATTTGTATGGCAGCCTCCAACTCGTTCTGGATGTCCAACATTGATCAACTTGAAATAAAATAATCATCATCCGGAAAGCCATTGAACAAACAAAAATCAGACGCCAAAATAATCCTTGATACATTCTCACATAATCAAAACACAAATCACCATGAACTCACACTATAAGAAAATTGACGATTAGCGACCCAAGATTAGCGACACTAGGGAGGCGCTATTACGTCTCTGTTGTGAGAGCGTCTCATTCGCGTCCAACTAGCGCCGCAAAAGTAGGACGCTAGAAATCGGTGGCTACTGGCGTCGCAATAGAGTCAAAGAAAATGAGACACTACTAGCGCCACGTGTTGACGCTATCTCGACGTTATTAAGACACGTGGTTTGTGGCTGTGTGTAGAAGAAATGCGTCGCTAAGTAGACGAGCAAGGGGCGCTAGTTGTGAGGCGCTATTTCGGCACTAACGAGTCGCTATTATAGGCCCTAGGAAGGCGCTCAAGTGATGCGAATATTATGGTGCGTCATCAATGAGATGTGAATGTGGCGCTAAGGACGATATATTTAACTCAGCGTCGACAACCTTTGCAACGCGAATGAGACTCTATGGAGTCGCTACTTGCATATTTTTTTTACCCATACAATCCTCATTTTTCCCCTTCCCGCACCATACAATTATATAATGCATATTAAAATGCATTGATATTCATCACAGGTAATATAAAAGCATCACAGGCATAATATTTAACATAAGAATACAAAAAGTAATAAACCAAACTAACAAACTATATGTATATCTAAATCTATAAGTAACAAAAATATAGTATGTATTCATAGTTTATTTCTATCCTAGGTTTGAGAGTTATTGTTATCATTCCGAACGTTCGACCCAGACGTGCTCGGTCCATGACCTCACACGGATGGATTTTGCGTCGGGATCAATCCCTGAATCACTTGCAATAGCGGAGCCAACTGCTGTGACAATTGCTCCGACACTCACCACGATATTTACTCCGATAACTGTTGTGATAGCTGTTGTGATAGCTGCATCATATCAGGTGCAGCGGATCAACTCGCAGCAGATGGGCCGCCTATATATTCCTCAATCCTCCTAGGTATCTGAGCGGGCTGTGCCGAGGCCACGCAAGTATCCCCCTCGGGTGCCGGCTACCTTCTTCCAAACAGTAAGGTCCTCTATGAAATAGAAAAATCATACAATCATATAATATATAAATTATATATCAAGAAACACAAATTAAAAACATGACAAAATCAATGAAGAAACATTATCTGGTGGCTGAGTACTCGGATCATGTCCATAATTTTCAACCATTTTCGCATTATAATCATCCTAAAAAATTTAAACATTATGTATTTCAAAAATAGTGCACTAACGTCAACAACCAAATGACCATGTCATGAGACTTACCAGAAGCCTACGAGTAGTGGGCGTGACTAGGTCATCTTTCGGCTCTTATGCGTGGCCTCGAAAGTCTACGGGACTGCCTTCTTTCTCCTCCTACAATAAAGTTTCAAATTTGATAACAAAGTATAAGTCAAAAGTTTGATAAATTAAATTTATATGTAAATTACCATACGCCGTCGATGCTCGTCAAATCGCATCAATCCTCCTGTGTGGATGTGGGCCTCGGGCTTCGAAAGATGGTTAACTCTTGCCTTTTCCGAGTTCCTTTCCCATCATTCATCTGTCATTTGTGAACATTAAATACTTACACTTTAAAAAACTATAATTTTAATAAAAATAATTTAAAAGTAAACATACTTACCACTTCCTACATAAGGACTCCCAAATCGAGCGCCTAATATGCCTTGGGCATCTTTGTATGCCCTGCTCCAAAGTGAGGCCGATGGACATGACGACCTTGCGAAACTTGTATAATCGATTTCGGAGGGATTTCACAGCGACCTCCTTAAAAGCTCTCCGGATTGTCCCCAAAAGATTCAGATGAAACTGATTTGCCTTCTACAAATAGAACGCTAAAACTTAATAATTTTAAAATAAAAATAAATTAAATTATGTAATCCAAATAGAAGATCATACCGTAAAGGCTCGAAAGATGTCATACCGCACTTGAATTGGGATATCTTTCCAGGATCCTGCCCTTTCCGGCAAGTGGGAAAAAATGAGAGCACTGACATCCTGCACAGTACTAGCGGGTATAAAAGTGATCCTGCCAATTACAAAGAAGAATTAATTTTCAATGATAACCAAAACTATATCATAATTTGTACAACTTATTTAACTTACGGTCGAGCAATATTATTCACAGTGACCACCCCATTATCGTATAGCTCCTCTTCATCACTCGAAGAGGAATCATCATCTGGTACAATTAGGGTAGGCTGTGAAGGTCCGACATCATCTACGGACCCTAATACATAATAAATCATTAGTGTCATACCAAATTAATCTTGTGATAATTCATAGATGTACAGTAATGTTCTCACCTCGATTGATGTGTACCGCAACATGATAAGTGGCAGTCTGCTTGTCTGAATGAATTGAGCCAGATGCTTGTGCTATCGGCGGCGTAGCAACTGACATTATTAAAAAATAGTTAATATAACTAATTAAGAAATGTCAATAACAATAAATATATCACCTGGCGTAAGATGTCGCTCGCCAACGCTATAATGTGGTGAAGCGTCTGGTATTCTCGCCGATGGCGGTGGGGTAGCAACTGTCATCATAAGAAAATACATAAAATTTGGCTCATATTTAAAATTATGGAATATACAAAAAATAACCTGGTGTGATATGACGATCGTCGTCGTGTGATCGAGACGTCCCGACTATGTGTCGCATCGACGGTGGAGCAACTGTCACAAAAGCAAAATATTTAAAAAACTCTATCTCCTACTGTATATCGCCTACAATGTGTCATGTACCTGGAGTGATACGCGGAGCAGACTCACCAATAGATCGCTTACTATGTGACGATCCGGCTACGTGCCCCGTTGGCGGCGGAGGAACTGATATTATTAAAAAATAAATTTAACTATTATAATTAACTATAAATAAGTAGCTGACAATAATTATATTACCTGGTGATTATGATGGCTGACTCATATGGAGTGAACACCTAGAAGAGCGATATGACCCAAATGCTCGACCCCTAGTAACCATGACTGAAAAAAAAGAAAGAAGCTTCTCTTATTATCGTAACCATATATAACTTAGAAAAGAAGTAAAAAGCTTATGTCATTAGAATAACTACGGGATTCATTCGCTTGTTTCGTATTCTGATTCATTTTCATTATCTTCATCATCGTCGCTATAATATTGGTTCGAGTCATCGTCAACGAAATTATCAAAGTTCACATCCAAGAGGTCATTTGAATTGAACTCTTCCATTGGCTCAGCGTCATCGACCAATTGAAAATTCTCAACTCCATCGGCCACATCAATCGTCTCCTTCACTCTATCTTCTTGATAGTAATCGTCCATGGGCACATCGCTGTGTACGAATGATGTTTCATTGTCATCTACTATTATTTCTGCTAAGAATAGTCTACTCCTCACCTTGTATGACGCCCACCATTCATCCTTGGTTCTTTTCGATGGATACTTACTGTAGTACACTTGTAGTGTTTGTTCCGCCAATACGAATGGATCGTATGACTGAAGTCTCGATCAAGGTTAATATTCACAAATTTAAACTTTTGATCGATCCGAATTCCTTCCTCTGAATCGAATCAACGACATTTTAGCACCATAACTTTGTTAGATTTTCCCAAATAAGACAATTTTAGAATGTTTTCTATAACACAATCAAAGTCATTGTCCCTGCACATGCTTCCTAGAACACATATGCCGTTATTAATAGTTGAACGTTGTCGACTATATTCTTCTATATGGAACCGATATTCATTGACTATGATGCCGCAGTTGCTAAGAACTTGTTTTTTTGGGCAATAACCGAGATCTCGTATTTTGTTCTCTATGACTGAGCCATTAATAACCTACAAGCAAATTAACTAAAAACTTTATTAAAAGTTACGAACTTATAACAATTAAGAACAAGCTGAAAGATTTCTCACTTCACATCTCAACCAATCGGCAAAATGTTCGTTTCGTAGTTTCAATAACTCATCGTTTGAAACTAACGGATTGATTTTTCACTGTAATTCTTCGAATTTTCTGAATTCATAGTTTTCAATTAATGAAATCATATAGCAACAATTCACTTTAAATTATATAACAAATTAGAACAAATTGTTTTATTCGAGATACGGCATCACTTTGCTACAATTTGCAAGAACATAATTCTCAAAGGCGGTGAGATCTTTGTCATTCAAGATAACTTTGCGTTTTGCACCAAGAAGTTGACATGGGTACTTGAAGATGGATAGAATATTCATGTCAACTTCTCTTTCACCACCATCATCGTTTCTTGGAACTTGGGTGTGTCATGATTGTATGTATGGCTCAAAGTATTTTGAAGTGAAGTTTGACACATCCTCAATGAAATATGCTTCACATATAGAGCCTTCAATTTTCGCCTTATTCTTCGCATTCCTTTTCAAATATAAAATGCACCTTTCGAAAAGATACATCCATCGATACTGAACCGGACCCGCAATTTTTGTTTCACATGGTAGATGTACAATCAAATGTTCCATCACATCAAAGAAATAAGGTGAAAATATCTTCTCAGCTTTGCACACGGTAATCACAATAGAAGCCTCTAACCGAGAGATGTCTTCTTTCTGAATGATGGAAGCTCTTTAAAGAACATAAACAATTCTGTTAAAACCTTCTGACGACGAATTCAATTATGATCTAGCTTTATCATTTCAGTAACGTCAATATTAAGTCATATGTCAATAAATTCGTGTACTTGAAACGTGTGATTTTGAACTTACGAAGTCCAAAATCACATATTTCAAGTACTTCATTGTCGAATCATAATATCATTTTATCACCAAGAATGTCGAAGTATATCCTCAGTGAAATTTATGAGAACATGATAAAAAATAGGTTCTAGAATTATGAAAAAAAATTATGAGGAGGAGGAGGCGACGGTGGAGGCGGAGGGGCACAGTGGAGGAGGCGGAGGCAGAGGGCGGACGTCGGAGGAGGAGGCGGTGGAAGCGGAGGGCGGCGGAGGGGCACGGTAGAGGAGGAGGCGGCGGAGGCGGACACGGATGTTGGCACGATGGAGGAGGTGGAGGAGGCAGAGGGCGGCAGAGGAGGCGATGGAAGGCCGGCGGAGGAGCAGGAGGCAGAGGCGGCAGAGGGCGCAGTGGAGGAGGCAGTGGGGCGCAGTGGAGGCGGAGGCAGCAGAGGTAGAGGCGTCGACGGCGGAGGCGGAGGCAGCAGAGGTAGAGGAGGCAGAGGAGGCTGAAGGCGTCGGCGGTGGAGGGCAGCAGAGGCGTCGGGCATCAGACATCGAGCATCGGGCATCGGAGGAGTCGATCGTTGACATCAAGCATTGGGCGTCGGACAAGTAAAGGTGAAACAGTAACAGTGAAAACGAAGAAGAGGGGTTAGGGATTTAACTAAATTTTTTTGCGTCTCCCCAAGACGCGATGCTACGTAGACGCAATGTAGGCACCGCTTGTATCAAAATTTGGCTAATGCAGCGCTATAGAGACGCTAATGTGTCACTAAGTTACTGTAGCGACACCATAGCGTCGTAGGGGCGTTGATTTAGATTTAGCGTCCCTTAATTGTGATGCCAGAGAGACGCTATTTGTTTTTCTATTTCAAATTTTCTATTATGTATATAATTTTATTTATCAATATAGCGTCTCATCGCATTGTGCCCCATTCCAATTATTTTATTTCCTTCCGACAATCTATCATGTATATATATAAAATTATCAATCTATATGTATATGTTTCTATAACAAAATTGTGTATATATATATATATATGTAATATATGCGTATGTATATGTCTACGTGTGGAAGATTAAGTCACAACAATGTGTTTATCTATATGTATTATAAATATATACGTGTATGTATATGTCTATACATGTGCGAGTCATATATAGATAACATGTATATGTATACGTATTCGAAGTGAATATATGTGTGAGATTAAGTGATAATAATATGTATATATGTACTTATTATATATAACTATAAGTATATACACGTATTTATATGTCTATATATGCAATACAGACGCTATTGAGTCGTTAGAGAAGTTTAGCGACCCCATAGCGTCAAACTAGTGTCTAAAACTTATTCGCGTCTCAAGTTGGTGACGCTACAGAGACGCCAATAGTGTCACCATAGCTTCGACATTATCGGCGGCTCTAGTTAGACACGAAGTTGACGCTATTGAGTCTCCACGGTGACGTTAAAATGGGATAATTTGTAGCAAATCACTCTCTTAATTCAACTACCATAATTTCATAATTAAGAATATAAAAATAATATATGCATAATTAAAATATTATATATATTGTATGTATAAATAACATAAGTAATATAGGTAACAAATTATATAGTTAGGAACACTCCTATGATTTAAAGATACGTATATATGTAATCATGTAGTACATATATATAATATGGGTAATCATGTAGGAATACATATATATGTTGATAATACTAATATAATATTTAATTAATTTATTGACTAACATATAGTATATATAATATATAGGGTTTATGATTTAAATATAAAACAAATAGCGATATCAATATATATAATCTATGAATAGTTGCCAAGTAATCACATTCGCGTCTACATAGTATCACCTAAGCATGTGACGCTAGATAGCGTCTCTTTAGAGCCGCAAAGCGTGCGACGCGAGATTCGCGTCGAGAGTTGTCGACGCGAGAACGGCACTAGGTTCTCTCGCGCATTTTTGCTCCGTGACGCGCAATAATAGCGTCTACGTAGCGTCTCCATTGTGTCATCATTAGTGTATATTTCATGAATAGTTAAGAACACGTTAATGAGACGCTATCGAGAGGCAAATAGCGTTGCATTATTGTGATGCAAAGTGGACGCCGTGAAGACGCTAGTGACGTTTATGTAGCGTCACTATTTTATGCGATGCTACTTTGCGTTGTTAAGTGCTCATTTTCTTGTAGTGTCACCGCAGAAGAACCATTATGAGGTCGAAACAGCTCGGGCAATGAACTCCTTTCCCCGGCGTTGGCGACGAACTTCTTTTCCCGTCGTTCGGAGTCCATTCCGCCCGTTCAAAGTCTGATGTCGATTACTCCCTCCACAAGGCAAGAAGTTCTGCGAAACCAGCACCAAATAGCTACGCGATGATATATAACATGTTGATATTCCGACATCGGACGACGAAGTCGTGACGATCGAAAGCGGCAGTGATGAAAATCCGCACTTCACCAACGCGGACTCCATTCTCTCTCCATGGACTTCGGATCTTCCTCCAACTAACGTCATCCTGATCTCCTCTCCATGATGTATCTGGTGGTGTGCTCCGATCGGCCAGCTGAGTTTGAACAGAGTCAAACCAAAAAGGGCAGCCATGGCGTCGTCAGCCAGCAGATGGACGGCAATGGAGATGATGGTGGTGAATCGACTGCGAGTGGGGCGGCAAAAGTGGCGGCGTCTCTCTCCAATTTCTTATCTGAATCTGATTTGTTTTAATTTAATTTGATTCCTTTTTTTGTTTGTCCGGGTGTTACACAAACTGTGTTCTATAAGATTAAAAGTTAATTACTGCTCAAAATTAATAAAAGTATGAATGTTTATAACTAATAAGGACGATTGCACGAAGTCGATGGCTGGAGGGGAGGAGGAGACCTTTTTTTAAAAATATTCTTTAGTTTTTATATTTTATATTATTATATTATTTTTTAAATATTAAAGAAAAGGATAATTCGTGGAAAAAATATTAGTCTTTTAAAAACAAAAAAAAATGAAACTAAAAAAATTGAAGATGAAAAGAATTAAGTGAAAATTATAATAAAATTTTAAAAAATTAAAACTTTAAACGAGAAATCTTTATAGTTTGATGACATTTTAAAAAATAATCCAAATATTTATTCCAAAGTAAGCATGCTTCATTGTATTTCACATCAAATGAAGCGAACTAACGGGAAAATGGCAGTTGCATTATTCGCTACTTCTCAGTTGCATGCTCCCTATTAATTAACTTTGCTTCCATCGGTCCCGCAGTTTGCACAGCACGACGTTCCTCTCCGCATCGATTCAAAGAGTCGGGTAGGAAGAGTCTGTGGCGATGCCGCAGAGGCCTCGTGGATCGGACACACCCCTCAGCATCCTCATGTATCCGCCCTCCCCCCACGACGTCCCATACGAGTTCTTGATCAGCCAATACTTTGTGCCATCCCCGGCCGTGCCGTAGCCCACCGCTGTCACGACGTGGTCTGGAGTCGTCCCGCAGGGCCCCGTGAAGATGCCGCCGCGGTAGGACTGGAACCGGAGCCCGTCGGCTTGTACGCTGACCGCAACTGGTTGGTTGGCCACAGCTCGGAGGAGGGCGGTCTCATCATTTCGAGGAACGACTTCGTAGGCTCTGATGGTGGCCGCTCTCGGATAGGAAGCGCTCCGGCAGGTTCCTTGGACTCCTACGAAAGGGTAGTTAGATTTGGCGGCGAGGCCGCCGCCATGATGGAGGATGAACAACAAGGCGTATGTCTGGTCGCCCTTGACACAGCCCCAGTTGTAGGTGTCGCAGTCCACCAGCTCCTGCGTCGACAGAGGGATAAGATTCCCTGTCCTGATCTTGACGATGCCTTCTATTGCCGCAGCAGTGGAGATCACCCAAGAACAATCTGTTTAATATTCTCGGCCATGCATATACAAATCATTACGAGCAACAAGGTCATGCTGGTTAAAAATATCAGGATGGATAATCTACTTACTGCATGAACCTTGATTCATGACGGGACTGACTGCACCACGGGTTCTCCAATCCACCGCCCGCGGAAAATCATTAAAATCCGCATACCGAAAGGTTGACGTCGCGTTGGTCACAGTGGTGGCATTCGAGGGCTTCAACCTTGAAGGCTTGTACCCGGTGTACATTGCACGGAACTCCTCGTCGGTGAGATCAGTGAACTGGTTGATCCCCAGGGTGTACTTGTGCTTTCCCGCGGCGTTGAATGATTCGATGTACTCGACCTTGGCCGAAAAGATCTTGAGCCGGCGATTCTTCTCCGCTGCGTCCTTGTACACGCGCCCGTACTGCGCCATCCAACGCTCGTGCCTCTCGGCCATGGACAGCTCATGGCCCGGGGTCTGCTGACCCACGGCGCTGGGAGCGGCCGAGATGGCGAGGGCAAATGACACCGCTGCTAAACATTTGAATAATGCTGTAGCAGCCATTGGAAGGGGGTCTACTCTACTTACTACTCAATGCACACTTCCAATGCTCCAAGAGTGTCTCATTTATACTATTTTGTTTTGGTTGTTTTTTCCATTGTTTTAAATGAATCCATATTTATTGTCATTAATACCTCCTTACAGATAATCATAATCAATTACTCTTTATATTTAATATATTAATTAACATTTTTCAAATTTATATAAAAAAGGTGAGAAGAGATCAGGTTAGAGTTAATAGTACATGCAATTAATGCTATCAATTACTCTTTATCTGTAATATAGTAAGAGCGACCTTTAAAATTTATTGAGAAATTTAAAATGTTGTAAATGAATCAATAATAACTAGTCTAACAGTTGCCCTAATTAATTACATTCCTTTTTAGATTTCTGATATTAAAAGCCTATTTTTTATGTTCACAAAATGCTGAGCTTGCTGGATTGTCATTTCCTGAATGTGTGACAAGGGTACTTCGAGGTACACGTCTGGATGTATAATGCGATCTCAAGGTATGAGTGAGGCAAGATCATGACACTTTTCTTGACGTGTGGCATTTTAGGATTCCCAACTGTCCATGTTGAGTGGGTACATGCTCGAGTGAATGATGCATGACTCTTATCAATTCATCATCATAGTGCATAACGGGCATTTTTTATACAACACGAGTGTACGAGGAACTTGCTGTGGAACATGACTGATAAGAGTGTTCACGGGTCGAATTTGACCTGACCTGACCGATTTTGATTGGGTCGAGTCAGGTCAGCCCTCTTTGGAGGGATGGATAAGATCCAACCCAACCCGATTCTTCGGGTGGTGGGGTTACCCGACCATCATTTTTCCTTTTTTTCAATTATTTTTCTTATCTTTTTATTATTTAATATAAAATTATGATATAATATTTATTTTAAAAGAATAAATAATTTTTAAACATTTCTATATTATTTTACACGTTAAAAAATATTTTTTAATATATTTTTTAAATTTTTTAGTACAAAATATAGGCTGAAAATTAAAAAAAATAAAAAAAAAATAAAAAAAATAAAAAAAGTCGGGTCTTTTTGGTCGGGTCAACTCGGGTCGGGTCATCGGGTTCGCAGGTTGACTTGACTCGCTGAACACTCCTAACGACTGGTGATATTTGTTTTATTTATTACAATTATCTTCTTGATCTCTTCAACTACTGTGGTGTGCTATTTTTGCGGGAATAATGGAAAATTTTGGTGGATGAAGCTTCAAGGAAAAGGTTGGTGTCAAAAAAGAAGAAAATCACAGCATATCACGGGACGTGACGAAAATGTGTATGTGCAGCAACCTCATGGCCTTGTTGACGAGAGAGAAATCATGATAAGTTGTTGAAGTTGAAGAATGCTCTATAAGGGTTGCGGCAGGTGCCACGAGCTTGGAATGCCAAGCAGGACGAGGAGCTACTTGGGATAGGATTCATAAATAATCCACTAGAGTTTGCCTTGTACAGACGAGGCTCAGGCCAAAATTATTTGTTGGTCGGAATGTATGTCAATTATCTCATCATCACTGGGCCTAGCAAGAAAGACATTGAGGTATTCAATGATGAAATAAAAGAAAAATTCAGCATGAGTGATCTTGGTTTGCTGAGCTACTACTTGGGAGTTGAAGTCCACCAAAAGAAAGGTAAGATTACCATTTGTCAGAATGCATTTTCTGACAAGATATTAGAAAAAGTAGGGATGACTATGTGTAATTTTTGGAGAATCGACTTAGTAAGAGGGGAGAAGGTAAGTCTGTGGATGCAACAAGGTATCACAACTTAGCTGGAAGTTTGCGTTATCTCATCAATATGCGATCTGATTCAATCGGGATTGTGCGCAGGTACATGGAGGCTCCTACAACCAAGCAGTGGGCAGCTATAAACAAACCTTTCAATACTTGGCAGGAACGATCAACTATGTTTGTCAGTACAGGAAGTCGCAATTTGCTGAGTCTAATTTGGTGGGGTTCAGTGAGAGTGATCATGCCGGAGACATAGATGATAGGAAGAGCACCAGTGGGTTCATTTTCTTTTTGGGCTGGAGCTTGATCTGAACGTCGCAAAAAGAGAAAAGTAGTAGCGCTTTCATCATGCGAAACAGAGTATATAGCAAGTGCAGAGGAAGTCTGTCACCACAAGAAAACTACCAATTAGCGACAAAGATTAGCGACTCCAAATAGATGCAAATAGCGTCCCATTAGTGTCTCCATTGGTTCGACAAAATGTGGTGCTACTTACCTCTTAATAGAGTCCTTTTAGCATCGTAGTAGCATTACAAAAAGTCAACCCTAACACCGGCACCATGGCGACGCTATTGAGACACTATTATAGCGTAGGCAGAAAAATGCGCGATAGATTATAGTGTTGTATTGCCATTGACACTATGCAACACTAAATTTAGCGTCACAACTACGAAGACGCTAATTCAGCATCAACACAAGAGGCAATATTGGCACCGACAACTTGACATTGACATTGTGAGGTGTTATATTAGCATCTCAAAGCTTGCAACGCTAATGCGCCACAAAAACAAGAAGCAATATTGGCGTCGACATTTGCGTTGTATTGGTGTCGACACTCTGCGGTGCTAAACAGCGCAATATTGAGATGCCTATTATGTTAGGCACTAAGGCGACGCGATGTCATCACAAGATGTCGAGAAACACATACAACGCTTAATTGACGCTACTCCGTCGCCGATGTGTTTGAAGAACATATATGTTAATTAAGAAATAGATTAACTATATGTTATCTATATTTGTATAACCATATGTTTTCTATTTTGAGGTGAATTTGTATAACCCCATATATGTTACTATATATATTATCTATACTACACTTTAATGAATAAATAAATTAAATATTATATGTCTACCTTCAACATATGTATTCCTACATCATATGTGTGTTACTTATATATGTATTCCTTTTTTTTAAAAACGAAGAAAGGCTTATCTATTAAACTGCATATTAATGTCCTGATACATAAGAAGGGAGAGCCCCTGAGGGGGGGAATGATCCCAGAAAATGTCGTTCAAGATTGAAAGACCAAAATTTGCCAAAAAATTTGCCGATTGATTCGCCTCCCGATAGACATGTGTCAGCTTCCATTCCACATCTTCCGCCAGAAGGTTATGAATTTCCAAGAGTAGATTGCGGATACGCCAAGGTGGCTTACGTTTCTTAAGGATGAGCTGAACCAATACCTCAGAGTCAGATTCTAAATGGAGCCTGTGAAAGCCACGATTGCGCGCCTGAAGGATGCCAACGTATAGGCCCCAAGCCTCAAGCTCGAGGACCATAGAAGATGTCCATCGCAGCACACCTGCAAAAAGAAGAGATCTATTAGGCGATCTGATTAGAAAGCCCGCGCCCCCCGATTCCTTCCCTGCAATGAGGGAACCGCCCGAGTTAATCTTAACCCAGCCGTGGATCGGAGGCTCCCATCTAACCCAGTGTGAGTCATGGGGGTGATGTGCCTCAGGATTGTGGATATGATCATACTCATAATGGCTAGTCACAGCTTATTCCCAAGCTGCAAGAACGGTTGCCCTCTGACCCCTGAAGTGGATGTCATTCCTCATACCCCAAATAGACAAAAAGAGAAGGCTAACAGAGAGAGCAATTTTTTCTTAAATATATATATTTGTTACATATATCATATATGTTAATTATGCATACAATATATATCATATCTTAATTATAGATATATTATTTTTATATTCTTAATTATGGAATTGCACAATATCTCATATTTAGCACTACCGTAGAGACGCAATAGCGTCGAAGTCGCGCCACACTTGCGTCACAATAATAGTCGACGCTACCGAGGCACTACTTGTGTCATTTTAGCATTGCAAAATTCAAACGCTAATCAGCGTCCCAAGGTTGACACCACTTCGATGCTAGTGGTTGCTAATTTAGTTTAGCGACTCATTAGTGTCTCTAGAGCGCCACAATAATGAATCACTATTGTTTTAGTCGACTTTTTATTATTCTCACTTAATTGGACACATATAGGCATATACATACACATAGATACTTATAATCGTATACATATACACATTATCAAGGAACTAATAAGGAAGGAAGCACCACCGGTGAAGCTGTTGATCGACAACAAATCTACTATTGAGCTCAGTAAGAATCCAGTACAACATGATAGAAGCACACATATTGACACTCGTTTTCATTTTATACTAAAGAAGAAGGTGCATGTTAATCATATTGGCACCAATGATTAGTTGGCAGATATATTGACCAAGGCATTGGGACGAGTAAAGTTTGTTGAGTTTCGCCAGTGGGTAAGAGTAATGGAGTTGCAGTAGGATTAGGGGGTGATTTGTTAACAAATATATAAAATTGCTAGTTGGTTGTTAACAAGTTTAATCTCATGCAGGATATGCTTTTGCTTTGATCCATATTATGTTAGATAGTTCTTATCTTTCCATATTATGCTTTTCCGGTGGGTTCATACGACTCCGACATAAGGGTAGTTTGATTCCGTGGTGAGGCTGCCACCATGATCGACGACGAACTCGAAGACATCCATCCGTGCAGCCCGAGTTATAGATGTCATAGTCCACCCACTGATAGAGGGATAAGATTCCCCGTCCTACACCTCAGTAGAGTTCATTCTTGTTAAAGGCACATCATCATTCGAATGCGCGGATGATTAGAATATGTTCTACATACCATATGAACCTTGACTCTTGATGCGTTGATGGGAGTGACCGTGCCCATGGCTCTCCGGTCCACTCCGGCGGGAAGTCATTAAAAATTCGTGTATGGAAAGGTCATAGTCGATTTGCTCACCGTAGTAATATTGGGAGGGCCCGTCACAAATTGAAATAATAAAATATTAAATATATTATATTATTATTTTAATTCCCGATGGCCTAGATCGTCAGAAGTTCCGACGGATAGGGCGGTCGGGACCGTCGGTAACTAAAAAAAATTAAATATTTTATAATATAATATATAATATGTTTAATATTTTATTATTAATATTTTCGACGATTACATTCGTCGATATTTTTGACGGACAGAATCGTCAGTAATTAAACACTAATAAATTACAATGTAATGTAATATATAATATGTTTAATATTTTATTATTAATATTTCTAACGATTATGTTCGTCGATATTTTTGACATACTGAACCATCGATAATTAAAGACTAAGAAGTTACAATATAATGTAATATATAATATGTTTAATGTTTTATTATTAATATTTTTTACAATTTCATTTGTCAAAATTATCGACGAACAGATATCCGTCAGTAATTCCGTCGGTAATTTCCACGGTCGGAACCATCGCAAAATTTAATTACATTCTTGCCTCCATTTTTCGTTACATTTTTTCCTCACCCTTTTTGTTATAAGTACATAAGAAAACTCGATAGGTAGAACACACATTTTTTTTCTACCACAAATCGTTGAGTTCTCTTCCTATTGCTCTCGTTAATTCACATCGCTCACACGTGGTATCAGAGCCTTGATTGTCGAAGGGGTCCTGAAAGTTGTGATGGCGCAATAGGAACGACGACAGACTGCATCATGAAGGAAGTTGGATCATTGATCATCTACCCCCAAGCTGACCAGCTATGGTGAAGTGGGTAAATCTCGACAACAACAAAGAAGCTCTGGATTATTTAGTAAGTACAAAAATTTTGAATCCTATGATAAGAAATCAGAAAGTAGAATTTTAAATGTGGAAATCAGAAATTCAAAGTGACATTCTAGGATTAATAGGCTAATATGTTCAATAATTTTAGCAATGTTTATGCACAATATGATATTAGGATTATAGAAGTTAGCGTAGAAAATATGAACTCTGAGATAAAAAAAATCAGAAATGAGAAGTCTAAAATTAAAAATCAGAAATATAAGGAGGGCGATTTGACGAAGTTGGTGGAGGGAGAGGAAGAGAGAGACAACAGCCCCTGTTTCTAATATTTTTTACTTTTTATAGTATTTATTATTATATTCTTTTTTATAAAATTAAAAGAAAGGATAGTTGGTGAACAAGTATTTTAGTCTTTTTATAAATAAAAAACTGAAAATAATAAAAAAATTAATAAAATCACCGTAAAATTTAAGAACTTAAAAACTTTAAATGCCAAATCGTTATAGTTTGAAGAGATTTAACGGAGTAATTGAAATCTTCATTATAAAGAAAAGCTTTCACATCAAATGAAGTAAGGGAACTAATGGAAAAAATGACAGCTGCATCATTAGCTGTAGGTCCCTATTAACTCTACTTCCATCGATGTCGCAGTTTAAACGACGTTCCTCTCTGCATCGATTCAAACGGTCGGGTAGGAAGCGTCAATGGCGATGCTGCAGAGGCCTCGCCGATCGGGCACATCCCTCAGCATCCTCATGTAGCCGCCCTCCCCCCCACGACGTCCCATACGAGTTCTTGATCAGCCAATACTTGGTGCCATCGCCGGTCGTGCCGTAGCCCACCGCTGTGACGACGTGGTCTGGAGCCGGCTCGCAGGGCCCCCGGAAGATGCCGCCGTTGTAGGACCGGAACTGCCTGCTGATGTGTACGGCGACCGCCACCGGTTGTTTGGCCACAGCTCAAAGGAGGGGGGTTTCATCATTTTGAGGCACGAGTTCGTAACCGTTGATTGTGGCCGCTCTCGGGTAGGAAGCGCTCTGGCAGGTTTCTTTTTCTCCTACGTAAGGGTAGTCTGATTCGGCGGCGAGGCCGCCGCCATGACGGAGGATGAACGCGAAGGCACGTGTATGGTGGCCACCTCTACAGCCCGAGTTGTAGGTGTCGCAGTCAACCAGCTCCTGCGCCGACAGAGGGATAAGATACCCTGTCCTGATCTTGATGATGCCTTCTATTGCCGAAGCAGCGGAGATCGCCCAACAACTGTCTGTTTAATTTTCTCGGCCATGCATATACAAATCAGTACGAGCAACGAGGCGTCATGCTAGTTAAAGACACATCAGGATGGATATAATCTACTTACTGCATGAAGAACCTTGCTTCAAGGGGGGAGTGACTGCATCACTGCTCCTCCAATCCACCTCCTGCCGGAATGCCTTAACATCCGCATACCGAAAGGTCCCCGTCGCATTGGTCACAGTGGTGGTATTCGAGGGCTTCAACCTTGAAGGCTTGTACCCGGTGTACATTGCGCTGAACTCCTCGTCGGTGAGATCAGTGAACTGGTTGATCCCCAGCGTGTAGCTGTGATTTCCGGCGGCGTTGAATGATTCGATGTACTCGACCTCGGCCGAAAAGATCTTGAGCCGGCGATTCTTCTCCTCCACGTCCTTGTACACGCGCCCGTACTGCGCCATCCACCTCTCGTGCTTCTCCGCCATGGACAGCTCATGGCCGGGCGTCTGCTGACCCACGGCGCCGCGAGCGGCCGAGATGGCGAGGGCAAATGACACCGCTGCTAAACATCTGAATAATGCAGTAGCAGCCATTGCAACTCAATGCACACTTCCCATGCTCAAAGAGTGCCTTATATATACTATTTTTATTTTGGCTCTTTTCCTTTGTTTTAAATGAATCAATATTTATTGTCAATAATACCTCCCTTACAGCTAATCATAATCAATTACTCTTTCTATTTAGTATATTAATTAATTAACAGTTTTCAAATTTATAGAAAAAGGTAAGAAAATATAAGTTTAGAGTTAATAGTCCATGCAATGGACGGTCATCAATTACTCTTTTATCTGTAATATAGTAACAGAGACCTAAAAAATTTATTGAGAAATTTAAAATGTTGTAAATGAATCAACAATAACTAGTCTAACAGATGTCCTAATCAATAACATCCCTTTTCAGATTTCTAAGATTAAAATCCACCTTCTTTAACGGGTATTTTTTCTGGACGTTTCAATTTCGCTTTTTTTAATTGTATTGTTATCTATAATTAAGGGAAACTGCAATTAATTTTAGCTATTGTATCTTATCTGGAATATATTAACACTGATTTTTAAAATTAACAGAAAGACAAGTATAAACTTATACATCGAAATCTATTCTAATATATATATTTCTAACTTGTAAGAATAATAGTAAGAGTTAAACTCTTAAAAATTGTGATTAATAACTATTATGTATATTAAACTCCTGTCGCCATAATAATCTTTTTGAAGATAACTTCAACTGATATATTTAAAATAAAAACTTTGAACTCTTGAATTTAATATATTTAATATTATTTTTCAAATTCTAAATGTATGAAAAATGTTTATTAATTTATTAATAAGTTTTAACTTTTTGCAAAAAATTGAAGAAGATGCGGAGAAATAGAATAAAATTACATGTAAGAAAGAAAATAAGAGGTTGAAAGCGGATTTAATTGATCAAATTAACCATCATGTTGGATAGGAAATAAACCATTTATACTCTATTTTCTCAACTTGAATTAATTGGACGTTAGTAGTCTCCTATAGATCTTATTTTTACTTTTATTTAAAATTTAGAGATGATTGATTTTTTTAAAAAAATTTCTCTCATGCTTTCCCAAACTCAAGGCCACTAATAGATTATTATTATTTTATTATTAGTTTTCAACTTTGCTTTCTTTTTTTTCCAATTAATTTTTTAATCTCGTGTGATTTGAACTTCATATCATTAATTGTTTTTTTTCCTTTTACTTTTCAAATTATATTTGAATACTTTCCATTTTATACTATTTATTTCCTTTTTAAATAAATTTTTTATAAAAAATGAGTTGAACCAAAATGGTCAGTTCAGCCCCATTGTTTTCGATTTACTCTTTTATCATATCAACAGTATAAATGCGAAAAAGAAAGTGTAGTCGGTGAAAAGGACAATTTTTAATCGAATTTTTTTTTTTGCAATTTGTTGTAGGATGCTTGGAGTGGTCACAACGTCATTGATGTCTACACTTTGAGGAGGGCAAAAATGGTGAGGAAGCTGTGATATATAAGATTAAAAGTTAATTAATAAATGTATGTGTGTTTATAATTAATAAGGACGATTGCACCAAGTCGATGGAGGGAGAGAAGAGGCAGCGGCCCCTTTTTCTAATGTTTTTTTTTAGTTTTTATATTATTATTTATTATTATATATTATTTTAAACTTTTTTTACAAAGTTAAAAGAAAGGGTAGTTGGTGAAAAATTATTTTAGTTTTTTCATAAATAAAAAATTGAAAATAATAAACAATTTAAAAAATCACCGTAAATTTAAGAACTCAAAAACTTTAAACGCCAAATCGTTATAGTTTGAAGAGAATTGAAAAAAAATAATTCAAATTTTTATTCCAAAGTAAGCATGCTTCAGAAAAGCTTTCACGTCAAATTAAAAGTTATTAGTAAAATATTCCAAATAATATTAAAATGAACATAAATAATATTTATTTATTAATAAAACTAGTTTAAGAACCCGTGCGATGCACGACTCTTATAAAATTTTTAAATATAATTAAAAAGGTAATAATTTAAATTTGCGACATTATTATTTAGTATGAATGTATATTAAAGAAATTGAACATCGTTATACTTTTGCATCATATTTAGAAATACTTTTTTTATAAACCACATTCTTTATTCCATTTGTTATCGGATAGGGGTGAGCACGGGACGGGACGATCGCATTGACTTAGATTTCTCGGATCGGGATCGGCGCGTCCCGATCCGATTAAATAGATTATACTAATATTAAAATATTATAATTATGTTTATTTTAATTAAATTATATATTTTATTATATATGTATATATTTTTTTATGGTCAAACTAGAATAATCAAAAAATTTTTTATTTTTGTTCCGATTTAACTGGAACACCAAAGCAAATCAAATCGAGACCGAACGACATAAATTCGATTTTGCTCACCCTTGTTACATGATCATCTTCATCATAAACTAAAAACTTTGAGGCATTATCTATTTGCCACACGTGAAAGAGCTATAAAATTATTCTTGTGAAAATATTAAGTTTCTTAAGAAATAATCTATGTAAAACAATGATTGATCTTGGCTTTTATTAATGTTCATTGAAAAATATATAACTGAAAATTGTCCACACTAAATTTTGAATAGTACTCTTGTATCATATGACTGTCATTCGTCGATCGAATTTTAATGGTGTCTTAATTACTTTTTGGTATTCAGCTTTATATATTTCAGTTGAGAAGCTTCAATAAAAAGATGGGAAATAATCCCCTTGATAATACAATTAGTGATATTTCATCCTTCCTTTCTTTAAATTTTTAAGAAAAATATTCTTACATTGTCTTCATTTAGTTGAAGTATTCTTTTATTTAATGAAATATCTCCCTTATAACTATCTTCTACTTAAGGATCAAGCAACTAATATTGTACACTTAAATAAGAAGCGTTTAGCGCATTTATCCTTTGTAATTGCATAAATCTAGTTTGAACAATAATATCTCTATCACCTTTAGAAAATTTAAAATCTTCCACTACCAAAGCAAATACTTATGAAGTTGTTGATAAATTGTATGTTCTTCTATTAATATTTCTTTTCCCTATTAATTTGAGTTTTACTATAGAGTTTTTATCCTTTTAAAATTTGTCTCTTATCATTCTAAAGGTCTTTGCTAAAACATTATGTTCATCACTTCATCCAACATTTGTTTCAAGTCAGCAATAATATTCTTGTGATTTTTTTTTCTTTATGAGCTGTAAAAAGGAGAATTAGACAAACTTACTAAAATAATTATGTGCAAAAATTTAAGGATGACATTATATATGGAAAGTAGCCTCACGGTATGAAGTCTATCTTCTACTTTATTCTGTGTATAAAAAAACTGTATAATTATGCAAACTTTGGAAAGCATCCATCCCAAGGCAACAAAATTTTAATATGATGATAATTTTGACCATGCACAATTGCACATTGAAAGTGCTTGGCCCTTTTATTTTATTTATTGATTTCGCCCATTGAAGTAAATAAAAATATAAAATTGCCGCTTCTAATATTTTCTCGAAAGTGATAATTTTTTGGGCATTTGCAATGTTATATTATAAATTGATAATCATATCATATGTATCTAATGGTGATATAATTTAAATAGCTTTTCAATGTATTTTAATACGTTACTCGTATAAAAAAAATGATTCACATTTGTCGCATTTATGATTTGGATCTCCTATATCTCAGTACTTTGTCATAAAGAAAAAAAATTATTACATTAATATACATATATTAAATCATAATTAACATGTTAGTAGCATACTATTATATCATGCGTACCATTATTACATACGCCCACAGATTCAAAGTCATAATTTAAAAGACTAAGAAAATTTATCTTAATATTTATCATAATTAATTTTAGATTGATTAATTATTTTAACACCTGCAAGTTCATTTTCCATTTAAATTCCATGTGTTCTTAAATGTGATCTCCAATTCATCAAATAAAATATATAATTGACTAACAATGTTATATATATTAAAAATAGTATGCATTAGCATGCTAATAATTAATAGTTTAACATGC
The DNA here is from genome assembly GCA_030549335.1 of Pontederia crassipes. Lineage (NCBI taxonomy): Eukaryota > Viridiplantae > Streptophyta > Magnoliopsida > Commelinales > Pontederiaceae > Pontederia > Pontederia crassipes. The sequence continues at coordinate 8,187,229 of CM060198.1, forward strand.
ACATGGTCATTATATATGTCTCTACGTCATCACTTAAAAAGATTAATAAAAATTGTTAATATTTAACATATTTTAATTATAGGTTGAGTTATTACTTACATACATGGAAGCTCGTCTAATTATTTATTCAATTCATTTTTAATGTAGTTTTATATTTATTCAATTCGTTTTTTTATCAATTCAAATCTACTTATTAAGACTCTTACTTTCACATGAAATTTCATTTATTTTGAACATATATTACTGAGTTATATAAAAATTATTATTAATATTTTATTTTTTATAAATCTAAAAAATATACTCCTAATCAAATTATATTTATCTTTTTAATTTAATAAATTTGTTTAGAATTGTGGTTACCTAATTTAACAAACTTTATTATAAGATATTTTCATTTTCTATAAATAAATCTAATAATAATATGATTAGATTTATTCATACAAAATTTCTTGCTCGTAATCATATTATATTTACTTTTTAAATTTACTCATTTTTCCTATTGTGATTTTATAAATGTTATTTTCTAAATATGAAAATAATAATAAATTATCTTTATTTTTATAGTCTCCTACTTCTATTCAAATTAATTTAATTAATTTTCATATGAAACTCCATTATTATTGGGTTATATAAAAAATATTAAAATTTTATTTTTAAAAATAAGAAAATTATACTCCTAAACAAATTATAAGATATTTTCATTTTCTATAAATAAATCTGAAATAATAATATGATTAGATTTACTCATACAAAATTTCTTGCTCTAATCAGATTATATTCACTTTTAAAATTTACTCTTTTTTTATTTTGATCTTACAAATGTTATTTTCTACATATGAAAATAAGAATAAATTAACTTTATTTTTGTATTTTATTATGAATTATTTATTTTTTTTCTCATTTCAACCTACTAAGTCTCCTACTTCTACTCAATAATTTTATTAATTTTAATATGAAATTCCATTATTATAGGTTAAATAATCTTTTATTTTTGCAAATCTGAATATACTCCTAATCAAATTATATGTACCTTTTAAATTTAATATTTTTTCAGAAATGTGGCTACCTAATTCAATAAACTTTATAATAAAATATTTTTATTTTCTATAAATAAACCTGAAAATAATAATATGATCAGATTTACTCATATAATCAGATTATATTTACTTTTAAAATTTTCTTACTTTTTTATTTTGATCTTACAAATGTTATTTTCTAAATATGAAAATAAGAATAAATAAACTTTTTTTTAAAAAAATATATTCTGAATTATTTAATTTTTCTCATTTGAACCTACTAAGTCTCCTATTTCTACTTAAATTAATTTTCATATAAAATTCCATTTAATTTGGACATATATTATTGTGTATATAAGAAACTTAATAATTATTGTGTATATTATTTATCTTTTAAAGGTAATCCTCTCTGCTAATTTCAGAAATGTTATTGTATAATTTAACAAACTTTATTATAATATTCTGTAAATAGATTAAAAATATTAATATTATTAGATTTACTCAGGAAAAAAAACTTTTAGAGATCCGAAAATTCTACTTCTAATCAAATTAATTTTAGTTATGCTTTGTTTTAAATTATTCATAGTCATTTACTTTTTTAATTCTAAAAATAATGCGAAATCTTTGAAAAATTGTGTTAAAAGGATTGAACTTTTTAATTCCTTCGTCAGATGCGGAGACATGTAATATCATAAATGCTATTAAATTTTATGTAGGAGTCTTTTTAAGATACATATTAATATTAGAATAGATGTAAAATTTTATGCAATACTCAATATCAGGATACGCGATTTTTTAGGATTATGATTAAGATTCAAACTTTAAATAAATCATGATAATCATCAATTTATATGGAATAAATTAATATTAGCATAGTTAAATACGCAATATTAGGATATATAATATTAATCTTAGGATGTAGTGAAATAAATTAGGATTTAAATATTAGGATGCACATTTCTTGACATACCGTAATATTAGGCGCCATATTAGGATATAATTTTATTTATAATTAATTTATACTAACAGTAATATTAGGATATAGTTTTGTTTAGATATCGTAATATTAGGATATAGTTAGATATGTCAATAGTTAATTATATCGTAATATTATGATATAATTTAGATTATTAATATTTGTTTAAATTCTCTTTTTTAACTGTATTATTATTATTCAATATTTTTTCAAAAAATTGTGGAGATGCCACCTGGCATTCCACTATTTACCTTATATATATATAATTATGATATAATTTAGATTATTAATATTTGTTTAAATTCTCTTTTTTAACTGTATTATTATTATTCAATATTTTTTCAAAAATTGTGGAGATGCCACCTGGCATTCCACTATTTACCTTTTATATATATATAAATATTCAAAATAAAACATTTAATTGAATGAATATTTTTGTCAAAATTATTAAAAATTAAAATTACCTATAATCAATTACAATAATCAAAGACATCTTATTAAATGTCAAAGACATCTTCTCTTCTACTTAAATTACGATAATCAAAATTATTAAAAAATTAAAATTACCTATAATCAATTACAATCAAACTAGATATGTCCTCGGTCATGAAAATTTTAAATAAAATTATCGATAATATATTTCTCACGCCAAATGGCCACTAACGAAACTGACAGCTGCATTATTTGCTACTTCTTAGTTGTATGGTCCATCGATGTCGCAGTTTGCTCGACGTTCCTCTCTGCATCGATTCAAAGTGTCGGGTAGGAAGCCTCAGTGGCGATGCCGCAGAGGCCTCGCGGATCGGACACACCTCTCAGCATCCTCATGTAGCCGCCCTCCCCCCACGACGTCCCATACGAGTTCTTGATCAGCCAATACTTGGTGCCCTCGCCGGTCGTGCCGTAGCCCACCAATGTCACAACGTGGTTTGGACGCGGCTTGCAACGCGCCATGAAGATGCCGCCATTGTAGGACTTGAACTTCCTGCTGGCGCGTACAGCAGCCGCCACCGGTTGGTTGGCCACAGCTCGGAGGAGGGCGGTTTCATCATTTCGAGGCACGATTTCGTAGCCGCTGATGGTGGCCGCTCTCGGATAGGAATAGCTCCGGCAGTTTCCTCGGACTCCTACGTAAGGATAGTTTGATTCGGCGGCGAGGCCGCCGTCATGTCGGAGGATAAACATCAAGGCATGTGTATGGGAACCACCTCTACAGCCCGAGTTGGTGGTGTCGCAGTCCACCAGCTCCTGCGCCGAGAGAGGGATAAGATTCCCTGTCCTGATCTTGATGATGCCTTCTATTGCCGCAGCAGCGGAGATCGCCCAACAACTTTCTGTTTAATTTTATCGGCCATGCATATACAAATCAGTACGAGCAACGAGGTCATGCTGGTTAAAAACATCAGGATGGATATGATCTACTTACTGCATGAACCTTGATCCATGACGGGAGTGACTGCACCATTGTCTCTCCAATCCACCTCCTGCAGGAAATTATTAAAATTCGCATACCGGAAGGTTGACGTCGCGTTGGTCACAGTGGTGGCATTCGAGGGCTTCAACCTTGAAGGCTTGTACCCGGTGTACATTGCATCGAACTCCTCGTCGGTGAGATCAGTGAACTGGTTGATCCCCAGCGTGTAGCTGTGATTTCCGGCGGCGTTGAATGATTCGATGTACTCGACCTCGGCCGAAAAGATATTGAGCCGGCGATTCTTCTCTTCCGCGTCCTTGTACACGCGCCCGTACTGCGCGATCCACCGCTCGTGCCGCTCAGCCATGGACAGCTCATGGCCGGGCGTCTGCTGAACCACGGCGCCGCGAGCGGCCGAGATGGCAAGGGCAAATGACACCGCTGCTAAACATCTGAATAATGCAGTAGCTGCCATTGCAACTCAATGCACACTTCCGATGCTCCAAGAGTGTCTCATTTATAGTTTTATACTATTTTGTTTTGGTTGTTTTTCCATTGTTTTAAATGAATCCTTACAGCTAATCATAATCAATTACTCTTTATGTTTAATATATTAGTTAACAGTTTTCAAATTTATAGAAAAAGGTAAGAAGATATAAGTTTAGAGTTAATATAGTACATGCAATTAAAGCTCATCAATTACTCTTTATCTGTAATATAGTAAGAGCGACCTTTAAAATTTATTTAAAAATAGGTTATTTCTTTAAACTTTTCATAAACTATCGCGATTTTTCGTGTCTATCCTCAAACTACGGACTTATTTTTTGTATCCCTAAACTGTCAAGATTTTTCCACTTTAGTCCTTTAGTCTACTTCTGTTACGTTTTTCATTACTTTTAATTTTTCCCATTTATGAAAGGACATACCCCTCCCTCCTTAACACATCAAATAATAAATATAAAAAATAAAAAAGAGAAAAAAAATCAGGGTGGGAAATTTAGTCTTTTTCATAAATGACAAATTTTTGTGTATACCACTTTGATCATTCCAATGATTTTTTTATTTTTATATTTGTTATTTCATATTTTTCTGGAGAGAAGGATAATTTAGTTTTTTCATAAATGAAAAAAAAGTAAAAGTAAATAAAGATAAGTAAAAGTAATAGTTTAGGGATCCAAAAAAATAAGTTCATAATTTGATGTTAGATATGAAAAATCATGATACTTTAGGACATGTTTATGGAAATAACTCTTAAAAAATTAAAAAAGTTGTAAATGCATGAATCAACAATAACTAGTCTAACATATGTCTTAGTCAATAACATTCCTTTTCAGATTTCTAATATTAAAATCCACCTTCTTTAACAGGTAGGCAATTTCGATTTCCCTTTTTTAAATGTATTGTTATTTATAATTAAGGGAAATTGCAATTAATTTGAACAATGACATCTTATCTTGAATATATTAACAACGATTCTTAAAACTAATCGAAAGAAAATTATAAACTTATACATTAAAGCTTATTCTAATATCATTATTAATCTGTTTCAAAATTTTGTAACACTACATATTATAATCAACTTAGGATGATGGATGTGTTGATTTAAACTTACGATGGAGGATCAGAAGGCATCCCGTTCCGATCACTCTCTAATGGCATCCCACTCTAATCAATCTTTCAATAAATTTCAACCTAGCATACTTTAGGCGATAATCAAAACATTGATGTGGTCAATCAACATCTCACCTGGAATAAATTGAATCAACTACACAACTTTAAAACTTATACTTGTCCCACATTTCTTTTTAATTTAACTTGAAACATTACTATCCATTCTCAATATAATCGTACCAATTAATTAAACAAATCCCCTTCACATCTCTCATGTTATCATTTTCTTTTACTCAATACTCCAAATACAACATCCATAGAAATATACTTATTTTAAAAATGAGATTAATCAACTCTATTAAGGACCCATTTAAACTTTCATTTCAAATTCTATACATAGTCGTAAATTATTATTACACAAATATTTTTATTATTCTCCTCTAATTATTCCATGTAAAATATATCACTAATTTTTCTTTTAACTTCTTGAAATAAAATCTCGAGATGTTTCATCTGTCATTCCAGATTATATACAACCATAAATCACCCATATGTATTTATTAGAAGTTCCAAAATCAATTTATTGGAAGTCCTTAATTAAATTATAACATGTATATCCTCGAGTACTGTACCAACCTTGAAATGATTCATCCTAGTATAAAATAATTTATTTTCTTGACCACATCCAAAATTTTGGAAGCCTGCTAAAGTGAAATTTATTCTCTCGGCATTGATTATTTATTTATGGAAAATGATGTATAATGATTTAAATTAATCTCCATGTGCTCTTACATATAGATTTTCTAATAATCCAAAGAAAATATTAACATTTAGACACTAACTAGTCTTTGTATCCACCAAGAGTTATTTCTTTTAGGATTCAGTAATATACTCATCGAGATGATCTAGGGATCAAAATGTTTCACGGATTCTTTTGTTATATGCAACGATCAATGTTTTTTTTACATTTTATCCCCATAGTGTGTTGATAGGACACCATAAAACTTTTTTCCGTTGTTATTAACTCTTAACAGTCGACCAAAGCTAATATATCACAAACAATCATTACATTTGTGGGTAACTTGGTGAGGACATAACTTGCATATGTCCTTTTTTAGTAAGTTTTATCAATAAATGATTTGCTGAAAGCATTCTTAAACTATACAATAGGTCATACGAGCCAAAGAATTTGTACAATGAATTTTACTCCTCGTGTTTGCCAGTCGGTCAAATACTCACTATATCAGTGTCCATGGTTTTTAATTTTCTTCTTTCATAATAATTTTTTTTATGAACCCATCCATTGAACCTAGTGAATCTCCCACCCAACATTTTTTTATTTCTTGTTTACCATCTATCTTACGTGAATTTCAACTCGTCCATACGTCTCGTATTTATACTCTCTTTAACCCAAAATAATGTCTGATGGGGTGTTGGCATGTCCCTGCTCTCTTTTTTTTCTAATTATTTTTGCCCAAATGCCTCCTTTTGAATACCACTTGGTCATCCCTATAATAATATTGACTTTTTTTAATCTTATTCTCACTTATATTCATCACTATCATTTTCACTTTGACTCACTTGCTAGCGGATTAAGACAACAATCCTAGATAAAACAATCAATTTTATTATGAAAGATTCAGACAATGTTATCTTATTGGGTCTAGTCATTGACTCCACCCAACATGATAGAACTTATAATTGTGCTCAACCACGATCCAGCTAACTTCAACTTCGCTCTCATACAACATTAAAATTGCATATTATTTATCATGTATAATTACAAACCCATGTGAGTTATCAACATGTACCAATATAAATACCCATTTTTTTTCGTTGGTTTAATGGCAAGAACATTTTCTGTACATAACATTTGCCCTAGGTTGGAAGTTTTTCCAAGTCATCAACTCTAGCAAAAAATAAATTTTATTCTACCATATATCATAACATTATCAAATGATGAGACAATTAGTATAATTGTGATATGCACATAAGCATCTCATGGCTCATATCAATTAACAAAAATGACAACAAAACCATTGCTTATCACAAGATATTCAATTACTAAGCATGTTTGCTGTCACTCAATCATGCACATCAAAACATCTCATGAGACTTTCAAATGCTAAATAATGTGCTAACATTCAATTATACATCCACTATACAATTCCTCATATGGATATCATTAGTATTTTTTATGCCCATAGGCATAACACAAGATAAGTCAACATAACCGTATTGACTCTTATGTCCTAGTTCATATATATCCACATAGCATAAAATTTACAATGCAATTTCATAACAAATTCATATGCAATAATACACGCACAAGCATAGCATGCAACAATCCATCACTGCCCACGCTCTATGGATTGAATCTAAAACCTGACTTTGAAACCATAACTTATAACGCCCAACTATCCATTAAGTGCCACAAAGGGTGAAATCATAATACAACTCGTTTAAAAATTGAAATTCAAAATCCAATGAAAATCCAATGTTAACAAATAATCTAACTCTTGAATGTTTTAAAAAAATTGAGCATGACGTATGCATAAATATAACCAAGCATCATATACAACATTTATATTTTCATCACACACAATTTAATTGCAAAATAAATTTAACCATCATATATAAATATTCCTTGTTACATCCTCACATAATCAAATACAAATCACCATGAGTTCACCGCAGAAGAACCATCATGGGATGAGCCCGAAACATCTCCAGCAACAAACTCTTTTCCTCGGCATTGGCGATGAATTTCTTTTCCTATCATTCGGAGTTCATTGTGCCCGTTCAACTTTGGATGTCGATTACTCTTTCAACAGGGCACAAAATGCTATGAAACCAGCACCAATTGATTTGTCTCATACACGATGATATATAAGATGTTGATATTCCGACGATGGACGACGATGTAGCGACGATTGAAAGTGGTAATGATGAAAATCCACTCTTCACCAATGTATCATTCTGATCTCCTCCACATGCTGTATCTGGTGTGTGCTTTGATTGGCCAGCTGAGTTTGAACAGTGTCAAACTAAAAAGGGCAGCCATGGCGTCGTCATCCTCACGTGCACACAAGGGATGATTAGGAGGAAGTGAAGAAAAGGGATTGGGGAAAAAAGATGCGAAGGAAAAGACTCTGGTCAGCCATGGTGTCATGAACCAGCAGATGGGTGGCAAAGGAGACGATGGTGGTATATTGACGGCGAGTGGGATGGCATCTCTCTCCTCCTCGCATGCGTACAGGGTAAGATGGGAGGAAGGGGATTTGGGGAGAGAAAAGTCGTGTATTCTCTCTCCTCCCCTTTTTGTATGCCATAGATTGTTTTTTATTTTTTTGGACAAATGATCATTTTTATGTTGTCTTTTATAAAAATTTCAACTATAACATTTTTTATTAATTTTTTTAGGATGTTACAAATATTCTACCGGCTCTTATTTTAAAGAGTTAAAAGACACTCCACCATTGACGTTGAGATACTTTGCCTCGGCCACAAGAAAGTCAAAAAGATACTCCACCGAATCATGTTAAAGAGAGTTCAAAGATACTCCACAATAAGTCTATCATAATGAAAATGCAATGAATGATTATTATGTATGATGATAATTTATGCTCAATGATATGATTATTACTGATGATGGTGGGATATGCCCAATGATGTAATGATTATTGATGATGATAATGGGTGACACCCAATGATGTTATTGATTCTTTTATGGTGATCCTTGATGCTTGATTGGTTATACCTTATGCCATTTTGATCTTAATGATTCACATTATGATTATTTCATTTCATGATGATTGACTATATCAACGTCTATCTCAAAGCTCCAAATGATAATGAATATGATTCAGATTATCATGATAATATTTATGTTGACACTTCTTTGGTTATGATTATTCACTCAATTATATGTTCCATGATGATCCTTAATATTATGTTGATTCACTATGTTATATTTCTCATACCATGATGTCTTATCTCTCATTCACAAATGCTTATTGATTTTTCTATTATGCTCCACATGTTTATTATGTTCTAGACATTAAAGATCATGGGAGATTCATCTTCCTTATGTATTTAATGTCACAAATAAAGAGATGGTGACGTCTGTGACATATCAAGCTCGTGATGGTCTTTGCACTTAATGTTGATTGTCTTTATGTTATCTACTTTTTCATCGACTTATATTTATTTATGATACTTGAGACTCATTTTATATTAACCTTGTTAAGATTTCTGTGCCATTGTTTGTGTCATCTCCGCATATAGTTTTTTCTATTTTTTTTCTTTCACATCGGGTATTCATTTCCTTGGCCAATCAAAGTTCATATTTTAGTCAAAGTTATATAAATGTAAGCAACATTTTGTAACATCTTCGAGACCTATTTTGTCATGTGAAGGGACCCATTTTGAAGACATTATAGTGTTAAAGCCTTCCTCTTTGTCATGTGAAGTGAATATGGTACCCAAATAACAATACAACTTTCTATCAAGATATATTTATATGAACCCCCACTCTCAGATTCAAGTGATAGTGCAATATTCTTCACGTGATGTCTTCACTTTGACAATGATCTTCACTAGCTCTCTATATTTCCAATGCAAGTTATTGTCTTCATCTTAAAACTCTTCTCCCTGTAATCATTGCCATATTAGCAAATGGAATATGATTAGGAGATCAGATGGGAAAATCATTTGAAGGAAAATACACTTGGTTCATACTTCACACTTGCATCAAAGAATCTATAAGAATGTAAAGAAATAATCATGAAAACTAAAATTATAGTATGTTGTATGAAAATAAATTGGAATTATGAAGAATCATGAATCCATGACCAATTTCAAAGAAGCAAAAATGCCTTCATCCTCAAACCCAACTTGCTCTTCATCAGATATTGTTTCAGGACCTTTAGTATTTTCAGTTGGTTTCAAGGAATTAACCCTCCACCTTGACTAACGCTTTACTAGCTTTCAATAATGTTCAGCCTATATCACAAAAAACAACTGAAATAGTATATGTGAGATTAATTGAAGAACAAGAATAAACATGACTAAAGGACTACCTTACTAGGTGAAAATTTGGCCACATTTCAGTACCCGTTCGGCAATTATTCAAAAATTGTTATTTAAAATTAAACTTTTATGTTGTACGGGATAATTCTACACTTTCATTTGGCACAGTAAGAAAAATCTAATAAGCAAATAGTGTTGATAAGTATTTTGAGAAATGTTGTAGAATCCGACCCGGCATGATCAGAGTAGGTCAAATTGGATGATCGAACTAGATGATAGTACATTAATATAAAATAAATAATAGAACAATGAATTGTCATATAGATGTGTATTATCCTCTTCATGCAGTCTATAATTATAGACTTGCAATGACGATTTGATTTACTAAATATTATACTTGGACACATCGGTCTTGGCAGCACTCTGTCAATGCTCCAAGATGGGCAATGAAATTGCTGTCTGGTTTGCTTAATGAACTCTACTTCAGTTGTCATTTCTGTTGTGATGCCAGAGTAGTTTCAATGCAATTCTGATGGTCCAGTTAGATAATGCTAGGGCTATTAAGAACAAAAATAGTTCAAGTATGCATAATGTATACATAAATGTCTATTGTCTCTTTATTATTTTGACTCTTTTATGTTCAGCTTAAAACTTGGCATTAAGAAATAATTCCGTCTAACTTATAATTCTAAGTATGTAAGCTTCAAAAAAGTTTTCCATAGAGAGATCCAAAATCATCAGGATCATGATTGGAATGTTTATTAATAGAGTAATAAGATGCGACATTACCTCACTTTACCAAAAGGACTTTTTAAGCTTTCAGGGAATCAGTGACGGCAAGATTATGAAAGGTGATCCAATTAATTGAATTTTTGATATAGTGAAAGGATTTTAATATATATGTACATATGTACATACATATATCTCTATATATGAATATAATGGACGTCCTTCCAACTTAAATAGGTAGGATCGTCCTACCTCTTAATGTAGGTGTTGGATCCATGTGTTAAGAATATAAATCAATGATGTTGCTTTTTCTAACGGCTTAAATTTTTAGAAAAATTGGTCAGCATATGAAATTTAACATGATATTAGAGCCATAGGTTGAGGGTTCGAATCTCGTTAAGCTCTTTATTAAAAAGTAATTCCCTCCTTCAGTTGTCCATATTTTAGGCTTGGGCTAGACCAAGAGTTGTCCACATGTGAGGAGAAGTGTTAAGAATATAAAATCAATGATGTTGCTTGTAACGTCCGACAACTTCGTAAAAAAAAGAGAATAAATTTATTTTGACTCATTCTCGTAACCGCCCATTACCCACACGAAACTCTCGTTATCTTATATTAATAAATCCCTAGAAAACCTAAGATGATGGCGCGGTATTTTTCATTTTCATTGTGATAGGAGGAGAGGAGGAAAAGGTACCAAATCATCGTGGGAGATGTCGACGTCGAGGATGTCAGACCTGATAATTTTTGTGACATTCGAAGGAAATAAGATACATGTTTCTGTAGATCTCTCTCGACCTATTTGATTTTTGGCGCACTGCATCGAAGATATCATCATGATCTGCTTTGTGGACGAAAAGAAAACTATTTGTATATAATTACACGCTTTCTTCGTCTCTGCCTTGGTGCTTGATGTGATTTGACAAATATTTTAGCCGACACCAACACCTTACATCACTATATTGTTAATTATATATGTTTAGACATGACTTGTACTCATGTCAAGCGCTCACATGTATGTTCTTTCTTAGTGCCTTAGGATACATGCACAGAATATTGCATCTCCTTATAAGTGCATTAAAAGCATTGTATTTTTTTTAAAACAAAGGTACGATATATTAAACTGGGACCGAAACGGTCATTTTACAAAATTCGATGTAAACCCGAGTCCCAAAAGACATCATGCACAATGTATTTAGCATGTTTTGCAAGATAATCTGCGGCCTGATTACAATTCCTAGGACAATGTGTACAAATTGTCTGCTCAAAAAGTGATAAAAGATGATGGATCTCCTTCATAAGCGTCCAGATACGCCATGGTGCATCTTGCTTCCCATTGATGATATCAACAAGAGTAGAAGAATCAGATTTAAGGGTGTCCAGTCGGAAACCCCGATGCCAACAAGCGCGCAGTCCAAGGAGCACAGCAAAAGCCTTAGCCTGAAGAGCGTTCGTAAGATGATGGTTCGACATACCTGTAGAAATGAAATTTGCATTGGTGTCTCGGATAATAAACCCCGCACCACATGTCAAGGTCCGACGGCAAAATGAGCCATCGGAGTTAATCTTGACCCAAGGCCTGGGGGGCTCCCATTGGACAAAAGGGATGTCCATGGTCTAGAAAAGTATGCATGTGTGATGTTGAGCCTCAGAAGTGTGGTAATTTTTATATTCCGAGTACTAGGCCAGAACACGATTCCAAAGAGCCTCAGTGGTTGCCCATCTGGAACCAAAATGGAACTCATTTCTTCTCTTCCAGATTGCCCAGAGGGAAAAGGCAATGAGAGATTGCAGAGTGTTTCTAGATTTAATGTCAAAGGCCGAACCCTCAAAGATCCAGTCACCACTATGCCAAGAATGAAATGATTATAAATTGTAATTCAACTTAGATTGAAGAAGGGTCCAAAGATTTCTAGATTCAATGTAGTCAAAGAAAAGATGTTGTATATCCTCGGCATGTAGACCACAGGAACATAAAGGGTTTTGATTAGGATTGAAGTTTGCAAGCCAAGCAAGTGTTGGAAGTCTGTGATGAAAAAGTTTCCACAAAAAGATATTTATTTTCTGGGGAATTCTGAGTTTCCAAACATGGTTCCAGATGGGCCGTCCGGACTGAGATGGATTTTGTTGGCGACAAAGGGAATAGTAAACAGATTTAGCCGAAGTTTTTTCTAGTTGTTCATGAACCCAAAACCACTTATCATCATTGGCAAAAGGTGAAAGAAAGATGCTTGTACCAGAGAAGGACCAAAATACATTAATAGTAAATGCATATTCCATTGTCCATTATTAGATATGAGATCACTAACCATCATATTATGAAGTGGTATATCCATATTAATATAGATAGGCATGAAAAGTAAAGGTATACAGAACACCCAGGGGTCACTAATAATATTCGTTGAACATCCATTACCAATATGCTTTTTAAGGCCAAACTTTACCTCTTGCTGAACCTTATGGATAAGCTTCCAGCACCAAGAAACTGATTGTTTGCTACTAACATGTGACCAGGGATGTAGATTCTCATATTTAGCATGAATTAAGTTTATCCAAGGATTTGATTCACAATTCAAGAGACTAAGAACATGTTTATCTAGCAAAGCAGTTCTGACATGATATAAATTTCTAATATCCAGTCTACCATCCTGCCGTGAGTTTTGAATGATGTTCCAAGCTACTAGGTGGGAGCCCCTGCCATTCCTGTTGTTATTCCACAGAAAACCCCTTGCCTGCCTCTCCAGGGTCCTGAGAAGACCATCAACAATATACATTGCACCCATAGCATAATTTGGAATAATATTAATTACAGAATTAATCAAAACAGCCTTGCTGGCCATATTTAGCACATTAGCTTTCCAACCATTTATGCGAGTACTTGTCTTTTCAAGAAGAGCATGCTGTTGAGATATAGTAATGTACTTGTTGGAAATCAAAGCACCAAGGTAGTTAAAGGGAAGATGTCCTTGGACAATACTTAGAATATCAATAATATTCTATTTTCTTCTGCTATTTAGAGACCTTGGTATATAAACTTCAGATTTAAGGGGGTTAATCATCTGATTGGTGAGATTATAATAACTTCAATATGGCCTTTAGACATTTGCAGTTCTTGATATTAGCAGCAACAGTAATTAATAAATTATCAGCATAAAGCATATGACTTAGAGAGAAGTTATTTAATGATAAATGAATTAGATCAGAGTTAAGCACAATATTTTTCATCAAGGTGGTCAGCACTTGTGTAATAGTGATAAAGAGGTAAGGGGAGAGGGGATCTCCTTGTCTAATGCCACAATAGCTTTTAAAATATGTGGATGGCGTTCCATTAATATTACAAGAGAAGGAAGAGGATGTGACACAAGTCATAATCCATTCAATAAATTTTGAGGGGAAATTCATACATGTCAAGGTGATTTTAATTGCATGTCAGCTAACTCTATCAAAAGCCTTATGCATGTCTGCCTTAATGATCATGGTTTTCCTTTTGCCACGGTTCATGGAATGAGTGATTTCTTGACTAAGTAAAATATTATCTTGAATCAGGCAAAAAGGCGGACTGGCACTGGTCAATAACACTGTTTAGTGTTGGTTTTAGTTTGAGAACAAGAATTTTGGATATGACCCTATAGATAATGTTGCAAAGTGCGATAGGTCTGAAATCTATAACCTTGGTGGGGTTAGGTTTTTTTGGAATGAAAATCAGTGATGTGAGTGTCCATTCATTAGGAAGAACCGTAGTGTTGAAGAATTTTTTGATTTCAGCAGATATCAGAACCAATGGTTTTCCAATTGGACTTGTAAAATTCTAAGGTAAACCCATCAGGCCCCAGGGCCTTCCTAGGAGCTAAGGACCAAAGACTATTGAGAATTTCATCATCTGTGACAGGAGCCGATAATTGATCACACCAGGTATTACCAATTGTAGAAAGAGAGGGCCAGGATGAGATAGGAATTTGAGGATCAGTATTATGTTTCCAGAGATTGATGTAATGATCAATGAAAGAATTCATGATGTCTTTATCGTTATCGAGCTTGTTTCCAACATCAGTCTCAAGTGATTGAATAAGGTTATTCTTGTATCTAATCATTGAGCTTAAATGAAAGAATTTTGTGTTTTTATCCCCATCGTTTATCCATTTTTCTCTTGATTTTGACCACCATTTTAGAGTGATTTGTCTCAGTATAGCTGCATGTAGATGATACAGGGATCTAAGCTTGCCCAATTCATGATCATTTAGCCCAGTGGATTCATCTTTAAGTTCAAGAACAGATATTTGGTTTTTGAGATCAATAGCTTTGGTTTCAAGATTCCCTAATTGATGTTTGTTCCATAGTAATGTTTTATGCTTCACCTCCTTAAGTGTATTATGTATAGATGAGTTAGGTCTTCTTTTACTCCATATATCAGTAACAATTTGTTTTGCTTCTGGGTATTCCAACCAGAAGGCCTCGTATTTGAATTGTTGTGGTTTCCTATTTCGAGAATTAGAATTAAAGAGTATAGGATTATGGTCAGAAGAACAACGAGGTAAGGAGTAGAGTGCAAGAGATGGAAATTTGAGTATCCAATGAGAGTTGATGAGGAGTCTGTCAAGTCTACACCAAATTCTGGTCAGCCCCTTTCTATTGTTACACCATGTGAATTGGACGCCATTAATAGGAATATCAATTAACCCCTGATTGTCAATGAGAAATCTAAGCTTTTGAATAGATCTAGTGAGTACAAAAGAACGTCCACCTTTTTTATCAGTAGGTTGCAAATAAGAATTAAAGTCCCCCATTAATGCCCAAGGAAAATCCATAGTATTAATGTTAGCTAATTCTTGCCATAAGTTCATTCTAATATTAGGCGAAGTACTTGCATACACGCATGTGAGAAAGAAGGTAAAAGAATCAAAGGTTATAACCGCATGAAGTAATTGAGAAGATGAAGTAATTTGTTTTACCTTAATAGCATTAAAGACTTGCCAAGCTAAAATTATGCCCCCGGAGGAAGAGGTGCCCGGGGCAGTGAGGTAGGTCCAATTCTTACCAAGACGGCGGATAACAGTAGATGCGGATTCAGTAGTGATATGTGTTTGCTGCAAAACAAGGAGATCCTGACACGACTACACAAGGCCCCCCGACAGTTCCAAGATATGATATTCATATGTTTAGGTCCAGCGTAGCTGGCCCAGTAGTGGAAGTATGTCCTTTTTCCTGCACATCCGAGAATTTTCCATTAGTGTTTGAAGCATTATGAGTTTTTGTCTTACCTTTATGGGGAATCTTCCGCTTGCCCCTTAGTTGCAGCTTAGGTTCCAGAATCTTTGAAGGTTCGAGTATGCACTCTAAGCGATCCTTCTTCGGTACCGATCTAGGAAGAGGAATGATATCAGTGTCCTCAAGCTCCACCTCAGACTCACTGTGCGACAAAGGCTCCGGAGATGATGGTTTCTGGGCTGTAAAAAATAAGTTAGTCACATGATTCACCAAGGCCTCGTGGTCGCGCTCAGTAGTCGGTAATGATGGCGGTGTGGCTTGGCGAAGAGGGCGGAGGGGTCCTAGAATGTATGAGGGCGATCGGCAATACTGTGGAGGAGGCAATGGTGCTGTAGCAAGTGAGGGATGTTTCTTTTCTTATCGTTTGGTGTCCATTGTGCCCGTTCAACTTTGGATGTCGATTACTCTTTCAACAGGGCAAAAAATTCTATGAAACCAGCACCAATTGATTTGTCTCATACACGATGATATATAAGATGTTGATATTCCGACGATGGACGATGATGTAGCGACGATTAAAAGTGGTAATGATGAAAATCCGCTCTTCACCAATGTATCATTTTGATCTCCTCCACATGCTGTATCTGGTGTGTGCTTTGATTGGCCAGCTGAGTTTGAACAGTGTCAAACTAAAAAGGGCAGCCATGGCGTCATCATCCTCATGTGCACACAAGGGATGATTAGGAGGAAGTGAAGAAAAGGGATTGGGGAAAAGAAGATGCGAAGGAAAAGACTCTGGTCAGCCATGGTATATATCCTCGGTATGTAGACCACAGGAACATAAAGGGTTTTGATTAGAATTGAAGTTTGCAAGCCAAGCAAGTGTTGGAAGTCTGTGACGAAGAAGTTTCCACAAAAAAATTTTTATTTTCTGGGGAATTCTGAGTTTCCAAACATGGTTCCGGATCGGCCGTCTGAACTAAGGTGTATTATGTTGGCGGCACAGGGAATAGTAAACAGATTTAGCCGAAGCTTTTTCTAGTTGGTCATGAACCCAAAACCACTTATCATCATTGGCAAAAGGTGAAAGAAAGATGCTTGTACCAGAGAAGGACCAAAATACATTAATAGTAAATGCATATTCCATTGTCCATTATTAGATATGAGATCACTAACCATCATATTATGAAGTGGTATATCCATATTAATATAGATAGGCATGAAAAGTAAAGGTATACAGAACACCCAGGGGTCACTAATAATATTCGTTGAACATTCATTACCAATATGCTTTTTAAGGCCAAACTTTACCTCTTGCTGAACCTTATGGATAAGCTTCCAGCACCAAGAAACTGATTGTTTGCTACTAACATGTGACCAGGGATGTAGATTCTCATATTTAGCATGAATTAAGTTTATCCAAGGATTTGATTCACAATTCAAGAGACTAAGAACATGTTTATCTAGCAAAGCAGTTCTGACATGATATAAATTTCTAATATCCAGTCTACCATCCTGCCGTGAGTTTTGAATGATGTTCCAAGCTACTAGGTGGGAGCCCCTGCCATTCCTGTTGTTATTCCACAGAAAACCCCTTGCCTGCCTCTCCAGGGTCCTGAGAAGACCATCAACAATATACATTGCACCCATAGCATAATTTGGAATAATATTAATTACAGAATTAATCAAAACAGCCTTGCTGGCCATATTTAGCACATTAGCTTTCCAACCATTTATGCGAGTACTTGTCTTTTCAAGAAGAGCATGCTGTTGAGATATAGTAATGTACTTGTTGGAAATCAAAGCACCAAGGTAGTTAAAGGGAAGATGTCCTTGGACAATACTTAGAATATCAATAATATTCTATTTTCTTCTGCTATTTAGAGACCTTGGTATATAAACTTCAGATTTAAGGGGGTTAATCATCTGATTGGTGAGATTATAATAACTTCAATATGGCCTTTAGACATTTGCAGTTCTTGATATTAGCAGCAACAGTAATTAATAAATTATCAGCATAAAGCATATGACTTAGAGAGAAGTTATTTAATGATAAATGAATTAGATCAGAGTTAAGCACAATATTTTTCATCAAGGTGGTCAGCACTTGTGTAATAGTGATAAAGAGGTAAGGGGAGAGGGGATCTCCTTGTCTAATGCCACAATAGCTTTTAAAATATGTGGATGGCGTTCCATTAATATTACAAGAGAAGGAAGAGGATGTGACACAAGTCATAATCCATTCAATAAATTTTGAGGGGAAATTCATACATGTCAAAGTGATTTTAATTGCATGCCAGCTAACTCTATCAAAAGCCTTATGCATGTCTACCTTAATGATCATGATTTTCCTTTTGCCACGGTTCATGGAATGAGTGATTTCTTGACTAAGTAAAATATTATCCTGAATCAGGCAAAAAGGCGAACTGGCACTGATCAATAACACTGTTTAGTGTTGGTTATAGTTTGAGAACAAGAATTTTGGATATGACCCTATAGATAATTTTGCAAAGTGCGATAGGTCTGAAATCTGTAACCTTGGTGGGGTTAGGTTTTTTTGGAATGAAAATCAGTGATGTGAGTGTCCATTCATTAGGAAGAACCGTAGTGTTGAAGAATTTTTTGATTTCAGCAGAGATATCAGAACCTATGGTTTTCCATTTGGACTTGTAAAATTCTAAGGTAAACCCATCAGGCCCCGGGGCCTTCCTAGGAGCTAAGGACCAAAGACTATTGAGAATTTCATCATCTGTGACAGGAGCCGATAATTGATCACACCAGGTATTACCAATTGTAGAAAGAGAGGGCCAGGATGAGATAGGAATTTGAGGATCAGTATTATGTTTCCAGAGATTGATGTAATGATCAATGAAAGAATTCATGATGTCTTTATCGTTATCGAGCTTGTTTCCAGCATCAGTCACAAGTGATTGAATAAGGTTATTCTTGTATCTAATCATTGAGCTTAAATGAAAGAATTTTGTGTTTTTATCCCCATCGTTTATTCATTTTTCTCTTGATTTTGACCACCATTTTAGAGTGATTTGTCTCAGTATAGCTGCATGTAGATGATACAGGGATCTAAGCTTGCCCAATTCATGATCATTTAGCCCAGAGGATTCATCTTTAAGTTCAAGAACAAATATTTGGTTTTTGAGATCAATAGCTTTGGTTTCAAGATTCCCTAATTGATGTTTGTTCCATAGTAATGTTTTATGCTTCACCTCCTTAAGTGTATTATGTATAGATGAGTTAGGTCTTCTTTTACTCCATATATCAGTAACAATTTGTTTTGCTTCTGGGTATTCCAACCAGAAGGCCTCATATTTGAATTGTTGTGGTTTCCTATTTCGAGAATTAGAATTAAAGAGTATAGGATTATGGTCAGAAGAACAACGAGGTAAGGAGTAGAGTGCAAGAGATGGAAATTTGAGTATCCAATGAGAGTTGATGAGGAGTCTGTCAAGTCTACACCAAATTCTGGTCAGCCCCTTTCTATTATTACACCATGTGAATTGGACGTCATTAATAGGAATATCAATTAACCCCTGATTGTCAATGAGAAATCTAAGCTTTTGAATAGATCTAGTGAGTACAAAAGAATGTCCACCTTTTTTATCAGTAGGTTGCAAATAAGAATTAAAGTCCCCCATTAATGCCCAAGGAAAATCCATAGTATTAATGTTAGCTAATTCTTGCCATAAGTTCATTCTAATATTAGGCAAAGTACTTGCATACACGCATGTGAGAAAGAAGGTAAAAGAATCAAAGGTTATAACCACATGCAATAATTGAGAAGATGAAGCAATTTGTGTTACAGCATTAAAGACTTGCCATGCTAAAATTATGCCTCCGGAGGAAGAGGTGCCCGGGACAGTGAGGTAGGTCCAATTCTTACCAAGACGGCGGATAACAGTAGATGCGGATTCAGTAGTGATATGTGTTTCCTGCAAAACAAGGAGATCCGGACACGACTACGCAAGGCCCCCCGACAGTTCCAAGATATGATATTCATATGTTTAGGTCCAATGTAGCTGGCCTAATAGTTGAAGTATGTCCTTTTTCTTGCACATCCGAGAATTTTCCATTAGTGTTTGAAGCATTACGAGTTTTCGTCTTACATTTCTGGGGAATCTTCCGCTTGCCCCTTAGCTGCAGCTTAGGTTCTAGAATCTTCGAAGGTTCGAGTCTGCACTCTAGGCGATCCTTCTTCGGTACCGATCTAGGAAGAGGAATGATATCAGTGTCCTCTGGCTCCACTTCAGACTCACTGTGCGACAAAGGCTCCGGAGATGATGGTTTCTGGGCTGTAAAAAATAAGTTAGTCACATAATTCACCAAGGCCTCGTGGTCGTGCTCAGTAGCCGGTAATGATGGCGGTGTGGCTTGGCGAAGAGGGCGGAGGGGTCCTGGAATGTATGAGGGCGATCGGCAATACTGTGGAGGAGGCAATGGTGTTGTAGCAGGTGAGGGATGTTTCTTTTCCTATCGTTTGGAGTCCATTGTGCCCGTTCAACTTTGGATGTCGATTACTCTTTCAACAGGGCACAAAATTCTATGAAACCAGCACCAATTGATTTGTCTCATACACGATGATATATAAGATGTTGATATTCCGATGATGGACGATGATGTAGCGACGATTGAAAGTGGTAATGATGAAAATCCACTCTTCACCAATGTATCATTCTGATCTCCTCCACATGCTGTATCTGGTGTGTGCTTTGATTGGCCAACTGAGTTTGAACAGTGTCAAACTAAAAAGGGCAGCCATGGCGTCGTCATCCTCACGTGCACACAAGGGATGATTAGGAGGAAGTGAATAAAAGGGATTGGGGAAAAGAAGATGCGAAGGAAAAGACTCTGGTCAGCCATGGTGTCATGAACCACCAGATGGGTGGCAAAGGAGACGATGGTGGTATATTGACGGCGAGTGGGACGGCAAAAGTGGCGGCATCTCTCTCCTCCTCGCGTACGTACAGGGTAAGATGGGAGGAAGGGGATTTTGGGTGAGAAAAATTGTGTATTCTCTCTCCTCCCCTTTTTGTATGCCATAGATTGTTTTTTATTTTTTTGGACAAATTATAATTTTTATGTTGTCTTTTATAAAAAATTCAACTATAACATTTTTTATTAATTTTTTTAGGACGTTACAAATACTCTACCGGCTCTTATTTTAAAGAGTTAAAAGACACTCCACCATTGACGTTGAGATACTTTGCCTCGGCCACAAGAAAGTCAAAAAGACACTCCACCGAATCATGTTAAAGAGAGTTCAATGATACTCCACAATAAGTCTAACATAATGAAAATGAAATGAATGATTATTATGTATGATGATAATTTTTGCTCAATGATATGATTATTACTGATGATGGTGGGATATGCCCAATGATGTAATGATTATTGATGATGATAATGGGTGACACCCAATGATGTTATTGATTCTTTTATGGTGATCCTTGATGCTTGATTGGTTATACCTTATGCCATTTTGATCTTAATGATTCACATTATGATTATTTCATTTCATGATGATTGTCTATATCAGCGTCTATCTCAAAGCGACAAATGATAATGAATATGATTCAGATTATCATGATAATATTTATGTTGACACTTCTTTGGTTATGATTATTCACTCAATTATATGTTCTATGATGATCCTGAATATTATATTGATTCACTATGTTATATTTCTCATACCATGATGTCTTATCTCTCATTCACAAATGCATATTGATTTTTCTATTATGCTCCACATGTCTATTATGCATATTGATTCATCCTCCTTATGTATTTAATGTCACAAATAAAGAGATGGTGACGTTTGTGACATATCAAGCTCGTGATGGTCTTTGCACTTAATGTTGATTGTCTTTATGTTATCTACTTTTTCATCGAGTTGTATTTATTTATGATTCTTGAGACTCATTTTATATTAACCTTGTTAAGATTTTTGTGCCATTGTTTGCGTCATCTCCCTATATAGTTTTTTCTATTTTTTCTTTCATGTCGTGTATTCATTTCCTTGGCCAATCAAAGTTCATATTTTAGTCAAAGTTATATAGATGTAAGCAACATTTTGTAACATCTTCGAGACCTATTTTGTCATGTGAAGGGACCCATTTTGAAGACATTATAGTGTTAAAGCCTTCCTCTTTGTTAGGAGATTCATGGCCACAGGATACGAGGCCTACTATAATAATTTCCCCTGTACACAATGATGGCAAACCGCTTTGAGATTTTATCACAGATACCAGGACACCCCCACTCTCAGATTCAAGTGATAGTGCAATATTCTTCACGTGATGTCTTCACTTTGACAATGATCTTCACTAGCTCTCTATATTTCCAGTGCAAGTTATTCATCTAAAAACTCTTCTCCCTTTAATCATTGCCATATTAGCAAATGGAGTATGATTAGGAGATCAGATGGGAAAATCATTTGAAGGAAAATACACTTGGTTCATACTTCACACTTGCATCAAAGAATCTATAAGAATGTAAAGAAATAATCATGAAAACTAAAATTATAGTATGTTGTATGAAAATAAATTGGAATTATGAAGAATCATGAATCCATGACCAATTTCAAAGAAGCAAAAATGCCTTCATCCTCAAACCCAACTTGCTCTTCATCAGATATTGTTTCAGGACCTTTAGTATTTTCAGTTGGTTTCAAGGAATTAACCCTCCACCTTGACTAACGCTTTACTAGCTTTCAATAATGTTCAGCCTATATCACAAAAAACAACTGAAATAGTATATGTGAGATTAATTGAAGAACAAGAATAAACATGACTAAAGGACTACCTTATTAGGTGAAAATTTGGCCACATTTCAGTACCCGTTCGGCAATTATTCAAAATTTGTAATTTAAAATTAAACTTTTATGTTGTACGGGATAATTCTACACTTTCATTTGGCACTGTAAGAAAAATCTAATAAGCAAATAGTGTTGATAAGTATTTTGAGAAATGTTGTAGAATCCGACCCGGCATGACACTAGTCAGAGTAGGTCAAATTGGACGATCGAACTAGATGATAGTACATTAATATAAAATAAATAATAGAACAATGGATTGTCATATAGATGTGTATTATCCTCTTCATGCAGTCTATAATTATAGACTTGCAATGACGATTTGATTTATTAAATATTATACTTGGACACATCGGTCTTGGCAGCACTCTTTCAATGCACCAAGATGGGCAATGAAATTGCTGTCTGGTTTGCTTAATGAACTGTACTTCAGTTGTCATTTCTGTTGTGATGCCAGAGTAGTTTCAATGCAATTCTGATGGTCCAGTTAGATAATGCTAGGGCTATTAAGAACAAAAATAGTTCAAGTATGCATAATGTATACATAAGTGTCTATTGTCTCTTTATTATTTTGACTCTTTTATGTTCAGCTTAAAACTTGGCATTAAGAAATAATTCCGTCTGACTTATAATTCGAAGTATGTAAGCTTCAAAAAAGTTTTCCAAAGAGAGATCCAAAATCATCAGGATCATGATTGGAATGTTTATTAATAGAGTAATAGGATGCGACATTACCTCACTTTACTAAAAGGACTTTTTAAGATTTCAAGGAATCAGTGACGGCAATATTATGAAAGTTGATCCAATTAATTGAATTTTTGATATAGTGAAAGGATTTTAATATATATATGTATGTATATATGTACATATGTACATACATATGTCTCTATGTATGAATATAATGGACGTCCTTCCAACTTAAATAGGTATGATAGTCCTACCTCTTAATGTAGGTGTTCGATTCATGTATCAAGAATATATATCAATGATGTTACTTTTTCTAACGGCTTAAAGTTTTAAGAAAATTGGTCAGCATATCAAATTTAACATGATATTAAAGTCAGAGGTCGAGGATTCGAATCTCGTTAAGCTCTTTATTAAAAAGTAATTTCCTCATTTAGTTGTTCACGTTTTAGGCTTAGGCTAGATCAAGGGTTGTTCACACGTGAGAGAAAGTGTTAAGAATATAAAATCAATGATATTACTCTTCCTAACAGTTTAAGTTTTTAAGAAATTGATCAACTCATCAAATTTAACACCATGATGGATGACTTATTGTCTTAGGCACGGTTCAAAGGATTTTTTTGACAAAAACCCTGACGGTTCAAAGGGTAAGAGTGTATGTTTGGATTCTTTCATTCTTTCTTCCAACCAGTGCAAAGAAACTTGACTGAGGAGATTCGTGTTGTGCTGCGACCTGCAGGACACCACATGACTGCCATTCTTGTCGTTGTCGTCAATGTGCATAGGTCTCATCTTTGTCGACCCTTTCTTCTTGATGTCATATTGTTTCCCAGCTATCATTCTTCTTGTCATCAATCTTGTGGCCATGAGGTGCAAGCTGCACCCCACTGCAGAGACTGTCGTCACTTGAATTAGCAGCGACCAAAGCATGTATATTCTTCATTGTGGTAAGATTTGAAGCTATATTAAATCCTATTGTAATAATTTGGGTAAACTTACATTTGTTGAAAATTTAAGGGATTTTTAAATTTTTTTTTCTTTAGTGTTTAATTTTTTATACAAACTGTGATGGAGGTTAGAATCTACAATTTGTGACCTTAATTTTCCTTTAGGTCACGGTCCGATCGGTTCGAACGGATACAATCAGATTAAATCATATTATACTAAAATAATATTAATTTCTAATAATATTAAATAAAAATATCATAAGTAATCCAATATAATATATAAATGATAAATGAATGAAACAATAACATTTATTATATACTAGAAATTAAGGCTTATTCAAAATGATAATTACAAATATATTATCATTACATTTTTAATAATTATACAGTATTAGTAATGTCATATTAAGTTATTTTATTATACTTCACTCATGAATTTTCTCTTAGTCTACCTTAATTTTCCTCTCATTAATTATTTCTTCAAGTTAATTTTTGCTATAAATAAAATTCTTGCATTTTGTATAATTTTTTAATCTTAATTTGTAATTTTTATTTTAAATTTAGATATTACTGTATTTTTTTAAAAAAAATTTTCTTGTGCTTCTAAACTTTAATGTCACCCAAAATCAAGGTCACTAATAGATTATTATTATTTTATTATTAGGAGTAGCTCGTTACTTTTTTAGCTTTGCTTTCCTGTTGTTTTTCCAATTAAATTTTTAATCTCCTATTATTTGGGCTTCATTTATTGTTTTCCCTTTTACTTTTCAAATTCTATTTGAATAATTTCCATTTTATGCTATTTATTTCCTTTTAAAACCAAAATTTTAAAAACTAGGTTGAACCAAAATGTCCGATTCAATCCGATTTTTTTCAGTTCACTTTTTTATCTAAAACTATTTTGTATATATAATCGGACTGGATCAGCCGATTTGCGGTTGAACCGATCGGACCGGCCAGTCTTGTCCGATTCTAAAAACATTGAAAAAATCAAATCAAAATAGTATAAATTCTACACTCTTTGACCATGGGTAATGCAACCCCCTTGCAATGGCTGCTACTGCATCATTCAAATTAAATGTTCAGTGGAAGTGTCATTTGCCCTCGCCATCATGGCTGCTCACGGCACTGTCAGTCAGCAGATTCCCGACCATGAACTATCCATGGCCGATACCCAAGAGGCACGAGCGGTGGATGGCGCAGTACGGGAGTGTGTCCAAGGACGCGGTAGAGAAGAGTCGCCGGCTCAAGATTCTTTTCGGCCAAGATCGAGTACATCGAATCATTCAATGCTGCCGGAAAGCGCAAGTACACGCTGGGTTCAACCAGTTTGCTGATCTCAGCGACGAGGAGGTCAGTGCGATGTACACCGGGCTCAAGCCTTCAAGATCCAAGCTCTCCAATACCACTATGGTGAGCAACTCGACTACGACCTTTCTATATGTGGATTTTAATGACTTCCCACCCAGTGGATTTGAGAGCCAGGGGGCATGGTCACTCCCGTCAAATCGTCAAGATTCAAGCTAATCATCCGTGCATCCAAGTGATGTTGTGCCTTTAACAAGAATGAACTAGTACTGCGGTGTAGGACGGGGAATCTTATCCCTCTATCGGTGCAGGATCCGGTGGACTGCGACACCTATAACTCGGGCTGCACGGACGGATACCTTCGAGTTCATCATCGGTCATGGCGGCAGACTCACCACGAAATCGATCTACCCTTACGTTGAAGTCGTAGGAACCCGCCAACGCGCTTCCTAGGAGAGGGCGGCCACCATCAGTGTGGCATCAAAAATCCTGCCTGCAAATAATGAGACTGCCCTCCTCGGAGCCGTGGCCATCAGCGTGGACACCCGCGGGCCCACTTCCACTCCTACGCCGGTGGCATCTTCAGGGAAAATTGGAGGACAGAGATGGACGATATCGTGATGACGGTAGCTAAGGTAAGGTCTCAATGGCACCAACAATTGGCTGATCAAGAACGTGTGGGGGACATCGTGAGGGGAAGGCAGCTACATGAGGATGCTGAGGGACATGTCTGCCACGGAGAGCCTCTGTTGCATGGCCACCAACACTTCCTACCTGACCATTTGAATTGAGATAATTATGCTGGCGCTAGGCCAAATTGTGATACGAATTAACAAGAGAGACAAATAGGAAGAGAACTCAATGTTCTGCCAATGGAGTTTTCCTGTGCATTTATAGGAAAAACAAACCTATAACAAACTAGGAACCTGGACATTATTCTAGCCATGTACATTAAAACAAGATAAACTATAAAGATAAGAACTATCTAATAGAATAAGGATCAAAGCAAAAGCGTATCCTGCACGGGATTAAACTTGTTAACAACCAACTAACAATTTTATCTATTGGTTAACAAACCATCCCCTAATCCCGCTGCAACTCCATTACTCCTATCCGCCGTCGAAACTCAAAAAATCTTACCTGTCCAAGTGCCTTGGTCAGTATATCCGCCAACTGATCATTGGTGTCAATATGATCAACATGCACCTTCTTCTTTTCAGCATAATCTCCTATAAAATAAAAATGAATGTCAATATGTTTGCTTCTATCATGATGTACTGGATTCTTACTGAGCCCAATAATAGATTTGTTGTCAATCAATAGTTTCACCTATGGTGCTTCCTTCCTTGTCAGGCAGTCTCTGCTACTGCTATATACTCTGCTTCGCATGATGAAAGTGCTACCACATTCTCTTTCTGTGACGTCCAGCTGATCAAGCTCAAGCCCAAAAAGAAAATGAACCTGCT
The DNA here is from genome assembly GCA_030549335.1 of Pontederia crassipes. Lineage (NCBI taxonomy): Eukaryota > Viridiplantae > Streptophyta > Magnoliopsida > Commelinales > Pontederiaceae > Pontederia > Pontederia crassipes. Next base: position 8,214,442 of record CM060198.1, read on the forward strand.
AGTGCTCTCTCTGGCATGATCACTATCACTGAACCCCACCAACTTAGACTCAGCAGATTGTGACTTTATGTACCGACAATCGTAGTTGATCGTTCCTGCCAAGTATCGAAAGATTTGTTTTACAACTTCCCAGAGCTTGGTTGTGGGAGCCTCCATGTACCTGCTCACAATCTCGACTGAATAGGCTAGATTAGGTCACGTATTGATGAGATAACACAAACTTCCAACTAAGCTACGATACCTTATTGAATCCACTAGCTCACCTTCTACCCTCTTACTGAGCTTAAGTCGATTCTCCATTGGAGTGTGATACAAATTACACCAAGCCATCCCTGCTTTTTCTAAAATCTTAGCAGCAAATGCACTCTCACAAATGGTAATATCACCGTTCTTTTCGTAGACTTCAACTCCCAAGTAGTAGTTCAGCAAACCAAGATCACTCAAACTGAATTTTTCTTTTATTTCATCCTTGAATACCTCAATGTCTTCCTTGCTACGCCCGATGATGATGAGATCATCGACATACACTCCGACCAACAAGTAATTTTGTTATGAGCCACGTTTGTACACGGCATGCTCTAATGGATTCTTTATGAATCCCAGCCTAAGAAGTTCCTTGTCCAGCTTGGCATTCCAAGCTCACGGCGCCTACCGCAACCCATATAGAGTCTTCTACAACTTCAACACCTTATCGTGATTTCTCTCATCGACAAAGCCAGGAGATTGCTGCACATACACATCTTTTGCCAGTTCTCCATTTAAGAATGCAAACTTCACATCCATATGATGTAGCAGCAACCACACAGTTTCCATTCGCACCACCGGCCCCAAATTCTTCGATGAATTCTACACCTTGACATTGTGCATACGCCTTTGCGACGAGTCAGCCTTTGTGTTTTACAATGTTTCCTATCGGGTCCTTCTCCACTTTGAAGATCCACTTTAGGCCAATCGGCTTGTGTCCTTGTGGCCACTATAGCAGGATCCCATGTCTTGTTGTCATGAATAGATTCCATTTCGGCCTCCATTGCTTTTCGCCATGCATGTTCCTCTAGAGCCTCTTCTACACTTGATGTTTCCTCAGTTACAAGTAGACATAGGTCGATGTGGTCATATTCGTGATCTCTTCGGTAGTGTCGAGGAGATCTTGCAATGTTCGTGGTGCTCCCTCGAAGTCGTAGGTGCCATCAGTCGGCGGTGTCACGAAGCTAACTGTTGGCATTGCAACTGCCGGTGTAGATGGAGTCGACCCCGGAGTGACGGAGATTATGGCTTTAGTGGGGCTTCAGCATGACGTACTGGTGCACCTCCGACCACGGTGAAGTACTCGACCTTGAATGAGGATGGTAATTTAGCATCATTGTTCTTCTCACTCCAGTTCCACATGTGGTGTTCCTCGAACACCACATCGCCAGTGACATGCAACTTCTTGGCCACTGGATCATAAGCCCTATAGCCTTTTGTTCCTCATTCATACTCGAGAAACACCATAGATTTGGACCTATGTGCGATCTTGTTGACGCTGGGGCCGATGCACTTGACATGGACGACACATCCGAATGTTTGAAAATGTTGGACATTAGGCCTCTGATTGCACCAGGCCTCATATGGTGTTTTACCCTCCAAACTTTTGGTTGGTGCACAATTGAGAATATAGACGCTTCACCCCAAAAACAGGCTCGCATGTTCTTGCTTTTTAGGAGGCAACGTGCCATCTCCACCATGGTGCGATTTTGGTGCTCGACGATGCCGTTTTGCTATGGCAAGTACATGGTGGTGAAATGCTTGATGTCGTGCTCATCGTAATAGTCCCAGGGAATTAAATTCACCCCCTTGGTCAAATATGAAAGCCTTGAGCTACCCACCTTGCTCCATCGGCCAACACCTTCACACACTTGAATGCCTTGAAACATGAAATGAAAATGATCATCAACAATAGACATGAAGTAGTTTTTACCACCTGGAATGCTTGGCCTGATTGGTCTGCAAAGGTCGACATAAAATAGATCTAGACTTTGTTCGCCAAGGTGCCCTGCAGCTTGCGAGAATGGGATGTGTTGCTACTTGCCCAATTCGCAACCATCACAAAATTCTTCCACCCTCTCGACCAGAGGTAAGCCTTCCACCATGTGCTTCAATACCAGCTCTCCTGTAGCGTGTGTGCCATAGCCATGGTTATTGATTTTTGCTACAAGACACACCGGCACTGCAACATGAATCTTCAGCAAATATAGTCGATTATGGGTGCGTGGCGCGTGGATTTGCAGTGTGCGTTCACTATCAAACACACTATAGAACCCATCCTCTTGCTCAATTTTGCACCCCCCCCTTCTTCCAATTGTCCAAGACTCAGAATATTGGTTCTTAATTTTGGTATGTTGGTATGTAATACACCCTAGTGAGTACCTTGTGTCTGTAATCCTTGGTCTACATCACCATCGATCCAAGCCCGCAGATCTCGATGATGGAACTGTCTCCAAAGTGTACAGACCCTCGCGAGTGATGCGAGTGCAGACCTGCATCTTGTCATGTGATTACTCGCGCCGATGTCGAGTACCTACTTGTCGTCATTTGGACTGTTGGACACACCTTGGTCTCGTCGAGGTGTACTACCTGCATACCTAAGTGCTCCTCGCTGGTTGTAGCCATCAATAATGTTGGTTGCTGCACCTGGCCCTCCACCTTTTGTGATGGGAGCCTCATCCTTGCGCTCACGATGGAGTTTCCTGCACTCCTTTGCCCAATGTCCATATATGCCACAATTGCGACATCTTCCACAATTGCGACATCTGCCATGGCGACGTGGTTTCCCCTCGGAGGTCATCTTCACCGCGGTGTCACAGCCATTAGGTCACGCTCCGCCCTTTGCCTTTCCTTGTGTTGCCTTGTTGCAAGTCGACAATGACTCAACTTGAAGCTTTGCTTATACTTGGCCAGTCAGTTCTCCTCGGCGAGAAGGAGATGACCAGCCTTGTCATTGATTGTGCCGACATTGAAGAGATCCTTAGCTGCACGTAGTCACCCAACCAGTTCAACCGAGACTGTCTTAAGATCAAGCAATGTTTCGATTGAAAGTGCGATCTGTGAGTATCGTGGCAGCACTATGCGCAGAATTTTCTTGACAACGCGCACTTCCTCCACAGGCGCACCCAACGCCATCCTTGAAACTGATCTAGGTGTTGGCCTCCTGCACGCGAGCAACTCTCATGTGCATCACTCGTATCGCTTCCCACACATGTTTTGCTATCCTTTTCACTACAAGAGTAGACCCCATCTCAGTGGCACTGCATGAAGAAGGGCTGCCAAGGCTAGCCGATCCTCATGGCGCTCGACCTCATCTTTTTCTATCGCCCTTGTGCTTCAAGGTTTACCCACATCACCATTCCCACTCATGATAGTTGGATCGCATTAGCTCAGGATAGATGATCAGTGATCCAACTTTCTTCATTATGCGATCTGTCGCCATTCCTCATGTGGAGAATATTGCACCCTCATTCGCCATTACAACTTTCAGGACCCTTCAACAATCAAGGCTCTATTATCACGTGTTGGTGCTAGGCCAAATTTTGATGCGAATTAACAAGAGAGAGCAGAAGAGAACTCAATGATTTGTGATAGAAAAAAATGTGTGTTCTCCTTATGAAGTTTTCTCATGTATTTATAGGAAAAATATACTTATAACAAATTAGGAACCTGGACACTATTCCAGCCATGTACATTAAAACAAGATAAACTAGAAAGATAAGGACAATCTAAAAACTAAAGAGAGCAAAAGCATATCCTATAAGAGATTAAACTTGTTAAGAACCAATTAATAATTTCATCTATTTGTTAATAAATTATGCATGCAGGAGAGCATCACTACAAGAAAATAGCCAATTTCCGACGGTTCATTTTCGACGGGCGTAAATCCGTCTGAAGTACCGACGGATCGAAATATCCATTGTAATTATCATCGGATAATTTTTTTATGGTTATAGCCATCTCAACCTACGATGGTTTAAAATTCATCGAAACTTTTCGTTGCAATTATTGATGCTCGTAACCGTCAAAGATAATAAAACCGGGCAATGAGTTTCCATGATTATTTTTCGACGGTTCTGACCATAAAAAATTTTGATGGTTCCCGTATCCATCAAAACTTTCAGCGGTCATAGCCATCGAAATATATTAACATTAATAGGTCATCTATATTTTACTTTTGACGGTTCTGGCCGTCGAAAGTTGCGACGGTTTGAGGAACCGTCCAAACTTTCAGCAGTCAGAACCGTCGGAATTTGAACTCATTTTAATTATAATTTAAATGTTTTTGACGATTTTGACCGTCGAAATGGAAGATTTATAATTTATATATTTCTATTTCAATTGATATATAATATTATATTTTGCGATGGCAAGAATCGTCGAAAGTTTCGACGATTTATTCAGCGATTTGGGCCGTCTGAATTTGAATTAATATTTTATATTATTTACCTACGTTTTGATAGTTGTGACCGTCGAAAATGGACTATATAAATATCCGACCCCTTTGTCACTATTTTGGTTTCCCTCCCTCGATCCCGATCTCGAGAGCTTCTTGATCTCCGGCGGCGACCTCCGACGTCCCACATCCGCGCTCCGCCGCCCCCTGCGCTCGTGACCCGGCCGCCACCACCTGCGTACGTGCGCTCACGACCCGCCGCCGCCTGAGCAATCGAGCCGCCGTGCGCCGCTAGATCAACTCGCCGCTGCCTCTGCAACCTTCCATCTCCTGCGCAGGTATGCTTCCGGGCCCCATCCTCCGACCTCTCTCCTAGCCTCCGCCCTTCGTTCTTGCCCGGCAGCGAGATCCTATCACAACGGCCAAATCCGGCCGTGCGCGGCGGGCAGATCCTTGCATTGTGCCGTAGCCAGATCCGGCCGCGGTGGCCAGATCCGGCCGCGGCGGCCAGATCCGCCCGGCGCGTCCATATCGGCCCGCCGCGGCCCGATCCGACCACGGAGGCCCAATCCGGCCGCCGTGGCCCGATCCAGCTACCGCATCCAGATCCGGCCGCCGTGGCCAGTTCCGGCCGCCGTGGCTAGATCCGGCCAGGCCGACCCGATCTGGCTGTTCGAATCTGATCGATGGAGAGCAGTCTGGATGGCGGCCTATTTTGGCGGGGTACGACTTCGTGATGGATGTTAATGTATTTTCATTTTTCGTACAGGACTTTGTTATCTTGCTTGAAGAGCTTTGCGAGGTTTCTCCTTTTGACAACTTTAAAAGTGTAAGAATGCAAAAATTGAGTGTATGATAAATTTGGAGATTATATGTTTTGTTGTCTTATGTTTAATTTAATTACAGGTTATTGGAAATATTTTATTGTCTCTGTCACTCCAAATGACGTAAGTTATTTATTTTTAAGTCATTACTATTTATATGTGTTGACAATGAAATATGAATTCTATTTATTGTAGTAGTTATTGAATACGTAATGTTTTTAAATTTCTTATTTTAGATTTCATTCATTAGTTCTAATTTGTTATTTTATAGTGCAAATATGATTTCTTTCAATTAGTGTTTATGATGTTTGTGATTAGTTCTAATTAGTATTTATGATTAGTTATTATTAGTGCTTATGATGTTCTTGATTAGTTCTAATTATTGTTTATGATATTTCTTCGATATTTTATTTAAAGTTTAATGTGTGAACTTTCGTAGTGATCGGGAAGTTTTGGTTTTTCTTACACCTAAATCCTTATTCTTCGTGTATGTCTCATTATTAATATTCTGATCTGCCTCTCATTATAAAATTTAGGATATTTAATTAGTATAACTTGCAAATAATGCAGAAATTATGTCATATCTGAACGATCGTCGATGGATGTACAATAGAAATAATCCTGGTCGTAGAGGTTTGACACAAGAATTCATAGATGGCGTTGATTATTACACTAGTGTGTCTTGTCAATCTTTGCAATTTCAACGGGAAGGAACAATTCGGTGTCCTTGTTTGAAATGTCTTAGCACAAAGTTGCAAACGTTAGAGACAGTTAAGGTTCACTTATATAGAAGGGGTTTCAAACTAAATTATTGGCAATAGGATGATTTAGGTGAGGGAGTGATGCATGCAAAATACAACATATTTTAGTTAATTATTTTAATTAAATTTTCTGTAATTTGATCATGGCATGCATCATTTTTAGTCACTTTTAATCATAATTCCGGATTTATCAATTTTAATTATTAAATTCTCTGAATATTTTAATTGTGGATGGATTAACTAAATTTTGATAATTATTTTGTAGAAAAATCGAGATTAAAATGGATTGTGCTATATCGGCCAAAATTTCAAAGAATTTATCATTACGACCGAGATTAGGATGAAGAATTCATCATTACGACCGAGATTTGGCTTTACACCCAAGTCGTTACGGCCGAGATTCAAAAGGAGTAACAATTAAATGATTTTATCTTTTGGGCGTAACAAGTTTAAATTCTTTCCTTACGGCCGAAATTCGAAGGGAGTAAAAGGGTTTATCTCTTTGGGAGTAAAGATAAAATAATTTCTTACGGCCGAGATTTGGAGGGGGTAATGACAATGAAATCATTCTTTTGGCCGAGTTTGTCTTTGGGCGTAACAAGATATATGAAGGTGTAAAGATAAGAAAGATTTATCTTTGGGCGTAATGATAAAAGGATTTATCTTTGGCCGAGTTTATCTTATAATTTTAAAGTCAACCGTACGATGTTACGGTCGAGATCAAATTGAAGGCCGTCCGCACCCTATAAATACGTGAAGAATTCGTCGTTTCAATTCATGCTCTGAAGTTCAGGTTTTCTTTCATGGCGAGTCGTGAGCTCTGCAGGCTACGACCAAGAGGAGAGAGGTGCGACGGCTGGAAGTTGATCGCGACCCTGATCAAGTCCGAGAGACTGCCCGATTGTCTGCCCGTGATCCGAAGCTTCGACTTTTATCTATTTGGGTGTAATTCTTCCAATTATTATTATTATTTTATTATCTCTCCAAAATTTCTAGGATGAATTCCATATTTTTAAGATTATTCATTTTAGGAGATTATTATCGAAGGGAAACTATTTGAACCCTATATTATTTGTTTTAATCTTTTTTTATCAATTAGTTAATTGTGCTTAATGCTTTTAATTTAATTACTTGGATTTCTGAGTTGAGTAATTACCAGTTTGTGGACTATTTAATTTCAGAATTCATTAATTAAATTAATTAATTTTATGTGGAATTAATAATTGACATAAATTTGATAACTAGTGTGTGGAGAATCAAGTTTATGTGGTCTATTAATCTATACCAGTTTGTGGAGTGATTAATAGTCTAGGATTTTCATATTAATGCATTTTAATGTTAATCTTATCTGACGAATACCAGTTTGTGGGACTTTAAGTTTGATTAAATTTAAGATAGTTTGATTTACCGGATTAAATAGCATAATTACCAGTTTGTGGACTCTGTGATGTTAATCTTGTAAATTAATAACTTGGGAAAATTCCTAATCCATCATTAAAGATTAAATTTATCTTTTACGATTCAAATATTTATCCTGATCTATTTTCATCCTAAGGCCTAACTTCAACACCATTATCTTATCTTTATCTTATTTTCTTTATTTTATTTCATAAAACCTCTTTCCAAAAATCCATGTTTTTCCTCTCTTATTAATTTATAAATTCAGATATTGAATTAATAATATTCCTCGTGGGTTCGACACTCTTACTCCTATTATTATATTACTTGAGCGACTAGTGCACTTGCTAGCAAATTTTATTGTTACAATTAGATTGCATCAAGTTTTTGGCGCCGTTGCCGGAGAATATTTTATTAATTAATTTCTTATTTTTATGAATTATTAGGAGATGTAAATAAAGTGTAAATAATTCTTTATAAATATCTTTTAATTGTTTTAATTATTTTTGTGAATAATCTAATTTTTTTCTTTTGCAAATAAAGGTCACAACATTTTTTTTAATTTATCTACTTTCAGTTTAAAATCCGACGCCGATTGGATTTTCCGAATTACACTGTCGACTTATGGATTTACGACTTTAATTTGATGTGTCAGCTTTATTAATTTTACGGCCTCGCAATGAATGATTTCTGAATTCTAAACTTTCAATCTTTACGGCCGTAATATTTTTATCCGAACGTTGTTTTACGCCATAAGTAATGGATATTGATTTGACCTTGTTACGCCCGGTTTATCGATGGTTTAAATTTTTTACGCCCTATTCGAATCAGTTTCGACTTTCATTCTCGGCCGTAACATTTTAATTGTTTGAACTTTTCATATGGATTTGATCTGATTTCGTTGTTTTACGACCGTAAGGAATCGACTTAATTCACTTTCGACCGTAATGATTCAATTTACGACATTTGAGTGGGGTAATATTCTCAAGTTTCATTCGAAATTATTTCGGCCGAAACCCTATTTTTCTTTACGGCCTCGTGTTGACGTCATCTCGGCCGATGTGACCTCGTCTTAATTGACAATTTAATCTTTTTTACTGCCGAGAATGATCTCATGTTTTCTTTTTACGGCCGTAAAATTTCTGAACATTTATTTTTACGCCATATTACGACCTTTTCGGCCAATTTATTTGTTATTTTTTCTTTCTCGGCCATCAACGATCACGTTCGACTTAATTCTCATTGTTTTACGGCCGATATGAATTATCCTCTTCCTCGGCCATAATGAGTCATTTTGTCGACGTTTCGTTCGATTTTTATTTCGGCCGAAACCCTGTTCTGTTTTACGACCAAGGTTGTCAACTTCAGTTCTTTATGCCTATGATTTTACATGTGAGGAGTTGATTGCCGAAATGATTCATCGGTGTGTTAATTTTTACGACGTTGTTTCGACCATAAGCCAACAAGTTTTTACGCCTTCACGTTGAACCCCTATCAACACTGTTTTATGATTTTTACGGATGAACGAGCCTTGGATTACTAATTTAATTTCGACAGTAAATCTATTTCTGTATTACGGCCGATCAATCTTATTTCCTCTCTGAAAATAATTTTTGATTATGTCTAATTATTAACTTTACGACTGCAAATTAGTTCGGACTTATTTTGTGCGGTTTGTTACATCATCATAAATTCTTTTGGTCGATATTAATATTTGGTATTCGTATTGGTTTGAAGAATTTCTAAAAAGTTCCTCTCAAAAATTAATTTTAATGACGAATTTTCAAATTCTATCATGCCGAAAGACTTTATTTGTTAAAAACTCATTTTTCGTGACCTATTATCTGAATTTCTTTCTTCTTGTATATATTTTATTTTATTCTTTTATCTTACTGAAAATTGGTTATTGCAGGTACTAATTGAAAATTAAATCACAACCAATCCTGGAATCTTCTGATAAGCGCACTAGAAGTTCAAATCCACTGTTGGAATTTGATCCTGAAATTGAAAGAACCTATCGTCGATTACGAAGAAATATAAGAAAAATGGCGGAACAAGCACGCAACAGAATGAACTGGTTCCACCACATAATAATCGGCAAGAAGATGAAGCAAAACTTTCTAAGAGAGAATATGTCTCGGCCAGATACAGTGACCGAGAATCATGCATCATGCTGCCTGATATTAACGCAAATAATTTTGAGATAAATCCCGCAATCGTGAGGATGATACAAGCATCCCAATTTGGAGGAGGATTTCATGAACACCCTCACGATCACCTTGACAAATTTTTTGCCACTCTAAGCACCTTTAGAAATAATAATGTTTCTTCTGAAGTTATTCGTTTATTATTATTTCCTCAATCTTTACGTGACAAAGCTTCCACTTGGTTTAAAACTTTGCTTGCAGGATCGATTCATTCTTGGTTGGAGCTGGTAGAAAAGTTTGTTGGAAAATATTGTCCACCACAAAAGGCAGGCAAATATCGAAGAGAATTGAGGGCATTTGTTCAAGATGATAACGAGATGTTATATGAAGCCTGGGAACGATATAAGGAACTGCTTGCCAGAGTTCCTGACAATAGAATTCCAAAGTGGCAAGTGATGGAAAATTTCTACCATGGATTGCGAGCTGTAGATCAAGATAAGCTCGATCAATCAGCAGGAGGGACAGTACTAGGATCTAAACGTCCTAGTGAGATACAAGATATTATTGAAGCTGTAGCCCTCAAGTCAAGTCAAGAAAGGAGACCACCTCGCCGAACTCATGATGTACATGCTACAGAAAGTAAAAATTCTTCTGAAGTAGTGACTCAGCTGGAGTCACTTAATCAAAAATTTGAGCAGATGATGTCATTAATGGTGTGCAATAACTATGGAGGAGGACATGCGAGCAATTATTGTCCTCAAGGTAACATTTCTAATCCTGATCATATTGAAAATGCTAACTTTGTCTCCAATCCATTTTTCAGGAATAATGACTATGGTTGGAGGAACAATCAGAAGTTTCCTTACAGGTCAAACCAAGGGCAAGTTTTTGAGAAATTTCAGAATAAGCTCATCCACAAAATTATACACTTTTGAGAAAGCAACAAGAAGCTCATGTCCAACAATCGACTAATCCTATGGAAGAAATGATGGCAAGAGTTATTGACACTATGCAAACCATGCAGAAGACAATGGAAACAAGGGCAAACAATCAAGATGCTACAATCAGGAATTTAGAAATGCAAATAGGGCAGATGACCAATATGATGGTAGGACGTGCACCAGGGACTCTTCCAAGCAATACAGAGAAAAATCCTAAAGAAGAGACCAAAGCTGTGACTGTTAGAAGTGGGAAACAATTGAGAAGTCTGAGATCAGATTCCCCGCCAAGAATAATTGATCATAAAGAAGAAACTGAAGCATTAAAGACACAAGATCAGACTACTAAAGATATCAATCTGAAGAAAAAAGAAACTGACATAAAGGATCTGCCCTATCCACAGAAATTTCGCAAAGAACAGTTAAATAAGCAATTTTCTCGCTTTCTTGATATTCTGAAGCAATTATCTATTAACATTCCTTTTCATGAAGCTTTACAAATGATGCCGAGCTATGCTAAATTCATGAAGGATATATTATCTTCAAGAAGAAGGTTTGAAAACACTGAGAGAGTATTGTTGACATTAGAGTGTAGTGCCATTTACGATCGAGATATACCTAGAAAAATGAAAGATCCTGGAACCTTCACCATACCTTGCACTATAGGAAAATTCTTTTGTGCACAAGCTTTATGTGATCTTGGTGCTAGTATTAGTTTAATGCCACATTCTATATTTGTGCAGCTAGGTTATGGAGAACTTGAAGAAACAAGCATGACTCTTCAATTCGCAGATTCTTCATGCAAGAGACTCCGAGGAATATTAAGAGATGTTTTGGTAAAGATTGATAAATTTGTTTTTCCTGCAGATTTTATTGTTCTGGATATGAAGGCAGATGAAAAAACCCCCATCATCCTCGGGAGACCATTCCTAGCAACAGGAAACACACTCATAATGTTCAACAAGGGATGCTCAAACTTCGCGTCAACAATGAAGACATCACTTTCAATATAAAAAATTCTCTCAAACAACCTTTTGATTACTCATCCTGTTATGCCATTGATTCTTTAGAAAATGACACGATTGATGTTTTTGATGATATTGTTGCAGATTTTATCTCAGATCCATATGCTAAGGAAGCTTTGGAAATGATAGAGGAATCTAGAGAAATTGTGGAAGACGATAATGCGCCAATAACAATAGAGACACTCGAGGCGGAAAATGATAAATTGGATTATTCTCCAAAATTTGAACTTAAAGAACTTCCACCTCATTTAAGATATGCTTTTCTTGAAAATGACATTTACCCAGTTATCATATCTGCTGATTTGATAGGTGATATGGAAAACCAACTTTTAGAAGTATTGAGGCAACACAAAAGAGCAATTGCCTGGTCGATCTCAGATATCAGGGGCATCTCTCCTACCATTTGCATGCACAAGATTTTGATGGAACAATGCCAAGCCAATTGCTCAATATCAAAAAAGGCTCAACCCAACTTTAAGGGAAGTTGTGAAAAAGGAGGTCATCAAACTCCTTGATGCAGGTATTATATATGCCATTTCTGATAGTTCATGGATAAGTCCTGTGCAGGTAGTCCCTAAGAAAGGAGGAATCACTGTGGTAAGTAATAAAAATAATGAATTGGTGCCTCAAAGAACAGTTACAGGTTGGAGAGTCTGTATAGACTATAGGAAGCTTAATGATGCTACCCGCAAGGATCATTTTCCATTACCTTTTATTGACCAAATGTTGGAGCGTGTTGCAGGTCATAGCTATTATTATTTTCTAGATGGCTATTCTGGATACAATCAAATAGCAGTAGCACCTGAGGATCAAGAAAAGACAACGTTCACATGTCCATATGGAACGTTTGCTTATAGAAGGATGCCATTTGGTCTATGCAACGCTCCAGCAACATTTCAGAGATGCATGATGTCCATCTTTGCAGACATGAATGAGAAGATATTCGAAGTCTTCATGGATGATTTTACACTATTTGGTAGCTCTTTTAATAATTGTTTGGATAACTTATCTCTAGTTTTGCAGCGATGTGAAGAAACGAATTTGGTCCTCAACTGGGAAAAATGTCACTTCATGGTTAAGGAGGGTATAGTGCTTAGCCACAAAATCTCAACAATTGGAATTGAAGTGGATAAGGCCAAGATAGATGTTATTGCAAATCTGCCCCCTCCAACTAATGTGAAGGGCATTCGAAGCTTCCTTGGGCACGCAGGATTTTATCGCCTTTTTATCAAAGATTTTTCAAAAATGGCTAAACCCTTAACTAATCTTCTTGCTAAGGACACAAAATTTGATTTTAATTCATATTGTCTTGCTGCCTTTAATTTATTAAAGGAAATGCTAATTTCTGCACCTGTTGTTGTTGCACCAGACTGGTCTCTACCATTCGAGATGATGTGTGACACGAGTGATGGTGCTATTGGAGCTGTGTTGGGGCAAAGAAAGGATAAAACATTTCATGTCATATATTATGCAAGCCGAACATTGAATGCTGCCCAACTAAATTATGCAACAACAGAGAAGGAGTTTCTTGCTATTATTTTTGCTTTTGACAAGTTTAGATCATATCTAATTTGTTCAAAAATTATTGTATACACAGATCATGCAGCCATCAAGCACTTGATGAGCAAACAAGATGCCAAACCTAGACTGATCCGATGGATACTACTTTTGCAAGAGTTCGATGTGGAAGTAAAAGACAAAAAAGGGACTGAGAACTTATTAGCTGATCACCTATCTCGTTTGGACTCATCTCCAAGAGAAGTCACAAACATACTTGAAGAATTCCCAGACGAGAAACTTTTTTCTATCTCTACAATTTTTCAAATTTCTGACACTACACCATGGTTCGCTGATTTTGCTAATTACCTTGCAGGACATTACATTCCAAAGGGCATGACCACTCATCAAAAAAGGAAATTCTTATCTGATGTCAAGAATTATCACTGGGAAGATTCTTATCTTTTTCGATTATGTGCAGATCAAGTAGTTCGAAGATGTGTTCACGAAGATGAAATTGATAATATCCTAAGTCATTGCCACGATGGACAAGCTGGAGGTCACTTTGGACCCAATTGAACAGCGGCTAAGGTACTTGAATGTGGACTATATTGGCCAACCATTTACAGAGATGCAAGAAACTACTGTAAGTATTGTGACAAATGCCAAAGGACAGGTAATATTTCTCGTCGAGATGAAATGCCTCTCACAAATATTTTACAATGTGATATTTTTTATGTTTGGGGCATTGACTTTATGGGACCATTCCCTAAATCCTTTAACAACCAATACATCTTAGTGGCGATTGATTATGTTTCCAAATGGGTAGAAGCTGTAGCCACACCAACAAATGAGGCCAAGGTAGTTGCCAACTTTCTAAGAAAAAATATTTTTACTCGATTTGGAACACCTAGGACTATCATAAGTGACAATGAAACACATTTCTGTAATAAAATAATGTCAACTCTTCTTAACCGATTTGGAGTCAATCACTTTCTTAGTACCCCATATCATGCCCAATCTTGTGGACAAGTGGAAATTTCAAATAGAGAAATTAAAAGAATTCTAGAGAAAACTGTGAACTCATCTAGGAAGGATTGATCCTTGAAACTAGACGATGCACTTTGAGCATATAGAACCGCTTTTAAGACACCTATAGGTACCTCTCCTTATAGATTAGTTTTTGGAAAATCATGTCACCTTCCTGTGGAATTAGAACATAAAGCTTATTGGGCAACGAAATTTTTAAATCTAGATCTAAAATCATCACAATCAGAAAGATTATTACAATTTAATGAGCTCGATGAATTTAGATATCATGCATATGAGAACAGCAAACTATATAAAGAACGTACAAAAAAATTACATGACTTGCATATTAAACATAAAGAATTTTTACCTGGTCAACGAGTGCTTCTTTACAATAGTAAACTCAAATTATTTCCTGGAAAACTCAAATCAAGGTGGACTGGCCCTTATATCATAATCAATTGTTCACCTTATGGAACATTTGAAATTGAATCATTGGATCATAAACAAAAATTTAAAGTTAATGGACATAGACTTAAACTCTATCATGATAACACATATTATCAAAATTTATCTATGATTAATCTGTTTACCATCTAAATGACGAATTGACAAAGTCAAGCTGACGACTATAAATCAGAACTATTTCTATCCTTTTTATTTTATTTATTTATTTATTTTTATTTTTATTTTTTTAGATTAGTCTAATTAGTTGTTAATTAATATCTTAGTTTCGGTGATAGTTTTATTTTTAATTTTAATTAGACATTTATTTTATTATGGAGTCATTTAATTTAATTAATATTTAATGTTTGTAAGGAGAGATAAACTCAGGGGCGTCAACTCCAAGCATGGGCATAAATTCCAAGAATTGATTCCCTCCACGTGACAAGACGAGGCTATTACGCCCTGCCACCTGTGCTCTCTACGGCCGAAGCTCGGACATTACGCCCTGCCACCCACCGTTTCCGTTATGGCCGAAGCGACCGAAGAAAAGACAAGCTGCCACCGTCGTTACGCCCTACCACCTGTGCTCTCTACGGCCGAAGCTCGGACATTACGCCCTGCCACCGTTCCGTTACTGTCGAGATGTCACACCAGCAGACCACGGACGTGCCTTGGAAATTGTCAAAGCTCCGACATGACAGGGAGACCACGGACGTGCCTTGGAAAAATGCATGCTTTTACTCCCGGACATGACTTTTCACTGCGTTGTCACGTGGGATAGGTTAGATTACGCCCGAAAATTCATCTATAAAATCCTACCCCTCTTGTATGTTGCAGATCAATCTTCTTTACGGCCGAAGCCACCACGCGCCGCCCTCTGTGCATTACGGCCGAGGTGCTTCCGCTACCCTTACGCCTTTTCTTCTCTACGGCCGAAGTCTCAACACCGTCACCGCCGATCCTTACGCCCAAAAGCACCGCGCCTGTTCCTTACGGCCAAACTCCACTCGACTCTGGCCGAGCTTTCTCCCTGACGGCCGAAGTTCTAGCGCCTCCCGGGTGCGTTACGGCCGATAAAAAACACCGCGCATCGAGACTTCTTTACGGCCGAGATTCCTCATCGACTTTCCTCTTTACGACCGACACTTATTACGGCCGAGTGTCCACCGGAGCTAACTCCCTTACGGCCGAAGTTCCAGCGCCTCCCGGGTGCATTACGGCCGAGCCTCAACACCGCGCATCAAGACTTCTTTACGGCCGAAATCTCACCGCCATTCGTTACGGCCGAAATCTACAAGTTCATCTACTTTTACGGCCGAAGTTCCAGCGTTTTCCCGACATTTTTTACGGCCGACACTTATTACGGCCGAGTCACCTCCGACCTTCAGCCGGTTCTTCATCGAATACTACGATCGAAACCTCAGCCGCTTCCACCGAGCCGGTACCTTTTCTTTGTTTATTTTTGTCTAGATCAAGATGAGGCGATTTGCTAATATATGGAGGGGACGTCATGAACGACGACATCCGAATGCTCAGCCGGCCCCACAGCCCTCACAATTAATCTCCTACCCCGGAGATTATTATTGGACTAAGCCGGAGTATCAAGCTCGATATGAACGGATGTGTGATATTCGAATTCATGCCACCAGATTTTCAGATACTGAATTGCTGAGGGATTATAATTTACTTGCAGATATTCATCTATTATTTTCTCAAATTGGACTATCTGACTTTGTGCATTCTTGGTGGCCAACTTATGAAGTACTAATTATGGAATTCCTCTCATCTCTGGAAGTCTTTAATTTAGAGGGCAGGAACTATGATCAGCCCCGCATTTCATTCCAACTTTATGGACGACCATTTACTCTCACTCTAGGAGAGATTAATAATATCTATGGATTCCCCAATCATGGATCTCTTTCTGTACCTGTTGACTTTGATGCTGAAACTTTTTGAAAACAGATAATAGAAGAAGACCGATTGGTTTGGAACACCGCTAAAGATAGCTCAATTCAGAATCCTGTTCTGCGCTATGTCCACCGCATGCTAAGCAACACCATAAGTGGACGCAGTGATAATGATGGTGCCGTCTCAAAAGGAGAGTTATATCTTATCCATAGCATGCTTCACAGAACTCCCGTTAATGTGAGTGCCTTCCTCATTCGTCGATTTCAGCGCTGCACTACTCATCGTGGCGATAGCATTAATATGGGTGCCCTTCTCACACCTATCGCTCAGCACCTACAACTTGACTTGGATGATCTTGAAGCTGTGCCAGGAAATACTCACCTCACTCGTAGGACCATTCAGGCTATGGGTCTCGTGAAGACCAACAACTCAGGGATCAAAGTTTTTATTTTTAAAAGGCCACCATCAGGAGGTGCCCTACTCAGATCGAGATGCTTTTACGCCGATTAATCCAAATAATTGGCTCCTTTTTAGGCAGGTCATAGCTCCAGTAATCCCACCTGCAGGACCATCTACCTCTGTCGGACAGCTACACCAGGATGAACCTTTCTCCTAGTTTGATTCTACTGATTATGTGGCAGCCCAATCCTACCTTCAACAGCAACAAGGATTCCAGGCTGCATCACCGGCAGCTTCCCAATATGCCACATCAGTCCATTCACCTTATATGCCGGTGCCTTCTCCGATTCCATCTCCAGCACAAGAGAGCTCTTCTGATTCCTCGTTCATACCTTCTACTCCTTATGAGGAACGCGATTTGATGGAAGTATCTGCCCCTTTACAAGAACCTGTGTAGAATCGCTATATAGCACCGGAGCCCACTTTTACTTCAGCCCCAGAGCAGACTTACTATCCACCTCCGCCACCTCAGCCTGACTATGCTTCCATGCAAAACTTATGGGAATCAATGTATGATGAACAACTTCGTCAAGCAGGGGAGTTTCACACTTTTCAAGAAGAGCAACTTCGTCAGTCAGGGCAGTTGCATGCTATTCAGGAAGAGCAACTTCGATAAGCACAAGAGTTGACCAACATTCGAGTTGATTTTAGAAATATGGATGATCGTCAGGGTCGCTTCGAATCCCTTCAGAATCAGCATGCGCGCATGACAAGACGCATCCATGAGTATCATATGCGCCAAGGAAATCTCGGCTACCACCCACCATCGCCACCCCACAGACAGTAAATTCGGTTGTGTCTTTTTCCTTTTCTTTATTTTTGTTTCTTTAATTTTCCTTTTTATTGAGTATGTATCACTTTCCCTTGTTGGCCTAACACTGAGGACAGTGTCTAGTTCAAGCTTGGGGGAGTTTGCATTCCATGCATTGCATGTTTCTTTTTTTTTATTTGCTTATGTTTGCATCTATTTGTAAAAAAATCCAAAAAAATGGAAAATTTTGAAAATTTTCAAAAAAATACCATTGCATGCATTTATTTTTGCTACCATCTTACAAACTCGTCTTACTATTTTAATTATCTTTTAGTAGAAGTTCAAAGACATATTGTTAATTGATGAAATTTGAATACTTTTCTGGCCTTATCACTTGCTATTTTAGTATCAAACTTATGGACTATGTGCCTATGCTAAGTAGAATTATGAATGACTAGACGACAAAATCATATTCATGCCTTGTTATTTCTTTTAAGTCTTGATAGTAGTAGCCTTCTTATTGACCATATCAAGTACTTTTTGAGCTTATATAAAGAAGGGTTAGTTAAACCCCAATTAGTTAAAAAAATAAAAAATAATGAATAAAGTTATGTGTAGGTACAAAAGTGTTATCCGGAACCAAGGTGTGTTCGGGTAATTAGATCCGTAGGGGTTCATGCCTGGCGACCTAAGGGCAACTGCTCTGAGATCCGTCGATCGAAAGCCTGCTACATGGACCATCTTGTGGAATATGGAGAAGCACAGGAGTACTGAACCATGGCTAAATTTGAACTCTTCATTCAGAACCTTGGTTGTTCGGGCAAGTAAACTCGAGGGGTGCTTTATCACCTGGTGCCCTAAGGTCATCTGGTCTGGGAGTCATCAGTCTAAAGCCCGCTACATGGACTTCCTTGTGCAATCCTGCTTGAAGATTAGAACTTTTAAATGATTGAAAATAAAGTTGAAAAATGAAAAGAAAAAGAAAAAGTTTTAAGCTCAATTAGTACTTATATGTTCAATATTAATGCTATTATTTGATAGACAATTTATTTTTTTCACAAGGCTAAATTTGAGATTGTTTAAATTTGTGTAGCATTCAGAACCTCTATGAAGCTAAGTGCATGGAAAATGATGCTGAGTAGTAGGTGTGCAGAAGAACTGTGTGAGAAAATTAGTCACTTGACAATGTGGAGGCTATGATGGAACGTTCTTGAGCCTTACTTTGAATTTTTGCTTGAGGACAAGCAAGACTTTAAGCTTGGGAGAGTTTGATGCATGCGAAATACAACATATTTTAGTTAATTATTTTAATTAAATTTTCTGTAATTTGATCATGGCATGCATCATTTTTAGTCACTTTTAATCATAATTTCGGATTTATTAATTTTAATTATTAAATTCTCTGAATATTTTAATTGTGGATGGATTAACTAAATTTTGATAATTATTTTGCAGAAAAATCGAGACTAAAATGGATTGTGCTATATCGGCCAAAATTTCAAAGAATTTATCATTACGACCGAGATTAGGATGAAGAATTCATCATTACGACCGAGATTTGGCTTTACACCCAAGTCGTTACGGCCGAGATTCAAAAGGAGTAACAATTAAATGATTTTATCTTTTGGGCGTAACAAGTTTAAATTCTTTCCTTACGGCCGAAATTCGAAGGGAGTAAAAGGGTTTATCTCTTTGGGAGTAAAGATAAAATAATTTCTTACGGCCGAGATTTGGAGGGGGTAATGGCAATGAAATCATTCTTTTGGCCGAGTTTATCTTTGGGAGTAACAAGATATATGAAGGTGTAAAGATAAGAAAGATTTATCTTTGGGCGTAATGATAAAAGGATTTATCTTTGGCCGAGTTTATCTTATAATTTTAAAGTCAACCGTACGATGTTACGGTCGAGATCAAATTGAAGGCCGTCCGCACCCTATAAATACATGAAGAATCCGTCGTTTCAATTCGTGCTCTGAAGTTCAGGTTTTCTTTCACGGCGAGTCGTGAGCTCTGCAGGTTACGACCAAGAGGAGAGAGGTGCGACGGCTGGAAGTTGATCGCGACCCTGATCAAGTCCGAGAGACTGCCCGATTGTCTGCCCGTGATCCGAAGCTTCGACTTTTATCTATTTGGGTGTAATTCTTCCAATTATTATTATTATTTTATTATCTCTCCAAAATTTCTAGGATGAACTCCATATTTTTAAGATTATTCATTTTAGGAGATTATTATCGAAGGGAAACTATTTGAACCCTATATTATTTGTTTTAATCTTTTCTGATCAATTAGTTAATTGTGCTTAATGCTTTTAATTTAATTACTTGGATTTCTGAGTTGAGTAATTACCAGTTTGTGGACTATTTAATTTCAGAATTCATTAATTAAATTAATTAATTTTACGTAGAATTAATAATTGACATAAATTTGATAACTAGTGTGTGGAGAATCAAGTTTATGTGGTCTATTAATCTATACCAGTTTGTGGAGTGATTAATAGTCTAGGATTTTCATATTAATGCATTTTAATGTTAATCTTATCTGACGAATACTAGTTTGTGGGACTTTAGGTTTGATTAAATTTAAGATAGTTTGATTTATCGGATTAAATAGCAGAATTATCAGTTTGTGGACTCTGTGATGTTAATCTTGTAAATTAATAACTTGGGAAAATTCCTAATCCATCATTAAAAATTAAATTTATCTTTTACGATTCAAATATTTATCCTGATCTATTTTCATCCTAAGGCCTAACTTCAACACCATTATCTTATCTTTATCTTATTTTCTTTATTTTATTTCATAAATCCTCTTTCCAAAAATCCATGTTTTTCCTCTCTTATTAATTTATAAATTCAGATATTGAATTAATAATATTCCTCGTGGGTTTGACACTCTTACTCCTATTACTATATTACTTGAGCGACTAGTGCACTTGCTAGCAAATTTTATTGTTACAATTAGATCGCATCAGGGAGCACCTTCAATAAGCGTACCAAATCAAGGTCTCCATTCTATCGATCCTCATGAAGGATTTACTTTGCAATACAAACAACTAGTTTAGGACGCAACTGCAACTGAGTATGGGAATATGAGATTGGAAGAGACACCGAATTCAGAAACAAGGGATTTTTTTGAGTTGCTAAACGCTTCGAGCCAACCCTTATGGCTCGGGTGTGAAAGTCATTCGGAACTATTACTTGTTGTCAGAATGTTGAATCTGAAAGCATATCACAATATTTCACAAGCATGTTTTGATGAAGTTTTAGATATTTTAAAAGAGGTCACACCAACTGGGGCTCGCATTCCTGAAAATTTTTATAGGACAAAAAGATTGGTTCTAAACTTAGTCTTGGCTCAACTAAAATTGATTGTTGTCGCGGTGATTGTATATTATATTATGGTGACGGCATCAATCTAAACGAATGTAAATTTTGTGGGGCCGAACGATATAGAGTGACTAACAAGACTCAAATAGCTGCGAAGAGAATGCATTATTTGCCTCTCATTCCAATACTTAAAAGACTATACTCGTCTCTAGGGTCAACGTCGCAAATGAAGTGGTCATGCTTCACCCATCGGATGGTGAAGCGTAGAAACATTTTGATCGTATGCATTCAGATTTTGCTAGTGACGAAAGGAACATAAGGCTCGAATTATGCGCGGATAGTTTTACACCGTATGGTCAGACTTCAGTTCTTTATTCATGTTGGTCGGTCATAGTAACACCATATAATTTGCCTCTTGAAATTTGTATGTTCGTACCTTATATGTTTTTTACATGCATTATTTCTGATCCTCAGTCCTAAATAAAAGATAGACGTATATTTACAGCCTCTAATTGATGAGTTAAAATAATTGTGGGATGGTGTCATCACTTATGATGTGTCGACCAAATAAAACTTCATCTTGAAAGCTGCCTTATTGTGGACAATTAATGATTTTTTCTGCCTATGGGATGTTATCTGGTTGGATGACTGCAGGGAAACTAGATTGTCCATATTGCATGGAATGCTCAAATGCATTCACTTTGAGAAATGGGGGTAAAAATAGCTGGTTTGATTGTCATAGAGAATTTCTTAAAGCAGATCATCCGTATAGAAATAACCGAAATGCATTTCGATGGAATAGGGTTGTACACGACATGGCTTCGGTCAGACGCTCAGGACCTCAATTACTTCGCATTGTCAATGCTCTATGTAGAATTGTGACGACCCAAATGTCACATACAATGAGTATGGTGTTTCTCATAACTGGACCAAATGATGTATATTCTGGAATTTACCTTATTGGAGGGATTATTTGATACGTCACAATTTGGATGTCATGCACATTGAAATAAATGTGTTTGAAAATGTATTCAACATTGTAATGGACATTAAGGGTAAAACAAACGACAACCTCAAGACGAAACTAGATTTGAAGGAGTACTGTCGACGGTCAAAGTTGCACTTAATTAGTTTACCTAATGGTAGATTATCTAAGCCAAAGGCAAGTTTGCTCTCACTAAAGAGCAGAAGACTCAAGTGTGTCGATGGATCCAAGAGCTCAGAATGCCGAATGGTTATGCATCAAATTTGACAAGATGTGTGAACATGAATAGCTTACGTTTATTTGACATGAAAAGTCATGACTGTCACATATTTATGGAAACTTTGCTTCCCACTGCATTTTCATCCTTGCCGGATAAGATTTGGAAACCGATCACGGAATTGAGTCAATTCTTCAAAGAATTATGTTCGACAACATTAACGATGAAAAATATGATCCAATTGGAGCATAATATTTCGATAATATTATGTAAGTTGGAACATATATTTCCGTCGGAATTCTTTGATTCTATGGAGCACTTACCTATTCATCTGCCATATGAGGTAAGGGTAGGTGGACCGGTACAATATAGGTGGATGTATCCTTTTGAAAGATATCTTAATCGAATTAAAAGGACGGTTAAGAACAAAGCACGTGTCGAAGGATCCATATGTGAAGCTTATATGATTAAAAAAGTTTCGTACTTTTGTTCCTACTACTTTGAGTCTCATGTTAAGTGTGCGAGTATCGGAGTTCAACGGAATGATGAAGTTTCGGAAGAAAGGACTGCTGTGGCATCCTTCTCGATCCTCAATCAGTTAGGATGACATTTTGGAAAGCCAAGAAGTAGATGGTTGAGTGATGCAGAATTTAAGTCTGCCACGAATCATGTCCTTCTAAACACACAGGAGGTGCAAGGGTACATTAAGTAAGTTTAGTCTCAATGTGTTCTTTTTTTTTTGTCTTGTGAAACTATAGATTGATTAACCCATCACTTTGTATGTAGTGCTTTCTTGCAATACTACAATGTCCCTGAAGAATATATATAAGATAAAATCGCGAATGACTTCACATCGTGGTTTAAGGATCAGGTAACTCTTACGATGTTGGTCTTGCTCAAGTTCTCAAGATTATTTCTTGACATTCATTTTCATTTTAGATTCTCAGTACCATTATTTCTACTACGTCTGGTCTCCATAATTTGGCCAGTGTATTTTGTGCACAGTTATAAGTTTCACACGGAAACTTGGTCGAGAGGGAAGAAAACCGTGAACAGTGGAGTCTGTGTCAAAGGATCCACGGACGAAAAAAATGAGCGTGAGTACTACAATATTCTCAAAGGCATAATTCACCAGAATACACTAGAAGGGAAAATGAGCGTGAGTCACATTGTTTGAGTGTAATTGGTTTGATCCAAAAGAAAAGAGAGGGATGCGAGTTCATAAAGATTTCAAAATAGTTGAAGTACGTCAAAATAGGTGTTATGAACATTTTGATCCTTTCATTATTTCGTCCTCTACAAGATAGATATATTATATGCCATATCCAGAAAAGACCAGGGACAAAGCACAATAATGGGTTGTAATTAAGATGAAGGCAAGAAGCAGGATAGAAATTGATGGTGCGTTACAATGTGCATACTAAGATAACTCACATACTTCTTTGGCACCTATTGTAGATACCGAATTAGTCGAAGATCTACAAGAAAATAATTACTTGAAGACTTCGATAATGCCGAGATACAAAATGACAACAATGCTTTGGACGAAAATGAAATTAAAACTACGTCATCTTTAGAGGATGATGATGAATATGAATCATGTGGTAATTCGGATGATGAGTAATGTTGTTATTAGCTAATGACATTTTTATGTAATATTGTTATCTTACGACTATCTGGTTGTTATATTATGACTATTGTTATCTTATGAATTATTCGCTTATGACTATCATGTAATTTAGATGATGTTATATTCGAATGGTTTATTTAAATTATCATCTGTCATAAAATTGTAAACATAGTTAGCGATACATGTTGACGATCATTTGGATCGACGAATGCCTGACGAGGACGGTGCATTTCTATATTCGTTTCCAACTCGTGAGTGTTTGAAATAATGATCAAATTTTTACAAATAAAAATAAGTGAATTAATTTGTTTATTTTTTATAAGCACCTTCGGATATTAGGAATTGGTTCTCGAGTTATACCTACAATTCCGTTCCTGAAGATGGAATACAAGACGTGGCCGAACGTCAGGTCGAAACATTGTCAATTTAAAGTTTTTTTATCAATTGTAAATTTGAAATGCATTAAATTTTGTATCATGCAGATGTTTCATTTTGGTAAAAAAAAGTAAGGGAAAAGAGAAGGTCGTCCCAGGAAATACTTCTTCAGACGGAGTACCTAGAGCAGTCACGAGCATTCGCATAATTGAACGGCAGTCTCCTCCGCCGGTTCCTTCCTCTCACGTTGATATTGCAGACCTAGAGACACAATTGCCGGAAGAAACCGTTAGAACTCCTGATTCCGTGGAACCCTCATATGCAGCCTCGTCAAAACGTGTGTACAAAGCATACGTACAGCCAGATGATAATTTAGGGTAAGTGTTATTTTATGTCTTTCAAAATGTTTACATTTTGTGATTCATACATCGGATTTTATAATTTCGTGTTCGTAAAGGTTTGTACCGTCGAAACTCGCGACTGTCGCAATTACTATAAGGTGCGTATACTGATGCGTGGCTTACATAGAGGGAAGTTCTTTATGCCATGAGACAGATGCTATTTAATGAATTTCAGGTATCCTCAAAAGGGAACTTAGTCATTTAAATTTATTTTCATACTAATTTAATTATTTTTATGTACATGCAGGCTGAGGTGTGGTGGGATCCCGAGCATATGAAATAAATGTGGAAGGCTTTTAATTCTCGATGCTCAAAGAGATTGTCCACGATGTTTTCGGAAGCTCGAGCTGCAGGAGAACGACCCAATTGGATCCCTGAGGCTGTTTGGATTGAATTGCTATGAAAGTGGTCTACCGATGAGTACAAATCAAAGTGCGAAAAAGCGAAAACAAGCCGAGAGTCTGACCAGGGAGCATGCTTGCATTCGGGTGGATGTGTATCCACGAGCACGATTGCGAAAAAATGGTAAAGTTTTCAATATTGCATTGACAAAATATTATACTTTATTTGACATTTTTAACTGCAGGAGAAAGAGACGGGTAAACCACCTACTCGGGATGAAATATTTCTCTGAACTCATCAGAAGAAAAATAAAGAATGAGTTTCATCATTTTCTTGGAGACATATGTAAGTAAATCTATTTGATGTTATTTTTTAAAAATTTCAAGTAAATCTATAAGATAGTAAATTCGTCATTATAAATAATATAGTTGAATTGTCTTTTTTTAATTTCAGGAGGTTTACAAAACAAAAGAAGTCGAACACATTACGCAAGCCACGCAAGAGGGGACCACACACCCCAAGACAACTTTGGACGGACCACATCGGGATTAAGAAGGGTTGCATTTACGGCCTCGGATCATTTGTTAGTAGTGCAAATATTGAATATGGTCATAAATGGTATATGTTTCCTCTGGTCAAGGTATGCAACAAATGTTTGACTTGATCAGGCAAGAGGTTACGCAGTAACTCAGAAAAGAGTTCGAAGGTGAAATGCATCGTAATTTATTAGCTCAAAAGAAAGAGATGAAGAAAATGATGCGTGACATGATGCATGGCGAATTCGACGACGAAGACGATGTACAATTATAGCTTCTTTGTGTTATGTTGGACATTTGATGATGTTGTGTTGGACATTGTGTTTGAATTTGATGATGTTGTATTTGTTTGTGTTGGACATTTGATGATATTGTGTTGTGTTGCATTAGATTATTACATTTGGACATTTGATGTACACGTGTTTGGACATTTAATTTCTGTCGATTTTTTTTTTATATTTTTCCGATGGTTAGAATCGTCGATAATCATCGACGCTAAATCGTCCAAACTTATAGAAGGTTTTAACCGTCGATAAGCATCGATGATTTTAACCGTCAAAAGTTAATGACGGTTTGAGTCCTCGAAGCTCAATGGTTTTATCGTCGGCACAAACCGTCGATTTAAAGTTTCAATGGTTTGAACCGTCGATAGTATCGACAGTTCAAACCATCGATATATATCGACGACACAAATCGTCTTAAATCTTCATCGGTCGACGGCCGAGCCCGCCAACGGGACCGTCGAAGATATCGACGGTTCTGATATAATCGTCGCAAATAGTTTGTGACGCGTTATTTTCGCGTGGACTCTATCAGTCGAAAAACTCGACGAAAAATGTCATTTCCAACGGTTCTCGATCAATTACAGACGATTCTGACCGTCTATAATTGGCTATTTTCTTGTAGTGCATGCTACGTACATACTGTGATCTATAAGATTAAAAGTTAATTACTTCTCAAAATTGATAAATGTATGCATGTTGGGCGATTGGACGAAGTTGGTGGAGGGAGAGGAGGTGAGAGGCAACAGCCCCTTTTTCGAATATCTTTTAGTTTTTATATTATTTATTATTTTATTCTTTTTTATAAAATTAAAAGAAAGGATAGTTGGTAAAAAAGTATTTTAGTTTTTTATAAATAAAATTTGAAATTAATAAAATCACCGTAAAATTTAAGAACTTAAGAACTTTAAACGCCAAATCGTTATAGTTTGAAGAGATTTAAAGAAATAATTCAAATCTTCATTATACAGAAAAACTTTCACATCAAATGAAATTAGGGATCTAACGGAAAAATGACCGCTGCGTTATTTGCTACTTCTTAGTTGTATGGTCCCTATTAACTCTACTTGCATCGACGTCGCAGTTTGCACGACGTTCCTCTCTGCATCGATTCAAAGGGTCGGGTAGGAAGCGTCAGTGGCGATGCCGCAGAGGCCTCGCGGATCGAACACACCCCTCAGCATCCTCATGTAGCCGCCCTCCCCCCACGACGTCCCATACGAGTTCTTAATCAGCCAATACTTGGCGCCATCGCCGGTCGTGCCGTAGCCCACCACTGTCACGACGTGGTTTGGAGACGCCTTGCAGGGCCCCCTGAAGATGCCGCCGTCGTAGGACCGGAAGTTCCTACTGACGTGTACGGCGACCGCCACCGGTTGGTTGGCCACAGCTTGGAGGAGGGCGTTTTCATCATTTCGAGGCACCATTTCGTAGCCGCTGATGATGGCCGCTCTCGGGTAGGAAGCGCTCTTGCAGGTTCCTTTGACTCCCACGTAAGGGTAGTTAGATTCGGAGGCGAGGCCATGTTGGACGATGAACGCGAAGGCAGGTGTATGGTCGCCACCTTTACAGCCCGAGTTGTAGGTGTCGCAGTCCACCAGCTCCTGCGCCGACAGAGGGATAAGATTCCCTGTCCTGATCTTGATGATGCCTTCCACTGCCGATTTAGCGGAGATCGCCCAACAACTGTGTTTAATTTTCTCGGCCATGCATATACAAATCAGTACGATCAACGAGGTCATGCTAATTAAAAACACATCACAGGATGGATATGATCTACTTACTGCATTTAGAACCTTGCTTCAAGGGGGGAGTGACTGCATCACTGCTTCTCCAATCCACCTCCTGCGGGACATCATTAACATCTGCATACCGAAAGGTCGCCGTCGCATTGGTCAGAGTGGTGGTATTCGAGGGCTTCAACCTTGTAGGCTTGTACACGGTGTAAATTGCGTTGAACTCATCGTCGGTGAGATCAGTGAACTGGTTGATCCCCAGCGTGTAGCTGTGCTTTCCGGCGGCATTGAATGATTGGACGTACTCGACATTGGCCGAAAAGATCTCGAGCCGGCGATTCTTCTCCTCCGCGTCCTTGTACACGCGCCCGTACTGCGCCATCCACCGCTCGTGCCTCTCGGCCATGGACAGCTCATGGCCGGGCGTCTGCTGACCCACGGCGCCGCGAGCGGCCAAGATGGCGAGGGCAAATGACACAGCTGCTAAACATCTGAATAATGCAATAGCTGCCATTGCAACTCAATGCACACTTCCCATGCTCAAAGAGTGCCTTATTTATACTATTTTTATTTTGGCTTCTTTCCTTTGTTTTAAATGAATCGATATTTATTGTCAATAATACCTCCCTTACAGCTAATCATAATCAATTACTCTTTCTATTTAATATATTAATTAACAGTTTTCAAATTTATAGAAAAGGTAAGAAAATATAAGTTTAGAGTTAATATACATGCAATATGGACGCTCATCAACTACTCTTTTGTCTGTAATATAGTAAGAGTGACCTTTAAAATTTATTGAGAAATTAAAAATGTTGTAAATAATCAACAATAACTAGTCTAAGAGATGTCCTAATCAATAACATTCCTTTTCAGATTTCTAAGATTAACAGGTATGTTTTGTGGCCGTTTCAATTTCGCTTTTTTTAATTGTATTGTTATCAATAATTATGGGAAACTGCAATTAATTTGAGCAATTGTATCTTATCTGTAATATATTAATACTGATTTTTAAAATTAACAGAAAGACAAGTATAAACTTATACATCGAAATCTATTCTAATATATATTTCTAACTTGTAAAAATATTAGTAAAAACTAAACTCTTAAAAATTGTGACTAATAACTATTCTATATATTAAACTCCTGTCTCTATAATAATATCCTTGAAGATGACTTCAACTGATATATTTAAAATAAAAACTTTGAAATCTTGAATTTAATATATTTAATATTATTTTTCAGATTCTAAATGTATTAAAATTGTTTATTTAATTTATCAATAAGTTTTATCTTTTTATAAAAATGTGAAGAAAATGCGCTGAAATAGAATAAAATTACATGTAAGAAAGAAAATAAGAGGTTGAAACCTTCATCTTGGGTAAAAGCCTCCTGTAGATCTTATTTTTATTTTTATTTTAAATTTAGAGATGACTGATTTTTTTAAAAAAAATCTCTTGTGCTTCAAAACGTTAATGTTACGCAAAATCCAGGTCACTAATAGATTATTATCGTTTTATTATTAGGAGTAACTTATTTTTCAATTTGATTTCTTTTTTTTTTCCAATTATTTTTTGAATCTCCTGTGATTTGGACTTCATATCATTATTTTTTTTCCTTCTACTTTTCAAATTATATTTGAATACTTTCCATTTTATACTATTTATTTCCTTTTAAAACAAAAAAAATTTAAAAAATGAGTTGAACTAAAATAGGCAGTTCAACCTGATTTTTTTGGTTTGGTCAATATATATCCGATTCACGGTTGAACCAATTGGACCGGTCGGTCTCATCAGATTTTAAAAACATCTAGAAAATCAAATCAAAATAGTATAAATGCGAAAAAGAAAGGATAGTTGGTGAAAAAGACAACTTTTAATCGAAAAATTTCTTTGCAATTTTGTTGTAGGATGCTTGGAGTGGTCACGACGTCATTGATGTCTAGACTGTGAGGAGGGCAGCAATGGTGAGGAAGCCGGGCGAATAGAGGAAATGAGTGAGGAAGAGGGCTCTTTTCAATTAAAAGGCGAGGAAGCTCATCCACGCATCTGAACCGGCAGTTTTCTTCTTCACACGACTAATAAAACGGTGTTAAAAAGTGCACTGAAAATCAATCATTGATCGTTCACTAAAAGTGTGATCTATAAGATTAAAAGTTAATTAATAAATGTATGTGTGTTTATAAGATTAAGTCCCTGTTTGACTTATCTGATATAGAATAATTGATAAATTAAAATACTGATAAATATTTTATTGATTGAAACTTATTTTTAAAAATAAGTAGTTACGCGTTAGAATAAAATTACTTATATTAATAATAATTAGTTAGTTATGATACAACAAATAAAATAATCATTCCTCTTCATGTTTATTTATTTTCACTTATAAGTAGATTTGATATCTTCTTATTAATTTAATTTTTAAATTATCAAACGTTAAAATTTTTTATTAAGTGACTTATAAATTCAGCCAAACAACTCCTAAAAGTAATAAAACTATTGCACTAAGTCCATGGAGGAAGAGGAGATAGGCAGCGGCCTCTTTTTCTAATGTTTTTCGGTTTTTATATTATTTATTATTAAATATTATTTTATACTTTTTTACAAAATTAAAAGAAACGATAGTTAGTGAAAAATATATTTTAATCTTTTCATAAATAAAAAATTGAAAATAATAAAATATTGAGAACATCGCCGAAAAATTTAAGAACTTAAAACCTTTAAATGCCAAATCGTTATAGTTCGAAGAGAATTTTAAAAAATAATTCAAATATTTATTACAAAGTAAGCATGCTTCATTATATAGAAAAGTTTTCACGTCAAATGAAGTAAGGGGCATTTGGCGCATCACCGATTTAATTGATCGATAATTTAGATAACCACTTAAATTATCACTATTTAAATTATCGATAATATTTTTTGTAGGTACTGATAATATAAATAATAGTCAAAATAGATAATGACAAAATTATTAAAATATCTCTAAAAATTATTTAGATTTTAATAACATATTATTATAAATAAATAAATAAAATAGAAAAGTGAATATAGATGAGACAAAATTAAAATTTATTTGTAAAATATTCCAAATAATAAAAAAGATGAACTTAAATAATATTTATTTATTAATAAAATATTTAAAAACATTCTCACTAGCTGTAAAAACATCTCCTCTATTTATTTGTAAAATATTCCAAATAATAAAATTTATTTGTAAAATATTCCAAATAATAAAATTTATTTGTAAAATATTCCAAATAATAAAATATTTTTGACAAAATACATTCTCACTAGCTGTTAAAAACATCTCCTCTATTTGCTATTTAGATTACGATAATTAAGATTATTAAAGTAATTAAAATTATCGATAATCAATTTGTGCTGAATCCTAAAATTAAAAGTAATCGATAATCTATTTCTCATGCCAAATGGCCACTAACGAAAGCAACAGACAGCTGCATTATTTGCTACTTCTTAGTTGTATGGTCCCTGTTAAGTCTACTTCCATGGATGTCGCAGTTTGCAACGTGCCTCTCTGCATCGATTTAAAGTGTCGGGTAGGAAGCGTTAGTGGCGATGCCGCAGAGGCCTCGCGGATCGGACACACCCCTCAGCATCCTCATGTAGCCGCCCTCTCCACAGGACGTCCCATACGAGTTCTTGATCAGCCAATACTTTGTGCCATCGCCGGCCGTGCCGTAGCCTACCACTGTCACAACGTGATTTGGACGTGGCTTGTAGCGCCTCGTGAAGATGCCGCCGTTGTAGGACCGGATCTTCCTGCTTGCGCGCATGGCGGCTGCCACCGGTTGGTTGGCCATAGCACAGAGGAGGGCGGTTTCATCATTTCGAGGCACCATTTCGTAGCCGCTGATGGTGGCCACTCTCGGGTAGGAAAAGCTCCGGCAGTTTCATCGATCTCCTACGTAAGGGTAGTTAGATTCGGGCGAGGCCGCCATCATTTCGGAGGATGAATGAGAAGGAATATGTATGGTCATTACAAGAAAATTGTTAAATAGTGACACATTACTCGCGACATTAATGTGGCGCTACTGCGTAGTTGGAAAAACTAGCATCGCGTTGGCATCGTTATAGTGTTCCACAATATGAGACGCTTGGAATCGGAAGCTAATAGCGTCTCAATAGCGTCAACACAAGAAACGACGCAAGTAGCAACAATTGTAGACGCTAACTCGACGTTACGTTGATGCGAATTTTGTTGTTGCGAGCAATAGAGCTGAGACGCTAATGAGACGCGGACATGATGCAAAACTCGATGACGTGATTTCGATGTTGAAGTAACGCTAGTTTTATACTTACGTCGAAGCTAGTCTGGCGCTACCATGCCGCTAATATTATACTTATGTCGACGCTCATGTGACACTAAGGATGATATATTTAACATCGTGTCTTGCGACACCATTGAGACGCTAAGGAGACGTTAATTACGGCATTTTTGCACTATCATAGCCATATTTTCTTTCTTTCCCACGCCATACAAATATATAATGCATATAAATGCATTCATCATTGATCACAGCCATCACAGGCATCATATCAAAATATAACCTTATGAAAAGTAATAAACTGAACTAAAAAAAACTAATATAATCCAAATGTATAAGTAGAACTAACATGTATATCTAATGAAAACGTATATAAGTAACAAAAGCATATTTAATATAATGTAAAAGTTTTCTATCCTAGGTTTGAGAGTTGTTGTCATTTCGGGCGTTCGATCCCGATGTACTCGGTCCTTGGCCTTGCGGGGATTGATTCTGTGGCGGGATCAATCCCTGAACCGCTTGAAATAAAGGAGCCAATTGTTACGATACCTGCTGCGATAGCTGTTACGATATCTGTTGTGATAACTGCTGTGATAACTGTGTCATATCAGGTGCAGTGGATGAGCTCGGAGCAAATGGGCATATCCTCTGCTCCTCCTAGTACCTGAGCAGTTGTGCCTAGGCCACGCAGGTATCCTCTTCGTGTCATGCTAGCCACCTCTTCACAAATAGCAGGGTCCTTTAAGAAATAGAAAAATTATGCAATCATATAAACATTATAGATATATAAATTATATAACATCAAAAAACACAAATTAAAAATGTGAATCGCTTTCGAGAAACGTTACCAGGTGACTGAGTACTCTGATCATCTCCATACTATTCAGCTATCTTCGTATTATAGTCATCCTAAAAAAATTTAAACATTACGCATTTAAAAAATTATTTGCACTAACGTCAACAACCAAGTGAACATCTAATGAGACTTACCAAAAACTTAATGGACATGACCAAGTCATTAGTCTTTTGGCTCTTATGTGTGGCCTCGTAGACTGCTTGAAAGTCCACAGTATCACCTTATTTTTCTTCCTGCAATAAAGTTTCATATTTTATAAAATAGGTATAAGATAAAAGTTTGATTAATCAGTTTTGTATGTAAATTATCATGCGTCGTCGATGCTCGTCAAATCGCATCGACCTGTCCATGTGTATGTGGGCCTCGGACTTCGAAAATCGATTAACTATTGCCTTTTCAACTTTCTTTGTCATTGTTCATCCGTCCTGTATGAACATCAAATACTTAGACTTTAAAAAATTATAAATTTAATAAAAATAATTTAAAAGTAAATATACTTATCACTTCCTACATAAGGATTCTCAAACCGAGTGCCTAATATGCCTTAGGCATCTTTGTATGTCCTACTTTAAAGTGGGGTCGGTAGACGTGACGACCTTGCGAAACTTATATAATCAATTTCAGATACGTTTCGCAGTCACCTCCTCAAAAGCTCTCCAGATCGTCCCCAAACTAAGACCCGGATGAAATTGATTTGCCTAATAAACAATACTATCAACTTGGTAATTTAAAAATAATGAAACAAATTATGTAACTAAAAAAGAAGATCATACCATAAAGGCTCGAAAGATGTCATCTCGGGACATCTTTCTATGATCATGTCCCTTCAACAAGTGGGAAAGAACAAGAGCATTGACATCCCGCACGGTACTAGCAGGTATGAAAGTGGTCCTGCAAACTAGAAAGAAGAATTAATTTTTCAATGACAAGTAAAACTATAATAAATTTTTACAATATATTTAACTTACGGCCGAGCAATATTATTAATGATGACCACTCCATTATCGTGTAATCCCTCCTCATCTGTCGAAGAGTAATAATCACCTGGTACAGTTGGAGTAGGTTGAGAAGGTCCGGCATCATCGACGGACCCTATTAAAAAATAAATCATTAGTGTTGTTCTAAATTAAACTAGTGATAATTGATATATGTACAATAAAGTTCTCACCTCTAGCGATGTCTATCATTGCATGATCCGTGACAATCTACTCGTCAGAATGTGACAAGCTAGGTGCTTGTGCTAATGGCGGCGTATCAACTGACATTACTAAAAAATGATTAATGTAATTAAATGAGAAATATAATTTTAATAAAAATAAATATATCACCTGGGGTAAGATGCCGCTCACCAATGCTAGAATATGGTGAAGCGTCTGGTAATCTCTACGGTGATGGTGGCGTAGCAACTGTCATCATAAAAAAATATATAAAATTTATCTCATATTTAAATTTATGGAATATACAGAAAATAGGCTGGTGTGACATGCCGATCGTTATCGTGCGATCGAGACGACCCGACTATGTGCCTCGTCGATGGTGGAGCAACTGGCACAACAACAAATAATTTGAAAATTGTATCGCCTACTATGTGACACGTACCTGGAGTGATACGTGAAGACAACCCACCAAGAATCGCCTACTATGTGACGATCCGGCTACGTGCCAGTCGGCGGCGGAGCAACTCACATTATACAATAAGCAGCTATAAATAAGCGACTAACAATAAATGTAATACCTGGTGGTCATGATGGCTCACTCATCTGGAGTGAATGCCTAAAAGAGCGAGATGATCCAGTAGCTCGACCTCTAATAATCATGATTGAAAAAAAATAAACTTGTGTTATCATTAGTAGCCAGGATTACTTGAGGAAGAGCACCTAGTGTGAACAAACTCTTCTCACTATCGTACGCAAAATTCTTGTTCCCTAGTTCACTGTCTTATGTTTGTTTTATCTTATCTATTACTTTTCTACCGATGCCTTTACCTTCAACATGACGATCATTGAGTGAAACCTAGGGGACCGTACACAATAGATAAGATAATTTTTCACTGATAACATTTGCACTTTTGGCATGGGCATAAGATTTCGCCATATGAAGAAGCAATGCCTTTATTTTGATATGCCACATTAATAAATTCGTCAACACCGTCCTTATATTCTTATGTTATAACGTCACGTTTATTCTTCCAACGACGAATCCAGCTATAATATGGCTTTATCATTTTTGTAGCGGACAACATTACGCCACATGTCAATAAATTCTTATACTTGAAACATGTGATTTTGAAGTTATGAAGTCCAAAATCACATGTTTCAAGTACTTGTCACTCATTACTGATCAATGAATTATCATATTCTAGTCTCTTTTTTCAATGTTCTCATTTTACTTAAAAATAATATTCATGCACATTCTATGTTAACAAAAATGAGAACATAATCAAAAAGACAAAAAGTTAATAATATTTTATCAGTATTTGATTTCAAGTTGAATCTCATCGAATATAAATTTGATGCATAATTCAGAATAATATATTTAATTTGTTCATTTATTTTTCAAGTCACGATGTTTATCTAATTGAAGGCATAAATTTAAGAAATAATTTAGTTTGTTCATCTATTTTTCAAGTCACGATATTCATATAGTGAAAGTAGAGTTTCAAGTTAACATAACTAAGAACATATATTTAGATATTCATATAAATTAAGGCATAATTAAAAATAATTTAGTTTGTTAAGAAAAATAAATTAACAAATAGAACTCACTGTCCGGCAGTGGAGCGTGGAGCAATTTCAGGCGGCGGAGCAATTCTAGCCGGTAGAGGGCAGCGGTGGAGGGCAGAGGCGGAGGGTGATGGAGGTGAAAGAGGATGGATAAGGTGGTGGGTGGAGGATTGCAACACCGGGCAGAGGGCAGTGGAGGGTGGAGGAGGGCGGCAGTCAGTGGGCGGGAAAGGGTGGAGGAGGGCAGTGGAGGGCGGCGGGTGGCACTGGGCAAACGTGGGCAGTGGCGGGCGTCACCAGGCGGAGGAGGGCAGCGGAGGGCGATGGAGGAGGTGGAAGATGGTGAAGGAGGGCAGCGGAAGAGGGCGGAGGAGGGCACGCATCGGGCGAAGTCGACAGAGCCGTCGACGTCGTCAGTCGAGGTTGCCGACGTCGTCAAAGCCGTCAACGTCATCGGTCGAAGGAGGGCAGCAGAGGAGGTGGAGGCCGGCGGGGTCACCATCGCCGCAGCGGAGGAGGCGGTCATCGGTCGGTGTCCCCAGAGGTCGTCGGTCGGCATCCCGTGGAGGAGGTCGTTGGTCGGCGTCCCACGGAGGAGGTCATCGATCGGCGTCCTGCGGAGGAGGTCGGCATGTCGCAGAGGAGGTTGTCTGTTGACGTGTCACACCCCACTCTGTGACTAAGGTCTAATCCCTATTATCATATTCTTAGATATGTTTAGCAATTTCAAAAATAAAATTGGCAAAACCTCCTCCCTTACTTATCTTATGTTATTTGACAATACATACAAAAGACACATATATAATCATCAAAGTTTAATAAAAAGTTATAAGATAGGCCATTCGCATATTGTCATTATATTTTTTTTTTCACAAACCACATCACATATAACCCTACAGGATCAAGTCTTATACAACCTTACAAAAAAGTTTCTCACAAACTTAATTACAACATCTAAGACTATCTATTACATATGCATGCTTAGAAAAACAAAAGTGAAGGGGGATTAAAGTGCTCCAGCGGCTCGACCTCTTCTATATACAGCAAAAATAAGTTTCGAGTCGACTTAACTCGAGAACTTACGAGTATCTGAAAAAACATTTAAAATAGGTTTTATGAGCAACAATCATTTGCTCAGTGTGTGAAATAAATGTACAACACAGAGGAACAATACGAGTGCATATAACATTTAAATAACCACATTTCTTTCATATGAGAAAATATTTAAAGCATAACTCATTTCACAAAACTTTTCAAATCATATGAACTTTTACATAAATACAAATTATTCAAGATATCATCATATTCATAGTTAAACTCCACATATGTGTCATTGCACATACTCATCATGGGTCAATACGTATCCCTCTATTATCATGTGTCATACAGTTAAGCAGAGCTTCATAATCAAAAGTATCAGATATGCAGAGCAAATCATGGGTCAATACGTATCCTTCCATGATTGTGTGTCATACAGTCAAGCAGAGCTTCACAATCAAGAGTCTCAAATACGCAGAGCAAATCATAGGTCAATACGTATCACAATCATGATTGTGTGTCACCCCAATCATGATTCTCAGATACGCAGATCAATCATGGGTCAATACGTGCACACAGAGCAGCCCCCAAAGGGCAAAGACACCCGATATACGCCCCAAAGGCTTCATGTATATCGAATGCGGTCACAAAGACCTTTTTCAAACAGCATGGTTAATGAACACACGGAGTTTAACAATATCAAAATACACATGTCATAATCTCATATCATTATCAAATAAAACTTATTTTAACTTCACAAGCATTGTTCCCTGAAAATATTTTCATGTAAAAGATTGTTCCATCTCATATAAAATCATTGAAACATATCATAAATACTTTTCATAGTTCAAGATATGTTTCAATAATAATAATACTAATAATCTTTGCTTGAAATAATATCATAAATAAAAGAACTAACATATAATATTTTGCTATGTTGTAAATTTATCCACTCACCTTGTACTTTATGTTTTCAAGAAGGTTTACTAGATTTTCCTCCTTTCACTTGTAGCTTGTTGGTTTCCTACAAGCAAAGATGCTATTTCACTTTCCAATTACTAATAATAATATGCAATGCATGCTCATGCATGAATCCTTATTCACCTTAAAATGCATATAATCCCCTCTGGTACTAATATCTAACTTCAAATATTTATATTTATAGACTATTTCACACTTGGAACATCTCAATCTTCCATAACTTAACTAGGTGCTGTCTCAGGATTCTAGACTGAGTGTGTGTCAATCAATAATTCATAACTTCTTAACCACATGAGAAAATCTTATGATTCTAGATAAATTAGAAACTAAACTTATTAAGGTTTCCAACCCCCAAACTTCATTTACTAATTCCAAGTGAGTAAGTTAGGACATCCCAAGCAATCTGACATAGGGTTTGTGCCCTGGCAGACTGTGTGTCACTGAAATATTGATTTATATGTTTCTTCATACTTGTCCATTTAACTAGAGCATAATTCTTCTAAAAACTAGACTTCATTAGCATTTTGTCATAAAAATTAGAGAATTTAACTCGATATATAGACTTTTAAAAAAAATAGTTAATTTGGGTCGCAATTTGTCAATGTCCTGAAATCTGAGAGAAGACTCACTACGAAATGAAAAATTCATTTCTCCGCGTCTACACATCCAAATTGGATGCTTCCACTTCTCACCGAACCCTTATGAAGTATAATTTAAACGTATAAATTTCAAACCCTAATTCTATTTACCCTAATCTACAAGGCGGACCTGTCTCTGACTCGGGACAGAGTGAGCAACCTACGGTTCTCGGTTCATAACTTCCTCTACAGAAGTTCTTTTTGTATGATTCTTGTGGTCTAACATCGGGAGGATGAATCATGCAAAGTTTCAGAATTTATAAAGAACGACTTACGAAGATATTATCATATGAAATTGAAGGTCGATTTCGGATCCGCAGATTCACCCTAACCCAGAAAATTTGTCGAATTTCCTCAGGCTGTTCGGCAATGAATCTGATCTTGAGAATTTTTCGGTTTGCAGATAATACGAATAAATGATTTATATATTTTTTTCAGAATTTTAACACGTCATATGACGGTTTGAAAAAATCGTTTTCTAAGCATCTGGTGAGCTGCCTGCTTCAGCTGCTTGAAACCCTATTGGTTGAAATGGAGGTCCAATCATATTATTTGGTTAAAAGTTAGTGTTAAACTTTTAATTAACATTAGTTAATCATAATTAAATATGTTTATTATAATATTTACAAATATTATAATTTATTCCTAATAATCTTATATAATTTCTTTATAATGCTTATTGATAATTTAATTTTGATTATGCTTTAATCCAAAAGTTAATTGCTACACGCAACCATGACTATATAAGCATCTAAACTTACTTAAAATGCTATTTAAAATCAAGATTATATTGAAATAATATTTATGGAGCACGTCCGTGACATGGCGTCTCACGGAAGATGTCGACGTCTCGCGAAGAAGAGTGAAAAGTAAACAGTAAGCAATGAAAAGTAAAAGACGAGGAAGAACCTAGGGATTAAGGTCATTTTTAGCGTCTCAAAAGATGCGATGCTAGTTAGACGCTGATGTGACTCGACCTTGGCGTCGCGTACATGTCGATGCTATGTTGATTAAGAATGTACTATTTTGTTTCAATTCATGATTAAGAATATAAAAATAATATATGTATAATTAGGATATAGGAACACACTAATGATAGGCATATATAAGTAATTATACAGAGATACATATACATGTCGAAGGTACACGTATAATATATATTAAAGTATATAGGGTTGCGTCAAAATAGATATAACATATATAGATATATATTAACATAATATATATTAACGTATAGTAATTATGTAACAATGCATATATATGAGTATGGTATACATAATATATATTAACATATAGGAACACACATATGATAGGACATATATAAGTAAATATATAGAGATACATATATGTGAAGGTACACATATAATATATACTAAAGTATATGGGATTGCATCAAAATAGATATAACGAATATAGATATATAACGTATAGTTAATCTATTTCTTACTTAAAGTAGTGTTAAAATCGTATCAAGTATGGCCATTGTAGGTAGCAACTATCACCGTCGATTGACCAACTTCCCAGGTAAGATCTCTAATTATACATACATACATACATACATACATACATATCTTTGATAATTATACATACATACATACATATCTTTGATAATCTATATTATTGTGTTAGTATTGGCATCTACATAGTGTCGCATCTCTTGTGACGCCACGTAGCGTCGCACCTCGCGACGCCACTAGCATCGCGAATTTTTGGCTACTTGAGACGCTAGGTTCGCATCGAACTATGTCTACAATAGCGCTAAGTTCTGCCGCGCATTTTTGCTTTATGACGTGCAATAATAGCATATAATTGACGTCTCTATAGCGTCGATTTTAACGTCTATTTTGTGAAACGCTAAGTAAAAGCTAATATAACACTATTGGCGTCGCCTTGTTGTGACTCAACTGAGACGCTATACTGACGCCCATGGCGTCGACTTAGTGTCACTAGCAAAGGAGATACTATTTTGTGTCGCTAATCGACAACTTTCTTGTAGTGGGTCGCCACCTTTACAGCCCGAGTTGTAGGTGTCGCAGTCCACCAGCTCAGGGATAAGATTCCTTGTCCTGATCTTGATGATGCCTTCTATTGCTGCAGCAGCGAAGATCGCCCAACAACTCTCTGTTTAATATTCTCGGCCATGCATATACAAATCAGTACGAGCAACAAGGTGGAGCTACGTGGGTTCACGCACCTGCAAGTGCAGGCACTAGAATTTTGTATTAATTATTTTCTTGTTGGTTAGCAGCACTAGTGCAATCCAATGTAAACTAGGTTCGAATCTCGTTTCCACCCTTTTTCTTTTACGCCGATTTTCTTTTTCTTTTACACTAGTTTTCTAAAATCATTATATATAATTGATATCTAATTATTTACACATAATCTTCCAAATTTTTCCTTATAATATTTTTGCCTTCTATTTTTATCCAATTAATTCATTTTTTCTCTTCTAGAAGTTATATTTAATTTTTTATTTATGTATTTCCTTTAATCAATTATTTTTCTTAATTAAGTAGTCAAGTACATCATTTTTTAGCACTTATTTTTATAGTTGGTCTTCCAAATTTTATTATAATATTTTTTCCTCTATTTTCATCCAATCAACTCATTCTTTCTCTTTAATCATTATGCTTTACTATTTTATATTTTTTAATTTGAATCATTCTCATTTATGTATTACCATTAATCATTGTATAATTAGGTAATTATGATCTTATGTATGCTCATTTGATTTATAATTATTATATATAATTGATATACATAAATAATAATGCAATGTTTTTGTTAATATATTAGTATAATTAAATATTTATGTTTACTATCTTATATTACACTTACTAATTATTTGTTAAGTGTTGAAGTTATTTTTTAATAAATCGAGAGAAATTGTATCCATGATCTTTTTTTAACATTGTACACATGATCTCTTTTTAATTTGTGTTATAGATAATATTAAAAATTATTATTATGATTTAATATCATAATATACACATTAAACTAATTTTGAATTCTAAAATTAATATATTTATATTTATATTTATGAAAGGAATGAAGTGAACTCTTCAAATATATATGTGAATGTGTATCCACTCAAAACATTTCTGACTCCGTAGTTAACAAAGTCATGCTGGTTAAAAACATCAGGATGAATATTTACTGCATGAACCTTGATCCATGACGGGAGTGACTGCACCCCTGGCTCTCCAATCCACCTCCTGCGGGAAATCATTAAAATCCGCATACCGAAAGGTTGACGTCGCGTTGGTCACGGTGGTGGCATTCGAGGGCTTCAACCTTGAAGGCTTGTACCCGGTGTACATTGCATCGAACTCCTCGTCGGTGAGATCAGTGAACTGGTTGATCCCCAGCGTGTAGCTGTGTCCGGCGGCATTGAATGATTCAATGTACTCGACATTGGCCGAAAAGATCTTCAGCCGGCGATTCTTCTCCTCCGCGTCCTTGTACACTCGCCCGTACTGCGCCATCCACCGCTCGTGCCTCTCGGCCATGGACAGCTCATGGCCGGGGGTCTGCTGACCCACGGCGCCACGAGCGGCCAAGATGGCGAGGGCAAATGATACCGCTGCTAAACATCTGAATAATGCAGTAGCAGGCATTGCAACTCAATGCACACTTCCCATGCTCAAAGGGTGCCTTATTTATACTATTTTATTTTGGTTGTTTTTTTCCATTATTTTAAATGAATCGATATTTATTGTCAATAATACCTCCTTACAGCTAATCATAATCAATTACTCTTTATATTTAATATATTAATTAACAGTTTTCAATTAAAATTTATAGTAAAAGGTAAGAAGTCATAAGTTCAGAGTTAATAGTACATGCAATTAACGTTCATCAAGTACTCGTTTATCTGTAATATAGTAACAGAGACCTTTAAAATTTATTGAGAAATTAAAAATGGTGTAAATGAATCAACAATAACTAGTCTAACAGATGTCCTAATCAATAACATTCCTTTTCAGATTTCCAAGATTAAAAGCCACCTTCTTTAACAGATGTCCTAATCAATAACATTCTTTAACAGTAATTTCAAACTTCGTCCATTAATAATGTGTGTTGTTTTAAGATGCACATTTTATTTAAGGAGGTATGTCATGATACTTTTATGTCAAGTCAATAAGAAAATTTAAGCATTTTATCTTCTTTTAATAAAACAAAATTATATTTTATGAAGATGAGTCACAGTACAAAAGACTCAAGATGTCAAGAGGTCAATTATCCTCACAAAAACACTTTGATTGCTGATGAAGTCGGGCCAAAAAATAGACTGTCAAATCGGTTGAATTGATCGAAACATTGGTTGAACTAGAAAATAATAAAATATTATATTTTAAAATGATATATCGAATCCACTCATATATTACATTAATTATATAAAATTACGTCATAAGTTAAACTTTAAAAATTAATACATATAAACTTACACTACTAGAAAATTATCATTTTTCGACGAACAATTTTCGACGGATAGAAATCCGTCGTAATTTGCGACGGATTTTGCGACGAAAATGTTTGAGACGGATTTTCCGACGGTTACAACCGTCAGAAATAAAAATAATAAATTATATAATTTGTTATATTATTTTTTTTTGACGATTAGGAACGTCGATATTTCCGACGGATATCCATCCGTCGCAATTTTCGACAGATTTTCCGACGGTTACGACCGTCAAAAATGAAAAAATAAATTATGTAATTTATTATATTATTATTTTATTTTTTGACGATTAGGCACGCCGATATTTCCGATGGATATCCATCCATCGCAATTTTTGACGGATTTTATGACGGTTACGACCATCGGAAATAAAAAAATAAATTATGTAATTTTTATATTATTATTTAATTTTTTGATGATTAAGAACATCAATATTTTCGACGGATATTCATCCGTCGCAAAATTCGCCGCAATTTCCGGTGGTCGTAATCATCAGTAAATATATAATAATATAATATGAGGAGTATTTTATTAATATAATTAGCGACAGTTCAAACCGTCATAATTTTTGACAGTTCCGACCGTCGGTAATAATTCTCGATTATTCAAACCGTCGGTAAAATAAAAAATAAATATTATATATAACTAAATATAGTATTTTATTTTTACAATTAAATATTTTTTTACAGTCACAACCGTCGGTAACTGTAAAAATAATTAATATTTACTTTTTCGACGGCCAGAGTCGTCGGTAATTAAAATTTCGTTATCCCGCTTTCCCATCTTTCAACTTATATATTATATAATATATATATATATATATATATACCCTCTCCTCTCTCTCTCCCTCTCCCTCTCACTGCCGGCGAGCCTCCCGACCTCACGTCGACCACCAGCGACCCATCCTGACCACACGTCGACCGTCGGCGACCCATCCTGTCAGCGTCCCATCCCGACGGCATCCATCTCCCTCCCTCTTTCTCTCTCTCTCTCCGGCCCGGACCGCCAGGCGGCCGGATCTCGTCACTGGAAGCCGGATTGGCTGCCTGGCGGCCAGATAGGTCGCCTGGCGGTCGGATCCAGCCGCGGGCGGCCTGATCCAGCTGTGGGCGGGCGGCTCGGTCGCCTGGCGGCCGGATCCGCCAGCCGGATTCGGCCACTAGCAGCCGGATCCAACCGCGGGCGGCGGGATTCGGCCGTTGGCGGCCGGCCAGCCTATGACGGCCGGATCCAGCTGCGTGCGGCCGGCTAGCCGCTCGGCCGCTGGACCGTTGGCGGCCGAATCTCGGCCGCTGGCCTTCGGATTGCCCGCTGGCCGCCGACCGGCTAATTTTTATATTATAAAAATTCGTTGCGACGATTTTGACCGTCGAAACTTCGGCGGTCGCTCGACGACCGCCGAAATTTTTGAGGATAGCAACCGCCGATATTTGCGACGGTTCACGAAACCGTCGAAAACTTCGACGATCGTGATCGCCGAAATTTTTTACGGTTTCGTCGACCGCTACAAATATTGGCGGTTATGACCATCGAAAATCCGTCAAAATTTCCGGCAGTTCTTTCCGAGCCGTCGCAAATCAATTTGTGACGACCCTTTTTCGGACGAATGGATTCCGTCGAAAAAACCGTCAGAAACGTCGTTTCCGACTATTTTGGAGGAAATTACAGACGATTCGGATTGTCTGTAATTCCTTTTTTTCTTGTAGTGTTAAATCTAACAAATTTATGTTAATATTTAATAATTTAAATATAAAGATTTTATATGAAAAATGAAGTCACAACTATTGAAAAAACATTAGTGCATTATAAATATAAATGCCATAAAATGAGAATAAAAAGAAAAAAAATATGTATATAAAATAGTTTAACGTTCATAAATTAAATAAATAGGAAAAAATAAATTGTAAAAAATAAATTCAAATAGAAAGTTACACATTGATAATATAAAAAAGTAAAGATAAAGTTTTGTTATTAAATAAGTAGAGCACAAGCAACACATGCATAAGTGAATAGTCCTATATTGAAAGTAAGGCATTCTCTATAAAATGCACTACAAGAAATATGAGAATTACATACGATCGAAATCGTTTGTAATTTATCTGA
This sequence comes from Pontederia crassipes, assembly GCA_030549335.1. Taxonomy (NCBI): domain Eukaryota; kingdom Viridiplantae; phylum Streptophyta; class Magnoliopsida; order Commelinales; family Pontederiaceae; genus Pontederia; species Pontederia crassipes. The sequence goes on from CM060198.1 coordinate 8,258,961, forward strand.
AAACCGTCGAAAACGTCATTTTTGACAATTTTTTCGATGGAATTGATTCGTCCGGAAAATGGTCGTCGTAAATCAATTTTCGATGGTTGAAAAAAATGCCAAAAATTTTGACGAAAGTCCGGCGATCACGACCGTCGATATTTGCGAGGGTCGACAAAACCATCGAAACTTCGGCGGTCATGATCGCCGATATTTGCGACAGTCGACGAAACCGTCGAAACTTCGGCGGTCACGACCTTCGATATTTGCGACAGTCGACGAAACCGTCGAAACTTCGTCAAGCGACCACCGAAACTTTTTGACCGTTTCGGCGATCCAAACCATCGTAAAGAATTTTTATAATATAAAAAAATTAGCCGACCGCTGGCGGCCAGCGACCAGATTCGGCCGCCAGGTGACCATTCCGAAGGCCAACGGTCAAGATCCGGCCGCCAACGGTTGAGCGGTCGGATCCAGCCGCTAGTCGACCGAGGTCAAATCCGGCCGCCAGCCGGCCGGCGGCTGGCCGGCCGACTGCGATTGGATCTGGCTGCCTGGCGGTCCGGGCCGGAGAGAGAGAGGGAGGGAGGGAGAGGGACGCCGGCAGGAGAGGGTCACCGGCTATCGTTGCCTGACATCCGGTCGGGAGGCTCGCCGGCAGGGAGAGGGAGAGGGAGAGAGAGAGAGAGGAAAAGTAAATATTAATTATTTTTAAAGTTACCGACGGTTTGAACTGTCGCTAATTATTACCGACGGTCGGGACCGTCAGAAATTGTGATAGTTTGGACTGTCTCTAATTATATTAATAAAATACTCCTCATATTATATTATTATACATTTACCGACGGTTATGACCTTCAGAAATATCGACGTTCCTAATCGTCAAAAAAAATAATAATATAACAAATTACATAATTTATTATTTTCATTTCCGACGGTTGTAACCGTCGAAAATTCTGTCAGAAATTGCGACGGATGGATATCCGTCGGAAATATTGACGTCCCTAATCGTCAAAAAATAAAATAATAATATTACAAATTACATAATTTATTATTTCATTATCGACGGTTGTAATCGTCGAAAATTATGACGGATGGATATCCATCGAAAATATCGATGTTCCTAATCGTCAAAAAGTAAAATAATAATGTAACAAATTATATAATTTATTATTTTCATTTTCGATGGTTGTAATCATCGAAAACGCCGTCGAAAATATTTTCATCGCAAAATCCATCACAAATTGTGACGGATTTCTATCCGTTGGAAATTGCCCGTCTGAAAATGGCAATTTTCTTGTAGTGATGGACTTGGACAACATAAACTTTTGACTTGTAAATAATTTTTTAGCTCGGTTCACATAGATCGATTATGGTCTGTTCTATCCGATTTTGATAGATTCTTGACTGGTTTAAAACATATTAAAGCAGTCTAATTTTCATGGCGATTTAGGACCATTTTAGTGACCAATTGACTATCCAAACAGTCTGACCAGCTGGTCCTGTAATGACAATATTGCCCCAACCTCAGTTGGTCTAATGTAAGACTTTGTAGCAAGACTGAGGTGGGGACTTCCATCAGTAGTAATATCAAGTGGGGGTGTTACGGGTGTGGGAGAAGGAAGGTCCCTCAAGTTTGTGGATTTGGTGTAAGTGATGATATTCAACAAGAGCACACCTCCAAACCCTAGTCATGATTACTAATTTTGAATTATAAAAGATGTCATTCCTAAGTTTCCATATACCCCAAAGATAGAGCGCAAATAACAATAGAAAATGATGATCTAATTGGAGGGAGATGTCACCTTTAGCAACCGAAGCCCTCGAGTATCAGTATGTTGATAGGTAAGCTTGTCTCAGAAAATGTATAACTAGGAGGGGTGAGAGCAATGAAAAAAGAAACGACTATTTATTTCAACAAAAGCCCCACATAAAGTACATGAAGGTGATGTTTCTATCAAAGTGGTTTATCATATCTTTAGTAGGTAAGCGATTATGTGAGTGTTTTCAAAGAAAATGATGCATCTTGGGGGTACATGAATAGCCCATAAAGTTTTCCATACTGGCCATCCATGTGGCTGGTGGGTGGCAGTCGACTTGCATATGCACAAATTTGACATTAGGAATGCCAAAAGTGTATGCCACCCAGATCCAACGATCATCATAGGATGCAAAGGCAACATAATAGAACATATTTTATCAACAAGAGAAGAAGCAAAACAATCACAAAGTAAAGGGATATTCCATGCGGAGTTAAAAAAAAATCCGCAACACACATAGAGGCAATAGGAATGTTAACGTTTATGACAGTAGGCATGAAACATAAAGGCATGCTAAAATGCCAAGAATCCATGAAAGCATGGGTGCCATGGCTATTGTCAATGTTCTTGACGAGCGCCATTAACCTGCAAGATTAGTTTCCATCCTGCAAGTTTGTTAAACATTTTTCATGAGATATTGCTTAATTGCTTATTTGTTACTTGTTTGTAGGAGATTGGAGCACTCAAGTATTGAATAGGGTAAGTTGCAATGTTACTTGTTTGTAGGACTTCCTTCTATTAAAGAATTGAGGGGGTAGCTGATTTGTTCTATTTGACTTTTTGATTTGTGATGAATTGGTAGAGTTTTAGAGATCCATGAGACACCTATAGTTTCTTTGGTGGCTGCCAAACAAACTAATAGGTCAACGGCATAAAGTAGGTGACCAATGGTTGTGTGGCCCAAAGTAAAAGGAGTAATTCTACCTAAAGAGTTCAACAACGATAAAAATACTTGGGAAATCAGAATAAATAAATAGGGAGAGAGAGAATCTTCCTATTGAATGCCCTTGTAGCTTCGAAATATGTTGAGTAAGAACCATTGAGGCAGCATGCATATAAAGGTGATTGGGTACAGTTTGCAACATAGGTGATGAAAGCAGCAAAAAAATTCATGAAAGTTCAAACATTGACAATGGTATTCCATGAGATCTTGTCAAAAGATTCTTCAATGTCAATTTTAAGTAGTAGAAAATTAGTTCTTCCTTTAGTCGAGTGCATACCTGAGGTAGAAAAATATTATCTTGGATTGATCTACAAGTGATAAAAGTAGCTTGAGCATTATCTATAAGAGTCGGGAAGGTGGACTTAAGTTTGTTTTCTAGTATTTTTTGCAATAGTTCTATAAATAACGTTGCACAAAGAGATGAATCTATAATTTGCGACTAGCATGGGATTATTCTTGTTTAGAATGATAGTGATTGAAGTATTTTGGCTAACCACAGGAAGTGAGCTGGAAAAAGTTCAAACTTTTGTGGAGACATCATTGCCAATAGCGTCCCAATGATTATGATAGAACTTAGAGGTAAAGTCATCAAGCCCACGAACTTTGCTAGGAGGCATGCTCCAAAAGACATCTTTGATTTATAAAACAGAAATGGGAGAGGTTAGGTGAGTGTGCCAAGATGAGTCAAGTATAAGAAGAACTGTCCATGAACTTGGGGATGGGAGGAAGGGGGTCAGGACTCCATAATCATTGGTAGACTCCATAAGTATTGTAACAAATGATCTTTAATTTGTTGCTCAACGTGAAGGAAAACACAAGTATTATCTTTGATATGAAGAGTTTGGTTTCTCTTTTGCGTGACCATTGTACTTAAGTGAAAAAACTTGGTATTTTTGTCGCTGGCAATTAACCAATTAGTTCTATATGTATTCCATCATTTGGTACTAATTTGTTTTAAGTATTCTGCTAATTGGTTATAAAGGGATCTTAATTCTTTCCATTCAGTGTTAGATAGTGAGAGGAGTTCATTTTTACTTTCTTAGTTTTGTATGTTGTCCTTGACCATTTGGGCTTCTTTTCTAGATTTCCTAAGACGTATTTGTTCTATGTTATGTTTTGTGTTTGATAATGTTTAAAGAGTGTTGGATAGATTGGTGTGATTCCCTGGATTGTCGATTGATATTCGAACTAAAAATGTTCATAGGAAAAATGCTTAGGTCAAATTTCTTGTGGTTTGAGCTAGGGATGATAGGTGCATGGTCAGAGGTGCCAAATACCAAGGTTTGCAAGGTAAGATTAGGGAATTTGAGTAACCAACGTGATTAACCAAAGCACGCCAAGGATCCTAGCTAGGTTGTGTCTGTTGTTCCACTAGATAAATTTTGATCCAAAGAGTGGGATTCCAATGAGTCCATGGTATTGTATGAGATGACTAAAGGTGCAAATTGACTTAGTAAGTGTGAAGGTAATTATATCCTTACGGTCTAAGGTACGTACAACTCGTATTCATCCATAAGAAGCCATGGTATATCATCAAAAGAGTAGGTAAAAAAGGAGTTCCATAAGTTATTTCTCAATGTGGCAAGGGTACATACTTGCATAAATAATAGTGAGCAAAAAAGAGAAATTCTCATATGAAAATAGTAAATGCATAAAGTAAGAGGAGGTTTGTAAAAGAGTAGTTTTCATAGTAGAAAGGCACCATGCAATGATGATGCTGCCAACTACGCCAATTCCTTCAGAGAAGGCACTCATCCAAGTGTGACCCACATGCCGGATGACCTGGACGGAATTGTTAGAAGAAGTATGAGTTTCAAGGAGAATGAGGATATTTGGTTGATGTTGAACGATGGCATTTTTTAGTGGATCATAGAATTTGTCGCACAAAGCACCCCAACAATTTCAAACTATAACTTTCATGATGATAGTATTGAGGGGCGGGAGGGCATGAAAGTGTCACAGCTCCATGGACCTACAAATTCGAAGAGGTGTTAGAGTTGGGAGTAAGGTGTGTCGATCTCTTACCTCATTTTGTCCTCCTTCTAGGTTTGTTGTTGGACCGCAGGAGTGGCGCCATGTATGACTCTCTCTGCTAGCGCCACTCCTACGGTGTCTTTACGATTGAAATTTTGTTCCACTCGAATGGTTGTAAAGAGACCAGCGTCTTCCTTCGCTTCAGCTTCCTCGGAGTTTGAGGGGAAACTAGACACTCACGTACAGAAGCTGCAAGGAGACCATGATTGGTCTCTGGTTGCACATGGTGTGGCTGTAGGGGTGATCGACATTGCTGCACGTCATAAGAAGGGGACACCGAGAGGAGTGAAAGATCGTAGATTTGAGAATGGGAAAGGGTTTGGCACATTAGTTTGATTTGTGATCGTAGGAGAGAGAGAGGGGGTTCTGGAACACATGTAGGGCTTGGGACACGTGTAGGGCTAGGATTATAGAGTTCTATTGTCTTCTCAAGATGGGTGTGGCCCGATGTGGTCATATGCTAGGGGTATAAAATGACTCCGTGGGTGGGAGAGAAAGGTGCTTGCAACATGCAAATGCTATCCGTGGTAGCCGTTGAGAGGAGAGGGGAGGTATGGGGGATGTTATGGTTGTTCAAATCATCTAGCTATGATGGAAGGTCCAGATTGATAGCTATGAGGGCAAGTTGGTTGGCATCAAGCTTCAAGGTATGCAGTACCAACAGCTTGTGGGCTCCTTGGATTAGGGTTTCGGCAGGTCGTCCGACGAATGCGGCGACAAGTAGGGAAGCTCAAACCATCATGATATGACCTAGTTTGCGGTAGATGAAACAAAATATCAAAAAAATGCTCGTATGAGACACATTGAAAGAATCTGGAGCCGTTCGGCAATCGAATCCAAGCTTGAGAGGAGTCGCCATGTCAACACAAACCCACACAAAACGAAGCTTTTCACCTTTCAATGTATGGTTGTCGAGCTTCAATGGCGAGTCAATAATAAATAGAAGCTATACACAATATAGTGTCGGTGTTACATAACTCAAAAGCAAGGTCAAGTAATTGAATCCATACTGAGAAAGAGGTAATTTGTAGCAAGGCCAAGTAATTGAATCCATACTGAGAAAGAGGTATTGTTTGTCGAATGGGCGAAAGAAAGGCTTAGCTTGTGAAATGTTTAAGATATTACCTCTGATGCTTCAAAGACCGTTGGTGGGCGTGTTGAGACGATGAACCGCATCATAAAAAGGAAGATGAGATAAAAAAAATTACCAAGTTCAATAACTTTGAATTTGCACGAAGTGTCCATATAACCTAAATCTCTGATTGAAGCTCGGCCAAGGTGATGTGGTTTCCCATAAAACGGCCCATAAGGCAGCACTGTAGGGATTTGATGCCACGGTTCCGAGCAACATCACCCCATGGAGTTTTTTCTGCAGGGGAAGGATTGGATGAAGGTGTGAAGTGAAAGAGAACTCAGAACTGGGGGTTGAGGAGGAGAAACAGAGGTGATGGAGGGAGGGGCTTCGCTTTTAGAGGGTTTTTTCTTGGACTGTGACATTATAGGGAGAGTCCTCGATCGATTGAGACACATGCAAACACATTTTGGCTATTGGAAAACTTTTATGAATGTAGGTAAACTTTACATGCAACACAAGCCAAAAATATGACATGAAAAATTGAAATTCCAAACATCAATAAAACAGGAAATAGAATAACTTTTTATTGTTCATTTTTTTTCCACATATCCAGATTAAGCTAAAAGCTGTTTCATCTATTTCCATTTTTTATCAACATTTTCCAAAAAAAAAAATAAGTGCTCAAATAGTGGGTTGAATACTTGAACCCTAGAAGTCACAAGATCAAACTATTTAACATCACAACCCTTAGGAGGTTTACAACCGTTAGCATCATTTAGTAAAAAACATATAAAACATTTTTTCCTTGTTTGGCTGCATAACAAAAATAGTTGATAATATAATTATTTTTGTATGTACGACAGGGAAAATTTTGTGAGAATAAAACATCACCATTTAGAGGGGTAAAGAGTATTTTCCTTCGAATTATGCATTTTTCTAAAATAATATTACCATCGAGATGGTTGTCATAAAACAAAGAAACGTGGAAAATTTTCCTCGAGAAAACATGAATTTGAACTTTGCCTAGCTGCGGTACATTGAAAGGAAGCTTTTATTAATAGAGGTTTCTAAGCACAAAATTATACACATGAATTAAACAAAGTTATAGACCTGGACCGTATTGTGATAAAATACACTTGTAAAACATAGTTATGGCTCAAAGCCTCAAATGTTTGTTAAACAACTCATTACATATTATATTTTTAAATCGTATTGAACAATCAGTCCACCAGTATGAGAAGTGTTGAACTATTACAAAACAAACAAACAACACAATAAAATGATTGTTGTACAAAGAAATCCATGCCTAGTTGCTGCATGAAACAAAGGCATTAATATTTTGTTTTATATATAAAAACAGAAATGTAGATCCACACAAGGGAATACATTTTACTATGACAAATTCATTCATCTTATGATCTTATTCTCTCAGTGGAACTTCTTTACATTTTAAGGCAAGATGCCTGTTACCGGCATTACAACGTTAATAAATAATGGTTTAGAAGGCTATCAAAAATTGAAAATTTGTCTATTTCCAAGAGAAAAATGTATCACATATATCATTCATCAACAGCAAATTCAGTTATTCTACCTAGCTGATTATTTGCTGAATTCATGGATGAATAGAATTTGTCCTTGAAATCATCTTCCTCCTGAGAGCTCTCAGTCTCATCATATTCACCAAAGTTATCATCTTCATCCTCATTGTCATCACCTTCTCCAAAGTCAAGGTCATTGTCTGAATTCATGGATGAGTAGAATTTGTTCTTGAAATCATCTTCTTCCTCCTCCTGAGCGCAGTCAGTTTCATCATATTCACCGGAGTTATCATCTTCATCTTCACTGTCACCATCTTCTCCAACATCAAGGTCATTGTCAGCTTTGCTCAAAGCATTGAAATAAGACTCCTCATCTTCATCCTCCTACAATGCAAGCAAGATATGAAAAACTTTGAGGACACAGAAAATTAAATTTAATGGATCACAACTCTGATAGGGTTTACGGGTACGCCTCATTTAGTGGTTGAAATGCACGCAATATACTGTGGAATGTATTGTGGAGTATGTTCATTTCACTGAACAACACTCATGATGTCTTCATCAAATATATTTTTCTTAGAGTAAATAAAGATATTCACATATACAAAAGGCACATAAATCCCATCTATGAATAATGACAAGCTTTGAGTAAATAGTCCTTTATCTACCTCCGAATCTTCATTTTCAGTAGAATATGCAGCATTCAATCTGGTGTATAATTCTTCGTCTCCTTGGCCTTTTACGTTTTCCATCTGATCCTAAAAAATTTTCCATGCGTGATGAGAACGCGTCACTAGATAGGGATTGCAAGAAAGATTACAAATTGCAGGAGAATAAAAATGATCTTACCAACTCATATTTCAGTTGCTCAACATTCTTTTGTAAATGTGATATATGTCGACTAAGGGCCTATTCAGAACAAACAAATAACATAAGACGCATGAAATCTCAACAGTTTATAGAGAACTTTGAAACATTTTTTAAGTTTACAACAAGTAGAATATTAACACAAAACTTGGAGGGTTTTACTGCGTCTTCTAGGTTTTATCATGTTTCAACTTTCAGCATACCTATGAATTTCAAATAATAAAGAAAGTGCACCTTGCGCCTCTGCAGTTCAATTGATCGTGCTAAAGCCTTCCTCTTTGTTAGCAGATTCCTGGGCCGCAGGATAGAAGGCCTACTATAATCCTTTCCCCTGTACACAATGATGGCAAACCCCTTCGAGATTTTATCCACAGATACCAAGACGCCCCCACTCTCAGCTTCAAGTGACAGTGCAATATTCTTCACCTGATCGAAGGTCTTCACTTTGACAATGATCTTCACTAGCTCCCTGTACTTCCAGTGCAAGTGCATGTTTTCAACTGTACCATCGAAAACTCCTCTTCTCCCTGTAATCATTCCCATATTAGTAAATGTAATATGGTTAGGAATCAGATGGAAAAATCATTTGAAGGAAAATACACCTAGTTTGTACTTCACACTTGCATCAAAGAATCTGAAAGAATGTAATGAAATAATCATGAAAACTAAAATTATAGTGCATTGTATGAAAATAAACTGCAATTGTGAAGAATCGTGAAGTCAAGATCAATTACCAAGAAGCAAAAACGCCTTCATCCTCAAACCCAACTTGCGAAACATGAATCTCTCTTCATCAGATATTGTTTCTGGATCTTTGGTATTTTCTGCTGGTCTCAAGGAATCCTCCACCTTGGCCAAAGCTTTACTAGCTTTCGATAACTTGCGCTCAGCCTATATCACAAAAAAAATAACTGAGGTAATATATTTGAAATTTGGCACAACATCTTTTTCTCATCAAACACAACCATGTTATATTATGCATGTTAGAGCAACATATATCACTCAGTTTGATGACAATTTAGAGAAATTTTCAAGATGCATACCAGTTCTCTTAAAGACTTAGACATCCTATTTCAATGATTTGGCTTCAAAAGAGAAAAGCACAAAATATAACTACAATATTTCCAGTAAGGTTTCCCCAAGCCATTAACAACATGGAGAAGCCCAATCATAGAGATCCATCGAGAAGACACACTAAGGACCTGCTCACATAACTAGAATCCCAATTCTGCAACAGTCTTAACTAAAACGGGAATCTGGACTAACATTTTTTAGAGAAAGAAAAGTGATATTTTTTTGAGAAGTGATATGAAATGTGCAATTGACAAATAGGGACTGACCAGGAGATCTCATGTGATGTGTGTATTTTCTATCATGTCATTAGGCCCACGGAGAATCATTGCATAGCTGCCCCAGTGATGGACCCCACATGACCAGAACTTCCAGTACTTTGGAGCCATGACTGCATCTGGAGGATGCTGGAATGCCACCCCAGCCCAGGCACGGACAACTTCACTATGGATGCGTTCATCATTAGGGTGATTACAACCAAGTTGCTTAGTTGGGCTTTTAGTACACATTAATCTATTTATTTTTTTGAAGAATGATTCTCTAGTCACTCCTAAAAATAGTAGGGACAATCCCCTTGCGTGTTATCTTGATTACTATTGCTCACATTTTTGTTGTTCTTTGGGGACTCAGGTTTAGATTGCAGGTAATTTCATCATTTGTGGTTCATTTATTTTCATTGGTTCATATGCACATTGTTCACATATTAGTCAATATCCTTGTGTTTGTGTGATTCCCCATGTTTTCTGCCCTTTGTGGTGGGAGTTCATTAAGATAGGATCCCTGATGGGTTTAAAATATTCTTCAATAATCTCATTTTCATCTGAAGCGCCTCATATTGTTTTAGAAGGCACCTTATATAGTATTTGTATAACATGAATACACATCCCCACGGAATTCAAGAAGTAAAGGGATTTTCAGCCTTCTCAATGGCAATAGAAACAGTGAAGCAGCCTGTGTAAAAGCCTAAAGGAAAATATAGACAGAAAATTAACGTAGAAGATTATTCTTGTGCTTCTCGTAAGTTACTTGCATAACAGGGAGAGGTGTGAGAGATGGGGGTCTATGGGGATATATTATTTCTTTTGTCTTTTTTCTTTCTAGGCTGTTCTTACATAGTCATATAGATGACATGAATACATGCAATAAAACAGATTTTTGTAATACTATGTACAAAGCATATAATACATGCAATAAGTGAAAACAAGGAAACTTTATTTCATAGTGTGACATGCCAAAATTGATGTGACTCAATAAGTTAATTTTTTCCTTTGGATATGCCTGAAGAAGCATAGATATTTGACAAAAGTAAGGTCAACAATTGTAGATCCACAATGAGGTGTAATATATGCAAGTAATTTTCAGAAGGAAATTTCTAAGCCTATGTTAGTAACGAAGGAAAAATAACTTCCAGTAGCGTCAGATGAAAAATGAAATTTGCAATAAAGATCATTATGTATTTGTTAAAGATCAAATTGCACATGGTATAAGTCAGAACAAAGAGTTCACAGGACAACTATAGAATCATAGACAACATAAGATTTCTATTCTAAAGTGGGTCTTAGTCTATTGCAGAATAGAAATACAACTAAAACTTGAACACAGCCCCTTAAACTATTCATTTTAGTCACTAAAGCTCAAATCTCAACAGAATGACTCTGGCAAGTTATTATATTTGTCAAAGTTTAATCCAATGTCAAAACTAACTTCGGCAAAGATATTTAACAACTGTAACCTCTCTAGTTCATGATTTTTATATTCAGAAGGTCATGGGAACAGAATTTGAACTAAACAAATCAAGTTTCCATGTTGTTACACATGAGTCCATATCCAGCATTTGTTTATTAGCCAATAAATAAAAAACATGTTTGATTCATGAAAAAATTAGCAAAATGTTATTTACCAGGGAAAGCTTCCTCTCTAGCTTCCTAACTAGGTCAGCATGTTTAGCTATTTCTGCATCTCTTCTAATTTTCTCTGTATGATCATTCCCTAATGTGCTTCCCCATTTTGCATGAGCTTCCAGTGTCTCCCCAAGAGAACCAGCAATACCAGGTTGTTCAATCTGTTCAGAATATGGACCAACTGAAATTGAAGCCCTTAGTCGGGCTTGCTCCTCTTCATCTTGCATGGACTTGGCTATTCTTTCCCTTTCAAGCAATGCCTCTGTAACTTCTGGTGCTAAGAAATCCTTTCCTCTATAGAACACAATATAATCTTTGCTCCTTGAAAGCATTGTACCGCCAGTTAGTTTCTGCATCAAGAAATAAGGGAAATAGTTGGTGTGAAGTCATTTCCAACTTTTATAAAGCAATTTAAATAGAAGAATATTCACAGTTCCAATATCTTTAGATTATCTGAATTTTCTAGTCATCCTTTTCTCTTCCAGGAAAAACAAACTAAGTCAAAATGACAAGTAATTTCAACCTGAACCTAAAATGATAAAATCAACATATAGGCCACCAAAACGATGAAGCATCAGGCACATATGTGAGTAGCACTTTTAGCTCAATAACAATTTTTCAACATAATTCAAAAACATCGTGGGAAGTAATCAGCCTGATGATGATTTGGTTTCTGTTGATTTCTATCTCTTGTTTAACTCATCCCATTCCCTTTACCTCATTTACAGTCCAATCTAAATGGGTAACAAACATTTGCAGCATAGCCTATGAACATCAACAGGTATCAGACGAAAGTACTAATGAGAACCCTAACTTTTTTTTAAGCATTAAAAGGACTACCAGCAAGGATGTGATTCTCCAAATTCATTCATAGCTAGTCCCTGACAGATATCTAAGAAAGGGAGGTCTAAGAGTGACATCAACACCCAAAAAAAAAAAACAACAAAAGCAGAGCATCCCCAGCTTCCCTAACTAAATAATGGGATACTAAAAAAACTCATAGAAAGGAAAAAAACACATTCATTCAGACATTTACTTCTATATCTTTAGCGATTCTTATCTTAAGAGATAGGAAAAGAGAAGCTATAATTTACTTTTATATCTTCAGCCATTCTTTCGCTGGTTGTAAGCTGCACACCACGCTTCAGTGCAATCTTAGCTATGGAACTTTTCTCCCAAAGCTTCACAATGGCAGCTGCCAACCCTTCATGTTGCCTACTCCTCCCTGACAATGTCAAACCGCATTAATATTTGTTATATTTTTGCACTTATTTTTTCCTATTTTCAACTCATTTTAAAAATAATCATACAAATAAACTAAATCAACTAAATTTTCATCTTTATTATTTCTTAAAACTACATAGCTAAAGAATTTATTAAATATTTATTTTAATTAAATGGAATTTCTTTTGCCTGGCACCTTCCAGTTTGTTAGAATACTAAATCAGCGTAAATGGAAATTTTATGCTCACCAAGAGCAAAATGAGGAGGCAAAGCCCGTGCAAGCCTTCGCAATGTAGTTCCTTCCCTAAGTCCAAGAGACTTTCTTACTCCATAAGGAAGAACTCGGAAAGGGGGTTTATAACCAGAAATGGTTCCTGGAAGCAAATCAGCATCTACAGGTAGTGGATCACCTCCTGGCCAATCAGTGTAACGAGGACCTAAATCACCCAATAGCTTGTCAATTTCAACTTCATATTTGACCTGTCGAGGTAATTCATCATCATTTTGCTGGTCAGGTGGGTTAGCCTGATCACGATACTGTCCATGCATATAGCTGTTGCTTATATTTTCTCTCTTGTCAATAGAATGACTGGGTCGCGACATATCAAAAGAGTTTTCATCTCTTCTAATGCTCTGGAATTGCTTTTTCTTCTCTAATTGAAGATCCTCATAGGCCACACCTCTATATAAAGAAATTGAGGTCCCCGATCTCCATATTACCAAACCTCCAGTTTTTCTCTGTTCATTAATGAAAAAAACATTTATCAGCATACGTCTCTAACTCCACAAATCATAAGCTGAACATGAAAGAATCAAGATGATGGTAGAAAACATAAGAAATGGTGTGGTGGTATCCAAAGCAAGAAGACCCATGCATAGATAAACAACAACAATTTGTCTACATGCAACTGTAACTTCCATGATAACAGAAGACATTAGTTTTTCCATGACAGAAGAATGATATTGTTGAAATCTCTCATATGAGGAGGTAACCGAAAAGCTGAAAAACAAATGCATGTCATATTCTTATGTCCGTCTTTTGAACTTTGTAATAAATCCACACTAAAGTTACTCTTATTACCATTTAAACCAAACCTAAATGGACATTTCAACGCCAGGGAGGCAAACAAAATATAAGTTCTCTAATTCCATCTATTCATAAGAACTTCCTGCAGATTTTAACATCCAAGTTATTCAAAATGAGAAACGTAATGTCATTGTATGCCATAGGTTTAATCTCTATGAAGCCTTATTGTGCCCTTTTTCTTATTACTTTTGCACCATCACACCTTGCAGTAGTACAATGCCAAGGGCACATTATTGCATCAGATACAAAACTTCATGGACGTTATCTACCAATTTCTTGTTTGCGTTAGCTTCTTGACGTCAATATGCCTTACCTCAAGGATCTCATGCATTCGCTTCATGTTGAGGGCCGGCGGCCCCTCGCACTTGAGCCGCACCACCTCGTCGGTTCGCCACTTCTCATGAATCAAGTCAACAATCTCCCTGGTCACCCCAGCGCCCCCAATCTTCATCTTCGACTTGATCCTAATCGCCAAATGCCGGAGCCGCCGCAGCTCCCCGGCTGGAAGCGTCAACTCTGCCAACGAGGTCTTGCTCCTCTTCCTCGTCGCTTCCCTCTCCTTCCCCTCCGCGACCTCTCCCGCGTTCTTCCTCTCCCAAGGGAATCGCGCCTTCTCGCTCAAGTCCAAGGACAATCCGCCTCTCGCGTCCGGCAAAATCCCATCTTCCGCATGGAACACGTCCTCTACGGACCCCTTCTCCGGCAAAGGTCGCTCCTTTATGGCCTCCGAGTCATCGATATACCCGAATTTCTTCAACTTCTCCACGATGCTAGCCATGGTGCTACTGCCAGAGGCGCGGCTGGTGCCAAAATCGTCGTCGTCGCTGGAGAGCCCCTTCCGGTAATCGAAGGAACCGGTCGGACTCTTGGGGAGTGATGAAGAGCTGGGCTCCGACCAGCCGGCGAGCCATGTGGAACGGCGGCGGGCGGATTCGGGGTTGCAGCTGTGGATTTGTGTAGTGGTCCCCGAAGAGGATAGGAGGAAACGGCGCCGACGATGGAGGAGGAGGAGACGAGGGGAGTGGAGGCGAGAGAAAAGGGCGGAGGGTTGCAATTGGAGGGTGGCGGAAGTAGTAGCAGCAGCAGAAGCAGCCATCGGCGGAGCACTTCGTGCTGCTGAGCCTTTTTTTTTCCTGTGTTTAGTTTGGCTAAAATTAGTAGTGGAACTCGGGTGATATTTTAGGTCAATTTTGAATTTTTAAAAACTATTATATTTATATATTAAAAAGTATTAATATATTTTTCGAATTGTCTCTTTTTGTCTTTCCCGGATTATTAAGAAATTTTGATTTAATTTTTAAAATATGGAATCAAGCACAAGTAATCTTAAAACTTGTAGTTTTTTGGCCTTGCGTCACATCATCTTATGTTTTCTTGCTTCTTCTCACACTACCTTGCAACCCAAGTGATCATCAATCCACCCCCTCACTGCAGTTACCGTTTATCTGATCGAATTCATTCTTTCTCTGTTACATTTTTTCTATTACAAGGAAGATAAAAGACTGAAAATAAAAAACACATCATGGAATTTGAATTATGATTTTTCGATTTTCAAACACCCTTATCCCATATGATAGTGTTTGAAAATAGGATTACGGTTCCCTCTTAAGTTCTCGATTAATAATTGAATTGACAAATTAATTCAAGATGTGTTTGGATGGAGTGGAACGAGCAATCAAGGTGTTGTGTAATAGGAAAAAATTAATGTGATGAATAAATTTTTGGTGAATTTTAATTAAAAATAATTATTGTAATTATAAAGTATAAATTTAATAAATTTTTTTATGGAAAAACTTTTGTTAAAAATATATTATTTAAATCCAAAAAATTAAAAATTCATTTTATTTAAGGAAGTATTAAAAATTTTTAATGAAATAATAAGTAATAAAAATAATATATTAATACTTTATTAAAATTATTTTATATAATAATAAATAAATTATTTTATAAGGGTAAGGCGTGAATGAGAGAAAATAAGAAAAGAAAAAAGAAAATACAAATGCAAAAAAAAAGTCACGCCATAGGAGAAAAAGTGGAGACTTGCTACAATGCTCTGGTTCCACCCGGAGCGCTGGAACCGAGGTCACGTGAGGCTTCGATTATAGCTCGTGGTTTCATTGGAATCGCGATTCTTCTGACCGCGTTTGACGGAAGCAGATGGAACTAGGCACGATAAACAAAAATGATCATAACACGATAAACAAAAATACATAGCACCAAAGAAACAAGACTATTGATAAACTAAAATGGTCATAAGAGAGTGTGCAAAGACTTAGAAAAAATAACATGATTATGAATATCTTTATCTTGATTAATTATTACAGTTATCAAATGTAACGACCTGAAATTCACCCTAAACGTTTTGGTTATTTAGGGCAATTTCGCGTCATTAGCAATGGAAGACTTCAACATCTTGGCAAAAATCATCATAAACAAAAATTTTATATTAGTCATGTAACAATTGCTATTCCATAGGGCATTAAATGTCTAAAATCTTCATCTAGAATCATAACTTTTATTTGACCCTAAGCATGTGCAATTCTTCATCATAAGTTTGAACTGTCATTCATTACTTAATCTTGGTTATTTGCACAGATTTAGATTGCAGAATTTTCTAATTAGAGTACGTAAAAGTCATGCATGTCATGATATCCTACACATTATACTGCATGCGATGGATTATTTATCATCATAATAACATATAAACATGCATGACATGAACTATATCATGATACTTACATGACATTACATAACACTTATATTCATTCTTCATATAATATTCATGAAACATGTGATACCTGCTTAATTTCAGGTCCATTATCTGCATGTATCATACATTAAAAATATGCATTCATATCATTCATCACATACATGACATAACATATCATTTTATTTCATTTTCATCGTACATTTTAGGAGTTTCTTTATAACTCCTTGATCCGTGCTTCTTTCATACTTTGCATCTTCTCATAGTTACTTTATAATTTTTTGATCTTCTTTTCTTTCTTTATTATGTGATCCTTCATGTGTCATCTCCATCCTTCATCTTTTATCACATAATATCATCTTGACTTTCATTCCATTTCATGTCATACTAATAGAAGTGGGTACCGGCACCTTCAAATGGAAATGGGAGTAAGTGGGTGAGTCGAATAATACACACATCACAATAGTGAGGGACTTTATTCGTAGTCATCTTTAGGAATACATTCATTTTATGATGAAGGACATAGACAAATGTGGGAATTTACTTCTTGAACTTAGGTCCCTTTAAAGTACATACATAAGTGTAGGACTTTATTTTCCACATTTACTTCATCATCATCATCTTAACCTTCTTTCTTTGTTATAAGATATTTTGAAGTTAATTTCACTTTCATTCTTACTTTATCTTATAACATCTTTGATATTAACATAGTTGAAGAGTCTATCACATCATCACATTGGCTAGCTAGGCCACATCATTGAAAATACACACATCATAATAGTGAAGGACTTTATTCTAAAAAATGCATACACTATAATAGTGAGGGACTTCATTTCGAAAAATACACACACTATAATAGTGAGAGACTTTTATTTTAGGAAATACGCACACTTTCTGATGAGAGACTTTATTTCTTAAGAAGCACATACACAAATGTAGGACTTTACTTCGCGGGCTTAGGTTCCCTTGAAGCACATACATAGATGCAGGATTTTACTTCTCAACATAAATGAGTGGAATATTCTTGTTCAACTTTATGTGCATTATGCTTTATAATACATCAATCATTTATATCAATCATTCTTCATATTTTAACCTAATTATGATTGAGCATGCATTACGTATATCTATGTGTCATATACATTCATTAAGCATCGATCCATAGCTTAGATATTTGAAAATAAATTTAAATATATATCATATGTATACTCAATCTGCAAGGACAATATGGGCAGGTCATACTTTTGCCTTCCAGCCTATATTAAAGTCATCTAGGTCGTATTTGGCTCACACAAACAAATACGGTTAGCCCGTATTTTTATCCTCCAAGTCGTATTAACTCCCTACAGATCGTATTAGGCTCGCACCAGAAAATACTAGCAGCTCGTATTTTTGCCCTCTTGCCCTATTAACAGACTCTAGTCCGTATTGAGCTTGCGTCTTGCACATTTTTTTAATGAAACTTTGAGAAAATGCAATACAAGGCATTTTAAAGGGTCTAGGCTTGATAAATATATCAATAGACATCAAAAGCACATGAAATCATTCATTCTTTCAAATCTACTATTCATCCATTATCTCAACATGCAACCCTAAAATCTAAACATGTTATTAAATGTATAAATCACATATGAAATCTTTCAGATCTAATGCATTATATGACCCTCAATCACAATCCCTGACTAGGGTGTCCTTGAATCTTTCAATCCAAACATACAAACATTGAGAGGGGAGAGAGGGATTGGATCCCCTTTATAAACCTACGATAATATTCTTCCTCAATGTTAATCCCCTTTCCTTTGTCCATGTCCTCTTCCTATTTGCCCTCTTCTTCCTCCTCTTCCTTTTTTCTCCTCCTAGGTTGCAGTCGTCACCTGGGAGAAATAAGAAAAGATAAGAGAGAGAAGATATGCGAGTTTTTATAGAGTCTAACCCAGGAGTTTCCTCCAAATGACTTAAATACTCTTATTCAAAAATTGGGGTTGTTACATCGAATGTGTGATGCACAAATTTATAAATAATTGAGAAAATAAATAAAGAGCCGCCTTCATATGTCAGCTAAACCGTCGGTCTCTTGCCTATGCCATAATATGATAAATGATTTCATGATAATTTGATTCATAAGCATATGCCATAAGGCATAGAAAACACATGATTTGCAAAAAAATCACTTCTAGTACGAATTATGCTCTAAGTCTCTCGTCTACTCGTTCATAAAGGTGCAAATTTACATTAAATAGTCCTTGAAGTGTATGATGAAGGTCACCTGCCTCACTCACTAAAATACCATGCATCTTTCTCTCTTAAAAAAGTGGTTCTTTCTCCTACTTTACTTGATTAAGTTGGCTTTACGGAAACTCACTTAAGATCAATAGGGCATTGCTAGTCATCATCGCTTAATCATCATTATTATTTTGGCATTCCTTGATCATGAGTTGTATCATTGTTGTAGATCATCATAAGAATAATTAAGATTGGCAATGGCATAGTCAAACATCATAAAGTAAAACTATCATAATGAAGATCATATCATCATGGTGGCTAATAAAGATTAATAAGAACGATAGAATCAATGTTGTCATAATATCAATCATCATTATGTAGAATCATTATAATTGTGTATCAACTTTTTATTTAATTTTTTACTTATTGTGGAGTGTTTTTCAACTCCCTATAAGAAGGGTGGGCGGAGTATCTTTTTACTGGTGAAGTGTATTTAAACTCCTTTAATAAGAGCTCATAGAATATCTTTTGATTCCATTTTGATCTATGAAGTATATTTCAACCCATTGCTTAATCATCATAAACAAAGTATACGAACATTTAATAATATTTTTTATATCAATCTTGTTTGATGTATCATTATCTTTGGTGCTAACCCAGGAAACAATGAGGTTGAATTCTAAAATTCATCATAATTTTTAAATTTATCAAGTAGTTATAGGTTTGTCATAGCATTTGGAATCATCTAAAAGGACAAGTTTCGAGAAGTTAATAATGTTTTAATGTTTGCCACCAAAATACTGTGCTGAAAATATATTTTGATAATTATAAAGTCAAATAAGATGAAATATCTAAATTTTATATATGATTCCTATGAAAGTTTAGTTTGAAAAATAAATTAGAATAATTCAAAACATATTTTTATAGATTGAATTATAATTTTTTTATTGATGTTGTGTCATGATTGTCCAATTTGAAAAAGTGATGTTTTGCATTATTTATGTAATTTTTTATTATGATTAATTATGTTAATATTCTAATTTTTTTCTTGGATGTGTATATATATATATATATATAATCATATATATATAATGTTTTATGGTATTTTGTGCATTTTATATGTTATGTCATTTATGAAACAATGCATGATTGATGCATTAATCTTCACCTAGACATTGAATTATCATCAAAGTCATAATTAAGTTTTAAAAAAATGAAAATTTTTCAATGTATTGATTGCCTTAATAAAATGGTTAATTGAGACAAAATATCTTGATAACTATGCCTTTAATCTTATATTGTTTGAGACTTCTCGAAAGATAATGTATTTTATTCACGTGGTGATTACAACTTTGTCAAAGTATAGTGATTCCATAACCTATCTAATAATGATATTATTTCTAAATTTTTAATTAATTCTATAAAAAATTGTGTAATAAATTCAAAGAATGTGAACTCAAAGCGACTTCAAAAATAACATATGATAATGTAAAAAAATATGAAGAAAATTCAAAGGATTATAATGAACCTTTTAGAAATATAAATAAGCTCCAAAAAGAATACATGACAAAGGAGCAAACAAAAGAAATGAATTTTAAAAGGTTTATTTTCATAAACCTCTCCTGAACTATCACGATTTTTCACATCTAATCTCAAACTACCAAATTATTTTTTTGGATTCCTAAATTGTTACGTTTCCACTTTAGTCCTCTCTTTCACTTCTGTTACATTTTCCGTGACTTTTACTTTTTTTCATTTATGAAAAAAATAAATTATCTCCCCCTCCAGAAAAACATGAAATAATAAATATAAAAAATAAAAATCGTTGGAAGGATTAAAGTGGTAAACAAAAAAATTGTTATTTATGAAAAATATTAAATTACCCTCCCACCCAATTTTTTTATTTTTTTTATTTTTATATTTATTATTTGATGTATTACGGAGGGCAGGGGTAATTTAGTCTTTTCAAAAATAGGAAAAATAAAAAGTAACAAAAAACATGATAGAAGTAGACAGAATGACTAAAGTGAAAAAAGCATGATAACTTAGGAATACAAAAAAAAATAAGTTCGTAGTATGAGGTTAGATGCAAAAAATCG
The DNA here is from genome assembly GCA_030549335.1 of Pontederia crassipes. Taxonomy (NCBI): domain Eukaryota; kingdom Viridiplantae; phylum Streptophyta; class Magnoliopsida; order Commelinales; family Pontederiaceae; genus Pontederia; species Pontederia crassipes. The sequence goes on from CM060198.1 coordinate 8,279,529, forward strand.
CGATAGTATAGGGGAGGTTTATGGAAATAATCTATTTTAAAATGATATGAAGACTGTAATGTCATGTTAAGAATGTTTTATATTCTTTCTTATCTTATATATGACAATATGTCATGTAAGGTTATGAAATAATTCATGTATGTCCATAATTTTATAATGACAAATACATATCATACTATGATAATTATACATCATGACACTTACATATTTTAACTAAAAAAATTCTACACTATAAATCCGCACATGTAATAAAAAATAAAAAATGATGGCTCAACTCATAATGAAAAAGTTATGAACCCTTGTGTTAAGATATAATAAGATTATTTAATATAAAAATGTCACAAATAATAACTATATTTAATATTTAATAGAAAGTTTAAAGTCTTTCCATTGTTAAGTTATAAAATGATGCAAGGTGAATGAGCATACTATTCCAAAATTTTTCAATATAGTTTAATTTTGGAATCGATCTTGGAGGAGTTACACCCCGGATGATATGATGCATTTGATTAGGGGGTGAAGACGTCATGTGGACATTTATTTAAACTTCTTTTTTCTGAACTTGTATGCGTTTACGATGGCATTTTATTTTCCTTTAATTACACATGTTGTGTTTAGCTATTCAGCTCATGTTTATTGGCATTTGTACGATAGTTTGTTCATTGCATTCGTATTTTGTAAGTTGAGTGGGTAATGTGTACTATAAGCATGATTAATCAAACTTTCTAATTTGAATAGAATTTTCAGCAATACTGTCATAAAAGAACATTGTGTACATCTTGAATTGTTTGTCAAATTCATATGGATAAGGTTTACTTCTCTTCTCATATCTTTTTTTGTCCAATAAATTCTACATAAAAAAGGACCCTCTCAAAGAAAGCAAAAAAAAAGGGTAAATTCCTCCTCAAAAAATATTCAAGATATTTTAAGAACAATGAAAATTTCAAGTATAACTCCTTAAATTGCCTTAAATTTGTATAAGGATGCTGATGAGTACATTTTTTCATGATCCAATTCAAAACCTGACTCAGCTTAAACCTAGTTGGGTCTGAATGCATATGATTAGACTCAAGGAGTTGGGTAGGATTAAGGCTCTTAATTGGGTATCCAATTATGTTTATGTTTTATAAAAAGAATAATTATATGGAGTTAGTAAAATTTGTAGAACTTAAAAAAAAGAGACAAAAATAACAAAATATTTAAATAAAAATTTAAAATAAAATATGGCAAATGAATAAACTACCAATTTGATCCAATCAAATTAATGTTGAGTTTCCGACAAGATGAACAATTTGATCTAAGGGTAGTTGGATAGATGGGTCAGGTCAAGTAGTAGGTTCATTTGTTCCACATGACTCAATAAATAGTTTTGGGAAGACAAAAATAAGAAAAACTTAGGGTGTGCTTGTTTCGATAAGAATAACTTTGTAAAAACATGGATCTTAGAAATGTGAAAAAAGAAAGTTACTACACCATTTGATGAACTAGGGTGTTCACCGGGTCAAGTTGACCCCATGAAAAAAATGATCCGATCCGACCTATTTTGGTTGAGTCGATGGTCGAATTTTTCAATCCAAACTGACTGAACCTTAAGATCCAAATTTTTAAATTTTTATATATTTTATCTAACTTTATGCATATATCTTATACAAAAAAAATAAAATAATAAGATAAAAATATTTTGAATATGTAAACAAATATTTAGACATTCAACAAGTTATTTTATTCTATAAATATATATTAAATAATGAAAAATGATACAATCATCTGTCTTGATCCAATATGATCTAACCCAATTTGACTTCGATTGGGTCCAGGTCTCCAAAAGAGCGTGAATTGATCAAGTCAGGTTTGAAGCCCGAATCAAATCTGGCTCATGAACACTCATGAACACTCTTAGATGAATATTTTTTACAAGACCCGAATCTTTTCAATAGTTGTGATGGCTTAAGCAGGACTTCATTAGTGTAGTCCGTGAAATTTGCATGGTTTGATTATTTATATTTCATATTTTTTATTGAAAGTTCATACATAAAATTAGATTGCTTTATAGTCTTTATTTTCTTCCATATTTAAGAAATGATTGGTGGCCACATGAGAATATACTCCAATTAAAAGTAAACTTTTATCTTTGAATTCATTTTTTCTTGATTCACATCAGAAATGTACTGATGAGGATAAAACATATACACTTCAAGGCATGTACTGAGAGATAAAATAACATTTAGGGAATGACATATTACAATGACACACTTCTGATTCATAAATCAATATCTCAAATTCGAGTTATACTAGAAAAAAATTATATGCTCTTTTATTTTTCGATTTATCTTTTATAGTGGGCTCCTGGACCTTCTTTATAACTTAAAAAAAAACATTACATTGATGATGAGAATGTTGATGGTGGTTAGTTAATTAATATAAAATTAGAAAATAGAAGATATTACTGATAAATCTACATTTGTAAGAAGATGCCTCTTTTTTTTATCCTTATGCTACCAAGTTTCTCTTGTCATTGTATCCGTGTGGAGGATTAGTAGTGTGCAGGATAAGAATTAGGACTAAGTTTTGTTAGTGGAAAAAGTGGTCTACCTTAGAACACTGGATGCAAATTTCTCAAACCTTATCATCTACTTGTTTGAATCATACGCCATAATTGTGCATTTCAGAACATTGATATTGATGTGGCTTCTTGACGTCTATTTTTTTTGGTGCACCTTAATATGTTCAACTAGAAAAGTAGTTCCTATTTTATGTTGTTTGTCTTTAAAAGTTGGCAATAATCGAATCGGTCGACTAGTTACATACAAAAGAAAAAAACCTAGAACACGACATGGAGATATTATTTTGAGATTATAACTAAAAAAAATAAGATATTATTTTCATCAACTAAGATTTTTTAATTGTCAAAGATAACATGTACATTTCTTTGTAGAAATATTTCAAATAAAACGTAGCGAGAATGCAAAGTTTCTTCGTATATTCCATGCATGTTATCGTAATCTTATCTACCAACTCAAAATTGATGATACTGATACTATAAATTAACCAACTGATAGTCTTCAATCCTCTAGAAATTGAAACTAATAATTTCTTCTTCCTGTGGGAAATTAATTAAAATGACCAGTTTTTTCCATACAAGCACCTTGATGGGTTGGAATTTTCTTGGTTATCACATGTGCTCGGTGCCCTGGTCTCCATGGCACACACATCAATGCATTTTCTCTGGTGGTAATCAATCTGATTCTAGTATCTCTTTTTTTCCCCCTTTGATCTCTTCTAGATCTAGACTGTATTGTTTTTCATCTTACTTTAGTTAATATAAATTTATAAATTTTAATCTTCAAATTTATGTCTTTTGGCAACTCAAGCTTCTCATCTAACTGTTAATTTTTAATAAAACATAAAATATCATTTATACCCTTAATTTCCAATATAATATTTTTTACAAAAGTAATAACACAAATAAAAACTTTCAATAATAGTTAAATAATATATTCCCTCGTAATTTATAGTCTTTTTAACATTAACATCGTATCAAAGGAACATGTTATTGACAGAGAAATAACTAGTAAAATAAGAGAGAAAATTTAACTGAGATTAGAGAAAGTAGGACATAGAAGTAGAAAACTACAGAAGAGAGAAAAGAAATAAGTAGAAAAAATCATAATAGAATATTAAGTGATAAATAATTTTTATACATGTTCATTAGGTGTTATAGTTAATTTCATATATAGTAGAGGAAGATTTTTTATTTAAATTAATCTTTGATATTACATATTTTCAAACCTTTTTTCCAAACAAATGCGATTTGCATCGATCCTTATCCACAATTTTCTTTGATTTACTCCTCTAGGCTCCATCTCTCACTTCTGTTAATTTCATGTCAAACAAAGTGTTCGCGACCATGCAATACTTTCATCTTCTAAAGAAAAATTAATGTCGTGCGGGCGGAGTGGAACTCTAGCTTCCCCACGTCAATAATATTTATGAAGATTATAGAGTCAAGTGGCAAGAAGATTTTGAATTTAAAACATGTTATATGGAGTAGAGGTATAATTCGACCTAACTCGACTAACTGTAGTCGGAACTCGATCCAACCTGAATCAGGTTGAGTCAAATCGAGTTATCCAACCATCATTTTCTTTTGTTTCAATTTTTTTATTTTAATAAAAAATTCATTTAATATACTAAAAAATATTGTTAATTTTTTTATACATGTAAAATACTTTATTTCATATTTTTTTAAAAATTTTAAATGATATTATTTACTTAGATTGACAAAAAAATCATTAAATTATAAAAAATAAAACAGTCATTGGGTCAAATCGGGTTGAAAATTTTCAATCTAAACCGAATCCAAACATAGATCGAGTCATGATATCGAGTCGAGTCGGGTCTGACCCGACCAACCCAAATGGGCACGGTCAAGTCGGATTCTCGAGTTCAGAACACCTTTAATATGGAGAATCTTTTCATTAGAAATCTCATCACCAATCATCCGATCCGGAACGACACATATTAGCGGATGATAATGAGTTAAATTAAAAAAATAATATTTGTGTAAAATATTTTTCTTACCCTTTTTTTCATCGTGCCTACAATTATTAACATTCAATTAATCCAAAATACAAACAAAAGGGAAATTTCTTTTCTCAACAAATTATGATGCTGAAAATCGAATTGGACAGGTTCTTTTAATTTTTCTTAGTCTGAATAATTAAACTTGATTAGTACGTTTGTTAGATATCGATGGTTATCTGACTTAGAAACGTCAAGCATTAGTCCTCAGTGCATCTTGATCCGTCTTTTACAGTCAAACGCATGGCGAAAAGTCGCTCTCTATCACCCTCAGGCGTGAAGATTTTGTTTTTTTTCTTTCTCCTGTTACACTGTATATATAAGATGATGTCCGTTAATATATATCTTGCAACTGCAATTAGAAGTAAATAATCAATCTCAGAATTACAGCTATAGAAACCATATGATGCGAATTTTATACCTTGGATATTGGAGCAGCACTCTCCTAGGCTTAGAACGGAGTCACACCATGCATCTCCAAGTTTTCACAAAGATTGACTATCTTCTGTTACTATACGACTTTAAAATACGCTACATAACTAGTATACATGATATCTTGCACACATTCTAACTCTTTTACCTTTTGTGTCCGTACTAAGTTCGTATTTACGGTGAATAAGTCCATTTTGCTGCTAAGTTAATTAGAAAAACTTATCCCTCAGGATCTAATTAATTAACTCCCAAATACAGAAATCACTACAACAAAATGTATTTATAAGGACAAAAAGTTTTGATTCATAAATCATCAATTTTAATCTCTATTTTTTTTGGGACAAAAATCTTCTTGGTCCTCGTTGGTTCCTAGAGGATGGTCTTTAAAAGTTTTGAAAACAAAAAATTTGAGTTGGATTCTAAAAATATCACTTTTAGACATTAATCTATTGGTCCTATAAAATTATACAATGATCTCTAATAATTACTTTTGGTCCCAAATTAAAATAGTTTTGATGACGAAAAAGTCAAGTAATTGACACCAAAAAATTAATTTAAGATCTATCTTAAAAGTACCAATGGTTTTGGAGTCAAGTGAGCAGTTTGTCTTCAATAAGTGTGTTTCGAATATGAATTTACGCATATACAGAATATTTTCAGTGAGAAATATCACCTCTCATCAGATGACAGCAATCAATCAATATTATAGTAGTCCAAATTTAATCCAACCACTTCCAAATTTTCGTGATATACTTAATTAGTCTGCCTATATGAACATAAACATAAAGAAAAGTGATAATTGGCTTATCGAATTAGATTAACGCCAAATACAAGACTATGAAGCGTTAAAATTTGAAGCAATATTTAGTGTCACAACTCACAATCGTGTAGGGTTAAGTTTACGAATAATTACGGATGCTTGGGGTTAAGTTCACAAAGGATGCACGTACGTAAATCGTTAACCTCGAGTCCATGCAACTGGTGTTTGGACGTGAACGGCGGAGTCCAGGAGCTAACAAAACAAATCATTGATCTCAGCACATGCATGTGAAGCCATTTCAATGTTCAAATTCGATGAATAAAACAAACGACTTCTTGATAGATAGATATATATATATATATATATATATATATATATATATATATATATATATAGAGAGAGAGAGAGAGAGAGAGAGAGAGAGCACTTCTACACGTAACAGGGAGACTAATTAGATTAGCAAAGCTCGAGTGGAGCAAGTCCATACCCAATGACTGGTTGTTGTGGTTGGCAAGTCCAAGACTTCCAAAGCCGAATTGACTCTAGCAAAATTTATTGTTCCTGCCCGGGCAGATCGAAAGGCTCTATAAAAGGAGGACGACGCTGCAAGCATTTTACCCACAAAGCATTAATTGTTAGTTGCAAGTGTGTGCCTATTGAGAGTATTCATTCATGGCAAACCAAAGCCTTCTGTCCACGGTTGGCATTTCATTAGCGCTTGCTTTAGTCATCTCGGCATTGTCAACAGGTAATATCTGCTTTTTTACTCGCTCTCATGATAAAGTACACATGTTCATAAGAAAAGAATGTGCGTTGTGCATAATCATCTAATGATTCTAAAACTACATATTGATTTTTACTTTGTTATATAATCTTTAACAATATAGGATATTAATATGCATATAAATAATTAAATATGTACAATATATATTATAATGTTCCGAGATTCACCTCAGGAGCATATACTATTACTTGAATTTTCCTTTAACTTTAATCAGACAATATATTGATTTATTATCAGACAAAAACTTAATTATAGTAAATTTTATAATAACAAAAGCAATCTATATAGTATTCAATACCCTACGAGCTATCAACCTACGTCATTATATTATGATGTCCCTATTAATGTTGATATATATATGCCTGCATGTCAATCGCCAAACAAGCCACCAACCACCATGCAATGATCATTTACTTGTTTCACATGAATTCAAGTACAGGAAAAATGTTATAACTCAAGGTCACTCATCAATAATAATATGAATCAATACGCATACAATTATGATTCAATTATCAATTAACAATAAATAATTTGTGATCAATTACAATATTTATATCATCAGTTACTGCTTATCAATCAATTTTAATTAATTTCAATAAATAATTAATTGGACATTTCAGTCACTTCATCCAAAAAGGCTGATTTTGCTAATTTTTAAATGTTACTTTCAACCATAAAGACTACTTTATTTTTTGAGTTATCATTCAAAGACAAAAGCTGCTTCAATCACGAAAGTTATTTTAAAAGTTCTTTTCCATTTTTAGCTTGCTTTCAATGTTTACCTTATTTGACCTGTGATTTCTCTTTTTATTTCCTTTTTAACTTTCTTTGTAATCATGTAAACATGAATAACAATCAATCCTTCATAGTCATAAAAGTAATATGTCATTATCATAATAACATGATAAGAAGTAATCAGTACAACAAACATTACTATCAAACATAATCAATATCTCAAATATGCTTTCATAACTCCGGAACTTGACTTGCCCCAGGTATATAATCCTTAAGCAATATTGATTTACTTCTTTGCTATATATAGTCCTTAACAATATAGGAATATCACTATGTATATAAATAATTGAATATACAGTGTATACTCTCACATAACATTTATGTGACTCACATTCAAACTAAAATTACAAGTCCCAAAAATTTCCTACGGAGTTATGTTAAGTATATTTTTAGTGTTAGGTTTAGTTTTCTTTATTTTTTATTTCTTTTTTAGTTATAATTTAGAAGATCGTTGTCGTTGATGATGATAAAAAAATGATTTAATCTAGTAACGATAATTGTATTTATTATTTTTAAAATTTTATATATGTATGCAGGTGTACATATATAAAAGGCACTTCATATTACACAAGAAAATACACCCCTCGTACTCCTAATCAATTATTGAGATACTTCTAGTTTTTTTTTACCCTCACGTGAGAAAGTCCCATACATGCTCCAGTTCCCTCTCTGGTGCGCCACGACCTCTTCCCTTCCTTGTCAACCTGCGAGATATTTGATGCCTTCCTCGTCATGCCGAAAATTGTTGCCTCGCCTCAATTAGTCCCGGACATACGCATTAATGATTTTACATAATTCATTTTTATGTCCAGTAAAAAAATAAATAAAGATTCATTTTGTAAGATTTCAAATAGTAGAACTATTCACTGCTTTCTTGATCAACTCTCTACAGAAGAGAATTGTAGGAATAAATTGCTAAAGTTTTATTCTTGGCATGAGAAAAGATTAACAATCTCTCTCTATATATAAGTATAATCCATTTCCTTTAGTACATTACCTAACATTTAAACTCCTATGTAACTTGCCAACCTTACAATTTTACACACACACATATATACATATATATATAACTATATATATATATATATATATATATATATATATATATATATATATATATATACACACATACCTTAGTCACTCATTTTATATTGTGGGTTAGAATTAGTCACGCATCATGATACATATGCATTGTTGCAGGTGTCCAATCCATCGGCGTCTGCTATGGCATGCTGGGGAACAATCTGCCGTCACCAGCTGAAGTCGTGAACCTCTTCAAGTCCAACAACATCGGCGCCATGCGGCTGTACGCCCCGAGCCAAGCCACCTTCGAGGCCCTGAGGGGCTCCAACATCCAACTAATCCTGGACGTGCCCAACACAGACCTCCAGTCCCTGGCCTCGAGTGCATCCGCCGCCAGCACGTGGGTGCAGAACAACGTGCGCGCCTACTCGTCGGGCGTCTCCTTCAAGTACATCGCCGTGGGGAACGAGGTGATCCCCGGGGACCTGGCGCAGTACGTGCTCCCGGCCATGCGCAACGTCCAGAGCGCCATATCCGCGGCCGGCCTGCAAAATCAGATCAAGGTCTCCACCTCGGTGTCCACCGGCGTCCTCGGCGCGTCGTACCCGCCCTCCGCCGGCGCGTTCTCTTCCGCCGCTCAGTCGTCCCTGAACTCGATAGTGCAGTTCCTGGCGAGCAACGGGGCACCGCTCCTCGTCAACGTCTATCCTTACTTCAGCTACGTCGGGACCCCGGGAATGGACATAAAGTACGCGCTCTTCACCTCGCCGGGCACGGTAGTGACGGACGGGCAGTACAACTATCAGAACTTGTTCGATGCAATCGTGGATGCTGTGTACGCTGCCCTGGAGAAGGTCGGGGGGTCGAACGTTGCGATCGTCGTCTCGGAGACCGGGTGGCCGTCGGCGGGCGGGACGGCGACGTCCGCCAGCAACGCACAGACGTACAATCAGAACCTGATCAGACACGTCAGCAAGGGGACGCCGAGGAGGTCAGGGAGGGGCATTGAGGCCTACATCTTCGCCATGTTCAACGAGAACCAGAAGAGTGCAGGTGTGGAGCAGAACTGGGGCCTCTTTTACCCCAATAAGCAACCGGTCTACTCCATCAGCTTCAACTGAGGACTCACGTCTGCCTGAAACAAAGGAATATGAAACCAATAAATTAATTCAGCGATAATAAATCAATGAACAAGTTAATAAATGCAATAAGGGGCACTACACTGCCACTGCGCCTGATCATATATATTTGAATAAGAACTTTGTTCTCTATATATTGAAAATAGTGTTTATGATAATCCTCTAGCTATGGATGATTTTTATCAGACCTCTTCCTTTAGCATAATAATATTTTTGTTTTTTTTAAATTGAATAACAAAAAATATTAATAATAAGAAATAAGTTTAATTCAAATATAAATAAAATTTGGAATTCGGCCTCTAAATATTTCGGCATTAAGATGAGCTATCTCTTGTAGCAATATGGAAATAATAAAATTATGAGTAGGTTACTTCCCTAGGGTCTTTTGAGCTTGAGTGGACCCGTTGTCTAAATTAATACAGCCTTTAAAATAACTCGACATTGTGTCATGTAAATTATTTATATGATTGTTAATAATTACTGGTTAAAAATTAATTAAGACAAGGAAAAGATGAAGGTTTCATGCATTTTTTATTGACATTGTGCCACTATCCTCTCACTCTATGATGCAAACGGATAAAAATTTTGGATGAATCTTGAGTAAGGGGAAGGGATGAGAAACAAAACAAAGAAAATGGAAGGAAAAGAAAGAGAGACTAATGGAACAAAAAACATATATAACTTCATTTGTCAAAGAGGAAGAAAGAGAATGGAAGGAAAGAAAAGTTATTGAATAATGTTAATGAATATATAGTTTATACCATTTAACATCTTTTTCTATAGGTCACTAAAAGGGTAAATATGTGTTTCTTTAAAAAAATAATTTTCCCCTCCTCTGCTCTTTGTTTCGGGGGGTTGAAAAATTGCTGATGGGGAGGAATATATTCTCTCCATTTCCTATGACCTAAATCCAAATGAGGAGAAACTTCAATCTTCCCTTCCCTTTCCCTATTTTACTCCTCTACCCACTCATCAATCGAAACAAAGGCTGTAGTGCCATATACATTTGTATTCATTTAAAAAACATGCAACTAATGTCATATATAAGCGACGTAACTACATAGGCTTCCTTTTATCCATTTTCACACCTCCTCTCTCATTCTTTTGGTGCATTCTATATTTTCCTAGGTACAGTCCCCATCTCTTTTCACCTCATGTCTCAACAAGACGAAAAAGGTGGACACTATATAGGAGGAGGGCGACATGAGGAGAGAAGAGACGAGGAAGTTAGCTAGGAGGAAAGAAGGTTAAAATGAATGAGAAGAAGCTTCAATATGTGGTTTTCTATATGATATGGCTTTGATACAACTTCCTCCCTTGGGTGCACATTTAAGTCTTTATATGTGCACTTTACGTATCTACTATGCTACGATTATCAATTTATTTGGATATGCACCCATCATATCATTACAAGAAAATTGGGGATTACCGACGGTCGAAACCGTCGGTAATTTCCCCAAAAATCGTCGGAAACACCGTTTATGACGGTTTTTTCGACGAAAACCGAGACGTTCGAAAAACGGTCATCGCAAATCAACTTCTGACGGTTTGGAAGGAACCGCCAGAAATTTTGACGGATTTCCGACGGTTGTGACCGTCGATATTTGCGGCGGTCGACAAAACCGTCGAAACTTCGACGGTCACGACCGCCAATATTTCCGGCGGTCGACAAAACCGTCGGAAACTTCGGCGCGACAGTTTCATTGACCGCCGCAAATATCAGCGGTTGCTATCGCCGAAAATCTCGACGATCGTCGAGCGACCGCCGAAGTTTCGGCGGTCAAAACCGTCGTAAAGAATTTTTATAATTTAAACAAAATTAGTCAGCCGACGGCCAAATTCGATCGCCAGCGGCCGATGTCGGATCCGTCCACTAGCCGACCGAGGTCGGATCCGGCCGCTGGGGGCCGGATCCACCGCCAGGCGACCAGCGGCTCGATCGGCTGTCGGGCGGCCGGATCCGAACGTCCGGCGGCCGATCCCGCCACTGGGGGCTGATCCACCGCCAAGCAGTCGGATCCGAACGCCCGGCGGCCGATCCGGAGCGAGAGGCCGAATCGGCTGCTTGAGAAGCCAGATCTGGCCGCGAGAGGCCAGATCAGCCGCCTGAGAGGCCGGATCCGCGCCGGGCGGCCGATCCGACCGCGAGAGGCCGGATTCGGCCGCGAATCCGGCCGCCCGGCGGCCGATCCGGCCGTAAGAAGCCGGATCCGGACGCGAGAGGCCGGATCCGGCCGTCAGCGACGAGATCCGGCCGCAGGGCACTGGAATCGGCCGCCAGTGGCCTCCAACCAGAGAGATAGAGAGAGAGACGCCGGCGTGGGAGAGGGTCACCGGTGCGGGAGTGGGTCGCCGGCGCGGGAGAAGGTCGCCGAACGGTGCTCGCGGGCCGAGAGAGAGGAGAGGAGAGGAGGGAGAGAGAGAGAGGAGGGGGGGAGAGAGGTATTATATATATATATATATATATATATAAGGGGAAAAGATGAGAGAAAGCGGGAAAGGAAAAAAAATGGGATAATAAAATTTTAATTACCGACATCTTCGGTCGTCGAAAACATAAATATTAACTATTTTTAAAATTACCGACGGTTCTGACAGTCGAAAAATAAAATAATAATATAAAAAATTATATAATTTATTATTTTCCTTTTCGACTGTCGTAACCGTCAGAAAATTCATCGCAAATTGCGACGGATGGGTATCCGTCGAAAATATCGACGTTTCTAACCGTTGAAAAATAAAATAATAATATAACAAATTATATAATTTATTATTTTCCTTTCTAACGGTCATAACCGTCGAAAAATCCGTCGCAATTTGAGACGGATAGGTATCCGTCGGAAATATCGACGTTCCTAACCGTCAAAAAATAAAATAATAATATAATAAATTATATAATTTATTATTTTCCTTTTCGACGATCGTAACCGTCGAAAAATTCATCGCAAATGGAATCGTCGCAAAATCCGTCGTAAATTGCGATGGATCTCAAACCGTCGAAAAATGGTAATTTTCTTGTAGTGTATGTAAAATGGATTTGATGCACTGTTACTTGTTAGGATTCTAGTTTCCAATTGATCTTGTAGGGATTGTGGCTTGCAACTGTTTAATTTATTCATGACGATCTCTTATGTAATCTTTGATCAATTTTTTCGATTGCCATCAAAATAGTCTTAGTGGTCTAATGAAGTCGAATTAATCCGATTAATACGTATCGTTTCGCATTGCATGACTATATAAATGAGATTCCATTGGGATGATGGACTTGTTTGAGCGGACGAATGATTCATCCAACCGGGTGATGCCCACCTGGAGGCCCATTCGTTAAATAAATAGGATGAATGATCTTTTAAATTACTCCATTAGTTGAAAAAAATTTTCAAACTACAAATATTTTTAAACACTGCAAGATGATCCGACGATCACCCAGGACAACTGGACAAGTAAAATGATAACAATGTGTCAATGTCATAACAATCTATCACCCATAGGAAGTAATACATGAAAAAGTGGATAATGGAATAATCACTACTTAATTCCATTTATCTTTAAGGGTTATTTTCATAAACCTCCCTTATGCTATCATTATTTTTTTCGTATTTAATTTTAAATTACGGACTTATGTTTTTGTCTCCCTAAACTATAACGATTTTTTTACTTTAGTCCTTTCGTCTACTTCTGTTATATTTTTTCGTTACTTTTATTTTTTTATTTATGAAAAGACCAAATTACCACTTCCTCCATAACATATCAAATAATAAATATAAAAAAAATTGGGGAGGGTACTTTAGTCTTTTTCATAAATAATATTTTTTTATCACTTTAATCCTTCCAACATTTTTTTTATTTTTTATATTTATTATTTTATATTTTTTTGGAGGGAGAAGTAATTTAGTCTTTTCATAAATGAAAAAAATAGAAGTAATGAAAAACGTAACAGAAGTAGACGGAAGAACTAAAGTGAAAAAGCCGTAATAGTTTGGGAATCTAAAAAAATAAGTTCATAATTTGATGTTAGATGTGAAACATCGTCATAATTTAGGGAAGGTTTATAAAAATAATTCTATTCGTTGATGTGTTTTGAATTATGTACCTTGTACCCAAAATTATGAAAGAAAAAAAATGAGAAAAAGAAAAATTGAGAATATATAGTGAAAGCGGAGGGCTTGGGTGTAATGTATACTCTCTTTTGACTCATAGTGAAATTCTTCAGGCCTCCTTTGTCCGTGGATATTTCTCTCTTGTTCACATTGATCAAAAGAGTTTTATCATGTTAAATCTCTGTGTTCATCATCTTTTTCTTTCATTATTTTCATTGTTCATCGATCCGTGGTGTTTTATCTCCAACACTATTTTTAAAAAATAAAAAATAAGCATTAGAATTAAAGTCAATAGATAAAAACGCAAATCGACACAGTTCATTATACTCGGCATTTATATACACACAAACTTGTAACACACGCGCACATGTCACGGGGTCATTCTCGGACACTAGACCACGTGCGGCGACTAGGCGGATAGGCACCTAGCCAAGCCTGTTTTGAGTTTGCAGCGGAAGTTTTATGGTCGAGACGACTTTGCCGAGAGTCGCTCTTATAGGCGTTCAATCACGGACATGACTAGAGTGTTGGACTACTCGTCACGAGACCGTGGCATTAGCGCGTTGCGGCACTAACGTAGGCGCTTGGGCGCTTAAAGTCCGAAGGGGCGACGAAGGGACCACGGGACGCCACGAAGGGACACCGATGTGGGTTGCCACCCCACGCTCAAGGCCATGACACTAGAATTAAAGGAAAGTTTACTTGTATTAAATATGATGAAACATAACATACAATTGGGCCTCGGAAGGCACTAGTGAACTCCTCCCAGTGTACCGTAGGTATAGGAGTCTTGTTACATATTGAAGATGCAAAAGACGTACCCTACGGGAACGTCACCTACTTGGCCATTCATAAGGACGGCCTTACAAGATAAATGCCCTAAGGGCGGATAACTTGGTACTCCGCAATATTACGCAGTGCGGGGCGGTTGCATGTGTTCCATGTTTTCGGCGCTGAGCGGCCGAGGGCTATAAGTTGAGCGGCACTGGTGCCGCGAGGCTTCACGCTTCGTGTCACGGGAAACGCCCCGTGACATTCTCCCCCACCAAAGTCGGCGACGCCCCCGACGCCGTTGTCCGGGCTTCCTCGGGGCCTTCGTCTTGAGTCTTGACTTCGCTTGTCTCGTTCAATTCTGCCTTCCTTGCCTTGACTTCAACTTCACCAGCATCACGCAACGCCAGGAATGCCCGCTCCTTGGGGTCTCGCTGAGGACTCCTCCCTCAGGCCTGCTTCGCTCGCTGATCCTTCGTCCAATCTGGGGTCATCACTTGTGCAGCGCCAGTGGAGTCCGCCATGTGCGGTCTGACTTCATCAAGCAACTATCCGTCCATCAAGTCTCTGTTGGCTTCACTTCTCTTCGACTTGCGCAGCGTCAACTTGTGTGGTTTGGCTTCTTTGGGGGTGAAACAACTCTTGTATGCCTTCAGGAATAGCGCGGAGAAGAGTTGTCTCAGGGTCGTGTAGAACACGATGAAGAGTCTCGCCATTCGACCTGCATGACTTGACTCGATGCCTTCATGTTGCGGATGGCCGCAGCATAAGGTCTTCCTTCCGTCGAATGCGAAGGACAGGACCATCTCACCCTCGATGATCATTCTTGAATTTCGACGGTTTGAAACAGCACAAGCTCTCCGATGTCGATGCTTGTAGCTTGTCTGCTTCGAGTGCTTGGGGTCGCTATGATGAGCGACAAGAGTCTTCCCACGGATACTCTGGGACGCTTCGGTCTCTTTGTGGGCTTGACTCAACGTCTCTATGTTACAAATGATTGCAACGTAGAGTCTTCCATACCTCTGCCGAACTAAAAGCGCAGGACCACCTCCTCCTTGGTGACCACATGATGTTTCAGCAGTCTTGAGGTGGGACAAGGTTCTTTGATATGACAATCCGTGCCTTGTCCATCCAAGTCGCCATAGTGGGCGACGAGAGTCTCCCCACGTTTCCTTGTGGTTCAACTCGTTGTCCCCAAGTTGCAGATGGCTGCAACGTTGAGTCCTTCGTCCGCCGAGCCTTGAGAACATCTCCACCTTCCCCTTGGTGGACAAGAGATATCTCGAAGCGCCAGGTCGCCATGATAGTGCATGACCGACAGTCCCTGAATGTGACACGGGTCCTCCGAGTTACACGACGCTCGTGTAAGCGATCTCATGATATGAGCAGCGCAAGACCATCATGCGGAGCATATGGCCACTCTTTGACGCAGCGCGACACTTCAGGATTCCCGACTGTATACCTGGGGTGGTTGATCTGCTCGAGTGAGCGACGCATGACCGTCCCGGTTAGGCGGGGCGATCAATCCGCCATCATGATGCATGACGGACGTTCCTTGACACGACACGGGTGTATGAGGAACATGCTGCGGGGCACGACTAGGCGTGCGGCGAGGAGACTTGCCATGCCTTCCTCGTTGGCGTCCACGATCAAAGACCATGGTACCAGTGCGCCTGGGCGTGATGGAGTATTTGAGCGAAAGCACATTTCCTACGCCAGGGCACGTTGCGACGACACAAGCGAGTCATCGTCGCTGGGTAATCCGAGCAGGAAGAACTGCTCTGATACCACTTGTCACGGGGTCATTCTCGGACACTAGACCACGTGCGGCGACTAGGCGGATAGGCACCTAGCCAAGCCTGTTTTGAGTTTGCAGCGGAAGTTTTATGGTCGAGACGACTTTGCCGAGAGTCGCTCTTATAGGCGTTCAATCACGGACATGACTAGAGTGTTGGACTACTCGTCACGAGACCGTGGCATTAGCGCGTTGCGGCACTAACGTAGGCGCTTGGGCGCTTAAAGTCCGAAGGGGCGACGAAGGGACCACGGGACGCCACGAAGGGACACCGATGTGGGTTGCCACCCCACGCTCAAGGCCATGACACTAGAATTAAAGGAAAGCTTACTTGTATTAAATATGATGAAACATAACATACAATTGGGCCTCGGAAGG
Organism: Pontederia crassipes; assembly: GCA_030549335.1. NCBI lineage: Eukaryota > Viridiplantae > Streptophyta > Magnoliopsida > Commelinales > Pontederiaceae > Pontederia > Pontederia crassipes. Next base: position 8,296,087 of record CM060198.1, read on the forward strand.
CACTAGTGAACTCCTCCCAGTGTACCGTAGGTATAGGAGTCTTGTTACATATTGAAGATGCAAAAGACGTACCCTACGGGAACGTCACCTACTTGGCCATTCATAAGGACGGCCTTACAAGATAAATGCCCTAAGGGCGGATAACTTGGTACTCCGCAATATTACGCAGTGCGGGGCGGCTGCATGTGTTCCATGTTTTCGGCGCTGAGCGGCCGAGGGCTATAAGTTGAGCGGCACTGGTGCCGCGAGGCTTCACGCTTCGTGTCACGGGAAACGCCCCGTGACACACACATGGGTGTGCATTCGTGAATTTTAACAGCTGACAGAAAAGTATTTTGAACTTAATATTAAGCAATTATTTCTTTTGCGAGAATGGAGACACAATTTTTATGTTGTCAATTTGAACCTCTTTATACAATTAAGAAAATATAAATATTAGGTGACACAATAAACACGAAATTATGTTGTTCATTTTTTGAATAAAATAACCAGATGTTACAGGAAAGATCAACGATAATATTGCATCTCTTTTATTTTGGGAGAACATTCTACAGGTTTAATGTATAAGATACAAGGCAACAATACCAGGTTAACTTAAGTTCATACTTCCACGTAAAATGTTTTAACGAAATAGGTTTCATTTTTTTAGTGCTTTCACAGGCTTTATTTGCCGCATATGTACATTAAGACACCATTGGAAACTTCCACCAATGACTATTGAGTTTGCAATATGATAGAATCTATACTACGTCCAAGAAATCTGCCAAATAAAAAAAAAAGAGAGGGGATAAAATCCGAGTAGGAAAATAAATAAAAAGGGGAAGATAAAATCAGGCTTATTTGTTTCTCCAATTACCACACGAATTAGTTTTATCTCCTATAAATAAGATGCCAAGTTCACGAAATCAGCCCTAGTTTTCCTCTCTTGTTCGTGCATCCTTCGTCCCTGATGGCTGCTGCCACGCAGGGGATACATCGGAGGACTTGAATGACGCCGGGCACGTGCCTAAACCGAGAGGAAGAGGAAGAGGAAGAGGAAGAAGAAGACAGTAGTAATAGTTTTTTGGACAGAAACTTCAATGTATAAAATTAGGATAGATTTGTGATAGAATCTTGATTTTAGACTTGAAACATGTAATGATAGATTTCTAGTATTAGTTCTTCGATATATGATGACTCTGGATGTTGGTCGTCGCCAGAAAAGATGAATCCGCCATTGTCACAAGCGTGAAGCTCTGCAACGAAGAAGAACTCGGCCTGGATTGATGACGACTCGGCTCGGGCAGTTCCACGATGAAGTCGCGCTCGACTGCGCCTTCTGTCGAGCGGTCGACCGAATCGTCGAATCGGCCGATCGAGCCACTAAGGACGAACTCGGCCCGGGTATGACCTACACTCGACCCGGGCCATGTCTTGATTTTTCTCCTAATGATGCCCTTACGAACTCGGCCCGAGTTCCGATACCGATCACTTGATTTTTATGATCTTTTGACTCTTGATCCATGTGGTTAATCCTAAACTAAGTATAATGATGATTATGCCTTTCATGTTTCTGATTTACTCTCCATAATCCTATATTGTTATCTTAATTTAAAGTTCTTATGAATATTAATTAAAAAATGCAAGATAAAAGAAGAAAATCATTAAATGGAGAGCTCTTTTATGATGTACTGGTGACGATTAGGTTATGGGCTAACTACGGTCAATTATGAGGCTCTTCTAGTTATGATGATGATGATGGACGAGTTGAGGCAGGCCTCCCCGTGGATTGAAGTATACCCCAAATAAGTAAAAGATGAATAATAAAATGATAATGATAGCAGAACTTGCTTAAGTTCTGTCAAACATAATGTGTGACAGGAACATTAAATGTTTTCGTCACGTGACCTCCGGTCAGAACTTTTGGCCGAAGACAAGAACGTTTCTTTTTTTTACTTTTTATGTCATGTCAGCCTCAACTTTTGACTTTTTTTTCTTTCATCTTTTTTTTAATTATTTTATAATGTATGTATATATAATTTAGTATATATTAATACATTACTAATCATCTTATAAAATAAATTATTAAATGTAATTAATTAAAAATTATGAAATATTTAGTTCTTATAATTAATAAATATTTTATTAATTAAACTATTCAATTATTTTTAAAAAATTACATTATATTTGGACCATAATATGCACGTAAATTATTATATTTGGATATTTATATTTACATAAATTATAACAATAATAATATTTAAAATATTTAATCAAATAAATAAATTAAATAATAATATAATAATTTATGTAAATTATAATATTAATAACATATTCTTATTTATTATCATTTTATATCTCATAAAATAATAAAATATATTCTTAGTTCTTACTTTTTAATCAAACACTTACTAAAATTTATCTATCAAATTAACTTTTTAAATCCCCATCATTACACTTTTTCATTCAAACACCAACCCAAACTTTTTAATTAAATCGATTAGTTCTCGAGAACTTAAAATCCCCAATCCAAACACAGCCCTAGGGTCTCACCTATCATCCAATGACACCAATTAATTGATATTTTATAATAGTTTGAATTTCTATCTAGCCACTTCCAACAACATTTTATACTGTATATATATATAGAGAGAGAGAGAGAGCGCACTTCTACACATAAGTTGTGGTTGGCAAGTCCAAGACTTCCAAAGCCAAATTGGCGACAACAAAATTTATTGTTCCGACCGGGGAAGATCGAAAGGCTCTATAAAAGGAGTGTAACGTTCTGTAATAAAAAAAAGAAAAACTTTTGGAAAAATATAAAAAAAATATATACGTGGAAAGGTGGAGAGAGAAGACATCGTCTTCCTCTCCCCACCTCCACTATTCACCCCGACTGCTATAGTGCCGTGCAAGAAGACTCAGCCACCCCTACTTCTGACGCTTCGATCTTCGCCATTTGACCTCCATTTTTCGCGTGTGAAGTATCATTGGAAAGAGTGTGACGAGATGAATATTTTGATATGAAATAGGAGAGGATCCATTGTGCACGACGCAATAAGCTCTAAACGTGAAGGAAGGGGAAAGTTCGTCGGCGACGTTTCCGACTCCGATTCGTGCCGATCTTTGGAGAATGGTATGGTGTCTTCCTTGGACTATTACATTGTGCCTTCATTTCATACTTCTTGATGATCTTTCTCTTGGAAATTTTTCTTTCATTGTATTTCCTCTCATGTTCGGCGGCAAGTTCCATCGCATCTTTCAAGGTGGTGTAACGACCACTTCTGGCCCAAGGTTGTAATCGGGGATTCAAGTCATTAATGAACTTCTTAGTCCTCCTAATTTCATTTTCATTGAGCTCGCCATAGTTTTCTAGCTTTATATATGTGCTTATGTATTGGTCCACCGTCATGTTGCATTGGACGAGATTGAGAAATTCATTCCTTTTTTTCTTAACATAATCTGGGAAGAAGCGAGCTTCAAACAATTCTACAAAACTTTCCTAGGCAACTTCTTCCTCAGTTTTAAAACTGAACTTCAAGAGAGATTTCCACCATACTTTAGCTTGGTCGCAAAGGTGATGTGTAGCATACATCACCTTACGATTTTCGAGACATGACCTTGAGGATATCTCCTACCTCATCAATCCATGATTCGGCCAACTCTGACTCCCCTTTTCCATCAAACTTTGGAGGTTAAAGCCTTAGAAACCTCTCTATGGGGTAATCCGATTCATTATTTCTTTGAGCATTTTGCGCTGCTCGAATTAATACATCAAGAAAATCATTCCACTCATGTTCCTCATTGGCAATTGCCCGTCTTGGTGGCATCTACATCCACAATCAAATAAACATAGAAACATCATTAGCATGAGTTAAAAATAAGAGAACATGTACGTTTAGGCTCGGTGGCACCTCATGATGATTGCACATGGACCTTACACTTAGAAATTTCACATGGATACTTAGCCAACCTATGACTTATACATCCTAAGACCTAACACATATAAGCCAAACTAGACTCTGATACCAACTGTAATGTCCTCAAATTCAGCTCCAATTTAGTTGCCGAATCCTAAGCGACGTTACTTTCATGACCTAATTACATAAAACATTATAACAAAAAACATAATATAATATAAAACATCAATATCATAAATAGCAGAAGACTTATCACATATAAAATCCCAAGATAATAAACCAGCCCATGGGACAAATAAGCTCTAATATAGACCCAACAATGAATTCATAATACATAATGAGTTCAAGTAAAAGTACATGACTCCAAAAGGCCTATAAGCCATACATAGTGCACTCCTGCAAGAGTTCATCATAATGACATAACATAACATAAAGTAAGATAACTTGGGTCGTATTCCGACCCATCCATGTGAAATATCTCCGTCATGAGTCTCGCGCCGCCAAACCTAAGCCTCGTCCATACCTATACGAATCAATGGGTGCAGGGGATTTCTCTCATTATAGTATGTTGAGGCTCATGCATGCTATGATCTTATAACATAATTACTATATGTTATGGCATATGCATTGCAACATAATGGAACATAACTTTTATGCATGCTATGTGCTACTTATGCACACTATATGGCATACGAGCAAAGTCATTATGGCAAGATAAGATAAACATATAACATTTTCATACTCTGGTAAAGCATATCACAACTTATCATCACTACTAGAAAAACGCTGATTACCAACGGTCTGAACCATCGGAAATTAGCCCGAAAACCGTCGGTAACGCAATTACCGATGTTCAGTTGGAATCGATCCGTTGAAAAAATGCTCGTCGCAAACGGATTTACGACGATTGAAAAAAATCGTCAAAAATATCGACGGTTCTGACTGTCGGAACAGTTCCCGGTGGTTAGAACCGTCGAAATTTTTCGACGGTTGCAACCGCCGGAAAGTCCCCGGCGGTTCGAACCGTCAAAATTTTCGATGGTTGCAACCGCCGGAAAAGGCCGGCGGTCCGAACCGTCGAAATTTTCGACGGTTGCAACCGCCGGAAAAGGCCGGCGGTTTGAGCCATCGCAACTTTTCGACGGTCGCAACTGTCGAAACTTTGGACGGGCATTGCAACCGTCGATCTTTTGATGGTCGCAACCGTCGCAAATAATTTTTTAAATATAAAAAAATTAGCGGTCGGATCCGGCCGCAAGCCGGTCGATCCGGCCGCTGGGGCCGGATCCGCCGCCAGGCGGCCAAATCCGAACGCCCGGCTGGAGGTCGGATCCGGCAGCCTGGAGGCCGGATCCGGCCGCCTGGCGGCTGGATCCGGCCGACAGCGGCCTTTGGCCGGAGAGAGATGCCGACGCGGAACGGGAGAGAGAAAGAGAGAGAGAGACGCCGGTGCGGGAGAGGGTCGCCGGTGCGGGAGAGGGTCGCCGACGTCCGGCGCGGGAGAGGGTGCTCGCGATCGGGAGAGAGAGAGAGGAGAGGAGGGAGAGAGGGAGGAGTGGAGGGAGGAGGGAGAGAGAGAAGAGGGAGGAGGAGAAATATATATAAAGGGAAAAAGTGGAAAGAAAGCGGGAAAAGGAAAAAAAAGCGGGATAACGAAATTTTAATTACCGACGGTTTCGACCGTCGAAAATGTAAATATTAAATATTTTTATAATTACCGACGATTGTGACCGTCGAAAATATATTTAGTTTTATATAATGTTTATTTTTTATTTTACCGACAATTTGAACCGTCGGTAATCGTTACCGACGGTCAAAACCGTCGGTAATTGCGACGGTTTGGACCGTCGCTAGTTATATTAATAAAATACTCTTTATATGATATTATTATACATTTACCGACGGTTACGACCTTCGGAAATTGCGGCGGATTTTGCGACGAATGGATATCCGTCGGAAATATAGACGTTTCTAATCGTCAAAAAATTAAATAATAATATAATAAATTAGATAATTAATTTTTTTCGACGGTCATGACCGTCAGAAAATCCATCGAAAAAATTTAATAATAATATAAAAAATACATAATTTAATTTTTTTTATTTCCGACGGTCGTAACCGTCGGAAAAGTCGTCGGAAATTGCGACGGATTGATATCCGTCAGAAATATCGACGTTCCTAATCGTTGAAAAATTAAATAATAATATAAATTATTTCCGACGGTCATAACCGTCGAAAAATCCGTCGGAAACGGAACCGTCGAAAAATCCGTCGTAAATTGCGATGGATTTAGAATCGTCGGAATTATCCGTCGGAAAATCGCGATTTTCTTGTAGTGCATCATGTCAAGGCATATCATAAGTCATCATTATACTAATGCACATCATGAACTTATTGCCATATTTGTTCATATCATAATGTGACAAGTGGACATTCATTTGCATCCTCACAGGTGCTTACTTCATCTTTATATCATCTTTGTATTTATGCCCTAAGTCATTCATCATTCATCTTTTCATCTTTCATCTTTACTTAGGCAATTTCTTATCTTGTTGATTGAGAAGAGTGATGGCTCATAGGTCATAATCCTCACCCATAAGTGAGATCTTAATCTTTATTCTTAGATGAGATCTTAACCCTCTCCCGTAGGCGATGTCTTAATCCTCATTCGTTAATGAGGTCTTCCCCCACCAGTCGGTGGAGTCTTAGGTAGGGTACACTTTAGTCCCAAGAAAAATGTCACATCTTCATCAATCCGTCTTTTAATTACCTTCATCAATGCATACAATCATTCAATACATGTTGCATATTTTAACCCTATTTAAGATCATACAAACTTCAAACCATGCTAAGTGTGGGCAATACAAACATTACATGTAATATGGAATTGATCACGATCGTACCACTCAGGGTCACGATCGTGCCCTCTCATGGGCACAAGCATGCCTAGTTACTGAACACGAGAATGGCCGTGCTCACATACGTCACGATCGTTCCACAAATATTCTAAGGGATGTAAATCTAGGGCATCATGGTCGTGCGACCATAGGGTCACGGCCGTGACAGAGAACATTGATTCTATTTTTAAGCCGGCATATAGTCGTATGGTCGTCACGGCCGTGCCATAATTTGTCATGGCCATGCCCGAGCTCTGGACAACATTTTCCCTATTTTTTTTCTTTTTTTTTCCATTTTTACACATGAACATTTAAGTAAGTAAGCTTCATTCACATGAAGATTTCAGTGCCTAATAGTCATCACATGATTATAATAATAACACATTTCTAAATTATCAAAACATAGAAATTAGTAGAGGAATTAGCAAATCATTAAGGTTTACAATGAAATTCAGAGTCAAACATGGTAACATGAAACATCTTGCATTGAAGTTACCTTTATCAATAAAAAAGTGGTCTAAATGCCTAAACTATCATGTCTATGACAAATCCTTAATCATACTTTAAGGAGATACTTGTTAGGTCTCCTAACCCTTAATCAAACAAACATCATTAAAAATGAATGGATTTAGGATCCCCTCAACATACCTTAATAGCAATGTCCTAAATTTCTACTTTCTTCCTCTCCTAACCGAGCAACTGCTGTCCATAACTCCTAATGGAGCTTCTACAATGAATGAGAGAGAGAGAGCTGCCATGTTGAGATTAGAGAGGGAGAGGAAGTGCTTACACTAATTTCCTTCTTTCCCTGCTGTTGTCCCCGAATCAAAATGGAATCACTCCAAGATGGTAGATGTTTGAGCTATGGGAAAGAGAATGAGCTAGTGTTAAAGAGTAAATGAAGGGAGCTTACTGTAGCACCATTGGGGTGCCTCTTTACCTTTGCCGAGATGCTATTGGGAGAGAAGAAAGTGGAACTTGGGCTATAGTGCCGATGGAGAGTGAGGTGGAAGTGAGGATTACTGTAGCTTCCTATGGTTTTTGGGGAAACTCTCGGCCAAATGAAAAATAGAAGAAGAGTGAAGAGGTAAATGGATGGTTTATTGTAGCTAAATGCCTATTTAGAGTGCTGCCGACATATATTAAAGTAAGGATGGCGGCTAGCTACAGTAACTATATATATTTTCTTTTCTTTTTTTTTAACTTTCAGGATATTACATGTGTGGTTTATTAATATATACTAGTTTGTGGAGTGATTAATAATCTAGAATTTTCATATTAATACATCTTAATTTTAATCTCATCTGCATGAATATTAATTTGTGGGACTTCAATTTTGATTAAATTTATGATAGTTTGTTTTGCTTGATTAAATAGTAGGATTATCGGTTTGTGAATTGTGTGATTTTAATCTTATAAATTAATAACTTAGAAAAATTTTTAATCAATCTTAAGAACTTTAATTTATCTTTTTCGGTTTACATATTTATCCTTAATTTGTTATCATTCTAAGACCAACTTCAACATCATTATCTTATCTTATTATTTTTAATGTTCATTTTATAATTATAAAATTTATCCTCAAAACCTATGCTTTTCTTCTCTTATTAATTTATAAAATCAAAGATTGAATTAATAATATTATCATGGGTTCGACACTCTTTACTCTATTTATTATATTACTTGAGCGAATAGTGTACTTGCTAGCTATTTTATTTTGCTACATCATTTTACGCATCAAAGTCACAAGAAGAGTAGAGAGAAAGAAGAAAAATTATAGCAATAACTAAAAGATACTGATTTTCTTTGATGCTTGACGTTTCACTTGAGTGCTTGATGAATTCTGGACTCCTTGATCTTCTTCTATAGGTTTCTTAACTTCATTTAGTCATTGGGACTTATTTCCTAATTTGGGGATAAAAAATATGACTATTTTAGTGCATTTTACGTGCTAACTGGTCGATCGTTTTGCCGCACCGATCGACTGGTACACTTTTTTTATGAAAAATATTACCATTGGAGAATTTTGTACTGTCCGGTTGACCAACCGATCGACCGGTACAGTCTCAACATTCTATTTGCTGAAACTGAGTATTTTTTGCATTGACCGATCAACCGGTGTGCCTGACCGATCGACCAGTATTCCAATCGTTAGGTCAATCGCCCTGCACTATTTTGAGTATAATGTTTTGTATAGTTATCCAAATGAGATGATATTTTATTCTATGGAAAGCTAATAGAATTATCTACAATTTTTATATTTATCATTCATACAAAATCTAATGAGATCATAGTTAAATATTCAATCAAAGCTCAGTGCATAAAGTTTTCAATTTTTATTTAAATTTTTTCGACATATAACTCTAATCTTTCGAGATTTGTATCATCAAAAGATAATTATATAGGTCATTAAAACTTTGCTCCAACAAACTAGCTGGGGGATGTTGATCTTGGATTATTTCGGTTCTATGCTTATCTTTATGACTTTCTGCTATTTGAATGGCTTTCAAATGCTCCCCTGTTTTATTCAAATTATCTTATTCTTTGTTCTGTTCAATCTATTGTGATGATTCCACATTTTTATAAAGCTTTGGAATCTATCTTGAATGCAATCCGAGAAGGACTTTCCACACTTTGTCCAACTGAATGCCGAGGGATATAGAGGCTAGACAGAGCTATCTACATGCAGTTCATGAAATTTTTGTTTTGTGTTATTCTTGTGCCTATTATGGTGTTTGCTGAGTTTTAGCTCAAGTGTCGTGTGTTCATTGAGTCTTGTCCCATAGGGATATCTTTACTTCTATATACGTATCGAGAGGTGGGACAAAGGCATAATTATCAAAGACGGATTCATGGACTGTGGTTTTAGGCTGAGTTTGCTCTACTCTTCGCATTTCCTTTTCACCTTTATCCTACTTTTATTGAGTCCATGACATTCTAGCCGAGAGGGAACTTCAATTCTTTATGACTACGGAGGATTCGAGAGGGCACACATTTTGCAAAGCCATCTTTAAAGAGGTCATAGGAGTCTCGATCTTTATCCCTGATTTGGATCTTAATCGTCTGATCTTAATTTGTTTTGCGCAAACCTCGGCCACGGAGGTGCTCACTCGAGAGGGTCATCTTCACAAACTAGAGTTCGACTTAGGTTGAGAGGTCCGATTAAATTTTTAGTTATTTCTTAAATAACCTGGTAGGCCGAGATGGTACAAAACCTAGCTCGATCACTATAGAGAGGATTTGGTTCATTTGCCTGCTCAATGGACACAAGAGTGTTTCTTGAGTTGAGTATTTGATTCTATCACCATGCACAAACTATGTCATTCGTGTGCACGAGAGTGTCGCGAATGAGCTTAGTGATTTCTGTCATGATCTCATACTGATGCACAAGCTGAGGGGTGTTGGAGCAAAGTTTTTATGCCTTATATAATTATATTTTGATGATACAAATCTCGAAAGAATAGAGTTATATTTAAAATGTCAAAATAGTTTAAATAGAAATGAGTTGCTTCATACATTAAACTTTCGATTAATATTTTTCTATGTTCTCAAGAGATTTACATTAAGAGGTGAATAGAAAAGTTATATATAACTTTATATCTTTGTAGAGAATCAAGAATCACCTCATATGTAACCACATAAAAAGTTATGTTTAAACAAGTGAAGGTCGACAAATTCTATTTGAAGTTGATATTTTTATATGCTAAACTTATATTTAATTATTTTATCAATAGATTTGATATAAGAGAACATGAAAGTTGTAAAGAATTATGTTAGCTTTTTATAGAATAAAGAATTATCTCATTTAGATGCTGGTAAGAAAAGTTATGTATAAAAGAGTAAAGGTCTAAAATATTTTATTTAAAATGGATAACTTTTTGCAATGAATTTTGAATTAATATTTGACTATGATATCATTAGATTTTGGATCAATGCTTAATATCAATATTGTAGAGAATTCTATTAGTTTTTCATAAAATAAAAAATCATCACATTTGGATAACTATGCAAAACGCTATGCTTAAAATAGTGCAGAACGATCGATCCGATGGTCGAAGAACCGATCGACCGGTCGGCACACCGATCGACTAATAAATGAAAAAATCACCGAATTTAATCAAACTGAATGCCGAGACCATGATGGTCAAAGCACCGGTCGACCAGCCAGTGCAAAATTCATCAATGATCATATTTTTGAATGGATATGTCTATCAATCACCGGTGGCGCAAAATGATCGACCGGTCAGCGTGCAGAATGCACTATAACGGTCATTGTTTGGCCCCAAAATTAGGAAACAAGTCCTAACGGATAAATGAAGTTAAGAATGTTATAAAAGAGAATCCAAAGGTGTAGGAATGATCAAGACTTCCAAGGAAAAGTGGAAAGAATATTTGAGAAGTCCATTTGAGCTCCAAGTTGTAAATCTTTCATTTCCTTCTCTCTTACTCTTTTGTGAGGTTCCAAATTGTAAAAGAGAGATTGTGGAGTATTCTTGTGATATTATAATACTTGTTTAGCTCCTGAGCGAAAAGATGTTGTGTCTTACCTCTTGAGTGGAGAAAAGACAAGTGAAAACCTACGAGTGAAAGATGTGTGTCTTATCTCTCGAAAAGGAGAAAATGCAAGAATTGTAAAATGTTCCTTCCTTGCCCCATTTGGAACGAAGGAAGAGTGTTAGTAGAATCTTCTGTGATCTCCAGATCGAGAAGTCAGAGCGGGGATATATCAAGGTATGGCCAAATCTTGTCAACAAGCCACCATGTATTTTGTATTTATCCTTCTCTCTATCTATCCTTCCTACTTTATTTTTCATGTGATATGATTGTTATTGTGTGGTTTAAACATTAATGAATAGATTTTAAGCTTCCACGATGATTTTCGTAAAATCGGCATTTTCGATTTAAACACCAATTCACCCATCCTCCCTCTTGGTGCCTTGTGATCCTACAATGGGGTAGTCTACCGTTCACGCAATCCTGGCTACAGAGGTGCTCATCCAAGAGAGTCATGTTCACAAACTGAAGTTCAACTTAGGTCGAGAGGTCAGGTTGAATCTTCAATTATCTTTCAGACTGGTAGGCCGAGACTGCGTGAAACCTAGCTCGATCTTTGTAGAGAGGATTGCTTGAGCTAAGTATTTGATTCCATCAGCATGTTCAAACTGTGCCATTCGTGTGCACGAGAGTGTCGCGGATGAGCTTAGTGATTTATGTCACAATCTCATACTGATGCAAGGGCAGTCTACCATTTTTGTCCTAACTTAATGTCCCGAGAATGTTAATCCGAAGTGAAAACATTCCCCTAGCACTATTGTTTATCTACACTGATCTTTGTGTACTTTTGCATTAAATCCCCATAAAAATTAGTGTAGTTTCATTTGGTGTGATTTTTAGTTTAGTTTATCAAATTTTTTGATTTGAACATCTCTGAACTTAGCTTTTCTATCGAAATAGTTTTCATGGAGTGTGAACTTTTCAAGTTTTGTCTTGTGGATCGACCCTTAAGTATTACATCGATTGTTGTGTGCCCAACCTCGTCGAGTGTGCTAAGTATTTATAAATTTTAAAGCTTATTCGGGTTTTTTATTGTGAAATAAGGGTAATCGCAAATGTAGGGGCACATAGACGTTTAGGGGCAACTGCTCCTTATGCGTAGCCTTTTTACATGGAACACATTATTTTCTATGACTTTAAGCCCTTCACAGCACACGATTTTTGACACTGTATTAGTTTCATTTGGCTAACCATAGTTGATAAGTTTGACAAAAAATTTTGAATAGACTCATTCTATTTCATTAACAACATCTCAAATCTCGATGAAGAGTATGTAATATACTACGTACTTGCTTTAAGGTAATTTCACATGTGATTATGCTAAAAATAGTCTCATACACAACTTACTAGATAAAAAATATTTTTTTTACATCCTCCTTTTTTTTCCTTTTATTCCCTTCTTCATCTAGATTTACATATCTATTTTCAATCATATTTCAAAGGGTTATTTCCATAAACCTCCCTAAACTATCACGATTTTTCGCATTTAATTCTAAACTATGAACTTATTTTTTTTATCCCTAAACTATCATGATTTTTTTACTTTAGTTCTTCCGTCTACATCTGTTACATTTTTCGTTACTTTTTATTTTTTTCATTTATGAAAAGACTGAATTACCCCTCTATCCATAACATATCAAATAATAAATATAAAAAAGAAAAAATGGGAAAAAAAATAGGGTGAAGGTAATTTAGTCTTCTTCATAAAAGACAATTTTTTTTGTTTATCACTTTAATCCTTCCAATAAATTTTTTTTATATTTGTTATTTTATATTTTTCTGGAGGGAGGGGTAATTTAGTCTTTTCATAAATAAAAAAGTAAAACTAACGGAAGACATAACAGAAGTGATGGGAGGACTAAAGTGGAAAAGTCGTGATAGTTTAAGAATCCAAAAAATAAGTTTGTAGTTTAGGATTAGACTTAAAAAATCATGATAGTTTAAAGGAGATTTACGAAAATAATCCTATTTCAAAGGTTTTGTGAAAACTTACACTACGACCATTCATAAGTCATATTTTACTCAACTTTCTTGCTTGTTGGAGCACTAATTAATTGCAGTTACTAGCAACTTCAGAATTCGCACATGGTGTCTTTTCCTTTTCAAATATTTCGAATTTTGAAACATGCTCTCATACCAAAATTATTAGATATTAAAATTTAAATAGGAAAACAATTCAACATAAAAATAGAGTTATTTAGGAATAATTTCAAGAAAATAAAATATCACTATATATAACTTAAAAATGCGCAAAAGGGGAATATGAAAATAATGCCTAAAACAGGGGGCCCGAGTTATCAGTGAGATACCACTCTGGAAGAGCTAAAATTCTAACTCACCTATATCACTAAAAATATTACATCATAACACATAATCATAACTATCACATCACTACCACTAACTCCATGTTAGTTAATTTTTTTCCCATATAAAAAATGACGTGGATAATATTTGTGAATCATATTTCAAAACAATTGTACTAGCTCAAAATGCATATGGCTTGAAACACAGTTTCACGGCCATACAAGACTACAAATAGTGAATAAAAGGTGACTATGAGTAGAAAAGGCCGTGCTTTTCTCGTTCACAAAAGCAAAAAAAAGAGTCTTGCAGAATTTCACCCATATCTAAAAAATCAACTCACTCATATGAGCTAAAACAGGAAGATTGCAATTAATGAGCATGGTAATTCATGGTATTAAGTTAGTCAACAACCTTTTGAAATTAATTAAATGAGTTCTCATCACGGTCAACAGAATTATATAATTACATTCATATTTACTGCAATAATCACATTGCATCTTAAATTTTATTCCTGGCATGTATTTCTATCTTTTTAAATAAAAATGTAAGCAACCATATTCATTGCTTTTTAAGTGGCATTATTTCAATCTTTAACTTGCTTTCCTTTCTAGTTTTTGAGTTATTATAGTGGATTCAAGAGCTTTTTTATTCTAATTTATTTTTCATCCTATTTATTGCTATAAGAAATATGGACACAATTGTTGCACTAAATTTTCCTGGTATCCGACAAGTATGGGCCTGACTTAGCCATTTTTTTTTAAAGTACTAACATGGACCATGTGCATCCAATATAGTGCATGCAACATTGATGACGAGACAAGTACCGGATACGTTATTTATCTCAAGGATTCTTTTCGTCGACTCCTCTTGAATTACGAACTCTTTTCGGATCCACTCATGATTTTTGAATATTTTGCTAACCCTCCAACTATATCATCTTTTTTCATTTAAATCAATCTATCAATCTTTTTCACTTAAGTCTATCCGTCAATTTTTCTTAATTTTTTCGTTAATTTTTATTTTTTTATTTATAAAATGATCAAGTTACCCTTAAAATTTAAAATAATATAAATAGTAAATATAGGAGGGTAATTTGGTTATTTTTACCCTCTGGCATTCTTAGCTAAGTAATTTTTTTTTTATTTTTATAATATATTATTTTATATTTTTTAATATTAGAGGGAAAGATAATTTGATTATTTCATAAATAAAAAAATAAAAATTAACGAAAAAATTGACGAAAGTTGATAGATGAATTTAAGTGAAAAAAGATTATATAATTTAAGAGGATTAGCGAAATATTGGATAAATATGAGTAGACTTAAAAAAGATTCATAATTTAACAGATCAATGAAAAAAACTCTTTTCCCCGTGCACCAACACGGATCTCAAAGTGCTGGCACGATCCACACAACACTAGACAAGTCCATGACACGTATTTTCTCCAGATATCAACACAGACCGCACACCACCAAAGTCCACCATCACGGCTCACTCGAGCGGATGTCACAACATAGCACAGGTGCTGCCATATCTGATGAGGCGCATAGTCCGTGTTGACAAATCACGGGCCATGTGGACATTTGAATGAAAATTTCAAACGCTTGCATAGTTCTTTCAAATGTCTACGCGGCTTGCACAAATGATACACCGCCTGTGTTACACTTTGAATGAAAAAACGACACAAGACCCGACGCCAACCGAACATCACGCGACATGAATTTAAAATGGACCATGCTAGTGTCCCGGAAGCTTCTTCCCGGAGCACGTCGAGTTATTTTATTATGTATTTTTCTTTACAACTCATTTTTGTACTTAGTTTATTTTCTAAGTGTGATGGTGGCAGTTTTATAATTTGCACTTCAGAAAAGTACATCCCCGGAGATGGTCCTCCACATCACACGTCGTAATTCTATCACCTGAAACGGTGGTATAGTAAGGGAGACCCGCTAGTCCTCCCCCGAAGCGTTGTAATCATTCCTATTTACTCAACAAAGATTTCAAGCTTCCCTAAATCTAGCATCGTGCCTCAAGCGTGGGGTGACAACCTACAAAAGAGCGTCCTAAGCAATCGAGCGTTATGTCGAGGTGCCCGTTTGTTCACAAACGTCTCCACCGAAGAAGCGTCCGCTCGGAACCGTGCGTTCCAAAAGTTGTGGCATACAAAAAGTGACATAAGCAAGCTTCCACAAAACGCTCAAAAGAGCTTGCCTAGACGTTCGGCACGTCTAGGCGCCGCACGGGTAGGACGAGCGAAAAACGACCCCGTGACAAGTTAGTATCAAAGCAGCGTTTCTGGGACCGCTCAAGTTGGCGTTAGGCGATCAAGGTGAAATGACGTCGAACTCGGAGATGACGAATGAACCCGTTGCACTGGAGAAGGGCCGCCAGTATCGAGGGCACGCCCGCTCGAAGGACACCATGTCCGCGTTCGAGCAACGTCTCGGCCAATTCCAATTGGACGTGGGTGAGATGCAAGACCAACTCGCAACACACGAGCGGGAGTTGGAGAAGACCGTGGATCTTGCCACGGTGCGGGAAGAGATGGCGCCGTTGTATACGTGTCTCGAGTCCATGGAAGCGACAATCATGGACATGCGGGAGACCTTGGACAATGGTCTCTCAAACATGCGATTCGAAATGGAGCAAGAGTTCCAGACCTTCCGGAAGGAGCTCAAGCGACGCTATGGAGATGACAAGAATTGATGTGCGAAACCCGATGCCCTACAAAGGCGAGCGGTTGGCAAGGGAGATCAACGACTTCCTGTGGAACGTCCGAAGGTACATGGAGGTCTTGGACGTGACGTCCGAAGTGAGGATGGTGAAGACCGCATCCTTCTACTTGCAAGATGCGGCGAGTCTATGGTGGCGGTGCCATTGCGACGACGTGGAGCGTGGCATTATGGATCCCATTGAGAGGTGGGACGACTTCAAGAGGCAGCTTACCAACTACTTCTGCCCTGCCAAGTCGGAACTGGAAGCCAAGATTCCGTTGTTCAACATTTGCCAGAAGGGCACGTTGAAGGAGTACGTGAAAGAGTTCACCGAGCTCCGCCTACAGAATTCCCAAGTGGACGAAGACACGTTGTTGGCGGTCTTCGTGAAGGGTTTGAAGCCATGGGCTAGGACGGAGTTGGAGCGACGAGATTGCCCCAACCTCCGCTCGCTAGTCGCCGCTGCTGAATCGCTCGTGGAGTACGCCAAAGCGAGCACTCCACCATCAAAGTCCTCGGGCAAGAGCAATGGTGGGGGAGAGAAGTCCAAATCACAAGGAGGCAAGTCGCACTATCAGGACAAAGGCAAGGGACACCAAGACGGGAATTCCAACAATGGAAGATTCAAAAGGGACGGAAAGCCGCCAAAGCCTTGCTACATTTGCAAGGGTCCACATTGGACGAGCGATTGTCCGCAAAAGGCGACAGTCAACGCAATGTATTGCCCCGACGAAAAGGAAAAAGAGAAGGAGGAGGCATGTATCAGCTCGATGCACGTCCTCAGCACCATCAACGCCCCGAAGGGCCCTTCATCGGCTGCGCGACTTTATGCAGATATTGAGTTGAACGGACAAGTCTTCGACGCCCTCATTGACACGAGAGCATCGGAGTTGTTCGTATCAGAAGTGACCGCCAAGAAGGTAAAGCTGCCACTCCAGAAGACTAACGCCACGTTCAAGACGGTGAACGCGAAGTCTATCTCGACCACAGAAATTTCTCCTGGAGTGAAGGTTCGCATCGGCAAGTGGTCGGGAAGCTTCGACGTGACGGTGGCACCAGTGGATGACTAAGAAGTGGTGGCGGACATATCTTTTCTGCGACACATTGCTGCATGTGTCATCCCGCTCACCAATTCGATGGTCATCTTCGATTCCAAGGGACCTTACAACGTCCCTGTGAGGTCAGGCGGAGACCTCAAACAGAAGACCCTCTCCGCCATGCAAGTGGCGAAGGAGTTGCGCAAACAAGAGCACACCTTCCTGACGACCGCCATCTTGGAAGATCCGGGGCCTTCCACTCCAACACCTCCCAAAGTCCTTGAAACCCTTGAAGATTTTGTGGACGTCATGCTCCCGGAACTCCCAAGGCGGTTACCTCCGAAGCGTGAAGTGGACCATGTCATCGACTTGGTCCCAGGATCTAAAGCCCCACATGGAGTCCCCTATCGGCTCGTCCCTCCAGAACTCGCAGAACTCCGTAAGTAACTCACCGAACTATTGGATGCAGGATATGTTCGGCCTTCAAAATCTCCATATGGCGCCCCGGTTCTCTTCCAGAAGAAGCATGATGGTTCCCTCCGGATGTGCATCGACTACCGGGCGCTCAACAAGCTTACGGTGAAGAACAAGTACCCCATACCCTTGGTGGCGGATTTGTTCGACCAACTTGGCGGTGCAAGATGGTTCACCAAGTTGGACCTTCGTTCGGGCTATTGGCAAGTCCGGATCGCGGAGGAGGATGTGCAGAAGACGGCGTGCGTCACAAGATACGGCTCCTACGAGTTCCTCGTGATGCCGTTCGGCCTCACCAACGCCCCGGCGACCTTCTATACTATCATGAATAAGGTATTGCAGCCATTCCTTGACAGGTTCGTGGTTGTGTACCTCGACGATATTATGATCTACAGCCGCACCTTGGAGGAGCATATCGAGCACATTCGGCAAGTGTTCGAGGTGTTGCGGCAGAACGAGCTCTACGTCAAGCGGGAGAAGTGTGCCTTCGCTCAACCGGAAGTACACTTCTTGGGACATGTCGTCGGAAGTGGGAAGTTGAAGATGGATGGCACGAAGATTCGGGCCATCGTGGAGTGGGAACCGCCCAAGCGGGTTCCCGACATGCGTTCGTTCCTTGGCCTGACGAACTACTATAGGCGGTTCGTCAAGGGGTATTCACATGTGACGACCCCTTTGACGAATCTCCTCCGGAAGAATGTGAAGTGGGAGTGGACGCCGACATGTCAGGAAGCGTTCGACACCCTCAAGAGGGCCATGACGGAGGAACCGGTGCTCGTCCTGCTAGACCACACCAAGTCCTACGAGGTACAGACAGATGCTTCTGACTATGCCATTGGAGGAGTTCTTATGCAGGAGGGGCATCCCGTGGCGTTCGAGAGTCGCAAACTCAACGACACGGAGCGGCGCTACGCTGTTCTGGAGAAGAAGATGACCGCGGTGATTCACTGCCTTAGAACATGGCGGCACTACCTTCTCGGGTCGTAATTTCACATCAAGACGGACAACGTCGCAACAAGTTACTTCGAGACACAGAAGAAGCTCTCGCCGAAGCAAGCAAGATGGCAATATTTCATGGCGGAATTCGACTATGTCCTGGAGTACAAACCTGGCAAGACGAATGTCGTTGCCGACGCCCTCAGCCGACGCGCGGAATTGGCGGCCATGAGCTCCTCTCAGGCCGACCTCATCGAGAGGATCAAGAAGGGATTGGAGTCAGATCCCATGGCAAAGAACTTGTTCGAGCAGGCGAAGGAGGGCAAGACACGCCGCTTTTGGGTGGAAGATGGGCTGATCTTCACCAAGGAACGTCGCATATACGTTCCACTCTTCGACAACTTGCGGCGCACTATCATGCAAGAGTGCCATGACTCCAAGTGGGCAGGACATCCGGGCATCCGCCGCACTTTGGCACTCATCGAAGACAACTACTTCTGGCCAAGGATGGAGGACGACATTGAAGCCTTCGTGAAGACATGCCTTGTTTGCCAGCAAGACAAGAATCTCAATCAAGCGTCCGGCGGACTTCTGGAACCCCTGCCTATCCCAGAGCGTCCATGGAAGGATGTCTCCATGGACTTCATCACGGGCCTGCCCAAGTCCGAAGGGGCAGGTACCATCATGGTGGTCGTCGATCGGTTCTTCAAGTATGCCATCTTCGCCGCCGGCTCCGCAAGTTGTCCTGCTACTGAAGCTGCGAAGTTATTCATGAAGCATGTAGTGAAGTATTGGAGCCTACCACAAAGCATCATCAGCGATCGGGATGGGCGATTCGTTGGCAACTTCTGGAAGGAATTGTTCAAGATGATGGGCTCCAACCTGCATTTCTCGACATCACTTCATCCTCAAACCGACGGCCAAACTGAGAGGGTGAATTGTTTTCTAGAGATCTACTTGCGGCACTATGTGAGTGCCAATCAGAAGGACTGGACGAAGCTACTCGACATCGCACAATTCTCCTACAACCTGCAACGAAACGAGTCGACCAATCGGAATCCCTTCGAGATAGTGATGGGGCAGCAACCTCTAACGCCCCAGGCCGTCGCCACTTCTTATGGTGGCAAAGTCCCCGCCGCTCACCGCATGGAGAGGAAATGGCATGAGCAGAACGACATGGTGAGAGCATGTTTGCACAAGGCATCGAAGCGCATGAAGAAGTGGGCGGACACCGCCCGACGGGACGTCAACTTTGAAGTCGGAGACTTGGTCCTGGTGAAGCTGGTCTAGCATCTTCGGCTAAGTGGGAAGAATCTGCACAAGGGTATCGTTAGGCGTTACGAGGGCCCCTTCAAGATCCTGAAGAAGGTAGGCAAGGTGGCCTACAAGTTGGAGCTCCCGCCTCAGATGCAACAATACCCCGTCTTCCATGTCAGCCTGCTCAAGCCTTTCGTTGAAGACACTGAGGATCTCGGGAGTGGGGTTTCAGACCGCGCCCCGTCGGCCATCTGTCAGCAGTTTACTGATCAAGTTGAAGAAGTACTCGCCGTCTGTACGAAGAATCGGAAGAAAGAGTATCTTATTCGATGGAGCGGAAGACCGGACGCCGACATAAGTTAGGAGACAGCCGAAGACTTGTGGCAGTTCAAGCAGAAGATTGAAGAATTCCAAGCCGCAGCTCCAAGGACGTCGCTAACTTGAGTGGGGGAGAATGTCCCGGGGGCTTCTCCCCGGGGCACGTCGAGTTATCTTACCATGTATTTTCCTTTTCAACTCACTTTTGTACTTAGTTTATTTTCTAAGTGTGATGGTGGCAGTTTTGTAATTTCCACTCCAGAAAAGTGCACCCCCGGAGATGGTCCTCCACATCACACGTCGTAATTCTACCACCCGAAACGGTGGTATAGTAGGGGAGACCCGCTAGTCCTCCCCCGAAGCGTTGTAATCATTCCTATTTACTCAACAAAGATTTCAAGCTTCCCTAAATCTAGCATCGTCCTCAAGCGTGGGGTGGCAACCCACAAAAGAGCGTCCCAAAGCGTCCCAAGCGATCGATCGTTACGCCGAGGTGCCCGTTTGTTCACAAACGCCTCCACCGAAGAAGCGTCCGCTCGGATCGTGCGTCCCAAAAGTTGTGGCATACAAAAAATGGCATAAGCAAGCTTCCGCAAAGCACTCAAAAGAGCTTGCCTAGACGTTGGGCACGTCTAGGCGCCGCACGGGTCGGACGAGCGAAAAATGACCCCGTGACACTAGCACACCACACCGGAGTCCAACATGAATTGATTGGGCACAACCTGACTCTATCTTTATAAGTCTCCCCTATGTAGTGGAAGATAATGTATATATATTCTATTACTCATATGTGATCTTTATCAAGTAGATTGTAATAATTGAGTTTTGAACATAAAAACTATTTAAGTTAATAAATAAAAAATTGTGAATATATAGGTTACAAAATAAAAGAATGAATATTCTAAGTTGTGATTCTATGTATCTTATAAAAAAATTATAATAAGTTGGATTGTATGACAATTTTGAAGGCAAGACTCGACAAATGCAAAAGAAAAAACAAATTGAAGAATTATGACTCAGAACAACTGAGACGAGATTTACGAAAAAACAAAGTAAAATATAGAAAAGAGAAAGTCCGATAAGAAGATTATCATTAATGAGGGTAAGCTGATGGCAATGAGATAGTGATGATCACATGAGAATAAATCAATACAAAAATAAATTATAATGTTGAACTAGTTGTAATGAGACTAAGAATGAAGCAATTATAAGGTTGAACTAGTTGTGACAAAATTAATTTCTTAAGAGAAATAATAATATTTTTATTAGAGGAATGGAAAGATCCAATTATTAGGATAGGAATAATATTTTTACGGACAAACATATAATTAACTTTAAATCCAAGCTTATTTTATCATTTTTTTTACTCTAAGAGTCTATTAGTAGACTCGCGTGTGTCAACTGAGTTTAAAGAGTTGATTCGCGAATCAATCCTTTTTTATTTTCATAAGAGTTGACTCAAATTTGGACTGTAACCTTGTAAACTCTTATGAGTTTAAGAGTTTGGCTTGTGATATTAACAACCTTTTAACAACATTGGTTATAAAAGTCACAATATGATTATCAATTAGTTAATTATCTATTACTTATTCTTTAACCATATGAGTTGCAATACAATTTGAAGTTATTCATACGAACCATAAAGTTAGTGCCGAGAGCTCTCATTTATTAAGGAAGCATCATACCGCGTGAGACCAATCAACCATAAAGGTCGTATTCCGCGAAACATGATAACCCATAATTTACATCTTTTATCTCAATCATCTATGAGGTTCATCTTTAATAATTTTGCTTAGTTTAAATAAGACTCAATTATCAATACTATAATCAATGATATGATCAGATATGATGAGAGTCAATCAGATATAATAACTACGTGATCAGGATCAATAAATAATAAGGTCAATAGAGATGATAGGGTGTAATGATAACAAGATAATCAAATATGATGACAATACGATCACGTATAATCATACTGAAATCAAAGATGATAATCAAATGATCAACAGTGATTAACAATGATAATTATCCAAGAAAGTATAAATCAATGCATAAAAACATGTTTTCTAACCCCAGAACTTGGCCTACGTCATGTGGAACCCGCGCCACGTTCTGGGGAGTCCGAATTTGCCTCGACCCGATGGTATCGGGGCTGGGGATAACTTGATTTTGGGCCGAGTTAGCTTCTTGTCGGGTTCTCTATTTCTTGGATCCCGGGCCGGGTGTAAGGTTCCAGGAACTTGGTCCAGTACTATTTCGATTCAGTTCAGGATTTGTGGAAATCGGGCAGGGCAGGTTCTCCTATTGTCTGGAAATTATGTTCCGACGCAAGTTTCTGACTGTTTTAACTAGTCCAATTCTATTCTAATCAATACATAATCCAAATCAACGTAATCTCGGTATGAGGGAGAAGAGGCCAAGGTTCCATGTCACAAAAATCCGCTTACACGGGGATCCTCTACGTACCTAAAGTTGATTAAAAATTAACTGAACCTTTTAATTGTCCTAGCTGCATGAACATCAAACTTTGACCGACGATTTCTCTCGATGAATGTCTAGAAACCCGCAACAACACTTGGTTGTCGATCTGATCCTATGTAAGGGCTTCGAAATGCCCCATCGGTTGCGCTCTGGAATTTCAATTTGACTGCTAATCCTTTCCAACCTCCTTTTAGGCCCTATTTATTATTTCTTACAAGATTTTTTTTACTCCTATTGGGCCTTGGACTAATTCTCAATTAATCATGATCATCCATCACTAATCATCCTTTGTTAAATATTTAGATTTAATTAAATTCAAAGTTATATTATTTTCGTAACCATACTTATCTCAAATCCATAATTTTTGTCAATCAAATTCTATCTTAATCCAACGTCACTCAAACTCCTCTTTACATCTTAACTCTAATAAATAACTTCTTTCAGTCAAACTTTATTTTTATTTTATCATTTTATTTCATTATTTTCTCTAATTTTTAGAATTAATTAATATAATAATATCTAATCATCTAATTTTTGGATAAAAGTAATAATCAATATTACTATAATGGCCTAAATATTTTGAATCCATAAGACTCAATCCTATCATATTTTGAAGTCCTATATCCGTTAAACATTCTTTTGGATCTCAAATCAAATTGAAATCCCTAATTCTTATATAATTACAATTCTTACTCCCAATAGAATTTAATATTTTTTCCTTTCTAACCATACTTTTAATTATACTATGATTCTAATTTCTTTTCAAATTATCATTGATCTTTCTCAAATTCTCTCTCAATTCCTTTTCATTCATTAATATTTCCAATTCAATTGACAAATTACTTTATTTGTCCTTATCGATTAGGGTGTTACAGTAACAATCACCTATGATGCAATTTTTTCGAATATAAACTCTGATAAACGTAGTGATTTTGAGAATCAAATTCGAGGTTATTAACTCCTGGCGATCTAGGATGCATTCCGATATCCAATTGAACTATCTTTGATTTTTCTTTACCTTGGATATCAACGCATGTAGAACTCTCCTATTACAGCATAGACACATCATACATCTTCACGTGTTCGCAAAGATTGGTTAGCTTCTGTTACTATATTACTTAAACATATGCTATATATAAAATATACATGATATCTTGCACACATTCCAACTTTTGTACTTTTTCATTTACAATGGAGGTTCTTCGTTTTACTTCTAAATTAATTAGAGAACTTTACCCCTCAGGCTTTACTAATAAACTCCCAAATAAAGAAATTTAAGATCTATCTTAAAAGTTCAAATGGAGAGTCAAATGAATAATTTATTCCTATATAAACATATTTAATATTCAAAAGTATGCAGGCACACATTATTCTATCATCCACCGACACCAATTAATCGATATTATCGTTGATTGGATTTCTATCCAATCACTTCCAATAGCATTTTCATTATATAGTGGATTAGTATGTCTAAATGAACCTAAACATAAAAAATATTATTGACCTATCAATTTAGATTAACCTCAAGTTCAATACTATGCGTAATGCCCCCAAGTCGATCCACGCCATGTGGCAAAGATCACCCTAGAAATGCTATGAACACTATAACTTTGACTAACTATTTGACTAAAACTTGTCAACAATTGTGACAACCCAGTTGAGGAAAAATAGATGAATCAATAGAAAAAAAGATAGAAGAGCTATAAAGTGTGAAAGTTTAAGAGCCACTACAAGTTCTCTAATAGCACACTTCAAAATTATTGCATCATGATTCTAATAGAACATAAGGAAAGGTACATAGGTACCTAAGTTCATGAGCTTTGCCATCATCGGAGCATCATCGCAGCATACCACTTCATCCACTCTTACTGACATGTGAATCAACACAAGGAAAATAATTCTACCGTGAACTTTACATCTCAAGTGGAAAAACAATAACAATATACAATAAATAATATTCAATTAGAATAAATCTAGAAATTCATATAAAAAATGTACCTTCGCTTAGGATGAGAGCAAAAGGTCCATAACATAAATCGATCAGTATAGTCATTAATGAACATGTAACAATGAATTATATGGTAACAATAATATGATAATTAATAACAATGATATGATGAATCTATAACATATTCGGTAACAATGATTCAATATCGATAATAATAATTCGATAATGGTAACAATGATTCGGTAACGATAACAGTGATTCAGTAGCGGTAACTATGGTTCGATACTTTATTCATTAACAATGCTTCAATGACTTTGTTTAATGATTGTGTTTAACAAATAGGTGAGGACGGGCTCTTGATTAATTATGGGTGTGTCGAGGAAACAATACGATAGCGTGTCGGTGGTCATTGAGTAATCAAGCAATGACAAGTGCCCTCGAAAGAGGGAAGGAAAGACCCTTAATGATAATGCATTTGGCTTGGATTGGCGACCCGATGTTTATACTATTATTATCTTGATAATCTTTACATTACTATTATTATTAAGTGTCATTTATGTTTCAATCATGAGCAAGCAATTTCCATGATATCACTAAATCCTGAGTTCAATGAATAATCAAATCAAAGAAATCATATAATCAAATATCCAGATGAAGGAGAATCATGTCAGAATTTGGGTTAGGCGAGAAGGAAGTCTACATAAAAGATGGAGCTTTAAAAAAGTGAACGGAAGTTTCAGCTGTTGGGCAGAACTCGGGTTGGGTCCATGATGAATTTGGGCTGGGCTCGAAAAAAATTCGTGAGCAACTGAGGGTTGAATCCGAGCCAGATCTAAAGACACTCGGGCCGAGTGATTACCTGTCTAGAGGCTTTACAATTAGGCGTCTTCTAACTCGGGCCACAAACTGGGCTGGGTTTCGGAGACGTGGATCTGGTGCAGTACGACCTAGTCAGGTTTCGTGATGAACCCGAGTCAAGTTCTCAAGATGCGCAGATCGATGTAAGTTTTTCTGCTTTCATCAATATTTTATCCTAACATAGCAATCGAAATACATATTACAAACATGTTTTCATATATAGACCAAACAGTAATTCTAGGCATAAAAATTATCCATACAGAACATGGAATCAAAAAGAAAGAAAGGCAGAACAGTTAAAAACACAATAAAGGCATACAGATAACATTATCTAATCTGTGGACATGAACATAATATTTTTCCGTTCTCTGGTATCGGTAGATCTACTATGCTTACCATATGAACAACAATGCTTAACATGCATACACTTGATATAACTAAAAATCGTGCAAACAACCAACACAAAATGCCTACATTCAACTACTTCAGCCCTTAGAACATTTCGAACAGCAAGGGAAAATAGGAGTTTTTCTGTTGATCAGATTCCAGGATTTATTCATATTGAAGACATTCAAGGTGATTTCTGTTTCACCCACTTGATATGCAGTTTTACTGAGAGTTCTACCGATTAATCCCTTTGCCGGCGGTCTCCTGATAGTGCATCCGTTGATATGGCCAATAGATGAGGTCGTGAGAGGGAGAAAGGGGAAGAAAAATGTGAGAAAGAAGAGAGAGTCCTTACCCCTTTTTCTGTCTCTAAAAATTCAAAATTAATGGCCAGATTAGAGGGGTTGTAAGGAGGTAAATGAGGGTTTTAAGTTTTAACCTCAGGATTTGTTGGAATCTTGTTTTTAATGGGGTCGTGATCTTCTCCAGGTTGTTACCAACATCCGATGGTTTATTGTTTTATCTTCTTCTCTTTTTTCTTCTCTTGTTGTTACACTATGATTAGTCTATGAACTATGAAGCAATCAACATTTACTATCATAAGTTTGTAGCGTTAAACTTACGAATTACAGATGCTTGGGAGGATGCAAAGATTGCGCATTGTAACCTTGCACGCATGTGTTAAAATCCAGTGCATGGAACTGGCTGGGGATGTTTGAACGTGGACGGCGAAGTCCAGTAAATAACAAAACAAATCATTGAATAAAGGACATGCGAAGCCATTTCAATGTTCAAATTCCATGAACAAAACAACATAATTAATGTTGATGAGAGAGAGAGGGAGAGAGAACCGTATCTTCTGGTAACCGGGAGATTACTTGGAATAAGCTAAGCCGCGTGTTGTTGATAGCTGGCGAACCTTGACATATTTCGCTTTTAGCGTTTTGTGGGAGACCAAGACTTCCACAGCGAAATTTATTGTTTCGGCACGGGCAGATGGGAGATCCCTTATAAAAGGAGGAAGACGCGTCATGGATTTTACCCATAGCCATAAGCATTGATTGCCAATGCAAGTGTATGGCTATTGAGAGTATTCATGGCCAACCAAAGCCTTCTATCCATGCTTGGCATTTCATCAGTGCTTGCTTTAGTTATCTCGGCATTCCCAACAGGTAATATATGTTTCTTCTCTCTATCTCACATGATTAACTAAGTTATATATGTTTGAGTGACCAAATCAAAGTTCATATACAGATCCGAATGTACTGAATGCGAGTTTAGCTTTTTCTGTAATTTACTTTCTTATGTATATATTAGATCATGATCGTTGCAAACCTTGTAGCAATAATAATAAAAGCAATATCCAATCATCCTAATGAGCTTGGAGGGGATTGCTCAAAAAGAGTTTGCATGTCCATAGAAATAAAGAAAAGGTGTTGTGTATTATCATCTAAAAGGACATGCGAAGCCATTTCGATGTTAAACTTCATAAATAAAACAACACAATTTTGATGTGTGTGTGAGAGAGAGAGAGGAGGGAGAGAACCGTGTCTAAAGGTCACAGGGAGGTCACTTGGAATTAGCTAAGCCGCGTATAGCAAGTCCATGTGCCCGATGACTGGTTGTTGATGGCTGGCAAAACCTTGACCTATGTTCTTCAGAAATGTCGCTTTTAGCGTTTTATGAGAGGCCAAGACTTCCAAGGCCAATTTGACCACAGCAAAATTTATTGCTCCGGCACGGGCAGATGGGAGAGCCCTTATAAAAGGAGGAAGACGCGGCATGGATTTTACCCACAGCCATGAGCATTAATTGCCAATGCAAGTGTATGTCTATTGAGAGCATCCATGCTTGGCATTTCATTGCTTGCTTTAATTATCTCGGCATTACCAACAGGTAATATATGTTTCTTCTCTCTATCTCTCATTATTAACAAAGTTATATATGTTTGAGTGACCAAATCAAAGTTCGCATACAGATCCAAATGTATTGAATGCGATTTTACGTACCTTTTTCTGTTATTTACGTTCTTATTTGTGTATTAGATCATGAGCGTTGCCAACCTTGTAACAATAATGTTAATAAAAAGGATTATTTCTATAAATTTTTTTTAAAACTATCCTGACTTTTTGCATTTAACTTCAAATTACGTATTCCTAAACTATCACTTTTTCACTTCAATCTTTTCATCCACTTCTTTTACTTTTTTTCAAACTAAATTAACCCTCGTCACATAATACATCAAATAACAAATATAAAAAAATAAAAAAGAAGAAAGAAATTCCAGCGAAAGTCGATCTGCTCTGCCAGCGAGAGCTGCGGCAAAGGGAGGCTGCTTTGCCTTGTGGGCGGACGTCGTGAAAAGCTGTGCGCCGCACGGGCGAGCGGGGGGAGGGTCGCAAAAAGCTGAGCGCCGCTGGAGGGGAGGTGGGGTGGGGGCACACATGCTGGGGCGGAGAAGTAAAAGTTGTCAAGGTGAAGGGGGGCTACTTCGTCAGCTGGCGGGCAGGGGAAGGGGTTGCGAAAAGCTGCGCGTCCCACGGGGCTAGGGGGTCGGCTGCTTCAGTCGGTGCGGGAGAAGGAGCGGGATTGACAGGGCAGATGGGGTTGCTTCACCAGCAAGCGGACGAGGGAGGGGTCGCGAAAAGCTGCACACCGTGTGGGGGATTCGCCCGGGGGGTCCCCCTTTTCCCTATGCGCGCCAGCACATCTCCCCCTTTCCCCTTGCGCTTTCCCTGCGCTGATGCGCGCAAGGGTAAAGAGGGAGGGAGGGGGTACCCCCTGCTGCGACCTTCCGACGAAGCACTTCAGGTAGTAGCATTGTCTTTCTTCAGGAGGATATCGTTGTTGCCGACATGGTGAGGAGGATTAAGGGGTAACTTCGCCTTTTATAAATGAGAAAAAAGTAAAAATAACATAAAACTCAAAACTCAACGGAAGCAAACAGAATGATTAAATCAAAAATGATAGTTTAAAGATAAAAAAATAAATTTATAGTTTAAAATTAGGTGTAAAAATCATGATAATTTAAGAAAATTTATAAAAATAGCCCTAATAAAAATAATATTCAATATCATAATGAGCTTGGAGGGGAATTGATAAAATAACGAGTATAAATGTCCATAAAAATAAAGAACAGGTGTCGTGCATAATCATCTAAAAGCACATATTGATATATTGGTTATATAATACTTTGCAATATAGGAGTATTAATATGCATACAAAATTATGATATACACAGAGTGCATACTCTCGCTTGGTGGGACACATACCAAAATATCCCACTTAAATTATTAGCCCCATAATTTCAATGAGTGTGTATGCACGGTGCCTAAAAGAAAGTTGTAATTACAGTTTTATTTAGGGCTCACCAAACTCGGGACTGGGTCCGGGTCTAAGCGATCCGGATTATGCCGGGTCAAAAATTTTTCGGCCCGGTACCGGACCTGAGCTCGGCCGGATTCGGTTCCGGATTAGATCCGACAATCCGGGAATGCCACCGGGTTTGCGGCCGAGAATCATCGAGAAAGAAGAATGACGTCCGGGGGCCGATTCGACGCCGGATCTGGCCACTGGCGGCCGTGTCGCCAGGCGGCCAAATCCGGCCGCCAGAGGCCAGATCGGCCGTCAAGCGACCAGATCCGACCGCCAGGCCTAGACCGCGACGCCTGACGGCCGGATCCGGCCGCTAGGCCCCAGATCGCGGTGCCTAGCAGTCGGATCGGCCGCTAGGCCCCAGATCGCGGGGCCTGGCGGTCGATCCAAGCGCCAGATCCGGCGCCTGGCGGCCGATCCGGCCGTCTGGCGCCGGATCGCGACCCTCCTAGCGGCTGAGTAGAGAGAGAGGGAAAGTCGGGAGAGGATGGTCGGCCGGAGTCGTCGTCGTTGCCGCTGCCCCCATCGCCGTGAGAGAGATGGGAGGCAGAGGGCGAGAGACAGAGAGAGATGGGAGAGCGAAGGTGAGAGGGTGAAATGAAGTGGAACGTGTTTATATATTGAACAACTAATCCGAGTCGGGTCCGGTTCAAGTATGGGGATGGCAAAACCGATTCTGATCCGAAGCCCGCCGGGTTCCGAGTTATTTTTTCTATTTTCGGGTCGGTGCGGTCTCGTGCTCAGCCCTAGTTTTATTCTTAGCATAAGAAATTAAAAAGTTCGTAAATTTTTATAAAATATTGTTTATTATTTAAATCATTTTTAGTATTATCAATCATCCTCTAAGCTAATAGTAAAAAATAAAAATTATACGAAAGAATGATTGACAAGTGCGTAACAAAAAAAAAATTTAGTAATATATATATATATATATATATATATGATTAATGTACCTTCAAAGCATCCTACGTTCTGAATGGATGTTGAGTACATCTGGATCGTTGATCCACCGATCAACAGTTTATATTATCAACGATTAAATTTTATCATTTAACATCATTTTAAGTGGGTTATTTATTTGAATCATTAATTAGTAAATCAACGATCCTAATGCGCTCAGCATCTAAATATGTGTTTTTTTATTTTTTAAATATCTTATGTACTAAAAGTTTATAAGATAATTAATGATGATAAAAATAAATTTTCGTGATAGAAAATTATAAAAAATGTTTAAAATTTATTATAAAGATTAATGACAACAGTAAATTTTTAAAAATAATAAATATAGTTATTGTAAATTATTTGGATCATGAAACAAATATATATATGGGTTTATTTTTTTTAAAAAAATATATGGGTTGTTGCAGGTGTCCAATCCATTGGCGTCTGCTATGGCACGCTGGGGAACAATCTGCCATCACCAGCTGACGTCGTGAGCCTCTACAAATCCGAAGGCATCGCCGCCATGAGGCTGTACGCTCCGAGCCAAGACACCTTCCAGGCCCTGAAGGGATCCAACATCCAGCTCGTCCTGGACGTGCCCAACACAGACCTCAAGTCCCTGGCCTCCAACGCCTCCGTCGCCAGCTCGTGGGTGCAGAACAATGTGCACGCCTACTGGCCGGGCGTCTCCTTCAAGTACATCTCCGTGGGCAACGAGGTGATCCCTGGGGACCTTGCGCAGCACGTGCTCCCGGCCATGCGCAACGTCCTGAGCACCATAACCGCAGCCGGCCTGCAAAACGAGATAATGGTCTCCACATCGGTGTCCACCGGCGTCCTCGGTGCGACGTATCCCCCCTCCGCCGGTGCCTTTTCTTCCGCCGCTCAGTCGTCCCTGAAGTCGATAGTGCATTTCCTGGCGAGTAACGGGGCGCCGCTACTCGTCAATGTCTACCCTTACTTCAGCTACGTCGACAACTAGGGATCAATGGACATAAGGTACGCGCTGTTCACCTCGCCCGGCACGGTAGTGATGGACGGGCGGTACAGCTATCAGAACCTGTTCGATGCAATCGTGGATGCGTTCTACGCTGCCCTGGAGAAGGTTGGGGTGTCGGACGTTCCGATCGTGGTCTCGGAGACTGGGTGGCCGTCGACAGGCGGTACGGCGGCGTCCGTCAGCAACGCACAGACATACATTCAGAATCTGATTAGACACGTCGGCAGTGGGACGCCGAGGAGGCCAGGGAGGGGCATTGAGGCCTACATCTTCGCCATGTTCAACGAAAACCTGAGGAGCGCGGGAATGGAGCAGAACTGGGGGCTCTTCTACCCCAGGAAGCAACCGGTATACTCCATCAGCTTTAGCAACCAGTCATTGTATTTAGATACGAAAACTTACATAAATGTATATATATATGTTACTTATGTTAATTTAATTAAGTAATGTTAATATAATATATACGCATTTGTTACTATAAATAGTGTATATATATATATCATAATTTATCGAATTAATATAATATAATTATATTTATATATGAGATTAAGTAAACTGCTAAGCATCTCCCAAACGAGTTAAAGCGTCGGATCGGCATATTTCTTGATGGACGATCCTAATGCAGCAACTTTTTTTTTGTGTGTTTCTTTCTGGTTAAACGAAACTTTATGCCTCCAAATCGTTTGGATACCTCAGTGATCTGCCCCCAAAAGAACTGCCGGCTCCTTTTTGCTCCGCAGGTGTCCACTGCTCGCTGACGATCTTCCCCAGCGACCATAGCTCGCGTGTCTCTCTCCCCTCTCCTCTAAAACCCCTGGATGCTTGAGCAGCGAATGTTTGTGGTTCTCGTCCCTCCGCTGTCGAGTCTCAAACAGGTTTCTCCTCTCTCCCCCCTCTCTCTCTCCCTCGTTTCTTCCATGTGATGTGTCCCTGATTCTTGCGATGTATCCTTTTCTTAGCGTATGAGGAATTGTATTTCTTCATCTAGAACATAATTTGATGTCTTGTCCTTTTATTTCTTTTCATTATGCACTCTTTATTTTATTTTCTTCAAGCCGAAAAAGGTCGATCTTTCTCTAATCAAGGGGAATGTTCCTCTGATAGTCACTTTCTCTGATCTTTTGTAACATTTCAAAATTTCATTATCAAATGTTAAGAATAATTAAGTCATTCGGTTGTGTTAGTTAGTTAGCTACCACATAATCATAATAAATATGATTTTCAATTAATTACAACGGAAATATAAAATAATTAAATAAGATAAAGAATATTTCAATTAAAGTCGCACATGAATTTCAAGGCTTATATGCTGAGAAGATCAATACATGTATATTAAGCATAATTATCAGAATATAAATATTTCAAAATTTATATGCACATGAATTAAGATGAAAAATGAGTAGAAATTTAGTATGATCCTAGCGATCAAATTCTCTCAAACTTAGTCTTTTGCTTGTCCTCAAGCAAAACATTCAGAGATTAAGAACAAGTATTAAATTTTACAAATGAATTCAAATTAAGTTATTTAAAATAAAATGAGTTTTTCACTTTGCTAACACTTTCTATCATTCTTTTTAATTTTCAATTTCTAATTGAGGAATCATGGAGAATAAAGCAAATTTAAATCATAAAATAAGTACTAACAATAGTTAATTTAAGTTTTAAGGATTTTCAATTCTACTAAAAAGGTTGAACTGTTAATCTCTTGAGATTTTTGTATTGCTTAAATTGGTTTGAAGCTTGACTTTTATTCATAATGATGCAAATAAACAGATTTGAACCTGATTTTTATTAATGCTGATCAATAGGATAAAAATTCTAGCTTTATTCAGGAGAGCTTCCTTTTTTAATTTAATTCTCTTTATTCATGCATGCATACAAATTTTCATTTTCTCATTTTCTTCATTTATTATTTTCTGTTCATGAAGTGAGCATTAGTTCAAAGTCAAGTAAAGTTTAGATTCCTTAATTCAAATAGTCAAATTTTTCTATTTAACATAGTCGCAAAAGTCTTGATTAATTTCATTATAAACATCTTCTAATTTCTGACTAATGCATGAGTGTTAGTTAGTGTTACCCACAAAAAGAAAAAAAATCACTTGAATTGAGTTCAAATGCATTTGAATATGAACTTAGTGAAGCAAAAAGATTAAGAACCAAATTGATTACTTGGTGATGGAGTGTACTAGCTGTTTTGCTAAAGAATTCAGCTTAACAATGTTGAGCACAAATAATAACATGACTTGAGCTGAACTACAATGATAATAGTGATAACCTAACTATAGACATGACATTGATTTTAAAATGAAATTCAAGCATGCTAATAAAGCTAAAAAAATGTACCAAGTACCTCCCCCAAGCTTATCATCAGCACTGCCCTCAATCATCCAAGAAAGGGAGAGGGTTGGGTGAGTGTTCAAATTTTAAAATAAAAGACAAACATGTCTTACTTCACTATTTCTTTTGGGTCTATCATTTCAGCATTTGACATAAGCAATGGTTAAAAAAAATGTAGTCTTGTTCAACTCTTCCAAGTATTGAATCAATTATGCAATTAGTTAGGGAATGATCAATCTAGCAATTAGTAAAATTTAGTAAGGGTTAAGAAATTCACTAAAATTTGGCAAAGTCATATTTGGATGACTGATATGAACAAGAAATCACAGTTTTCATTATGATGATCATAATGAGTTAAGTAAGGATAATTAAGATAATTAGTTATCAAATGTATTTCAATGAAAAATTAAAGTTGTGAGTTTAAGAGTACTCCCTAGGCTGAAAGTTCAGTGGTAGATCATGTTCCTCTCTTATTTATTCTTGCAAAAATAAAAGGATATTAGATGTAAAAGGCTTGGGTTGCCTCCCAAGAAACGTTATGCTTTAATGTCTTAGGCTTGACATTGTTACAACTCTTGATGTCAAGAAGGTTTAAATAGTATGATGTGATCAAGTAGAAATCTCAATTTGTGGACAACTTCATTAATAAAGTATGGATTTCTTAATTTGTCAATAGTCAACTTTTGTTTTTTAGTTGGATGTATCCCTCATTCAATGTGCCAAAAATCTATTAACTTCTTATTCCCAAAATTCTCATGTATGACATCTAAATCTCCTGGTTCATCATTTTCTTTAATGGCCTCTTTAAATGCAACATTATTGAAAGATCTTTGTACTCTTGATCCCAATTATCAGTAGGTAAACATTGATCTTCCTTAATTGATTGTTTCATTTCTTCTACAAATTTGAATCCTGCTATAGCCTTCTCTATTTGGAAAGAAATTTCTTCTACTTTTATATCCTCCTTGACCATTTGAGTCTCATCACATGATTTTTCTATAATAACTTGTTCTTTTATGAGTGAGTCTTCAATGTGATTCATCGCTGATATCATTGGAGTAACTTTTTTAGTAACTTCTGCAACTTCATGAGTGGCTTATGCTTTAGGTGTGACAACTTCCATCTCAACTTCAGCCTCCATGAGCACTTTTTTCTCTTCATATGTCTCTTCCTTAATCCCCACCTTCATTTTCTGAATTTCTTCTTACAGATGGGCAGATTAGGTTTGTGGAGTTTCTAAACTGGATTGCAAACAAAGTTTAGCCTCCAAGACTTGGAGTTGAACTTCAAGAGCATCTGCTTCCATATGTAGCTTCTCTCAGATGCTTCTTCCGATATGCATCCCAATATACATCTCGCTCTTTCCAATCACTACAAGAAAACTAGGGATTACTGACGGTCGAAACCGTCGGTAATTTCCCCAATAATCATCGGAAATAGTGTTTCCGACGGTTTTTTCGATGAAAACCGGGACGTTCGAAAAATGGTCATCGCAAATCAATTTCCGATGGTTCTGAAGGAACCGTCAAAAATTTCGACGGATTTTCGATGGTCGTGACCGCCGATATTTACGACGGTCGACAAAATCGTGGAAACTTCGGAGGGTCACGACCGTCGATATTTTCGGCGGTCGACAAAACCCTCGAAAACTCCGGCGGTCACGACTGCCGAAGTTTCCGATAGTTTCGTTGACCACCCCCAAATATCGGCGGTTGCTATCGCCGAAAATTTCGGCGGCCGTCGGGCGACCGCCGAAGTTTCGACGGTCAAAACCGTCGTAAAAAATTTTTATAATTGAAAAAATAGTCGGCCGACGGCCGATGTCAGATCTGGATCGATCGACTGGCGGCCGGATCCGAACGCCCGACGGCCGATCCCGCCGTTGGGGGCCGGCGGCCTGGCCACGAGCGGCCGGATCCGGCCGCCAGCAGCCTCCAGCCGGAGAGAGAAAGAGAGAGAGACGCCGGCGCGGGAGAGTGTCGCCGGTGCGGGAGAGGGTCGCTGGCGCGAGAGAGAGTCGCCGACGTCCGGTGCGGGAGAGGGTCGATAACGACTGGTGCTCGCGGGCCGGGAGAGGGAGAGAGAGAGGAGAGGAGGGAGAGAGAGAGGAGAGGAGAGGAGGAGGAATTATAAATAAGGGGAAAGATGAGAGAAAGGGGGAAAAGAAAAAAAAGCGGGATAATGAAATTTTAATTACCGACGGCTCCGGCCATCAAAAATCTAAATATTAACTATTTTTAAAGTTACCGACGGTTGTGACCGTCAAAAATATATTTAGTTATATATAATATTTATGTTTTATTTTACCGATGATTTGAACCATCGGTAATCGTTATCGACAGTCAAAATTATCGATAATTGCGACGGCTTGGGCCGTCGCTAGTTATATTAATAAAATACTCCTCATATGATATTATTATACATTTACCGATGGTTACGACCGTCGGAAATTGCGGCGGATTTTGTGACGGATGGTATCCGTCAGAAATATCGACGTTACTAACCATCGAAAAATTAAACAATAATATAACAAATTATATAATTTATTATTTTTCTTTCCGACGGTCGTAACCGTCGAAAAATTCGTCGCAAATTCCGACAGATGGGTATCCGTCAGAAATATTGACGTTCCTAACCGTCAAAAATTAAAATAATAATATAACAAATTATAAAATTTATTATTTTCCTTTTCGACGGTTGTAAACTATCAGAAAATCCGTCGGAAAGGGAACCGTCGCAAAATCCGTCGCAAATTGCGATGGATTTCAAACCGTCAAAAAATGGCAATTTTCTTGTAGTGAATATGCATATTGCTCTTTGAATTTTTCCAATATAATCTTCAGTTTTGACTCTTTCGTGGATTGATTAAGTGTTTGTTGATTTTATGAAATATCCATGGTTGCAACTTGAAAATCTGACACTGTGATAACAACATGACTGACTTTGTGAATATAAACATAAAAACTATTGTTTGAAAAGTCTTGCTCAGGATTCCAATAATTTGAAACATAATGACTACTTCTTGAGAAGTTTTCCTCAGAATCTCAATAATTTGAACTTTCATGACCATGTGAGGCATACATGTAAACATTATAAGGCTGTTGAAATTGTGATAATCCTTAATTGCAGTGAACTTGTAATGGTTCTCCAACATCAAAGTCGTATTTCTAATGAGTTTTGAACACGATATCTTCAACTTCATAATATAATTCCTCCTGCCTTATTGGCAGTTCACTTGATTGATAACAGTCCTTGGGCCAAGTCTATCAATTCATATCCATCATATATTTAATCTTCAAACTGCTAGCTGAAAAGTCAAATTCAAAATTTTCTGCACCATAAACTTGTCATAAAGGTTAAGTGCACAGATATCAAAACGAAGAGCAAAAAATGAAATGGAATAGAGATTAAAATAAGATTGATAACAGAAAAGAAAATTACAAAAATGACTAATCTAATCAGAAAAAAATGATAGACAAAAATAGGACTGAATATAAACAATGAAATATGATATAAATAGTTATAGGATAAGAAAAAGCAAAGGCAAATATGAACAAAAGCTAATCTCAGGAAAGAAAATAACTGTTGAAAAGTAGACTTATCTAAACTACGGAAAGTGAATCTATTCAGCCTCAAATCCTCGGCAACGACGTCAAAACTTGATGTGAAATTTGGGAGTGTGATTAACTTGTTGATTTATTGGAATCTATCGAAAGAATGCAAAAGACTAAGGTTTAAGTGTAGATTATGTAGAAGTAAAAAACTGAACAATGTGTAAGCGTAGACTATGTAGAAGTAAAAATTAAACAAGGTGTAGTCGTAGACTATGCACAATTAGAAATTGAACATAATTAAAAATGCAATAGAATGATGTATGACCTAAACTCCTCATTTCACTAAATTACAAGTGCACATATCAGAGTAATAGATCCGAATGTCGTATTCATGGTGATTTAAAATTTAAGATTCATTAACTAATCTAAATTAATCCTAAATTAAGCTAACTCTTTTATGTGCTCTTAAGTGGCTAATATAAGATGATATTAACAGATAATGAAATGTTCTCTTAGGAATGAAGTTCATCTAATATTTTATTATGGAATGGATTAGAACAACTTAGCAATACAAATCAAATCAGATTCAACCTATAAAGACTACTCTCACAATGCATTAAAGTTAGAACTAAGTATCACACTTTCATATGATTGTTAGTTAGGTTGATTCAACAAGGATTTCAACTAATATTAGATTATCATGAAACTTTTAGCTCAATGCATAGATACAATCAGATCCACAAACTAGTGCTAATACTCTTGGTTTATCTTCAAACAATAAGAGAATATAAAATTAATCTCTCGGTTGTCATTTCAATACGAGATTCACATCAACAAAAGTTAAATGGATTCGTTCATGGATTAAAACCAAAAAACCAAGTAACTCATTTCTCAAAAATTATAGATGAAATCAAAATATAGAAACTAATTATTAATGTTCTTGGTTCATTCCAAAATAATAAGAGAATCTAGAATCGGTCTCTCAGCTGCCATTACAAGATGAGATTTATATTAACAAGAAGTAAAAGGATGGATTCAAATATGAACAAGGATTAAAATCAGAAAGCAAATGATGATGCTCTTGACTCATTTCTGAGCAAGAAAGAATCAAACAACAACTTCTCAATTGTCATTCTAAAATATGATTCATGTCAGTAGGAATATTGTTAAAAAAACATTCAGAAATGCACTAACATCAATGGTAAAAGTGTTGTTCAATCATCCATTCATAAATAGAAATTAAACTACTATCCTATTCTAAAAGAGTTAAGAATTAGCACCTCATAATTGTTGAAAACAATACAAAATAGATGGGGAACAAGATAACAAACATGCTAAACTATCAAGTTAAAATCCTCTGCTCCAAGACTCCAGCAAGAAAAACCCTAGCCTCCAGCCAAATGGTTTGAAGAGGAGATCCCCTTTTTGCACCTCAACATCCACTTTATATATGGCATTATCATCACTATTTGATTATCATCAGAACCTTCCATTCTATATGATTTTGCCACCTGTCTTCTGATCTTTTTACTTTTGTGCTGAGAAGAGATTCCTTTCCCATTGCTTTTGACAGCTGCCCGTGGTCCCCTCCTATTTTTTCAGTAGAAATATTTGTCTTTTGTGCTTGATTTTAATATTGTAACAACATGAACAGCAAGCATCAATTACTCAAATGAAAATAAGACAAATAAGAACTAAAACAATATATTATTCATTTAAAATGTGCAAATGTAAGATAACATTATGTTGAGAAGATCAATGCATGTATATTAAGCATAACTATTAGAATATAAACATTACAGGGCTTATATGCATATGAATTAAGATAAAAAATGAGTAGAAATTTAATATGATCAACTAGTGATCAAGGTTCACCGATGACAGAGGGTCGCGGGGGTTGGCGGTGGGCAGATCTACGATGGACGTGCTCGGAGGAGGTCATCGCAGGTCGGTGAGGTGGGGGTGCGGGGATCAGCGACGGGCAGATCTACGGCGGACGGGTTCGTAGGAGGTTACTGCGGGTCGGCAAGGTCGGCGGGGTCATAGATTTCATCGGGGGTCGGCAACGGGCAGATATGCGGTGGATAGGCTCGGAGAAGGTCGTCGCAGGTCGACGAGGTCGGTAGGATCAACGCGAGTTCAGCGTAGAGTCAGCGGTTGCTCATCACTATCGAACATCGAAGAGGAGAAACGAATGGACAGGAGAGAGATAGAGAGGAAAAACAAAGAGGAAAAGAGAGAGAAATGAAGAGAAAAAGAGAAGAGGAAAAGAGTAAGGAGAAATGAAGAGGAAAGCCGTCGGACAGCGGAGAGGAGAAACGAAGAGGAAAGAGAGAGGAGAGGCAAAAATGAGTTCGGATTTGAGGTTTTCAGTTTTATTCCGTCAAGCCTATAATTAATGATGACAAATTTAAATGGTTATTAATAATTAATTTTAACAACCAGAATATTTTTTTTGAGATGAGCATTTTTATCTTTCGTTAATGATGTATTTAATAATGTTCATATTTATTTTTGGACATTATTGATTATTTATAATGGCCATTTTTTTTGCCTCAACACTAATATTTGGTCGTTAAAGACCCTTTTTCTTGTAGTGGATCGACGTCGTGGATAATTGATCGAAGTGATCATCAATTATGGGGAGAGGGTATTTGTTTTTTATAGTCACTTTATTCAACATTCTGTAGTCTATGCATAACCTCAGTGACTCATCCTTCTTCACAAATAAAATAGGTGCACCCCAT
The DNA here is from genome assembly GCA_030549335.1 of Pontederia crassipes. Classification (NCBI taxonomy): domain Eukaryota; kingdom Viridiplantae; phylum Streptophyta; class Magnoliopsida; order Commelinales; family Pontederiaceae; genus Pontederia; species Pontederia crassipes. The sequence goes on from CM060198.1 coordinate 8,336,106, forward strand.
GGGGACACACTTGGCCTAATGAAGCCTCTGTTCAACAATTCTTGCAATTGCGTCTTCAATTATTTCATCTCTGATAGTGCCATTCTGTAGGGAGGTTTGGAAATTGGAGCCATCCCTAACATCAGCTCAATCTAGAAATCAACTTCCCTTTTCGGAGATAATCTCGGGAGCTCATCGAGAAATACATCAGTAAAGTTCCTTACCACTTCCAGCTCTTCTAGTGGCATGGATTTGACATCACTCATGATTATGCTTGTTAGAAATCCTCGACAACCACTGTTCAATATCTTCGTTGCCTTAGTTGAGGAGATCATCTTCTTCTTCTTTGATGGGACTTCGTGAAAAATCACCAAGATGTCATTCTTTCTATCAATCTTAACCTTCTTCTCTCTACATAGAATATAGGAATTATGGTATGATAATCAATCCATGCCTAATATTACATCATTGGTAGCATTATGAGATCACCTGAGTAGTTCACTCCTTCTATCACTGGTGTCGAGACACTGCCTAGTGGAGATTCTCCCTAATGGTGTTGCCACATCTAGCTGCCACTTCATACTTTCCATCTTAACATTTAATAGATTAGCAAATGTAGATGATATGAAGAAATGGGTAGCAGTCGAATCAAACAATATGTTTGCATAGTGATCAGCTACAAGGAGATTACCTTGGATCACGTCGTTGGATCCTTGGGCCTCATCCACCTCCATGGTGTAAACTCTTCTAGGTGCTCTTTGTTGGTTCTCAACTTGTTTGCCTTTGCCCTTGTCTTGGTAGTCAGCCCTCTTTTCGGTGCAGTCTCCGGTAAGGTGGTCAATCTTGCCACAATTCAGGCAAGATCCTATTTTCATCCTGCACTCACTAGGAGGAAACTTATTGCAAAAGGAAATAATATGCTATGATTTTCCAATTAGAGTATGTAAAGGTCATGCATGTGATGCTATGATCCTAAACAGGATAGTACATGATATGCATCATCTTCATATAACAAGAAGGAAATAATATGCATGTCATGATCTTAACATATGATCTATATGTCATTCATTCATACCATTTCTATCATCATGCAATAAAATAAATGCATGGTAAGACATCTAATCACTATCATCATACTTTTAGTACGGACATTCATAATAATCATTAATCAATCTACAGGCTCATAAGTGAAGTATACTTACTATAATCATTACCTCTATAGGTTTCCTCAGGATTGCTTTATAACTCTTTCGGACTTTCATTTTCATGGGGCATCATTTCATTCGATCGATCGTTGGCCCTTCTTAATGTTATATCTTTCGATAGTTGAGATTTATGTCGTTTTCTTCTCAATAGGCTAGTTATACCTTCGATATAATGCTCCCCTCTCGTCCGAATATGACATCAGAATGCACACATCATTGCCGATGTGTGTAACAAACATTCTAGAGAACATTCTAGGGAGACATCAGAATGACACACCGTTGCCGATGTGTATAACAATCATTCCGGAGAAAATTCGATAAAGGGCTATAGAGGGTCGACATGTAATATCATTTACAACTGAGTTTATTATACTTTTCATTCAATAATCATTAGTGTCGCTCAATCTTCATGTTTTAACCTAGTTACGTGGAAAACATGTATCTAGATTCTTATACAATCAACAAACATCAATACATATTATTAATACCTTGAAAATAACATTTTGTATAACATATATGATTTCTGACATCATTCACGGTTGTGAAAGATGTCATCACGGCCGTGACAAAATCCTAAAAAGTATCCTTTCTGTCATGATCGTGCCTGACTTTGTCACGACCATGACAATATCTATCACGAGTGTGACGAAAGCTCAATTTTTTTGTCAATTTCTCAACCTTTTTGTTACAGGTGTGATAGATCGCATTACGATCATGACAGAGCTCCACCGGCCAGCTCGATTTTACACGATTTTCCATCAAAAATTTAGGGGAATTTAATATATATCATAAATAATGATACATACATGTTTTTTGGGCAATATAGGATCAAAAGAACATCTGAAATCATACAAAAATATTTAATTCTTAGATCTAGGGTTCAGCTCCCAATTCATGAAATGAAAAACTTATAAACCCTAACAATAGATCTAATCAACATTCTTATACATGACATAGATTTAATGTTTTCAATGAAAAAATTTTCATCACAATCCAATTTGAGGATATGGCGTCCTCATGCTCTCAATACATTTATAAAATCATTGAGAAAGAAGAGAGGAGTTTATTTTTATCCCCTTTACATACCTTTCTTTCATATCTTTCTCATCTTTCTTCCTCTTCTTCTTCCTCCTCCTTGTTCCTCTTGTTCTCCTTTCTCAAACCCTAACCGCCAAAGATTCAGGTGGAGAAAAGAGATAAACAAAGAGAATATAGTGTTTTATATAAGGGAGATCATGAGGATTTGGTCAAAAGTTCAAATTATCCTTAGTAAAAAATTTGTGGTATTACAAATTGTGATTGGATGACACTTGGTGTTCTACAACAAGCATGCGGTATGCATCCCTTTGCATTCCTTTGCTTCATTTTTTTGTATGTTACTGATCACGGGTAGACTTTTTATTTTTCAAAGAAAGAAAGAAAACATTTAATGAGAAGGGTTCATGATGAACAAAACCCCCATGTGGTTAGAAGCTAATGAATTCATTTAGCTTTTTATTTTTCAAAAGTCTTATTTTGTTCCTTTGGGTCCTTGTATTACTGTTTTCAAAGTCTTATTTTTTCAGAGTCTTATTTTCAAAGAAATTGCCATTTCATAAAACCTGCGACATTTCATCTCTGGTTTCATATTACTATTTCAGGGCATTAGAAGGCTCTTCAGATGCCTTTGCAATCCCGCATATAATGTGGATGATGACGATGATTTCGGAAGGCACCCCAAGTGATTTGTAATAGGAATTCATGCTGATGGAAATGGAAAATAAGCCTCGTGGAAAATTAATTTTTCTCTTCAAACACCAGCAATGCGGATAACAAAGAATTTGATTTCCTTACGATTTGTTTATTTATCCTCTGGCTCAATGAGATTGTAGAGATTCAGTAATTTGATTTCCAATTGAATTTTAAAGTATGAAACTTCCTTTTCTTAGACTATTGTTACTTTAGTGTGTTCATTTATCCCACTACAGAGTCATATATATTAACTAAAATCATAGCGTAAATTATTAATGTTTTCATTTATCCCACTATAAAGTCCTTGTATTTAATTCAAAATCTTTACTAGTATTTAAATGTTAAAAATATATGTAGTAAAAATTAAATGTTACAAAAAATTAAGTATTTACCAATATTTAAACGTTACTAAAATGATAAATCTCATAATGTTTAAATGTTATAACTTTCTTTTGGTAACATGTAAACATTACTAAAAAATAACTTTTGATAATGTTTATATGTTACCAAAGGCTAAATTTTGCTGACGTTTAAACGTTATCAACAATTAATATTTGCGTAATGTTTAAATGTTACGAGAATGTGACATTTGCGTAATGTTTAAACATTACGAGAATGTATCATTTTGGTAATGTTTGAATATTTAGTAACGTATATTTTATAAACATTACAAAAACTTTTAGTAACACACTTGTTGTAATGCTTATAGGGTAACATTTATCAAATGTTACCATTTCTTTTTTCTAACGTTTAATTAACATTTTGTGACACTTAATAACCGTTATGAAAGGTTGTACTTTGTAGGCTTTTTAACATTAATATCATATTAAAGGAGCGAGGTTATGGCCGAGAAATAACTAATACAATAAGAGAGCTAAAATGACTAAGAGATCAAGGAAGTAAGATATAGAAATAGAAAAATACAGAGGAGATAAAAAGAAATAAGAAGAAAAAAATCATAATAGAATATTAGTTGATAAATAATTACTATACAGTCATTAGGTGTTATAAGTAATTCATTAGGAGAAAGTAGGATGAATCTTTTATGTAAATTAATCTTTAATATTTCATAATTTTAAAACATTGATAGTTAATTTTAGGATGAATATTGATAGTTAATTTTGTTTTTCTCCTAGATATAAAAGAGGATGTTCATCAATATATATCTTGCAACTGCATCTAGAAGCAAATAATGAATATCAAAATTAATTTTGTAACAACCACATATGATGCCAAATTTATACGTACCCTGGGTATTGGAGCAGCACTCTCCTATTCTAGCATTTGCACAACATATAGTATTGCTTAATGTCAAAACGTGGACCTCCAATGGTTGCCGGAGGTAGACGATTGGAAGTGGACAGAGAGGAAGAAGAAGAAGTAGAGGAAGAAAAGGGGAAAAACTATTGGAACAAGTTTTCTGTTCAAATGATCAAAAGATTACAACTAATCACACATTACAACCCTATTTAGAGTAACAATGAACCGACACGAAGTGATTTAAATTGGTATTAAAACTAATGTCTGCTCAATAAAGAAAGAGATATGAATGATGATTCTGCAACTCCTATGAGCTTTTTGACGACGCCGATGTCGCTAACACGTCCCCTCAAGTTGGGGGTTGGAAGAAGTCGAACGCCAACTTGAACTCGACATTCGCGTAGGCAACATATACAATGAACATGTGGACCAACTGAACACACGATGAAGAAAAAGTTGCAGACACTGTGATGAGGATGTCGACGATGGTGGAGACGTCGATGATGAAGTCGCGCGCACAGCAGACGAACGCCCCCTTGCCGAGAGACTACGATCAGCGGACTAGACAAAATAGAACAAAGAGGAAAAAGCAAGAAGAAAGAGAGAACAAAGAAGGAAAAGAGAAGAATGGATCGATCTAAGAGGAAAAATGACTGAAGAGAAAAAAATGAAGAAGAAAACCAAAGGAACGATATTGAACTTGCCGACAGTAGATCAAAACTGATGACGAAACATCCAAGGATGCCTACATGTCGACATGCTTTGAGAGAATTGTGAAGAAAAAGTATGAAGAGAGGACACGTGTCGAACACGAAGAAGAAAGAAACAGGGTAAAGAAAAACATGATCGGAGATCGAAGGATGAGAGAACACAAAGACGGAGAAGAAAACACTTCAAGAGAAGAAGAAGAAATCATATAAGATGAAGATCTTCATGGCTGCAAGAGAAGACGCTGAGAAGCGACAATCGAAGTGATGACTGGAGAAGAGGTGATGAAACTGAAGGGGGATGAATCCGACGAAGATGACATCGGAGAATGGTGATTTCCATCGGATGAAAGGAGATGAAGCTACAAAATAATGAAAAACGAAAAAAGTTTGAGGAACACGCTCGAAGAATAGAGAAGAAATTGAAATTGGGGAAAAACAATCGAAGGAAAGAATGAAGAAAAAAATAGAGAAGTCGAACATTTGAGAACACAACTAAGAGAAGGAAGATGACAATGGAAAATTTGGGTGAGCTGATGAAGATGCTGACCTTCGCCGGAACAAAAATGAAGTAGCGAAGGAAAGAAAACTTGCGTGATAGCGAAGTAGAGAGAGAGAGAGAGAGAGAGAGATAAATCTTAACAGGGGGATTGCTTAGATTTAGCGAATCGAAGTATAGAAAGTCCATGCATGCCCGATGACTGGTTGTTGATGGTTGATAAATCTTAATCTTAGGACTGAGCACGGTCCGAGTTGACCCGATCCGGACTGCACCGCCCCGAAAAATCGGGTAAATAACTCGGGCCGGATTAGATCCAGGTCGGGATCGGGTCTCTTGAGTGAAAAACTCGTCGGATATCGGATCAGGATCGGGTTTGCAGTGCTCATATCCGACCCGATATTATCTACTATATAAACCCATCTCCACTCTCTCCTCTCATTTCAACCTATTTCTTTCTCTCTCCCATCTCTCTCTCGCCCTCGCCCTCTCCCTCTCTCTCATGACAGCGATGACACCGGCGACTTCGACGATAGTACCGATGACGATCTCGACTACGGCGGCCCTCCCCCTCTCCTGACTTTCTCTCTCTCTACTTCGTCCGTCAGGTGCCGGATCGGCCACCAGGTGAGCCGATCTTGCAGGCCGATCCGATGTCTGGTGGCCGGATCGGCCACTGGCAGGTCGATCCGATCGTCAGACAGCCGGATCGGCTCGCCTGGTGGCCGATCCGACGCTTGGTGGCTAGATCGGCCATTGGCAGGCCGATCCGGTCGCCAGGCAGCCGGATCGGCCACTAGTAGGTCGATTCGACACTTGGCAGTCGGATCGGCTCGCCTGGTGGTCGAACGGCGCCTAGCGGTCGGATCGGCTCGCCTGGCAGTTGGATCGGCCACTGGCAGGCCGATTCGATTCGATGCCTGGCGATCGGATCAGCTCGCCTGGTGGTCGATCCGGTGCCTGGCGGCCGGATCGGCCTCGCTTGGTGGCCGATCCAGCGCTTGACGGTCGGATTGGCCACTGGCAGGCCGATCCGGCGCCTGGTGGCCGGATCGACTCGCTGGGTGGCCGATCCGATCGCCAGGCGTCGGATTGGCCTGCCAGTGGCCGATCCGACCGCCAGGCGCCGGGTCGGCTCGTCGGGTGGCCGATCCGGTCGCCAGTCGGCGGATCGGCTCGTCGGGTGGCCGATCCAGCCACCAGGCGCCGGATCGTAGCAGCCAATCGCGTGTGATCCGATCATTTTCTTGAAGTCAGCGATTCCCTGCCACAAACCCGGTCGCATTCCCGGATTACCGGGTCTGACCCGGAATCGGATCCGGCCGGGTCTGAGTCCAGTACCGATCAAAAATTTTTTAACCCGGCATAATTCGAGTCGGTACTAGATTCACTTAGACCTGGATCCGGTCCCGGATTTGCTCAATCCTACTTAATCTATGTTCTCCACAACTTCCAAGGCCACGACTTTTAGCCAAATTGACAAGCCTCTGTTCTCCACTACCTTAACTTTAACCTTAACCTATGGTTGTCGATGCTTTTAGCATAGTTTTTAGAACTGGACTGGACCGGCCGGTCCGACCGGTTCAACCGCAAACCGGTTGTCGGTCCGGTCCGGATTTATATATAAAATCAGTTTTGGCAAAAAACCGGTATGAACCGGTAAAAACCAATAAAATCGGGTTGAACCGGCCATTGTGGTTCAAACCGGTTTTTTTATTTTTTTTATTAAAGAAGGAAACCAATGATATAAAATGGAAAACTTTCAAATAGAATTTTGAAAGATAAAAAGGAAACAAAAAAATCTGATGAAATGAAGTCTAAAATCATGGAAGATTTGAAAAATAAATGGGAAAAAAGGAAAGCAAAATTGAATAATAAGAAAGTTATCTTTCATAATAATAATAATGATAATTAACAATCTATTAGTCATCTTAATTTTGGGTAGCATTAACTTTTTGAAGCATAAGAGGAAATTTTAAAACTAAAACAGTTCATCTCTAATTTTTTTAAAAAAAATATAAGAAACTAAATGAAAACATTATGCACAATGCAGGGATTTTATTTATAGCAAATATTAGCTGTAAGAAATAATTAGGGAAGAAGAATTAAGAATAGGTTAATTGAAAATTCACAAGTAAACTATAATATAATTAATTAATATTGCATCACTAGTATCATATAATTAATAAAACATAATGATAATATATTTGGGATTATGATTTGGAATAAGTCTTAATTTTTCATATATAATTAATGATATTTTCACATAACTTTATTATTACTAATGGTTTATTATTATTTATACAGTATATTATATTACTTATGAATTCTCTATTCAAATTTATTAGAAAAATTATTCTTTTAATATAATTCGATTCAATCCGATTGAAATCGATCGAATTGATCGGATCGTGGCCCAGTTAGTCATCCGATCCGATCTCCAATTCGGTTACGAAAACATTGGCTTTTAGCGTTTTGTGGGAGGCCATGACTTCCAAGGCCAAATTGACGACAGCAAAATCTATTTGTTCCGGCACGGGCAGATCGAAAGCCCCTTTAAAAGGAGGAAGACACTGCATGCATTTTACCCATAAGCATTAATTTCTAGTGCTATCTGTCTATCGCAACTCGAAAGTATTCATGGCCAACCAAAGCCTTCTTTCCACGCTTGGCATTTCATTGACCTTTTCTTTAGTGATCTCAGCATTCCCAACAGGTAATATATGTTTCTTTCTTTCTTTTTATCTCTTATTATTTAACAAAGGGGAGCTATCAGACAACAAGGGATATACAATAAGTCTATCCACTTATTCTATAGCAAAATTATACTTTTACAACTTATAAAAAAAATACTTTTACAATAGATTGATGGACCTACTTCCACTGCTATAACTTACAGATAAAAAAATAGACTATATACTCCTCTTAGTCTTACTAAAGATATATATGTTTGAGTGGTCAAATTAAAGTTCATATGAATGTATCGAGTGCAATTTTATGTTTTTTTCTGTCATTTACTATATATTACATCATGAGCTTTGCCAACCTTGTGATAATAATAAAAAAACAATATTAAATTATCATCATGAGCTTGGAGGGGATTGCTTAAAAAGACTACACATGTTCATAAAAAAAACTAAGTGTTGTGCATAATCATCTAAACGTAAATATTACTATGTCGATTGACTTAATTTGTTATATAATCCTTAACAATATCGGAATGTTAATAGCATACAAAATAATATATATACACAATGTATACGAGTACCTTGCATAAAATCTATATGACTTGCCAACCTTACAATATTTACACGATCTCAAAACTTTAGTTACTATCTTATTTTTTGGGCCAAATTAGACAACTTAGAGCTCAAAATTGAGTTATATAATATATATATAGAGAGAGAGATAGATAAATAGATAGACCTGACCTCATGAAGCAAATATATATGGATTGTTGCAGGTGTCCAATCCGTCGGCGTCTGCTATGGCATGCTAGGGAACAATCTGCCATCACCAGCTGACGTCGTGAGCCTCACCAAGTCCAAAAAAATCACCGCCATGCGGCTGTACGCTCCGAACCAAGCCACCTTCCAGGCCCTGAGAGGCTCCAAAATCCATCTCATCCTGGACGTGCCTAATACAGACCTCCAGCGCGTCCGCCGCCAGCTCGTGGGTGCAGAAAAACGTGCGCGCCCACTGGCCGGGCGTCTCCTTCAAGTACATCGCCGTGGGGAACGAGGTGATCCCCGGGAACCTGGCGCAGTACGTGCTCCCGGCCATGCGCAACGTCCAGAGCGCCATAACGGCAGCCGGCCTGCAAAACCAGATCAAGGTGTCCACCTCGGTGTCCACCGGCGTCCTCGGCGTGTCGTACCCGCCCTCCGACGGCGCCTTTTCTTCCGCCGCTCAGTCGTCCCTGAAGTCGACAGTGCAGTTCCTGGCGAGCCACGGGGCGCCGCTCCTCGTCAACGTCTACCCTTACTTCAGTTACATCGGCACCCTTGGGATGGACATAAAGTACGCCCTGTTCACCTCGCCCGGCACGGTAGTGACGGACCAGCAGTACAAATATCAGAACCTGTTCGATGCAATCGTGGATGCGGTGCACGCTGCCCTGGAGAAGGTCGGGGGGTCGAACGTCGCGATCGTGGTCTCGGAGAGCGGGTGGCCGTCGGCGGGCGGGACGGCGGCGTCCGCCAGCAACGCACAGACATACAATCAGAACCTGATCAGACACGTCAGCAAGGGGACGCCGAGGAGATCAGGGAGGGGCATTCAGGTCTACATCTTCGCCATGTTCAACGAGAACCAGAAGAGTGCAGGCGTGGAGCAGCACTGGGGCCTGTTCTACCCCAATAAGCAACCGGTCTACTCCATCAGCTTCGACTGAAGACCTCCCTAATATGCACGTCTGCCTGAATGAAACAAAGGAATATGACAATAAATTAATTCAGCAATAATAAATAAATGAACAAATTAATAAAGCCAAGAAGGGACACTACACTGCCACTGCACCTGATCATATATACTTGATTAAGAACTTTCTCTATAGAATATTGAAAATAGTGTTTATGATAATCCTCTAGTTATGGATGCTTTTTTGGTCAGTCCTCTTCCTTTAGCATAATAATTTTTTTTAAAAAAAATGAATGACTAAATCATATTTATAATAGGTAATAGTTTTAATTCAAACATACAATATTTAGAATTCCACCTCTCAATTTTTCCAATTTGTGATGAGCTAACTATTGTAATAATAAGGAAATATCAAATTTGTGAATGAAAAATATGTTGGGGTCCGTACGGTCTTTTGAGTTTGAGTGAACCAATAGTCGAAATTGATACAATTTTTAAGATAATCACTTATAAAGCTTGGGATAATTTTTTTTCGAATTTCAGAAGTTTTTTTTTAAGAAAGAAAAGAGTTTTGGTTCATTAATTCTAGTTCTCAAGTCGAAAATGTGGCAAAAAGTAAAAATATCTTATTAGTTTTATTTAGTTATAAATTATTTATATGATTGTTAATTGGTTAAAAATCAATTAATCAAAGGAAAAAATGAAGGTGTCATGCACTTTTTCATTGACATTGTGTCCCTCTCCTCTCACTTTATGATGCACACGGATAAAAATTTTGGATGAATCTTCGGCAAAGGGAAGAATGGAGAAAGAAAGGAAAGAAAATGGAAGGAAAAGAAAGATAGTGCAATGGACGGAAAAAATTAACTTCATTTGGCAAAGAGGTGGAAAGAGAATGGAAGGAAAAACTATGGAATAATACTTTTTTTATAGGTCACTCAAGAGCAATATTTTCATAATATGACCGGAGATCGATTAATCGATGGAGTTCAACGGGATAGAATCAAATTTTATTAAAATAATATTATTGTTTCATAATTTTAAATAAAAATATCATAAATAATAATAAATATATATAAATAATAATAAATTGATGAAACAATACCATTTATTATATATTAGAATTTAAGGCTTATTCAAAATCATAATCATAAATATATTATCGTTATATTTTTAATAATTATGTAATACTAGTGATGCCATATTAAGTCTATTTTTAGTTCTCCTCTCGGTAATTATTTCTTAAAGTTGCTTTTTATATAATTAAAATTCTTGCATTTTGCATAATTTTCTAATCTTAATTTCTTATTTTATTTTAAATTTAGAGATGACTGATTTTATTTTTTAATTTTTTTCTTGTGCTTCAAAACATTATGTTACCCAAAATCAAAATAACTAATAGATTGTTATTATTTTATTATTAAGAGTAACTTCCTTATTTTTCATCTTTGCTTTCCTTTTTTTCAATTTAATTTTTGAATCTCCTATGCTTTGGGCTTCATATCACGAATTGGTTTATTTGTTTCATTTTACTTTTCAAATTTCATTTGAATATTTTCCATTTTATACTATTTATTTCCTTTTAAAACCAAAAATTTTAAAAATCAGGTTGAACTATAATGGCCAATTCAATTAGATTTTTTTTATTCATACTATTCTTTTTTATCAAAATCGATTTTGTACATATAGCCAGATCGGACCAACGGCCGGTTCGTAGTTGAACTGATCGGACCAATCGGTCCGGTCTGATTCTAAAACATTGCACAAATGGGTAAATAAATAATTTAAAAAATAATCTATTTTCACTCCACTTGCTTGTGATGATCGAGGAGAATCTACCCTCCATTTTTCGGCTTTTTCTCCGACTTGATACAATCCAAATTGAGAAATTTCAATTTTCATCTTTTACCCCTCTCTACCCTGAATTCAAATAGAGGTTCACCTAAGACCGAAACCAACTAATGTCACATATGAATGATGCAATTACTGAGGCTTCCTTTTATCCATTTTCATCCCTCCCCTCACTCTTTCATACATTCTTTCTTTTCCTACTCACGATTTCCATCTATTTTCACCTTTTTTTTACCGGCCCCTTGTGTTTGGATAGTGAAGTCGATGGTACAATTAGCATGGCTAATGGTTATCCGCACTGTACATAAGTTGGATGTTGACTCACCATCTGATAAGATCATCCCATGTCATGTGTCTAGCCATGACAAGTGATGCTCGCGATAAATTTTTTTTGCATTCAGGGAAATTCGATCCCAAGAATGCTTAAATGAGGAGTAACACTCCCTCTATCCAACCCTTGTTGGTCCTCTATTTTCTCCTCTATGTGTCAACAAAGACTAAAAGGAGGATATAGAAGAGACGAGATGCAGAGGAGGGGCTAAAAGGATAAAAGGAATGACAATAATTTTCTTTATGAGGATTTCTATATGATTTCCTCAACATTTAAGTCTTTATGAACTTTAGAGTTAGCCCAAGTGAATGGGTTTCTCTATATGTATCTACTATGCTAGGATTATTTATTTATTTGGACATGTACCCCATCATATGTAAAATGGATTTGATGCATTGATAGGATTCTGGCTTCTAAATTGGTCTTGTAGGGATTGTGGCATTTGAAACTGTTTAATTTATCCATGACGATCTCTGTTATAACATTTGTTGATCTTTTTAGTCCTCTCTTTGAAATGTTGTCCAATCTAGTCGGACGATAGACATGTATGGTCATTAAATTTGGCATTATATAAACATAAACATACACATGCAACACACATGTGTGCGCATGTGTGAATTTTAATAGAAAAAAATATTGTGAACTTAATATTCAACAATATTTTTTTGTGAGAATGGAGCAACGAATTCCTAAAATATCTTTTTATGCATATTATGTTGTCAGTTTGAACCATGTTTTATATTGTTGACCCTATTTATACAATTAAGAAAATATAAAATTTTATGTGACACAATAAACATGAAATTATCCTGTTCATTTTTTAATAAACTAACCAAGATGTTAAAGGAAAGATCAATGACAATATTACATCTCTTTTATTTATGGGGGAACATTCTACAGGTTTAGTGTATAAGATACAAAGAAACATACACTTAAGTTCATATTTCCTTGTAAAAAGCATTAAGAAAATAGGTTTAATCTTTTTAGTGTTTTCACCAACTTTGCGCCTGATTAATTTAATGTCGGAAATAATTTATAAGACTCGAATACAAAATTATTAGCATACAATAAGCACTTGATACTCAACCCTCTACTAGTTGAGCATGACCAGCATTGGTTGTGCTTTCACTAACTTTGTTTGCCGCATATGTACAAATCATTTCATTTTCGGATAGGGTTGGAAACTCCTGCCGACTATTGAGTATGAAAAATGATAAAAGCTATACTAGGATTCCAAAACAACGTGATGCTTCACCAGAATCCTGTCTTTGCATAGGAGAAAATATTTTAGGCATCCAAGTGCTCAAAGCTGCAAATATTTTATCTTCCTTATCTCTTGATTCTTTGGGGAGAAATGGATATGTAAAAGAGAGAGATAGGGTGCCAGAAGTAATTCTTGCAATTGAGGCGTCCGATCCGGATCTGGTTTGATTTTGAACTGCGTTGGAAATGCCGGTTCAAGGAAAAAAATGTCATTTCCATCTGCGCCCGTCCGATCCGGATCGGACGGGCGCGCAGTAGGGCGTCCGGCGGCATGCGGGGCGTTGTCGCGCAGGGAAGCCAGCATGCGGGCGTTGTCATGCGAGCGCAGTAGGGCGACGACCAGATCTGGCCGGATCTGGTCGAAGGAGGTCGGCGACGATCAGATCTGGCCGGATCTGGTCGAAGGAGGCTGGCAACGACCACCAGATTCGACCAGATCTGGTCGAACAAGGCCGCCATCGGAGAGCGAGAGCGTGAGAGTTGAGAGCGAGAGTTGAGAGAGAGTGTGAGGTTGGAAAATGAGAGGAAAAGAGTTTACAACGGGTTTGTATTACTCCGTCCGATCCGGATCCGGTTTGATTTTTAACCGGCGTTGTGAATCGCGTCCAAAACGGAGGTTCAAGGAAAAAAATGCCATTTTCATCTGCGCCCGTTCGATCCGGATCGGAAGGGCGCATAAAAATGGGAGACTGTCCTCTCATTTCAAATGGGGGGATACACATTTTATCCTAATTGATTTCATGTAAACAAACTAACAAAGGACATCTCTCAAAGAAAGCAAACAAAAAGTTGAAACAGAATTTTAAAGATATATTGAAAATAAGGTTAAAGTAAGAATAATAAAAAAAATTAAGTTTTATTTCTCAAGTGTGGTCATTTTTTATAAATAAATAAAAAAATTTTCAATATGCCAGTGTAATCTAACTCCTTAAATTGCCTTAAATTAGGATAAGGATGTTGATGGGTGAAATTTGGCACGTCCCAACTCAAAAGCCATCTCAGCCTAAATGTATTTGGGTCTCAATGTGCATGATTAAGTTCAAGCAGTTGGGCATGATTAAGTCTCTTAGTAGGGTTTATCCTAAAAACAATAATTATAAGAAGATAGTAAAATTCCTAAAACTTCAAAATAATAAAATAATATAAAAGATAATTAATTATTTAAATAAAAAAATATAAATATGTAAAATGAATAAATTATCAATTTCAACCCTATCAAATTGATGTTGAGTTTCGGATTGGATTAAGATTTGGTTTAACCCATGTGTAGCTGGGTAGATGGGTTAGGCCAGGTAGCAGATATGAAAACGAAAAAAAGAAAGAATATATGTAATTTTGTAAAGAAGATATATAGATCTTTGTAAAGTGAAATATAAGAAAGTTGTCCAGTCCTCTAATCAATTATCTTTATAAGACTAATGATACATAATAATGTTTAAGATCTTACATTTAATGGTGATGACTTAGGCGGACATTCATTAGTGCAGTCTCCTCGAAATTTATATATGGTTTGTATGTTATACTTTCTATTGAGAGTTCCTATATAAATTTTGGTTATAATAGGCGTCTTACCCACTCAAATTGGTAGGATAACTGACAGAACGAGAAAATACAACGAGCGGGTGCAAATTATAGTATAGTATGTATTTGAATAATAAAAGACCATATTGGATAGGATAAAATGAATATGCACCACACTTTTCTACCGTAATCCATAGCTCGTATCCACACTGTTCTTGGTAGTTCAATCCAGCCATTTCTGCGACAGAGGGGAAAATAACGCTTCAAGACTCCCAATGACTCTCTTTGAGGCAGAGGGGAAAATGGCACCTCTCTTCTCTTCGGTGCCAAGTTTTCCTTTCTCCTCTCCGCCGATGACTTCTAAAGTCGCTGAGTTTGATCGACGACATACTTACTTCTCTTCGAAGCTGATCAGATAGCATCATCAATTTTGTTCGCAATAGTATGAATCACAGTTTATTTGTCTTCCGAAGAGGTTGCCAAAATAGGAAACTACAGTATGAACAACTTTTTGGTGGTGACTCTGAAATTATTTCAAGGAAGATAATAGAATCATGTAAAGAGGGAAATTTTTAACTTTTCATTAAAGCCCATTGACTTAACCATCTCCTTAAGTTTTTTAGTTTGTTAAATTATTACATTCTAATTTCATTTGATTACTACTATTACTAGCAATAAGAAGATACCAAAGATTTTTGTGTGCCAAAATGGCCCCCATGGCACTCAGCCCAAACATGTTAGATTGCTTGATCTCTTTTCGGGTTTGTTAATGTTGATGTGCCTTGAATTATATATCCTGTACCCAAAATTATGAAAGAAAAAAATGAAAAAAGAGGAAAAATGAGAATCTGTGGCGGAAGCGAAGCCCCCCGCGGTATGAACCTTTATATATGAGGGTTAGGGTTTTATATGATGTATACTCTCTTTTGGCTCAGTGAAAATTTCTGGCGACGGCCTCCTTTGACCGTGGATGTTTCTCTCTTGTTCACATTGATCAAGAGAGTTTTACCACGTTAAATCTATGTGTTCATCTTCTTTTTCTTTCATTATTTTGATTATTCATCGATCCTCGGTGTTCTATTCGCAAAAGTTAACAATTTTTCCATGTTCTTTTACT
The DNA here is from genome assembly GCA_030549335.1 of Pontederia crassipes. Taxonomy (NCBI): domain Eukaryota; kingdom Viridiplantae; phylum Streptophyta; class Magnoliopsida; order Commelinales; family Pontederiaceae; genus Pontederia; species Pontederia crassipes. The sequence goes on from CM060198.1 coordinate 8,351,929, forward strand.
ACTTCATCTCTCAAGTTCTTTTTGTCGGTCCACAACTCCTTTAAGTGCGGTGACCTCTCGTCGGCATCAACCCACTTGGAAACCGCACCATCAGTGCTAGTCCTAGAACGCCTCCGCCATGATGTTCTACCCTTACTTAGTCCGGTTCATGAACATTGTTGCTCGCCTATATGTGCAAAGAAGAAGTGGCAAAGGAGTACCATTTCATTATCATTGAAATTTCATTATCATCGAACGAGGGAGGGAGAGAAAAAATAGGATGGGAGAGGAGAGAGAAAGATGTGTGATATAAAAAGATGGGGGAGGACCATCATAGAGAGAAGAGGAAAGGAGAACAAGAATGCCCATAAAAATCAAGTCTCTAATTGTAATTTACAGGTCATTTAGGGATTATTTGGCTACACCATGATTGTTCTAGGGTCAAGATTAAAATAACCCAACTTTGTTCTACCTGTGAGGTTTCAACAAGAACATCACGTTCTTGGGTCCCATAGAACATATTTTCTTCTTGTTCTTGCCATCACAATTATGGGGCCCACCGGTAAAAAAATAGGTGTTTGGATGAAAAAGTAAGAACAAGTTGATGTTCTTGGTGATGGTCTTCTACCAAACACGCCACACTATAAGAAAATTATCATTTTTCGACGGGCAATTTCTGATGGATAGAAATTCGTCGCAATTTATAACGAATTTTGCGACGGAAATATTTCTGACGGATTTTCCAACGGTTACAATCGTCGGAAATAAAAATAATAAATTACGTAATTTGTTATATTATTATTTTATTTTTCCACGATTAGGAACGTCGATATTTCCGACGGATATCCATCCGTCGTAATTTCTGACGGATTTTTCGATGGTTACAATCGTTGGAAATAAAAATAATAAATTATGTAATTTATTATATTATTATTTTATTTTTCGTCGATTAGAAACGTCGATATTTCCGATGGATATCCATCCGTCGCAATTTTTGATAGATTTTTTTATGGTCGTAATCTTCGGTAAATGTATAATAATATAATATGAGGAATATTTTATTAATATAATTAGCGATAGTCCAAACCATCGTCATTTCTGATGATTCCGACCGTCAGTAATAATTAGCGACAGTTCAAATCGGTAAAATAAAAAATAAATATTATATATAAGTAAATATAGTATCTAATTTTTATAATTAAATAATTTTTGATGGTCACAACTATCGATAACTTAAAAAATAATTAATATTTGCTTTTGACAATCAGAACCGCCGGCATTAAAATTTCATTATCCCACTCTTTTTTTCCATTTTTTCGCTTTCCCATCTTTCCACCTATATATTATATAATATATATCTATATATACCCAACCCTAAACCCTTTATTTCTTTCCCCTATCCTCTCTCTCTCCCTACTGGCAAGCCTCCCGACCGGACATCAAGTGTCGACCGCCGGCGACCCATCCCGTGGTCAGGCTGCGGTCCGATCTAGCCGGCCACCAGCGGCCCCAATCTGGCCGGCCGCGGCGGCTAATTTTTTATATTGTAAAACTTCTTTGAGACGGTTGCAACCACCGAAAGTTTGACGGTTGCGACGATCGCCGAAAGCTTCGACGGTTTGTGACCGTCGAAAGTTTCGACGGGTTGCGACGACCATCGAAAGTTTGGACGATTTTGACCGTCGATATTTTCGACGAATTTTCTTCAACCGTCGAAAAATGATTTGCAACGACCGTTTTTTCGACAGATCAGTTTCGTCGATAAATTCGTCCGTAATGAGATTATAGACGGTTTTGGGACTGATTACAGACAGTTTTGTAATCAGCCTTTTTCTTGTAGTGAACTTTGGGTACCAATGGATAGTACTCTACATGGGCAAAATACGAATGTAGTTATGAGTTTATATGTAGCGACCTTTCACCTATAAAGACACATTTTAAATTCGTGCAAACCAAAATTTTGTAACACCATCTTAGTCAAATTAAGATATTGTTCATTTTGGACTTTTGGTCCATAGGAATTTAAAATGCATTTTTATAGATAAAACAGAAAGCTACATATAAGTCGAACACTTTCGTGTTGGGACTATGTATTAGCACCCTTGATCTGTAGTCTTGGAGTGTTATAACATTTCATCCTTGTTGGGCGATCCATATTGGACCATGGCCCGTGTTTCCCGTATGATTGATATTTTTACATGAGGTCGATTGAGATACCATTCTATAACATCCTCTCAATCCAATTAAGGCAAGCATGTTCATGAGTTAGGATGGGTTACCCAACCATCTAATTTTCTTTTTTTAATATTTTTCTTACTATTTTATATGTTTTATATTTATCTTAAGCATAAGATAAGTTTTCTAACTACTTAAGTATTATTTTTGCATTTGAAATATTTTATTTTAATTTTTAAAAATTTTAAATCAAATATAGACTAAAGTTTAAACAAACAAATATATTTAATATAAAATACATAGAAAATAGGTCGTTGGATTGGGCCAATCCAATCACTGACCTGATTTGACCCAAACTAAATTGGATTGGATTGGGTAATCGAGTTTATCGATCCGATGAACATTTGGAGATTTGATCCGCTCAATTTTAAAATACATCTTGAGAGACAAAAGAGATAATTATATATAAACTCATTATCATCTTTCATTAGTATTGTATCGTTAGAATTTGACTCTTTGACCTCAAGGAAAAAACATTAAAAATTTGGATTTGGAAGAAGATGCCTCTTTTTTTCCTTGTGCTACCAAGTTTCGTGTGGAGGATTAGTAGTTTGCATGATAAGAATTTGGACTACAATTTGTTCATTTAGTGGAAAAGAAGTGGTCTACCTTCCAGAACATTAACTCCAATTTTCCGTAACCTTATCATCGTTTACTTGCCTGAATCATACGCCATAAATTGCCTGCCTGCCTGCCCCATTGCACTCTCACTGCGCATTTCAGAAACATTGATATTGATGTGGCTTCTTGACTTCTATTTTTTTCGTTAGTGCACCTTAAAATGTTCAAGTAGAAAAATAGTTTCTTTCTATGTTGTTTCTCTTTAACAGCTGGCAACAATCTAATCGATCGACTAGTCACAACCCTGATATACAAATATATATATATATATATATATATATATATATATATATATAAGATGACATGGAGATATTATTTTGAGATTATAATTAAACCTGGTTTATTTTCATCAACCAAGATTTTTTTAATTGTCAAAGACAACAAGTAACGATATTATTTTTGTAGAAATATTTCAATAACACGTAAGAAGATACCATGCAAAGCTGCTCTGTACATTCCATTTTATCTTAGTCTTATTTACCAACTCAAAATTTGAATGGGACGGCAGTGGTCCGCCGTTCTGATTTTGAACGCGGTACATTGAAGTCCTGAAGCACCACCATGAACGCTACCGCGCGTGCGCCATTTCTTCGAAACATATCCTTCTCTGTCAGTCTCATTCCCAGACTCTTGACGAAGATACTAATTATATAATTGGAACAACTGATAATCTTCAATCCTCTAGAACTTGAAACGTAACAGTTTCTTCTTCCCGTGTAGGATGGCCAGTTTTTCCATTACAAGCACCTGATGGATTGAAAATTTCTTGATTATCACATGCACCGTTCCCTGGTCCATGACACACCATTAACAATAGACTAAGAGTGCCGAGAACTAACACTCTTCCTCAACGCATTTTCTCTGGTGGTAGTCTATCTGATTCTAGTATCTTTTTTTCCCTTTGATGTCTTCTAGAGTACATTGTTTTTCGTAGAACCTTAATTAACATAATTTTATGATTTTTTTATCTTCCAACTTATCTCCATTGGCAACTCAAGCTTTTCATCTAAAATTTTCTTAACTCAATTTTTCATAAACATAAATGTTAAGAATATGAAATAAATAATATTACTTTTTTTTATTGACTTTTCATAAACATAAATGTTAAGAATATGAAATAAATAATATTACTTTTTTTATTGACTTAAGTTTTTATAAAAATTGATTAGCACATGATATCAAAGACAGAAATCAAGAATTTAAATCTCGTTAAACTCTTATTAAGAAAAAATATTTTTCTCCCTTTTGTCGTCTACGTGACAAATTACACTAGACCAAAGATGCTAGCATACATACATTTTACTCTTTCTAACAATTTAAACTTTTAAAACAACGAGTTAAAACATTAAATTTAACAATAAAACATCGCTTATACCCTTAACTTTTCAAAATAAGTTTTTTTTTATTTAGAGTGGCCGGATAACAATATAAGTTTTTTTTAAAAAAAAATAATAGCACGAGCACAATCTTTTATAATTGTTGAATAATACTTTTACTCTTACTTTGTAGCCTTTTTAAATTAATATCATATTAAAGGAGTAAGATTATGGCAGAGAAATAATTAATACAATAAGAGAGCTAAAATAACTAAGAGATTAGGGAAAGTCGGATATAGAAATAGAAAATTACAGAGGAGATAAAAAGGAATGAGGAGAAAAAATCATAATAGAATATTAAGTGATAAACATTACTACACATATGTTCTTCGTTTATTATATATTAAAGTTGTTTTTAACGTGAGGACCAACAAGTAAATGGAAAGTTGACCAGCTTAATTATTCTTTGGAAGATGAAATTATTAAATGGTCTCGAACACTTTGTTTGACATGCAATTCGAAGACTCGGAGATAGAGCCTAGAGGAATAGGGTATATATGGTGGTTTATTAATCCATAGTTTTTTCTGTCTACGATCTAAACATGCAGCGTTGAAGAGCACACTATTCATAAGTTAGAGATCAATTTAAAATTTAATTAATTCTTTTAAATCGTCTTGTGTCACGTACTTAATCAAAATAGGTAAACCTCTCAACAAAATTTTTTTACATTCATGAAGACCGAACTCGAGACCTTACACGCTTACCACCTCATCCAAACTCTTGGTCTTATTAATCCATAATTGAATAGAAGATTGTGGAGAACTGGATGGATGTGAATCACATTTTGTTGAAAAATATTTTAAAACTATGAAATATTAAAGATTAATTTACATTATAAAATGATTATCCTACTTTCTGCTAATGAATTACTTATAACACGGGGAGAGTGCAACTCTAACTCCCGCACGATAGTAATATTTGTGTAAAGTATTTTTCCTCATCCTTCATTCATCGTGCACACAATTAATAATATTCCATTTATTCAATTTTCCAAACAAAAGCGAAAAGTTGTTTTTTGTATCAAAGCATGATTCTGAAAATTAAATCGGAGTGTTTCTTTAGTTTATTTTTTTTTCTGACTAGTTAGACTTGATTAGTACGTTTGTAACTTGTTAGGCATTGATAGTAGACTTGGAAACGGTCAAACATTAGACCTGGGTGCATCTTGACCTCTCTAAACAGTGGAACGGATGGCGAAACGTCGCTTTATAATCTCTACCAATCGTAATACTGCATCTTGATATTGATAGCTGATTGTGGTGGCTGCCTGTTTCTTCTTGGTCACCGTTTTTTTATTTTTATTGAAATTTCTATATAAGCCACATAAGACGGGTTATTGGATAATATCTTTATAATCATTATTATGTGTTATATAGAAAACGTATATATAGTTTTTTTTTTATTTTAGGATGAACATGATAAATCTTTTTGCATTCCTCTGTGTATGCAATCTCTCTCGCTTCATAAGCATTCCTCTACGTATGCAATCTCTCTCGCTTCATAAGCAACTCTCAATCAGATTAAGAGATATTGTTCCACAAAGTGAAGATGAAATTTATGGAAAATAATTTCGGGATACAGTAAATAAAAAAGCAAGAACCTTTTGAAGTAATAATGGATCTGGTGGTCGCTCGCGAAGGCAAAAAAAAACATAGATGATTGATCTGAACAGCAAATCCATAGAGATCAAATCCATGGAATCATCGTCGTAGGAAGAGAATCTACACTCGATGATCTTGTTGCATATAGTGTATGAGGTGATAGTCGATATTGCAGATGAAGCAACAATGATTACTATGTGGTTGAAACTTGTTTTTACATGATGAAGTCCCTTGTCAACATTCAACAAATTTTTGGTGAAGCAACATTTCCCCAACAAGAAGATACTCTTTAAAGAAACATCTTGATCGCTTGAATACTTAGTTGATAGAGTTAAGAAATATTGATCTGAAGATTGAGCATGAAGATATTCCCATAATTGAGCATGAGTATTTTATTCAAACTATGAAAATAAAAAAGCAAACTATAAGTTAGGAAGAAATAAAATCGGGCCTTTTATAGTTGTGAACTTTGGCATAGGGACTTTGGGAATTTTGCAAACACTCGTACTGTAAAATTGGCATCAAACACAAAGAAAGAACATGTTTTGATCGCTAAGAATGGTAAGCCAAAAAAGAAGAAAATCAAGGGAAGAAAGCCCCCATTGCTACATTGACACATGAGAATAAAAATTTAGAAGGCTATTTGGTTGATCAAGGATGGTACAATTTTTTATTTGGGATGTTCCTATTATATGACTCCAAATAAAAAATGATCCACTATTTATCAAGAATTGATGACGAAGAGATCATCGTGGGCAACAATGCGTTATGTTAGTTAGGATTCATTCTATGAATATTAAGACTCATGATAATTTGACGAATACGCTAAAAAAAGTTTATCATGTTCCACAATTAACACAAATTGACATCATGATGAGTCTGAGATTCTAAAAAATGTGAAATCAATGATATTGAAGGCATCCTCATGGTTATGAACAGTGGCGATATAGTTTTAAAGGGCATTAGATAGAATTTTTTTATAAATATCATAGACACGTGAGACAAAAATGGATGAACATCCTCAACTAATAAAGTTTAATGAACTAAACAGCACTTGGTAATATTCTCAAGGAGAAAATTGATAATGATACATCATTGAATATATTCGTGCATTGAAGATAATTCAAGTTAAGGTAAAGATATATCAATGACATCTTGAATCTTAACTTACTTGAAAGTTATTTTTAACCCTATGTTGTACATGTGCTCAAACAACGACAAAGTCACTCATCCCATATGGAAGTCTATATTTTTTTTTATTTTTTAGTTTAGTCCATATATAATTTTCATAAGGATTGAGCTAGATATCGCTAATATTTTTTATTATTTTCTACATTGAATAAACATATTGTAACATTGATTTTAAGATGAACCTCAAAAAACTTCTTGAATTCTTGTATGTGTATGTGATTTTTCCCTCTATTTTCACAAGAAACTCATTTGAAGTCAAGAGTGAACAGTTTCTTTTTATTTAAGCACATCTTAAATCCGAATATGCCTATACAAAATATTTTCATTGGGAAGCCATAAACTAATCCATATTATAGTACTCCAAATTTTTATTCAACCACTTTGTCATCTTAAAAATGACCAATAACATTTTCATGATATACGAAATTAGTCTATCTAAATGAAAGTAAACATTTTAAAAAGTATTAATACCAAATACAATGCTGTGAAGAATTCATATTAGAAACAATGTTTGGTATATATCACGAACTTGTAGGGTTAAGTTTACGAATAATACATGTAATTAATGGTTACTGAGATTTAGCAAAGCCGAGTATTGCACGTCCAATCCCGACTGGTTGTTAGCCAAACTTTGACCTATATACGTACGTTCGTCCCGCCGGGGGGAGGAGGTGCGGACTGGGGTGGGATGTGGGACGAGGGCTCCTATAAAAAGGAGAAAGATGCTCCATGCACCCTATCAGCATAGTTTCTAGTGCCAAGTGAGTGTCTATTAATTGAGAGTATTCATGGCCAACCAAAACCTTCTGATATCCACGCTCGGCATTTCGTTAGTCCTTTCTTTAGTTATATCGGCATTCCCAACAGGTAGTACATGTTTCTTCTCCTCTCATGTTTGGAGTTCATATATAGATCCGAATTCATGCATCGAATGCAATTTTATAATATCCCATTTTTCTGTTACTTTCTTATGTATATATTAGATGATGAGCTTTGCCAACCTTGTAAAAAATTGAATGATACGTGGCTTGACTTTTATTTAATCGGTTAAAGGAAAATAAAAATATGTCTGCAGAAGATTCGAAAGCCTGCAACTGCAAACGTTACACGCACCTCGCTAATACATATATAGTAACTCTTCCAATCTCCAATATTTATGGTTCATTCCTGTGTAACTTGCCAAACTTACAGACGATCTCAGATATAATATAATCAGTCAACTTATAGTTTGGGTAAAAATTAGTCGCTGGTCCTGATATATATGTAGATGACGATCATAAAGCAAATACACACATACTGTTGCAGGTGTCCAATCCATCGGCGTCTGCTATGGCATGCTGGGGGACAACTTGCCATCGCCAGGTGACGTCGTGAACCTCTACAAGTCCAACAATATCGACGCCATGCGGCTGTACTACCCGGAGTCAGCCGCCTTCCAGGCCCTGAGAGGATCCAACATCAAATTAATCCTGGATGTGCCGAACTCAGACCTCCAGTCCCTGGCAACCAGCTCGTCCGCCGCCAGCTCCTGGGTCCAGGACAACGTGGGCGCATACTGGCCAGACGTCTCCTTCAAGTACATAGCCGTGGGGAACGAGGTGATCCCCGGGGACCTGGCGCAGTACGTGCTCCCGGCCATGCAGAACGTCCAGAGCGCCATATCCGCGGCCGGCCTGCAAAACCAGATCAAGGTCTCCACCTCGGTGTCCACCGGCGTCCTCGGCAAGTCGTACCCACCTTCCGACGGCGAATTCTCTTCCGACGCTCAGTCGTCCCTGAACTCGATAGTGCAGTTCCTGGCGAGCAACGGGGCGCCGCTCCTCGTCAACGTCTACACTTACTTCAGCTACATCAGCACCCCGGGAATGGACATAAACTACGCATTGTTCACCTCCCCCGGCACGGTGGTGACGGACGGGCAGTACAACTATCAGAACCTGTTCGACGCAATCGTGGATGCGGTTTACGCTGCTCTGGAGAAGGTCGGAGGTTCGGACGTTCCGATCGTGGTCTCGGAGAGCGGGTGGCCGTCGGCGGGCGGGACGGACACGTCCGTGAGCAACGCACAGACATACAATCAGCACCTGATCAACCACGTCGGCGCGGGGACGCCGCGGAGGTCAGGGAGTGGCATTGAGACCTACATCTTCGCCATGTTCAACGAGAACCAGAAGAGCGCGGGCGTGGAGCAGAACTGGGGGCTCTTCTACCCCGATGAGCAACCGGTCTACTCCATCAACTTTAGTTGAAGACATCATTAATTGCACGTCTACCTGAATCAGGAATACGAAACCAATAAATTTCCCCAGCAATATATATTTGAATAAGAACTTTGTTCTCTCAGGATTGAAAAGAGTGTTAAAAAATGTTAAAATAGTTCCAGTTACTCTTTATTATTTATAAAAGATTTTTTTTCTTTCATACTCAAGATGTTTTGTGGATCGGTGTTCCAACTTTAGAACGACTTGTGGATGATCGAGTGATTGAGTTTGATTGGTCAAAATTTGAGTTAAATCGATCAACTCTGCCGAGTGGATGCAAAAATATTTTGAAAAAAAAATTATAACTTATAACTTTGAATACCATTTTTTTCCATCCTACTTCTCCATCATTGGATGAAAATTTCAGCATATCATTAGCATTTTAATAATGCCACACTCAATAATTTATTTATTTTTATTATTTTCTTTCCCATTTTTTCAAATTATAAGATATTATATTTATATATATACACAATTAAAATCAATGATAATAAAATAATTTATTATTTATATTGTTATTCATTCGAAACAAAATGTAATGTATTTGTAAATTCAAAGAAGATGCTAACATGAATTATCATACTATTAAAGTAATAAATTTAGTAAAATATTAAAATTTATGTTTTATTTTTTATGAAATTATATTTGATTTGATTCATTTGTCATTGTAATAAATCTTGTTTTATGACTAGCTATTAAAAATTTGTTATGCATTCACTTGTAATTATATTTATGGTAGATTATACCTATGATATTATTTTATATTAATTTATAATTATTCGATTCGATCATCCGATTTAATTACTCCGTCATTGGTGGCCAAGTTGGATCTTACTACATTGGTGTCTATATAAATTCTCTATAAATTAGAAAGGATCATCAATCTGATTATAATTCTTTTTCATTTTTCATCTTAATAAAATTTTGCATCGTCTTAAAATCTTGTATACATTTTTTATGCATAATCTTTTAACATGAACAAAAGTGAAAATTTTCTTTCTGTATCAAATTATAATTCTGAAAAATGAATCGTAATGTTCTTTTAATTTTTTTAGTCTGACTAATTAAACTTGATGGTGCGTTTGTTGGATATTGATAGTTATCAGGCTTAGAAATGGTCATGCATTAGTCCTCAGTGCATTTTGACTTGTCTTACAAGTCGACCGCGTGGAGAACAGTCGCTTTCTGCCACGACTTTTGTTATTATTATTATTCTTTTTGCTCTCTCCTGGATATATAATTAATTAAGGTGATGTTCATCATTAGATATCTTGCAACTGCAATTAGAAGTAAATAATGAATCTCAGAGTTAATGCTATAACAACCACATATTATGCAAATTTCATGCTAAAACACCATACATATCCAAGTGTTCGCAAAGATTTTGGTTACCTTCTGTTCCCATACGACTTAAGCATATGCTACATAGCAAGTACACATAACACCAAATAAACCCCAAAATAAAAAAACTTAAGGTCTATGTTAAAATAGCTTATTTTAAATTTAAATTTCTCACTCTTCAGCTCAATTAAGATAAATTTGTTTTGGACTTTTGGTCAGAATTTAAATTTCTGTAGTTTGGATTTCTATCCAACCACTTCCAACAACATTTTCATTATATCGTGAATTAGTCTGCCTAAATGAGCTTAATCAAGAAAAAACTATTATTGACTTATCTCGATTTAGATTAACACCAAATACAATACTAAGAACTATGAAGCAAGCAACATTTGCTATATCATAAGTTTGTAGCGTAAATCTACCAATAGTTACAGACGCTTGGGATGATACGCAAAGATGGCGCATGGTAACCTTGCACGTACTTGAATTGTTGACGTCAAGAACACGGAACCAAATGAATAACAAAACGAATCATTGAACTCAGCACATGCGAAGCCACTTCAAAGCTCAAATTCAATGAACAAGGGAACGAAATCTTGGTGACAACGAGAGAGAGAGAGAGATGAACCTATTTACACGTAACAGGGGGATTGCTTAGATTTAGCTAAGCCGAGTATAGCAAGTCCATGCAATGGTTGACAAACTTTAACTATGTTTCTCCACAAATGTCGCTTTTAACGTTTTTGTGGGAGGCCAAGACTTCCAAGGCCAAATTGACAACAGCAAAATCTATTGTTCCGGCACGGGCGCAGATCGAGAGCCCCTATAAAAGGAGGAAGGCACTGCTGCATATTTCACCCATAAGCACAAATTGCTAATGCAAGTATCTGTCCATTGAGAGTGTTCATGGCCAACCAAAGCCTTCTATCCACGTTTGGCATTTCATTAGTGCTTGCTTTAGTTATCTCGACATTCCCAGCAGGTAATATGTTTCTTCTCTCTATCTCTGATTATTAATTAACAAAGTTATATATGTTTGAGTGACCAAATTAATGTTTATATACATAGATCCGACTGTATCGAGTGCACTTTCATGTTTTTTTCTGTCATTTACTTCCTTATGTATATACTAGATCATGAGCTTTACCAACCTTGCAATAATATAAAAAAAACAACAATTCAATCATCATCATGAGCTTGGAGGGGATTGCTTAAAAAGAGTATACATGTTCATAAAAAAGAACGTGTTGCGCATAATCATCCAAAAGTAAACATTAGTATGTTGATTTACTTCGTTGTTATATAATCCTTAATAATATATGAATGTTAATATGCATACAAAATAATACATATACACAGTGTATACTCCCATGAGTACATTGCCTAAAATATAACCTATATAACTTGCCAGCCTTACTATATTTACACGACCTCAAAACTTTAGTTACTATCCTATTTTTTGGGTCAAAATTAGGCACACGTCTTCATGTATATATAGAGAGAGAGACCATGCATGAAGCAAATATATATGAATTATTACAGGTGTCCAATCCGTCGGCGTCTGCTATGGCATGCTGGGGAACAACCTGCCATCACCAGCTGACGTCGTGAGCCTCTACAAGTCCAAAAATATCGCCGCCATGCGGCTGTACTATCCGGAATCAGCCGCCTTCCAGGCCCTGAGAGGCTCCAACATCAAACTAATCCTGGACGTGCCGAATACAGACCTCCAGTCCCTGGCCTCCAGCGCGTCCGCCGCCAGCTCGTGGGTGCAGAACAACGTTCGCGCCCACTGGCCGGGCGTCTCCTTCAAGTACATCGCCGTGGGGAACGAGGTGATCCCCGGGAATCTGGCGCAGTACGTGCTCCCGGCCATGCGCAACGTCCAGAGCGCCATTACGGCAGCCGGCCTGGAAAACCAGATCAAGGTCTCCACCTCGGTGTCCACCGCCGTCCTCGGCGCGTCGTACCCACCTTCCGCCGGCGCCTTTTCTTCCGCCGCTCAGTCGTCCCTGAACTCGATAGTGCAGTTCCTGGCGAGCCACGGGGCGCCGCTCCTCGTCAACGTCTACCCTTACTTCAGCTACATCGGCACCCCGGGGATGGACATTAAGTACGCGCTGTTCACCTCGCCGGGCACGGTAGTGACGGACGGGCGCTACAACTATCAGAACCTGTTCGACGCCATCTTGGACGCGGTCTACGCTGCCCTGGAGAAGGTCGGGGGGTCGAACGTTCCGATCGTGGTCTCGGAGACCGGGTGGCCGTCGGCGGGCGGGACGGCGACGTCGGCCAGCAACGCACAGACGTACAACCAGAACCTGATAAGACACGTCGGCAGGGGGACGCCGAGGAGGTCAGGGAGGGGCATCGAGGCCTACATCTTCGCCATGTTCAACGAGAACCGGAAGGATCCCGGTGTGGAGCAGAACTGGGGACTCTTCTACCCCAATAAGCAACCGGTCTACCCCATCAGCTTTAACTGAAGACCTCCCCAGTTGCATGTCTGCTTCAAGCGAAGGACTATGCAACCAAGAATTAGCTCCAGCAATATATAGTAAATAAAACCCAAGCAGGGGAACTACACGTATGCAATTACTGAGCTGAAACCATACTTGAAATGTGCATCTTGCACCTAGTCACATATATTTGAATAAGAAGTGAAAAGTGTGTTCATGATAGTCTACCTAAGAATATTAAATTTTTATCACGATTATAAATGAGCTCATAAAACGGAACAGAGAGAACCAATGTTGAACTTCCTCACAAGGGTTAAATGTGGGTTGATTTAAAAAAAATCTGAAAGCAATCTAACAGTTCCTTTCTAAATAAAGGGCTTCTCTCTCCTTTCACGAAAATGGATAATAAATAAATAAAGAGAAATTGGTTGGGCAAGTTATAATTGATGAGACGAGTTCCTCAAGGCCACAACAAAGTAAAGTAAAAAATATATGAGTTAGACTACGAGTCAAACTGATGTACTATAGTGTCAGTTCAGTGGGAGAAGAAATCTTCAATCGTGAGCTGACGAGACGACGAGAGGAATGAAAAAATGAGGTTTGGAGTTGAATACGAGGATGAGTTTTGATCTTTCCTGGAGAACACTTCCGAGTGAAAGTCAGTTCGGATCGAATGATTTTTATGTAAAAAGATTAATTTTTAAATTTTAGATGATTTTTTAGAGTGTGAAAGATCATTCTAAATTTTTTTGAAAAAAAATTGATATAAATGTCAAGGACCTACTTAAAATAATATTTTTTAAAACAATTAATAGATATTAAATACATAAAAAATTATGTTTTAAAAAATTAATATTTCACTCTAAGTTCATAAAGAAACTAACATATCATATTATCATATTATAATTTAAAATATTATAAGCACTTTTATACAAATTTTACTAAAATAGATTAATAACATGACGATATTCAAGTTTAACTATAACATAATAAATCAACAATATTCTTATTCTAATAAATATAGGTAAAAGAATGTAAAACTTTGAAATATTATTTGAAAGTTGAGATAATATTTTATAAAATATATATTTAATTCAATTGGGACCCTTCCGATTTTTTTGGTTAGTAGCTCTAATTTAAACAAGTGATCTTAGTTGTTCTAAAAGACTAATCTAATTTTTAATCGGAGTTCAAGTTTGTGATTTTTTCGGATCCTTTTTTTCATATTTCTATCAAACTTTTTGTTTAAAAAAGACATTATTATTTCACATTTAAAATTAGTTTTAGAAATTATTCTTATATTTTATGTTTAAATTAGATAAATTTTTTTTAACATACTATTGTTTTATTGTGAAAGATTTGCAATTCCCTTGCGTGATTTTCTTTCTTTCATCTTGAGAGATTTTTTACCTAAAATTAATTTCTTTACATTATTATCATCGATCCATTTTAATTTGTATTTTAAAAAAAGAATGATAATTATGTAAATATTAATTTAGTTTTTTTTTCAAAAGTGGCAATATGCACTCAGTCGGATGTCAATACTTACGAAAATAAATTATTCTATTTGAATATCTTGGATAAGCAACGAACAATTGGATAAGCAATTCTCTCGCTTTATTGAGATATTTAAATAATTACACATTAACATTTCTTTTTATGAAGCATTGCAGCAGATGCCTAGCTACACAAAGTTTCTGAAAATGGAAGATCGATAATGAAGGCATCGTGAAGGCATCACCTCAATGTTGTGCAATCTACCACGAAGACCTTCCGAAAAAGATGGCTGATCCGGGCAGTTTTACCATACCCTACACGATTGGAGATTATGTGCTAAGGCTCTTTGTGATCTGGAGCAAGCATAAATTTAATGCCTTATTCTGTGTTTCTAAAGCTAGGATATGGAGATCTTGTTCCTACTTTTGTGTTACTGTAGATGGCTGATCAATCGGTAAATAAATCGAAGGGATCGCTGGAGGATGTCTTGGTAAAAGTAGACAAATTCATCTTTCTAGCAGATTTTGTTATCTTGGATATGAAGTCTGGACCAGAGGCTCCTATCATCTTGGGACGCCCATTCATAGCCACGGGCAATACTCTCATAGATGTCCAGCAAGGAAAACTTACACTTCGAGTCGACAATCAGGATATCAACTTTGATATGAAAACCTCACTTCAGAATTCCATGGACTATGCCTCATGTTCCGCATGTTTCTCTATTGAGAGTTTGGAAGATGAAAATCATGATGAAATTGATGACATGATTTCTAACGTTGTTAATGATCCATATGTAGGTGTCGACGATACGAATGTCGAGGAATCTACAACCGAAATTCAAACTCTAGATAAGGAAGAACTCACAATACAACAAGAGGAGGCCACACCTTCATCACCAAAACTTGAATACCTCGACATCTGAAATATGCTTTTCTTATGAATGATGCATATCCTGTTATCATTTCCTCTTCTCTTACATATGATATGGAATGACAACTCCTGGAGGTGTTATGTACTCACGAGAAAGCCATTGCATGGTCTATCTCAGACATTAAAGGTATCTCCCCTACTATTTGTCAGCATAAAATCTTGACAGAGGAAGACGAGCATCCAATTGTCCAGTTTCAACGAAGGCTTAACCCCGCATTAAGGGAGGTAGTCAGAAAAGAAATTATCAAGCTCCTTGATGCCGAAATCATCTATGCAATCTCCGACAGTTGCTGGGTAAGTCCAATTCAGGTAGTACCAAAAGAAAGGAGGCATGACTGTAGTTAAGAATAAGAATAATGAACTCATCCCGCAGAGAACTGTGACCGATTGGCGTGTATGCATCGATTATCGGAAGTTGAATGACGCCACATGCAAGGATCACTTTCCTTTACCCTTTATTGATCAAATGTTAGAGCGTATCTTAGGTCACAACTTCTATTGCTTTTTAGATGGATATCCAGGATATAATCAAATTGTGGTTGCACTCGAAGACCAAGAGAAAACGACATTTACATGCCTATATGGAACATTTTCTTATCAAAGGATGTCGTTCGGACTTTGCAATGCTCCAACAACCTTCCAACATTGCATGATGTCGATTTTCGTCGATATGAACGAACAAATTCTTGAAATTTTCATGGATGATTTCACTATTTTCGGAAACTCTTTTGACAATTGCTTATATAACTTGTCACTAGTCTTGCAGAAATGTGAGGAAACTAATCGAGTTCTGAATTGGGAAAAATGTTATTTTATGGTGAAGGAAGGTATAGTTCTTGGTCACAAGATTTCAGATAAAGGGATCAAAATAGGCAAGGCTAAAATTGACGTCATCGCCAAACTTCCTCCTCCTTCAAATGTCAAAGCCATCAGAGAAATTTCCTCGGACATGTTGGTTTCTACCATCGTTTCATAAAAGATTTCTCAAATATTTCAAAACCACTCACTGCCCTCCTCACTAAAGATGCCAAGTTTGATTTCATTTTGGATTGTTTAGAGGCATAAAACCTGTTAAAGGAGAAACTAATCTCTGCTCATGTTATTGTCGCACCAGATTGGAGCCTCCCTTTTGAACTAATGTGCGACGCAAACGATGGAGCGATTGGGGCAGTATTGGGACAACGACACAATAAGATATTTCGTATCATTTATTATGACAGTCGCACACTCACTTCGGCACATATCAACTATGCAACCATGGAAAAGAATTCCTTGCTGTGATTTACGCATTCTACAAATTTAGACCTTATCTTATATGCTCTAAAATTATTGTCTATACCGATCATGCAGACATCTTATGATGAAGTCCGATGCCAAACCCAGATTAATTCAATGGATATTATTGCTACAAGAATTTAACATCGAAATCAATGACAAAAAGGGGACAAAAAATTTAGTCGCGGACCATCTCTCTCGTTTGGACCCTTCCCTTGAAGAAGACATTGACATCAGGGAAGAGTTCCCTGATGAGAAAATTTTGGCCATATTTTCAATAACAAAGTCTGAACTAACACCTTGGTTTGCAGATTTCGCTAACTATCTTGCCAACAAGTGGATCCCCAAAGGATGGACTACGCATTAAAGAAATAATTTTTTTCTAGCATACCAACCTTTCTCATGGCCGTGCTTTCGGAGAATACAATCACGAGCAACTCCAAGTTGGATTCGATTGTCAGTCTCTCACTCACGGTCTTGACTAGAGTGGTCACAGATGTGCCTGGTATGTTATGATTGTGACAGAATTTGTCATGGGCATGACAATGCCTTAGGCATTTCACTAGTTTTCAACCTCTCAGCCATGGCTGTTCCGGGGCCTCAACACGGTGCCATGGTCCAAAACTTCACGTGCAGCCCAAAATTTTATAGATTTTGATGTAGAATTTAAGGGGAAATATATACAACATTCATAACACTTTTAAAGCATGAATTTGGGCATATAAACAGTTTTCTAACATAGTTTTGAACCATTCCAATCATAAACATTCATGTGTTAGGATTTTTCCTAAAATCATACAAATCTATAGATCTAGGTCATGAAGCATAATAGAATAATAGATCATTATTTAAAACATTTAGATCTAACCAATGTGTTCGTGCATCCAACCATCACAATCCATTTTGAGGATAAGGAGTCCTCATACTCTAAATTCATTCAAGAAAACCACTGACAGAGGAGAGAGGGATTAGTTTCCCATTACATATCTAGGACTTTGATCTCTTTCTTCTTCATTAACGTTGATCTCCTTTTCCTTATCCATGTCCTCTTCATGTTTGTCCTCCTCTTCCTTGTACTTTTTTGCTCATCTAAGGTTGTTGCCATCACGTGGGTGTAGCAATAAGAAAAAAGAGGAGAAGAGAGAGAATTTGTGGACTTTTTACAAAGTCTAGTATAGAGTTTTCTCCAAATAATTTAAATACCATCCATTCAAATTTAGGGTTGTTACGTGAACATTCCAATCGTGGCCTCAAGAGAGCGGGAGGCCATCAGGGGGGACGGTGACATCCATCAGCAATGCACAAACATACAATAAGAACTTGATCAAGTACATAGGTGCGGGGACGCCGATCAAGGAGGTTAAGGAGTGGCAAATGCCATCGAAAAATGCTAAGGAAGCTAGTCCGTTAGTAATTATCCATAAAAAATTTGTAATTTTCTTATGGTGAGCAAAGCAAGTTTGGTTATGTAATAGCACCATCCATTAAAAAAACCACTATTTGTTGTCAGCAAAACCACTTTTTATTTCATTAGGTTGGTCCAAAAGATTTTTTACAATGAGTTGAACTACAAAATAAAGAGGAATTCGAGATCAATCAAATTACACTGGAAAATTGTTCAAGATATTACGCTTAATTACTTCTAGAATAGTATCTATTTTCATTTCATTATTTTCGGCAAGGAAAATGCTTTGATAATTATAGCCGATGAAGCGAATATATAATTTGTTGTGAAATTTTTAATTTTAATGAAAGGCGCATCGGCTTGTTTTGGCTCATTTTTTATTACCTATTTTTATAATTTAATTAATTTAATAATAAAAAATTCTAATTAAAAAATAATCTAGTTAATAGATGAAATAATCTATGTATTAATTTGATAATCCAAAAGTAGAATTAAAATATTATGATAATCAAATTAATCATATATATTAAAATAATTTGAGAATGGATGATTGAAAGATCTTTACCACAATCAAATTTACTATCTAATTAGTAGTAAAATAAATAATATATAATGTTTTCATTACTCAAATAAAAAAATAATATTCTACACCTGTTATGCATTCAAAATATTGAATTCTATATTTTCAAAGTAGCATATAACTATGAAAAAAATAGAGGGATCCTTAACCATCATCCTTAATTTGGCATTGCCAAAGATAGGTGAAGCATCACAATGCCGTCAACAAACCTGATGCGAAAATTGATAATAGTGAAGTTAGCAATTGCACTAGTCGTTCAAGTAATAAAGTGAAAAGTATAGGTTGTTGATCCCACGAGGAATTAATTTACTTATTTATCAAACCTCAAAGGTTAATAGGAGACCACATAAAATTCTGGATAAACAATGTGCAAAAAGGAAAATAACAAAAAAGTAAAATCTAAAAATAACGATGCGTAGGTTCTCAGGATGATCTATAATGATAGGAATTCAACATGCAATGTGTTGTAATCCCTAAACTACGTAATCGTCCGCACGGGTCAATTTATGTAGACTGCACAATCTAATATTCCGCAAAGATTAGATCATGACATGTATAAGAGTCAAGAATGAATTCGAACAAAAAATTATGACTTAAGGATTGATTACACTACACAGTCAATAATCATCCTAGAAATCATTAAATTATGAAAGACATTATGCATAACATCCATGTTCATAAAAACCAAACTAATTATTTGATTAATCAGAAATTGTTTGTATTCTAAAACTTTCGCAACTAAAATAGAAAGGTAAAATTATAACTAATAATCTAAAGAGCTACAATAGATAGATAATGCATAGAAATTCAAAGTATCATTCCAACATAATGTAGAACAATAAGTACTCTACAGAGACGATGATAAACCACTGCACAATCCTCGCACGAGTCTACTGTGCAGAAGTCTTCTCTTTCATTCTTTAAAAGTGCTCTTTCGTTTTTGGCTTGAAAGTTTCGATGGCAGGCCCTAGCATGATCATCTATGGCTGCCAAACGTCTCAGGTTTTCAAGGGGTTTGGGTGTTGGACCAAAGTTTTAATGCCCTATAAAATTATATTTTGATGATACAAACATCGAAAGATTAGAGCTAAATGTTAAAAAAGTTTAAATAAAAATTGACAACTTTATGCACCAAACCTTGATTGAATATTTGATTATGATCTCATTAGATTTTGTGTGAATGATGAATATCATTTGTAGAGAATTTGTTAGCTATCTATAGAATCCAAGATTACCTAATTTGGATAATCATGTAGAAAGTTATGCTCAAAATAGTGTAGGACTGTCAACCTATCAATCAAAGCAATGAAAGTCGGTCGAGGCACCAATCAATCGATCAGACATACCAGTCAATCAATCAATGCATAGATTGCCTAGCTCAATGTCGAGACTACACCGGTCGATAGTCCAATCATCACACCAGTCGACTGATCAGCTCAACGGCTAAAATCCAAAATGATGAGACTACATCGATCGATGGTTCGATCGATTGATCAACTGCGGTCATTGAAAAAATTGTGCATAGTCATATAGACCGATCGACCGGTCCCTGGTTAAAATGAACAATAGTGGCTATTTTTCAAGGAGAAAATTGGGAAAGATTTTTTGGATGAAATTTTTACAAGTAGAAGCCTATGAAAGGAGTACCAAAGCTTGAAGAAAAAGCACTCATCCAAGAATCAAAGAAAAATCATTTTCTTGAAGTCATTATCGTATCTTCTCTACTTTCTCTCTTTTCTTCTTGTGAGCATGGCATTGTAAAATAGAGAAACACTTTCTTAGAAAATTGAGTGAGCTCCTGTGTAGAAGAGGTTTCATATATTACCTCTTGAGATAGAAAAAAGATAAACTTCATAAGAGGAGATGTGTGCCTTACCTCTCGAAGCGGAGAAAATGTGGTTTGATGTAAAGGGTTCTTCCTTGCCCCACTTGGAACAAAGGAAGAGTTTAATAGAATCTTCGACGATCTCGAGGTCGAGAAGTCAGAGCGGGGACGTAGACTAAGGTGTGATCGAATCTCATCAACAACCACTTTGTGTTCTTAAGTTTGATTTCTCTCTCTCTCCTATCGTAATATACATGTGATACGATCTGATTTGCATTGGTTTAAAGTTTAACGAATCGATTTTAAGCTTCCGCGACGTATTTTGTGAAATCGATATTTCCATTTTAAACACCAATTCACCCCCCTCTTGGTGCCTTGGGATCCTTCATTGGGAACAAACGGAAATCTTTTCTATGTGAAATAAGGTAAAGTTGGAGTTCCATTGATTCTGAAAGTTTTGCCATGTAAAACTCTAAAAATTCTGGTATAGTTAGTTTCCAATTGATCCTTAGGACATAAGTAGGAGTTGGAGTCCTTGTATGTTGAGAAGTCTTCCAAAAATATATTTTTATGTCGAATTCAGTGTCTGTCACTCCCCCTGCAAGTGTTTTAATGACTCAATCAGAGTTGAATTCGGAATTTTCACTTTCCTTCACGGGGCATGAGAAGGATCTCACGGTCGTGATTCGGTCGATCTACTCTTTGATCGCACAACTTATGTGCTTTCATGGTCCATAACAAATTTTTAATGACCATATCAAATTCTCTCTCCAGCACGGCGAGAGAGTGGGAGGGGGGCGCCCCCCTCCTTCTCTCTCCCGCACGACGAGCACGCGCGGGAGAGAGAGGGAGGTGGGCGACTGCCCCCCTCCGGTCAAGCTCACCGGAGCTCGACCTTCTAGGCTCCGACGAGCTCAACCTGAGGGGGGCGGTCACCCCCCTCCCTCTCTCTCCCACAACTCACTTTTTTATTTTTTAAATTTTTTTAATAATGTAGACAACTTCATCTTTTTTTTATTATTTTTTATAATGACGTGGCCAACTTACGCTCATGTGGATGAGAGAGAAAGTTGACCACGTAAGCAAGGAAATCGAGGAACCTATGATCACCGGTCAAGAGGACTAAGTGTGCAAGAAAATGAATGATGAAGGATGTTCTGCTTATAAATTAAAGTTGAGGGACCAATTGAAAATCGACTTAAAGTTGGGGGATCATTCGTGTAATTTACCCCTTCTATTAGAGTAAGGTAGTAATAAAGATTATTAGAGTAATTAATAAGGTAATTAATTAGTAAGGTAGTAATAAAGATTATTAGAGTAATTAAAATTATCGATAATCAATCGCAATCAAACGAGATAATCTGGTGAGCGCTAGAAATTTTAAATAAAATAATCGATAATCTATCTAAATTATCTCGTACCAAACTATCCCTAAAAGAGTAGTTGGATACTTAATAGACAAAAAAAAGAGAACATCTCCAAAATAATAATGCAATAGGTCGTCTCAAATTAATCGAGGAAAGCCGTAGAATAATATAAGTAAATAAAAGCTGGATTAGAATTCAAAACATCATTAGTGAAATATGTCAGAAGACCGAATTTTAAGTAGGTTGTGATTTAATTTTAAAATACTCACCTCGCGTTGGAGTATCTGTTTTTGAAAGGAATGTTTCAAATTCTTCATTTTTTTTCTTTCCATGAATAATGATCAGATTTAAAGAGCCTATGTCGAATTCATTAGTTAAATTCTAAAATATGTATGCTTCCATACTACGAATGACATAAAACAACAAATACAATGAAAAATAATTAAAAGTCAGAGTAAGCTATATATAAAGCAGAAAATAATTAAATTGCTTATCTAGTTCATGTTGAATTTGAGCTCTAATAACCAGCAATCTAATTAAACGCATGGTTGTTTATCTATATATATATATATATATATATATATATATATATATAGATTTATTTAGACACTGATAACCTTAGAAATTAAGGGGTCCAGGTCGAGAAAAAAAAAAGGAAACCAAATAATTATTGGTAATGATGAAAGCCGTAAAATAGTCAAATAACGATATTGTTATATACCGAGTCAAATAACTACTAGGTTCATCGAAGAAGAGATATGTTCATTAGAATGTGATGTTCCTAATTCACTGAAGTGACATGTAGAATATAAAATAATCGATGTATCCGAAACTTGTTGAAGCAAGAGGAACTAATAACTAAATAGACAAATTATTTATTCCGTGTCCAAATCCTTAAACACTTTTTGCCTAGTTATTTCTGTGTGGAAACTCTCGCCCCTTGTAAACAATTTTTTAATATTCTTTGTTTTTTTCGATCTAGGCCATTGGCATGTTAAAAATTACTGACAATTCTAAATAGTGATTATATAGTAGGTAGGGTTTAAAAAAATTCTTGTCATTTTCTTTTGTGTTTACAAAGGTTGGTGTGGAGTGAGTTTGCATGCTCATTTTCTTTTAAACTTGTTCCCGTTGCGCTTAATTCTAATTTAAAACAATTTATTTTTTGTTAATGTATGATTAAAGCTTTTACTTTCATTTAAAATGTAAGATTCTATTCAAAATAGAAAAAAAAAATCTCACATCATTGTCCTTGAAGTTGGATCGGTTCCAAACAGCTTATTGAGTGGAGACTTTATTGACCAATCAGAACGTGGAGTCTCGTGTAAAGGAATTTGACTTTATTCAGAATGTAAGAGCCATATCAAATTTGACTTTGTTGTAATGACAAAATTTTATTCGATATAAAGGAATTATAGAGATGATGACAACACATTCTCCTAATAGACAATAAAAAAGTATCCAAATAATACTGCATCCCTTTCCGTATTAGATGGACAACTTTGTCGTCTCAAATTAATTGTCATAGAATAATACAAGTAAATAAAAGTTGGATTACAACCAAAACATTATTAACAAGATCTGTCACAAGACTGAATTTGATGTAGAACATTCCTTCTCCGAGGATGGGTACTCCATCATATTGACGCCTCTTGTTTATGGAGATAGAGTACAATCATCAACAAGTGCTGATCCAATTCCTTTCATTTTGAGAAAAGTTGAATTAAACACAACTATATATAAAATCTAGTGGACTATTTTATCTCTCACAATCAAAGATTTCACTCAATCCACTGTCTCATTTGGTGCAAGAACTACTCCATCAGTTTTATGATCACTCTATTAAAGATTTGTCTGCTGACCTTCCTTCAACACGTGACATTCATTACAAAATTGATTTGATTTCTAACGCTAGCCTACCCAATCTGCCTCATTACAAGATGACTCCCAAGAATCAGATTGTGTAGCAACAGATCAAAGATCTATTCTATTTTTCAGGAGGGCGAGCAATATATAATATTAAATATTAATATTAAATAATAATAAATAAATTGTAAATAATATTTTATATAACAATCTTAACTTAACTTTGGGAGGAGGCAAATTTTAAGTAAATCTTAATTTTAACTTTGGGAGGTGTGCTTTTCCCAATCCTCTCGTACTAGGGAAAGGTCCTCTCAATGCTATATATATATATATATATATGTTGATGTGAAGAAATTATATATATTTTTCATTTATGTTCGACATGCATTCATCTCATGTTTTATTATGTTCTCATGCTCGAAACCTTTATGATTTCTCCACGTTCACTTTATGAAAATGACATTTCATTCTGTAACTGCCCTACTTCTTGTTTAATTGTAGAAATTTCAGCTGACAAGCTTGCAAGTATATGCCCCTACCTATACACTTAGACGATTTCAAAGAACGCATCACATGAGGGCATGAAGATAGATACCTCGACGTGGACACTTAGGTGAATTCAAGAGATGGCAACATGGTTAAAGAAAGTAGCCTATCCAATACACATTTCCACATCAATCAGGCAGATTCCCTTTACTAAAAGAGGAAGCTTTCTCTATACTTTATGGACAAATCTGAACAAAGGAGTAGCTAAAACAGTTGGATAGGTGGCAAGCCAAGAGGGAGGCAAGCAAGGAAGGAAACAAGCTAGATAAAAGCTGGACAGGTGACAAGCTTAAATGTCACACCTCACTCTGTGACTAAGTTTTAATCCTAGTTATTATCTTTCTTAATTATGTTTAGAAATTTTATAAATAAAATCAGCAAAACTTCCTCCCTTACTTATCTTGTGTTATTTGCCAATATATACAAAAGATGTATATATATTCATCAAAATTAAATAAACAGTTATAAGACATATCATTCACATAATATTATTATAATTTTTTTCCACTAACCACCTCACATATAACACCCCACATGATCAAGCTTTATAAACTTTATAAAAAGTTTCTCACAAACTTAATTACAACATCTAGGATTATATACTACATGCATGTTTAAAAAATAAAAGTGAAAGGGGAAATAAAATTGCTCCAACGGCTCGACCTCCTCTGTATGCAGTAAAAGAAGCTCTGAATCGATTCAACTTGAGAACTTAGAATTATCTGAAAAATTTAATAAGGATAATGTGAGCAACAATCGTTTGCTCATTGAGTGAAATAAAAGTACAATATAGGAGAATATTACGAGTGCATATAATATTTAAATAATCACATTTCTTTCATATGAGAAAACATTTAAAGCATAACTCATAACACATAAATTTTCAAATCATATGAAGTTTTACATAAATAAAAATTATTCAAGATGTCATCATATTCACAGTTAAACTCCACACATGTGTCATCGCATATACTCATCATGGGTCAATACGTATCCCTTCATGATCATGTATCATACAGTTAAGCAGAGCTTCATAATCAAGAGTATCAGACACGTAGAGCAAATCATGGATCAATATTCTCCATGATTATGTGTCATACAGTTAAGCAGAGCTTCACAATCAAAGAGTCTCAAATACGCAAAAAAAATCATGGGTCAATACGTATCCCTTCATTTGGGATACGCAGAGCATATAGGTCATTATGTATCTCTTCATTTGGAATACGCGGAGCATATCATGAGTCAATACGTGCACGCATAGCAGCCCCCAAAGGGCAAAGACATCCGATATACACCCAAAGGATTCATGTATATCGAATGCGATCCCAAAGACCTTTTTCAAATATCATGGCCAATGAACATATAGAGTTTAACAATATCAAAATACACATGTCATAATACCATATCATTATCAAATAAAACTTATTTTAACTTCACAAGCATTATTCCTTAAAAATATTTTCATGTAAGAGGTTACTCTATCTCATGTGAAATCTTTGAAACATATCATAAATACTTTTCATACCTCAAGATATGTTTTAGTAATAATAATAATTGCTTGCGATAATACCATAAATAAAAAAACTAGCATATATCATTTTTCTATGTTGTAAATTTACCCACACACCTTATACTTTATCCTTTCATGGGAGGTCTACTATATTTTCCTCATTTCACTTGTGGCTTGATAGTTTCCTACAAGCAATAATGCTATTTCACTTTTCAATTATTATTAATAGCAATATGCAATGCATGCTCATGATGCATGAACCCTTGTTCACCTTAAAATACATATAACTCCTTTTAATACTAGTGTGTAATTTTAGGTGTTTATATTCATACGCTATTTCACACCTGAAGCTATTCAATCTTCAAAACTTAACTAAGTGTTGTCCCAGGATTTCAAATTGAGTGACTCTCAATAAATAATTCATAATTTCTTAACCATATGAGCAAATCTTCTTATTCTGGATAAATTCAAAATTAGAATTACTAAGATTTTCCATTTTCCAACCCCCAAATATCATTTACTAATTCAAAATGATCAAGTCATAAAATCCAATGAAATCTGACTCAGGGTTTGTGTTTTGGCAGACTGTGTGTCATTGAAAGCTTGATTTATATGTTTCCTCACACATGCCTATTTAACTAGATCATAATTTTTCCAAAAACTAGACTTTCTTATTATTTAGTAATAAAAATTAGAGAATTTAATTCCTTGCATAACTCTATAAAAGAAATAGTCAATTCAGGTTGTGTTCTGTCAATGTCCTGGAACCTGACAGAAGAATCACTATGAAATGAAAAATTCATTTCTCCACATATACACATCCAAATTGGATGGTTCCACTTCTCACCAAACCCTTGTGAAGTCTGATTAAACATATCTAAGTTTCAATTCCTATTTCATTTTATTCTAATTATGCCCTAATTTACAAGTTGGATCTGTCTTTGATTCGGGACAGAGTGAGTGACCTACGGTGCTGGGTTTATAACTTTCTCTATAAAAGTCCTTTTTATATGATTCTTGTGGTAAAAGATAATTTCGAGAGAATGAACCATAAAAAATTTCAGAATTTACGAAGAACTACCCACGAAGCGATGATCATATGAAAACGAAGGTCAATTTCAAATCAGGAACTCTACCTTAATCAAGCGACCTTGGAAAATTTTCTCAAGCCATTCTACTAGGGATTTACTACTGCCAATTTTTTGGTTCTAGGAATAATATTATTCAATATATTCTTTTCAGATTTTTAACACGTAATATGACGGTTTGAAATTTTTTTTTCTAGGTAGCTAATGAGCTGCCTGCTTGAATTGCTTGAAACCCTATTGGTTGAAATAAAAGTTCAATCATATTATTTTGTTAAAAATTAGTGTTAAACATCTAATTAACCTTAGTTAATAATAGTTAAACATATTTATTATAATATTTACAAATATTAAAATTTATTGCTAATAATCTTATATAATTTATTTATAATGCTTATCCATAATGTAATTACCATTATGCTTTAATCCAAATGTTAATTACTACATACAAACATGATTATATAAGCATTAGACTAACTTAATATAATAATTAAAATCATGATTATATTAAAATGATGGTTGTGGAGTACGTCTGTCACATTAAATCTTAGCCCAAAATAAAGACAAAAGCATCCAAGGAAAGGAGGGTCTAGATAAAGAAGACAAGGGGGCAGGTGAAGATATGGACATTTGTCACAAATCTCTTGGAGTATAAAAAGACATGGAGGTTGCCCAAGAAAAAGGATTCGATTCGAATCCTTTTTCTTGGGCAACCCATTCTATATAGCAATTGGGAGAAGAAGAGGAAACTTGAGGAGGAGACTGCGGTAGTCTCCCTTCCTCTTTTCTTTTATTTTCTTTTTTTCCTCTTTTCTTGTTTCTAATGTGTAAAAATAAATCGGCCAGCTAGTGACTGGGAGATTTCTGATAGATATCTCTCTTTCTAAACATTTTTTATTTCTTATTTCTTATGTTTCTTGTTCCATTGTTGAACAGCCATTGATTACTTAATTACTTTATTTCTTATTTCTTATGTTTCTTGTTCCATTGTTGATTCAATTTTATCATGCTGTCGTGATTTCTTGAATGTGTTTTTATAGATTGGTTTATCTATTGTGTCCTGGCTCGAGAGGGCGATATATTCCTCAATTCAAACTTCAAGGTCGAGAGGTAAGGAGCTTGAGCTGACTTCATTTCGAAAGGCACAATGCGACTCAAACCTTTCAAACTGAAAGAGGATTTATCTTATTTTGACATGGAAAGACTTCTAATCAAACTAAAACTTTACCAAAACTATTGGGACACTTGGAGGAAATAAATAGAGGCTCTAGGAGACAGAAGAAATGGTACTTGAAATATGTGAGTCATGCATTATTATTGAGGAAGAATTTCAAGATTAAAGAGGATTTTTCGAAGAAATTATGGAGCAACTCATCGTTTGTGTTTCGCAGCGATCCAAAAATCATTGGAGGCTGTGAATCATGTCTTCCAATCATTGGAGGCTTCTTATTCTTTCAAGAGAAAATTGCAAGAACTCAGTTGATTAGATTATGATTGTTGCGCTTAATACTTTTAACTAAGAATATTATATTCGGAGATGAGACTACAAACCAAGTGTGGGTGGTTAATTTTAGAATTTGATAATTCTCAACGAATTGATATTTAATTTAAAGTTGAAGCAATCATAACATGAAACTAGTATTTTAGCATTTGTGCTAGTTTTGTGCGGCCTATTAGTTTTTATTAAGCTTGGATGACTATTAGTTTGGGATCTATAACTTAATACATTTTAACATCTTATTTAACTAAAGATTAACTCATTGTCCATGATCTTAAGTTCTTCAAGAGAGTTTGACTTACTCAAATTAGAGGTCATTAATTTAAGTAATACTAATCCGTCTTAACAACTAAACCTATTTATCATTATTATAATTCAATCATCATTATTATTCATGGTAGTTTATCCTTATCTTTAATCACTCATAATCTCAAGGCTCATCACAGACTTATTTTATCTTCTATTATTTAATTTTTTGCACATTTTATTTCTGTTTTCATATCACTACACTCTTTTCTTCTCTTAATGGATTATTGAGATAGATTAGTTTTAAATAGTTTCTCGTGGGATCGATAGCTCTACTTCATATTACTTGATACGATTAGTGCACTGGCTAACAAATTTCTTTGTTACAAATTAAGTGTGTTAACCTCCCTACCCACTCATGGGCCGGTTTGACACCACACCAAATTACCTCCCTCGCTCGCCAAGCGAAAGGAAATGTGTCGATCTCCCTCTCAAAAGGGTGATGTCTCCGATCGTCGGGCATCAGTCATTCGGCATCGAGCATTGGTCGATGGGCGTCAGGCTTCAGGCATCTAGCGTTAGGCATTTGGGCATTGGGAGTTGGGCGCCGGCCATCGGACGTCAGGCATCGTGCAAACTCAAGTGGGATTCGAGAGGGAGATTGTCGCTTCTCCTTTCACCTAGTGAGAGGGGAGATGGGGTAACAGCAACGAGAGATGGGTCAGTTCACTTTTTTTCTTTTTGGAATGGTCGATTCACTCTCATGGGATTTGGACCATTTATGCGTGCATAAGGGGATTATAATGGTCGAGATTCATTCTTTGATCTCACCTTAATTTTCCTCGTACATATACATATATACAGTATGTACTATGTAGGTAAAAAACTTCAGGGTCCCCCCTCCCCAAAGTACTCATAGTTTTGCCCCTATTCCTATTCCTTGGTTAGATGATATGCTTGATATGTTGAATGAATCTTGCATTTTTTTTCCAAACTTGATTTATGCAATAACTACCACCAATTTCAGATTGATTGACTACGACAAATGGAAAATAGTCTTTAAATAATGGATTTATAAGTTTTTGCTATGTCATTCGGTCATTCCAATGTGCATTTTTATGCGACTAATGACTCGAGTTTAGAAGCCATTTCTTGGACATTTCATCATCGTTTATTTTTACGAAATTCTCATCTACAACCACACTAGAAAAGTACTAGAACCACTTAGAAGAAGTGTTGACCATATTTCAATGTCATAAGTTGTTTCTAAAATTTAAGAAAACAATCAAATTTTCTACAAACCACTATTTCTGGTTTATGTTATTAGCGCTACAAGCTCCTCCAAGGTCATTGATTCTTGGCCATCACCACGCACTATTAGAGAAGTTCCAAGTTGCATGGATATCGTGCTCCATACATACCTTTAGTAGCATCATGGCTTTAGTCACACCATGCCTGAAAAAAGAAAAGTTTCATCGGGGCCATATTACTCAAGATAGTTTCAACAAAATAAACTCCAAACTGACTACTTCCATTGTCCTTGTACTACTAAACATTAAAAGAAACTTTTTTGATCGAGTGTGATGCTTCAACTCAACATTTTGTACCTTTTAAAAAAAGGTGGAATTAATTTAAAAAGGAGGGGCTTTTTGGCCTTTGTGTAGGTCTGAACAACAAAAGAAAATAAAAAAAATAAATGACAAGCATAAAAAAACAAAGCAGCGTCGTCTTCTTCCTCCCCCCCCCCCCCCCCCCCCCCCACTACTGTAGTGCCGCACGCGAGACCTCAGCCGCCCCTTCTTCAGGTCACCCATTCTCCATCGTCCGACCACCATTTCTCATGAGAGATACCGATGGAAAGAGGATGATGAAATGAACATTTTGAAGACTAGTCCGTAGTAAGCATCAAACGTGAGGAAAGGGAGAATCCGCCAGCGGCTGGTTCCGGATCTGATTCATGCCGATCTCTCTCCTTGTGAGTTGAACATCATACTCAGGTCGATTAGGATCATTTTGAAGGGTTTTTAAAAATGTTCTTGCTCCAAATCACGTAGGTGGCCGAGTTGGTTTTTTTCGGCGACATTTCTGACGAGTCCGACGAGGAGCTCCTACCGAGCTCATCATGATGTTTTGTTAGGTACACATGTGAGAGAAATGATTCAGATTGTTGTTCAATAAAAGTTAATCGCTAATCCCTTTTAGGTTCTTAGGTTTTGGATTTTGATCGTTCTCCTATGACCTTTTCAACTACTCGTCGTCATATCACGGTTGGTAAGTTAATGGAAATGTGCATGTGATTGGATTTCAGTTATGTGAACAAATTTAAAGTAACTTTATTTTATTATAGTTGAAGGAGTTTGGTGGCTTTTCGACATTTTGACGGGTGCGATTTTGGTCCTGAAAGCGGTGGCTACGGTTGTTATGGTATGAATGATTGTTAACTGAAAGTAATTTTTATAATATAGTTAAAGTCACAATTGGAAGTTGTCTTAAAGATTGATTTGAATTTCGCTTATAGAGGGCAACAATTCGTTATTTGTTGAGATTCAATTAGGCTTCTACTAGTCGACGATGCTTTCATATCCTTCTTGTAAGTGTTATAACAAATCCATAATAGGACTTGGTTTATGATAATCACGCCAAGTTGTTGTGAAGAGTAAATTACCAATTTTAGTTTTATAGTAGTAATTAATCAAGTAATGGATATGATAGGTTATGTTTACTTTTCATTAGATTCATACGAGGAGATAATTTGGTACTCGATGAATCCAAAGTGATGAAACTTATCTCAAATGACATGAATTGCTTAACTCTTCGAAATGGTGACATTATTCGACCTGATGTGGAATGCATTTTCGTGACAGTTTCCTTCGTGCATATTTATAGTTATTTGTATGCGTCATATGTGTGTCATCATATGACTTGCAATGTTTTATTATGAATTTTAAAAACCCATCGGAGTTTTTCCTCATGTAATTGAAATAAATATTTGGATCTTTTAAAAGAAATATTTATATGATGACTTCTAATTCTAATCTTTCACTTCAGATTTGCACTCATGCATAATGTGCATTACATGTAAAAATCAGCATAAGGCAGAGTGCTTTTCACCTCAGAGGATTAGCCAACATCGAGTAGATCGATTGGGGTCCGATTTGCTCTATGTCGATATAGTGACATAAGGAGTAGGTTTAACACCCTATGTCGATATAGTGACACGAAGGGTGGAATTAGAACAACCATCTTGTGACAATATAGTGACACCACAGATGTAGTGGAGAAAGAAAAATAAGCATTGTGTCGATATAGTGACATGAGGATTGGTTCAATGTCTTGTGGAAATATAGTGACACGAGGGTCAGAATTATAACAATCATCCTATAACGATATAGTGACACGAGGGGTGGGTGAATAAGCACTCGATTGATGAGTGGTTTGAATAATTGTATATGATGATATTTCTCCAAATTTTGTGACACTATCTTATTACCATGCATGTGCACTCATAGCATTCATTTCGGTATGATCATTATTAAAATGAATTTTCCTAAATAAATGGAAAAGATTTTGAATAATTTCTGGAAATAAAGAGGTTAATTTTTCTTCGTTGTTTTAATACTTGAGATAGTTGTTTTTCACTGAGCTTCTTAATGCTCACCCCTCTTGTCTAATTTTTTTACAGGTAATGAATGAAAGCTTGCATAGCATAAAGAGGCTAGGAAATGAGCATGTGTGAAAGGCATGATCATTGAATTGCTAACTTTGTGTTTCTTTGAGTTTCTCCTATACGGATTTATTACTCGAAGAATGTTTTGAAAGATTTTAGAGATGTTGAATTATTGTGTGGTGCGATCACATTATATGGTTTATGAGCATCTGCCTAATGGTTTTGATTCTCACTATTTTGAGCTTGAGTCCCACTTTTTTACTTCTTCTATGAATTGTCAGAGATGATTTTTATAACTGTAAATGGTTAAAATTTTGAAGTTTATGTGGCCATCTCTTTTTTTAGTGTCACATTGCCTTTCAATAGAGGAATCATTTTCAATCCTACACTAGATAAACCATTATCATGAGCTTAATTTGCACCCAACATCTGAGGGAATTTCCTCAACAAACCATTCCTTGGTTCGTTGGGAGCCCCCACCCGTGTCCTACTTCAAATTGAATGCAGATGGTTCCGGTGTGGGGGGAGCAGGCTACATGGTCGGATACTCATCCTCGAATTTTTTTTTGCAGGCACATCATCGTCGCACTTTCACTCGACGTTTGCTGCGAAATTATGGGCTATTCGTAATGGTCTCCTTCACTGCATCAAGCGTGGCATTTCTAAGCTGATTGTTGAAATCAATTCTCTGATCTTGAAATCAATTCTCTATCATCTAGAACAAAATCTTATGCTCCTGGTGCTTGAAAAACACATTTTGTGATATTAAAGCTACAATTTCTACCTTTCAATACTTTGTGTGTAATCATATCAATTGTTTAGCTAATGTCGAGGTTGACTCCTTAGCTCATTCTGGCCGTAGATCGCAAGGCAATCTTTTTTGGGAGGACGCCCTCCTCCCCCATCCTCATTCTTGTATTCTAACACTATGATTTCCAATACATAATCTATCGTCTTCTTAAAAAATAAATGAAAGGCACATCGGCTTGTTTTGGTTCATTTTTTTATCACCTATTTTTATAATTTAATTAATTTAATAATAAAAAATATGATTAAAAATTAATCTAGCTCATCGATGAAATAATCTATATATTAATTTGATAATGCAAAAGTAGCATTAAAACATTATGATCATCAAATTAATTATATATATTAAAATAATTTGATAATGGATTATTCAAATTTACTATCTAATTAGTAGTAAAATAAATAATATACAATGGTTTCATTAATCAAATAAAAAAATAATATTGTACACATGTTATGCATTCGAAATATTGAATTCCATATTTTTCAAAATAGCATATATCTATGAAAAAAAGAGAGGGATCCTTACCCATATAGGTGAAGCATCAAAATGCCCTCACCAAACCCTCATGGATGTCTTTTCACCACCAGATTTTGAAAAATAATTTTCATTTTATGAGGATGACAAACATATTCACATTAATTACATAATCAGTAAATCATTTTATTATAACTTATAAGTTTGATAATTCGTTTGTTATTAACTAAGGTTAATGAATTAAAATGGAACGAGACCAATTTCAATTAAAGATCTCACGAAAGTCACAAGTTATTGGAAGGAGCATCGTCTGTCAGCATAATACATCTGAATTCATATCCGCCTCCTCGAGCCAATATATCCAAAAACATGTAGCGTTTTTTTTTTCTTTAGAAAAAGAAAATAAAGCATATAAAATTGCTTACATTGCCATGATCTCAATGGCAACAATTGATTAATCGTCAGTCACATGCGAAGAACTCAAATAGCTGAACCTGGACAAGGCACTAGAATTTTAATTTGAATAAAGGCATACGTACACCACACGTTAAAAATACGTAGGTAGAATGGTCTCGAAATGATAATATATAAGAGGAAATGGAATATATATCGAACAACATACATTCAAGTGAAGTTCTATATTGATTATATTTAGTGAGCTATATGATTCCCTCCATATGTCATTAACTTTTGTCCAACTTGATGAATTAAGACTATTGCCAATCTAACATATAAAATTCCATAACATTGAAGAATTGCATGCACAAGCTGCAGAGGAGATGGGATTTAAGGCTATAAACCAAGACATACCCACTACATAAACATCTCACAATCTCCTCTCCTCTCCTTATAAAAGGAGGAAGGCACTGCTGCATTTTACCCATAAGCATTAATTGCTAGTGCAAGTATCTCTCCGTTGAGAGTGTTCATGGCCAACCAAAGCCTTCTATCCACGTTTCGCATTTCATTAGTGCTTGCTTTAGTTATCTCGGCATTCCTAACAGGTAATATGTTTCTTCTCTCTATCTCTCATGATTAATTAACAAAGTCATATATGTTTGAGTGACCAAATTAAAGTTTATATATATATAGATCCGAATGTATCGAGTGCAATTTTATGTTTTTCTGTCATTTACTTTCTTATGTATGTACTAGATCATGAGCTTTGCCAAAATAATAATAAAAGACAATATTCAATCATCGCCATGAGCTTAAAAAGAGTACAGATGTTCATAAAAAAAATACGTGTTGCGCATAATCATCCAAAAGTAAATATTAATATGTTGATTTACTTCTTTGTTATATAATCCTTAACAATATACGAATGTTAATTATATGCATACAAAATAATACATATACACAGTGTATACTCCAATGAGTACCTTGCCTAAAATAAAACCTATATAACTTGCCAGCCTTACTATATTTACACGACCTCAAAACTTTAGTTACTATCCTATTTTTTGGGTCAAAATTAGTCACACGTCTTCATGTATATATATATGTATGGAGAGAGAGAGAACATGCATGAAGCAAATATATATGAATTGTTACAGGTGTCCAATCCGTCGGCGTCTGCTATGGCATGCTGGGGAACAACCTGCCATCACCAGCTGAGGTCGTGAGCCTCTACAAGTCCTACAACATCGCCGCCATGCGGCTGTACTTTCCGGAGTCTGCCGCCTTCCAAGCCCTGAGAGGCTCCAACATCAAACTAATCCTGGACGTGCCGAATACAGACCTCCAGTCCCTGGCCTCCAGCGCGTCCGCCGCCAGCTCGTGGGTGCAGAACAACGTGCGCGCCCACTGGCCGGGCGTCTCCTTCAAGTACATCGCCGTGGGGAACGAGGTGATCCCCGGGAACCTGGCGCAGTACGTGCTCCCGGCCATCCGCAACGTCCAGAGCGCCATTACGGCAGCCGGCCTGCAAAACCAGATCAAGGTCTCCACGTCGGTGTCCACCGCCGTCCTCGGCGCGTCGTACCCGCCCTCCGCCGGCGCCTTTTCTTCCGCCGCTCAGTCGTCTCTTAACTCGATAGTGCAGTTCCTGGCGAGCAACGGAGCGCCGCTCCTCGTCAACGTCTACAATTATCTGAACAGAGATTAAGTAAGGGTACTTCAGCTACATCGGCACCCCGGGGATGGACATTAAGTACGCGCTGTTCACCTCGCCGGGCACGGTAGTGACGGACGGGCGCTACAATTATCAGAACCTGTTCGACGCTATCTTGGACGCGGTCTACGCTGCCCTGGAGAAGGTCGGGGGGTCGAACGTTCCGATCGTGGTCTCGGAGACCGGGTGGCCTTCGGCGGGCGGGACGGCGACGTCGGCCAGCAACGCGCAGACGTACAATCAGAACCTGATCAGACACGTCGGCAGGGGGACGCCGAGGAGGTCAGGGAGGGGCATCGAGGCCTACATCTTCGCCATGTTCAACGAGAACCGGAAGGATCCCGACGTAGAGCAGAACTGGGGGCTGTTCTACCCCAATAAGCAACCGGTCTACCCCATCAGCTTTAACAGAGGACCTCCCCAGTTGCATGCATGTCTGCTTCAAGCGAAGGACTATGCAACCAAGAAATAGCCCCAGCAATATATATAATAAATAAAAGGCAAACAGGGGTGCTACATGTATGCAATTGTGTGCATCTTGCACCTAGCTAGTCACGTATATTTGAATAAGAAGTGAAAAAGTGCAAGTATAACATTTCTTTTGTAGCTAGTCACATATAGTAGTACTACATGTACTACTATTGCATTTTGTTATTACTTGCTCGTGTCAGATTAACTTTGCTGTATGCTTAGATGGACGACTATAAGAAACGTATGAAAATTATTATTGTTAAAGTTTCCTCGCACACAATTTCTGTTGTGATTCTGTGACTCCTGAACACCAATCAAATTGCGTGGAAAGCAAACGTAAACAAATATGCATCACCTTGCTTTTATTATAAGGCAGATCTAAAAAATATATATGTATAGTTAATTAAATCTAATAATATCCGACGCCAATTTTCTAAGAAAAATATAAGGTACCAGCAAAGGCGGAGATACATGTCTATATACCTAGGGTGTAAGTGCAAGCACTAAATATTTTCTATCTAATTTTTAACAATTATTTACTTTTAACTTTTCTTCTTTAACATATATTTACTTTTTAAAGTAATTACCTCAAACATTTTATGTTATATTTTTTTAATATCTACGCATAAACTTTTTATTTAACTTCTGTTTACTTTTTTAATATGTAAGAAAAACAATATGAAAACCTCAAAAAGTGAAAATAATTACATCAAACATTTTAATATTTTGTATGTTATATTTTTTAATATCTTTACATAATTTTTTATTTACCTTCTATTTACTTTTTAAATATGGGAGAAAAAAATGAAAATCTCAAAAAAAAATTAAAATAATCAGCTCAACCATTTTATTATTTTATATATTAAATTATAAATATTTATTATTTTAATTTAAATATATTGTCTTTGCTAATATTCATTCACAAAAGATATGAATATATAATATAGTATTAAAAATTACTAAAATAACTTTATTGATTTTATATAAAATTATAAATTTTTATATTATTTATTATTTTTTGGTGAACCTGACAAACTTTTCTGGCTCGCCCACTTGATAGGAGCATGTTGGCACATCTAAAATGAGAGGAAAAAGTAATATTTTATATGGGCCTTACAAGCTCATCTAAAATCATACTTCAACTTCAATATTTTTTCAATATTAAAAATAAGCCACCCGTGCAGGCAAAAGCAATCGTGACGGTTTAGGATAAAATAGAATATTAAACTGGTGCATATCATAATAAGGAAAATAAATTTTAAAAAAAAGTTTAGTCCCACAATTAAAGTTTTATATAGTTTATGTATCATAATATTATCATTTGCCGAGTTGGTTAGCATCAACTTATAACCCGAGCCGGGGGCAATTGATTGGTTTGAATGCAGAGATAAGATTGATGGATTATTAAATTAAGACTTCGTTGTAATGAATGAATCCTAAATTTAAATGAGGATTTCATATACTGTCCTGTTGAAAGTTTGGATTCCGACTTTCATCTCACGGCTATCTTGCCATATAATTTCATGGCAATATGAGCAGCTTGTGAAATTGGGACCTAACAATGTGGAACTCTTGCCTGCCATCCTTATGTCTCAAACTCACCAATCCTTTTTTAAACTTGTTTTTTTTTTCTTGTTTCTTATCTATTTGTATGCAGTTTTTTTTTTATTTCAAACGGTAGTTTTTTACATTGCCAAACCATTATATCTATCTGTCTTCCAAAGTCCTCCAATGGCCGTACGTCTGCTAGCTGCAGAAGCCGTCGAGCCACGCCTTCTTGATGTCCTGCGACAAGACAAGTCAGATCGCATTATAGTTGCTTTTTTTTTCAATTTCATTTATTCATTTTTGCTTTTTCTTTTTTTCTCACACACATGTAACTTATAAAATAATTTATTTATTAAATATAAATTATTTATTATAACATATTAATATAATATTATTTTTTTACTTATTATTTCATTAAAAAATTTTATTATTTTACTATATATAATTTATTAAATATTCGTTTTCTTGATATTTAAGTAATATATTTTTTAAGGAAATTTTTTGAACAAAATTTTTAATTTTTACTTTTGTTTTATTTATTAACAATATTTATTTTATATTTATAATATCAATTTTTATTTCAAAACCCATCAAAAATTAATCCATCATATCTACTTTTTCCTATCACATCAACTACCTTATTCCTCATCATCAAATTCCACTTCATCCAAACACAATTAGAAATACATGAACTTGATGGAACGCTTGATTTCTATTGCCAAACGGCCCTTAGAACTTCGTAATATTTCGTCAAACATAATCAATTATTCTGATGGGTTCCGGTGGTCCCACCAAAATTTTTATTCTGGTCAAAAGCCTTTGTTCCGTCGGGTTCTTAAAAAAATTCTGGCCAAGGTCATAACTTGAAAATTACCTACATAAAGTGAATTTTTACATAAATTATACCTAGTATAACATTTCTTTTCTAAAATAAAAGGTGTCTCTCTCCTTTCACGAAAAAGGATCCTTAATAAATAAAGAAAAATTACGAATAGAGTGCGTAGCAATTTCTAAATTAATTAAATTTATTATTCGGGATGATACTAAATTAATTGGAGTCAATGATAATTTAAAACTTAAATATATAATGTGTGTAATTCTTTATCCACGTTTTGTGAATTAAATAGTTAAAAAATAAATAAATAACGAGAAATTTAATGAGCCAACTGTTATTGATGTGACCAGTCCCACAACTAAAATAAAGATAAAAAAACGGAATGGGACGACGAGTCAAACTCATCAAAGATTATTTTTATTTTTAAACATAAAAATTAGTTCTAATTTTTATTTTTATTTTAAAAAGAAATTATTCTTTCACATTTAAAATTAGTTTTTGAAATTATTATTATATTTTTATGTTTAAATCAGATAAATATACTTATAACCTAATATTATTTTAATGTGAAAGATTTGCAATTCTCTTGCATGATTTTTTTTTCTTTCCTCTTGAGAGATTTTTTAAGTAAAGTCTTTCGTGTTGTTAGTATAATTTAATTCCTTTACATTATTAATCGATCCATTTACCTTTTTTGTATTAAATGAAAAAAGACAGATAATTATGTAAATATTAGTTTAGTTTTTTTCTTCAACAGTGACTGAAAATCTTGGATAAAAGATCATAAAAATTGCACAGACGTTTTGAGCCAATTGAGAATGAGAATATTGAGGATAGAAAGTTAGGAGGACAAACATCAAGAAAGTTGTACAAATTTTGTAATAATTTGATATTAATGTATTTTATGGTATTGAAAATATTGATGAACTAGATGAAGTGTGAAAAAGGTTACAAGAGCGTATGAGCACAAATACAAGTATTATAAGTTGTTTCAGCACTACGCAAGTGGGCCGAGCTCTCACGACCGCGCTGCGAGGCGCAGTGGCTTGACCCGTGTGTCCGTGCTTGTGCAGTGGGCCGGACCCTCTCATTGCACGTTTTTTGAATGGGCCTCAGGCTCACGTACATTGTTCCCCTTTTTTGTGTGGTAACCCCTTTTTTAATTAGTTCTGATAGTCTTCTTTTTTTAAAACGGGAAATAATTTAATTAAAGGCGCGTGGTAAAAATGTTCGAACTCATGATCTCTCCATCTTACTGATAAGAGTCAAACTCGCAAAACTTTTTTCTCCGAATGATAGTGGGTGCCACTGTGCTACACTCTCGTCCCACCACGTGATCACTTTAAAAGACCATCAAGGCCGCTTGTCCAACAATCCATAAAATAAGAAACACATTGAAAAAGAAGACTATTGAGGGTCAATAATTATTCAACTTTTAAAATTAGAAGAAAAATATTTGTTTTTAATAATTATTTTTGTAACGGCTCCAAATCGACTTCCGCCATGTGATGAAGATCAACCTGAAGACGCTACGCCATGCTATGACTTTGACCATAATGTTGATCATATCTCAGTCAAGAATCGAAATACGTAAGTGGAAAAATAATAAAATAAAAGAAGATGATATAATTACGCGAAAGTCTAGTAAAAGTTTACGTCAGCTTTAAGAAATATAATAAGGTTCTACATCATGAATCTAAAAATGCCGAAGGAAAAGAAAACTAATAAAGAATTTAATAAGCCCTGTGATTTATGTGCTTTCTTGCCGTCAGAGCTTTGACATCACACACCTACTCCACCTCGTCACTAACCTGGGCATGTGAAAATCAAACACAGGGGAGGAGGTCCTCCCGTAAGCTTTACAATCTAGTGAGGAACCACATGATATACAATGCATAACATGAATAGGATAAATCAGCGATAAATAATCATACTTAACTTGAACGTGAAAAGAATAACATGATGGTATCATAGATCATAATAAGAATAAAAGGATATAATAAATCATGAAAATCAAATGATGCTTAGTAAATTTGAAATCATGCATACTTGAAAATCATGATGATAACTTGATTTGACTTAATCTTGATCTTGATTTATTATTAGAAATCAGGGCGACTTTAAGTGTTTTTAGTTCTTGGTGTATGCCGAGCGAACGATATGCTTTGTGCGGGTCAGTGGGTGATCAAACCATGAGCTACCCTTATCTTGATGCACTTGACTTGAACTGACATCACATTATTAATCTTCCATCTGAAGTTTTTAATCACTTTTAATAACTTGTGAATCTTTGCTCTTTATTCAGTGGAGACGATAAGATCAAGATCTTGAAAATCATGGATGAATCTCTGTAGGAACAGAAAGTAGGATTAGTTGTACATATGCAATATTGGGATTAAGAAGTGGATTGATTAACAAATCTAATAAAAAGGTTTATTGGAAATCGGTCGACCGGTTCAAGGGAACGGTCGACCAGTTGGCTTTGGGTCGGTCGACCAATTGATTGATTCGGGCTAATCGGATCGATCGATTCGTTCAATCGAATGGTCTACCGGTGGGTAGGAATCGGTCGATTGGTGGACAGAGATCGGTCGACTGATCAATATGTAAATCAAATCATCAGAGAGATCGGTAAAATCGATCGATCGATGTTTAACAATGCACCTGAATCGATCGACCGGTAAGCATCCTGCAGAATTATGAAATTCGAAAATTTCTTACCATCTCTAGTACGATCTCAACTTAAACTCGTTCCTACCTCCTAACAATCAATCAAACACATAGAACAGAAAGAAGTAATTCAAACAGTTAGAAATTCAGGGATCAAACAAATCAAACAAGAAACCAAATAAATCAAAACGATAACTTGGAGCCTTCTTCTGATTTATTTCGTTTCATAAACGATTATGGCATGAGTTAGAACAATTCAGAGATCATGCAAGGTGATTTCAGTTCACCCACCTCTGTTCACGATTAATTCGTTCTTCGATTCGGGATTAATCCGTTCTTCGATTCGTCGGAAACTACTCAACGGCGCCCCCTGTTTCCTCCCTCACCACCATTTGCAATCCAGACGATGGAGAAGACGCCTCTGCTTAGGCCGTGCACAACCAGTAGCCAGGGGAGAAGAGATGATTGTGAGGTTCTTGAGGGAGAGGAGTTAATGCAAATCTATTTTATCTATAAAAATCTCCTCTCTTTTAAATCTACTCTAATTACAGTAATCATATAAATCCCTGATTTTGTGGACATCAATAATACATTGAGTCTTTAATACAATTAGCCTTGGATTTTATCTCCAGCCGGCCATTCCAAATCGAACTCAAATTCTTCTTTTTTTGTCGGTTATTACATTCTTACCCCCTTAAAAGAAAATTCGTCCTCGAATTTTGCACTAGGTAGAGGACTTACCGAAAAGATGAGGGAATTCTTTACGCATTTCCGTGTCGAGTTCCCATGTTGCTTCATCACCGTGATGATAACGTCAAGCTACTCTGACCATGGGTACATTCTTGTTCTTCTGACGTTGCACCTTATGCTTCACTATATGTGTTGGATACTCGGCGAAAGTCAAGTCTGCAAATAGATCTGGCTCTTCAATCCTTAGAACATTTGCAGCATCGTGCTTGTACTTCTTGAGTATGGATACATGAAACACGTTATGCACTCTCCCATAAGATGAGGGTAGAGCCAGTCTGCATGTTACCTCGCCTACCAACTCGAGTATCTTGAAATGGTCTACATAGCGAGGACTGAGCTTTCCTCGCTTGCTGAATCTTATGACTCTTTTCATAGGAGATAATTTTAAAAGAACTTCGTCACCAGCTTGGAAGATATGCTCTCGCCTACCTTTATCAACATAACTTTTTTGTCTTCCTTGTGCAGTCTTCATTCTCTGTTTGATCAGTTCAATTTTTTCAGCATACTCTACTGCTTCCTTAACTTCTTCCTTAGTCATAATCTTCTCCTCGCCTACTTCACTCTAGTGGGAAGATGAATGGCAAGGTCGGCCATACAAGGCTTCAAAAAGTGCCATACCAATACTAGAATGGTAGCTGTTGTTATAAGTAAACTCAATCAGATGAATATGCCCATCCCATCTACCCTGTCAATCTAGTGCAAAGGCTCGCAACATGTCCTCTAGTGTCTGGATAGTCCTCTCAAACTGCCCATCTGTCTGAGATTGAAAAGCTGTACTAAAATTGAGCCTTGTACCAAAGGCTTGTTGCATGTTTTTCTAGAATCTGGCAGTGACATTGGGTCTCGATCAGACACTATGGATTCTGGAATACCATGGAATCTGATCACTTCTCTCACATACAAGTCTAATAAACTCTCCACTGATTGTTTCCATTGGATGGAAATAAAGTGTGCCACCTTCGTAAA
Organism: Pontederia crassipes; assembly: GCA_030549335.1. Lineage (NCBI taxonomy): Eukaryota > Viridiplantae > Streptophyta > Magnoliopsida > Commelinales > Pontederiaceae > Pontederia > Pontederia crassipes. The sequence goes on from CM060198.1 coordinate 8,394,929, forward strand.
CCTATCCACGACTACCCATATGACATCATGACCCTTCTTAGTCCTTGGCAAATTGGACACAAAATCCATTGTGATCTTATCCCACTTTCATTGTGGGATTTCCAAAGGCTTCAATTTGCCATATGGTCATTGATGCTCGATCTTGATTTGTTGGCACACTAAACATCGGGAAACATATTCTGCTATCTCGCTCTTCATGTCAGGCCATCAGTAGCTACGTTATACATCCTTGTATATTTTTGTACTACCGGAATGGATAGCGAATTCTGACTTGTGGCACTCATCCAGTACCTCTCGCCGGACATCAGCTTATGTGGGAATTCACAACCTATCCCGATATCTAATTTCTCCATCTACAGAGATCTGGAAATCTGTTGGTTCGTTCTAACATCTTTTCAGGATCTGCTGATATTCTGGATCTTCTTTCTGAGCTGCTATAATTCTGTCTATTAGGCTGGACTTCATCTGATGCATCATCCATAGAGCTCCATTAGTGCCCAGCTTAGGACACCATTGCTCAATCTCCTCCAGCATCTCGTACTAGCGTAGTCTCATATATGTTAGCGAGCCTTCACACTTCTTGCTTAATGCGTCAATGATTGAATTTTCTTTATCAGGGTAGTAATTGATAGCAAATTTATAATCCTTAAGAAACTCAAGCCATCGATGTTGTGATCAGTGAAGATGCACTTGAGGCTCTTGTGGTCAGTGAAGATTTTGAATGTCTCTCCATACAAATAATGCTTCCAGATCTTCAAGGCAAAAACTACTGCCGCCAATTCCAAGTCATGTGTGGAGTAATTGACCTCATGCTTCTTCAACTATCGTGAAGCATAGACCACTACCTTGTCGTGTTGCATCAGCACACAACCCATCCTATCTCACATGCATCACTATAGACCACATAACCTCTACTGCTTGTCGGTATGGTGAGAATTTGTGCCGAAGTTAGACGGTCCTTCAGAGTTTGGAAACTCTGCTCACACTTGTTTGTCCAAATAAACTTTTTCGCCTTCTTCGTGACATTCGTGAGAGGTGCAGCAATCTTGAAGAAGTCCCTGATAAATCTCCTATAATAACCTGCCAGGTCAAGAAAACTGCGAATCTTATATGCATTCTTCGGTCCTACCCAATTCGTCACTGCTTCCACTTTGACGGGGTCTACTGCAATGCCCTTCTTGGAGACTATATGTCCCAAGAACATTATCTCCTTTAACCAGAATTCACATTTTGAAAACTTGCCATAAAGCTTGTGCTGCCTCAGGGTCTCCAGCACTATACTGAGGTGCTCTCGGTGTTGTTCTGGACTGGAAGAATAGATCAAGATGTCATCTACAAACACGATGACAAACTGATCTAAGTATGGTCGGAAGACCCTATTCATTAAATCCATGAACGTCGCGGGAGCGTTCGTCGGTCCAAATGGCATGACAAAAAACCCGTAATGATCATATATTGATCGAAAGGTAGTTTTCTGTATATTTTCCTCGGCCACTCTCAATGGTAGCCACTACGTAGGTCGATCTTAAAGAACATCGACACTTTTGACAACTGATCGAAAAGATCATCTATACGAGGAAGGGGGTACTTATTCTTCACTGTCACTTTATTGAACATCCTATAGTTAATGCAAAACTGCATGGAGCCGTCCTTCTTCTTAACAAACAAGACCGGTGCGCCCCAAGGTGAGACGCGCAGTTTGATAAATCCTTTATCTAGTGGCTCTTGTATTTGCTTCTTCAGTTCTTGCATCTCTGCAGGTGCTATGCGGTAGGGTGCTTTGGAGATGGGTGCTATTCCTGGTAGGAGCTCTATCTTAAAATCGATTTCCCATTTCGGTGGTAGTCCGAATGTGTCCTCAGGAAACACATCTGGGAATTCTCGCACCACATCTACCTGTTGGAGCTCAGTGACAGGTGCGTCCGTCTTGACTACACTTGCTAAGTACTCCTTTCTGGAGTAACCTCTATCCTTTGATAGCTGAGACGATGATCTTATTCTTTGTTGATGGAGTGCCTCTAATTACCGCCTTGAGTTTGCCTTGCATACCTATAACGATCTTCTTCTGCTTACCGTGCAAGTCTGCGTCATGATAGGAAAGCCAGTCCATCCCGAGGATAACATCATAGTCGGTCATCGGGATGACTATAAGGTCTGTAGAAAAATTCTTCTTTTCTACAATGACAGGTACATTTGAAATGTACCTAACAGCATGGAGAGTTCACATAGGTGTGCTCACCCGCATAGCATGGGGCATGTGGTTTAAAGGCAAACTAAGAGTTTGGGCATATGACTCCGAAATAAACGAGTGCGTAGCTCTAGACTCAAATAAAATACTAGCAGACAAATTGGCGATAGGGAGGGTACCTCTAATGACATCATTGTCATTTTGAGTTGCTTCTGCTTCCAAGTTGTGCACATGGCCTTGCACAACGAGATTTGCACCTCCTCCTGCCCGATTATCTCGGCCTCCTCTAGCAGCCCGTGAGCAATTCTGGATGAAATGTCCGAACTGTCCACACTGAATACATGCGACGCTCAGTCTGCGACACTCTCCATTATGGTGATGACCACAGTGAGGGTATAAGGGCTTCTATGGTACTGGTGACTAGCGTGGTGGTGGTGGTAGCTGTTTCAGTGATTGCGCCTGCAATAGCACAGGACGTGGCTGTGCTTGGCCTGCGCATGGGGCTCCCTCTGCGGGTATGGCCTAAAACGGTGATCGTGGCGATCATCCCTCCTGAACGGTCGACGATCATCTGTTCGATGGCTGGGTTGCTCTACTAGATTAGCAGGAGCTTTGGCCTTGCGTTCTGCTTGATCTTTCTCCATACGTGTGGCCAATCTCACTACCTTCTCCAAATCCTCACAGACTCCAGAAAGAACTTTAGTTTTCAGTACTTGTTGCAGCCCATTAGTAAACTTGTTGGCTCTTATACATCTCTCGGACGGCATCGGACAATACTGCTCCAGTTGGATGAACTGAGTGTAGTAATCGGCCACAAACATGGTTCCCTGTTGTAGTTGCAGGAACTCCTCTTGCTTGTTGATGCGGTCATGTTCAGGAGTGTAGCGAGCCATGAAGGCCTTCTTAAACTCATCCCATGTAATTTCCTCTTCTTCCAGCCCTCTGAACCTAGTGGCTCTTGTAGTCTTCCACCAACCCATTGCAGTACCAGTAAGCATGTGCGTGGCATACAAGACATTGTGTCCGTCAACGCACCTCATCAACTTGAAAATACGATCCATGGTTTCTATCCACTCTTCAACCTTGAAAAAGTCCGTCTTCCCATCATACTGAGGCGAGTGCAGCTTCAGGAAGGCCTGAATTGTGTCTTCAGATGCTTCATGACGTGCTCCCCGATTACGGCGTATAGACACCGGTGGACTGCCTCCTGCCTGGCTACCCTCAGGTGGGGCAACCTCATCAAAATGCTCTTCCACTAGCGCTCCAGCAGCGCGACCTCTGCCTCATCCACGACCTCGGCCACGACTTCATCCGTGACTCGGCTAGGCCCCTATCTTAGGGAGTGGGCCTTCCGGTATCTCCTGAGCATTCTGGCCCGATCTGGCCATCTGCCCCTGAATCCGCTCTGACCGTCGTGACATGCTTATCCTCTAATAATAAAATATATCATACATCAATAAACAATAACTTATCTTAAACATAAACTTAACTTACATTACTTTTCGGTGGAGGATGTGGCGACTGCTCGACGACAGCACATGAATAATTACTATACTATACTATCTTACATCTTATACAATAGGACGTTAAGAGAGTCTTGACTTTAGGCTCTGATACCATAAATGTAACGCCCTCAAATCGACCCTCGCCACGTGCGAAGACTAACTTGAAGACGCTATGACATGCTATGACTTTGACCATAATATCATATCTCAATCAAGAACCGAGACATGTCAGCGGAAGAATTATAAAATAAAAAAGATGATATAATTAAGCGGAAGTCTGGTAAAGGTTTACATCAGCTCTAAGAAATATAATAAGGATCTACATCATGATTCTATAAATGCGAAAGGAAAAGAAAAATAATAAAGAATCTAATAAGCCCTGTGGTTCATATGCTTTCTTACTGCCAGAGTTTCGCCACCACACATCTACTCCACCTCGTCATTGACTTGAGCATGTGGAAATCAGACACAGGGGAGGAGGTCCTTCCGTAAGCTTAGCTTAGTGGAGAGCCACATGACATACAATGCATAACATGAATAAGATAAATCAGCGGTAAATAATCATGCGTAACTTGAACGTGAAAAGGATAACATGGTGGCATCATAGATCATAATAAGAATAAAAGGATATCATAAATTATGAAAATCAAATGATGCTTAGTAAACTTGAAATCATGCATACTTAAAAATCATGACAATAACTTGACTTGACTTAATCATGCTTCTTGATCTTGGTTTATTATTAGAAATCAATGCGACTTTTGGTGTCTTTAGTTCTTGGGATATGCCGAGCGAATGATACGACCTTGTGCGAGTCAGTGGGTGATCAAACCATGACCAAGGGAGCTACCCTTATTTTGATACATTTTGGCTTGGACTGACAACCCATTATTAATCTTTCATTTGAAATTATTAATCATTTTTAATAACTTGTGACTCTTTGTTCTTTATTTAATGGAGACGATAAGATCAAATAGAAACAAATCATTAAAAGTATAGATCTTGAAAATCAGGGATGAATCTCTATAGGAACAGAAAGTAGGATCAGTTGTACATAGGCAATATTGGGATTAAGAAGTGGATTGATTAACAAATCTAATAAAAAAGTTTACTGGAAATCGGTCGACCGGTTGGCTTTGGGTTGTTCAGATCAGTCGAGGTTGGTTGATTCGGACTAATCGGATCGGTCGATCAATTCAATCGAACGGTCGACCGATGGGTAGGGATCGATCGACCGATGGGCAGGGATCGGCCGACCGATCGATATGTAAATCAAATCATCAGAGAGATCGGTAAAATCGGTTGATCGATGTTTAACAATGCACCTGAATCGGTCGACTGGTAAGCGTCCTGCAGAATTATGAAATTCGAAGATTTCTTACAATCTCTAGTACGATCTCAACCTAAACTCGTTCCTACCTCCTAACAATCAATCAAACACAATAGAACAAAAAGAAGTAATTCAAACAGTTAGAAATTGAGGGATCAAACAAATCAAACAAGAAACCAAATAAATCAAAACGATAACTTGGAGCCTCCTTCTGATCTCTTTCGTTTCATAAACGATTTGGGCATAGGTTAGAACAATTCATAGGTCATGCAAGGTGATTTCAGTTCACCCAACTCTGTTCGCGATTAATCTATTCTTCGATTCGTCAGAAACTGCTCAACGGCACCCCCCGTTTCCTCCCTATTCTTCCTCTCGACCACCATTTGTAATCTAGACGATGGGGAAGACGCCTCTGCTCGGGTCGTGCACAAGCAGCAGCCAGCGAAGAAGAGAAAAGGTCGTGTGGTTCTTGAGGAAGAAGAGTTAATGCAAATCTATTTTATCTATAAAAAACTCCTCTCTTTTAAATCTAATCTGATTACAGTAATCAGATAAATCCCTAATTTTGCGGAGATCAACAATACATTGAGTCTTTAATACAATTGGCCCTGGATTTTATCTCTAGCCGGCCGTTCCAAATCGAACTCAAATTCCTTTTTTTGTCGGTTATTACAGTTTTTATCCTATCTTATATTGTCATCTTATATTGTCATCGATTCATCAACTCTCTTCAATCAAACATTAACACATATTTATGCATAGTAATTTTAAAACACTTTTTTTTATAATTTATCGATTTAAAAATATAAGCATAAGATATATTGGCACAAATGGAAGAAAAAAGAGTAGTTTTAATAAGGGATAAAAACATATAGCGGAAAGCAACCCTTCTTGCCTTGGTAGTAACAATTAGTAAGGAGAAGCATTATTGTCTTTCTTGATATATAAACGATAAGATTGTAGAGTGCCCACTCTTCCCTTCCCTACATAATTACATAGTGGAAGATAATGGAAGTAAAAAAAAAGATGGATGGAAAAAATAGAACTTAGCATTGTGCACATATATGCATCCATACATAACAAATCAAATTACACTACTAGAAAAACTCTGATTACCGACGGTCCGGACCGTCGGTAATCAGCCCGAAAAATGTCGGTAATACAATTACCGACAATTTTTCAGTCAAAATTGATCCGCCGGAAAAACGTTCGTCGCAAACGGATTTGCGATGGTTGAAAAAAATTCGTCGAAAATATCGACGGTTATGACCGTCGGAACAGTCCCTGGCGGTTCGAACCGTCGAAATTTTCTGACGGTTGCAACCGCCAGAAAAGTCCCCGGCGATTCGAACCGTCGAAATTTTCGACGGTTGCAATCGCTGAAAAAGGCCGGCGGTCCGAACCGTTGAAATTTCCGACGGTTGCAACCGCCGGAAAAGGCCGGCGGTTCGAGCCGTCGCAACTTTTCGACGGTCGCAACTGTCGAAACTTTGGACGGGCGTCACAACCGTCGCAAATAATTTTTTAAATATAAAAAAATTAGCGGCCGGATCGGGCCGCGGCCAGCTCCGGCCGCGGCCGATCCGGCCGCAAGCTGGTCGATCCGGCCGCTGGGGCCGGATCAGAACGCTGGAGGCCGGATCCGTCGCCAGGCGGCCGGATCCGAACGCCCGGCGGCTGGATCCGAATGGCCACGGCAGGATCTGACCGACAGCGGCCTTTGACCGGAGAGAGAGACGCCGGCGCGGAGCGGGAGAGAGAAAGAGAGAGAGAGACGCTGGTGCGGGAGAGAGTCGCCGGTGCGGGAGAGGGTCGCCGGCGTGGGAGAGGGTCGCCGGTGCGGGACAGGGTCGTCGGCGTCCGGCGCAGGAGAGGGTGCTCGCGACCGGGAGAGAGAGAGAGGAGAGGAGGAGGAGAGAGAGGAGTGGAGGGAGGAGGGAGAAAAAGAAGAGGGAGGGTGAGGAATATATATAAAGGGAAAAAGTGTAAAGAAAGCGGGAAAAGGAAAAAAAAAAGCGGGATAACGAAATTTTAATTACCGACGGTTTTGGCCGTCGAAAACGTAAATATTAAATATTTTATAATTATCGACGGTTGTGATCATCGAAAATATATTTAGTTATATATAATATTTATTTTTTATTTTACCGACGGTTTGAACTGTCGGTAATCGTTACCGACGATTTGGACCGTCGCTAGTTATATTAATAAAATACTCTTCATACGATATTATTATACATTTACCGACGGTTACGACCTTCGGAAATTGCGGCGAATTTTGCAACGGATGGATATCCGTCGGAAATATCGACGTTCCTAATCGTTGAAAAATTAAATAATAAATTAATAAATTATATAATTATTTTTTTATTTCTGACGGTCGCGACCGTCGAAAAATCCGTCAAAAAAATTTAATAATAATATAAAAAATACATAATTTAATTTTTTTATTTCCGATGGTCGTAACCGTCGGAAAAATCGTCGAAAATTATGACGGATATCCGTCGGAAATATCGACGTTTTTAATCGTTAAAAAATTAAATAATAATATAAATTATTTTCGACGGTCATAACCGTCGAAAAATCCGTCGAAAACGGAACCGTCGAAAAATCCGTCGTAAATTGCGACGGATTTAGAATCGTCGAAAATTATCCGTCGAAAAATCGTGATTTTCTTGTAGTGTTAGTTTTTAAATATATTGTGTAGAACCTAGTAATAAAATCATTTTTGTGAGAAAAAGAACAACGAATTCAAAATGAACTTATGCTTATTATGTTGTTGCAATTAGAATAATAATTTCTATTGTTGGTGCTCTTTATACAAACGAAAAATCTTGGTTGGCATGATAAACATGAAATGTTGTTATTTATTCCCCTGGATAATATTACATCTTTTTTATTTATGCAAAAACATACTATACATTTGATGTATAAGATACAATGCAAGATCTTCGCGTTAAGAAAAACATTACATATATATAACGTAGCATGTTAACTCTCCCACATTTGTGTAAAATATTTTTCTCATCCTCCATTCATCGTCACAATTATTATTTATTCACCGTAAACAAAAGGGAGTTTCATTTTCTTGGGATCAAATTATGATTCTGAAAATTGAATCCGAGTGTTCTTTTTAATTTATTTTATTATGGCTAATTAAACTTGATCAGTACGTCTATCGTATATTTTATAGTTATCTCACTTGGAAACGGTCTTCCTCATTGCGCACGTGCTGACCTTGTACTATCGCCTGAACGCATGGAGAAAAGTCGCTTTGTACAAGCAAAGGTGGAATTTATGTTATTTTTCTCCTCTCCTAGATATTTAAGTTGGTGTTCATCAATATATATCTTGCAACTGCAATGAGAAGCAAATAATGAATATCGAAATTAATTCTTTTTTAATAGTTAGCCGTATCTAGGAAGCGGTGTCGATTGTCCAACTCGTACGACGTTACAATTATATGCATTATCCACGAGTTGAAAGATCGATCCACTATCGAGTCTAACTAATTCGATAAGATTGCTCGAGTTGTGTACCTTGTAGTAAAGTTTTCAATAAGAATTTTTTACATTAACAAAGATTCAATTCGAGATCTATTTAAGTGAAAGGAGTCACTTACCACTCCACCATGACTTTAATCAAAATTAATTCTATAACAAATTGGATCATGCAATGCTCTCCTATTATAGCATAGGCACACCATGCTTCTGTTCGCAAAGATTGGTTACCTTCAGTTACCAAACATATGCATATCAAATATACATGATATCTTGCGCATATTGACTTTTGTACCTTTTTTATCCTTAGTAATCCCATATTATCTTACAGTGGAGGTACTCCACTTTGCTACTAAATTAAACAGAAAAGTTTTACCCCTCAGGCTCTATTCGATAAACTCTCAAATGAAGAAATCTAATGTGCATCTTAAAACTATGAACGAATTTGGAGTAAAAAATATAATTTATCCTTATTTAAGGATATTTCGAATTCAAAATTATGAGGACCCACAATATTTCTATAAGCATCTCGCCACCAAGTAATCGATATTAGGATTTCTATCCAACCACTTCCAATGACATTTTTCGTTGTATAGTGAATTAGTCCGTCTAGATAAACTTAAACATAAAAAAGACATTTTTGACTCATCTCGTTATATAGTGAATTGGTCCGTCTAAATGAACTTAAACATAAAAAAATATATATTGACTTATCTCATTGTATACCGAATTAGTCCGTCTAAATGATCAACTTAGACATAAAAAAATACTATTGACTTAGAGAATTAGATCAACATCAAGTACAATACTATGAACTATGAAACCAAGTCATTAGTTTAATAGCTGCGAATAGTTACGAGTAGTACTTAGATTGTTAGCGTCAAGTGCATGGAACCATGTGGACGGCGGATTCCAGTAAATAACAAAACACGTCGTTAAATGTGAAGCCATCTCAATGTTCAAATTCCATCAATAAAACAATGAAATCTTCATGACATCCACACATAGAGAAATAGAGAGAGAGAGAGATGAATCGTATCTACACGTAACAGGGAGATTACCTAAATTTAGCAGCGTTTATTGTTCCGGCACGGGCAAATCGAAATCTCCTATAAAAGGAGGAAGACGATACATGCATTTTACCCATAAGCATTAATTTCTAGTGCAAGTATCTGTCTATTGAGAGCATTCATGGCCAACCAAAGCCTTCTGTACACGCTTGGCGTCTCATTGGCGCTTGCTTTAGTTCTCTCGGCATTCCCAACAGGTAATATAAGTTTCTTCTCCCTATCTCTCATGATTAAGAATGTTGTGTGTGTTTGAGTGACCAAATTTAAAGGTCACATTATCCGAAACAATCTGTTATTTACTTTCTTATGTATATATTAGATAATGAGCTTTGCCAACCTTGTAATAAGAAAAGATAATGAGCTTTGTCAATCATGAGCTTGGACAGGATTAATTGCTAAAAAAGTGTATACATTTTCATAGAGATTTATTTTTTTGTTACATCATCCTTAACAATATGCGAATACTAATATTGCATACAATTAATCATATATACACAGTGTATACTCTCGCATAGTATTCATGGGAGTTGCATGCAAAGATTATATATATATATATATATATATATATTCATAGATGGTATCCCTGTCACTTTTTTTACACTAATTATCCTAAAAGATAGTTCATCTTTCGGCACATGTACATGAGCTAATAGTTTATGTAGGTAAGTACTTTTATATAAGGGATAAGGATGGTATGGAGCAAAAAGTGACCTATTTATATATGGGTTATCGTTGGATCATCATCTGACGATTTATAAATAATCATCTTCAAAACTTTTACAAATAAATGCATATATATGAACCGTCAGATCACAATCTAATAACATCCCATATATATGGGTCACTTTTCTCCCCACACCATCCTTATTCCCTTTTATATACTATACATATAATACTCCCATGATTAGAATTTTATTCTTGGCATAAGAAAATATTGTATTGCTAATCTTTTCTTATGCCAAGGGTCCAAGAATAAAGCTGTAATCATATGAATATTATATATATGAGGATGAGTGACTAATCTTGACCCAAAGAATAAGATAGTGATCATAAAAAATTTTGAGATCGTGTATGATATTGTAAGGCTGGCTAAGTGGCAAGTTATATAGGAGTCTAATTGTTAGGTGTACAGGTACTCATGGAAAGGGAAACTATACAATTAGACATGCATAAATGGACCTTGGAAGGGTTACTATATATATACATGTACGTATACAACTATACATATAGACTGAATTCATGAAGCAAATACATATGGATTGTTGCAGGTGTCCAATCCACTGGCGTCTGCTATGGCATGCTGGGGAACAATCTGCCATCACCAGCTGACGTCGTGAGCCTCTACAAATCCAAAAGCATCTCCGCCATGAGGCTGTACGCTCCGAACCAGACCACCTTCCGGGCCCTGAAGGGATCCAACATCAAGCTCATGCTGGACGTACCCAACAAAGACCTCAAGTCCCTGGCCTCCGACGCGTCCGCCGCCAAATCGTGGGTGAAGAACAACGTGCTCGCCTACTGGCCGGGCGTGTCGTTCAAGTACATCGCCGTGGGGAACGAGGCGATCCCGGGGAGCCTGGCGCAGTACGTGCTCCCGGCCATGCGCAAGATCCAGAACTCCATAGAGGCAGCCGGCCTGCAAAACCGAATCAAGGTCTCCACCTCGGTGTCCACCGCCGTCCTCGTCAAGCCGTACCCGCCCTCCGCCGGCGCGTTCTCTTCCGCCGCTCAGTCGTCCATGAAAGCGATAGTGCAATTCCTGGCGAGCAACGAGGCGCCGCTCCTCGTCAACCTCTACCCGTACTTCAGCTACATCGCCGCCACAGGGATGGACATAAAGTACGCGCTGTTCACCTCGCCGGGCACGGTAGTGACGGACGGGCAGTACAAGTATCAGAACCTGTTCGACGCAATGGTGGATACGGTATACGCTGCCCTGGAGAAGGTCGGGGCGTGGGACGTTCGGATCGTGGTCTCGGAGAGCGGGTGGCCATCGGCGGGCGGGACGGCGACGTCCCTCGCCACAGCACAGGTATATAATCAGAACCTGATCAGACACGTCGTCGGTAATGGGACGCCGAGGAGGCGAGGGAGGAGCATTGAGACCTACATCTTCGCCATGTTCAACGAGAACCAGAGGAGCTCGAAGGTGGAGCAGAACTGGGGGCTGTTCCACCCCAATAAGAAACCAGTCTACTCAATCACCTTTTAAGTAATGACCTCCATTCTTGATGTTTGCTGTAAGCGAATTGAAGGACTACGCAACCAATAAATTACTCCAGCAATATATAATAAATAAAAACCAAGAAGGGGGTCGTGCACGTATCAATTATTGAGCTAAAATTATACTTGAAATGAGCATGTTGCACTACTAGAAAAAACGCTCATTACCGACGGTCCAAATCGTCGGTAATCAGCCCTAAAATCGCCGGTAACGCAATTACCGACGGTTTTTCAGTCGGAATCGATCCATCGGAAAAACGCTCGTCGCAAATCGATTTGCGATGGTAAAAAAAATTCGTCGGAAAAATCGATGGTCAAACCCGTCGGAAACTACTTTTCCGACGGTTGAAACCGCCGGAAAGACCGGCGGTTCGAACCGTCTGAACGTTTCCGACGGTTGCAACCGCCGGAAACACCGGCGGTTCGAATCGTCTGAAAGTTTCCGACGGTTGCAACCGCCGGAAAACGCCGGCGGTTGCAACCGTCACGGAAGAGGCCGGCGGTTCGAACCGTCGAAAATTTTTGACGGTCGCAACTGTCGAAACTTTCAACGGTCGTCGCAACCGTCGCAAAGAATTTTTTAAATATAAAAAAAATTAGCGGCCAGATCGGGCCGCGGCCAGCTCCGGCCGCGGCCAAATCCGGCCGCCCGCGGCAGGATGGGCCGGATCCGGCCGCCAACGGTCGGATCCGGCGGCAGGCGGCCGATCCGGCCGCAGGCGATCGGATCCGACCGCTGGCCGGATCCGGCCACAGGCAGCCGATGAGGCCACTGGGGGCCGGATCCGGTCGTCAGCGGTCGGATTCGGCAGCCAGCGGTCGGATCCGGCCGCTGGGATAATTTCTGACGGTTCGAAATCTGTCGCAATTTGTGACGGATTTTTCGACGGTTATGACCGTCGGAAATGATTTATATTATTATTTAATTTTTCGACGATTAGGAACGTCGATATTTTCGACAGATATCCATCCGTCGCAATTTCTGACGACGATCGTCGGAAATGAAAAAATAAATTATCTAATTTATTATATTATTATTTAATTTTTTCGACGGTCACGATCGTCGGAAATAAAAAAATAAATTATGTAATTTGTTATATTATTATTTAACTTTTTCGACGGAATTTTCGACGGTCACGATTGTCGGAAATGAAAAATTAAATTATGTATTTTTTTATATTATTATTTAATTTTTCGATGATTAGGAACGTCGATATGTTCGACGGATATCAATTCGTCGCAAAATCCGTCGCAATATTCGACGGTCGTGACCGTCGGTAAATGTATAATAATATAATATAAATAGTATTTTATTAATATAATTAGCGACGGCCTAAAACGTTGCAATTATCGACGGTTTTGACCGTCGGTAACGATTATCGACGGTTCAAATCGTCGGTAAAATAAAAAATAAACATTATATATAACTAAATATTTTTTCGACTATCACAACCTTCGGTAATTATAAAAATAATTAATATTTACGTTTTCGACGGCCGAAGCCATCGATAATTAAAATTTCGTTATCCCGCTTTTTTTCCCTTTTCCCGCTTTCTCTCATCTTTTCCCCTTATATATATTTTTTCTCTCATCTTTTCCTCCTCTCCTCTCTCTCTCTCTCCCTCTCCCGGCCCGCGAGCACCGGTTGTCCCTCTCCCGCACCGGACATCGGCGACCCTCCTGCGCCGGCCTCCCTCTCCGCACCGGACGCCGGCAACCCTCCCGCACCGGCGACCCTCTCCTGCGCCGGCCGAGAAGGAGATTGCGCCGGCCAAGAATTCTTCCTCTCATTCTTCCTCTCCCGCGTCGGCGTCTCTCTCTCTTTCTCTCTCCAGCCAGAGGCCGCTGACGGCCGGATCCGGCCGTGAGTGTTCGGATCCGGCCTCCAGCGGCCTGATCGACCGCTGGGCAGTCGGATCCGGCCGCCTGGCGACGGATCCGGCCACCGAGCGTTCGGATCCGGCCGCCTGGCGGCAGATCCGGCCTCTCGCGGCAGAATCGGCCATCGGACGGCCGGATCCGCGGCCTGGCGGCCGGATCGGCCGCGGGCTGCCGGATTTGGCCGCGGCCGGAGCTGGCCGTGGCCCGATCCGACCGCTAACTTTTTTATATTTAAAAAATTCTTTGCGACGGTTGCGACCGCCGAAACATCAACGGTTGTGACGACCGTCGAAAGTTTCGACAGTTTCGATCGTCGAAAAGTTGCGACGGTTCGAACCGCCGGCCTTTTCCAGCGGTTGCGACCGGCCCTTTCCGGCGGTTGCAACTGTCGAAAACTTGCAACAGTTCCAACCGCCGGGACTTTTTCCGACGGTTCTGACCGTCGATATTTCTGACGGATTTTTTTCGAGCATCGCAAATCGATTTACGACGAGCATTTTTTCGACGGATCGATTTCGACTGAAAAATCGTCGGTAATTACGTTACCGATGATTTTCAGGCTGATTACTGACGGTGTGGACCGTCGGTAATCAGCGTTTTTCTAGTCGTGACTTGGGTCTTTCTAGTCTTTTGAGTTTGAGTGAAACAGATGTTCTTTTATTGAGAAAACCAATCTAATTAACACAACCTTTACAATAACTTATAAAGTCTAGGAGAACATTTATTTTTCGTTCTTTGTAACTTTCTTATGTACGTAAAATTAAATAGTTTTGGTTCATTAGTTTCTACTTTTCAAATTGAAAAGATGCAAAAAGATATTTTTTCTAACTAATCTATATTCATAATATTTTAAAGTCACAAATTATAATTAAGAATTTTACTTAAATATTGATTTATTGATATATTGATATATTGAATTATAATTAAGAATGTTGATATATTGATTTACGTCACACGTGACATAAATAATTTACTTAAAATTTTATACTAATCAATAAACAAAGAAATCATTTTTTAAGAAAATTATCATAAAGAAAGTTCATTAAATATGAAATTTAATATTAAAAATGAGTACATAGCTATATATGTTGGTCCAATAATAAAATGCAAACGCTATACATATTTCATTTAAAAATAGTAGAATAATAGGACAATGAAGATAAAAATCTGCCTATTGCAGAAGTAAATTTTATAAGCCATACATTTTAATTCTTTATTTTTAAATATACCAATTTCAAAAGTAAAATTTATAAGCCATACATTTTTAATTCTCTATTTAATACCCTATTATGTTTCATATCATTTGGCATCAACAGCTAAATCATACAAAAAGTTCATCATTCTTTGACAGTATAAAATAAGTTTGTTTCAGCACTACGCAAGTGGGCCGAGGTCTCACGACCGAGTGAGGCGCAGTGGCTTGACCCGTGTGTCCGCGCTTGTGCAGTGGGCCGCCCCCGCATTACTAATTTTTTGAATGGGCCTCAGGCCGACATACAAAGTTTTTTTTATTGTAACCCCTTCTTTCAATGTTCTAAGGATGTGTTCACTGCATTATCATTCAACATTATTTAGCATGTAGATTGTTTTTCAGAAAGATTATCACTTGTTAAATTATCAGCAATGTGCATTACCTTATTTAATATGCATAAGTAATTTATCTGACAATCTATATTAGTTATTTATAAGAAAATACCAATTTATGAGTTAATATATGATTTTTATCAATAAATCCCTAATCAAAAGAATTATTTTATGGATATAAATTATTTTTAACTTCATAAATTTAAATCACAAATATATATTCTCATCCATAAAATTAAAGTTTATAAAATAACTAATATATTTTTAAAATATGATAATAATATAGTAATAATTAATATTTATTTGATTAATTTTATAATTTATTTAATTATTATTATAATTTATTCAATATGTTTTAGAATTTATTTAAATAAAACTGTAAAGTGCAAATGCGGAAAGTAAAATTTAAAAGATCGCAACCCAGGTGATAATATGGATTGACTATCCTCCTATAGGCAATCTGCATGTCACTTCATAGACAATGTGGATTGCCTGAGCAATGTAGACTACCTATTACCTATTACAAGTGAACAAAATATTATGGTGGACCCAGGTAACTTAATACAACATTACCTGATAATCCACAAAGATTACCTCTAGAGAAACGCCCCCTAAGAACCGTGCCGACAACCAGACCGGATTCATACCGGATGGAATTGGACCAATTCGATCGGCATGGATCGAATTGAACCGGATGTTTTT
Source organism: Pontederia crassipes (assembly GCA_030549335.1). Lineage (NCBI taxonomy): Eukaryota > Viridiplantae > Streptophyta > Magnoliopsida > Commelinales > Pontederiaceae > Pontederia > Pontederia crassipes. The sequence continues at coordinate 8,410,912 of CM060198.1, forward strand.
AAAAAAATAGTATTTATAATAATTATAAAGATATAATATAAGTTATATGATATAATATATGAATATTGTATTGATAACCTATTAATAAGATTAGAAATTAATATAATAAATTCTTTATTTATTAAAAGTTTTAATAATGATAAATAATAATGGTTAACTTTTAAATATAAATAGATTATTATTTATTTAGGGTCTATTATTAAATGATGATAGATATTACATTAATAATTTTCATCTTAAATTATTCTTATTTTTTTAACACTTTCTCCCTTTGATAATTTTTCATTTTAATATTATTCAATTTTAAATACTTACCTTTTTTATTTCAATTACTATTTAATTTATACCTATCATTTTCCCTCCTCTTTATTCTTTCTTATATTCCTTTATTTTTTTTCTTTGTTTAACTTTCCTATTTTTATCATTTTATTTTATTTTATTTTTAAAATTTGAATTGAATCGAGTTGAGTCAGTTCAACCGAGCTTATTCAATCGATTTTTTTGATTCAATATTAAAATCGGTTTTAGGATGAAATGAATTTTGCGATTAAACCGATCGATCTGATCCGATAACATTGCCTTTTTTATTAGTTCTCGTAGTCTTCGTTTAAAAATGGGAAATAATTTAACTCAAGGCGTGCAGTCCAAAATAAAAACCAGAAGAGGCAATTTGGCCTTCATAACAATTCAAGAAATTAGTACAATAAATATAAGAATATTATTGAAATACTTCGTGATGGTAGAAATATTATCATAGACTTTTTATATTATTTCGGATTCGTAGTTGAGAATTCTACTAAAAAAGTCATGTAAGTATGTAACAATTCATATTACAATATCCTGGACGTAGTGCGTCAGCGACATCCCCTTTTGTTGAATCGTGGATGTTTTTTTGACTCGGAAAAAATTAAAAACTTTCTTTGACTCGGAAAAAATCGAATTGAACCCGATTTTTAAAATTAAATGAATCAAAATTAAATGAAAACAGATCATTAATCAATTAAAATAAAAAAAGAGTTATGTATGAAAAAATAATAAAATTTGGTAATAATATATTAGTAATAATTTAGATTGAAATTAAATATTATTATATTAGTAATAACAAAAAGAAAACTACTAAAATAGAAACAGATTATTAGTCAAATAAAATAAAAGAGATTACTAATGTTAACGCTCCTACGTTAGTAACAATTGTGTAAAATATTTTTCTCATCCTCCATTCATCGTCACAATTATTATTTATTCACCGTAAACAAAAGCTAGTTTCATTTTCTTGGATCTTGTTATGATTCTGAAAATTTTTAATTTCTTTATTATGAGACAGATTGAGAAAATCTTTCCAAATATGGAAGGCTAAAAAGTCATTTGCTATTATGAATGACAAATACCCATCGATAAATTACCGACGGGCATAATCATCGAAATTATTGACGGATTTAAATATAATTTCGAAAGTTATGCTTGTCGACAATTATATTTATGATATTATATATATAGTATAGTATAATATAATATAATATAATATAATATAATATAATATAAATATTTAATATTTTATTATTAAAATTATCGACGGACTTAGCTTTTGGAGTTATTGACGAATTTAAACCCGTCGATAATTTCGAAGGCTAAGCTTGTTATTAATTAAAATAATATTTTATTATTAATGTTTATAATATAAGTTAATACATGTTTTTCTTTCTACATTTACTTTTATTATTTTCTTGATGCATTAAAAAATAATATATTAAATAAATTATAATATTTTTTATTTTCTCATAATTGTCTTTAATATTTTTATCTTTTTACTCATTTTCCTTTTAATATATTTACAGATATAGAATATAGATTATAAATAAATTTAGAATATAAAATAGATAAATTTTAATAAAATTAAAATATGTTAACTTCCTATTCAAAATATAACTAATTTTAATCATAATACAACTAATTTTCACCATAAGTATAAATTTTGGATTACAGAATTCACATATTGATTAAGTACTACTACTATATATACATTAACATTATGAAATTAGTATATATATTATTAATGTTGGATATTTTAACTATATAGTTATCTCACTTAGAAACGGTCTTCCGCATTGCGTACGTGCTGACCTTGTCCTAGCGCTCGAACGCATGGAGAAAAGTCGCTTTCTACACGCAAGGGTGAATTTTTGTTAGTTTTCTCCTCTCCAAGATATTTAAGTTGGTGTTCACCAATATATATCTTGCAACTGCAATTAGAAGCAAATAATGGATCTCAGAACTAACTCTACAACAACCACATGTGATGCAAATTGGAGCATGCAACGTTCTCCTATTATAGCATAGGCACACCCATGCTTCTGTTCGCAAAGATTTGTTACCCTCAGTTCCCTAACATATATATGCATATCAAACATACTATTGATATCAACATCAAGTACAATACTATGAATTAACTTAAACATAAAAAATACTGCTGACTTGGCGAATGAGATCAACACCAAGTACAATACTATGAATTAACTTAAACATAAAAAATACTATTGACTTAGCGAATGAGATCAACACCAAGTACAATACTATGAATTATGAAACAAGCAACGATTGCTATCCTTAGTTTGTCGCGTTAAATTTACTAACAGTACTTAGATTGTTAATGTCAAGTGCATGGAACTACGGAAGGAGGATTCCAGTAAACAACAAAACTAATCATTAAATGCGAATCCATCTCAATGTTCAAATTCCATTTATAAAACAACGAACTCTTGATGACATCCACACACACAGAGAAAGCGATAGAGAGATGAGAGACGAATCGTATCTACACGTAACAGGGAGATTATTTAAATTTAGCAGCATTTGTTGTTCCGACACGGGCAAATCGAAATCCCCTATAAAAGGAGGAAGACGCTACATGCATTTTACCCATAAGCATTAATTACCAGTGCAAGTATCTGTCTATTGAGAGCATTCATGGCCAACCAAAGCCTTCTATCCACGCTTGGCATCTCATTGGTGCTTGCTTTAGTTATATCGGCATTCCCAACAGGTAAGACATGTTTCTTCTCCATACTCTCATTATTAACAAAGTTATATGTGTTTAAGTGAGCAAATTAAAATTCATATATTGATTACAAAGGTATATATAAATAGATATATACATATACACTACAAGAAAATTACCTCTTACCGACGGTCCGAACCGTCGGTAAAATGATCAGATCCGTCGGAAATAACGTTTTCTGACGGTTCTTTCGACGGATAGTGTCCGTGCGAAAAAGGGACGTCACAAATAATTTGCGACGATTTTTCCGAACCGTCGATAATTCTTCACCGACGGTTATGACCATCGGTAAGTATCGAAAAAATCTATTGTCGATATTGTAATATTTCACCTGTTTCCGACGGTCAGGACCGTCGAAAACAAAAAAAATAAAAAAATGCTGAATTTTAAATGTCCGAATAGATAATACAAATGAACTCACACAGAAAATTCACATAATCTATCACGAATACTATCCAAACATGAAATAATTCATCATTACATAATCCAACAAACATCAAAAAATGTAACCATCACATAATACAAAGCCATTCCAAACAATTCGAACATTCACAAATCGAACATTTAAAATTATGAAGTTCTTGGTCACGATGAAGTCTGAAGTTCTGAAGTCTTGGTTGCAAAACAACTCGAACATCACTGCACAATAGAGATTTCAGAAAGTTATAACATATGAAAATGCAAAAAAAACATGAATTCGGATTTCAAATCTAAAGTGCATATTTCAGAGAGATAATGTAAATAAAATATAAAAACATAGGATTCAAAGTTCTAAAGGTACATTCACAATCCATAAAAATTCTTAAACGACACAAATTGAATCTGATATCAAAATAATTTGATAAATTCAATAAAAGATGCGCAAACTAACAAGCTAACACATTAGATTTAATGGCATAAAATGAACTCACACTAATTGTATGTAAAAATTATATTCAAGGATTTTATTCAATGAAATATAATTGAATAAACATGCATTTCGGACTGCTAAGGAATGGTTGTCAGGTCTGCATAAAAGAATTGCTCTCCAGTGTTACATAATTGGTTAAATATTGGCTGTAGCTGGGCTGCAAGAGATTCGTGCTTACATCAGCAACATTTTTGCAATTGCCTATAAGAGACGCGATAGATGCCAAGCTCAGGAACTCTTGAGACATAAATTGAAAGTTCAGGAACCCTTGACCTCCACATAAAACAAGAGTTTAAATGTCTGGTTGTTGGCATGTATGCATGCAGTGATCAGGAAGTATGTTGAAGTTCATGGTTATAAATTACAAGTATATTTATGCAGCAGGTAAATTTTTTTTATATTTACCATGGTTATAAACTACAAGTATATTTATGTATACTGAGTTCTGACATTTACATGATCCAGCTGTCTGCACTCCATTTTCGATGAAAACTTTGAAACTCTACAGATCTAACTGAAAGGGATGAAGAGTAAAATCTAAGTTAGTACTCATGTTGATGTCAAAGTGTATATGAATCTAATAAGTATAATGAATCTACAGATTAAAGCAAATTAAAAAAAATTAAGTATAATGAATCTACCTTGACGTCGTCGTCATTCAATTCAACTCGTCGAACGTCGCAAATGTCGATGTTCAAAACCGTCGAAGATTTAAATAATAGTACGGGACCAATGTTGAAATATTTTAATGGCTAAGACCGCTGGAAGTTTCGACGGATAGGTAAACCGTCGAAACTTTCGACGGTCTGAACCGTCGAAGCGCCAAAATTTTTTACGGAAGCTTTCGACGAATTCTGGACCGTCAAAAGTTTAGACGGCTAAAATCGTCGAAAAATACCCGACGAAAATTTCGACAGTTTACACGATCCGTCGAAAAAACCGTCGGTATTTCAGACAGATGTCAGACCGTCGAAAATAATCCATCGAAAATCCGGCTTTTTCTTGTACATATATATAGACCTTGAACTCATGAAGCAAATATATATGGATTAATGTTGCAGGTGTCCAATCCATTGGCGTCTGCTATGGCATGCTGGGGAACAATCTGCCATCACCAGCTGATGTCGTGAGTCTCTACAAGTCCAAAAAGATCGCCGCCATGCGGCTGTACGCCCCGAACCAAGCCGCCTTCCAGGCTCTGAAACGCTCCAACATCCAGCTCATCCTGGACGTGCCCAGGACAGACCTCCAGTCCCTGGCCTCCAGCCAGTCCGCCGCCACCTCGTGGGTGAAGAACAACGTGCTCGGTTACTGGCCGGGCGTCTCGTTCAAGTACATCGCCGTGGGGAACGAGGTGATCCCGGGGAACCTGGCGCAGTACGTGCTCCCGGCCATGCGCAACGTCCAGAAAGCCATAACAGACGCCGGTCTGAAAAACAAAATCAAGGTCTCCACTGCGGTGTCCACCGCCGTCATCGGCAAGACGTACCCGCCCTCCGCCGGTGCCTTTTCTTCCGCCGCTCAGTCGTCCTTGAATTCCATAGTGCAGTTCCTGGCGAGCAACGAGGCGCCGCTCCTCGTCAACGTCTACCCTTATTTCAGCTATATCAGCACCCCGGGGATGAAGATGGACATAAAGTATGCGCTGTTCACCTCGTCCGGCACGGTGGTGACGGACGGGAAGTACAAGTATCAGAACCTGTTCGACGCAATGGTGGATACGGTCTACGCTGCCCTGGAGAAGGTCGGGGGGTGGAACGTTCCGATCGTGGTCTCGGAGAGCGGGTGGCCGTCGGCTGGCGGGAAGGCGACGTCCTTCAGCAACGCGCAGACATACAATCAGAACCTGATCAAACACGTCGGCAAGGGGACGCCGAGGAGGCCAGGGATTGGCATTGAGGCCTACATCTTCGCCATGTTCAACGAGAACTGGAAGAGTCCGGGCCTGGAGCAGAACTGGGGGCTCTTCTACCCCAATAAGCAACCAGTCTACCCCATCACCTTTAAAAAATGACCTACATAATTGCATGTTTGCTGCATGCAGCGGACTATGCAACCAATAAATTACTCCAGCAATATATAATAAATAAATAAAACCCAAGAAGGGGTCGCACACGTATGCAATTATTGAGTTCATGGTCACGTAGATTTGAATAAGAACTTTGTTTTCTGTAGATTGGAAATAGTGTTCATGGCCATCTACCGAAAAAAATATTAATTTTTTTTATCTTGATTATAAATGAGCTCACACAGTGGAACCGAGGGAACCAACTTTTAACTTCCTCGTCTAGGATTAAAAAGTGGCAGGAATTTTTTTAAATTTGAAAAAGCAATCCATTATTTTTTTCTAAAATCACATTAAAAGATTTAAGGGAAAAAGGTTCTCTACCTTCTGATCATTTTTTTGTCGGGCATATACTTTTACCATAAGAATATATTTAAAAATTGAATAATTCAGAAATATTTATAATAAGTGTTATCATTTTTGCACGAAAGAAATTATGCATCATAAGAAAACTCGAGATATTTAAGGTAATGCAGAGATTTATTAGATGGAACAGAAGATTATTATAAGATCATATTGCTTTTTGTTTGGATCCTTGGGAGTTTATATAGACACTTTCTTTTTCAGATGATAAGAATTACAGATAGACCGAGACTCTATATTAATCCAAAAAATAAGACACTTATTTTATGATAAGAAAATAAATTAATTCCTTAACAATCTAATTATAAGAAAATATACAGAATATGTTAGATAAATTTTCTTATATTTCGAAGTTTGAGTCCGATGAGTTTCCTGTTGGAGTAAGATTCAAGGAATTATTAATAATTTTCACCTTGAATTGAATCCTCCAATCAGATATCTAACACTTTCTGCTGTCGTCAGTCCTATTCTGATTTTGCACATGCGATAGCATCCTTATTGCTTGATATGACGATTCCACCTCTTCAACTACTTGAAATGCATATACAATTATGTCCTCAAAGCCATAATGCTTAGGAGGATCTACCTGTCTACGTGCACATCCAGCAGCTAAACTCGTCCTTGCTCTTCAGACTCTGGTTGTTCAGCTTGATGAGATTCTTCTGCTCCTTTCTGAATTAGAGTTAATTCAAACTCCACTTATTTATTGACACCCTCCTCTGTTGAGTCAACAATATCTGATTTTTGCTTGAGCATAGACATCTCATCAAAGGATATATGTCTACTGTGAATAACATTCTGCTTTGAAGAAGATCAGATTCTGAAGCTTTTTACACATGCACCATATCCCACAAAAACTCCTTTAATCCTTGGTTTCAGCTTTCCTTCGTCGACATGATAATATGCTGGACAATAAATTTTTTTTAGATTAGTATAATCAGTAAGATTTTCTGACCATACCTCAATAAGAGTCTTCGGATCAATCACGGTTGCAAGACTCCGATTCACAAGGTAGCATGTTGTGCTAACAACCTCAGCCCAAAATAATTTGTTCATATCAGAATTAGATAGCATACACCGTGCCCTCTCCAAAAGAGCTCTGATTATGCATTCTGCTACACCATCCTGTTGTGGTGTATCTCTGACGATGCAATGTCTAACAATGCTTTCATTCTTGCAAATCGATCAAATTCAGACAAATAGAACTCCAAGTCATTATCGGTACGAAGACGTTTTACTTTTCTCGATGTTTGATTCTCCACTAGAGCCTTCCACTATTTGAAAGCTTCGAATGTCTCACTCTTGTGCTTCATCATGAATACACATGTCATCCTTGAGTAATCATCTATCACAGATAAAAAGTATCTAGAACCTCCTAGAGATAGAACACAAGAGGGGCCCCAACAGTCAGCGTAGATGTAATCGAGTGTCGCCTTCGTTTTGTGTAAAACTTTGTTAAATTATTGTCATTTTTGCTTGTCGAAGACGCAGTGCTTGCATAATTCTATTTTAGATATCTTTTGAGCCCAACTCTTCTCCAAACATATCTGATCAAACACCATGAGAGTCAAATCGTCATCATATTCGCTACTCTGGTGTGCTACTACAACAATCGTGTATTTCTTCTTCTTCTTGAAGTAGTCCTTCTAGTGACTAGATTCTTTACAGTAGTTGCAGATGTTCTTCGGATTGACGTTCTTCTTTTTTGACTTGCCCTTCTTAGGGTTTGAATGATGTTCCTTCTCTACGGTTGTCACCAACCCTGCGGCCTGAGTCTCCACTGTCTTACCAAATGCCATATGACGAAGTTTACGAGTATGTAGACTCGATCTTACTTCTTCTAAAGTAATTGTGTCTCTTCTGATGATAACAAACTGAATGAAATATTCGTATAATAGAGGAAGAGACACCAATAGAAGTAGGGCAACATCTTCATCTTCAATTTTCACATCTATATTTCATAATTTCATCAATAGAGTATTCATCTTATCAAGATGATCTTTCAAAAGGGTACCTTCTTGTATGAGGAGGGCGAATAGACATTGCTTCAACAACAACTTGTTAGTTAGGGACTTGGTTATGTAGAGACTCTCAAGTTTCGACCACAGACCAGTCGTCATTTCTTGATCGGCGACTTCAATAATCACTTCGTCTGCCAAGCACAAAAAGATTATGGAGTACGCCTTATTTTTCTATGCCATCAAATTTACAATGTCGACCTCTTTTTCTTTGCCTTTCAAGTTTTTTTCCTTTGATTTGTTCTTCGACACGTTCGCGAGCGGCGCCCAGACTTCTTGTTGTTTCATAAGTGCCCGCATCTTGATCAATTTATCACGTGAATTTCTCAATGTTCACATTGTGCGATGCCATCTTTATGTCTGACGGAGGATCGATGATGAAGCCTTGCTCTGTTACTAGTTTGTTAGAATTTCTACACAAGAGAAATTATGCACTGCAAGAAAATTTGAGAAATTTAAAATGACATCAAGTTTTATTAGATGGAATAATTATAAGAGGATTACAAGATCAAATTATTTTATGTTTGGATTCACAGGGAGTTTATATAGGCACTCCCTTTTTCAGATGATAAAAATTACAAACCGATTGAGATTCTATATTAATAAAAAAAATAGGACACATATCTTGTGATAAGGAAATAAATTAATTCCTTAATAATCTAATGATAAAGAAATATACAGAATATGTCAGACAAAATTTTTTTTTATTTCGGAGTTTAGGTCGAGTAGGATTCAAAGTATTATTAACAATAAGAAATAAGTTTAATACAAATATGACTTATATTATAACTAAAGTTTAGAATTTGACCTCTCAATTTTTCCACATTGAGATAGCTAACCTTGTAATAACGAGGAAAAGATAAATTTGTGAATAAAAATAGGCAACTTGGCTATGGTCTAAATTAATGCAGCCTTTAAAATTACAAAGTTTGGGGAAAAACATATTTTTTGAACTTTGTAAGGGTTTATGTAAAGAACAGATTTGGTTCATTAGTTTTTAGAAAAAAGTAACAAAATTCATATAATTAGTTTTATTTAATATATTTATAAATTATTTATATAATTGTTTATGGGCTAAAAATTAACTAAGTAAAGAGAAAAATGAAGGTGCCATGCATCTTTTTTTTTTATTAACAGGGTCCTCTCCTCTCACTCTATCATGAAAATGGATAGAAATCAAAGAAATAACAATAAATAAATAAGAAGTAAACAATCAATTGCTTTATGCCACGAGCCTCCTATTATATTGTCGTGAGGTGCATACCCTACCATGGCGAGGAAAGAGTAAAAGAGGTTTGGAGACAAATTTCAAGAGAACTTTTTTATTTTTGTCCTCGAAAATATTATTTTTTGACATATAATATTAATTGTTAAGATTGTATTATATTTGAAAATTTTGCAGCTCTCTCTTGTCAGTTTTTCTATTACCTCGAGGGATTTAAACACGTATTTTTTTCATGTAGTAGATTTAATTCATTTACATTATTATCATCGATCCATTTAAATTTATGCATTAAGATAATTATGCAAATATTATTTCAATTATTTTTTCATTAGTGAATTTGCATCAATTTAATGAAGGATAATAATGCCCCTGGATGCTTATACTTACATGAATGGAATATTCTATTTGAAATCCTCGGATAAAGGATTGTTAAAATTACAGAGACATTTGTGATCCAATGAAAATTAACATTGCAAAATTTAAGGATATGGATGATGGAAAGTGTGGGAGAATAAATATCAAAATAGTTACATAAATCTAGTAAAGTCAATGATAAGGTGTTTTATCATATTGTAAATAATGATAAAGACGACCGATGTGTGAAAAATACTACAACATATGTATGACACAAATCCAACTTTTTTTTTAACTTCCTCATCATGGGTTAAAAGTAGGAAGATTCTTTTTACTGAAAAAAACATACCAACATTTTTGTTTCTAAAATCACTATAAAATATTTAAGAAAAAATCATCCTCTGGCTTTGGATGATTTTTGTTGATTCTCTACTTTTAGCATAAGAATGTTTTAAAAATTGCATAAATACATATTATTTATAATAAGAAATATGTTTAATTCAAACATGAGTAATATTATAGCTATAATTTAGAATTTGACCTCTCAATTATTCCACAATAAGATGAGGTAACTCTTGTAGTAATAAGGGAATGAAAATTTTGTGAGTGAAAAATAGGTCACTCGGATCTCTAATGTCTTTTGAGTTTGAGTGGGTTTGTTGTTTTTTACTAAAAAAAAATAGCTCAATAACTAATGCAAACCTTAAAATAACTTATAAGAATTTTTTTTCGGATCTTTCGAAGTCCTTTTTCTAAAATATAACAGTTTTGGTTCATTTATTTCTACTTTTAAAATAAGAAAAAAAACTAAAAGAATCCAATTAAAAACCAATCAAGTAAAGGGAAAAAAATGAAAGTGTCACTCACCATTTTCTTGAAACGGTGTCCCTACCCTCTCACTCTATAATGAAGCAGAAAAAATCAACAAATGTCAAGTATGATCATAGTCATACAATTTTGTCACTAAAATAAAAAAATGTCACTAAGGGTGCGTTTGGATGGGAACATTTCGCGAGAACATCGCGAAATGTTCCCAAACGCTATACGTGACGGGAACATCACGTGACTTCCGTGGGAACATTTGACGAAATGTTCTCGCGAAAAGTTCTTGTCACTAAAATAAAAAAATGTCACTAAGGGTGCGTTTGGATGGGAACATTTCGCGAGAACATCGTGAAATGTTCTCAAACGCTATACGTGACGGGAACATCACGTGACTTCCGTGGGAACATTTGACGAAATGTTCTCGCGAAAAGTTCTTGCCTTCGGCAAGAACATTTGTTTTTTTTTCAACGCCACAATCTTTGACTTTTTTTATTTCATCTATTTTTTTAATTATTTTGTAATGTATGTATATATAATTTATAATATATTAATACATTATTAGGGATCTTATAAAATAATTTATTAAATGTTATTAATTAAAAACTATATAATATTAGTTCTAATAATTAATAAATATTTTATTAATTAAACTATTCAATTATTTTTTTAAAAAAATATATTATATTTGGATCTTAAAATGTACGTAAATTGTAATATTAATAATATTTAAAATATTTAATAAAAATAAATAAAAATAATATTAATAATATAATGATTTACGTAAATTATAATATTAATAATATATTCTTATTTACTATAATTTTATACCTCATAAAATAATAAATTATATTCTTAGTTCTTACTTTTTATCCAAACACCCATTAAAACTTATCCATCACATCAACTTTTTAAATCCCCATCATTACACTTTTTTATCCAAACACCAACCCAAACTTTTCTATCACATCAATTAGTTCTCGAGAATAAAAGTTTTCTCAATATTCCCGTACCAAACGCAGCCTAAGTTGTCAATACTTCGTCGATACTTGGTCACCAAAAATATTGAATTTGTCAATAAATTTTTCGTTAATTTGTCGCAAATTGATCACTAATTTGTCATTGATTTGTCACTACATTGTCACAAATGTCGTCACTCATTTGATGTAAATTTTTCATCAATTTTGCTATTAAAACATAGAGAATCATCACTAGTTTTGTTGCTAAATTGTCGCAAATGTTGTTGCTAACTATGGCAAATGTGTTGTCACTGATTTTGTATCAATTATTTATATTTTTTAAAAAATAAAATTTAAAATGCATTTAAAATATTCAAATTCATAATAACATTCATAGAAGCTGCAAATATTTCTAAATATCACATAACATAAGTCTAAATATAATATAAGTCATATACACAAATTCGTCGCAAAATGTTATTGCTAATTGGCCATTTTCTTATAGTGATCTCCCTCTCTTTTCATCTCACAACTTAGCAAGAAGCAAAAGAACTGGACAGTGAGAGGAGGGTAACACAATGATAGAAGAGATGCAGAGGAAAGAAGTAAAGAAATTTCAATATGGGGTTTCCTATATGATATCGCTTTGAACATTTAAGACTTCATGCACTTTAGATTGATCTTGTGATATCTAGGTGATACCTATATGTATCTACTACGCCAGGTTTATTGATTTATTTGGATATGTACCCCATATATAAGATAAATTTGAGGCATTGTTAGGTCAGATTTTAATTGATCTTTTTGGGATTATGGTCTTTGATAAAATTTAATTTCTTCACAATGATCTATGTTATAAATTTTATGACCCTTATATTGTTCTCTTTTATTGAACCATTGGCGAATATTGAGAAAAGAACTGGAAACCTAATTTTCCCCTTACCTTGTTGATCCATAAAATTGATCAGATGATTGGCCAATATAGTAGACCAATCTGATTGGATAATGGATCTATATGAGTGGATGGCTAATCCATCCAACGTTTTACGACCATACTCCCAACAGACATCCAAAGTATAAAAATGTTTGGACATCACATGATGACTAGATGGTCACTAAGGTCAATTGGACAAGCAAAACAATAACACTGTGTTAATTTTATAGCATATCACCCATAGGATTGATAATTGAAAATTATCAATTAGATGAAATTTTGCAAAATTGAATAACCATTATTTGATGTCGTCTATCTTTCAAAAATAAAAAATATTAGTTGATAAAATTAGATGTAAAATTATATTGACATAGGTAATAAAACTTAACATTTTATACACACAATCATGCAACATATTAACATATATAAACACACACATATTAACAATTTTTCATGCAAAAAACACCACATGAGTTTTATTGTAATGTAATAAGTAAATTATTTATATATCAAATCAAGGAAAAAAGTTTTCCTCTACTAATAAGTTTTATACTTTTTATTTAAAGATAATGATTTATATTTACAATAAATTTATATAGTGTGTGCTTCATATGCAATCATAATGAAAATATTACTTATTAAATTAACTTTTTTTATCAATTGTATAATAAATAAATATTTTTAACTAATTAAGCATGAATACAAAAATGAATAAAATTATAGTAAATTGGTGATAAAGAAAAAAATAAAATATAAAATTTGTAAATAAATAACATTAAATAAAATTATAAAAAATATAAACATTTAATCTCTAACTGTGAAACATTAGTAGGAATAGCTTTCTAATATTTTCATCCAAAATTCTAAACGTTACTTGTTTATCTCATTTATCAGATGAAAAATTATCGTCTAAATAGTAAACACTATTCTAAAAGTTGTTTATGACATTAATGTTTAAGCAAATTTGTTTTTCAAACATTTCATATTCTTAGTTTAAGCAAACTTGTTTTTCACTTAAAAAGAAGCAACCTAAATTAATGCAAGCCTTAAATAACTTATAGAGTTTGGGAAATACTTTTTTTTGGACTTTGCAAGTTTTGTTTTTTTTTGTAAAAGAAAACAATTTCGATTCATCAAGTTGAAAAAAAAGAAAAAAAAATAGAACCCTATTAATTTTATTTAATATACTAACAAATTATTTATATAATTAAATGTTAATGCGCTACAAATCAACTTTGTGAAGAAAGAAATGAAATAGTCATGTATATTTCACTAATTATTTTGTGAGATCAACATTCTTACTCTTCGCTTTATTACTTGTAAATTATTAGTGCAATTGCTGGCAATTTATTTGTTACATATTTTTTTTGCATCAATCAAGTTGCTTATCATAATCATGAATTTAGAAATATATTTAAGGAATACAATCTAATTATAAGCATATTTTATATATAAATTCATGTGAGTACATGTATTCTATTCAAAATGAACGATTATAATATAACATAAAGATAAATCAATCGTTCATAAGACAACTTCTACATTTATTTGTCATAAAGATTTCTAATTAAGTATATAAAGTTATAGATCCTTTATAAACTTATTTGAAATAATAAACAAATTAATACATTTGTTTTGCTTAAGTTACATGACAATATGTATTAATGAGCATAATATGTCTCAAAGATCAAAATAAGTCCAAGTGTTTTTCTTTTTATGTGTGAAATAACATTGTTAACATAAACCTTGTACCTAACTTTCCTTCAAAAATATTTTTCTTTTTTCTTTTCATGTGGATCACAAATACAAGCAATTATCATTTGAACTCTGATACTAAAATTTATTTGGATCCAATATTGTTAGCAACGATCCCTTTTGAAACGCATATCAATTTCATTATGTTGCAAATTGATACTCTAATTTTGTATTCAAATGTATAATGAACATGAAATCCATATGAATAACATGTAAGTGCATTCAAATGTATAACGAGTATTTCAAAAAATAAGTATGATGGCATTCAAATGCTTTCTTAAAGTCATTTTGTTTTTCTACACACATTGAAAATGACTTTCTTATCTTTCAAGGATTTTTTTAAATATGTGCTTCTTCTAAAAAAATAGTCAATTTTGAGTTTTCGCACTTCAAAAATTTATAAGATGCACATCTAGAGTTAAAATAACAAATTATTTTTCATAAGACATGAATCCTTTTCTTCTTTTAATTTCTTAAAATTTTCTATAATTTTTTTATGCATATCGAACGGAAGCTCAACACTTGTATCATTGTCATCAAAGTTGAAAGTGTTAAAAGATACTTAATGACTATACATCATTAATTATAAGTAGACATCCTTACTTGATGAATAGGTTGATGTGTCACTTTTTTAACTTTTAACTTTTTTTCTTCATATTTCTTGTTCTTATTTTTTTAGGGATTTTCCTCTTGTTTTTCTTTTTAATGTAACTTGGAGATTCTTCTTTATGACACTCTCATAATGTTTTGTTGGTCTCTTATTTTTCTTCTTCTTTTTCTTTAAGCAATTTGAGATATTTATCAAATTTCTTATCATCGAGCGCAAGCCTTCTTCCATGAGCTTCATATTCTTTCTTACTTGACTCTACTTTCTTACTCCTCAAGAGTCTATAAATAAGGAACTTCTTTTTTGTTTAGATTGTCCTTTTTATCCATCCTTCAATCTTATTTCATAAGTTTTAAAACATCCTCTATGATTATCGAAATTCAAGTTGTTTAGATCTTGCTCATCAATCACAGTTCTTTTGACTTGCCATTTTAAAAAGAGAGTCTTAAGAAACTTTTTCATCATTTGAGGGTGAGTTCTAGTTTCCTCCAAAGAAGGTAAATCATTAAAAATATTATCCAAACAAATAAGCATATCACTGATGCATTCATAATCAAGAATTTCAAATTAATCATATCGATAATTCAAAATTTATAATATATACTCTCTAACTTTATCATATCCTAAATGAGTAATAATCATTTTTTAAAGAAAATGGGATTACATTTGGTGGTATAACTAAGAGCACACTACAAAAAAATAACTTTTGAATAAAACTTTTAAAAAAATTCTCGCTCGGTGTATTTAAAGATGATTTAACATGCAAATCAATATTATTTTATATAACATCCCAAATATCTAAATGAATAGGGGAAAAGTTGATTGACCAAGGACGGAATGACGTTTGTCAAATATAAAATTATTTGATGGCATTAATTTAATAGTGATTAAAATCTTAACAACAAAAGCAATTTGATGTCAATTATTGAATTATAAAACACCTTTCAATGAATTGTTGTGTAAATTGATAAAGCTGATTTTCATAAATAAGTAAATTTGATTTGTAAAACTTAACACAAACATATAGAACGATGAGGAGGGTTGGAGAGAATGCAAGCACAGTGGCAATAAATTTTTTTGGGGGCAACGGGATTTCACTTGACTCGAATATATTCTAGATGAAAAAAAAAAAAAATAGAAAACTCGCACGTGACTACTTTTTTTTCCCGAAATCTCGGATTAAACCGGGCCGAGAGGAGTGGGTCGTCCTTGCTCAGTCTTACGTGTGATATCACAATTACCAGAATCTCATGCCCAAACTCACGTGATATCACAATTTTCAATTTTAATATCTAAATAAACTACATAATTAGTCACTTGTCTCTCCCAAATCTACTAAAAACATTTAAGCGAATTTTTGTTGTCTTTTATTTGTCTAATATAGAGCTGTCCCTTCTTTATCATTTAAAAAAAATGAAGAAATATAAATAAAATAATATATCACCTATTTTTTCTTCACGAGTTACGTAGCCAACTACTTTTATATGTTTTTTAAAACATTAATAAAGAGCAAAACTATAATCAAATAAATAGAAAATGAAACAGTCAACTGTGGAGAAATGAAAAAAAAAGAAAGAAAAGTATTGAAATGAGAATAAAACAATAAAGTTAAAACAAAATATGATCGAAGTTTTCTGATATATATGATGAAGTCATCGGTGAAACCGCCGCCCACGCCCCCTTAAAATAACATTTTCTGATGTAACAGAGAAAGGAAAAAAAAGAAAAAATCGTATTCTTTCTCTTGCGACCAGCAATCAGAATGTTCAGTTTGCTTTCTTTCCAATTTTGTTCCATTTCCCATTTTGTTTGCGGATTAGGGTTTGCGTAATCTATTTGTACCGCGTTCGGCTCTCATATGTTTCAATACGTTCGTCGCATTTTCTTTCTGAAACCTCTCTGAAAAGCTCCGAAGATTCGATCTTTTGAGTGCGTGGAGAGAAGATCCAGTTGTTTTCAATCTTCACGGGCAGATAGGTGTTCTTGGTTCCTGTTGGTTCGTCAACAGTCGTGTTGCGGCTGCTTAATCTTCTATCTGGAGGATCTTGAGGGAGGAGGGGAGTTGGAGGGATTAGGAGGGATGAGGGAAGGGCGGAGTGGGCGGTGGCAGTGGCAGCGGCAGGCGGCGCCGGGGGGACAGGGAGAGCATGGACTTCAGCAGCAGAGTCATCACCAGCAGCAGCACCAGGAAGGTAAAGGGTACCGTGGTCCCCCAGACAGGAGGAATTCGGGCAGGAAATACAGTTGCAAACCGCCTCCTGCTCCTGCTCCTGCTCCATCTGGTAAACCCATTTCTTTTTCCCCCTTAAAATAGTTCAATCTTGGTGTTTGATTGATTCATTAGTTTGTTGATATTTCTAGGTTTCCGGATTTGCCTGTTGATGGTTTATGTTCTTATTCAGTTTTGGTAGGAGGGAAGGAGGGAGGGGGGAGGGCGAGGATTAGATGGTCTGAAAGTTGATTTTACTTGTCCTGTTTCTGTTCGAGGATCGCAACAGAATTTGGTGTCATTGATGGATTGATTAGTAATGAGGAGTTTCTCTTTTTGCTCTGCTTATCCTGTATTTATCTTCTTATGGGGTTGTGTATTGTTTAGGGGGTTTCTGCTTTATGGTAACATGATTCTTAAACCCTCAAGTTTGACAGGTGAACTCCTATGATTGAACGAGTCTAGACATGAAATTGAGTGAACTCGGCGTAGAATAGGCCTAGTTACTAAACTCGGGTAGACTCATATAAACTCGGTGAACTTTGGTTGGACTCGGATGTATATTCAGAGATTATAAAAGTTGGGTATTCTAACTTGAATTTGGGGGTGAAACATGAATAAAAGTATGTACAAAAATAGAAAAAGGACTCATGATTTATATATTTGATTCCTTTGAGATTTTATTTTAAACTTTATTTTTTATTTTATTTTATTTATAGGTAATTGTTCAAACTCTATCTTATTTCAACGCCATTGCAAATCTTTTTTTCTTTTTTCTAATAAAAAGTAATATTTTCTATTTCAATTAAGCATGAAGTTATATTGTAATGTAGTTAATATATACTAATGAAACCATTAAAACTTGTAAATATTGAATGAAACAAATTATGATTAGACATTTTAAAATATAATTATTTTTAAGTGTGTACGTAAACCCTACGAGTTTACATTTCGAGTTTACGACAAGTTCACGGATGTAAAAATGAGTCCACGTAAACTTTCGACTTTGAAAACCTCAGTATGGTAATAATGTAAAGTAGCACTATAAAGGTTTCAGATGCTTTGCAGTGCTGTCTTTTTGGCAAGTCTTTTCTGCATATCATATTTGGTGTTTGGTTTCGGAGCTGAGCGGGAAAACATGGAAGTGAGTGATTCCTAGATATACGTTCTGTGCTAAAAATAGTATGAGTTATTAGGTCTTGTATTTATGGGAAATAGCTACTATTTGTTACATTGTCTAATGCAGACTGCGAACTGCATATCAGTTTTGAGTTTTGATTCTGTTACAAACATCTTGGATGCATGGGCTGTGTCCTAGATTCTAGTTGAAGGTATTCAATTCTTATCTGATGGTCTAGCCTTGATTTTATTCTAAACATCACAGAATTCTAGAACACTTGTATTCTCTAGGAAATTGTTGTCTTGTCTATAAACACTCTTTTCTCCATTTTGTTTACTGCCATTTTTCAATTTTTAAGTATTTTGATGCCCACAGCACAACCGCTTACTGATTTGTTTACTATTTCTTTTTTGTTTAGACCCTTGCTGCCAGTCAGTTCCTTTGTGGGAGAAGAAGTTCTGCACAGATGAATGCCTAATACCATGGAAGAAAGTGTGTGAAACCAAGAAAGCCGCATTTATGTATGAAAATGTGATGGAATGGAATGATTCAGCGGGCGAAGAAGTCTTGCATGATGCAAAGTGTCGCTATTGGGCCAAGGTCAATGGTCTTCCTTGTGATATCCCATTGCCGGACCCTGACATGTACATTGATATTGTTGATCAGGACATTCACATTGATCCGGAACTTGTGGAAGATTTGGAGAAGCAGCCAGTGGTGTTAGAAGATGATAAGAATGACACGAGTTTGAGATGGGACTCCTTTCTTTATTCAGATATACCAGTGCCAGTCACTGGGTGGGGCGATACAGAAGATGCAGTTCAAGCTACAGGTTGGGAAGGCACAAATGATCCGGGTCCTGTCACCGGATGGGGCTACACAGAGTATCCAATTCTAGATACCAGGTGGGGTGTCACAGAAGGTCCTGTTCCAGTTACAGGATGGGAAGAAGCAGAAACTTCAGTTCCAGTTACAGGATGGGGAGACACAGACGATCGAACTCCTGCTACTGGATGGGGCTACTCAGGATATCCAGTTCCAGTTAATGGATGGAGCAATGAATATTCAGTTCCAGTTACTGGATGGGAAGGTGGAGAGGATACAGCTCCAGTTGGCTGGAATGGTTCCAAAGAATATCTGCCAGGAAACAACACCTTTGAACTGCAAGCTTTAGGCAACGATGATGTTAAACATATGAATTATGACGCCAGGGAGTCCTGGATTCAAAACAGATCCAATGAACAAGCTGCACATGGAATGCCGACTGATAAACAACAGGGCATACCTTTGAACTATCCAAAGAGTTTCACTCATCAACGTCGCGGAAGACATGGCAAGAAGAGAAATGGAGGACAGTTTGGCTCCAGATGTGCTTATCCAAGGTTCCAAGAAGACGGGTATCAAGAAAATTTTCCACAACTGCCAAGGACAACCTAGAATCGATTATGGATTCCGAGTGTTAAATGCCCGCCACAGAGGAATGCCGGCACTTGTATGCTCTGGTTGAATGCGGTCGTATTACCCTGATGAGTACAAGTTAGTGTTTTCTAGTAATGAATTTGTTTGTGTAGATATTATATAGGAAGCTTCACCATATATCCTGTAAGGAATATCTTTAGGATCTTGCGATTGATAAAAAATGTTCTGTGAATGATTTATGGGGGCACATAAAGTTGTTTGTGACTTAATTAGATGGCGTCTTCCATCTTTTCCTATCTGTGGAAATGTTTGTGTAAAAGTTTTGGAAAGAAATCTTTTATTCTGATACCTTCTTGTTTCCATTTTTCTCAGTTATACACTCATTTAACCACTTTCAATCGTATTATCTTGCTACCTTTCGAAGATTAATGTCATCGATATGCCACAAGAATCAAAACCTGCGATCTATCGACTGGCACGATAAAGAGCGAGTCATTCCTCCATTCACGCTGCCAGAGATTGCGAGACCATGCAAATAATTCAACATGAAGGCTGCCTTTGAGCTCTTGAAAGCTGCCTTTGAGCTCTTGAAAGCTGCTTTTCCACATAGATAACTTTCAGTGGAAGAAAGCAAGCTTAGCTTTGTTAAGAAGCTTTCCCAAAAGCAGCGTGAAAATTGCTGTTACAAAGATGATGACGTTATATTTTGTGTATAAACACACACATTCGTATTATAATTGTTTTCTGAAAAATATTACTATATTTTTGTAAAGCAAATTTTCCTTTGGGGAGGGGAAGTTGGCGTAGTAATACAGTAATATAGTAATATTACTATAATATTATTATAATATAGTAATATAGTCATAATATTACTATATTATAATTAGTTGTTTTTTTATTTTTCAATTTTGTTTTTTTTTGGGAAAAAAGCTTCCCACCCTATCCGTCCCTTTGAAAAAAAATAGCAGAAGTAATTTTGTTTTTTTGGGCCTGGAATTTGGTTTTACTTAAATATTTTTGTACTTAAGGCAAATATAAATCATTAATGTGCCACTCCTGTTTCAAGGAAAAAATGACGATTTTACTGTCTTCTAAATTCTAATAGTTGGTTGTATTATCCAAATTATTGGACAAATTCCTAGTCTAAGTTTGGAATTTCACGTTGCTATATTCAACTTGTAATTCTCGTAAACAAAACAAAAAATTGAGACAGTGCGACGTATTACATGATCATGATCAGACAAGCTTCTAAATATAAAGGATGTTGTGAAACCAAACCTTGTTATTAAGGTGGCATTAACGAGGTTAAAACGAGAAGGTAAAAGGTACAATTAAGAGATTGATAAATTTGCTGTTGCCTTATTATGCCCTTGTTATAATAAAAGTTACTTTAAATGCTCATACCATAAATTCTTGGTGAGCATTAAAATTATACCTATAAAATGTAATAATGTCACTCCTTTTATTCATTTAAACTTTTTTAAAAAATAATTAACACATTTATCAAAAGATGCTAAATTTAAATATCGTCGAAATTCATACTAAAAAAAGACATCTAACTTGACAAACTTCCAAGAATGCTAAAAAAGATGGATGTTAATATATCATAAATTCTTTCCCACATGAGACTCCCCATTGCGGCACTGCATTTTTGCACTTTACACGAGCAAAGTAATTTCAAATTATTTGATATTTTTTAAAAGTATTATTCAGCCACTTTAATTTATTACGCTACGTTATATATTTTATATCTAGATGTTAACTAGACAAAGATAGAATGGTTCTTACATGATAACTATTGTCTTCAAGGTTTTGATGCAATAATTATTACATGATAATTATTTTCTTTTTCCTTTGTTCATGTAAAAGAGTCAGCTAGCAAATATTTAGTTGCCTTTACAATGAAGGCCCAAAAATCCCTCCAAGTAGGAGAAGTAATATTACAACTCGACGTGTCAATATAATATAGTAAGGCAATCTTATGGTTATGACCACGCCTCCTATGAAATATTCTCCAAAGCAAGATCACGCCAAACATCACCATCAATTGGTAAACTTTCCTGATCTGGTGATTAAGAAATATTTCAGTTAAGCACAAGAAACTAATCGAATTGATCTATAATAATCTACAAGCATTTATAACCAAGCAATCGAATTGATGAAACTAGTGCACCCTCAGTTTCACAGTCACGAAATCATAGCACTGTCGATGAAAAGGTAAGTTGTGGGCTTCCATAAGCTTGTAACAGCCTAATGTGTGTTCAGCATATCTTATAAAATTCAGCGTGTCCTAAGAAAAACCTAATTTTGAGGCGCCAAATGATTAAGAATCCTACATAGCACTTCAATGGATGAAGATACATAGGCAAATCAATATAATGTATGGGTGTCCACAGTAACCTTATCTGGTGAGTATAATTGTGCTCTATAAATGGAGAAAATGAACAGAACAAAAGACAAGGGTTTTTCGTAAAGATTACTTACATTGCAATAACTAAGGCCTAAATGTTGAAAGCTATGAGATCATGGAGTTTGGCTGAACCTAATTGTGATAATGAAAGATGAAACCAACAATTGCTGTTGAGTTCCAAATCGAACTTCCAGTTCAAAGTTTCTGTTGAGGGGTTACCCTTCATGGCATACATCCTCAGCCAGGCTCAGTGGAAAAAGAATTGAGAACACATGGTGCCGCTTGGTTATGAGATTAGTGAGAGAGCAGCAGCAAATAAGAGAAACAACTATTTTGTGAAATATGAATCCATCTTTCAACCCATGCCCTTTCCAATGACCAGCTCTAGGATCTGATACTCTGGAATCAGTTTAGGTTTGGTATGTGATTTAAGTATGGCGAGGCATAATGACTGCAGAAGGGAGACCAAGGCGACAACAAGGGATCAGTGGAAAAATATTGAAAACACATGGTGAGGAAAATTGGTTGCTCCAGTGGGAAAGCAGCAGCAAACAAAGGAAACAATTTTTATATGAATACGAATATCGTTCAACCTATTCTCTTCCCTATTCCCAACTCTAGGATCTGACAGTCTGAAACCACTTTAGGGTTGTGGCCTAAGTTTAATAAAGTACATGATGCTAAGGGAAACCAAGAGAACATAGTTCTTGGCAAATATTATAAGTTGTACATGAAAGAATGCATACAAATAGGGAATAATTGAGGAAAACGTCATGTTTCATAGTGACAGAAGGAAATGAACCTTGTAAGCAAAAACAACAGAGTGAAGATGCAACATTGATAAAATTCACAAGGAGAGTAGCATACGTGATTCATCTGCTTCATCATTCTTGGGAGCTAAAGCAGTTGGGAGTGGAATGTCTGCAAAGAGAAAGGAACATCATCATCAACAGTTGCCAACATTTAAAGGCAATAACATAACACATTCTTACATTAAAAACACATCATTAGTGTTAAAACCCCTAACATAATCCATCAATCCCACATGACATCTCATAAGAATCATTGGTGATTCCTACATTCTCCAATCCAATCAGAAAATACAACATTGGAGATAGAAATGTGGTTGGATCTCCTCAAATATACCTATGGGGTTCAGAGTTAAACCCCTTATCCAATCTCCTTCCTTTTTGAAAACAAGACTTCACGCTAGAAGTGGCATTTATGAAATTCGGACTTTTAGGAAATCAATCATCGATCACCAAGTAAAAAAGAACGGGGAAAACATAAAAAAATATAAAGAAACAATACACGAACAACAATAACAAGAGAATGAATGGAGAAGATGAATATATTAAAATACCATCTTTTGGGAGGGTTTCTCTCATCCATTCTTCATCCACGATGTCAATCAGGATACCCATGCTCAGCAGTTGCTGCTGCTCTGCCATCCTTTAACAAAATCTTGGGGATCAATACAACTATGACGTTAAGCTCTCTAACAGAAAATTTGTGGCATTGATAAACAACAGTGATAGTAGGAGACAGAATTTTCGTAAAGAGTAATGAAACTAGTTAAGTTGGCCTAAGAAAACCCACTAAACTGATTCACAGCTTCCTTACATATAGGTGTCACATATTTAGGACTTAATCTTGAAAGGCGGCTGCAATTGTCTTCATGTTTCTTTGTCATTCTTTTTTTACGACAAAATGAAAATCCATAATATCCTAATTTGATAGTATCTTATGTGTTTGCATTTAATTCAGGTCAAATTCGCAGTGGCATTATCTGTCTTTAGCATACCTTAAAACATTAGCTTTTAAATGCTTCAACAACTTTACCCTAGCTTCATAACTACCTTGAATTGAGGTGGAAAAAAAGAACGTTAACAATAATGAATCCAAGCAAAAATAAAAGAGAACTCATAAACACCTGATTTGCATCAGTATTATATATTTAAAAATCTCATCCCTCAAAAAAAAAAAATAATCACATGCATTGGGCATATTTTGGCATTTTAGAATATGAATAGGGAGAAAGGTCAATGTCTAAGACAAACTTTCTGAACTAGGTCAAGTTCAGCGAATTTGACAACTACAATCCTGCAGAGCACTAAAAAATGTTAGAAGAAAAGACCACAACCATACCCATCAAAGTTCTTTTGATGCATAATTTGACACGAGTTTCAAGGTGAGAGATATAATATATAGAGTTTAAATCTTAGGAGAGAACCTTTTCAAAAACTCCCAAGAAAATGAACCCTTTCAGAAGACATGTTGGATGAGTATATATAGATTTACGGGAAGGACCTCTACAAGAAACATGATAGAATGTTATGCAAAGAATTTCAAACGTACATATAACTGAATTGAGCTATATTGAACACAAAACTTAGTGCAGGTCTTAGGTAGAATTTTTCGGTCATCAGGGGTCCAAAATGGCTGGAGATCCTGATTCCTGAGACTCACTCAACATCATCATGAAATATCAACTCATCAGATATATTGTCATGTTTACATAAAGAGAAACAAAACGATGCTCTTTGTTATATCACAACCCGATGTTTTGAAAAGCCCAAACTCTGAGACTTACATCATATTTGGTGAGGCTAAGATTGAGGACTTGAGCTCAAAGCTGCAAACTCAAGCTGCTCAGCAATTTAGGTTGCATGACTTTGCTAATGTGCCATGGAATATGACTTGCTGCACGTCCGTGAATGAAGTCATCTGCCATGGAATTCCAGATGCCAGGTATTTTGCTCCCACTTTTCTTATTGCTACATTTGCATTTCTTTCCTTTTTTTTCTCATCTGAGTTGTACAAGTACAGAAATCTTATATTTTCAGTTACTGTATGTTTGTTTTGAATATGACTATTGGTTCTATAACTAATGCAACTCCGCCTATATTTTATAGCCGGTCCCAAGCCCGGATAAAGGAGGAGGGTTGTGTTAGGCCCCGACAGCCAGCATAAAATCATGTCGAATCTTATGAACATGGATCAACGAATTGGTTACTAATAGAACGGAATGGCGTCGTATGATCCATGTAGCCGACCCCACCTAGTGGGATAAGGCTTTGTTGTTGTTGTTGTTGTTTACATAGTGTACGTTTATATTGGGATAATAAACATGCTAGTATTTTCCTTTTCTTTTCTTTGTAAATTAATGTCTAGTGTTGCCCTAGGTCACTGCTCAAGCCATTTTCTTAAGGAATTTCTGAACCCTCAAGATGCCCCAAAGGTCTTGAGATCCTCCCAAATAGTGAGTAATATATAATCTTTTTTCAACCAACAAGGTTATTTTTCCTCTGTTATACTTATAGTGACTCAATGTGCAAGTGGCAAGTCAAGCTATTTTTTCCTAAAACTTGCTTTTGCATTAAAAAACTTAATATATCTTTGCAAAACATGTTATGCAAACATACTGATCATTTTGCAAAGTATTAGCCAGCAGACAGTACATAGGTATTGAATTTTTTTGGATGCACTGAACACGCATTTATGCGGAGCAAATTTGGTTCAACATGAACATTGATGAGAAATTTGGTTTACTAATTTACAAGTAACTTTAATCCAAAATATACTGCGCATGCGCGCTTGCTCTAGCACCTCCATTGGACCTATGATAACATGCCAAATATTCAATCTTTAAAATTTACTTATGTGACCTGCAGTCCCATCTGGAACAACAAGATGACCAACAGATTTGCCACCTAAGATGAAAGCCATTAGCATACAACAAGTAATTAAAATTATCAGTATCCACCAGTTAAGAACGGTAAACTAATAAATAAGAACACAACACAAGATTATCAAATGCAAGCTTAAACAACAAAAGATTATATGATTCCAATAATGCAGGATGCCTGAAGGCTTGCTGCTTGGTGTCGACTATTTATAACATCATTTAACAGATATTGGAAAGAAAGATAAGAACGCCATGTCACCATGCACTCGATCAATGTTGTCAAACACATGAAACGAAGTCAACTTCAAGCTATTAAATGGTGTACACAATGTTGACAAACACATAAAACGGACACGACACGGAGAAACCGGGAAAACACGAACATGTAACACAAAACGGCCCATTCTACCAGAAAAATATTTTATATATTAATTAGCATAGACCAAAATAGTATATGGCATTTTTTTTTAAAATGAGGCAGAATTTTTTACTTGAAATCAACCAAGTTCATACAAAATAACAAATTGTCAAATGATCATATGCCTAGAAACCACAACTACAAGACTAATGGAACTAGAATAAAGCATTATTATTGAGTTTTGCAAATTTGTAACTCGGATTGCAGTTTTCAAATACAAAAATCTAACCATTATTATTGCAAGTTTTTACACACTAATTAATGAATAAGTGAGCAGCCACATACACGGGGGGAGAGAGAGAGAGAGGGAACTACCAGCAGCGGAAGAAATCGAATGAGTAGCAACACAAGCAGGGGCGGCGGCTGTAGGCACAAGAAAGGGGTGGCTGCGGAAGTGAACGCCGGCAATAGTGGACGAACGGCGAGAGTTGGAGCAGCGGCGTCACGGTAGCGAGAGTAGGAGGAGCGGACGAAAAAGGATCAGGACGTCTCCGATCTGGGAGAAAAATGGCAGTCGAGTGCGACTCAGCCTTTGGGCCCCTGATCGTCAGGCAGCAAGCAGGCAAACAGAGAGGTCGTGAGCAGCCAGAGATAGCGAGAGAACGCGAGCGAGCAACCAGAGAGAGAGAGAGAGAGAGAGAGAGAGAGAGAGAGAGAGAGAGAGAGAGAGAGAGAGAGAGAGAGAGAGAGAGGATATCAGCGACGACAGAAGGAAGCAAACTGGAGGCAGCAGGTGGCGAACGACCGCTGCAGGGCCAACAGTGCCTACCGGGGGGCGAACACCGGCAGGAAGAAATGAATGGCGACAGAGATCAGCGGCAGACGAAACGATAAAGACTTTGCAATTTTTACAACTTTGCATTTGATAATTTAATTAGTAATGTACAAAAACTTAGATAATTGATCTCAAACTCCTCTGTAAACTTCAACTGCTTTCATTAACTTAATTTAGGTGAAAAAAATTTCGTTTAAATCGTCAAAATCCCATTTCTAGCATCCCAAACTGTTCTAACAATTCCAAGGTATCTCAAACCCAACGAAAAATGAAACCCAAACAAGGATCGACGTATAGACGCTAAGCAAACAATCCATGACCGGAAAGAAAATGCCTTCGCACCTAATTAGTGAAGGGAGGCGATGCTTTCCCCTTCTATGCGCAGGTCGAGAACAAGTTCCGGCGATGCGTCGGCGGGGGAGACGGGAGAGGAAGGAGGGCAAACCACAAAAAAACCTGGTAATTTGGTCTCGAAGCCGGTTCGAACTTCAAACCACCTGACCGGTTTGAGTTTTCTGTGATCCGGTTCATCACACGGAAACTTGAAAGAGCAATTTTTTTTTATTCTTTTGTTTAAGCTTTTTTCTAAAGTAATGCAATCATACATATTTTGACTCATTAATTAAAAAAAAGAGTTCTCAACAGTGAACTTTTAGCCATTTTTTCTTTTTTAAACAAAATGCCAATAAAATTAAAATGGCATAAATCAATCGAAGATATAAACCATTATATCTGTTTGACTGAAATAGTCATTCATATTCATTTTCTAATTTTCCTTTCCTTTACGATACAATAATGTAAATGTAGGTATTAAATAGGTGGTTGCAATATTTGGAGTTTGATTAACATGATTAATTAATAATATTGTGTGTAAGATAATAATACTTAGTTAATTTCTGGAATTAGTCAGTTGTTAAAAACACATGAATGGACACCAAAAGGAAAATAGTTTCCCTTTTTGGCTTGTTCATGATCCAGAGTTCAAATTTCTATCACTGAAATTCACGTGAACTTTTATTTTCGGATTTATATTTCCTTGTATTAGTCCCTTCGGCCCTCCTTTTGTAATCCAAAAAAAATTAAGCTACTTAAGAAACTTTTGGGAATAAAACTTTTATTCAAAACAATTTTGACCATTTGAACACTAATGGGGTTCATTCCATGTATCAAGATGTTCACTAGTTTTATCAACTGATCATACCAGAGATCTTTAGTTTTAGAATGCAAGTAAATCAAGTGAAAATTTTGACAAAGAAAAATACTATCACCAATATATTTCATCCAAGAAACATGTGAATCAACTATGCATATATGCACCTATATGCATCAAATATTTTAGTTTGCACAAGTATAAACAACTTGATAAGATAGCCAAAAGTTAGAGCAGTACTGTCCCTTGTCTTTAGTTAAGTCATGCACTCGAAATGGCATACCAAGATCATATTATTTGCATGTACAAAGTGTCCAAACAAGTGCAAAAATTTTAATTTGAGTAGCAAAGAACTTAAAATTACTGCTTTTGAACCTGAAGAGCATAAGAGCTTCTTTTCAGAAAATAGAATCTAAAAGAGGCCTACAAATATGAAGTCACCAGAACCTGCTTGGTTTGTAGCCCAAGACTGAGGTAGACAAGGACCTCCATGAGGAACATATCTGACTCAAAGATATTAAAAATTTAACAAGTAAAGAGAAAGACAAGAATTCAGTGTTATCTAAGCAGAAATATCGATGAACTCCCCATTTGAACTCCATGGTGTCTCATAAGATTTTCCTCTAACCAGTGGCAGAGCCATACTAAATATTGGATGGATTCAAATATAATTTTACTATTTTTAATATAATAATTAGTATAAATTATAAAATTTTCAAAAGCTTATTTTTCGATTAAATGTATAGAAGTATTGGTTTTAACAACCAAAATAATATTGACTTTAATTCTAAATCTTGAAAATTTGTGTATACATTTTTTTAAGCACGAAATGAGATTATAAAATCAAGATTAAGTGCATGATCATAAAATCTATTCTTCTATTGATATAAATAAATGATATTTACCATGAAATTCACAATTTAAACTAATTGGGACAAAATATAATTATTAAATATACTTATTCTATTTTGTTATGAAATATAATAATACTTTATTAAAAATTTAAATATTTCCTAAGCATAAATGTATAATTTTAAAAGAGACAGAATATTTTCATTATTTACGCAATAAAATAAATTATTTTTATTATCAAGAAAAAAATGATGTGCTAACATATTTAAATAATGGGTTCATGAAATATATTCTCTTAATTATATATATATGACAATTATTATTTAAATTGTACAATTTAAACTAATGGAGATAAAAGGTAATTAGGAAATATATTATTCTATTATTTATTATGTAATATTATAATACTCTATAAAAATACAATGAGGAGAAACACATAATTTAAGAGAGAAATAATAATTTTCATAATAATTAATATAATGTGCTTCCATATTATGATAATAAAATAAATTATCTCTATTATAAAGTTAAAAGGAAGAAAAACTTGACTAATAAAATAAAAAATGAGGAGCAAGTTTCGAACCGGGAACGGTGACATGATATCCAAGCACTCCATCACCAAATAAAAAATTAACATATGAAACAAATACACTACAATTATTTTTATCCAGTGGGTGCACGTGCACCCACCGGCACTTATGTAACTTCGTCATTGTCTCTAACACTACGCTTCTGGTTTATTTTTCCATTTTCACAATTGTATTCAGGGAAGTAATCCAAAAAAGTCTTAGCTCCATGATTGTCAACTCCAAGATTGTCAACTCCATCAAAAAGAAAATAACGTACCAAATCCTGTGCACGACAAATGGATCAAAATTAGTTTTCAATACAAAGTGTGCATGAGTTTCATAAGTATTAATTTAGCCTGATATTGATGAAAAGAACCTCAACAAGACTTTCTCCAATTAGTTTTTTTCAAAATTGGGTATCGGGATCCTGGTGAAAACAAAGAACAGTGTTTGAATACAAAGAACAATTGTTCAGCCATTGCTTATTTTCATAGGAAAAAAAAATTATGGCATAACAGAAGTAGCCTTCTCGTTACTGCAAAAAGTGTAAGTCTCATTGGGATGATGGAAAACATTCCAATGATAATCGCAGTCTTTATTCTGTTTTCCCTAAAAAGAAAGAAAAGAAAAAAAGACAAAATCCTTTCAATGTTAAAGTTAATCTGCCATTCAAAGTTGACAGAAAAGACTTTGGCAGGATATTGCTTTACCTTTTCTGCTCTCCATGTAATATATTTATGTTGGGCTTCACGATTGCGACAAATCTGGAAAGCATCTTCACCCTCCTCATCCAGGTCCATCAATTCGAGCCACGACTGTAATTTATAAGACATTAGCCTATTTATAAGACATTAACCTAGACATGATTGATTAAGAAATTCATTTTGACAAAAAAATGTGAAAATTGCTAATTTTCAGGGTACGTTACACTTTCTGTAAACAAGAATTCCGGCAGCAGCAAGATTGTAATGGAGGTTTACTAAGTTAATCTACTCTTAATCCTAATTAACTTATCCGCTTATGATATAACCAGCTAAAGAAAAATATCATTCATCAAATTTGTATTTTCAAAACTATTATTGTAAGACCCCAAATCGCACCCCGCCACATGACAGAATATGCTTAGATAACGTTACAGATCATTCTTACATGTACATCTTGTTTATTAAAATAAAGACTTTGACTGGTCAACTCAATAACGATAAAGATAGAATAACTAAATCATCATTAAGAATTAAAGATAGTAACATTATGATATGTGAAAGACTGATAAATGACTTCTTAATAGTTCAAAGGAAAGCTAATATATCAAATGATAAAAAGAAAGAAAAAAGATATTCATCTTCTAAAGGACTCGATAACCATGTGTAGCCACCTACGAGCTTGATCTGTCACCGTTGGCCATCTTCATCATTCAGACCTTAGCCTGCATTTAAGAACATGCATGGAAGAACCTCCTTATGAGTTTTATAACTCAGTATGGAAGTAAGATAAAAATCATCATAATATCATGATACTAAACATGAATAAAAAAGAGAATATCATAAGATAACATCAACATTTGATAGGAAAGTGAATCATGATCATAATATGAAAGTGAAAGCATGTAAAAGGACATATGAATAAGAGATCATATAGAGTCATCATAAGAAAAGACAAAAGTCAGACATTATAAGAAAGATTCTTTATTCATATGTGTTCATCTTCTTCATCATCTTAGTTTTCATCTTTGACTTATTTGGGGTATGTTTCAACCCACGAGGAGGCCTGCCTCAATCCGTCCATCATCATCATCATCATAACCGACAGAACCAGCCCATAACTGACCGAAATTAGTCCATAACTGGTCGTCACCAGTCCATCATAAAAGAGCTCTCCATTTAATAATTACGTCTTTTATCTTGCATTTTTTAATTAATCAAATCACATCTTGATAGGACTTTAAATCAGGATAAAAAGACTAGATAATGGAGAACAGATCAAAGATAAGATCGACATAATCATCATCATACATAAATTAGGATTAATCACGTGGGACAAGGATTAAAAGATCATAACATATGCCTAATCTAGTCGGAACCTGGGCCGAGTAGGGAGAAACCCGGGTCGGGTCAAACATGATCATCCTTGGTAAAAATCAAAGAAGAGCTCGGGTCGGGTTCAGGTTACACCTAAACTAGGTCGAGTCATCATCGAGTCGGGGCTGTTCACGCGCCCGACTATTCGTCGTACATAGAACTCGATTCGAATCATCTTCAACCCAGGCCGGGGTCGTCCTGTTGCAGAGCACGACAATGGTGGATCTAGGCCGAGTTCCTACGAACTCGGTCCGGCGAAGGACCTGCCCGGGCCGGGTTCGGGTGAACCCGGACCGGGTTCATCTTACGCAGAAATTGCGCGAACGCGCAGTTCGCGTTCCATTCATCTTTTTCGGCGATGGATGACTGACACAAACCAATATCATAGAATATCATGCAATAACCAGAAACTGCCTAGAACATATTTCAAGTCTAAAATCAAAATTTTATTACGAATCTATCATTCCATACCTTTTAGTTTCTGTTCAAGAAACTGTTACTGCAATCCTCTTCTTCCTCTGCTCGCTCCTCTCTGTCCAAATGCGCGATCGATCCCGTCCAAGTCTTCCGGTGTGTTTCCTGTATGGCGGCGGCTGTCAGGGATGAGAAGAACTCAAAAGGGTGCACTTACGAGGAGAACTAGAGCTGGGTCGTGAGGAAAACGAAAAGAGGGTTTTGGTTTGATTTGACCTCTTATTTATAGGAGAGAAGTTTGATTTTGGTTGGTGACCAACTCCTCTTAATATCTGATCTCATATTTTATTTTTTTCTTCTTTGTTTCATATTCCTTTTTTTTCTTTTATTTCTTTTTCCCAATTAAATCTCGGGTGTTACAATTACATTTGTATAGACTTCCAAAGATGTTGTGTTCCAAAAAAAAAAAAAGAGTTCAAAACTAAGAAACCTAAAAATAAAAGGAATTTTTTTAAAAAAACATAAACTAAAAGGCATAAGGTCCATGGACAAAAGGTCCTTAGCTAAATTTAATGTCTAGTTGGTCCTGTAATGTCTAGTTGTTCCACATCATCTGTCCAGTCAAGGAAAGTTTGACCACAATGAGTTGCAAGGTGGTACATTTGCCAAAGACATTTATATTGTAAAAATCAACATTAGAAATCCAAACAACTACAGGATATGGACGTCGGCTGAACTGATCAAAAGACGTGAATGAGGCCTACTTAAATGACTACTCACAGAAGCAACACCTGCAGGAACCAGAGGAAACCAAAAGCGTAGCCAATGATGGAGCCTCCTGACCCCTTCCCACCGCTCCCCTCCTCATACCACAATTCAAAAGCATGTTAGTTTGTGGTAGTCACATCATAAAGAATCATAATATGAATTCCCCTCTTGATTTTAATTACTTAAGAGGAATGTTTATCACACAATTAGGCAAGATGTATGTTAACCTGCAAGTAAAGATACCTTGGTTATTGATGCACGCAGATTATTACAAATTTTGCTATCATATTTTAATTAATTTTTCTCTAATTTGATCATGGATATATGGCATATATCGATTTTTATTAATTTAGTTGTTAAATCCATGTGTGAGTGATCTACCTCACTTTGAATATTATTTGTGCAGATTTATCCAGTGGCAAAAAAATTAATATCTGCAAGTCCCGACAATATCCTACAAGTCTCGACAAATTAAAATGCATGTCCTAACAGCCTTTTACTTGTCCCGGCAAAATAAATGGCACATCATGATGTAAGAAATTGTTTGTCACGACTACACAATTAGAAGCTACAACTTTATGAGTTACAAGTCTTGCCGGATCATTCTTTGTCTTGGCATATTAATTGTCATGTAACGTCTCCAAAGTCCGACCCCAATTTTATTACCGAACTTTATGTGGTGTTACTTTTACCCAATTTTTCATAACTTAATTTCATAAAATATTACAGTGGAAATATAATAATATAACGTAAAACAATAATAGCATAAAACAGCGGAAGATTTCTTAACATATAAATCTCAAAATAATATACCGGCCCATGGGCCATATAGGCTTCTAATATAAGACCCAATATAAGAGTTCATCATCATAACATAACATAAGATAACATGGGCCATGGCCCGACCGTCACATGTGCAACCTAGTTGTCATGAGGCCTCTACCGCCGAGCCTAAATCTCGTTCATACCTGCATGGATTCATGGGGTGCAGAAGATTTCTTTCGTTAAAATATGACATGATCTTTACATGTCATGGCATATGCATTGCATCATGTGTATGCTATGAGCTACATATGAACACTATATAGCATGTGAATAATTCATCATAACAAGATAAAAATAAGCATATAACATCTTAATCATTATGCTAAGTCATATCATGAATTTATCTTACTTCACTTTAACATCTTCGTTCATCTCATGATGTGACAAGTGGACATTCATTTGCATTCTTGTAGGTGTTTATTTCATCATCTTCTTCATCTTTATATCCCAAGTTATTCATCATTCATCTTTTCATCTTTCGTTTTTACTTAAATAATTTCTTATCTTTGTGATTGGGGGTGGAACTCATTTCCCCTTCACGATTTTAACAAGACACATTCATACCAATCCGTCTTTTAATTACATACATCAATACATATAATCGTTTAATACATGATGCATATTTTAACTCTATTTAAGATCATATATACTTCAAATTATTATAAGTGTAGACAATCAACATCACATGGGCTTTTTGGACTTGTCACGATCGCGCCCACACATAGACATAGGCGTACAATGGTTGCTGGACACTTAGTCATTTCTCTCGGCATAATGTGATCACAACCGTGCTCAAACATGTCTCGACCGTGCCGTTATCACCTGTTCACTGTCTGGCGACCGTACGGTCATGGCTGAAAACGCCTATGACTGTACCTTCACCACCATGATAGAAGAGTAATTTTCCTCTCATTTTCAAAATATTCTAAGGCAAAGAGGCTTACCGGGCTGTCACGGTCATGCAACCACATGGTCACAGTCGTGACAGAACGTCCTTTTCTTTCTTTAGACGTTTTTAATGTAAGGCAGAGATTCCTAAGGGTGTCACGGTCGTGCTCCAATGCGTCACTGATGTGCTCGGGGCTCCAGCAACACCTCTCCTGTTTTTACCCCATTTTCCCCTCATTTACACATATATACAAACACCTTTAAGGCATACATTAATACAATCATGGAAAATGGGGAATTTGCACATCTCTCCTAAGATTAGCAAATCACTAAACTAATCACAATAAGCATGAAGTACATAGGGGTTTGCACAAGGAATATTAAACCTTCTAACCATATTCATATATAGTAACAAATAAAACTATGCATGAACTAAACATGGATGACAAGAAGCATTAAACACTCTAATCATGAATAACAATAAAACAATAATCATAATGAAACATAAAGCTTCTTAAGGTAACCATGAACATTCCCTAATATTTCATTCCAAGAACAAAGGGTTTGTTCTTCCATGTCCTAATCCACACATTCACACATCATTAGGAGAAGATTAGGAAGGTTTGGATCCCCTCAAACATACACTTACTAATATTTCCATTTACATATTTAGATCTCATGATGAGATTATACATGTCATTCCTACAATAAAAGCATCATTGTCCTACATCTAATAAGCATGTGGCATTTTCACAAACATCTAATACATATCATACATTCTACTTCTAATGTCCCACATCTCTTATCATATAGGAAACAAGGTTTGTTCCTAAATCCCAATCCAAACAATAATCATTACATTGGAAAAGAGATTAAGGTTGGATCCCTTGGTAGCTAAGCTAAATCGCCTAGTTGTTCCCCTCTTTTCTTTCCTCCTCTTCCTTCCCCAGCCGAACCTCCTCCTTTCACCTATAGCTCTTCTCCTCTTTCCACGTGAACTGAAGGGAATGAGTGTGAGTGAAAAATTACTATAGCTGAGCTTTTTGGTGGTGAGAGAGATGGCCATTAGTGAGTTATTGTAGCTCAAAATGGGGTTTTTAGGGGATGTCAGCCGAATGGTGTTAGTGGGGAAAAAGTAGTGTGCTCTTAGGTTATTTTAGTGTATTGAGCATGGTTGGCTTGGGCGGCTTTGGGCTATAGCCCCTCTCTTTTTTTTTTAATTCTTCAGATGTTACCGCCTTAAATAAAAATTCATCCTCGAATTTTACTAAATCTTAAATTACTTTCCGAAAATTTTCGAAAACTTCTCTCTCATTTCATCTTCAAGCTCCCATGTAGCTTCTTGTCCACGGTATGGTCTTGTTCTTGAGATGCTTCACTTGGTAATCTATAATCTTTATTGGTTGTTCCACATATGTCATCTTCCTTGATATTCGACTCCTCAATTCGAATCACATTTGTTTCATCATGGATACACTTCCCACATGGAAAACATTGTGAAGTCTTGCATATGAGAATGATAGTGCTAATTATAAGCCACTTCTTTAACTTTTTGCAGTATCTCAAATGGTCCAATATATCTTAAAGTCAACTTTCTTTTCTTGTTAAATCTCATAACACCCTTAGTTGGTGAAATCTTAAGCATTTCATGATCGTCCACATAACTCTTTTGTCTACTTTGTGCCGCAAGCATCCTTTGCTTGATTAGTTCCATTTTGTTAACATACATTTGGACTAAATCTGATCTAAGATATCTTTCTTCCCCGATTTCACTCCAACATGTCGGAGAACGACAAGGTCTTTCATATAAAGCTTCAAATGGTGTCATTTTGATGAAGTGATAACTATTATTATAAGCAAATTCCACGAAGGTGATCTTTCCATGTCTTCAAGAGTATGAATTGTCCTTTCGCTTTGGCAAAAAAAATGCTAAAATTTAGCCATGTTCCAAAAGCATTTTATAGTCCTTTCCAAAATCTTGAAGTGAATCTTGGATCTCTATCCGAAACAAGCCGGAATTCTGTGCAAATGGATGATCTCATTTACATATAGTTCAACCATGCTATTCATGGATTGATTCACTTTCATAAGAATAAAGTGAGCCGACTTTGTCAAACGGTCCACTACAACGTAAATAGTCCTATTACAAAATCCATAGTGATACTTTGTCACTTCCATTCCGGAATGGACAATGATTATAATTTGCCACAAGACCTTTGGTGTTCAATTTTGACTAGTTGACAAACAATGCACTTGGCCACGTACTTAACCACTTTCTTCTTTATGTCTTCCCACCAAAAGTTTCTTTGCAAATTCTTGAATATTTTAGTGCTTCCGAGATGAATTGAGAATTTGGACTTGTGGTACTAATCCAAGATCTCCCTTCTTAGTACCTTGTCCTTCGGAACCCACAAACGATTCTTGTACCTAATTGCTACATCTTGGCCATACTTGAAGTGGTTTCTTTCTCTTTGGCAAAGATTGATCATCCTTGCACATTCCGAGTCTCTCCTTTGGGCTTAATAATCCTTCCCACTAAGCTTGATCCAATTAGATGACAAGTCATGCATATGATCCTTCGGCCACAAATGTTTGGGGCCCACAATGTTTTCTACAAGATTCCATTCATGAATGCTTAAGCATCTAAGTGATCCTTCCCACTTGCGACTTAATGCATCGGCTACTACATTTGCTTTTTCCGGATGGTACAATATGACGAACTTATAATCCTTAAAAAATTTCAACTCCTTTTTTGAGTGTAATCCATGTACACCTCAAAGTCTTCACCATATAGTGTCGCCATATCTTTGACGCGAACACTACCACCGCTAGCTCTAAGTCATGCATTGGATAATTAAATTCATGCTTCTTTAATTGTCGAGAAGCATATGCCACTACTTTACCATGTTGTATAAGCACACAACCTAAGCCAGTATCACAAGCATCACTATAAAAGACATAACCGCCACTTCTCAAAGGAATAACTAAAATTGGCGCCATTGTGAATCTTCTCTAGAGCTATTGAAAACTTGCTTCACATGCTTATGATCATATGAACTTTTCATCTTTTCTTGTCAACTTCGTCATTGGTGTGGCTATCTTGAAAAAATCTTGAGTGAATCTTCTCTAATATCCAGTGAGAAGCTCCTAATCTTGGTTACATTCTTGGGTCTATTCCAATTTGTCACCGCTTCTACTTTTGTCGGATCCACGGACACTCCATGTCTTGATACAATCCAAGGAACATCACCTCTTCAAGCCAAAATTCATAATTAGAAAATTTGGAATAAGGCTTGTTTCTTCTTAGTGTCTCCAATACAATTCGGATGTGTTCTTGATGTTCTTCCATACTTGACGAGTAGATGGGGATGTCATCCATGAACACAATCATGAAAAAAAAGCGATTGGCGCATTCGTTAGTTCAAAAGGCATAACTAAAAACTCATAATGATCATACCTTGATCGGAATGTCATCTTTGTAATGTCTTGTCCGGCTACCCTCGATTGGTAGTAGACACTCCTTAGGTCGATCTTTGAGAAAACCGACGCCGATGATAATTGTTCAAATAGATCAATCCGTGGCAATGGATACTTGTTCTTCACCGTCACTTTATTGAGCAATCGATAGTCGATGCACAACCTTAAAGATCCATCTTTCTTCTTGACAAACAGTCGATGCGCCCCATCGTGAAACACTTGGCCTAATAAATTCTTTGTCCAAAAGTTCTTGCAATTGGGTCTTCAACTCTTGCATTTCGGCCGGGGCCATTCGATAAGGCAACTTTGAAATAGGTGCGGTGCCTGGGAGTAGTTCAATGTTGAACTCAATTTTCCTTCTTGGATACTTGTTCTTCACCGTTACTTTGTTGAGCAATCGATAATCGATGCACAACCTCAAGGATCCATCTTTCTTCTTGACAAAGAGTACTGATGCGCCATGGTGAAACACTTGGCCTAATAAATTTTTTGTCCAAAAGTTATTGCAATTGGGTCTTCAACTCTTGCATTTCGTTCGGGGCCATTCGATAAGGCTGCTTTGAAATAGGTGCGGTGCCCGGGAGTAGTTTAATGTTGAACTCAAATTTGCTTCTTGGTGGCAATCCCGTTATGTGTCGTGGAAAGACATCGGGGTATTCTCTAACCACATCCAAGGACTCAAGTGCCTTGGATGTTCCATGGTGATCACCTATAAAGGTTTTCTTCTCTTTGCAATACATACAAGCATCATTATAGGATAGCCAAGCCATCCCTAAGATTACATCATAATCTATCATAATAAGTAGAATAAGATCACAAAAAAAATTCTTCCTGTATATCTCTATAACATTAGAGACATATCTTCTAATAGCTACCATTTCGGTAGGGTCACTACTTCTAGTTGACAATTTGTAACTAGAGGCTTAACTTCCAACATTCTAACAAATGAATGAGATATGAAAGAATGTGTTACACCCGAATCAAAAAGAACATTTGCATAATGTTCGACCACAAGGATGTTACCTTGGATCACATGATGTCCTTGCAGAGCTTCATCAACTTCCATAGCAAACATCCTTGCCGGGGCTCTTGGCAAATTTGCAACCATCTTTCCTTTGTCGCGATTATCCACGTGCTTTTCCGAGCAATCTCTTATGTAGTGTCAGCCTTACCATATTGCAAACATGTGCCGACCTTCATGCGGTATTCTCGAGACGAGCCCTTCCATAATGAGGACATGTGGCCCTAGCTTGTTCCACCTTGGAGGGTCAAGCCTTAAGAACCTTTCAATGGAGTCCGGGCCATTGTTCCTTGAGACATTCCTTGCTGCCCGGATCAATCCGTCAAGTAAAACATTTCTTTTAACATCTTCATTGGCGATCGCACGTCTTGGAGGCATCTATATTCCCATTCAAATAAATATAACATTATTCAACATCCTTTAGTCTAGTTTTGGCTCATATGTATTAGGTCTTAGGATGTTTCATAGGTTGGCTAAGATGTTTAAATATAAAGTCCATGTGCAATCGTCATGAGGTGCCACCGAGCCTAAAGGCACATGTTCTCTTATGTTTAGTTTATACTAATGATGTTTTTATGTTTATTCGAATGTAGATGCCACAAAGACATGCAATTGCAAATGAGGATGGTGAAAGAAATGCCTTCCTAGATGGATTGATCCGAGCCACACGAAATGCCTAAAGGAACAATGGCTCAGATTACTCCATCGAAAGGTTCCTAAGGCTTGACCCTCCTAGGTTTGATGGGAAGGGAGAGCCGGAGATGGTTGAAATATGGATTGAGGAAATAGGGGATATCCTAAAAGTCATGGAATGTCTCGAGGACCGCATGGTGATATATGCTACACATCGTCTTTGTGGCCAAGCCAAAGTGTTGTGGAAGTCTCTTTTGAAGACCATTTTGAGAACTAGGAGGATGTTGCATGGGAGAACTTTGTAGAAGCATTCGAAACATACTTCTACCTGGACTATGTCAAGGAGAAGAAGAGAGATGAGTTCCTCAATCTCACCTAAGACAATATGACCGTTGACCAATACATGAGCACTTACCTCAAGTTGTAGAAGTATGGAGAGCTTAATGAGAATGAACTTACGAGGACCAAGAAGTTCATTCATGGGTTTTAAGTGGACGTTGCACCACTTTGAAGTATGCGGTGGGACTTGCCGCCGAGTATGAGAGGGACTACAATGAGAGGAGGATTGCCAAGGGCAAAGCAATCAAGAAGCATGAAGATCAAGCAAAAGGGAAGAACCCAAGGAAGTCACCTTATTACTATCCAAAGGTGTAACAAGCTAGGGCCACATGTCCTCATTGTGAAAGGTCTCGTCCCGTTGAATGCCGCATGAAGGTTGGCATATGTTTGTAATGTGGCAAGGCTGACCACTACATAAGAGATTGCCCGAAAAAGCGCGTGGATAATCACGATAAGGGAAAGATGGTTGCAAATCCGCCAAGAGCCCAGTAAAGGTGTTTGCTATGGTAGTTGATGAAGCTCTCCAAGCACATGATGTGATCCAAGGTAACATCCTTGTGGCCGAACATTATGCAAACGTTCTTTTTTATTCGGGTACAACATATTATTTCATATCTCATGCATTTGTTAGAATGTTGGAAGTTAAGCCTCTAGTTACAAATTGTCAACTAGAAGTAGTGACCCCTACCAGAATAGTAGCTATTGGAATGGTAGCTACCGGAATGGCCCTAATGTGCCTATAGAGATAGATAAGAAGAGTTTTCTTTGTGATCTCATTTTACTTCCTATGATAAATTATGATGTAATCTTAGGGATGGATTGGCTATCCTATAATGATGCTCGTATGTATTGCAAAGAGAAGAAAATCTTTATAGGTGATCACCATGGGACACCTACGATGATTCGAGGAAGTCAAGGTGTTGATTTCAGCAACTAAGGCAAGTAAGATGATCAAGAAAGGAGCAAGAGGATTCTTGGCAAGTGTCATCAAGAAGGATGCACAATCCAAGTGGTAAGAGAATACCTCGATGTCTTTCCGCAAGACATAACGAGATTGCCACCAAGAAGGAAAATTGAGTTCAACATTGAACTACTCCCGGGCACCGCACCTATTTCAAAGCCGCCTTATCGAATGGCCCTGACGGAAATGCAAGAGTTGAACACCCAATTGCAAGAACTTTTGGACAAAGAATTTATTAGGCCAAGTGTTTCACCATGGAGCACACCGGTACTCTTTGTCAAGAAGAAAGATGGATCCTTAAGGTTGTGCATCGACTATCGATTGCTCGACAAAGTGATGGTGAAGAACGAGTATCCATTGCCATGGATTGATCTATTTGATCAATTATCATCGACGTTGATTTTCTCAAAGATCGACCTAAGGAGTGACTACCACCAATCGAGGGTAGCCGGACAAGACGTTACAAAGACGACATTCCGATCAAGGTATGATCATTATGAGTTTTTAGCCTTTTGAACTAATGAATGCGCCCGTCGCATTCATGGATTTGATGAATAGAGTCTTTCTTCCATACTTGGACAAATTCGTGATTGTGCTCGTTGATGACATCCTCATCTACTCATTAAGTCCGGAAGAGCATCAAGAATACATCCGAATTGTATTGGAGACACTAAGAAGAGAAACAAACTCTATGCCAAATTTTCTAATTATGAATTTTGTCTTGAAGAGGTGATGTTCCTTGGACACATTGTATTAAGGCATGGAGTGTCCGTGGATCCGGCAAAAATAGAAGAGGTGACAAATTGGAATAGGCCTAAGAATGTAACCGAGATTAGAAGCTTCTTGGGACTCGCCGGATATTATAGAAGATTCATTCAAGATTTTTCCAAGATAGCTGCACCAATGATGAAGTTGACAAGAAAGGTGAAAAGTTCATATGGTCACAAGTGAAGCAAATTTTCAAGAGCTCAAGAATAGACTCACAACGGCGGCAATTCACTCCTTCAAGAAGTGGCAGTCATATTATTTATAATGATGCTTGTGGCACTAGCTTAGGTTGTGTGCTTATGCAACATAGTAAAGTAGTAACATATGCTTCTCGGCAATTAAAGAAGCATGAAGTTAACTACCCAACACATGACTTAGAGCTTGTGGCGGTAGTGTCCGCGTTGAAGATATGACGTCACTATATGGTGAAGACTTTGAGTGTGTAGATCAACTTTGAGTGTAGATCAACTTTGAGTGTTAATGTGAGTTGGGGGTTAGTGCAAGGTTTTAAGAGGTAGTTATGTGAAAGGTCAGTCTGCAGGACGATCTTTTTTTACGTCTATAGAGCACATGTTTCAGTGGTTCCAAGTCAAGAGTTTAACAAGTCTTTAATGCGTAAATAATGTTCAAGTAGAGAAGTTTGAGGGCTAGGGAGATATAATGTTATCTATAATGTGGTCAGAAAAATCTGAAGATTTTTTTGTTGCCCCTAAGTTCCTAATTGTTGCTTGAGGACAAGCAAAGAAATAGGTTTGGGGGAGTTGATAATCGTGAAGTTATTCAATTATTTTAATATAATTATCGTCAAGTTTGATGTGTTTTATATTATTTCATCTTTAATCATCAAAGATTTTGGAATCTACATTATTGTTTGATTTATTTCAGGAATCGTGAAAATCTGGCAAAAGTTTGGCAAAAACACATGTATAGAGACTCAATATGGGCAGCCAGTATTAAAGCCTTCCAGCCAGTATTAAAGCCCTTCAGGTCATATTGAGCTCGCAGTGGAAAATACGGGCTGGCCGTATTTTTGTCATCTTGCCCGTATTAAAGCTAGTCAGGTTATATTGTTCGCACACCAGAAAATACGGGCAGGTCATATTTAAGCCAGTTTGCCTGTATTAAAGCCCTTTAGACCGCATCGCGCTCCAGAATCAATACGGCTTGATCCAACAGATCATAACGCTTCATCCTAGACCATATTGGACCTATTTTGGCCGTATTGGACTAATATTTGGGGTATTTTGGACCTTTTCATAATCCTAATTTAGGGGGACTATAAAAGGAATTTGTGAGGACGATAATAGGGGTCCAGACCTTGTTTTGGAGGGGATCAAGACGGCTGGGACGATCGTTTATTTCTATCTGCACTTTTGTACCTTTCTTAGACTGAATATCATTTTCTTTTCATGAACTCTTACATTTCAATGATGATTTCTTTCTCTATGTGTGGCTAAACTTCTTTTTCTCGGGTTTGATGAAATCTAGGGTTGATCTTTAGGGAATATTTTTATTGGATCTGATGTGTTCTTTGTCTTTCATGTGCTTCATATAATGCTTATATTAGATTGGCCACCTAGTTAAGCGACCGAAGATTTTCCTGATTACGAAAGTATTTCATCAAGATTAGTTCAAATGAATGACATGAAATGTATTGTTTCTTAGAAATAAGAATAATCATTTTACTTCTAAATCTTGGTTTGTAATGCAATTAAAATAATCTAAATGACCACGAAAGTAGGCGTTTATTATTTTAATTAGAATTTTGTTTGCCTGAAAAGGAGATGCATGCCTTTTGAAGATTGAGTAGAACACTAATGATTTTATTATCTCTAAATTTCCTATGATCAATACCCTAGGTGGATTCAATCCCGAGAACTTTTAATCTCATTTATTTCTCAT
Organism: Pontederia crassipes; assembly: GCA_030549335.1. Classification (NCBI taxonomy): domain Eukaryota; kingdom Viridiplantae; phylum Streptophyta; class Magnoliopsida; order Commelinales; family Pontederiaceae; genus Pontederia; species Pontederia crassipes. The sequence goes on from CM060198.1 coordinate 8,454,663, forward strand.
AATCAATTCTCGTTCTTTCTTATCATTTTCTGCACTCATTTTGGTATTTCATTTTTATTTAGATTTTATTATTATTTCACCTCTTTTTGACTGTTTAGATATCAATTAGAATCGTATAATTCTAATACTTGAACTCTTCCCTGTGGGACGATATTTTATATACTACGACATTGACTCCGTATACTTGCGGGAGAATTGTCAGTGTGACATTGAATGTGTTTTTGTGAAGCTGAGGAATCCATCTTATCGTAGCCCGAGAGGGAAATCTAATCCTCTATCTTAGCTCACATCTTTGAGAGGCGTGGAGCTAAAGTAGAGTTTACTTACCGTGATGGATTGGGTTTTTTGTGTTTCTGTTCCGATCCGCTGATTTCGCAAGGTGAACAATTTTTTTCGTTCAGGTTTTTCCGTAGTGTTCATGGTCATCACCCGAAAGTGTGTTTGATGACCTGAGCATAGTATGCATGCCGAGAGGTGGGACAATGATTTAGATTACTTTAAGAGTCATTAGCTGCATCTTTCGGGTATATCGAGAGGCGAACCCAGTTGCTCCTAGTTTTTTCTTCATTCTCATTTTAATGAACTCTCTATGGACCTTATCAAAATAGTGGCATCCAACCCAAGAGGAAAATCCATTCCTCGTATCTCTGCGAGTAGGCCGCGAGGCTGCACATAGACTGATCTATGACTATGGGTGTCATAGAGGGTTAGCGCTTCATTGTGTCTAGAGCTATTTGTCCGAAGTCTCATGAACTAATTTTGCCATTACTCGACGAAAGGGACCTCGCCCATTTGAGGCTCATCATTGGTAAGGATTCTATACAGGCCGAGAGGTGGGTCCGATCCCAATCTTCATCTTGAGGTTCCTTGAGTTGAGAGGTGTGAGGAGTATCAGTTCACACCTCCACCAAGGACCGTGAACCATCGGGCGGAGATGAGGCATGGTCGACCTCAAGGGGAACTCCGTGCGCAAGGGAAGCTCTTCACGAACTTTGTCTCCAGTAGACTCGTCATCGGCTTTGTCACCGAGGTCGACCATGTGAGGGTCTGAGTGCTTCGACTCCATCTGATGCCCTTAGATCGGTTTTGGGCCATAATCATTTTGGCCGCTAGTGAGGATTTTTGGTGGAGTGAAGAAAGGATTGGGGGCCTGAAAATGAAACATTGTTCGAAATTTGAACATTGGGTCCAGTACACAAAAATTTCCCCTCCTTGATGATCAATGCTTCGAAATATTTTGTGTTCCCTCCTTAAAATAATCTCCGCCGTCTTTTGTGTGGGCGATGGGCCCATCTCTAGCGCCCGCTAAACTCGACGAACACTTGAAGTTGTGACGATCCATCTGCTTTCGTATACATGCCATGTTCCTCTAACACATGCATTTTGCACAATGTCCTCTTTATTCCTGGAAAAATAAAAAGAGCTAAAACGTTATCCCAAGAAGCGCCTTTGTTTTGTGTCGTCGGCTTGACATTGTCGGAGCAAGTCGGTTGAGGGTGTTTTTAGCCAAAGGGTCTCTTCAACATTCTTTGGCATCGGCTCTTGATACAACCTTTAACCATTAACCTTAAATGTATCCCCTCTGCTTCCTTCAAGTTCCACTACACCATATGGAAAAAATCTCAAGAGCTTGAAGGGGCCTGTCCATCTGGATTTGAGTTTCTCAGGAAATAGTTGTAGTCTAGAATTGAATAGAAGGACCTGGTCTCCTTCATTCATCTATCTTTGTTGAATAGCCCTGTCATGCCACTTCTTTGTTTTATCCTTGAAGATAGCCGAATTCTCAAAAGCTGCATTTCTCGGTTCCTCTAGCTTATCCAGCTAGAGTCTCTGATTCTCTTCGGCTACCTAGACGTTGAAGTTGAGGAACTTCAACGCCCAATAAGCCCTATGCTGAAGCTCAATCGACAAGTACAAGCTTTTCCATATACAAGTCGGTATGGTGTTGTGCCTAAAGAGGTTTTGAATGCCATCCTATACGCCCAAAGTGTGTCTTCAAGCTTGGAACTCCAATCTCTTCTAGAGTTTGCTACTATCTTCTCCAAGATTGATTTAGTTTGTCTGTTTGATGTTTCAACATGCCCCGAGGTTTGTGGGTGGTAAGGGGTGGTGACTTTGTGTGTGATACCATACTTAGATAATAGAGTATTGAACTATCTTTACAAGAAATGCTTCCCTCTATCACTAAAGACAAATCTCGACATTCCAAATCTAGGAAAGATCATCTTCAAGAACAACTTGGTCACATAATGGGCATCACAATGGGTGGTGGGAATGGCTTCCACCCATTTAGAAAAGTAGTCCACAGGTACAAAGCATACTTATACTTCCTTGATCCCGAAAAGGGACCCATGTAATCGAATCTCTAGACATAAAAAAGCTCCACCACTTGGATCCTGGTTTGCGGCAATTTGTGTCGTATAGAAATATTTCTTGTTCTTTGACACCTGTCATAGTTACTGATGTAGTGGTGGACATCTCTAAATAAAGTCGGCCAGGTGAAGCTAGCTTGAAGAACTTTAGTCGCAATTCGCTGAACACCTTAGTGTCCCCCATAGACAGGTGTATGGCAAGTAGAGATAATTTCTGAACAGACTCTTCTGGAATGGATCTTCTTAATTGACCATATGGACATTCTTTGAACAGACAGGGGTCATCCCAGAAGTACTTCTTCGCTTCATATAGGAACCTTATCTTATTCCGATAGTCTAGGTCTCTTGATAGGATTCTCCCAGCCTTAAAATTGGCAATGTCTACAAACCAGGGACAAGTCCTGACAGAAACAAAGAACAAGGAGTCGCCGATATGTTTACTTGAATAGGTGACTTCATTTCAGTGTTCCCCTCCCTTGTACTCAATCCTAGATATATGGTCAGCTACTTGGTTCTCCAGTCCACTTCTGTCTTTTGTCTCTAAATCAAACTCCTATAGTGATAATATCCATCTGATCAATCTTAGTTTTGAGTCTTTCTTAGAGAAGAGATATTTCATAGCAGAGTGGTCGATGTGAATGGTGACATTGGATCCTACTAAATACGATATGAATTTTTTCATTGCAAAAAGTACAACATGTAGGATCGAAAGCACCAAGAGAGCAGTGGTGAATATATTATCATGAAATTAATTTCAAAAAGTCAATAAAATTGACAACAAGCAAATAATGATAAAGAGCAAATAAGAGATAGGAAGAAAACAAAAAGGATCATGATGTGTTGACGATGTTCGACCCAACTCTTTGGCCTACATCCCCGCTCCGACTTTTCGTCCTCGAGACCGCCAGAGGTTCACTAGCTTTCTCTTTTCTTGTAGGGAGAGAACAACCCTTTTTACACCACACGCCTTCTTCTTCACTCAAGAGGCAAGGTACACCTCTTCTTACAAGAAGCTCTCAACTTTAGTAAATCTCACTACAAGGATTCCCTCTGACTCTCTCCTTTTACAACTAATGCTCACTCTTAGAATATGAAAGGGAAAGGGATGATTTGTAATTTTTTATTGATGAAGTGTTCTTGACTTGGGCAAATCTTTCGAGTACTTTCTCTTGCTTGGATAATCTTCCTTCAGGCTTTGACACTTCTTTTATAGGTTTCTTCAAGTGTTGATCACTTCCAAAAAATCTTCCATAAATTTCTCCTTAAAAAATAGCCGTTACTATTCACTTCAGCTTGTGACCAGTCGACCGTATTTATGGATCAGTCAACTGCATTTATGGATCAATCGATCGGTCAATATGACCGTTGCGCATTTTTTGTGTTGTATCGGCTGACCGGTCGACCGATCATTTTAATGGTTCCTCGATCCTCATGGTCGCGACATTTTTTGAATTTATCTTTGAGTTGATCGGCCGACCGACGCCATGACCGAACCATTGACCATCACAGTCGTGACATTCTTCGAATTATTCTCTCGACCGGTGAGACAATCGGACCAACGATCGTCATCTTCGCGTCGTAAACTAGATTTGACTTCTGCATTTGATCGGTAGACCAGTGTGATGACAGAACCAATGACCGACATATATTCGACAATTTTCCTTTGATGTCAATTGATGCGTTAAATTTGTAACAATAAAATTTGCTAGCAAGTGCACTAGTCGCTCAAGTAATATAGTAATAGGAGTAAGAGTGTCGAACCCACGAGGAATATTATTAATTCAATATCTGAATTTATAAATTAATAAGAGAGAAAAAACATGGATTTCTGGAAAGAGGTTTTATGAAATAAAATAAAGAAAATAAGATAAAGATAAGATAGTGGTGTTGAAGTTAGGCCTTAGGATGAAAATAGATCAAGATAAATATTTGAACCATAAAAGATAAATTTAATCCTTAAAGATGGATTAGAGTCTCCCTAAAGTAATCTAACATGATTAATTTGTGGTCTCCACGACTGACATCCCTCAATCTAATCATATAGAACTATCTTAATTTAATAAGAATTGAAGTCTCCACGACTGGTACCCCCAAACTCATATTAAAATTAAGATGCATTAAATTGAATTCTCTAAACTATTAATCACTCCACAAACTGGTATAGATTAATAGACCACACAAACTTGATTCTCCACACACTAGTTATCAAATTTATGTCAATTATTAATTCCAAATAAAATCAATTATAATTAGTATAATGAATTCTGAAATTAAACACTCCACAAACTGGTATATCCTAATTCAGAAATTTAATTAACTAATATAAAAGCATTAAGCACAATTAATAATTGATCAGAAAAGATTAAAGCAAATAAAATAGGGTCCAAACATTTTCCTTCAATTAATAATCTCCTAAAATAATAATCCTAAAAACATGGAGTTCATCCTAGAAATTCTGGAGAGATAATGAAATACAAATCATAAAAATTGAAAGAATTACACCCAAAATAGAAGTAGAGCTCTTGAATTGGGCAGACAATCGGGCAGCCTCTCGGACTTGATCAGGGTCACGATCAACTTTCAACCGTCGCACCTCTCTCCTCTTGGTCGTAGCCTGCAGAGCTCACGACTCGCCGTGGAAGAAAACCTGAACTTCAGAGCACACTTTGGAACGACAGATTCTTCACGTATTTATAGGGTGCGGACGGCCTTCAATTTGATCTCGGCTGTAACATCGTACGGTTGACTTTAAATTTACGAGATAAACTCGGCCAAATCCTTTTATCATTACGCCCAAAGATAAATCTTTCTTATCTTTACTCCCTTTGAATCTCGGCCGTAAGGAAAGAACTAAATCTTTACTCCCAAAGAGATAAAATTCCTTTTACTCCCTCCAAATCTCGGCCGTAAGGAAGGAATTTAATCTTGTTACGTCCAAAAGATAAAATCATTCAATTGTTACTCCTTTTGAATCTCGGCCAAAAAATCTTCATCTTCATGCCATTACACCCAAAAGATAAAATCCTTTTATCTTTACCCCTTCAAATCTTAGCCGTAACAATGAAGATTCCATATTATTACCCCCTGGAAATCTCGCCCAAAACGACTTGGGTGTAAAGCCAAATCTCGGCCAAAATGACTTGGGGGTAAAGCCAAATCTCGGCCGTAAGGAATAATTTCTTTGAATTTCGGCTGTGTTTTGAATTTTCCTGCAAAATAATTATTCAAATTTAATTAATCCATCCACAATCAGAGAATTAATAATAAATCCAGAATTATGATTAAAAATGACTAAAAATGATGCATGCCATGAACAAATTACAGAAAAATTAACTAAAATAATAATCTAAAATATGTTATATTTTGCATGCATCATCAATCCATATGACCAGTCGACTATAAAAATTTCTTTTTAACTTTTATCTTTACGATTTCTTCAACACATATACTTATTTTGATCTTACACCTGCACAATCGTTACTCAAGCATAGATTAGTAATTTTTACGTCCAATTTAATTTGTTATCATCAAAATATATGATTCAATAATCTCCCCTTTTATGATGACAAACCGAATGGACGATAGAGAAGAAACAATGAAATGTAAGCATAGAGAATGAATATTAAGTAGGCTCCCCCTACATTCATACACATATCACATTTTCTCTGATGTAGGACATCCCATGGATCTTGGCACAATTTTGGTTGTTATTGATTGGCATAAAATCATATCATAATAATGACAAGATCTTGACACAATCTTGGTTGTTTTGATTAGTTATTTTCAATCTTTTCTGTTTTCTTAATTCCTATTTCCTTTTTTTATTTCCTAAAGTAGAGGCTACTATAATAGTCAATAAAAGAGGTCAATGAATAGAGAAAAAAGGAACATCTCATCTTTGCTTCAAAAATTACATTTAGTTATAGCGTGGATTCGCCAGTTTCCAAACACCAGAATTTTGTTCGGTGCCTTTCTTGGATAGTACTTCGGTCTTTCCTCATATCCATTTATCTTCGTTATTCTCAATTGATCCTGGTACTGCGCCAATTGGTATTAGAGCATTGCGAATAATCGCAGACAACCCTAGGCATGCTAAGTTCAACAAGATGAAGGAGATGTTGCAGCGCATTCATGAATCTCTCGAGTTACTCTTGCATGATCGTGAAGAGCGAAGACCCTCTCGTCAGGCCCAAGCCCTTCGACGCCCCGCTGATAGTGACGATGATGCTGGGGATCCCATTCAACATTGTGCAACATGCCAACAAGATTTCAAAATGAGGATGGACTTTCATCCTTCAATGGCCAATTTCAACTCATGGAGATTGGCTTCCTCGATTGGCTGGCTGAAGTTGAGAGATTTTTGGAGTACATGGAGATCCCTGAACGCAAACAAGTAAAGCTTGTTGCGTATCGGTCGAAGGGAGGTGCTTGTACGTGGTGGGAACAAATTCAACTCATGCGCATGAGGCAACACAAACAACTTGTGCAGTCCTAGTGAAAAATGAAGAACCTGCTACGAGCCCGATACTTTCCTCCTGATTCTAAAAAAATTCTATCCCATCAACTCCAGGAGTGTAAGCAAGGTAATCGCTTAACCACTTACACCCAATCTGTCACTTTCACCTTTGCTAAGAAGGTGGAATGCCAACTACCAAATTCAACTACCAGGGTTTTGATTCTACTCATTTGTTGATTCCAAATCTAATCTACAACCTGCACAAGAGAATGCAGCTCCTCACCAAATTTTAGACACTTCTTTGGCCACCATCAACAAGCCAAGTGTAGAAAAAATCACAAGGAATTCTGAGTATTGCTATCAATTAGCTCATCGTTCCAATGAATGTCCACACCAAGCCCCAATTTATCTTATTCAAACTAATGAGGCTGATCAAATCTCTTATGGAATTGATGATGATGTAGAAGATTGTGATGAAGAAGTAGTAGTTAAATACCCTGGTTATGTGAAGATTGTGATATCAAAATCTTTGTCATCTTGAGAGGATGAAGTTGTGGTTGATATTGAAAATATTATGATCAATCCAAAATTTGAAGAATTAGCATCTATGGAATTTTTTTCTAAGACAAAAGAAGATAAACTTATTCAAGAGGTGAATGAAAAGTTGAGGTTAACTTCGTCAACTAACAAAAGAGATTTGCTTCAAATGCTTTAAGTGGATATGAAATGCGTGCAAGTTTTCGTTGACGCCAAAAGTTCTATTTTTCAGCATATTGCATTTTCAAATCAAGTTTTATGGACAATATCCTATTTGGTACTGCTCTTTCATCTGCTTGGTTTAATTGATTCATATGTAAAGTCAGAGAAAGAAGATAGGACCATTGCAAGATGTGAAACATGATCCTCTGAATTTAACATTTCAAAGTTCGAGGTCGAACTCTTTTGAAGAAGAAGAGACTGATCTAGGACATCCCATGGATCTTGGCACAATTCTAGTTGTTATTGATTAGTAGAAAATCATATCATATCATAATTATGACAAGATCTTCACACAACCTTGGTTGTTACTGATTAACAGTAATCATATCATACTAATGATCAAATATTGGCTAATGCTGATTAGTAGAAAATCATATCATAATAATGACACTAATTATCTAATTTGTTAGCTCATTAGTTATTTTCAATATTTTTTATTTTCTTAATTCTTGTTTCCTTTTTTTGATTTCCTAAAGTAGAGTCTACTGTAATAGTCAATAAAAGAGGTCAATGAATAGAGAAAAAAGGAACATCTCATCTTTGCTTCAAAAATTAATATTTATTTATAGCGTGGATTTGCCAGTTTCCAAACACCAGAATTTTATTCGGTACCTTTCTTGGATAGTACTTCGGTCTTTCCTCGTATCCATTTGTCTTCTTTATTCTCAATTGATCCTGGTGCTGGGCCATTCTCCCCTAAATAAGTGATCTTTATGTTGTCATAATAATATGAAGCAATATAAGCATATGACATCAAAAGCTATAGGCACAAGATAAATATAAGATACCAAAGTACACACATCATGAAACAAAAGTTATCACATTAGCAACTAAGGGGGCAACACATTCATCATATGTTCATACACAAACATATGTGACTATAGTCACTACAAAATGGTGCATCACACTAATACACATAGCAACTAAGGACAAAATACATACCAGCATCCCAAATTTCTCTCCCTTTTGACATCAACAAAGAGGAAGCCAATCCATCTGCATCTTATCGGGACTATCATCATCACAAACCACTGAAGAAATCAATCCTTCTGAAGGGAGCCAACAAGGTAATGTGAGTCGCGCTCCATCCGTCGAACGCAATGATCCATGTGAGTCACCCGACGGTCTATAGCATCCATATGATGTGGAAGAGTAGTGAAGTCGTAGGCGCCATATGAAGTTGAAGTTGCATGCTGTGGAGATCCAAGATGCAGTGGGTGCCGAAGGAGGAGGTGAGCTGGGGTACTAACTAAGGCCAGCCTCTAATATGTCATCAGTGTCCAATGGAGCTGGCTCTCCATCTCCAGTAGTGGCATCATCAGAATCCAAACGAAGATGCTTCCGATGCAAGGTCGTGGAACTGACAATGTTTGTGGGGCGGGGTCGAATGCACTCCTCTCCGGCAGGAATATCAACACCGAAATGAAGTAAGATCCTCATAATTTAGGCTCCAAAATATAAGGGGTAATGACGCGAATTCATAAACACTAAGAAGCGCGCTAATCATTCAAGTAATAAAATGATAAATATAAAGTATCATTCCCACGAGGACAAGAAATAAATAATAACTTCTCTTACTTATAAACTGAGAAAAGATAATAACTCTGTGTTTTATGAAAATAAGAAGAGTAAATAATATAAATATAGAGTTATGATCAATGGAGTTTAAAAGTATAGAATTGATGACTAGGATTAATCTTGATTAATACCACTACTCATATATGAATTCTTAGACAAAAGATAATGAAAATAATGTAAAATTCCCAAATTGATTTAACCAATGTTTCAAGCTTTATATCATATTCTGAAATAAAAAAAAAGAGATTAATTCTTTTGGTTTTTAATCTATTTTATTAAATTTTAAAATGCATGCAACTGGAATATAAAGTTAAAGACTTTTTCAATCACCTTAACAACAACACAATTGAGTCTATTGTGATTTACCCAAAGGTGGCATGCAAGAGAAAAATCAGAGAAGAATTTTAGAGAATCTTAAAACTTCTTTTCAGATAATAGAAAGATTCAAAGGAATAAATCTCAGGCAACAATTAATAAAATCACCAAATATGCTATTGATCCATCAACTAATTGTACGAAGAATTCACAAAGAATAAAGTTCTATCAAGAAAATCCTAAAGAACTACTTCATAAAACTAGAGTACATCAATCTAAATAATGGTTCAGGAAAGGAATAGAGTGTTGGGTCAAAGTTTTAATGACATATAAAATCATATTTTGATGAAACAAATCTCGAAAGATTAAAGTTGAAATGCTAAAAAAGTTTAAAGAAAAATGGATAACTTTATGCATACTACACTTTGATTAAATAATTGTCACTGATCTCATTAGTTTTGGAAGAACGTGGAATGCCAGAGTTGTAGAGAATTTTGTTACCTTTCCATAGACTCCAAGATCATCTAATTTGGATAATCGTGCAGAAAGTTATGATCAAAACAGTGCAAGTCGATCAACCTGACGGTTGATGCAAAGAAGGCCGGTCGAGACGTACCGGTCGACCGAATAGAAGATGCCGGTCGACCGATAACTACTGAGCCTACTCCGGATGACGTCGAGACAATATCGGTTGACATACCGATTGATAGTCCGGTCGATCGACCAAGTGCAAAAAACTGTGAAAATGACGCAACGGTCACATAGACCGGTCGACCGGTTCAGAAGTGCGGTCGACCGGCCTCCGAGTCAAATGAATAGTAACGGTCAAATTTGAAGGAGAAATTTGTGGAATGATTTCTGAACGAATTTTTCACACATTGAAGGCTATAAAAGGAGTGCTAAAGTCAGAGGCAAAGGCACCCATTCACTCATTGAAGAAAAGCTTCAAGTTGTCAAAGAGAGATCATTTCTTGAAGTTTTTATTTTATAACTTTCTCATTCTTTCTCTCTTCTTCTCTGGTGAGCTTTAGTATTGTAAAAGAGAGAAACACTTTTGTTCAGAAAAACTAGAGAGAGCTCCTGTGTAAAAGAGGTTCAAAATCTTACCTCTTGAGCGAGAGAAATAGATTAGCTTCCTAGGAGGAGAGGGTTGCCTTGCCTCTTGAAGCGGAGAAAAAGGCGGTGGTGTAAAGGGCTTTCTTCCTTGCCCCATTTGGAACAAAGGAAGTACTAGCGGAATCTCCGGCGGTCTCGAAGTCAGAGCGGGGACGTAGGTCAAGGTGTGACCGAATCTCGTCAACAACCACCGTGTCTTTGTGTTCGATTTTCTCTCTCCCCCCGTTCATATTGTGTTTATAATCTTAATTGCAAAGGTTTTAAGAATCGATTTTGTGTTTCCGCTACGAATTTTGTGAAATCGATATTTTCGGTTGAACACCAATTCACCCCTCCTCTTAGTGCCCTTTGGGATCCTACAATTGGTATACCCGCTCTTGTTTTGATCTTTTGAATCATCTCGGTTGTTAGATCTAATCATTTGAGATCTAATCATTTTAAAGATTCAATCGTTTGTTTTTAAGATTTAACAATCTTAAGAGCTATGGCATCAAGTGCATTTGTTTTTGTCGAAGGACAATCAATTAGTCGTCCTCCCCTTTTAAATGCATCAAATTTTTAATCTTGGAAAATTCGGATTCAAGCCTACATATGTTCTATCGATTTAAACATGTGGGATATTATTGAGAAAGGATATTATTTACATGAAAAATTACCTTCCGAACACGACGAAAGACAAAAATTTTTTTCGAAATTGGATTGGAAAGCAAAGAATATTTTCTATTGTGCTTTGGATTCAACGGAGTTTAATCGGATTTCAAGTTGTGAAACCACAACCGAGATTTGAGAAAAACTCATCAACACTTATGAAGGAACCGACAAAGTTAAAGAATCTTGATTGAATATTTTAAATCATCAATATAATTCTTTCAAGATGCATTAAAATGAATCTATAAATGATATGGTTGCTCGATTTAATAATATTTTGAATGGCTTAGCCTCCTTGGGCGAGCCAACATCTAACTCCCAAAAAGTGAAAAAGATTTTAAGGTCTCTTTCCTCAAGATGGCATACAAAGAGGACCGTGATCGAAGAAAAATATTTGAACAAATTGGATTTCGATGATCTAATTAGTTCACTTCTAACCTATGAGATCTCAATCCAAGAAGATCAAGAAGAAAAAGCCCCCAAGAAGAAAATATTGGCATTAAAGGCAAAAGCAAATGAAGAAGACTCAAGTGAAGAAGAAGTGGACGAAAAGAGACTCGCCCGCTACACAAGAAAACTAGAAAAGTATCTCAAGTTGGTGAAGAAGAAAGAAAAGAATGAGAAGCCTACCCGAAGATCAAATAAAAATCATAAAGAAAAGACATCTCGAAAAGGTAAGAAGAAAAATAAGTGACTCATCAAGCTCTTTCAGTGATGAAGCATACTTATGCTTAATGACACACGACGATGATGTAACCTCTAATCCTTCAAATAATGACTCATCAAGCTTTTCCAAAGAAAATCTTTCTTTAGATGTAAATAAAGAACTCTCCTCTTTATAAAATGATATTTTTCAATTAAAGAGGAAAATGAAAAATTAATATGTGAAATTGAAAAAGTAAAAGAAAAAAAGAATATATGTTTTATGGAAAATGAAAATCTTAAAAATGAAATTGAAACTTTGGAAATTACACATGCATGTGAAATTGTCAAATTAGCATGTTCATTAGAAAAAATAAAACAACAAAACGCCCTTTTGAAAAATACACAAAATAAGACTATTTTTCAACTAACAAAAAATAATCTTATGAGTCATTTTGGACATAAAAACTCTTTTTGGAAATACAATCATTCCTATGATAGAAAATCACATATTACATGTTTTACATGCGGATTTCATGACCATTATTCTTATCAATGCAAAATAAGAAAATTATTACCACATGCACATGGCATGATTTGGATTCCGAAAGGAACATTATCTAACAAAATCGGACCCAAAGAAATTTGGGTACCAAAAATTACTTGATTACTTTTTCGGGTGTGCCTCACATGCAAAGGACATATGGAATTGAAAATGTGAAGGCACAAAGGTTATGGTAAAAGTATCATCTATTTTTTATGTCACTCAAAAATTCAAAACTATATTTTTTTAAAAAGAGGAACATATAAATGAAAATTGGTAATAGTGATAGGGGGAGCATGATTAAACTTTATCGTGAATATTATTGTTGAATCAAAGTTTCATGCCATATTTTGATTCTTAATATATTTTTATTTTGACTTTCATAAATTAGTTTTCATTATAAAATAGCTATAAATTTAGGGGGAGTTATCTTTCAAAACCTTATGTTGCAAACTCTACATATGACAAAAGGTGGGAAGAATAGATTTTTTTGAAAAATTGATTAAGGGGGAGTTATGTATGGTTTTTTATATATTTCATTTACAAACGAATTTTTGATGAAACAAAAGGGGGAGAAGTATAGGAGAAATATGACCTGAATATATTTTATAAGAAAAGTTAAGTATAGGAGAATTCTGTTAGCTTTCCATAGACTCCAAGATCATCTAATTTGGATAACCATGCAGAAAGTTATGATCAAAACAGTGTGGGTCGGTCAACCTGTCGGTCGACGCAAAGAAGGCCGGTCGAGATGTACCGATCGACCGAATAGAAGATGCCAGTCAACTGATAACTACTGAGCCTAGTCCGGATGACGTTGAGACAATACCGGTCGACCGACCAAATGCAGAAACTGTGAAAATGACGCAACGGTCAATAGACCGATCGACCGGTTTAGAAGTGCGGTCGATCGGCCTCCGAGTCAAATGAACAGTAACGGTCAAATTTGAAGGAGGAATTTGTGGAATGATTTCTGAATAAATTTTCCACACATTGAAGCTATAAAGGAGTGCCAAAGCCAGAGGCAAAGGCACCCATTCACTCATTGAAGAAAAGCTTCAAGTTGTCAAAGAGAGATCATTTCTTGAAGTTTTCATTTTATAGCTTTCTCATTCTTTCTCTCTTCTTCTTTGGTGAGCTTTAGTATTGTAAAAGAGAGAAACACTTTTGTTCAGAAAAACTAGAGAGAGCTCATGTGTAAAAGAGGATCAAAATCTTACCTCTTGAGCGAGAGAAATAGATTAGTTTCCTAGGAGGAGAGGTTGCCTTGCCTCTCGAAGCGGAGAAAAAGGCGGTGGTGTAAAGGGCTTTCTTCCTTGCCCCATTTGGAACAAAGGAAGTGCTAGCGGAATCTCCGACGGTCTCGAGATCGAGAAGTCGGAGCAGGGACGTAGGCCAAGGTGTGGCCGAACCTCGTCAACAATCACCGTGTCTTTGTGTTTGATTTTCTCTCTCTCTCTCCCCGTTCATATTGTGTTTATAATCTGAATTGCAAATGTTTTAAGGATCGATTTTGTGCTTCCGCTACGAATTTTGTGAAATCGATATTTTCGGTTGAACACCAATTCACCCCCCGTCTTGGTGCCCTTTGGGATCCTACATAGAGAACAAGAGGAACTACTCTAATTCTACCATCCTGTCTCGAGTTTGGTGTCTTTAACCTCTTATTTCTGCCCTCCAAAGATGTTCTTCCAGTTGATTTGGTGTCTCCTTATATAGTTTTCCTTGTAGCATAGCTCAACAACCCAAAATCTTATAAAAAAAGTGGATAACAATTGCCAGAATTACCGCCAACGCCGTGACATTCAAGTGGCACGGCATTGACAGAACTTGGTTCTTCCAACATAAAGCAGCACGATCGTATTTCTTAAATGCATGATGCGTAAAAAGGTGTAGAAAAATAAATCGCTAGCAAGTGCACTAGAAGCTCAAGTAATATAGTAATAGGAGTAAAGAGTGTCGAACACACGAAGAATATTATTAATTCAATATCTAATTTTAAAAATTAATAAGAGAGGAAAAACATGGATTTTTGAAAATAGGTTTTGTAATTATAAAATAAAATAAAGAAGATAAGATAAAGATAAGATAATAGTGTTGAAGTTGATCTTAGGATGATAATAAATTAAGGATAAATATGTGTAATAGAAAAGATAAATTAAAATTCTTAAGATTCATTACGAATTTTCTCACATTATTAATTTATAAAATTAAAATCACATAGTCCACAAACTGGTAATTCTGCTATTTAATATGGCAAATCAAACTATCTTAAATTTAATCAAAACTGAAGTCACACAAACTGATATTCATGCATATGAGATTAAATTTAAGATGCATTAATATGAAAATTCTAGACTATTAATCACTCCACAAACTGGTATAAATTAACAGATCACACAGATCTAATTCTCCACACTCTAGTTATTAGACCTATGTCAAATTTTAATTTCACAATAAATCATTTAATTTAACTAAATAAAATCTGAAATCAAGTAGTCCACAAACTGGTAATTACTTAACTAAAAAATTTAACTAATTAAATCAAAAGCACTAAACACAATTAAAAATTGATCAAAAGAAATTCAATAATAATAAAATAAGGGTTCACATAATTTTCCTTCAATAATAATCTCCTAAAAATAAAATCACTAAAACATGGAGTTCATCCTAGAATTGCAGAGAGATAATAATAAAATACAAATGATAATTGGAAGAATTACACCAAGAATAAATCAAGATCCTCGGATATTATCGGAGCGCCTAGATCAGTCGTCCGATCAACTCTCTCTTGTCAAGCCTGGAGAGCTCACGTAGAAGAAAACCATACTTCAAAGCACGAGTTGGAATGATGGTTTCATCCTCTATTTATAGTTGCGGACAACATATCACGGTTGATAATTCATACGGCCGAGTTTAACTTCGTGAGATAAAACTTGAGTTGCTTACGACTCTATCCACTTTGACGATATAGTTTCACAACCGATAAGCTTGATCATTGGTTAATGATAAAAACTTACCGATTTTGCGCCTGATGATAATCCTCTCTGAATATCGGTCACAAAACTTTGTTAACATGTGTCGTTTGCACCCTACGATTGGGTTTTGCGCCTGATGATAATCCTCTTTGAATCTCAGCCACAAAACTTTGTTAACATGTGTCGTTTGCACCCTACGATTGGTTGATGATCACGGCCGACAGTCTCCATCCTTAGTTAATGATAAGTTTTGCACCCAAAGATATCGGCCTCAATAGATAAATATTGGCTAAGGATAAAACTTCTCTTTGGCATTGGATTTATCGGTCGATAATCTCCATCTCTATGATGTTTTGCACCCTTCTTATTTGTATCTCGGCCGATAACAACTTATCATGATATAGTATCGGCTAATGATAACCAAGTATGTTTTGCTTGATTAATGATGCCATATTGCGCCCAATAATCTCGGCCGCAAAAGATGAATGCTCCTTGATGATTGACAACTAACTTTGTCATCTCGACTTGTCCGACTCGTCTACAAAATAATTATAGAAATTAAGTCAATTTGTTCGAAAATTAAAATATTCAAAAAATCAATAGTGAGACTGCAAAAATCCGGAATTATTATTAAAAGCGATCTAAAACGATGCATGCCATGATTAAGTTACAGAAAAAATAACTGAAATAATTATCTAAAATATATTATATTTTGCATACATCAATGCACGACCGTGACAGAAGTAATTTTCTAGCCTTCATCTCGTACGGCCGTGAACATCCTCCACATGGGCGTGACAGAACATGAATCTTCGTCAGAGAATTGGATAGGCGTGAAGCTATACAACATGGCCGTGATAGAACAATCTCTAGGCCTTCATGTGGACGGCCGTGACGGAGTATGGCACGGTCATGACAGTTGCTGGAAGTAGTATTCCTCGTCCTTTTCGTCCAAATTCTAGCGCATTTCCATTTTTTGTCATAAATTTAACCAAGCTTAGGTAGTAATAAATCTCAAGAGAACTTCTTTGTATTTAAAATAATTTTCCACTTTAAAACACAAAAGACTCCTAAAATTAGAATAAATAGGCCTAATAATTATGCATGAATTTTGTACATCAAATTTCCCAAGCTAGATATTTTGCTTGTCCTCAAGCAATTTTGTCAGACAAGCCCTCGCTCCATTGAAACATCCAATATTTTTCTCCTATTGCTCTTTTACACAGCTGTCAACAGAATATCTTTTCTCAATCCAAGCCCAGCCTTACAAAATCCTCAACCCTCAACCATGACCTTCCTGCATCATTTACAAATAATATTCATCCATCTCATAAAAGTATCAATATTGAACCACAAGTCTTTTGATACATCATCACTTCACATTTCAGCATTAATATTTTTATTTATTTTTATTTTCAAGAATTTAGTAATCCTCCATATTGCACAAAGTGGTCCATGTAACAGGCTTTCAACCGACGGATCCTAGAACAGATGCCCTTAGGTTGCCAGACAAGAATACCCTACGGGTCTAATTATCCAAACACACTAAGGTTCCAGAGGGTACTTTATACTTTTCATTTAAGTGTTGGGGCTCAACTAGCCCTCTTTTCATTTTCATTTTTACATTAAAATTATATAGCATAATTATAAGCTTCAAAAAGATTTAATGTTCAAGAAAGATATAGATATAATCAGAACTCATATTATAATAGATAAATTTAGAAGTGCATAATTAAAGAGTAGATTCTTTTGCTCGACAACAAACTCCTACCATTTTCCAATATTCTGGTGATACTTGATAAAAAGAGTAGTAATCGAATTTCATAGGATAAACAATGCTCAGACACTAAACTTTAAGACAATAAAAAACATGTAGCATGAGAAAGAGAATTGATGCTATAAAAAAAAACTAAAATAAGACACTGATTCTATCAAAGAACTAACACAAGACTGTAACTCAATACTACTCAACTAAACATGCCATGCAAAAGGTTCCCCAGGCTAGAACAACTAAAAGAAGAGGAAAATGCATAAGTGGGAAAATGTAAAATAAAGGGAAAGAAATGCAAGGCTTAATCTTCTGAAGGTGGCGGGAATGGTCCTGCCTGAAATGATTTGCATACATCTGACGAGTCATGTGTGCAGTTGCTTGGTATTCTGTGGCCAAGTTTGTGGTCTGGCCCTCTACACAGAAAGATGGTAAGGCGTGGTCTCAACCGTGATGGTGACAGAATGAATATACTTCAGGTCTTGAGAACCATCGTGAAAATGGTTGTAACCGAAGTTTTTCCTGAACATGAGCACAACTAAGTTAAAATCAAATCTATTCCACAACTAAAAAACTAAAAGAAGTAAAGAGAAAAGGGTTTAGACAGTGTAGTTCTAAGTTATAGTCATTAGCTTAACTTTCAACCTTGTCACCTTCAAGGATCTAATAGGGGCACCGAGTGGACACTTATTAAGATGATTGCATTCGCGTAATCTCTTGGATTTTTCTCTGTATTGCTAGGCAAGCTCCCTGGCTGTCTTCTAGATACCATGTTTGCCAATTGCCCAATCTGTGTTTCTAATTTTTTGATTGATGCATCTTGATTAGTAAATTTGGTCTCCATAGTGAGGATGAACTTTTGATAGGACATTTTTCAAAAAACACTCTTAGGTTTGGTATAAGGTTGGGGTTGTGCTAGACCCCTATTATTCACCCAAGATTAGTTAAGAGGAGTCCTTAGCCCAGTGTTGTAAGCATTTCCTCTCACATTGTTCCTGAAAGTATTATTAGAAACAAAGTTAGCATCCTCAAAATTTTGTTGATTAAAATTCATACCTGCTTGACATTCATGATTAGGATGTCCTCCTCCACACATGTCACATATGATGTTCGAAACCTTGTTGACAGGTATTTGAGCCATGAGCTTATCCATCTTCTTTGCTAGGGCATCTAACTGGGCTTGAATGTGAGTAGCCTTATCAACTTGATAAAGTCCAGCCTTCTTTGCCTTTGAGTTTTGCCAATTGTTCAAGGCAAGATTATTAAATAACTTGTAAAGGTCTTCAGGAAATCTATTAGTAATGGTTCTTCCAGTAACAGTATCGATCTTATCCTTTATTTCGGTTGATGCTCCATTGTAGAAGTACTAAATTTTCTGGTAAAGGAGAATGTTATGATTTGGAACCTTGCTGACTAGATCCTTGAATCTATCCCAAACTTCATGATGCGTGTAAAATTGATAACAAACGTTAGCAAGTGCACTAGTCGCTCAAGTAATAAAGTGAATGAGTAGAGTTATCGTTCCCATGAGGACGGTTAATAACTTAGATTCTATTTTAACCTTGTTACTCGAGAAATTAAGAAAATATGATTTCAGATGTGAATAAAAAGAAAATAATAAAAATAAAGGAAATGATCAGATGGAGAAATAATGATTTGATGATTAAGGCACCTAATTATCACCGCTATAATGTAATGAATTTTCTCAACTTAGAATTAATTGAATCAATAACAAAGTGAATTTCCAAAATTAGTTAACCAATGTTTCAGGCTTTAACTACTATCTTATGAATAATTAGAATAAATCAATTATTTCAGTTTTTAATTTACTTAATTAAATCATAAGATGCATTAAATTGAAATTAATATTAAGGGCTTTCTCAAGTCACCTTAATAACTACACAAATTAGGTCTCTTTCGATTTCCCTAATTGTGGCATGCAATAAATAAGATCAATCCTACAAACTATTATGAAAATAATCACATCTTCTCATATAGCAATCAAATCATAAATTATGGAATCAAAGGAAAGTATTAAACATGAAATTGCAATGCTATTAAAGATTCAAACTAAACGAATATCAAGAAGAATCCAATACATAAATAGGATTCAACTAAGATGACCCTAATGAAGGAATAAATCTGAGAATAATAACATCAAATTTGGAATAAAAATGTAGGAAAAAGAAAATGAAGAACTCTGACATAGGCTAAGCATGTCCTCTTTCGAGTTTTCGACAGAGCTTCGCTATTGTCCTCGATCTTCTCCTCTTTGTAGGCTTCAAAAATATGCTCCAGGGATGCTTTTCCAAGCCCTCTTTTGCCTCCTTTTATAGATTTTCTTGTCCCACAAAAAAGAAACCGAAAATATATCCAAAAAGTGGATAAAAATGACTTTAAAACGGCCTAACAGACCGCCGTCATGGCCGTGAAAGGCTCCGTCATGGCCGTGACAGAAGGCTGTCAAGGCTGAAAATACTTAGCCAATTTTTCTGCTGGAAATTGTCTGTCACGGCCATGACAGAAACTATCACGGCCGTGATAATAACTTAGCCAATTTTCTAAGTGCTGAACCTTTCTGTCACGACCATGACCAGAACTGTCACGGCCGTGACAGTCTTCTGAGCTGTTTTAGGCCTTTTTTTGCCTTGATTTCGACGTTCTCTCGTATCCTGCCATGAATAATTTCTAGATTTAGGTAGAAATTAAATCCAAATGAAATTATATGAAAATAAATCAAAACTCTTCTTTTCTAAACATAAAAGCATTCTAAAGTGTTAATCAAATGACCCAAACTAATACATAATTTTTCCGTGCATCACTTCATGCATGGACTCTATATCCTACTAACAAAAACGAAGAAACTTCAGATAAGCATCTAACAACTTTTTGCGGTGGACAGTACTTGTTAATGAATGCTTGACGCATGTTGTCCCAAGTCCTTATGATGCCAATGGGTAATGTAGTAAGCCAAGTGTAAGATTTTCCTCTCAGAGAAAAAGGAAAAAGCCTTAGCCGAAAACATCATCAGTTACTCCTTCAAATTTGAAAGTTGAGCATAATTGGATAAATTTGGTGATGTGGCTAAATGAATCCTCGTCTCTATCTCCTCAAAATTGTGTGCTTGATATCATTTGAATTGTCCCCTGCTGAATTTGAAAATTGTTAGCACCAATTTCAGAAAGTGTAATACTCCCTCTTTCATTAGCCAGTCGTCCCATAGTGTAGTCCTTCATTGTTATGTACACAAGTGGAGGTGGTGGTAGTTGGTTCTCAATTTGCCTTTATTGCTCTGCCATTTCCACAATAGTAAAATTTTTCTTCTTCAATCTTCTAGCAGTTTTTCTATCTCAAGGTCAAACACCACTTGTCTGCCTGAGCTTCGTGTATTATGCCTATGTCCCAAGGCACTGGTGCTAGAACCCTTCAGAATGTGTGGATCATAAACTATTCAATTCCTGCGACCATACCAATGAAAATGAATGGTAATAATTCTCAAATTAATAAGTAAGATAAGAAATTAAATATTAACTAGTCCCCGGCAACGGCGCCAAAAACTTGATGCGAATTCAGAAACACTAGCAAGCGAACTAATCGTTCAACTAATAATATTATGAATATAAAACATTGTTCCAACGAGCAAAAGAAATAAATAATAACTTCTCTTACTTATAAATTGAGAAAAAATAATAACTCTGTGCTTTGTGAAAATAAGAAGAGTAAATAATATAAATATAGAGTTATGATCAATGGGTTTTAAAAGTATAAGATTGATGAATAGGATTTATCTTGAATGAATTCTTAGACAAAAGATAATGAATAAATAAGGTAAAATTCCCAAATTAATTTAACCAATATTTCAAGCTTTAAATCCTATTCTGAAATCAACAATACAGATTAATCCTTTCGGTTTTTAATCTAATTTATTAAATCTCAAAACACATTCAACTAGAATATAAAGTTAAGCATTTTTTCAAGTCACCTTAACGACAACACAATTGGGTCTTTTGCGATTTTCCAAAAGTGGCATGCAAGAGAAAAATCAGAGAAGAATTCTAGAGAATCTTACAACTTCTTTTCAGATAATAGAATGATTAAATGGAATAAATCTCAGGCAACAATTAATAAAATAATCAAACATTCTAGTGATCCATGAACTAATTGTACGAAGAATTCATAAAGAACAAAGTTCAATCAAGAAAATCCTAAAGAACTACTCCATGAAACTAGATAATACTTTATGAAAAGGATAGAGAACAAGAGGAACTACTCCTAATTCTATCGTCCTCTCTCGAGTTTCCGGTAGAACTTTGTTGTAGCCTCTAAATCGCCTTCACCAAGCCTTCAACCTCTGATTTCTTCCCTCCAAAGATGTTCTTCCAGTTGATTTGGGGTCTCCTTATATAGGTTTCCACATAGCATGGCTCAACAACCCAAATTCTTATAAAAAAATGTGGATAAAAATGGCCAGAATTATCGCTGTCACGACCATGACGTTCAAGTGGCACGACTGTGACAGAACTTGGTTCTTCCAAAATAAAGCAGCACAGTCGTATTTCTCATATGCATGACCGTGACATAGCATAATTTTCCAGCCTTCATCTCGCACGGCTGTGAACATCCTTCGCATGGGCATGACAGAACATGAATCTTCATCAGAGGACTGCGCGGGTGTGAAGCTATACAGCACGACCATGACAGAACAATCTCCAGCCCTTCATGTGGAACGGCGGTGACGAAGTATGGCACGGTCATGACAATTGCTTGAAGTAGTATTCCTCATCTTTTTCGTCCGAATTCTAGTGCATTTTCATTTCTTATCATAAATTTTACCAAGCTTAGGTAGTAATAAATCTCAAGAGAACTTCTTTGTATTTAAAATAATTTTCCATTTTAAAACACAAAAGACTCCTAAAATTAGAATAAATAGGCCTAATAATTATGCATGAATTTCGCGCATCAGGTAACGATCACAAGTACCAGAGGAGATCTTTTTGAATGTATACTCCACGGGATAAATGACGTAGTGGCCAAAATAAAGAAATGATGCATCTCGAATACAGAGACAATGAAGAAAGAACAAATCAAAATGAGTGAACTTTGTATAGTGCCCGACTCGAGGAGTAATCACATAACTCAAAATGTGGTGAGCCATTTTCATGGATGGATGAAGATACTTATGGGCTGAGTCGACGGTATATTGGTCATTTCGTCAATCAAAAATCACATGAATGCCATCCTCAATCGGGAGAGAATCATGAGGCCAACATGAATGACAAACTGATAGAGGCCTGGTAAAGGACAAGGAACACCAAAGATGTGACAAAGTAGGTCACGATTAAGACAAATAGGTGATAATGGCCTCACGAGTGATTATCATGTTCACGTAGAAATGACGAACAAGACGGGGATACACACGCTCTGTGATAGACACTAGTGGCAACCATCCGATGTTTGCAAACAACTCCTGAATATCGAGGATGTTTAGGGAGTTCTAATCAATGGTGTAAGTACGTCGGACATCACGAGAGCCATAAAAAGCATCAAAACAAGTGGCCATGGCCCAATTAACAAATAGGTGATGATCAAAGTCGTCAGGTGAAGATGGGTCAAGATCATGAGTGGTAGGTGCCCGATGAGCACGTTCATAGGATCATCATCGACCACGGCCTTGTCCACGTTGGACAGGCGCGAGTTCGGGTTCAAGGTCTGGTTTGGGCTCATTGTCAACCATACGAGTGCAATAGCCACCCAAAGGGGCACGTCAACGTCTAAAAACTAGCCTATGGGGCAAAATACATTCATTGTCCATGGATTCAACAATGATCAGAAGGAAAACACGTCGGACAGGAGGTTGTCAGACAGAAGGGCGGTGATGCGTTTGAAATGATGTAGCAAAATAAAATCTCTAGCAAGTGCACTAGTCGCTCAAGTAATATAGTAATAGGAGTAAGAGTGTCGAACCCACGAGGAATATTATTAATTCAATATCTGGATTTATAAATTAATAAGAGAGGAAAAACATGGATTTTTGGAAAGAGGTTTTATGAAATAAAATAAAGAAAATAAGATAAAGATAAGATAATGATGTTGAAGTTAGGCCTTAGGATGAAAATAGATCAGGATAAATATTTGAACCGTAAAAGATAAATTTAATCTTTAAAGATGGATTAAAAATTTTCCCAAGTTATTAATTTACAAGATTAACATCACAGAGTCCACAAACTGGTAATTCTGCTATTTAATCCGGTAAATCAAACTATCTTAAATTTAATCAAACCTAAAGTCCCACAAACTTGTATTCGTCAGATAAGATTAAAATTAAGATGCATTAATATGAAAATCCTAGACTATTAATCACTCCACAAAATGGTATAGATTAACAGACCATATAAACTTGATTCTCCACATACTAGTTATCAAATTTATGTCAATTATTAATTTCACATAAAACCAATTAATTTAATTAATGAATTCTAAAATTAAATAGTCCACAAACTGGTAATTACTCAACTCAAAAATCCAAGTAATTAAATTAAAAGTATTAAGCACAATTAACTAATTGATCAGAAAAGATTAAAACAAATAATATAGGGTCCAAATAGTTTCCCTTCAATAATAATCTCCTAACATGAAATAAATAAAAATATGGAGTTCATCCTAGAAATCCTGGAGAGATAATAATAAAATAATAATAATTGGAAGAATTACACCCAAATAGATAAAAGTCGAAGCTTCGGATCACGGGCAGACAGTCGGGCAGCCTCTCGGACTTGATCAGGGTCACGATCAACTTCAGCCGTCGCACCTCTCTCCTCTTGGTCGTAGCCTACAGACTCACGACTCGTCGTGGAAGAAAACCTGAACTTCCGAGCACACCTTGGGACGATGGTTTCCTCACGTATTTATAGGGTGCGAATGACCTTCAATTTGATCCGGCCGTAACATCGTACGGTTGACTTTATAATTATGAGATAAACTCGGCCAACACGATAAATCCTTTTTATCATTACGCCCAAAGATAAATCCTTCTTATCTTTACTCCCTTTGAATCTCGGCCAAAACAAAATTCTTTTATCTTTACTCCCTTCGAATCTCGGCCATAATAAATAATTTAATCTTTGTTATGCCCAAAAGATAAAATCATTTAATTGTTACCCCTTTGAATCTCGGCCAAAAAGTGATCATCTTCTTTGTAATCTCGCCCAAAATATAAAATCCTTTGATCTTTACCCCCTTTGAATCTCGGCCAAAACGTCTTGGGGGTAAAGCCAAATCTCGGCCGTAAGAAATAAATTCTTTAAATTTCGGCCGATACGTTGGTGTTCTCGGATATTCACGTGTTCAAATTTTCCTGCAAAATAATTATCCAAATTTAATTAATTCATCCACAATTAAAATATCCAGAGAATTAATAATTAAAATTAATAAATCCAGAATTACGACTAAAAGTGGTCTAAAATGATGCATGCCATGATCAAATTATAGAAAAATTAACTAAAAAATAATCTAAAATATGTTATATTTTGCATGCATCAGGCGGGTTGCCGAACAAGAGAGCCCGGCTTGGTTTGCTTCTATTCTGATGTCCGAAAGGGGCGTCAAAAAGGAGGAAGAGGATGCAATGGCTAGGGTTGGGGCACGGCTTGACCGGAGAAGAAAATGATTACCGCAGCATTTGGACGTTGGCTACTTGCAGAGGAAACTGGATGGGGAGAAATGATGGCGACAACGCCAAGGGAGAGGGACGACGGTGACGAGGAGAGAAAAGATGGAGACGAGCGGAGGAGAGAGGGTGTGATGGTGATGGAGGCGGAGGCGAGTAGGTCGGCGGCAACAGGAAGGTGGCATTGCTGTGGAGGGACGACGGCGGTGGCAGGAAAGTTGACAGTGATGAAGGTAACGAACAAGGAGGACGACGTTAGCGACCGAGAGGTCGATGACGGTAGTGGCGAGGAGGGAGGATGACGTTGATGGCCAAAAGGTCGGCAGCAACATCACAGAGAGAAGAATAGGTGGCGGCTTGGGCATCGGTCAAGGGTAATAAATAAAAAAGGGTCGACCGGTTGAGTTTTATAAATCTGCCATTTTTGTATATTCTAATTGACCACTCAGGCCAAGCGGACGACTGATCATAGCCTTTTTTCAATTTGAAAGATATCCATTGGTCGATGTGTGGTTCATGTCATACTCCGATCGATCGGTCAAAGGAATCGATTGACCGATGACCAAGCGAGTCGGATTTTTCTTAATCTCAAGCGGTCTATCGATAGTGCCTAGCGGTCGACCGATCATAGCCTAATACGCATTTGTTTACCATTTTTCATAATTTTAACTATTAAAATCTTATTTTGAAAGCATATTTCACATGAATGTAAGTGTTGTGCAACACTTTTAATATTCAATTCATGTTAAAAGTGATTTTGCATAACCAAGTCACTTTTATTTAGAATTGATATGTCTAAATCGTTCTTCAATGGCTATGTCTTTAAGGGTCACATGATTTGTAATGAAATGATACCGCAAGTCAATGTATTTAGTCCTATAATTTGAATATGATTTTTGGTCATTTCTATAGCACTTCATGGGTACATTTGAGCAACTTACATCATCAAGCAATTACCGACGGCTATATATTCGGCCTCGACGATAGAAAGTGCGATGGAGTTTTTGCTTCTTGTTAGCTCATGAAATGAGAGAACTACCAAGAAAGCAACACATCCCACTAGTGCTTTACACCTGACAAAGTCCGCGTAGGTGTAGGCACGATGGATAATTTCTATCATACCAAATGCCTAAGTCACACGTATGCTTTAAGTGCATTATCCTTTTAATGGCAATTAGATATGATTCGTTGGGAGCGGATTGAAATCTAGCACACAAGCATACACTAAACATTATATCCGACGTGTTTTCCTTCCGATAATTGTTGAATACATGGACAATGAAGGTATTTTGCCCCATAAGCTAGTTTCCATATGTATATGTAACATCCTTGCGCTTGCGCTTGCGTAGGATATTGTTCGCATTGGGTCTCAACCCGCACGGTTTTCTCAAAATGCTTCCTACCAAGCCAAGGCCATGCTCCCATATATACCTAACATCTCTCCCATGACTTATGCATGTGGGACTAATCCAAGGCATATCTCATGCACTCTTCCCTCTTAGGGGACTCAATGTCCTCGTCGAGTGATCGTCATGCATAGAGATCCATGAGGCGGAGTGGCTCTGATATCATATGTAAGTAAACAGAAAAAGTAGTAAGTAAGCTTCCCCTACATTCATGCATATTTCACATTTTTCTCCCCCTGAATAAGTAGCCTTATGTTGTCATAATAATATGAAGCAATATAAGCATGACATCAACAACTATAGGCATAAAATAAATATGAGAATAAAAGTTAACACATCCATCATGAAACAAAGGTTATTCAAGTACAAGTAAAGCTTAAAAAGAGTGTATAACAAAACAACACTATTTGAAGAGTCTATTAATGTTAAATTCAATGAGGCTAATGATTTTTTTATGAGCAAGCAAGTGCATGATGATGAAGAAATAGTTGAAGTGAAAAAGACAACTTTGAGAATGTACAAAATGAGGACTTGGATAAAGCTAAAGTTGACACTCCAAATGTGGAAGAAATGGAAGAAGCTTTAATAGAGGAGAACAAAATCATTCCAAAGAATTAAAAACATTCCTCATCATATCCACTTGATCAAGTTATAAGTAATATAAATGAAAGTATAAAAACTAGACAATCCTTAAAAAATTTATGTGCTTTTTTGGCATTTCTTGCTAATTTTGAACCCAGCAACATAGATGAAGCACTTGAAGATCCAAATTTGATAAATGCAATACATGAAGAATTAAACAATTTTGAAAACTTGTGGAAAGATCTAAAGACCATCCCATCATTGGAACGAAATGAGTCTTTCAAAACAAGTTAGATGAAAATGGTGTCAATGTGAGGAACAAGACTAGATTAGTAGCCAAGGCTACTCACAAATTGAAGAGATTGATTTTGACAAAACTTTTTTCTCCTATTGACTAGACTTTAGGCAATTCGAATGCTTTTGGCTTTTGCATGTTATAAAGATTTTAAAAATTTTCAAATGGATGTAAAATCGATTTTCTAAATAGTTTTATAAATGAGGAAGTTTATATTGAATGATGCATGCAAAAACCAACATATATTTAGTCATGCATTTATTTTTATTTTGAATAATTTTCTAATAGCATGCATCATTTTATGAGCTTATTTACATTAAATTTACAAAAATTAAAATCTATCCAAATGTTGTATTTTATTGTCTAGGAAGCAAGAAAACTAAATTATGAAGCCATTGGAGAAAACCGTTTGAAGTTAAAATGGAGCCAAAAAGTAAAAAAGAGTGAAGTTGCGCAGGACTAAAATTAGGCTGTCACGGGCCGTGAAACAGAGTCGTGGTTGTCATGGGCCGTGAAAGACTCTTCTCGGGCCATGAAAGACTCTTCACGGCCCGTGAAATATGGTCATGAAACTCAACGGCGAGTCCTTAAAACGTATTTTCTCACATCAGAAGGTTGGCCCGAGGCATGACCAAGACCCAACTGTCACAGATGGTGAAATCCATGTTTTGCACATTGTAAGGGCCATGAAAAAGCAGCCATGGGCCGTGAAAATTCATTTCTAATGCGATTCAGACACTATTTAGGCCGTTAAACATCTATAACCACCCGTGACAGATTGCAGATTCAAGTTTTGGACAAAATTTTAGAAGAATTTCAAGAGCACAAGGATTCCTACTCCTACTATATGATGCCAAGATGATTTGGAAACATATCTGGATCAAATTTTGGAGTTTGACAAGGCCAAAATTTCAGAATCAAATTATACTCTGAATTTTCCTTGTTTTGAATAGGAACAAGTTTTCGTTTCTTCTCCAATCACATGAAAACTTGAACCTCTATAAATAGAGCCTTTTTACCACCTGGAGAGATCATGCTACGGCCTGCAACCTGTGCTTTGAAGACAATACGTGGGAGCATCTTGAAGAACAACCGAGAAAATTTCTACGTGGTGATCTCGGGCGGGATCGTGCAACAATTCGTCGTTTCATTCGAGATAGTACTTTTAGTTTTATTTTATGTTGGGATGCATCATATTATGCTTTAAGGTTCTCTCATTTTAATCTTTGTAATCTAGATATTAGTTTAGTTTTAAGTTTCAATTTTATTTCTGCAAGAGAATTCTTGTTAAGGAAAACTTATGAACCTTTACTATAATTTGTTTAGCTTTTAAGAACATGATTGCTCTATTTAATCATTATTTTTTATTGAGTTATTAGTTGATTATTAATTGGGCAGTGTGATCAATCTCTTAACTCATCATTTATAGCATTCTAATTTGACTAGGAATAAGAGTAGATCCGGGTGAAGTATTCTCATCTTATTAGGATTAAGAATAGTTGGTTTACCCGCTTAGGGAAATCATACTTTAGGTGTTCCTAATCCATCTAAAAGTTGAACCTAATTTTCTTTCGATAAAATCAATCACTACAGAAGTTAAATAAGTTTGTTCT
Source organism: Pontederia crassipes (assembly GCA_030549335.1). Classification (NCBI taxonomy): domain Eukaryota; kingdom Viridiplantae; phylum Streptophyta; class Magnoliopsida; order Commelinales; family Pontederiaceae; genus Pontederia; species Pontederia crassipes. Next base: position 8,483,401 of record CM060198.1, read on the forward strand.
TAATCATTTTAACACATTCTAAGACCTTAGAAACATCATTTTAACACATCCTAACACATCATTTTAATCATGTTAATCACTACTTTAGTTTTAGTCTTCATTTTTCTATAATTTTATTTTCTACAATGCCTTTTTATCCAAAACTTTATGTCATGTCTTATTAGCCTTTGAAATTAGTTTAGTTAAGTAAGTTAATTTCTCGTGGATTCGACACTCTACTCTTACACTTTATTACTTGTGCGACTAGTGCACTCGCTAGTATTTAATTGTTATCAATTCTCGCGTCATTGAACAACCTTAAGGTTTTGAAAATTCAGATTTTCTTAATCACGTTTTCAAATTTTCAAAAGCTCTTTATGGATTGGAACAAACTCCTCGAGCTTGGTATGAAAGATTGAGTTCATTTTTAATTGAAAATGGTTTTCAAAAAGGGAAAGTTTACACCACATTATTTTTAATTGAATATGTTTGTGTAAAGAGTTTGAAACTCATGCAAAAATAATTTGAGATGAGTCTTGTAGGACAGCTCACTTTCTTTCTAAGCCTACGAATGAAACAATTCAAGGATGGATTTTTTTTTTTTCAATCAAGAAAAATACACAAGGGAGTTGCTTAAAAGATTCGGGATGAACAAATACAAACTAAGCACAACTCCCATGAGTACTACTACAAAATTGGATAAAGATGAAAAGGTCAAGTCCATTGATAAAAAAATATACAGAAGAATAATTGGTAGCTTACTCTATTTAACGACATCTAGGCTGGATATCATGTTTAGTGTATGTTTGTGTGCTAGATTTCAATACGCGCCCAAAAAATCACATTTAATCGATGTTAAAAGGATAATGCACTACTTAAAGCATACATGTGAATTATGCATTTGGTATGATAGAAATTCCCTATTTGAATTAGATGTCTACACCGATGCAAATTTTGCTGGGTGTAAAGTTGGTAGGAAAAGCACTAGTGAGATGTGTTACTTTCTTGGTATGGCTAGCAAGAAATAAAACTCCAACGCACTTTCTACCGTTCTACCGTCGAGGCCGAATATATAGCCGTCGGTAGTTGTTGTGCACTAATATTATGAGTAAAACAATAATTGCTTGATTATGGTGTAAGTTGTTCAAATGTAGTCATGAAGTGGAATAACACAAAGTGCTATAGAAATGACAAAAAACTAATTCAACATTCTAGGACTAACCACATTGTCTTGTGACATCATTTCATCAAAGAGCATGTGACCATTAAGGACATTGCTATTGAATATATGTCAACTGAAGTTCAACTTGTAGGCATATTGATAAAACCCTTGAGTGAAGAATGGTTTTGCATGCTTAGAAGGGAATTATGAATGATTGAATCTTGATTGCATATCAATTCTAAGTAAAAGTAACTTGGTTATCCAAAATTACTTTTGAAATGAATTGAATATTAAAAGTATTGCACAACACTTACATTCATGTGAAATATGTCTTCGAAATAACATTTTAATTGTTTAAATTTTGAAAATTAGTGAAAAAGTAGTTATCAAACTACGATCAGTCGACCGCTAGAACCTAGTGATCGATAGTGGTCTACCGGTGTATGACATAAAATCGGTCGATTGGAAATATTTTAAATTGCAAAATAGGTTGTGATCGGTCGTCTGCTTGGCATGACCGGTTGATTGGTATGTACAAAAATCTCCCATATTTGCAACTCAACCGGTCGACCCTCTTTCATTATTTTTCGATAGCTGCCCTAGCCGTCGCTCTTCCACCTCTATGCAACGTCGTCGCCGACCGTCCGGCCATCAACGTCGCCCTCCCTCCTCACTACCATCATCTAGGAACATCTCCGACCTCTTGGCCACCGACATCATCCTTTCTTCTCGCCATCCTCTCGTCAATCACCATCACCATCCTCCATCCTCTCAACGACTGCTGCCACCTTGTGTTTACAGTCCCTCTCCACTCATCGTCATCTTCTCTCATCTCATCGTCAACTTCTGATCACTTGCTAATCACTATATGATTCTAACCCATTTTAGATGCAATTCATACATATGGAGTCCCACTTTTGCCTATTTTTGGGCCAATTATACTTGGAATGCAAACATTGTGATAACTAGTTGATATTCCTCATTTCATACTTAATTCCATGTGCATAGAGGTTCTGAAATACCAAAATCCATTAATATTTAAATTCTATGCCAAGTTATCATTTTGAGGACAAGTTATCATTCCTAAGTGTCAAGTTATCATTATTTTGAATGAACTGATTTTCAATGGTTTTCTTGCCCTAAATCCATCATTATCATGTATAAATCATATTTGGATAGTCACATCTCAACTTGTGCAAAGTTTTAAGTCCATTTGAACAAGTTATCATTTTTCAAGTGCCAAGTTATCGTTAAAGGGAAATTCTATCATTTCGATATGCAAAACCATTAATTCTGCACAAGAACCTTAAGCAATCATCTTATTATTGTTCTAACTCATTGCTGGTCAAATTTCATCACATTTGGATAATCAAAACTCAAGTTATCACAAGTTATCATTTTTAAGTCATATAAGTTATCATTTTTGGGGCACTCAAGTTATCACTTTTAGGAATCTCATTCATATTTGATTTCTGACCTCACTCACTTGTCTCTCTAATCAATTTGATGCCTGAAATGCTTTGAACCACCCATATTAGGACATTTTCCAAGATTTCCATAAAGTTATCATTCCGGGCCCTTGAATTCATTTATATCGATATAAGTTTTCATTCTTGCACAACACATAACCCCATCTGATATTTGAACTAGTTACCAGCATTATCCTAATCCTTATTTGTCAAAATACTACTCAAGAGCTTTGATGCTTACTGTTTGGGTTTTTGTAGCAAGAAAAAAAGGTGGCCAAAAGGTGGAAAAAGGAGGGGGGACCACTAGCTTTTTGGCTGTCCAAAAAGCTGTCAATGCTGGAATTTCAGGACCAGGGGACACATGGCTGCAATCAAAGCACAAAGAATGTTCAGATGCTGATCCAAAGGTGGGGAGAAGTGATATAAAAGCTGGATTTTTCTGGAGGAGAAGGGAGGCTGATCATTCAAGGGTTTGGAGCAAGGCAAGGCTGCAAAGGACTCTGCTGGAGGAGCTACTGCCGAGAGCTTGAAGGATCCATGAATTGTATCTGTTTCTTATCCTATTTGATGTCAAATCTTGTAAATATGAGGAGCTAAACTCCATTTCTTCTAGGATAGGGTAGTAGTTTAGATTAGTTTTGGATGGATATGGACTGTTTTATAATCCTGCACTGAATTCTATCCTGATTTTTAGATTTCAGATTTCAGAAATATCCTATATTGATTTATGCTATGTTGTCATTAGACCCATTTGTAATTGATGCCTGAGTGGTCTTATTTGATCTAAACATCCTTCAGGAATGATTTATGAGATAATATCAGATTTCTAGATTCAATTCTATTGCAAACTTGATTTCTGAATTCTGATTTCCTAGTTTCCTGAATTTCTGATTTCTGAATCTGATTCCTATGAATGTTGAATCTGTTCTTCATTTCTAACCTGATTAATTGAGTTTTTGGGATGTTGGTATTGTCCCTATCTTGTTCAGAAATGAATCAAGATTGTTTGGGCAATCATTTGACTCAAACCAGATTTTCCACTGATTCCTGAACAGAAATCAGAATTCTAATTTTTCTGGTTTTACATTTCTGAAATCTGAAGTGTTATAAATCTGATCTTGTCATTTGTGGAGCCACAATTGTTTTGACAACTGAGAGGTTATCTTATGGTTCCATTCTAGTTCAGAAATCATCAAGATGCAATGACATTCCTAAGGTTCTAATTTGTAATTGTTGCTGATTTTCTATTTCCTGATTTTTGAACAATCTAATTTCTGATTTTCCTGGGCTGTTTGAATCTGATTGTCATTGGGGATTGAATTAATTGAATAACTGAGAGGTTAACATCTATCCCAATCTTGTTCAGAAATGAATTGAGAAGCTTTGACATTCCTATGATTCAAATCTGATTTGGTTTTTCCTGATTTGAATGAGTTGAATGAGTTGCTGATTTCTGGTTTCCTAAAATTCCTGAAATCTGATTTCCTGGGTTTTTGGATCTGATTGTCATCAAGGATTGGATTAATTGAATAGTTGAGAGGCTAATATATGCCCTGATCTTATTCAGAAATGAATCAAGATGTTTGACAATTTAGAATTCAAATCTGATTTTTCCAAAATCTGATTTCTTAGTTTGATTCTAATTCTATTTTCTGATTGTTTGGAATCTGATTTGCCAATTGTTAATCCCTATTTTATTCAAATCACTGAGAGGTGTACTCTAGGAATCCCTTGCAGTCCAGAGATGGGTCAAGGGGCATTTGGAAAACTTGAATTCCATCAATCCACATTGCTGATTTTCCTGAAATGCTGATTTTTGTTTTCTCATTCAATTAACTTCTGATTTCCATTGTCAACCCTCATATTAATCCACTACTGAGAGGTAGTCTTAAGGGCTTCCTTGAGATCCAGAGATGGGCCAAGGAGCAATGGAAATTGTGAACTCATGCGGCCATATGTTTTGCATTTCCAATTGAGTGTGTTTGTGTGGATTTTAATTTACTTTGCAACCGAGAGGTTGATTTTGAATCTCCCTTGAATTCAGAGATGAATCATGGAACACAAGCACCATTATTGAGTATATTTTATCCTGGTTTGGTTGATTGAAATGATTCCATCTTTTTATGATTGCAAATGCAAGTTATCATTCCAAACTTCCTTGAATTGCAAAAATCAGCATTGAATATTTCTTTTGAGCCCAATGATAACTTGATTTTCAGTGAGGACCCTCTTTTGATTCAACCTAGCTAACAATTATATAATCATATATTGCTTAGTTAGAGGCCAATTGAGCTGTGGGAATAGCCATTTTCAAGTTGAATCAAAAGTTGGACATTTAATGATAACTTGTTCCATTCCATCCTTAATTAATTTAGATGAATCCCAAATCCTAGAAGAACCTTCCTCATAGATAGTTAAACCTTTTTAGACTTCATTCTAGCATTTATAATTCAGTTTTGATAAATTTCCAAAACCCAAAAAACTGTTATCATTTCACTTTCCATAAAAAAAATCTGTTTTCACTTCCCTTTGAAAATATGTTTTTAGCCATTAAAGTAGAACTAATTTAGATTGTTTTAGGGTGCCTTAGACTTCAAATTCTTGTGGATATGACAACCTGAGTCTACTACAACTTACCTGTGCACTTGCAGCTAGTGAGTTGGGAGACAAAAAAAAATGAAAAATTGACATTTTCTTTAATTTCAGCAAGTTATCACTACTCAACCCCAAATATCACTATCAACTTCCGTGTAGTCATATAGTCAAAAATGAACCTAAACCTGACCTTGAACCCAAAACCACACCTGTCCAACATGGACGAGGTCGTGGACAAGGAGGATCTCGTGGACGTGCTCGTCGACCCCCTACAACTCATGACCCTGACCAATCTTCACTTGATGACTTTGATCGTCACATCTTTGTTACTTGGGCCCGCCACATGTTTTGATGCTCTGTATGCCTCTCGTGATGTACGACATGCCTACACCATTGATAGAAACGCTTTAAACATTCTAGATGTTCAACTGTTATTTGTAAACATCGATCGGCTGTCACTATTATCTCTCACAGAGCGTGTGTATCGTCATCTTGTTCATCATTTCTATGCAAACAGGATGATCACCCGGGAGGCCATTATTACTTGTGTGCGTCTGGGGCCCATCAATTTGTTCGTGACCTCCTATGTCATATCTTTGGTGTTCCATGTCCATTACCAGGTCTCTATACATTTTTCACTCATGGTTGGCCTCACAACTATCTCCCGATTGCGAATGGCACTATAACGTCGACTCGGCCCATAAGCACCTTCATCCCTCCATGAAAATGGCTCATCATCTTCTGAGTCGTATGATTATTCCTCACGTCAGCCACTATACAAAGGTCACCCATTTTGATCTGTTCTTTCTTCATTGTCTCTGTATCTGCAATGCCTCATTTCTCCATTTCGAGCATTATGTTTTTTTATCACATGGACTATATATTACAGAAGATTTCCTCTGGTGCCCATGATATTTACCATCTATATTTTGGCGCCTGGATCACTATGATCTTACTTCATTTCGGCGTCTTCTTGCAGTAGAGGGGTACATTCGACCCCGTCCCATGGACATCATTGGTTGCGAGACTTTGCACCGTAAACATCTTAGGTTGGGGGAGCAAGTGTCGATGGATACTGACGATGGAGACGATGATACTATTGGAGAGCCTGCGCTGATGGATACTCAGAGCATATCGGAGGCAGGCTAAGTTCCCCTCCGCCTTCGGCACCCACGCATCTTGGATCTTCCAAGCACGTAGCTTCGACTTTTGATGGCTCCTACGACTTCACTGCTCTTTAACAGTAGGAGACTCATATAGGCCATCAGGAGACTCATATAGACCAACAGGAGACTCATATGGATCGTCACATTCGACGGATGAAGAGCGACCCATGATATCTTGTCAGCTCGCTGCAAGCTTACTATGCATCCTAGGGACGTAGTTGGGTTGCCTCCCTCTTTGATGATGTCAAAATGGGGAGAAGTTTGGGACGATGTTATATGGTTCTTTTAGTTTTTTATTTGTGATGTTCCTTAATTGATATGTGTTTGTACTAGTATCATGCACCATTTTGTAGTGATTATAATCGCATTTGTTAGTGCATGAACACATGATGGATTTTAAATATGAGATTAAAAGTTAACACATCCATCATCAAACAAAGGTTATCACAATACATCCATAGTCAACATATGCATCATGTGTTCATGCACTAAAAAATGTCACTATAGTCAACAAAATGGTGCATGACACTAGTATAAATGCATAGCAGATAAGGAACATCGCAACTAAGAAACTAAAAGAACCATAACATCATCCCAAACTTCTCCCCATTTGATTTCAAAGAGGGAGGCAACCCAACTACATCTCATCAGACTATCATCATCACAAAATACGGGAAGAATGAATCCCTGGGATGCATAGTAAGCCTACAACGAGCTGACAAGATATCGTGAGTTGCGTTCCATTCATCGAATGCAATGATCCATATGAGTCACCCGACGATCTATGGCATCCACCTGCTGTGAAAGCGCAGTGAAATCGTAGGCATCATAGGAAGCCGTAGCTATGTGCACTGGGAAGATCGAAGATGCTCAGTGGGTTCCGAAGACGGAGGGGAGCTAGGGCCAACCTCCGGTATGCTTTGAGTATCCATCGGCGCTAGCTCTCCCTAAGATGTTTCTGGTGCAGTCACAGAACCAATGACATCCGTGGGGTGGGGTCGAATGTACTCCTCTCCCGCAGGAATGTCAACACTGAAATGAAGTAAGATCTTAGTGATCTAGGCACCAAAATATAGGTGGTAACGACCACGGGCACTAGAGGAAACCTTCTGGAATATATAGTCCATGTGATAAAAAGTGATGAAAATGGAGAAATGAGGCATCACGGATACAAAGATAATGAAAAAGAATAAAAGATTAAAATGGGTGACCTCTGTATAAGTGGCCGGCACGAGGAGTAATCATACGACTCAAAATGTGATGAGCCATTTTCATGGAGGGACGAAGGTGCTTATGGGTCGAGTCGACGGTATAGTGAACATCCCGTCCACCAAAAACCACACGAATGCCATTTTCAATCGGGAGATAGTCGTGAGGGAAACCATGAGTGATAAATGAATAGAGACCTGATAATGGACATGGAACATCAAACATATGACATAGGAGGTCACGATCAAACTGAAGGAGCCCCTAAGAACATAGGAAATAACAGTCTCCTGGGTGATCATCATGTTCGCATAGAAATGACGAACAAGATGAGGATACACACGCTTTGTGAGAGATATTGGCAGCCAACCGTTGTATGCGAATAGTTGCTCAACGTCTGAAATGTTTAGAGCGTTCCAATCAACGATGTAGACACGCCGGACATCGCAAGATTTTTAATTAAAACCATTTAGAAAAACCTTGAGACCGTCGCTACTAGTTTTGATGCTCTGTATGCCTCTTGTGATGTCTGGCATGCCTACACCGTTGATTGGAAACATTCCAGATGTTCAGCTGCTCGCAAACATCAGTTGGCTGCCACTATTATCTCTCACAGTGCGAGTGCACCTCATCTTGTTCGTCATTTCTATGCGTACTTGACGGTCACCCACGAGGCCATTATTACGTATGTTCTTGGGGGGGGGCATTCAGTTTGATCTTGGCCTCCTATGTCATATCTTTGGTGTTCCATGTCCATTACCAGGTCTCTATTCATTTGTCACTCATGGTTGGCCTCACGACTATCTCCCAATTGCGGATCACATTCGTGTGGTTTTTGTGGATGAGCTGTCCACTATACCATCGACTCAGCCCATAAGCACTTTCATCAGTCCATGAAAATGGCTCATCACCATCTGAGTCGTATGATTACTCCTCGCGTCGGCCAATATACAAAGGTCACTCATTTTGATCTATATTAATTGTCTATGTATCTGCGATGCCTCATTTCTCCATTTTGTTTTTTTATCACATGGACTATATATTCCAAAAGGTTTCCTCCGGTGCCCGTGGTCGTTACCACCTATATTTTGGCGACTGGATCACTAGGATTTTACTTCATTTTGGTGTCGACAATCTTGCAGGAGAGGAGTACATTTGACCCCGCCCCACGAACGTTATTAGTTCCATGATTTTGCATCGAAAATATCTTAAGTTGGGAGAGCAAGCGCCGATGGATACTATCGATGGAGATGATGACACTGATGGAGAGTTAGCGTCGATGGATACTAAGGGAGTACTAGAGGCTGGTTCTAACTCCCCTCCGACCTTCCGCGCCCACTGAGCATCTTGAATCATCTAAGCACATACCTTCGGCTTCTTATAGCGTCAACGACTTCACTACTCTTTCACAACAAGTGGATCCCATAAACTGTACGCCTTGAGTATCCATCGGCGCTGGCTCTCCATTAGTGTCATCGTCTCCATCGTCAGTATCCATCGGTGCTAGCTCTCTCAACCTAAGATGCTTCCGGTGCAAAGTCACGGAACAAATGTCGTCCGTGGGGCAGGGTTGAATGTACTCATCTCCCGCAGGAATGTCGACATCAAAATGAAGTAATATCCCAGTGATCGAGGTGCCAAATATAGGTGGTAACGACCATGTGATAAAAAACATAGTGAACAAAATCAAGAAACGAGGCATCATGAATACAAAGATAATGAAGAAAGAACAAATCAAAATGGTCGACCACTGTATAGTGGCCAGCACAAGGAGTAAATCATATGGCTCAGAAGGTGATGAGCCATTTTCATGGATGGATGAAGGTGCTTACGGGCCGAGTCGACAGAATAGTGTACAAACATCCCGTACACAAAAAACTGCAATCGGGAGATAGTCGTGAGGACAACCATGAGTGACAAATGAATAGAGACCCGGTAATGGACATGGAACACCAAGAACATACGAAGTCACGATCAAACCGAACGGGTCCCCCAAGAACATAAGTAATAATGGCCTCTTGGGTGATCATCATATTCACATAGAAATGATGAACAAGACGAGGATACACACGCTCTGTGAGAGATAATATTGATAGAAAACCAATGTTTGTGAATAGCTCCTAAGCATCTGGAATGTTTAGAGCATTTCAGTCAACGGTGTAAACACGTCGGACATCGCGAGACTTTTAATTAAAAACCATTTAGAAAAATCTTGAGGTCGTCGCTACTTGTTTTGATTCTCTGTACGCCTCTTTGATGTTTGACATGCCTACATCATTGATTGGAACGCTCTAAACATTCCAGATGTTCAATAGTTGTTCACAAACATTGGTTGGCTGCCACTTTTATCTCTCACAGAGCATGTGTATCCTCGTCTTGTTCATGATTTCTATGCGAACATGACGATCACCCAGGAGGCTATTATCACCTATGTTCTTGGGGTGGGGCATTCAGTTTGATCGTGACCTATGTCATATCTTTGGTGTTCCATGTCCATTACTGGGTCTCTATTCATTTGTCACTCATGGTTGGCCTCACGACTATCTCCTGATTAAGGATGGCATTTGTGTGATTTTTGTGGATAGGATGTCCATACTATCGACTCAGCCCATAAGCACCTTCATCCGTCCATGAAAATGGCTCATCATCATCTGAGTCGTATGATTATTCCTCGCATCGGCCACTATATATACATAGGTCATCCATTTTGATCTGTTCTTCATTCGTTGTCTCTGTATCCATGATGCCTCATTTCTCCATTTTGTATTTTTATCACATGGACTGGATCAATAGGATTTTATTTCATTTCAATGTCGACATTCCTACGGGAGAGGAGTACATTGCATCGGAAACATCTTAGGTTGGGAGAGCAAATGCCGATAGATACTGTCGATGGAGACGATGACAATGATGGAGATCCCGCGATGAAGGGCGTACTGGAGGCTGGCCCTAGCTCCCCTTTGCCTTCGACATCCATTGAGCATCTTGGATCTTCCCAGCACGTAGCTTTGACTTCTTGTGGCACCTACTACTTCATTACTCTTTCATAGCAGGTGACTCATATAGGCCACCAGGTGAATCATATGGATCGTCACATTCGACGGATAGAGAACGACTCACGATATCCTGTCGGCTCGCTGCTTACTATGTGTCCTTACGAGATGTAGTTGGGTTACCTCCCTCTTTGATGATGTTAAAAGGCGGAGAGGTTTGGGACGATGTTATATGGTTCTTTTAGTTACTTAGTTGTGATGTTCTTTAGTTGTTATGTGTTTATTCTAGTGTCATACACCATTTTGTAGTGATTATAGTCACATATAGTGCATAAACAAATGATGGATTAAATATGAGATTAATAGTTAGCACAACCATGATGAAAAAAAGGTTATCACAATACATCCATAGTCAACATATCCATCATATGTTCATGCACTAACAAATGTGAATATAGACACTACAAAATGGTGCATGACACTAGTACATATGCATAGCAACTAAGGAACATCACAACTAAGAAACTAAGAAACTAACATCATCCCAAACTTCTCCCCCTTTTGACATCATCAAAGAGGAAGGCAACACAACTACATGTCATCAAGACTATCATCATCACGAACTACGGGAGGAATGAATCCCTGGGACGCATAGTAAGCCTGCAGCAGGCCGACAAGATATCATGAGTCATGCTCTATCCATCGAATGTGACGATCAATATGAGTCACCTGACAGTTTATGGCATCCACCTACTATGAAAGAGTAGTGAAGTTGTAGGCACCATAGGAAGCCAAAATCGAACCTACTCAGTGGGTGCTAAAGGCGGAGGGAATCTAGGGCCAACCTCCAATACCCCTTGAGTATCCATCGACGGTATCTCTCCCAACCTAAGATGTTTCCGGTGCAAAGTCACGGAACCAATGACGTCCGTGGGTGCGGCCGAATGCACTCCTCTCCCGTAGGAATGTTGACACCAAAATGAAATAAGATCCTAATGATCCAGACGCCAAAATATAAGTGGTAACGACCATGGGCACGGAGGAAACCTTGTGGAATATATAGTCCATATGATAAAAAAAAACATAGTGGACAAAATGGAGAAGTGAGGCATCGCAGATACAGAGACAATGAAGAAAGAACAAATCAAAATGGGTGTCCTCTGTATAGTGACCGGCGCGAAGAGTAATCATACGACTCATAATGTGATGAGACATTTTCATGGAAGGATGAAGGTGCTTATGGGCCGAGTCGACAGTATAGTGGACATCCCGTCCACCAAAAACCACACTAATGTCATCCGCAATCGGGAGATAATCGTGAAGCCAACCATAAGTGAAAAATGAATAGAGACCCGATAATGGACATGGAACACCAAAGGTATGACATAGGAGGTCATGATCAAACTGAATGGGCCCCCAAGAAAATAGGTAATAATGGCATCTCGGGTGATCATTATGTTCGCATAGTGAGGATACACACGCTCTGTGAGAGATAATATTGGCAACCAATCAATGTTTGTGAATCGTATGATTATTCTCGCGTCGGCCACTATGCAGAGGTCACCCATTTTGATCTATTCTTCATTCGTTGTCTTTGTACCCGTGATGCCTCATTTCTCAATTTTGGTCACTATGTTTTTTATTACATGGACTATATTCCAGAAGGTTTCCTTTGGTGCCCGTGATCGTTACCACCTATATTTTGATGCCTGGATCACTCTTATTTTACTTCATTTCGGTGTCGACATTCTTGCGTGAGAGTACATTCGACCCCGCCCCACGGACGTCATTAGTTCCATGGACTTTGCACCGAAAACATCTTAGGTTGGGAGAGAAAGTGCCGATGGATACTATCGATTGACACTGATGGAGAGCCTGCGCCGATGGATACTAAGGGTGTACTAGAGACTGGCCCTAGCTCCCCTCCGCCTTCGGCATCCACTGAGCATCTTGGATCTTCCCAGCATGTAGCTTCAGCTTCTTATGGCGCCTGCGACTTTACTACTCTTTCACAGCAGGTGACTCATATAGACCGTCAGGTGACTCATATGGATCGTCGCATTCGACGGATGGAGAGCGAATCAATATATCTTGTCAGCTCACTGCTTATTCATTTCTCTTGTAGTTCGTGATGATCTTGATGAGATGTAGTTGGGTTTCCTCCCTCTTTGATGATGTTAAAAAGAGGAGAGGTTTGGGACAATGTTATATGGTTCTTTTAGTTTTTTAGTTGCGACGTTCCTTAGTTGCTATGTGTTTGTACTAGAGTCATGCACCATTTTGTTGTGACTATTCACATATGTTAGTTCATAAACAAATGATGGATTAAATATGAAATTAACGTCCATCATGAAACAAAAGTTATCACAATATCCATCATGTTTTCATGCACTAAAAAATGTGAATATAGTCACTACAAAATGGTGCATAACACTAGTACAAACGCATAGCAACTAAGGAATATCACAACTAAGAAACTAAAAGGTCCATATAACATCATCCCAAACTTCTCTCCCTTTTTACATCATCAAAGAGGGAGGCAATACAACTACATGTCATCAGGACTATCATCATTACGAACTACGGGAGGAATGAATCCCTTGGACGCATAGTAAGCCTATAGCAAGCCGACAAGATATCATAAGTCATACTCCATCCGTCAAATGTGACGATCCATATGAGTCACCCGATGGTTTATGACATCCACCTGCTATGAAACAGCAGTGAAGGCGCCATAGGAACCCGAAGCCATGTGATGAAGAGATCCAAGATACTTAGTGGGTGCCGAAGGTGGAGGGGATCTAGGTCCAGCCTCCAGTACGCTTTGAGTATCCATCGATGTCTCATTAGTGTCATCGTCTCCATTGTCAAAATCAACACTAGCTCTCCCAACCTAAGATACTTCGGTGCAAAGTCACGGAACCAATGACGTCCGTGGGGCGAGGTCAAATGTACTCCTCTCCCTCCCGCAAGAATGTTGACATCGAAATGAAGTAAGATACTAGTGATCGAGGCGCCAAAATATAGGTGTATCTGCTGCTGTTGTTGTTGGTCTTCTTCCATCTTCAGTATTCTATTCTGATTGTTGGCCATTTGTTGTTCTCTTCTTGCTCTTCGATTTGCTCGGCACTATCTTTCAATTTCAGGAATATATGGTTCAAGTGCGCTGTTTCTGCGGTGCATACACAAAAAGAAAAGAAATTTTTGTCTAGATTAACAAATAAAATCAAAATTCTAATATTGACGCTCTTCCCCGGCAACGGCACCAAAAACTTGATAATTCTCCCGCAAGTATACGGAGTCAATGTCGTAGTATATAAAATATCGTCCCACAGGGAAGAGTTCAAGTATTAGAATTATACGATTCTAATTAATATCTAAATGGTCAAAAAGAGGTGAAATAATAATAAAATCTAAATAAAAATGAAATGCCGAAATGAGTGCAGAAAATGACAAGAAAGAACGAGAATTGATCATGAGAAATAAATGAGATTAAAAGTTCTCGGTTTTTGAATCCACCTAGGGTATTGATCATAGGAAATTTAGAGATAATAAAATCATTAGTGTTCTACTCAATCTTCAAAAGTCATGCATCTCCTTTTCAGCAAACACAATTCTAATTAAAATAACAAATGCCTACTTTCGTGGTCATTTAGATTATTATAATTACATTATAAACCAAGATTTATAAGTAAAATGATTATTCTTATTTCTAAGAAATAATACATTTCATGTCATTCATTTGAACTAATCTTGATGAAATACTTTCATAATCAGGAAAATCTTCGGTCGCTTAACTAGGTGACCAATCTAATATAAGCATTACATGAAGCACATGAAAGACAAAGAACACATCAGATCCAATAAAAATATTCCCTAAAGATCAACCCTATGTTTCATCAAACCCGAGAAAAAGAAGTTTAACCACGCATAAAGAAAGAAATCATCATTGAAATGTAAGAGTTCATGAAAAGAAAATGATATTCAGTCTAAGAAAGGTACAGAAGTGTAGAGAGAAATAAACGATCGTCCTAGCCGTCTTGATCCCCTCCAAAACAAGGTCTAGACCTCTATTTTCGTCCTCACAAATCCCTTTTATAGTCCCCCTAAATTAGGGTTACAAAAGGCCCAAAATACCCCAAATATTAGCCCAATACGGTCAAAATAGGTCCAATACGGCCTATGATGAAGCGTTACGGTATGTTGGATCAAGCCGTATTGATTCTGGAGGACGATACGGTCTAAATGGCTTTAATACAGGCAAATTGGCTTAAATACGACCTGCCCGTATTTTCTAGTGCGCAAACAATATGACCTGACTGGCTTTAATACGAGCAAGGTGGCAAAAATACGACCAGTCCGTATTTTCCACTGTGAGCTCAATATGACCTGAAGGGCTTTAATACTAGCTGGAAGGCTTTAATACTGGCTGCCCGTATTGAGTCTCTATACATGTGTTTTTGCCAAACTTTTGCCAGATTTTCACGGTTCCTAAAATAAATCAAACAATAATGTAGATTCCAAAATCTTTGATGATTAAAGATGAAAAAATATAAAACACATCAAACTTGATGATAATTGTATTAAAATAATTGAAAAACTTCACGATTATCAAGTGACTAAGTTCTAATCTCAATGATCATATCCCTTAATTTTGTTTATCAATTTTAAAAATAAATTCGGCAAAACCCTCAACCTTACTTATCCTAAGTTCTAATCTCAATGATCATATCCCTTAATTTTGTTTAGCAGTTTTAAAAATAAATTCGACAAAATCTCCAATCTTATCTTATGTTATTAGATGCTTATGTACTCATCAATGTTTAATTACATATTTTCACTATTTTTTTCACAACCCATCTCACATATAACATCCCATATGATAAGGTTCCACACAACCTTACAAAAAGTTTCTCAAAAACATAATGATAACATTTATGATTATCGATTACATACATACTTCCAAAAATAAAAGTGAAAGGAAAATAAAAGTTCTACAACGGCTCGACTTCTTCTATATGTAACAAAACAAGCTTTGAATCGACTCAAGTCGAGAACT
Source organism: Pontederia crassipes (assembly GCA_030549335.1). NCBI lineage: Eukaryota > Viridiplantae > Streptophyta > Magnoliopsida > Commelinales > Pontederiaceae > Pontederia > Pontederia crassipes. Next base: position 8,499,030 of record CM060198.1, read on the forward strand.
TATAACAAACAACAACAACAAAGCCTTATCCCACTAGGTGGGGTCGGCTACATGGATCATACGACGCCATTCCGCTCTCGTTGATCCATGTTCATGAGATTCGACAGGGTTTTACGCTGGCTGTCGAGGCCTAACACAACTCTCCTCCTTTATCCGGGCTTGGGACCGGCTATAAAACATAGGCGGAGTTTCGAGAACTTATAAGTATATGAAAATTTTAAAAAGAGTACTATGAGCAATAATTATTTGCTCAGTGAGTGGAATAAGAGTATAACATAGGGGAACAATACGAGTGCATATAACATTTAAATAATCATATTTTCCATATAAGAAAACATTTAAAGGGTAACACATATATCATAGGTTATAAAATCATATGAACTTTCACATAAATAAATGATACATCGAAAATCGTGTGATGCGAAGAGCACGGAATGATAAAAAACAATATGCCTTATATGGAGGGGTCATGTTTTAGGAGCGATTACCCCTAGACGTATGGTTACCCCTACACGAGCAATTACCATTACTTCATAGGAAATTATCAAATTAAGCTTTAATATTTATAAATCCTTTATACTATCACAATGTGAACTGAAACTATACGGCTTGTGACTATAGTGCTTAAGGGTCAATCCATAGGGACAAAGAAATGTTCACACTTGATTGAAACTGTTTAAAAGAAAAAGCTTAAGTCTATAAGTGTTGTTTAAAGTGAGAAAGTTAAATACTACAAACCAGAAATCAAAGCAAATAAAACTACACTAATTTTTATGGGTTTTTAATATAAGTGTGGACTAAACCAGAGTAAATACTAGGGCTTAGTGGGATGTTTTCACTTGAGATTAATGTTCTCTAGACATTAAATCATCGATAGATTATAGATTACCCCTCAACATGCGCGTAGTCGTGTATTTATAATGGGTAATACTTAGCTCATCCAGCATGTATATGGATGGTCAGCTAGCACGTGCTGATAGGATCGACTATCCAACACGGGCAACACTCTCATGCGGACAAAGCAGATAGAAGAGCCAATTCCTCTCAATAGGGATTAAGCTTGACCTATGCAGACTCTATGTTATAGGTTCTCAAAATGATAATAGGAGTTCCAACCAACATCTCAGTCCAAATTGGAATTCCACTAATAGAGATAACTCTCTCGGGTGAGAAACCTCTATGGCTTTCAAGCGAAAAGAGTCCTTGCTAAATATGATGACCGTGACTCTTGGCAACTTCTCTAAATATGATTCCACAATTGTGTGCCCTCTCAGTTCCTCCACAGATACAAAGTAAAAAGCTCCCTCTCGGGTAGAAAATCGCCAAATCAATAAAATAGGACCAAGCATAGAAGAGACGGTCAAGGAGTGAATCGAATTCAGCCCTAATCCACACGGCTCATGATTCCTTTTTGGATTATTGAGTTTATGTCCCACCTCTCGGCATAAATATAGAAACTCAATGGAAAGCTTCCCTCTTGGGCAGGGAATCAATGAATATACGTCGTCTGAACAGAGGAACTAGCAAACACAATCAGAAAAGCACATATATTGTAACATCCCCTTAGCTCCGTTAAGATACTCTTCGCTTTGGACCGAAGGTCTGCACGAATTTAAAACGCATCTTTATAGGTAAAGAAGGATGTCACTTATAAGCCCATGACCACCTTTGTGTTTTGTCCATGTGGGACTATCTTTCTTCACCCTTGGTCTTTTCACCTTGGGGCCTTACATATATCGCATCGACATAATTTGTCCATGTTGCATAATGATAACCCTGTTCAGCTGGTGGCCTCTCAGTATCCAGCTGAATAGAGAAGTAGATTTCCCTCTCAAGTTGCACTCGAGACAAGTTCTTGAGTTCAATCAACATTTAGAATCATTACAATAGATCAAACGTGACAAAATAGGGAATGATTCATAAAGAACAACAAAGAAATCAAACAGTTCATCGAACAATGTGGAAGATTGGAAAGCAAAAACATTTGAAGATCAACATCCTCCACCCACTGGCAAGTAGTTAGTTACACATCAGAAACAAGAAAAAGAGAAAAAAAGAGGAAAAAAAGAAAAATAAAGCTGGTCGCAGCCTCCTCTTCAGCTCTCTTTAACAAGCAATGGATTCTAGATTTAGCCAAATTTGAACCCTTTCCATGGGCAGCCTCCATGCCCTTTTATAGATTTGTAGCTTAGTGCCACCTATTAAACTTTTGTTCACCAACTTCCTTGTGTGTGTATTTTATTTTATTTTATTTTTTAGCTTTCTAGGCAAAAGAAATATGCTCTTGTGGTCTTTCTGGATATCTCCCTTTAGCTTGTCACATGTCCAGTTTTCAGCAACTAGTTTGTCCACATCTGTCCATAAAGGTGTAAAATAAGATTTCTTCCTCTTGTAGAAGGAATTTTTAGGCATGACGTGGAAAGACGGTTTTTTCTTGCTATTTGCTTTTTTGGACGAACTAGCTCCTTTAGTATGTTGTCTAATCTTGGAAAGTGTCCAAATATGGAGTATACACACGTATGGCTTATACCCGCACACCCCCATGTTTTACCAACTGGAATTTCTACATGGAAAGCTATCAAAATAAGTAATAATATCCCAGAAATGCAGATTATCATAAGATAGATGTGGATAAATCATAAAAGTTACATTTCAATAATAAAGCATGTGTTCGAGCATGAAAACATATCAAATCATGAATTAATTAATGCATGTTGAATATAAATTAAGAGTATATATAATTTCTCCACATCAATAAAGTAACTCAAGATATCATTATATTCGTAATTAAGCTCTACACATGTGTCATTGCACATACTCAACATGATCCATACGTATCCCTCCACGATCATGTACCTTACAATTAATTGAAGCTTCACAATCATGATGCTCTAATACGCACATCATGTCATAAGTCAATATGTATCCCTCCATGATCATATGTCATGTAGTTAACCAGAACTTAACAATCATGAAACCCATAACACAAGCCCCTATGTGCACGCAGAGAAGCCCCCAAAGGACAGATACACCCGATATACGCACTAAAGACATCATGCATATCGAATGTGATCCCAAAGACCTTTTTCTTTCAACTAGAATGGTCAATTAACATATGGGGTTTCATAATATCAAAGTAACTGTCATAATCACATATGAATATAAAATATAAATAATTCATAATTTATCAACTATAAGGTCAAATCTTATGATTCTAGATGAAATAGAAACTACCTATAAATATCATCAACAAATTCTTAGTGAGTAATTCATAAAAGTCTAAGCAATTTGACTTAGGATTTGTGTTTTGACACACTATATGATACTGAAAGAATAATTTATTTCTTTCTTATTACTTGTCCATTTTATGAGATCATAATTTTACTAAAAACTAGACTTCATTAGTATTTAGGCATAAAAATTTAAAATTTAATTCCCTATATACTCTTCTAACAAAAATAGTCGATTTAAACTCGTGTGGGATGAAAATTTCATTTCTCCATATATAAAACTTCAAATTGAATGATTCTTCTTCTCATCAAACCCTTGTAATGTCAAATTAAACATATCCAAATTTCAAACCCTAATTCAAACGATCCTAGTCGTGCCCTAATTTACAAGGTGAATATGTATCACTCAGGACAGAACAAGTGACCTGCGATGATTGATTAATAACTTTCTTTATACAAATGATTTTTATATGATTCCAGTGGCCAGAAATCTAACTTCTAAAGGATGAATCATGTTAAATTTCAGAATTTATGAAGGATGAAGCATGAAGAAATGAATCATCAGCAAAACCCTTGTCTAGCACTAAGCTCTGTGCGTGACGAAGATGAAGATGAAGCATGACGAAGAAGTAAAGGCGACATGGGTACCGAGGCTTCTTCTGCACGAAGATGAGAACTTTCAATGTTCTGGCACCGAGTCGGAACTTTTGTTCTGGAACATTTGCCTTTGACAAGAACTTTTGTTCTAGTGGGCCCCACCTACGAAGATGTGCATGTTTTCCAGAACAAAAGCATGTTCTACCCTTTGTTCTCAACCCAAACGCAGCCTAAGGAAGCCACTTCTTTAATTTTTGTTCCATGCAATTAAATCCATTTGAACTGTTTGGATACGGGAGAAATTGACTTTCTTAACATCTTTTGTGAGAACTCCATATTCACGGCATAGCCATTTAACGCAAAAGGCTAGAGCTTCTTCACCAGCCTCTCAGCGCATTTGTAGCAAAGGGGTCGACACGGCACGACACCTGGCCGTCTAGAGGGCCCCTAGGTGGTGATGAACCCCGAGCTGAAGAGGAACTCGGAGACCACGGACATGAGGCCCTTGGCGTACTTGGTCCTGTAGCTTTCCTGGAGACGTTCGGGTCTCTGACAACAACGAAGTCACGGGGGGCGGCGGTGGCGAGGTGATAGATGGGGCTGTACTGGAGGGACCATTTGAAGAGTGGGAGGAAGAGGGCGCCGCAGAGGAGGTCAGAGACGTCGGAGACATCGTTGATCTTGGCGGTCATGATGGGGATGCCGGGTCATCCCCACATTGCCCGGGCGAGGGTGAGGGCACGAGTGATAGAGGCCAGCCAGTCCAGGCTGACCCAAGAGCCATTGCTGCCTCTACTAGCAATCGGCGGAGAGAGTCCTTGATGGAGCAGGAGGTGACGATGGGAAGGCGATGAGGAGGAGAAGAAGGTCTTTGCTTGCGGCTGCGTGGCGTGGACTGAACCGGGGAGAGGATGAGGGAGGCAGGAGAAGAAGAGAGCAAGTCCAGTGGCGCATGTATGTTGTGGTGCATCCTTCGGAAAGGGAACAAGTGCATGAGGGATGAAAGGAAATAAAATGGATGTCCAACTTAATTTTTCACGAGGGATATGATCCATTATTTTATTATCAAAACAATAAAAATGAAAATATTCGCATCCCAGATTTTTAAATAATTGAATGGACTAATTTCGATGGAAGAAATGTGATCCTGAAGGAGAGAAGAAAACCTTTCTTTCCTCCAAAACAATCTCGACTTGATCTTGATGTTAGTTGATCTGGCACCTAATTCTATCTTTCTCCTTGGATTTGTCTTTAATTAGATCCCCCCTCTTCAGTAATCACTGAGTACTCAAAACGTGAATTATCTCATGAAAGAATGACGATCTCTTGTAGATCTATAGTAGCATCTTGCTCCCCCTGCACAAAATACTCTACATTTTCATCATCTGTATCCACATCTACCTCATTATTTTCAAGTTTAGCTTCTACATAATCACTGCTCTCCTTCTTTGATTTACTAAAAATTTTCAAACTTTTAGATTCTTTAAACATTACATATCTACTTTTGATGATTTTTTTCTTCTCTAGATGAAATAACTTGTATTCAAAATATGCATCTCCATAAGCCATAAATATTCACTCTTGAGCCTTCTCATTTAATTTTTGTCTGTATCCCTTTGTTGACACTTGTGCAGAAGCTCAACAACAAAAAATTTTCAAGTGAGAGAGTAAGACACATTCTTTTCACACTTTCTCAAGAGTATTTGAACCCAAAGGAATTCATGGAGATTTGTTAATTTGGTAGCACACAACATTCGCAGCTTCGCTCTAAAAGATCTTTGGCAAATTAGCCGTCCTCTTAGCATACATCTGACTCTATCAGAATGAACTTGTTCAGTCTTTTAGAAACACCATTATGCTGTGGAGTTCTAGACAACAAGAAATATCAATGTCCCATTAGCATCACCATGGCGTCGCAATATTTAGCGCCGCTTTGGCGTCGTAGTTGGCGACACTAATGGGACACTGATATTTCTTGTTAATCACTATTGTTTCGGACAATTGATTAATAGTGTATTGTTAACATCACATTAGCGTCTCCTTCATGTCATATTAGCACCGCGATGGTGATGGGAATTAGCGCCAGCATAGCGTCACTATGGCATTGCAATATTTAGCGCTGCTCTAGCATTGATGTATGTGACTCTAACAGTGACACCATAGCGTCACTTGCATGCCGCATGTTGACGGTAATAGAGCCGAGATGATATGGGCATGATGGGTGACGCTATTAGCACAAGATTGGTTGCGTCGCAAGCTCTGTGGCCCTACTGCGACAATAAAGTGTCGCTACTTTACATGGCACCTCTTTAGGATTGCCGTAGAGCCACCTTGTTTGTGTCTCTAATCAGCATATTTATTGTAGTGTGCTTTGCACAATAATCCTTGATTTTTTAGATGAATATTCACCATCATTATTTGTGCGAAGCTGCCTCTTTCTTCACAATGACATGAAACTTATGAAAAATATGAATACCTGATCCTTTTTTCGTAAAATAAATTCACAACTTCCGCAAAACATAATCAATAAAAGTAACAAAATATCTATTGCCACCTAAAGAGTTTACCACAATGGGACCACACACATCAGAATGTACCAAATCCATTTTATTTTTCTTCTTCTTGGAACTGGACACAAATGACACCTTGAACTACTCACCAAATACACACTCCTCACAAGTATTTGTAAGTTTATCTTTGGTAACGAGGATGTGAGAACTTCTCGTCAGAACTTGTATTCCTTTCTTACTCATGTTTCATAATCTTTTGTGATATCAATGAAGCATCTTCCTCTATTGCATTAACTGACTGTCCAATCAAATTCATTTGAGTTTTGTAGAAGATCCCTAACAATTTTCCTTTTGCAACAACCATGAATCCTAATACAAAAGCCAAGGAGAAATTGGATTGAGGCGCAAATCTAATACGTATCTAACATCCTTCATAATTAACTCACAACCAACATCTGTTCGCATGCATATATCTCCAATTCGAGCAATTTTATACCTTGTCTTATTGCCCATCTTCATTGTGCCATGATCATAAGTATTTAAACGTTGAAGCATTCCTTTAATGGAGTTTCATAATGTGAAGCCCTTAAATCAATAATCCACTCAACTGAAGAGTTTGTGATCTTACATTCTTCCTTTCCTGCTAAGAAAAATATGAGATCCTCATTCGACTGTAGCAGTACTCCAATCATCAGCGTCTGTTTGATTCTTCTTGCTCTATTATGTCTCTTCTAATTTCTATAATTTGTCTTGGTATGTCTTTTTTTATCATAACGATAACATGCAAATTTTTCTCTTGACTATGACCTATTATTACCAATCTTTTGATCCTCTGTTTCAATCTCTACCTCTATTTTTGGTGATAGAGACTTGTGTAATATGTGTTCCCATGCTCTTCATCATTGTTTCTTCATAGAATAAACAATGTTTGACACCATTAGGACCATAATTATTAAGTGCTATCACCAAATGTTCTCATGAATCTGGCAAGGAATTTAGGAGCACTAATTTCTACATCTCATTATCAAGAACTATTTTCATTGCTCCAAACCTATTTATTATTTTGCTAAAATTCACTCAAGTGTTCGTCAACAAAATTTCCAACTTTAACATCAAGTTCACTAATTTTTTTATCATGAAAGCTTAATTTTGAGCAATGTTCCTTTCATATAAGTCTTGTAGCTTTATCCACAAAATTTGTGCATATGTCTCTTGAACAACATGATAAAAAATACCTAATTAATAAATCACCTAATCATCTCAATAGCTTTTTTGTGCATCTTTCTCAAACTTTCATTAGTTTTTCCTGCTGACTTTTTATCTCATAATTCAACATGGTCAAACAAGTCCTTGTAGTAAAAAAAGTCTTCCATCCTGACTTTCCAAACTCAATAATTATTCAATGCCAATTTGATCATCCCATTAAAATAGCTTTCCTCCAATTCACACAAAAGAAATTCCAATTAACCTCATTGTGATACCACTTGTTCAAAATTTAATCCCTCTTCCTATGCGTGAATTAAATAATATAAGCCAAGCACGATGCACAAAAAATAATAGTAGACAAAAGAGACATCAAATTTTCTTGAAAAAATCCTCCAATGAGAAGATCCTCCAATAAGAAGGAAACTACGAGGCAATCACACAACAATATTCACTATCTCAAGAATAAAGTACATGGTCTCTTGAATTTCACCTAAATCTGAATAATAATCTCTTGGGATAAATAATTCTTCTCTAAAAAATACTGAAATAATGTAGGAATAACATTACATGATTACTATAATTCTCTGTGATTATAGTATCAAGAAAAATTCAGAAATCCTCTTAATCTAACTCTACATCTTAATTTTTTGCTCTTCAAAAAGAAAACTTTTGTCTTCTTTTTCAGCCCTATTATCTTTTCTCACTACAAGAAAATCGCGAATTTCCGATGGACAAGGATCCTTCACAATTTTTTATGGCTTATGCAATGGAAAGAAAAATCCTTTCGAAATACCGATAGTAATTTATTGGTGGTCCTATCCTTCAGAATTACTAACGAATTTCTTATCCATCAATAATTCTGATGGACAGGGTCATTGATAATTAAATTAATAATAAATTATATATAATATAATACAAGCATAGATTTAAGATTTATTATTAACATTTTTTACGATTGTGTTTGTCGATAATTAAATTAATAATACAATTATATATAATATAAGATAATATAAGTATATATTTAATATTTTATTATTAACATTTTTTACGATCATGACTGTTGAAATTATCGACGGATGTAAAATCCGTTGATAATTCCGATGGGTAGGGCCGTCGGTAATTAGATTAATAATAAAACTTTTTATATAATATAAATATAAGTATACATTTAATATAAACATTTCCAAGAGTCCTATCCTGATGGACACCACTGTCAAAAACTCTAATTTCATGCCTCCTTTTCCCTCTCTCCCTATATTTCTCAATCTCCCCTCTCTCACGCTCTATATGTCCCTCTCCCCTCTCTCTCTCATGCTCTATCTGTCCCTCTCCCCCCTCTCAGTTTCCATCTCTCCATCTCTCCCCTCTCTCTCACTCCCACGTGTCACGCCTTATGACCCTGCTCCAGAAATCCCAATGTACTAGGCTCGGTTGAGCCCTGCACGATCGCCGATTTGCCCACTTGAATGCCCGAAGCCCTAATCCGATCACGCCTTAGATGCACAACGAAACACCCACATAAGGAGAGAAGAGAGAGGTCTGAGTTGAGAGGAAAACTAGAGAATATATTAGCACAACTCGGATGAGCTTCAAGCCCTGAATTACATGATTTTATATAATGCCAAAAGATTCCTACACATCTTCTAACTAGGTCTCCTAACCCTACTCGGCCTGGATTGTTTCTCTAGGAAATATCTCAGCCAGCTGTAGAAGTCCTCAAAAGATTTGGCCAAACCTGTCTCCTAATCGCCCTAGGAGTTGGCCGTGTCCACCATGCGCCCACGCCGCGTCCGCGCCACGATACAAGTCCGCATCTTTGCCCCCTTAGACCTACCTGGTCGTGGGACTACAGATGCACATCCGCCTCGGCACAAGTCTGAGTTGAAGTCGGACTTGTCCTGCGCGTGCCCGCTTGCTCGCGTGCACGTCCGGGGTGGCCACGCCAATGCCGGGGTGCGCCGCTATGGCAGGTGATGACACACGGCTCCGGCGATGGTCGTCCTCTCCATCTCTCAACTCCGGTGACCTCCCATGTCTCAGGCACTCCAGCTCCAGCCTCCCTCTTCCTTTCCCTCTCTCTCTCGAAGGCGGCCAGAGATAAATGAATCAGTGGAATAATCATAGGTGGTTTTGATGAGGACTAACAATCAAAGGTTCCGACAGGATCCGTCCTGTCAGAACCTCTAATGGGCATATCCAACGGATCAAGATTTTCAGTCGAACAACTTTTGTGATGAGAAGTTTTCGAACGGTTTCTTGCCATCGAAAAAGCCATCGAAAAATAATGTTTTCGACGAATTTTTTGGAAATTGTGATAGATACGGCCGTCGGAAATGCGATTTCTTCTTGTAGTGATTGTCTCCTCTTCTCTATGTCGGTTGACCAAAGAAAGAAATTCCCTCCTTTCTTTTTCCTATAACTCTGGCGACAAAATTGAATGAGAGAAGAAAACCTTTCTTTCCTCCCAAACAATCCCGGCGGCAGCAACAGGAAACAGGAAGAGAGAGAAAAACATAACTAATTAAGAATTTAAGGAATCTGCGGGCTAAAAAATGAGTCCATCGATGATCTTTATAAACACTTTTAGAGTGAATTATAAATTTAAGACTTTATTGATATGTAGATCAACTATAGTCTACATAATCATCAATCCCACTAATTAATTAAGTTTATAACTTTTAACCTCTTTCTTATCCAACCGGCTGGACTCCCCAAAAGACCCAAACACTTCCCCTAAGACCGATTGTATTCTACAATAATGCTATTCTATCTTAATGATGTCATAGGTTTAGGTGGAACTTATATGCCATTGTTGCTATGTTTATGAAGAGCTGAGAGAAGTATGGTGTTGAGTAGTCTGGTTTGCATTGGATCGAAGCATTCTGTAGAAGCTATAAGTTGTTGCTTCTATCTTAATGACCTGCCTCTGCCTTTTACTGAGATTGAGGCATTCTGTAGTTAGATTCGTCATGTATTTGCATGGGATTTGTTTTGTGAAATTTTAGATTGTGATGTTGAAGAGGACAGCTTGCAAGAAATGTTGTTTTACTGCTCCCTTGGAATCCTTCTCATTCATAGTTAGACATCTCATTCATAATTTGATCTTGTCTTGTAGAAGGTTAAGTATCTCCAACTATCATGATATCAAGTGCCAATTAAGTAAATGTAACGGATGCCTCTTCAACAATGGAAATCAATTCAAATTGATTAGAAATCAATGAATTAAATGCCAATTAAGGAGGAAAAATCAAATTCAAAATCAAATCAGATTAAAAAAAAGGAAATGGTGAAGAAGGAAATGGGTGATAGGGGAGAATTTTCCTCCCCTGATGCCGCTCGAAATCGGCCGGCCACCTGTCCGGCCGATGCTATAAAAGTGGTCACAAGGGGCGCCTTTGCGACCCCTTGGATACCCTAGCAGCCGGCCACCACCTCGTCTCTTCTTCCTGCGAACCGCCGGCGATCGACGCACGCCGCACGCACACGAATAAGACAGGGCGCGACTTCGATGACGAACAGCAACTCGTCGGACAATTCTTCGACACCAAGCGACCTCCTCCGACCTCCGTGAGGACCAAGCACGACTTTCCATTAACCCAAAGATGACCGACGATGACCGGGCAGTGCACAGGAACGTCGGCGGACTCAAAAACAAAAAACAGAGGTACCTTGGCTTTTGAAATCCCTAGACGAAGAAATAATGATTATTGGACATGCTTGATTAGTTCATTATGATCCTGAGATGATTATCTATCTTTTTCGTATTGTTATCGTCATTGTTTGATGGCCGGAAGGTCGCCGAAAAGGAGAAAGAAGTCAGGCGGCCCTGTTTTGGTGAGAGGACCGGCTGACCGATTTCAGGAATGGTCGACCGATCCACACAAAGAACTCGTCGGAATTCTGATTTATCGATCGACCGGCCATGACCAATCTGTCGTCGGACAGATCTGATCTTAAAATCGGTCGCCCGATTTAGTAAACGGACGACCAATGATTCGCACTGTGCGTATCCGATTGACCTTACGATCGGTCGACCGATCACTAGAAAGGTCGACCGATCTCTAGAAAGGTCGACCGATCTATAGAGCAATTGGTCGACCGACTTCTAAGTCCGGTCGATCGATCCATAGGCCCCTGAGGGTCGACCGATCCAATAGGACCGGTCGATCGAAAGTCCAGAATAGTCGACCGGTCCGAGACGGTCGACCGGTTCAAGTACAACGCATCGGCTCGGCCGAATGGAGGAACGGTCGACCGATTCCGATAGTGAACCCAACTCCAAATTTAAATCAGATTCTGAGACTCTAACTGATTCACCTATATTGGTTGAGTCCTATTGAACAAAGAGTAACTCCTAGTTGAATTCTGAACCATAATGATCATACCAATCAAGATGAACATTGTAAAGATAAATATATGGGATTGCTATGTGCCGCCCCCAATGTTAAAGTAAAGATTAAAGTTAAAGCAATGGAGGGATAGGTAGTTAGTTGAGGGGACAACAAAGCTACTGTCTTCAATGACTACTATTCCTGAGATCACAAGTTTTCTCCCACCTGTATCTTGAATGAACGGTGACGCCATGGTCACACTCCTTCCCCTTTTATAATATTGTATTGTGCTAGAGGGACAGGTAGTTAGCTGAGGAGATAGTGAACCTATTGGTTTCTTAATTGACCACTGTTCCTGAATTGTAGGAATTTTTTCCCTACCTTTCGAATTGGGTGAGGTCCTAACACCCACCCCTTTTCCCTTTACGGGCTTACTGGCTTCAGAGCAAAGAGGCACCACTGGCATTCCAACCTAATAAAGTCGAGCTCGCATAGGATAACTAACTTTAAGGATATTATAGTAATATAAAAGACGTAGTGCAACTCACAGTAAAGCAATGTAATGTAAAGCAATGTAAAGTAAAGTAAGTGATGCAAAGCAGAGCAATGTAATGTAAAGAAATGTAAAGTAGGGCATAGCAAAGCAATAGAGTACAACAAAGCTTGGATCATTTTATAGTAAAGAATAATGCATTGACATTGTTATAGTTAGAGGCTGATTCATTGATCCCATATTTATCATTGATCTTTATTTCTCCGTCTATCTGCTATTGTACTGGGCTTTTTACTCACGGGTATTCGATTCCCCTACAATGGGATTTTGCAGGTGAGAATGCCAACTAAAGAGGATGGAGGGCACAGAACTTGAAGAATGCTGCACATGACTGCTATGATACTTAGAATTTTCCTTGCTCTATAAATCTCAAGTTGTAATTTGGTCTAGAGATGCTAAGTTATTCCGCTCATCGAACTTTTCTTTTGCTTGTTAAACTGATGCATTTCTGCTTTCGTCGAAAACTATGTTACTCACTTTCCGCTTGATGTTGACGTTTGAACTTCTGCATGTTGGACTATTTATGTTATCAAATGTTCCTTAACTTTCCACCGTTTAATCTTCCGCATTAAAGTCTTTGATTATATTTTTATTATTTTATTAATGCCACGTAAGTCATATTGTTGAATGGTCATGGTCAATAGTGTAGTAGATAGTATAACGCCCCTGGGGTCAACCTGACTGCCTACGTGGCAGGAGGGGCGATTTTGGGAGTGTTACAGTTTGGTATCAGAGCATAAGTTCTTGGCTCCTTTATTGAACATAGTAGAGTAGATGCTCATGCATAGTAACTTATTGCACATATTGTTGCATAACCTAAGTAAAGTCATGTGCAAGCTTCTCAAGCATCTGCGGCTTCATTCCTCATGTAAGTAATGAGTATATTTTTATGTGAATTATACTTATGTTATTGGATTAACTTATTTTATAGATGCCTCCACGTCGCATGATAACCAGAGCTATACGAAGAGTAGAGGTCATGTAGCTGGGACAAGTACACGCCCGCTACCTCCTCCTATTCTGGACGTGGAATATGCACCAGGACGTGAGGATAAGTACTTAACTCCACCGCAGCCAACTCCAGTAGAGCAGGCGTATCCATATATGGAGATAGTAGAAACTAATGATTATCATTCTGAGTGTGAGTCATTTTCTCCACGCCACTTATATCCGACGGAGATACGTGAAGGGATAATTCAAAGGTGGCATTTTTATACGAGAGGGGGACGTGTAGACAATCCTATTACTATATCTTCTGATGAAGAAGAAGTCCCCCACCACCAAGAGAATTAGAGTTCAGAGAACCAAGCCCTATCAGCCAGACAGATCCAGAGGAGTGCTGTGGAATCTGCTATCAAGTGGGGCACATTGATGATGAGTGTCCCAACCTTCCGAAGGATAAGAAGAACTCCGGAAATGAACCCGGAGGACCTTTTAGGCATAGCGATTAGTGCTTGTCATTTTGTTTTATGTGAAGGCCTTATTGTGCCTTAGACAAATATTTATTATTTTCTTTGACTAACCTTACAGTGATATTATCTTTTGCTTTAAGCGGATATTGAGCCGTAAGGTCTCAGTGGTTATCTAAGATTTTTATTAAAGATCTCGATTATATGTGCTTCTCTCAATTATTGTCGTGGTATTTTATAGATGTCTCATCAAGGAAGAAAATATGCTTCTACTAGTGGGAATGAGTACGAGATACCCAATGAAGGAGAAACCTCTTACATTCCCCCACCGCCACCGTACCTACCTCCACTTCCACCTTCTCCTCCTCCACCAGAACCACCGGTCCAGCAGGGACGTCAAGTCCCATCTATCTGCACATTGCAAGATTTCTGGTGGTCAAAACCTCCAATGTTTAATGGAGAAGGAGGCATCATAGTGGCCGAACAATGGTTGGAAGCAATAGAAGACAAATTTGATATGCTTGATGTTCCCGAGAACAAAAATGTGCTATTCGCCGGAGACACTCTCCAAAAAGATGCTAAGGAGTGGTGGAAGGCAAGGAAGGCCACCAGTTTTCCTAACATAAGGGTTGTTGCCTGGGATGACTTCCGTAAGGCATTCGAGATACGGTACTTCCCTAAATTTCAAAGGGATTTAAAACAGAAGGAGTTCCTAGACCTAGTGCAAGGAACCATATCAGTGGACCAATACATGACGAAGTTTGTCAGATTGAGAAAGTACTTCAGATTGGTGATGGATGAACTAGATGTAACCACACGCTTTGTGGACGGATTAAACCCCACTCTAAGACCCCATACCAGATCGGGGAATTGCAGAACTTTAGTGGACGCCATCACTTTGACTACTCTAACTGAGAAGGACCATCAAGATCTGCAAAAAGCTTAGAAGAACCAACAGACGGTAGGGCAGAGTTCCCAACAACAACCTCAACAATTTAGGGGGAACAACCATCAGCAGCATCGACGGGATAATCGGCCCCGTCCTTATCTAGCGCCCCAACAGTACAATCGTCCACAACAGCAACAGCCCTACCGCCCTCCGCAACAAGCTCCTCCACCACAGCAACAGCAACATCAACCACAACGACAAAACCAAAGGCCCCCACAACAGGCGCAGAGGCGCCCAGCTCAACAGCAGAGGCAACAGCCTCCCATAGCTCCTCAGGCAGCACCCACACAAGGTGAGCGGATACTATGCAACACCTGCGGCAGGACCCATGCAGGAGAATGTCGCATGAAGTCTGGAGCCTGCTACTACTGTGGTGAAATGGGCCACTATGAAACGAACTGTCCGAGACGTGGGCAGCAACAGTTGGTGCAAGGGAGACTTTTTAATCTGGAAGAAGACGCCCCACAGAATGACGCTGATGTCATTCGAGATACGCTATTTGTAGCTAAGCTACTCACTACAGTATTGTTTGATTCTGGTGCCTCCCATTCATTTATATCTGAAGAATGTGTCAAGACATTAGGGCTAATTGCAATGAACCTAGAGCCTAAGATGAACATCTTGACCCCACAAGAAACTCTAGTTACTACAAAATATCTCCCTAATGTACCCATAGAGATAGGGACAAAGAACTTTCTTGCGAATCTTATCATTATCTCTATGCGAGATTATGATATTATTTTGGGCATGGATTGGCTAATCTCTCATGATGCTTCTATCTTATGTAAGCAAAAGAAAGTGATTATAGGTACACAGAGTACAGATAAAGTAATTGTCAGAGGCATTGCACAAAAAGAACCAAAGATTATAGTGTCTACCATGAAGGCACATAAACTACTCCAGAAAAGGTGTAGATATTATCTTGCAAGTATTACCAAGATAACAGAACCAACCAAGACCCCTTAAGACATAGAAGTTGTGAGGGAATTTCCTGATGTATTCCCTGACGATATTAGTGGTCTATCGCCCAGAAGGAAGATAGACTTCCATATTGAAGTGGCACCCGGCACAACACTAATCTCCAAAGCTCCCTATCGTATGGCTCCAGCAGAGATGAAAGAACTGAAGGATCAGATTCAAGAACTACTGGACAAAGGTTTCATCAAGCCTAGCATCTCGCCATGGGGCGCACAAGTTCTTTTTGTTAAAAAGAAGGACGGATCATTGAGACTTTGTATTGACTACAGGATCTTGAACAAAGTCACAATCAAGAACAAGTATCCGCTACCTCGCATCGATGATTTGTTCGATCAGCTGTCCAAAGCAAAGGTGCTCTTCAAGATCGATTTGAGGAGTGGATATCACCAATTAAGGGTAGCAGAAGAGGACATTTCAAAGACGACATTCCGATCAAGATATGGGCACTATGAGTTCCTTGTAATGCTGTTTGGGTTAACAAATGCCCCAGCAGCATTCATGGACCTCATGAATCGAACTTTCCATGAACACGTGGATAAGTTCGTAATTGTCTTTGTAGACGATATCCTCATCTACTCACCAAGCATAGAGCAGCACAAAGAACATCCGAGGATAGTATTGGAGACTTTGCGAGCAAAGAAATTGTATGCAAAATTCTCCAAATGTGAATTTTGGCTAGAACAGATGATGTTTCTAGGCCATATTGTCTCCAAGGATGGGATTTTAGTGGATCCAGCAAAGGTGGAAGCATTGTCCAATTGGACTCAACCGAAGAACGTCTCCGAAATCAGAAGTTTTCTTGGTTTAGTAGGTTACTACAGACGATTCATCAAGGACTTCTCAAGAATTGCATTGCCAATGACCAAACTCACAAGGACAGGAGAGAAGTTTATTTGGTCACCCAAGTGTGAAGAAAGTTTTCAAGAGTTAAAGAAGCGGTTAACTTCAGCACCAATCTTGACGTTACTATCGGGCAACGGTGGGTACGTGCTTTATAGTGACGCTAGTGGTACCGGATTGAGATGTGTACTAATGCAACATGAGATGGTAGTGGCATATGCATCCAGACAGTTGAAGAAACATGAGGTCAATTATTCAACTCATGACCTTGAACTAGCAGCAATGGTATTTGCCCTCAAGCTTTGGTGTCATTATCTGTACGGAGAAGAGTTTGTAGTCTACACTGACCACAAGAGTTTAAAGTACGTCTTCACACAGAAGGAGGTGAATATGCGCCAAAGACGATGGATGGAGTTTTTAAAGGACTATGAGTTCGCTATCAACTACCATTCTGAAAAAGCAAACTCAGTGGCTGACGCACTTAGCCAAAAATGGGAAGGATCTGTAGCTTTCATGCGCCTTCGGCAATTTGAGATGATGGAAGAACTCTTTAAGTGGACACCAAGGATAAGGCATGACGGCTCACTAATGATGATGCAGCGTATAGTACCAGACATGATTGGAAGAATCATTGAGGCACAAGTAGAAGATGCAGAATATCAGACGATGATGATAAAGACTAGTCTGGAGACTACCAACTTTAAGGTCTCAGCAGATGGTGGCATCAGGTACCGTGAACGTCTATGGGTACCGAACAACCCTGAACTCCGAAGGGAAGTACTAGATAAATGTCACAAGTCAGAATTCGCAATTCATCCAGGGAGTACAAAGATGTATAAAGATGTCCAACGAAATTTCTGGTGGCCAGATATGAAGAAGAAAATTGCATAATATGTCTCCAAATGTATTATGTGCCAACAAGTCAAGATAGAACACTAGAAACCCCAAGGAACCTTGAAGAGTCTGGGCATCCCACAGTGAAAGTGGGAAGAGATATCAATGGACTCCATCATCAGTTTACCCAGGACTCAGAAAGGGCATGATGCCATTTGGGTAATAGTGGATCGACTCACTAAATCGGCTCACTTCCTACCCATCAAAGTAAAACAATCTCTTGAAAGTTTAATGGATCTATATGTACAGAAGATTGTTAGGCTTCATGGGATCCCATCAGCCATTGTGTCTGTTAGAGATCCCAAGTTCACATCAAGATTCTGGAAGAGCCTCCAAAATGCTTTTGGGACTAGGCTTCGCTACAGCACAACCTTCCACCCTCAGAAGGACGGCCAATCGGAAAGAACCATTCAGACGTTAGAAGACATGCTTAGGGCATGTGCACTAGATTGGCATGGTAATTGGGACAAGCGTCTACTTCTTATAGAGTTCTCCTACAATAATAGCTTCCATGCTAGCATAGAGATGTCTCCTTTTGAGGCACTGTATGGACGGCCATGCCGCTCCCCAGCATGTTGGGGTGAAATGGGCGAAAGAAAGATCTTGAGTGCTGAACTACAGAAGTAGACACATGAGTACACAGATAGAGTGGAATCAATAAAGAAGAGAATGAAGTCTGCTCAAGATCGTCAGAAAGCCTACGCGGATAAGAAACGTCGAGAACATAAGTTCAAAGCAGGAGACTAAGTCCTACTCAAGGTCTTCCCCACCAAAAGAGTGATGCGTTTTAGTAAGCATGGGAAGTTGAGTCCAAGGTATGTGGGTCCTTTTGAGATATTAGATATGGTTGGAGACTCAGCATGCAGGTTGGCCCTACTCCCAGCATATGCTAGAGTACACAAAGTTTTCCACGTCTCTCTACTCCGAATGTACAAGCATGATTACGCCAATGTGATCCAAATTGAGAAACCAAACCTCAAGGAGGATCTGACATATGAAGAACAACCCATAAAGATATTGGAATATCAGGAACATCAACAAGGAAGGAAGCATGTGTCACTAGTCAAGGTAGGTTGGAAGCATCATCAAGGAAATGAGGCCACCTAGGAAGTAGAATCAGAGATGCGAGAAAAGTTTCCACAACTATTCGGTAAGTCCTAACTCTTATCAAAATTCGAGGACGAATTTTCTTTTAAGGGCGTAATATTGTAACGGATGCCTATTCAACAATGGAAATCAATTCAAATTGATTAGAAATCAATGAATTAAATGCCAATTAAGGAAGAAAAATCAAATTCAAAATCAAATTAGATTAAAAAAAAGGAAATGGTGAAGAAGGAAACAGCCGATAGGGAGGATTTTCCTCCCCTGATGCCGCTCGAAATCGGCCGGCTACCCTGGCCGGCCGATGCTATAAAAGTGGTCACAAGGGGCGCCTTTACGACCCCTTGGATACCCTAGCAGTCGGCCGCCACCTCGTCTCTTCTTCCTGCGAACCGTCATTGATTGACGCACGCCGCACACACACGAATAAGACAGGGCGCGACTTCGATGATGAACAGCGACTCATCGGACAATTCTTCGACACCCAGCGACCTCCGTGAGGACCAAGCGCGACTTTCCATTGACCCAGAGATGACCGATGATGACCGGACAGTGCACAGGAACGTCGGCGAACTCAAAAACCAAAAATAGAGGTACCTTGGCTTTTGAAATCCCTAGACGAAGGAATAATGATTATTGGACATGCCTGATTAGTTCATTATGATCCTGAGACGATTATCTATCTTTTTTGCATTTGTTATCATCGTTCGGAAGGCCGTCGAAAATGAGAAAGAAGTTCGGCAGCCCTGTTTTGTCGAGAGGATCGGTCGATCGACTTCAGGAACGGTCGACCGATCCTCACAAAGAACTCGTCGGAGTTCTGATTTATCGGTCGACCGGCCATGACCAATCTGTCGTCGGACAGATCTAATCTTAAAATCGATCGCCTGATTCAGTGAACGGACGACCGATTATTCACACTGTGCGTATCCGATTGACCTTACGATCGGTCGACCGATCACTAGAAATGTCGACCGTTCTATAGAGCAATCGATCGACCGACTCTTAAGTCCGGTCGATCGATCCATAGGCCCCTGAGGGTCGACCGATCCAATAGGACCGATCGACCGGAAGTCCAGAATAGTCGACCGGTCCGAGACGGTCGATCGGTTCAAGTACAATGCATCGGCTCGGCCGAATGGAGGAATGGTCGACCGGTCCAGGAACGGTCGACCGATTCCGACAGTGAATCCAACTCCAAATTTAAATCAGATTCTGAGACTCTAACCGATTCACCTATATTGGTTGAGTCCTATTGAACAAAGAGTAACTCCTAGTTGAATTCTGAACCATAATGATCATACCAATCAAGATGAACATTGTAAAGATAAATATATGGGATTGCTATGTGCCGCCCCCAATGTTAAAGTAAAGATTAAAGTTAAAGTAGTGGAGGGATAGGTAGTTAGCTGAGGAGACAGCAAAGCTACTGTCTTCAATGATCACTATTCCTGATATCACAAGTCTTCTCCCACCTATATCTCGAATGAACGATGACGCCATGGTCACACTCCTTCCCCTTTTATATTATTGTATTGTGCCAGAGAGACAGGTAGCTAGCTGAGGACATAGTGAACCTACTAGTTTCTTAAATGACCACTGTTCCTGTATTGTAGGAATTCTTTCCCCTACCTTTAGAATTGGGTGAGATCCTAACATCCACCCCTTTTTCCTTTAAGGGCTTACTGGCTTCAGAGCAAAGAGGCACCCCTGGCATCCCAACCTAATAAGTCGAGCTCGCATAGGATAACTAACTTTAAGGATATTATAGTAATGTAAAAGACGTAGTGCAACTCACAGTAAAGCAATGTAAAGTAAAGTAAGTGATGCAAAGCAGAGCACTGTAATGTAAAGAAATATAAAGTAGGGCATAGCAAAGCAATAGAGTACAGTAAAGCTTGGATCATTTTATAGTAAAGAATAATGCATTGACATTGTTATAGTTAAAGGCTGATTCATTGATCTCATATTTATCATTGATCTTTATTTCTCCGTCTATCTGCTATTGTACTGGGCTTTTTGCTCACGGGTATTCGATTCTCTTGCAATGAAATTTTGCAGATGAGAATGCCAACTAAAGAGGATGGAGGGCACAGAGTTTGGAGAATGCTGCACATGACTGCTATGATACTTAGAATTTTCCTTCGTCTATAAATCTCAAGTTGTAATTTGGTCTAGAGATGCTAAGTTATTCCGCTCATCGAACTTCTCTTTTGCTTGTTAAACTGATGCATTTCTGCTTTCGTCGAAAACTATGTTACTCACTTTCTGCTTGATGTTGATGTTTGAACTTCTGCATGTTGGACTATTTATGTTATTAAATGTTCCTTAACTTTTCACTGTTTAATCTTTCGCATTAAAGTCTTTGATTATATTTTTATTATTTTTGTCACGTAAGTCATATTGTTGAATGATCATGGTAAATAGTGTAGTAGATAGTGTAGCGCCCCTGAGATCAACCTGACTGCCTACGTGATAGGAGGGGCGATTTTGGGGGTGTTACAGTGAATGATTCCAAGATCACTATGTCAACAATTTGAAATTACTAGTGATGAGAAAGATCCACATGAACAAGAGCCAAAAGCCAATGCTAATGAATGAGAACTCTGTAGCATGAGCGAAATAGAACAATTCATTTCATAAAATGCAATGAAAACAGATACATCATATATGCAAAGAAATTATTTTAATGATCAACTCATGTTAATAATTTATTTTCTGATTAATTGAACTTGACTATTAACATTCGTCAAACATTTGGGACTCAAGTTGCTGCAACCAACTTTCGTTAAAGAAGAGCACATTTTGTTCCTTGTTTCCAAACCATGGTACGAAAATAAAGTCGTCAGCCGAAAGTGCTAAAGCTATTCCAACTTTGGCGGT
Source organism: Pontederia crassipes (assembly GCA_030549335.1). NCBI lineage: Eukaryota > Viridiplantae > Streptophyta > Magnoliopsida > Commelinales > Pontederiaceae > Pontederia > Pontederia crassipes. The sequence goes on from CM060198.1 coordinate 8,520,514, forward strand.
CATAAAGTTTCAAAGAGAACGACCACTAAATAGAATAAGATTATTCAAATTACATTGGAATCTACACGCCTTGTATGATTGCAATTCTTGGACATACTTGAATCCACGGGCTCTGAGAATGTTCCCAATTGAGAAATCAATTTACAATATTTATGATTCATTTTAGACGTTCATAAACTACATCATTAGAGAAAACTTCGTACGAAGCTTGCAAAGAAAAAAAAAATCAGAATATGGAGTATCTGGTTTTATGCACGGCGTCTAGAACTATTTTATCTCTCATTAATTCCAGAATTGATTTTTAAGTTATTTTATTAATTAAAGTCTTATTGGTCACGATAAAAAAACTCTTTTTATTTATTTCAGTAATATAAAGATTACTATTTCGCTGGATTTTTTTCATTGATTACACACCATAAAAAAAATCTTTAAGATACTACTCTATTTTAACTTCTTTCAAAAACAATTATTACATAAATCCTTTTAGTTTCACAATAAAAGAAGTCACATATTAATCTTTTTTTTTTCTAACTCATGATTTTTATAATAAAATAAATTATATTGCATCTTTTTTCTTTATAAAGATCTTTCCAAAATTTAATTTTTATATTATAAAATGGATAATTCGATTATACGTTAACCTGAATTCATAGTCTGACTGCTCTATTCAAATTTTAGGAAGTCATTATTTGGTCATCCTCCAACTAATCAGATTAAACAATTACATACAACTTGTCAAATATGATGGCTCAAATGTACATTATTTTATAATATACACGATTAAGTCTGTACCTTTCTCCTTTCGGAGTAGGCATAGAAGAAAAATAATGTTCCACATATATTATATTCATATTGAATATTATTTTAAGTTCAAAAATATGCAAAAAAATTTATTTTCTCTTAATTTATCAATGTTGCCAAGTAATAAAGCTCTTTACAACTTAGCATCAACATCATATATAATGTCCAAAATAATAAAATATATCACTACCCAAAAAATAATTTAATTATTATATATAAATAATAAGACGAGAACAACTTTATCTCCGAAGTAGCCGTTGAACTGCCCTCTTTATATTTAAATTTGCGGACTCCCATAAAGCAAAACATCGCAGGACGCGCTCCTCACCTCTCTCTCTCTCTCTCTCTCTCTACACACACACGTTCGCCGACGATCAATTATGGCCTCGCCGGAGCACGCATTGTCTACTCCATTGCTCCCGAAATCGACTCCGACCAGCGACTCACGAAGTAGCCCTCTGACGGCGAAACGTCCGCAACAAGTCCGGTGCCTGTCAACTGCTACGCCGCCTTCAACAGCTGCCTCGTGCAGCAGCAACAGTCTAGTTAAGCCACTGGCCGTCCTTTCCGACCACGCCGGCTCCGTCTCTTGTCTGGCCCTCTGTGGCGAGTTCGTTCTCAGTGCCTCACACGGCAGGGACATCATCGTCTGGCAGCAGCCTGACCTCCGGCGTTTCGCCAAGTTCGGGCGTGGCGAGGGCTCCGTCAAGGCCCTCGTCGCCGCAGGTAACCGCGTCTTCTCCGCCCATCAGGACGGCCGGATCAGGGTCTGGAAGTTATCCCGCAGCTCGGAGAACGTGTTCCGGCTCGTCGCCACCCTGCCCACCGCCAAGGACTACTTCAGCAACTTCTTGTATAAGGAGAACTACGTGCAGACCCGGCGCCATCACAAACGCCTGTGGATCGAGCACGCCGACAGCATATCCTGCCTCGCGGTCTGCGGCGGCGTCGTCTACTCCGGCTCCTGGGACAGGACGCTCAAGGTCTGGAGGATGTCCGACCTTAAGTGCCTGGAGTCAGTGCGGGCGCACGACGATGCCATCAACAGTTTGGTGGCACACAGGAACCTGCTCTATTCCGCATCGGCGGACGGCAAGATCAAGGTGTGGGGCAGAGGAGGAGGGGTGGCGAAGAACTTGTCGTACTGCGTCCTGAAGGGCGTCATGGACTCGGGGCGCCAGGACGTGTCCTTAAATGCGCTGGTCGTCTGCGAGGACGGCAGGTTCGTGTACGGAGGAGGATCTGATGGCAGAATAATGGGTTGGGAAGGAGGCGGCGGCCATGGAGAGTGGAAGGCGGTGTGCAATGTGAGGACGCACGAGAGGAGCGTGCTGTGCCTGTGCGCGGCGGGGGAGTTTGTCTGCAGTGGCTCGGCGGACAAGAGCATCCGAGTGTGGAGGAGAGGTGGTGATGGTGAACTGTGTAGCGTTGGGGTGGTGAGAGGACACGAGGGCCCTGTCAAGTGTCTGCAAGCATCATGGGACAGTCTGGGGAATGGTTTCATGCTGTACAGTGGGGGGCTTGACAAGAGCTTGAGGGTCTGGTGGGTGCCCAAAGATTTCAAGTGTCAAGATGTAGATAGAGACTTTGGAAGAGTTTAATATTCTCTGTTTGTCCTGTTTTCCATTTGTTTGGCCTTCTATTGGTTCCTCAGAGGAGTTTATTATGTTGCTCTTCTTTGGAATTAGGAGTCTTAGAATTTACTGTATTAGATAGTGGAATTCTTTATCCATTAGTTGAGAGGAGAATGAAGATTTTGAAGAGCAACTTACATATGAGGCGCCTTAGGGGGGATGCAGGGGATGCATCAAGTGTTCTTTGATGGTGCACCAAGTTTGTGGTGTTTGATTTATTATGGATTTACATGTCGACAGGGGTTATTGTGGGATGATTTTGAAGAATTTGCATTGAACAGTTTGATGATTTGCAGTTAGAATTCTCATGTCGTGTGTTTTTGGTTGTGCATTTCTATCTGCAGGGAGCAATAGGGACAGCTGTTCTTAAATTTATCAAACGAACTAAAATTCTACAAAAAGAAAAGGCCGAAAGCATTCTGCTTTTACAGTAACAAAGTTGTGTACTAATGATACTGAACAGAAATGTAGGATTGTCTTCCCGTTGCTTACTTGCAGCAAGTATTCAGTAGGAAAATAAGATCAATTGGAAAATTTTGATATCCATCAGAATGATATGATCAATTGGAAAATTTTGATTTCCATCAGAAAAGTTAATAAAATAATTTATTTAAGTAATGTCAAATTAAAAGATTAAAAGAAGAATTCGAGAGGGATTAAAAATATGATCAAAGAAGAAATAAATCCTTTTTGAAGTAGGAATTGCAATAAAATTAAGATTTGAAATTTGAATTGGAATTTGGATACAGTTTAATGAATAAAGAATTCGCAATAAATATGAATTTAATAATTTTGCATTTTAAAAAAATTCAATCGATAAAGGCTTGAAGTGATCTCATATTTCTATTATAGTTTTGAAGTTCTTGTGCACTTTCGATCTCAACAGAGCCTCCTCAATGAGCATTTTTTGAAACTTTTCAACCGATAGTTATAATATAACGCATGCAGTTTTCAAATAGGAAAGGATTCAAAAATTCAAACATAAATTATAATTAAGGAAGAAAATCAAAACGAAATCAAAATTTAATTGCCATTAATGAAAGAATTTGAAAAGGAAATGACTCCAAAAAAAAGGGGCCGCTTGAAGAGAAACGACAATGAAAAGCCGGCCGAGACTATAAAGAGGACACGAAGGGGCGCCCTCACGTCCCCTTCGACACCCTAGCCGGCCGCCGCTCCATCTGCTCTCCTCGCCTCCCTCTCCTTCGTCCCTCTGACGGTAGGCGCACGACCAGCAAGACAGAGCACGATGACGGCAAACCGTTGATGACTCGACGTGCCTTCGACCCTCAGCGACCTCCTCCGACGTTCGTGAGGACCGAGCGCAACCCCTCGTCGCCCAAGGACGACCGGCGAATGACCACAGATCATCGGCGAATTCCAACGACCGAAAGCAAGGTGCCTTAGCATTTTTAAATCCCTAGACGAAGAAGTATGGATCGTTGATATCGTTGATGCGTAAAGTTAGTCCATTATGATGTTGGAATCGATAGCTACATTTTTCGTATTTTGATCGTCGTCATTTGATGGCTGGAAGGCCGCCGAAATCGAAAGAGATGATCGGCGGCCCTATTTCATCGTGAGTATCGGTCGACCAATTCAGGGACCGGTCGACCGATAAGAAGTACAACTCACACTCCACGTTATAGGTCGGTCAACCAATCCACAATAGTAGTCGATCGATCCCACTGTCAACTTGAAGGGACAGGGCTCGCGGACGATCGATCGATCTTTCGAACGGTCGACCGATTCAAGATGATCGGTCGACCATCCACATGGGCACAGTCGACCGGTCCGACAGATATCCGACAACAGACACGGTCAACCGATCCCAGAGGAACGGTCGATCAGCATTAAGGAGCAATCGACCGGTCCACCAGGAGCGGTCGTCCGGTCCAAGTCGACCCATTCGGCTCAACCGAACTGAGAGGAACGGTCGACCGGTCCAAAGGTTGGTCGACCGGTCCAGTTAATCCATCCAATTCAGACCGTCCGGTTCGATCCAAACTACCGAGTCGACCTGACCAGTTCAACCAACTCAAATCCATAGAGAGATAATGACATAGTCCGAGCCGAACTCTGAACCGATATGAGTCAGGCTCTTGAACCCTAACAGGAGACTCGAACCAATTTAGCTATAACTGGCCGAGTCCTATTGCAAAGACATTACTATCCATTTGAGTTTCGATTCATAGACATCATAATAAACAAATAAGTAAAGTAAAGATAAAACCATGGGATTGCTATGTGCCGCCCTATTGTATGGGACAAAGGTCATATTATGGTATAGAGAGGGGCAGATAGTTAGCTGATGAGACAACGAAGTTACTGGTCTTCAATGACCACTGTTCCTGAGACTACAGGTCCTCTCCCACCTGTATCTCGAAGAAGGGTGATGCAATGGTCTCACTCATTTCCCCAAAGATTATATAATATTGAGCTAGAGGGATAGGTAGCTAACTGAGGAGACAGTGAACCTACAGTTTCTTAAATGACCACTGTTCTTGGGATATAGGTTCTCGCCCACCTGCATTCTGAACTGGGTGATGCATTGTCACACCCCACTCCCTTTATGGGTTTACTGGCTTTACAGATTCAGAGAGGTGCTTCTGACATCTCAATCTAATAAAGTCGAGCTCCCATAGGACAACTAACTTTAAGAATATCATAGTAATGTAAAAGACGTAGTGCAACTCACAATAAAGCAATTGCAAAGTAAAATATTGTATAGTATGGCATAGAATATGGTACAGTAATGCATGGAATATGGTATGATAAAGATAATGCAGAGTATTGTAAATATAGAGTACAGTCATAGTAAAGAATAGAGTACAGATACTGATATCGTTAAAGCTTGATATATGGCCCATCAAAGTCAATGTATAGGAGTATTGTTCACTACTGATCTATTTGTTATACGATTATCATTGATATTTATTTCATTGTCTATATTGCTATCATATTGGGCCTTTTTGCTCAGGGTATTCAATTCCTCTGCATTGAGATTTTACAGGTGAGAATTCTGCTCAATGAGGTGTGAATGTGCTCAGAGCTTGAAGAATGCTACACATGACGATTTATATCATCAAATCTCTCTAATTGCATTTAGTGGATGATTATCTCGTCACTTACAAACATCATATTATGCCGCCTATCGAATTTTCTTCGCCTGTTGAACTTCTTGAGATCATGGTCTTTTATCATCTTGTTACATCCTGCATGGATGAACTATGCCCTTTGATATTCTGACATTTGAACTTTCACATTAAAGTCTTGGATTATATTTCATTATAATATTGATGCCACATATACATTTTATTGAATGGTCATGGTCAATAGTGTAGTAGGCAGTGTAGCGCTCCCGGGGTCAACCTGATTGCCTACGTGGCAGGAGGGGTGATTTTGGGGGCTTTACATATAATGTAATGTTCGAAATATTTTTTCTTTGCCTGTTCAAAAGATTATCTCGCGACGTTAGTTATTTTCAGCAGAAAATTCAAGTTACAGTAATATATACAATACGCGAAAGTTACTTATACAATATCCAATAATTTATATGTTAAGACTCACTATATAATATGTGACCCTATATCCATGTGCATGCCACCGGAGTCACTAATCATCTCATCATCACCATCATTTCACCCTATACGGATTCAAGTGTAGGGGCAAAGCCCAATGAGAATACAGTCAATACATAAAGTTGGTCAGCCATAACAATAATAATACGAACCATGTATCAATATCCATAATAACTATCAATTTTATAAATAATTCATAATCTATAAACAATTATATGATTAACTATAAGTAATTTATATTATAACAATTATCAAATAACAATAAATAATTGATCCATCATGCAATTATCTATATCATCATCTTAATTATATTATTATGTGCAAAAATTATCAATATAATAATTATCATAATTAACCTTAATCAACAATTCAACAATAACATTTTTTGTATTTAAACTCGGGCCGGATGGGGTGAAATCCGAGTTGAATTTTCCTTTTCGAAATTTGACGCAATTTTATTCTGGAACTTGGGTCCCGAGTTCATCCATTAAATCAGATCCAGGTCGAGACCAAAGAAACTCGGACCATGTTAATATAATACAATTCCATCTACTTTGTAGTCATAAAAAACTGGGCTGAGTTGCCTACAAATCCAAGATGAATCTATTTTAAATCCATCCTTTTGATTCTAGTTGTCAGAACCTAGGCCGGATCACTCCAGAACCTGCCCAATCTTTGTCCATTGCCATCGGGCGCACAGGTTCTCAAAACCTAGGCCGAGTGGCCCTAATATCTGGCCCAAGTTCTCCAAACTTTGTTCGGACTTGAACAAACCTGGCGGAGTTCCTCAAGACCTGAGCCAGGTACTGGATTTCAGTGTGACTTGTGATACTATTTTCAATGCTATTATTAATGCAATTCTATTTCCAATTAAGTCGTACTATAAATCATGTATAGGACAAGAGTCCCCAGGGTTTATACTGATGAAAATCATCGATATACGTGCCTTAAGTTGATTGAAAAATCAACTATGTCCACTTGGCCCATGATTTTCTCCTCGATGTTGTCTCAAGACCTGCGCCGATCACTAGGATGTTTTTTTTATGTTGGGGCTTCGAAATGGTATATTGATCGGGCTTTAAAATGCTTCGGTTTAAGAGAAAAGGAAAGAGGAAGAGAGAATTCTCGTACAAAAATTTCATGGAGACAAATAATGATTTTTAACCACCCTTTAAATTTTATTTGTAATTTTTTGCTATGATTTTTTACTCTCGACCTTGGATTAATTCTCCAACAATCCATCCATTATTAAATACCTTATGTTAAATATTTGAAGTTAATTAAATCTAAATTTCATTAATTATTTTATAATCATACTTATAAAAAATTTATATGTACTCAGTTTTTTTTATCTTTATCATAACTTCTCTCAATCAAACTTTACTTTTATTTTATCATTGTATTTCTTTCTTTATTTAATTTTCAAAATTATTTAATTTTATAATATTTTATCACTTAAGTTTTTTAATTAAATTAATAATAAATATTATTTTTTTAACTATAAGACTCTCAATCTTATCCTATTTGAACGTCCTATGTTAATTAGACTTTTATTTGAATTTCAAATTAAATTGAAATTCTTAATCACAATCTAAGTATAATTTTTACTCCAATTAAAATTTAACTTTATTTCTTTTCTTTTTTTCTTCCTAATCATGCTTTTAATTCTACTCTAATTCTAATTCCTTCTTAAAGGAGGATTAACCTTTTTTTCTCTATACTTCTTTTCTAATTATATTTTTATTCCTTTCTAAATTCTCCCTTTAATCACCTTCAATCCATCAAATATTCTAATTAAATTATACAATTATTATATTACCCCTGATAAAATCCTGTTACATAAAATATTTACAAATTAGTAATTTCCGAACAAAGTAATGTTTTTTTTACTTTGACTTCATTTTTTTAATACGTCTTTGAAGAAAACTGTGACATGAAGTATTACAAGTGAACAGTTGGAAACCAAGAAACGAAAAATGAATTGGACGTTAATTTGATCAGAAAAGCGGTGAGCGTCAAGAGAATCATTTCAGTTTTTAAAAATGTGAATTTTATGTTACCTTGAAATTTTGAGTGTACAAAATTTACATTGTCATTTTATTGGAAAGGAAACTTAAATAAGTAATGTATTTCCTTTCCGGAAAAAATACTGAATTATATTATAAAAATTTAATAGCCTCATCTCATATCCATACTTTTCATGTTCTGCATCTTGATTATGTTCGTTTGCTACCTAATCAAATTAAGTGAAAGATAAGTTTTTCTTTTAATTTGATAAGATACCTTGTCTTGAAAATTGTTTTTTTTTGTCAGCTCTTGGTAAGTGGAATTGACGACCTAATTCGCGCGACGTTAAAAAACGTACCTTCCACAAATTAAAGGTTGACTCACCGTCGAGCCCAACTAATTCGATTGATCGCATCATATCGCATACTTGGTATTAGGAGATGAGATTCTCAATAAAAATATTATTGAATTCAATTATGTGGAAGTTACAAAACACAGTATCATCATTATTTTCTTTCTCTATTCTTTAACAAAAATTGTAATGCCCTCAAGTCCCACTTTGTCGCATGGTTAAATTCAATTTATAAGACACCAATAATTATACAATACTTTCATTAAAGAATTAATTTTGATTGAGCATTTGATCAGGACTATAAGAATGCAAAATAGTTGAAAGTAAATATTATTACAAGTGAAAGTCCAATATACTTTTTTTGAAATAAAATTGAATCTTGGTCAAAGAAGAATAGAATCGAAGTCACTATTATATTAATTAAAACTCATTAAAGTTTAAGAAAACGGAACCATGTCTACAATGCTAATGCTCATATAACGAATAAATGGAAATATGGCTATAATATTTAGTTAATTTTGAAATTAAATGGAAAATTTTAGTTCAAGTGGTCCATCTGTAGAACATGATTCAGTTCAAGCATTAATTAAATCATATTTCGCATCTTCATAATTAATGATTACGCTCGTCAGACAACAGAAGATATATTTTTTTTATCATGTATCTCTAACAATTTTTTGCTTTACAATATCGAATTCAATACTATGCAAATCGCAAGATCCAATAACATCGTTATTTTCTTTTTCTATTCTTTAACGAAAAATTCTTAATTTAATTAAAATTTTGAGATTTCAATCCAGAATATATTAAATAAAATGAGCTATTAACAATGCCCAAAGCTCATCTTTATATTTATAGTCTTCTGAGTACAAAAAAGTAAATAAATAAATAAAAGGAAATCCGATTCAGTCAGATGTAAGGCTTAAAGTGTTTCTTTTTTAAATATAGTTTTCTTTTTTACTTAAAAAAAAGATAAGAAATGGATTAAGGAGTTGGAGAGTTTTGAGTCCTCGTACATAATTGAGGGGGATCTTCTTTTCAAAAATGATCGCCTTACTGCGCATAATTTGCATTACGACTAATGTAGTTACAAATTGCGCATCATCATCATCATGTCTATCATAGTCATCTATCAATAATTATTATTAGTATTGTTGACTCCAAGTCCACGCCAAGACTAAAAATCAGGTCCTCTATGCATTTTTTCCTTATAGTTCCAAAAAATCAACGTCACCTCTCCATTTTTAAGTACTATCATATAAATTGTGCATCAAAGATTTATCTTATATGAGTTGTAAATTGTCGTACGAAACATTTAAGTAAAGAAATATAATAATTTCTTAATATAATATTATCATATATTTATACAGCATACTAAAGTCTGATCACATAAACTGAAAAATGAAATATTTAACCCACAATTGTTATCCATTTTCGGATATCACCAAGTCGGTGCTTCCATTAATTAAATTCGATGTTATGCGTTAAAGTCAAATTTCCAATGTTCAACTTGCAATTCGTGATGACAGGGTTCATTCCACTTGACTGGTATAATCAATTATTGCATGCATGATCCTTTAAATTAAAAAAAAAAACTAAAAAAACTAAAAAAAATGGAATGTATTATCCACAAGCATTTGTATCAAGTACTGGCCGACGATTTTGACCGCAACTACAACTATATAACATCGATTTCCAAGTCAAAGAAGCGTTTATATATTATCAAGATGAGAGTGGATTCTTCTTCCTCGCTGTGAGGATCTAAAAAATGGGAGAAGCGTTTCACATTAGTTCTATGGTGAACTGGGCACTGAGCAAGCTGTCTTCCTTGATCTCGCAAACTTCTTTTTCTTCTTCGTCCTCAAAGAAGCATGCTGAGCAGGAGCTACGCAAGTTGGAAAGGACCATGAAGAGGATCCAAGCCACGCTCGAGGATGCAGAAGAGAGGGATATAATTGACAAGTCTGCACAGCTTCGTCTCAGCGAGCTCAGAGAGGTAGCCTACGATGTCGAGGATGTCATCGATGACTACGAATATGAAGTGCTGCGAGTCAAAGTGCAAGTTCGAAGAAGGGCAATGGCGGCCTTTGAGGATGATACGCGCGACCAGGTATTTGACTGGAACTCATATTGCCCTGAAGTTTCTTTTTCAGAGGAATTAATAGATAGGGTCAGAGAGATTAGAGAGAGATTTGAAGAGATTACCGATGATTGGAAACGTCTTAGCCTCGTAGAGAAAGATGGGAAGAGGCCACGCATCCAAAAATGGATGCCCACAGAAACCACTTCATTCTTGGATGAGGCAAGAACTTTTGGAAGGAGAAAAGAGAAGGATGAGATAATTGAATGGCTTCTACAGGAAAGAAATGAACCCCATGGAGTCTCTGTCCGTGCAATAATTGGTATGGGTGGAATGGGCAAAACTACTCTTGCACAATTAGTTTATCATGATGAAAGTGTTTCCAAACATTTTGATTTGCGTGCATGGATATGTGTATCTGAAGATTTTGATGTCCGGAGTCTATTAAGAAGAATTATTAACTCTTTTACTATGACTAGAGATGATAAATTAACTGCACACGAGTCTGATAAACATAGTAATATGAGTTTAGATGCGCTTTGTCTGTGTCTGAAGAACGAACTAGAAGGAAAAAGGTTCTTTATTATATTAGATGATGTTTGGAATCAGAGGTTGGATTTGTGGGAATCCCTCAAGAGACCCTTAAATGGTGTTAGATTTGGGAAAATTTTATTGACCACACGAAATGAGTCTGTGGCAAAAATTATGCAAACGACCGCTCCTATTATGTTAAAAGCTTTGCCATTTGACGATTGTTTGTCTTTATTTTTGACGATTGCCTTCCAAAGTCGAGACCATAATTTGCTTTGTAATTTATTAGACATTGGTAGAAGGATTGTAGAAAAGTGTAAGGGATCACCTTTGGCGGTCAAGGTTCTTGCGGGCATTCTTACCTATGAAGACGAGGAAGAGAAATGGAATGAGATATTAGAAAGTGAATTATGGGAGGTTGAAAGTGAGAATAATAATGTGTTGCCTATTTTAAAATTAAGTTACAACAACATGCCGGTGGGTCTGAGACCATGTTTCATGTATCTATCATTATTTGCAAAGGACTCAAAATTTCTAAAAGAAACTGTGGTTCAGCAATGGATGTCGCAAGGATTCTTGCAGGCCAAAGGAAAACGAACAGAGGAAGATGTTGGCAATTCCTATTTTGAAGAGTTTGTACAAAGGTCAATTTTACAGCAGTACAATACGTTGATAGTATTTCTCATGCATGACCTCATCCATGATCTTGCCCAACTTGTCGCTAAAGATGAGTACTTATTGATAACCAGTGACAAATTGTGCCATATCCCAAAAAAGATTCCGAGAACAATTCGACATGTTTCCATTTATGTAAAGGATGGCTTTGATATAATACTTTTGAGGCCTTTATTTGAATCAAAAAGCTTGAGGACACTTTTGATACAACAAACTTCTTCTACTGAGAATGGCTATCAACAATTGTGCACTTTTATTGAAGGATCATATCACAATTTGACGTGTCTTAGAACACTCGTTTGGAAAGACGTCTCGACCAGCGGGGCCACAGGTTATGAAAATGAAACGATGCCGGATGCGCTTCGCCACCTTAAGCATTTGAGATATTTGAATATTGGTCGTTTTCTTTCTAATGCAGAACCTTTGTATAGCCTTTATCATCTTCAAACATTTATCACATGGAATGGTGTAATGGAGCTGTGCAGTGGTATCGGAGATTTGATTAACTTGAGACATCTCCGAATTCATTGTTGTAATTATATGCATCACGAAATCGGATGGTTGACCAATCTTCGAAGGTTGCACTGTTTCAAAGTTGGAGCTGAGAGTTGGCAGTTGAAACTCAGGGACTTGAAGGGCTTGGCCAACCTCAGAGGTCGTCTTGAAATCTCGGGACTTGAAAATGTCAAAGGCTCTGAGATCACTATTCCAGGGGCTTTTGTGAACACCTTGCAAGGAATTGATGAATTGTATCTTGTTTGGCATGGAAGTAGCGGAAACGAGATGAACGAAAAAGAAAATTTGAGGAAACATGTGATAGACTTGTTGCGACCGCATTGTAACCTCTTGCAGCTGTCTATAAGTGGATGCCCCATTCTCCCAACATGGTTGGGCGATGCTTCGTTTTTCAAACTTCATTATTTAGATATACGGGATTCCAACTGCACATCTTTGCCGACATTGAGTCAGTTGCTTGCTCTCAAACGTCTACATCTATCTGATATGAGAAGAGTGAAGATTGTTGGGCGTGAATTGCTAGAAAGTTGTTCGAATCCTCCTCCTGTTTCTGGCGCTGCTACTGCAGGTGTTAGGACCGGTTGTGGCTTCCCCTCGCTAGACGAGTTGGGGTTTTTTGATATGGTCGCATGGGAAGAGTGGAAAGGGGTGGAGGACGTGGACTTTCCACGTCTTCGTTGGCTTCGAATTGGGAATTGTCCAAAGCTGAGGGCATTACCGACTCTCCATTCAGTTACCATATTAACATTCTCACGGGGATGGAATCCCGAATTGCTATCCGGCTGTTGCCTCCCGATGCTTCATACTCTGGTCCTTGTGTATTTAGGTGTACCATACTTGATCTTTCCGGATTACCAAATCCTACGTTCAATTAAGAAGTTAGTAATTCATGAACCTCAAGAGGGAGAGTCGGTTCTGACATCCATAGAGGGAATTGGAAACCTCACTTCTCTTGAACATTTGAAGATCTCAAAGTGCAAGAACGCGAGGATCTCGCCAAACGAACAGCTGCCCCCCGGTCTACGTGACGTGGAAATATCAGGCTCTCCAGAAGTTGAGAGGTGGTACAAGAATCAACTTCTGAGCGGCGGCGGTGGTGGTGGTTCGGCTTGATGCAGAGGAGACGAGTCACGAGTGAAAGGAGGAAGACGTGCTCAACTCTTCCTTTTTTTAGCTTCCGATTATTATTTTTGTTTTTAAAGCAGGAGTTTGCTTGTTCTAAATTTTGGCAAACGCGGCCAAAATTGCAAATGGCAGCAAGTGGTCGATCTGTGGAACAATTAGTTTAAGAGTTAATTCAATCATATTTCGCATCTCGGTAGTGATTGTGCATGTAAGACAAGAGAAGGCGTTTTTTTTTTAAAAAAGATTTTATCATGCACCTTATTATAACAATTGTTACTATTGATTTCAACACTATCATCGTTATTTTTTTCTATTCTTTGAACATTTGGAATGTAAAGAAAATATCGTACGGTGGATACTTGAAATTTACTCCTTACAACGCATGCCCCAAAACTAGTATTTATATTTATATTCTTCTGCGTACAAGAAAAAAAATAAAATGAACCAAATACTGTAACGATGAAAATGATTTATTTATATCTAAAATATAGTTTTATAGTTCTTGGGCACTTTCGATCTCGTCACCGACAAATATCCCCAATAATAATTGGGTTGCGACTGAACCGTTTCAATCGGGGTTCCATTATAAGCAAGAATCAAATTTTATTAAAATAATATTATTATAATAGTTTTGAATATCTATATGTTTATCTAAATATATATATATCACAATAGATATATCATACTACTAATAATAATAATAAATCAGGGTAAAGTCAAACTATTATTTATTATATTCTATTTATTAGGCTATCCAAAATTATCACGATTGGTACATTATTATTATATTTTTTTATTATTTATATAATATTTGTGACATTATATTAATTTATTTAAATTTAATTCACTTTTAAATCTTCTCTTCTTTTATTTATTTTCATTTATTCTTCCTAGTGTTTATTATCCCATATTTATGTTCTCTTTCTATTATAATTTTTCCCATGGTTGCTCCCTTCCTTTTTTTTCAAAGTTATTCCTTTTCTAATTACTTATTATATTTAAGAAGCTTAATGCTTACTCAAATATTGTTATTATATTATAATCCTCTTGATAAACATATTAATACATTTTATCCCAAATTACTATTAATTTGTTTATTATATTAGTTTATTTAATTTTTTTCTTAATTTTTTTCATTTCTTCTTTATTGAATTCTTCTCCCACAATCATCTCAATTGACCTTTTCTTAAATTACCACTTTCTCCTATTAATTATCTTCCTATATTTATTTTCCCATTTTTTTAGCTCTGATTACGTCTTTCCTTAATTTATACCTTTTTGAATTTTCATTCCATTTCTTTTAACTTCTTTTCATTTTAATTTTGATATTGAACTATGTTCTTAACTAGTTCACCCTTTTTTTTAATGTCTTAAGTTATTTTGAAGTCAAATTGGATCGAACTTGAACGAGCGTCAATTAGTCAAACTGATTGAATCGGCTTATCGAGTCCGGTTATAATAAACTATCGATTTTTTGTGCGTTTCAACCTTCATGGAAAATTGAAAAATAACCTTGGCATAGGAAATGAAAACTAACGACCAGATGTGATGGTTGAAAATATGGGCTGTAATTTACAGCTTTTATCTTCATTAATGCCTATTTACATTCATTAGTCCCTACTCTGCATGTGCATATTTTCATGTGGAGCTATCATCATCAGAATCACCATGAGGAGGATCCATGCCACGCTCGAGGATGCAGAAGACAGGGATTTAACTGACAAGTCTGATCAGCTTCGTCTCAGGGAGCTCAGAGAGGTGGCCTACGATATCGAGGATATCGTTGATGACTATGAGTACGAGGTGCTGCGAGCCAATGTTGGAGAAGAATGGCGATGGCTGCCCTTGGGGATGATAAGCGTGATCAGGTACTTGACTGGAACTCTTTTTGTCCACAAGTTTCTATTTCAGATGACTTAATAAAAAGGATAAGGGAGATGCGAGGGAGATTTGAAGAAATCACAGATGACTAGAAGCGTATTAGCTTCCTAGAGAAAGAAAGAAAGAGGCCACGCGTGCCAAAGTGGAATGGATCCAGAGAGACAACTTCATTCTTGGATCGGGATGCTACTTTTGGAACGGAAGATAAGAAGGATAAGATAATTGAATGGCTACTTCAAGAAAGAAATGAATCCCATGGAGTCTCTGTCTTTGCAATAATTGGTATGGATGGAATAGGCAAAACTACTCTTGCACAAACAGTTTATCGTGATCCAAGGGTTTCCAGACATTTTGATTTGATGTCGTGTATCAGAAAATTTTGATGTCGGTGGTCTACTAAGAAAAATTATCAACTCTCTTATTACAAGTAGAGACGATAAATTAACTTCACATGAGCCCAACAACATTAGTAATATGAGCTTAGATGTGCTTCGTCGGCGTCTTAAGAACAAACTACAAGGAAAGAAGTTCTTTATTGTATTAGATGATATTTGGAATCAGAAGTTGGATTTGTGGGAATTGCTCAAGAGGCCCTGAAATGACGTTGGATTTGGTAAAATTATATTGACCACACAAAATGTGGCTATGGCAAAAATCATGCAAACAACTCACCCTGTTATTTTAAAGGATTTGCCATTTGAACATTGTTTGTCTTTATTTGTGAAGATTGCCTTCCAAGGTCTGGATCATAATTTGCATCGCAATTTGTTAGATATTGGTAGAAGGATTTTACAAAAGTGTAAGGGATTGCCTTTGGCCGTCAAGGTTCTTGCGGGCATTCTCAGCTTTGAAGATGAGGTAGAGAGATGGAAAGATATATTAGAAAGTGATTTATGGGAGGTTGAATGTGAAAGTAATAATGTGTTGCCAATTTTAAAATTAAGTTATGAGACAATGCCGGTGGAGCTGAGACCATGTTTTCTGTATCTATCATTGTTTGCCAAGGATTCGAGACTTGAGAAAGACAATGTGGTTGAACAACGAATGTCGCAGGGGTTCTTGCAGGCCAAAGGAAAACAAACAGAAGAGGATGTTGGCAATTCCTATTTTGAAGAGTTGGTACAAAGGTCCATTTTACAACATTATTGTGACTACATCGTGCATGATCTCATCCACGATCTTGCACAATCCATCGCCAAAGATGAGTATTTATTGATAACCAGCAACAAATTATGTCATATCCCCAAAATGATTCCTAGAACTATTCCACACCTTTCTATTTATCTAAAGGATGGTTTTGACTTAATACATTTGATGCCTTTATTTGAATCCAAATGCTTAAGAACACTTTTGTTGCACAATGACGGCCAGTTTCAGATTGTTGGAGACTTCGCCACTTTGATTGCTAGATCATATCAAAATTTGGCATGTCTTAGAATACTCGTTTTGGATGACGGTGTTCACTTCGATGGGCAATATAGAATGCTGCTTCTGCTCCAATTTTGCGTCATTTCCTTTCCAATCTGCATCTTCTTTCTTGTTTCTTTTCCTCTTCTTAAATCATGCTTATTCGAATGGGTTCAAGGTCGTGCTTGTCCCCAATTACGTTCTTCGTCTATGTTCATCTATTCTTCTCAAGTTGCTGAGTTGTCCATGCAGAGTTTCTTCGATGAATTGTTCTTGTTCTGTTGTCAACTACTGTCGCGCGATGAACAATCAAATATCAGAGTTGCAGATCCCAACGGATTGAGCTCAAATTGTCAGCCACGAACCAGTTTTTGTGGGCATTTCTTCTTGCCACCTGCATCCACATTGTGAAGTTGTCGTGCATTCTGTTACAGGTGTCTGCTTTATGTTCTGTGAATTGGCATTCGTCAGACGACATGTATTTATTCTTGCCTTGCTGTGTTGTCATCATCAGCACATCGGCAATCTTGTTCACATTGTCAACATGTCTGGCACGAAAGTTCTATTGTTGCTGGTTACAATCTGCCTTCCATCGGGTGTTCGGTGTTCGACAAAAGTCCTGCAACTTCGACAAATCATTTTGCGGGGGAGTGTTGAAGACCATGTCATCTCCAGATGTCGCTAGCTGCCGCGCATCATCAACTTCCTCTAGCTACTGTGCATATTTCTTTACAGGGGCGTTCATAACTCGGTGTTCTTCAGAGGGCATATTGGAGCTTACAAGAATTGTTCTGCTGCCGACATTCCAGATTTTCTAGTTGCTGCCATTCAACTTCTTCCTGGCATCAACTTGCGGGGGCATGTTGGAAGCATCACGTCGGCGTGGTCATCAACTTCGTCTCAGGCAGTAGCGTGGCCTTCTAGCTGAATGAAATGAGTTGCAGCTGAGTTGTAGGACCGAATGCTTGTAACTCAATCATATCCATCTAAAATAGAATTTTATCTTCCTCTGTTTTCTTCCCCAATCTCGTGTCTATTTTTTCTTTCTTTTTTCGTTTCTTCTTTCTCTCTGGCATCAAACCGGCAAGTGGCATCTCGAGCTCAGATCTTGACAGTACAAGAATCAAGTTCTTAGCAGTGAATGAGCAACCGCTGATCACGCGGGCGAAGAGCAGGACGAGCGAGTGAAAGGAGGAAGACATGTTAAACTCTGCCTTCTCTTTAGTTGTAGATATATTTTTTTTTGCTCGGACTTTTTTTTGTTTCGCTGGAACTCGGAAGATTATATCATCGTTAGAAACGACAGCAAAAAGTACAAAGACAGCAAATGGTCAATCTGTAGAACAATGAGTTTCAGAGATCAATTAAATTATGTTTCGCATCTTGATTATGTTAATTAGACGAGAGAAGGTATTTTTTTTTTAAATTATTAGCTACCTTCTGATAACAATTGTCTATTTGATACTAATGAATTCCATACCATGCAAATTGCAAAATCCAATATCATCGTTATTTTTCATTTTCTATTCCTAACGAAAAATTCTTTTTTAGGTGAAACTGAGGGCGCAATGCTTTGTTTATCTGGAAGATCACAAACCAGAAAGAAAGGGAGGCAGAATAATATTTTCGCAATAAAATTATGAGGTTCGAATTCAGAATATACGATCTTGAACAATGTGAGTTAATAGAGGTGCCCGAATCTAGTTCTTTTTGAAAAACAGCAAAAGTTGGATCGATGTAAATTGGACATAAAGTTACATTAATATCATTCTGAGTACAAAAAATAGAAGGAATCTGACACGGTGAGATGCAAGGGTTGAAACGATTTTTTTTTTAACATAGTTTTAGAATTCTTGTGCACTTTGGATTTCTTCTTTCTTGAAAAATATGCATTACGCGTTGCCATTGGTTCAAGATGAACTGGATTTCCTTCGATGCTCTTCGGCACTCGAATCGAGGCCAGAGGTCTGCGCAAATGTATGGTTAGAGGGTTGCATAATGTCCAAGCTGTCGTCCTGATTTCAATGGTCAACTGGCAGCAATATATACATTAGAAAATTAGAGCTATAGCTGAAGACATTTGAAGAATTATCCCTTTTTTATTACTTTTGTTGCAATTATGTCAATTTGAATGACAAATTCGACTGTCCATTTTTTGACCTACTATGCTAGACAATCGCATTGCGATAGCTTTTGGGAAAATCAGCAAGATAACATGCGAACAGAAAAACACCAGTCCAAGCACGACACCTCCCGACCTCAGCAGAGCTAGTTAATTACAGTTCACCCTGGATGAACATACATCCCACAAGATTGAAATCAAATAAGACATTGTTCCTCACAGTCTCCCAACTTTCTTTCTTTTCTTTGATGGTGGAACTTTTCCTTCCCCCCATTTTCTGTTGTTCCTCTTCTCTTTATATGCTCCTCTTCTTTTTGTTCTCTTTTATTTTTTCTGCCGTCGCTGTAGCTTTTGTCACTCAGCTGTCGTTGTGGCCCCCTCCGTCCAGTAACTTCCTTACTCAAGTGGCTGTTGGTTGGTTCCCAAGTGTAGGTTGGTATTCGCTGTTGGTCCGAGGGCTTTTATCACTGTCTTGAAGCAAAACACTTCTTGGTATGTGGTGTTCGGCCTGCTCTATCCCATCCATCGGGCTCGTCAGCTTCCTGCACAAGCATTCATCCCAATTAGCATTTTTGGCAGCAAATGAATAAGAATGATGTGTGAATAAGTTTGAAGTGAAGAAAATATGAGATATGTTCAATTGGTGCTGTGCATGCACTTGTAACAAAGATAATCAGGTCTTAAATGTGAAATATATGCAAAATATTGATGTAAATGTATTCCAGAATTCTCCACATCACTGCTCAAGCACAAATATCATCCTCTGGAGCCTTGGCTTCATCAATTGGATGCACACTATGTTATGATGGGCATTCGTTTTGACATGCGAAAATTTATTTCTAATAGTTATAATACCTTGGTTTTGCATGATCCCTGGGTTATTAACATGCCACTTTCACATATGGCTACTTTTCTCAATATGGATGTTAGCTTTGACACTCTTCATGTTTGTGATTTGATTGTATAATGGTGGTTGGAACTTGCCTCTTTTGACTTATTTCTTTGGCGAGCCTTTGGCGTTGACTATATGTTCATGTTTGTGATTTATTTCTTTGACAATTGGTTTTTATTTTTCTCCTATGTCTAGTGATGATCATATGGCTAACCTGTATGGTGAAGCTAAGGCCATATCGGTTTACTTTTCGCTCAGTCGCCGCCTTTTTTCGCCTTCGACTTCTGGCCGCCTATTTTGAAGGCGATATGGGCTTTTTTTGTTCCACAAAGATCAAAGTTTCTATGAAGTTATGCCATCTTCATTTACCTATTCTTGATATGTTATCTACCTTTATCAGTAGCATAAATCCATTATGTTCATTATGTGGGCTTGCCCTAGAAATTAATACCCACCTCTTCTTCAATTGTTCAGCCACTACTGTTGTCCCTGCTTGAACATGACATAAACTGTACCTTAGTTTATAGGTCTTCTTGACTTGCAGGAGATTGGATCCAAGATGGAAACGATCTAGAGCCCTCCTCGACAGCCAAACTTTGTTATTGCTTTTAGTCTTTGAGGAATCTGGATTGCACATAATAATGCCCATTTTGCATCCAACCAGGTTGGCATTCCGGCAGTGTGGAGGAAGGTTTTGGAATGGGTTGAGTTCACTTGACTCATTATACTTGAGGCATCTAGCCCCAGCCCCCCCCCCCCCCCCCCCCCCCCCCCCCCCTCATTCCCAAGTCTGGTGGAAGCGCCCCGCCTACATGATGAAGATTAACTCGGATGATTTCTTCACAGATTGGGAATCTGGAAAGGCGGGATTTATTATTCGACATTCTAATAATTTTTGTAATGCTGCATATGCCCTTTGGCATGAGGCAGACACTGTGCTGATGACTGAGGCACGTGGTGCTATGGCCGGGATCTGAGGTGTTTGGCTTGACATTGACTCGCAACTTTTGGTGGACATCATCACACTCTTCCAAATGTCCCCGGCGGCTTTGGATGCTAATGTTTGAATTATGGGAAAATCATTAAATCCTTTAAATTTTATTTATGTAATCATAGCTATAGGCAAGCTAATCGCGCTATGACTTCTTGGCAAATATGAGTCGGCAAACGCCTTTTTGATAACTTTTGAACTCCATATTTTATATTCGGGCTCTTATGGATCTTACATTAATAGATATGTTTTCATCAAAAAAAAAAAAAAGAGAGATTAGTCTAAAAGGTGGGACGTGTCTAATTTCGTCTTCATGTACACATTTTCCGTTCTCACATCACCATCAACAATAATTATTAATATTATTCATTCCAAGTCCACACCCAGCCTACAAGAATCAGAAGTAGAATTAATTGCACCTAATCAATTTAGAATATGATCCCAAAAGTCTGCAGTTGAAATATAAACACGCAATTTATATTATTATTTATTTCGGGTACCAACAAGTCAATGCTGTTATTAATTAGTTCGAAATTAAGTAGGAAAGTCAATTTTCCAAACTCCATCTTGCAATTTGTCATGATAGAATTCAATTCACTTGACTGGTTTAATCAATTATTGCATGCATGATTTTTCAAGACTAAACTAAAAAAATTGAGTCCACGAAGTTGGAATGCTTTAGACACAATCATTTGTATCATTGTCGTCCACTTTCTATAATAAACTAAAAAGTACTAATCACCGAAAAAAATGAAAGGTACTGGCCGACGATTTTGACTGCAACTGCAGCTATAAATCAACTTCCAAGTCCCCTTGATCAACATCGGGATAAAAGAATCAGAGGTGAGCGAGAGTTCTTCCTGTTGTGAGAAATAATATCTCTGCGAGGAGGATCTAAAAAATGGAGGAAGCGTTTCAGATTACTTCTACAATGAAGTGGGCATTGAACAAACTCTCTTCCTTGATCCCTCGAGCTTCTTCTTCTTCGTCCTCGAAGAAGCGACGATGCTCTGCTGAGCAGGAGCTACATCAGCTGGATGGCACCATGAAGTGGATCCATGCCACGCTTGAGGATGCAGAAGAGAGAAATATAATTGACAAGTCTGAACAGCTTCGTCTCAGTGAGCTCAGAGAGGTGGCCTACGATATCGAAGATGCCATCGATGAGTATGAGTACGAGGTGCTGCGAGTCAAAGTGAAAGCTCGAAGAATGGCAATGGCTGCAATTGAGGACGATAAGCGTGACAAGGTACTTGATTGGAACTCTTTTTGTCCAGAAGTTTCTATTTCTGATGACTTAATAAATAGGATGAGGGGGATTAGAAGGAGATTTGAAGAGATCACAGATGAGTGGAAAAGTTTTAGCTTTCTAGAGAACGAAAGAAAGAGGCGATGTGTTCCAAAGTGGATGCCCATGGAGACCACTTCATTCTTGGATGGGGCAACAACTTTTGGAAGGGAAGATGAGAAGGAAAAAATAATTGAATGGTTACTTCAAGAAAGGAATGAACCCCTTGGAGTCTCAGTCCTTGCAATAATTGGTATGGGTGGAATAGGCAAAACTACTCTTGCACAATTAGTTTATCATGATGAAAGGGTTTCCAAACATTTTGATTTCAGTACATGGGTGTGTGTATCTGAAGGTTTTGATGTTGGGGGCCTACTAGGAAAAATTATGAACTCTCTTTCTATGATTACAGAGTTACATGAGCTTGACAATCTTAGTAATGTGAGTTTAGATGTGCTTTGTCGGTGTCTAAAGAACAAGCTGGAAGGAAAAAAGTTCTTTATTGTACTAGATGATGTTTGGAATCAGAGGTTGGATTTGTGGGAATCGCTTAAGAGTCCTTTAAATAGTGTTGGATTCGGGAATATTTTATTGACCACACGAAATGAGTCTGGCAAAAATTATGCAAACGACTACTCCAATTATTTTAAAAGATTTGCCATTCGACGATTGTTTCTCTTTATTTGTGAGGATTGCCTTCCAAGGCCGAGATCATAATTTGCACTGCAATTTGTTAGATATTGGTAGAAGGATTGTAGAAAAGTGCAAGGGATTGCCTTTGGCCGTCAAGATTCTTGCAGGCATTCTTAGATTTGAAGATGAGGAAGAGCAATGGAATGATATATTAGAGAGTGAATTGTGGGAGGTGGAAAGTGATAATAATAATGTGTTGCCTATTTTAAAATTAAGTTATAATAACATGCCGGTGGGATTGAGACCGTGCTTCAAATATCTATCGTTGTTTTCCAAGGATATGGAACATGGCAAAGAAACCGTGGTCGAACAATGGATGTCACAAGGATTCTTGCAGGCCAATGAAAATCAAACAGAAGAGGATGTCGGCGATTCCTATTTTGAAGAGTTGTTACAAAGATCAATTTTACAACCTCATGTTACTTATTCTGAAGCCTTTGTCATGCACGACCTCATTCATGATCTTGCTCAATTTGTTGCTAAAGATGAGTACATGCTGATAACTAGCGACAAATTAAGTCATTTCCTGAAAAATATTCCGAGAACTATTCGACATATTTCTGTTTATTTAAAAGGTGGTTTTGATATAGTACTTTTGAGGCCTTTGTTTGAATCAAAAAACTTGCGGACACTTTTGGTACAAAATACTGACCAGCTTCATACTGTTCAAGATTTGTGCACTTTGATTGATGGATCATATCACAATTTGACATGTCTTAGAACACTCATTCTGCACGACGGATGGATTAATTTGCAATATAGAATGATGTCGGATGGTGACTTAGATTTGCAATATAGAACGATGCCGGATGGGTTTCGCCACCTTAAGCACTTGAGATATTTATATATCGGTAGTTATGTCTCTAATACAGAACCTTTGTATAGCCTTTATCATCTTCAATCATTTACCTCAATGTCCGAAGGAATGGAACTGTGCAATGGTATTGGAGATTTAATTAACTTGCGACGTCTCGACATAGAGGACTGTGGTTATCTGCATCATGAAATCGGATGGTTGACCAATCTTCGAAGGTTGGGGTGTTTCAAGGTTGGAACTGAGAGTTGGCAGTGCAAATTCAGGGACTTGAAGGGCTTGCCCAACCTCAGAGGTTCTCTTATAATAACAGGACTTGAAAATGTTAAATGCTCTGAGATGGTTGCTCCAGGGACTTCTATGAGCACCTTGCGAGGAGTTAAGGAATTGAGTCTTTTTTGGAATGGAAGTAGTGGAAACAAGAAGGACGAAAATGATGAAGTTGCGGAACATGTGTTGGACTGCTTCCAGACGCATCGGGACCTCCATGCATTGAATATAGGTGGATATCCATGTGCCGTTCTCCCAACATGGTTGGGCGATGCTTCATTTTCCAAACTGTGGAATCTATGTATATGGGATTCCAACTGCACGTCGTTGCCGGCATTGGGGCAGTTGCCTGCTCTCCGGCATCTACTTCTACGAAATTTGAAAGGAGTGAAGAATATTGGGCGTGAACTACTACAAAGTTCATCGAATTCTGCTGCTGCTGATGGTACTTCTACTACAAGGGTTAAGAATGGTTGCTACTTCCCCTCTCTAGAGACCTTGCTATTTATTAAAATGGACGGATGGGAGGAGTGGAACGGGGTGGAGGACTGCGATTTCCCACGTCTTCGGTGGATTCAAATTGTGAATTGTCCAAAGCTGAGGGCACTACCAATTCTCCCTTCAGTTACCAAGTTAGATTTGTCACTTGAATGGAATCCCGAATTGCTATCCGGCTGCTGTCTCCCAATGCTTCGAACTCTGGAGTTTCGGGATTTACCTGAACATTGGGATTTACCTTTGCCATCCTTGACTCTTCCTGATTGCCAAATCCTGCGTTCAATTAAGGAGTTGATAATTACTGAAAAACCAGCTCTGGCGTCCATAGAGGGAATTGGAAACCTCACTTCACTTGAACATCTGGAGATCAAGAATTGCAGGAGCGCGAGGATCTCGCCAAACGAACAACTGCCCTCGGGCCTCCGGGACGTGAAAATATCCGACTCCCCAGAAGTTGAGAGGTGGTACAAGAATCGTGTTCGGAGCGGCGACGCTGGTTCTTTCGATGCCCAACAGGTAAATTAATCATTAATATGAAAATAGGAAGACGTGCCCAACTCTGTATTTTTTTTTAGCTGAAGATTTTTTTAAAAAAATAATATACATCAGGAGTTTGCTTATGAGGAAATGCAGCCAGAATTGCAAATGGCACTTAATTTTTGTTTGATACTATTTTCTTTTTCTATTCTTCAATGAAAAAAGCTAATTTAGGTGAAATTCAGGGAGCAAGGCTGTGTTTATCTCGAATTAAGAAATGAGAAAGAAAGGGAGGCAGAACAATATTTTCCTCATTAAAATTTTGAGATTTGAATTTGGAATATCAAAAATATCATAAGGAAAATTCTTAAAATTTACTACTTATAAATGAATGCCCAAAAGTCATCCTTAAACTTACGTTCTTGTGAGTAAAAAAATAAATAAATAAATAAAATGAATAGATACGATGACAATTAAAGCGAATTATTTTTTTCTAAAATATAGTTCTATGGTTCTTGTGCATTTTTTATCTTGACCTGACAAATATCCAGACACTTTTATCCGCTCATCGTCCTCAACAAGCATTCTTTTGAAAATCGTCAACCGTTACTTATAAATTTTACAAATTACTAATTGCCGAACAGGTATCAATAATCTTTATTCAAAATTTTCAATCCTCCCAATATGTAATGCCCCAAATCGACCTCCGCCACGTGACGAAGACCAATTCGAAGACGCTACGACATGCTATGACTTTGATCATCATGTTTATTATATCTCAGTCAAGAATCGAAATACGTCGGCAGAAAAATAATAAAATAAAAGGAGATAACATAAATATGCGAAAGTCTAAAAAGTGGCTACATCATTCCTAAATAATATAATAAGATTCTACATCATGAAGCTATAAATGCGAAAGGAAAAAGAAAACTAATAAGTCATGTAGTTCATGTGTTGTCTTATCGCCCGAGCTTCGTCACCACACACCTACTCCACCTCGTCACTGACCTGGTCCTATGAAAATCAGACTCAGGGAAGGAGGTCCTCCCGTAAGCTTTACAGCCTAGTGGGGAACCACATGATATACAATGCATAACATGAATAAAATAATCAGAGATAAATAATCATGGTTGACTTGAACTTGAAAGGATAACATGGCAGCATCATAGATCATAATAAGAATCAGAGGATATCATAAATCATGATAATCAAATGATGTTTAGTAAACTTGAAATCATGCATACTTGAAAATCATGATGATAACTTGACTTGACTGAATCATGCTTCTTGATCTTGATTATTAATTAGCAATCAGGGTGACTTTAGGTGCCTTTAGTTCTTGGGGTATGCCGAGCAAACGATACGGCCTTGTGCGGGTCATGGGTGATCAAACCATGACCAATGGAGCGATCCTTATCTTAATGCACTTGGCTTGGACCGGCAACCCATTGTTAATCTTTCATCTGATCTTATTAATCACTTTGAATAACGTGTAGCTCTTTGTTCTTTGTTCAATGAATACGATGAGATCAATAAGAAAATAAATCAATGAGAGAATAGATCTTAGAAATCAGCGAGGGATCTCTATAGGATTAAAAAAATAGGATCAACTGTACATAGGCAATATTCAGTTTAAAAGATAATTAATTAATAAATCTAATAAAAAGGTTCCTAAAAATCGGTCGACCGATTCCAGAAAATGATCGACCAGTTGACTTAGGTAAGGATCGATGGATCGGTGAGCAGGGAGCGGTCGACCGCTCAACATGCAAAACAAACCGTCAGGGATATCAGAATATCGGTCGACCGGTAGGCGTCCTGCAGAAACCCTAATCACGAAAACTCCTTAAAATCTTAGTGCAATTCCTATCTAAAAAGGGTTCTAGCTCCTAGCAATAAATCAAGCAATCAACAGAACAGATCAATTCAAACAATAATTCAACCAATTAGAGAAATCAAGAAAATCAAACAAATCAATGATAACTTGAGCCTTGTTCTTATTCTTTTCCTTTCATATCGATTAGGGCATGAATTAGAGAAATTCATAGGTCACGCAAGGTGATTTCGATTCACCCACCTGTTCACGATTAATTCATTCTTCGATTCGTCGAAAAGTTTCTACTGGTCGTATCCTCCCTGTTCTTCTTACGTCTCCTCTCTTTCTCCTTAGGGTTGGCCCTCTAAAATCCAATTAAGGAACATCAGCAACTTCGTTATGGATTCCAACACCAAGAGGCATACGTGAGAGGGAGAAGAAAGGGATGGTTTGATCCTGTTCGATTTGCCTTCTGGATGTTGGCAGCGTACCCGCAGGAATCAAGAGGGAGAGAGATTTCAAGAGGTTAGGGGATAAAGATTTATAAAGGTTTGTCTTATATGATCATCTCCACTCTTAATTAAATTTTATATAACCTCTTCCCCCTGTTGTTATCTTATTATGAAGATAAATTTTGAATTTTATCTTTCCAACAGGCCGTGTTTGATTCAACTTGTATTTATTTATTTGTTTTTTTCTTTTGTGTGTCGGTTGTTACATTCTTACCCCCTTAAAAGAAAATTCATCCTCGAATTTTGCACTAGGTAGAGAGCTTTACCGAAAAGATGCGGGAATTTTTGACGCATTTCTGACTCGAGTTCCCATGTTGCATCATCGCCTTTATGGAAATGCCAAGCTACTCTGACCATGGTTACATCCTTGTTCTTCTGACGTTACACCTTGCGCTCCACTATGTATGTTGGATACTCAGCGAAGATCAAGTCTACGAATTCTTAACGTCATGCATCATCATCTCCTAGAATTTTTTATGCTCTATTTTTTTTCACATTGACATGCTGGGTATTTAGGACATATTTTCGTATCTCCATGTTTCATGTCATTATTATTTGTTCATCCTTATACATCCGTGTCCTTATCGAATGGATCACAACCTAGGCTTATGGTTACATCCTTATACTTCTTTGTACTTTCCAAATGGATCGTAACCCAGACTTATAATATTCATCTCATACTTCCTATAAGACTTATTCCTAAATGGACCGCAACCTAGGCTTATGTTATTCATCTAGTTTTTCTCTCTTTAGGACTTTATCATTTAGTTTCCACATGCTTAGTTCCTCCAACATTTCATACGCAGCCTCATGAAGCCTAACATGCATCACTTGTGTTTGAGTGTATGTGCAACCGAGTTCATTTTTACTAAAATGGTGCTTCATGGAGAACTCAGAATCTTTCAAACTTCATGTCATCTTCATTATCACATATTAGCGTACTACTAAAAGAAAACATACCTAGGACTTTTTTTTATCGATGAACACTTCAATCTTTTCGACATAAATGTAGGCATAGTTTGAACACAATGTTCCTGAGAACCTAAAAGTTTGAGGGGTGTTCTTAATGGCATCACTCAATTTATAGTGATCATTCATTGCTAGGAAAATTATCTTCATTACATCTTCTTCAGCAACTCGAAACTGCTAGTACTCACTCCATAGATCGTTCTTGAGTACACCTAGCCTTAAATAGGTCATTTATGCATGGTAACAGACACTTATGTCTTGATGGTTATTTTATTTAACAACTTGTTAATAAATCTCTAGATTTATAGAGTCATCATTCTTCTTTACAAAAGAAGTGGAACATCCAAAAATGAGACCCTCCGTCTCATAAACCCCTCGTCTTACAGTTATTAGATTTGTCTTTCTAGTTCATGTGTCATGGGGCCTTGGAAATCAAGGTCATGCTAGAAAGGAGGTCGATATGACACTCAACTTCTAATTATAACTTTTAGTTCTTTGAATACTGGCAACTATCTTCTTCTTTTTGCATAATGCCTATACATCTTAAAAGGAAAAATCAAATAGGAATCCCCTCATAATTCTTCAAAAAAATTTCTAATCGATATGAAGAAAAGATCTTATCTTCAATCATCATTAGTATTTCTAGAATGGACTTTATGGTATGAAGTTATTTCCATAGAGTCATCATCCTTATCGAGTAGCCTATGTCGTGCAAAGACCAATAGGCTCACTAAGAACATTGTCCATCATCATAGATAATGGCATCATCATATGATTTGATAAAATTGGTGATGAAATCATGTCAATCATCATCTTTATAAGGTCAATTTAGATCAATAACTTTCACGATGACCTATGTTTAATGTGACCCTACTCTAAACATCATCATAAAAGGAATACGCCTTTGATTGATAATCAGATCAATGATATAAAAAGGGAATCACATATAAGCTCAAGAATAGGTATTTGATCAAGTCATTGAATCTGTACTTCATCCTTAATCATCATGAATTTTTGATTATTTAGAAAAGAATCCTAAGGATATAACATAATCAAATATCATGAGTTAAGAGTCATCATCATAATCATTTAGCTTTTGAGTGAAAGACATAACTTACTTGACTTACATTGATTTGTTTCTTTGTTTCTTACATTGTCAGATCATATATTTCATAGGAGGCTAGTGGTTATATATTAACACAACAAGTTCTTTCCTTGAGTATCTTAAAGCACTTTGAATTAATGTTAAGGTCGAACGATATTTACACTGAGGGATCGCTACATAGTATGATCTAATCCATAATTACCAGAACAATTTATGTACACCACATAACATAAGTCTTTAGTCAAATATCATGAATGCAGGTAGACACATGGAATGAATTCAAACAATAAGACGGAAAAACAACACAATCAACAAAACAGAAAATAAACAATCATTCTTCTTCTTTACACATCGTTTCTTTGTCCTTTCTATTAACGATATCTTGTAGCACATGGGAGAGGATCGGGATAACTTTAAGGTTAAAAAGGGAAAATCAAACCATATATAAAACTTATGATCAAATCATGAATGGTCCACTTGATCAAGACAAAATCTTGAAAGTTACTGTTGGATCTAAGTTTTAGTGGTATATAAAATTATATTTTGATGATACAAATCTCGAAAGTTTAAAGTTAAAAGGCTGAAAAAGTTTAAAGAAAAAGGGATAACTTTATGCACTGCACTTTGATTAAATAATTAACTATGATACTATTAGATTTTGGATTAGTCATAAATATCAAAGTTATAGAAAATTCTGTTAGCTTTCCATAGAATAAACAATCATCTCATTTTGATAACTGTACAAAAAGTTATGCTTAAAATAGTGCAGGACGGTCGAACTGTCGGCTGGAAAACAAGTCGACCGGTCAGGAACACAGGTCGACCGGTCCAGAATATCGGTCGACCGGTCCAGAACACAGGTCGACCAATCAGTGCAGAAAATGCCCAATTTCAACCAGCAAAATATCGAGACTATACCGGTCGACCGATCCAAGACACATGTCGATCGAATAGTGCAGAATTCGCCAACGGTCACATTTTTCATAAAAGAAAGTATATCGGTCGACCGGTCCATATATGCGATCGACCGGTCTTTGAGTCAAATGAACAGTAATGGTCAAATTTGAAGGAGAAAAGTGTGGAATGATTTTTGGACGACTTTCTCACTTGCAGAAACCTATAAAAGAAGTGTCAAAGCCAGAAGGAAATGCACTCATCTAAGCCTTGAAGAAAAACTTCAAGTTATCAAAAGAAAACATTCTTCTTGAAGTTTTCATTTTTAGTTTTTTCTTCTTTCTCTCTTCTTCTCTTGTGAGCTTAGCTTGGTAAAAGATAGAAACATTTTATTTAGAAAAATACTGAGAGAACTCCTATATAAAAGTGGTTCAAAATCTTACCTCTTGAGCGAGAGAAAATATTAGCTTCCTAAGAGGAGAGGTTGCCTTGCCTCTCGAAGCGGAACAAATGTGGTTGATATAAAGGGCCTTCTTCCTTGCCCCATTTGGAATTAAGGAAGAGTTTTAGTGAAATCTCTGACGGTCTCGAGGCCGAGAAGTCGGAGCGGGGACGTAGGCCAATGTATGGCCGAACCTCGTCAACAACCACCGTGTGTTTACGTTTGATTTTCTCTCTCTCTCCTCTAATATTGAATTTATGATCTGAATTGTAAAATATTTAACAATCGATTTTAAGCTTTCGCGATAATTTTTGTGAAATCGATATTTTCTAATTGAACACCAATTCACTCCCCCCCCCCACCCCCCTCTTGGTGCCCTTTGGGAACCTACAATTGGTATCAGAGCGGATTGCGCTTGGTTTGATCTTTTGAATCATCTCGGTTTTTAGATCTAATCATTTTCAAGATTCAATCGTTTGTTTCAAGATTTAACGATCTTAAGAGCTATGGCATCAAGTGCATTTATTTTTGCCGAAGGACAATCAATTAGTCGTCCTCCCCTTTTAAATGCATCAAATGTTTAATCTTGAAAAATTTGGATTCAAGCCTACATATGTTCTATCGATTTAAACATGTGGGATATTGTTGAGAAAGGCTATTATTTACATGAAAAATTAACTTCCGAACATGACAAAGTTATTGGATTGGAAAGCAAAGAATATTTTCTATTGTGCTTTGGATTCAACGGAGTTTAATCGGATTTCACGTTATGAAACCGCAACCGAGATTTGGGAGAAACTCATCACCACTTATGAAGGAACCGACAAAGTTAAAGAATCTATATTGAATATTTTAAATCATCAATATGATTCTTTCAAGATGCATGAAAATGAGTTTATAAATGATATGGTTGCTCGATTTAATGATATTTTGAATGACTTAGCCTTCTTGGGCGAGCCAAGATCTAACTCTCAAAAAGTGAAAAAAATTCTCAGGTCACTTTTCTCAAGATGGCATACAAAGAGGACCGTGATCGAAGAAAAAGATTTGAACAAATTAGATTTCAATGATCTAATTGGTTCACTTTTAACCTATGAGATCTCAATCCAAGAAGATCAAGAAGAAAAAGCCCCCAAGAAGAAAACATTGGCATTAAAGGCAAATGCAAATGAAGAAGACTCAAGTGAAGAAGAAGTGGACGAAAAGAGACTTGCCCGCTACATAAGAAAACTAGATAAGTATCTCAAGTTGGTGAAGAAGAAAGAAAAGAATGAGAAGCCTACCTGAAGGTCAAACGAAAATCACAAAGAAAGGACATCTCGAAAAGGTAAGAAGAAAAAGTATGAAGAGTCAAGTAAAACAAGTGACTCATCAAGCTCTTTCGGTGATGAAGCATGACACACGACGATGAGGTAACCTCTAATCCTTCAAATAATGACTCATCAAGCTCTTCCGAAGGAATTCTTTCTTTAGATGTAAATAAAGAACTCTCCTCTCTTATAAAATGATATTTTTCAATTAAATAGGAAATTGAAAAATTAATATGTGAAATTGAAAAATTAAAAGAAGAAAAGGATATATGTTTTATGGAAAATGAAAATCTTAAAAATGAAATTGAAACTTTAGAAATTACACATGCATGTGAAATTGTAAAACTAGCATGTTCTTTAAAAAAGGTAAAGAAGGAAAATGACATTTTGAAAAACTCACAAAATAAGACTATTTCTCATGTAACGATAAATAATTTTAGGAATCATTTTGGACATGAAAATTCATATTGGAAATCCAATCATCTATATGGTAGAAAATCACATCTCAAATGTTTTACATGTAGATTTTATGGTCATTATGCATACCAATCGATTTTAAGCTTCCGCGACGATTTTTGTGAAATCGACATTTTCGAATTGAACACCAATTCACCCCCCCCCCCCTCTTGGTGTCCTTTGGGATCCTACAGTTACTTCATTACCATTTGCCTTAACGATGTTATTCATTACTTTGAAGTTGATAAGGATCTTCATCCCTATAAAACTTATGGTTAGGATCGTAATTTTATTCATTTGGTCTAGACAAAACTAAGAAAATTATTCATAATGTGGACATGGAGATATCTTGGTAAACATTCTATACATGATAAGATTTCATTTGATTCTTTCTTTAACCTATCACTGTATGAATCTCATTTGCATCCCCTAATGACTTACATATTTACAAATCTTCTTTTTTCTATTCAAATTATCAATCATTAATATTTAGTTAGTTATCCTATACAATGGGACATTATTATGAAAACTATAAATATATCAATAACCAAGATAAA
Source organism: Pontederia crassipes (assembly GCA_030549335.1). Taxonomy (NCBI): domain Eukaryota; kingdom Viridiplantae; phylum Streptophyta; class Magnoliopsida; order Commelinales; family Pontederiaceae; genus Pontederia; species Pontederia crassipes. The sequence continues at coordinate 8,553,210 of CM060198.1, forward strand.
TCAATTATAGCTTGCATAATCATCCCTCTCGGGTGCATAACTTGCTTCTCCAGAAATCTTGTAGGGAACTTATAAAATTCCTCACACTTTACGTTAACCTCCCCCCCCCCCCCCCAATATTTTCTAAAGTTTTCTCACTTGGTGTTTTGATCTTTTAATACTTGATGGTGGAGGCTCATATCCTGCTTAAGAATATTTCAGTTAAGAAACTTAAATCTTTTCAAAATTTCTCACATTCATTTAACTCTTTCATGCATTGCTTGTTCTTATATAATTCTTTTATTAACCATATTAGTTTATTTTGGAAATATATATACATTGCGATGATAGAGAATTCATTCTTTAATAATGGCTATATAAAAATATACTTCATATTAATAAAATTTCAAATCTATTCTATACTAAACTAAGTTAATTAAATCTATTTATTTATCTTTATATATTTCTAAGGATATTATGTTATATGTACATATGTGTGTGAGTATGCTAGATCTAAATGTTCGGTTAACTCAGCCAGTCACTTATTGAAAATTTCTCCTAACATTTATTCAAGACAACGTAACTTCTAAACACTTTAAGCTTCTATATTTGTCCATCCATATCTTATACATGATTCTTGGACAGCTTACTAATTTTTAAAACTCTTGTATACGGATATTACATAACTTGAACATAATTAATAATTTTGATTCTTATTTTTTCCACATAAGATAATCCAACTAAGCATTTCATATAGCTAGTTTAGATTTGCTTGGGACCTTTATCAACATAATATAGGAGGCCATATGAAGTTTAAGGCACAACGAACATTATGGGTCCACACTTATCAATATAAACATATAAAATAATTTATTAAACCCCTATATGGGTAGACCCATGGAACCACATAAGTCATAATAATAAATCAAAACTTGGTCATGCTTGATTTCACTTCTATTATCTAAAATCATCTCCCACCTACGTGTTGTGTGAGTCGAATCCTTTAATTACTCTTATAATTCTCTCGTTTCTTTCTTAAATCTTTATCTCTTTGCAACTGATATGCCCATTCATTTTCCTCTTCATACTGCTGTAGTAAGCAGAAGAAGTCCATGAATAGAATGGTCATGAAAGAGATGGATAACACGAATTATAAGAAACATAATCGTTTCTTATATTTTATTCTTAAATTATCTATAAGACTTATTATTCACGTAGGTATATTTATTCATATGCTTATTACTTATTCTATTCCAATTTATTCGTAACTTTTATGACCCTTTTGTCTAATCACTAGTAACATTTAAGTTGTTTTCTACCATACAGAATAACCTCCTTAGAAATCAACCACTCATGTGAAATACATATCAATACATCAATAAAGAATAAGTCAATGCAAGAAAGATCTTACTTGCACTTTACGATGGAGGGTGTGACGACTGCTCGACGATAGCACATGAACCATTACTATAACATACTATACGATAGGACGTCAAGAGAGTCCTAACTTTAGGCTTTGATACCATAAATGTAACGCCCCCAAATCGACCCCCGCCACATGGCGAAGATCAACTCGGAGACGCTACGGCATGCTATGACTTTGACCATCATGTTGACCATATCTCAGTCAAGAACCGAGACACATCGACGGAAAAATAATAAAATAAAAGGAGATAACATAAATATGCGGAAGTCTAAAAAGTGGCTACATCATTCCTAAAGAATATAATAAGGTTCTACATCATGAAGCTATAAATGCGGAAGGAAAAATGAAACTAATAAGTCATGTGGTTCATGTGTTGTCTTATCGTCAGAGCTTCGTCACCACACACCTACTCCACCTCGTCACTGACCTGGTCCTATGAAAATCAGACACATGGAAGGAGGTCCTCCCGTAAGCTTTACAACCTAGTGGGGAACCACATGATATACAATGCATAACATGAATAAAATAATCAGAGATAAATAATCATGGTTGACTTGAACTTGAAAGGATAACATGGCAGCATCATAGATCATAATAAGAATCAGAGGATATCATAAATCATGATAATCAAATGATGTTTAGTAAACTTGAAATCATGCATACTTGAAAATCATGATGATAACTTGACTTGACTGAATCATGCTTCTTGATCTTGATTATTAATTAGCAATCAGGGTGACTTTAGGTGCCTTTAGTTCTTGGGGTATGCCGAGCAAACGATACGGCCTTGTGCGGGTCAATGGGTGATCAAACCATGACCAAGGGAGCTATCCCTATCTTGATGCACTTGGCTTGGACTGGCAACCCATTGTTAATATTTCATCTGATCATATTAATCACTTTGAATAACTTGTAGCTCTTTGTTCTTTGTTCAATGAATACGATGAGATCAATAAGCAAATAAATCAATGAGAGAATAGATCTTGAAAATCAGTGAAGGATCTCTATAGGGTCAGAAAAATAGGATCAACTGTATAAAGGCAATATTCAGATTAAAAAGAGAATTAATTAATAAATCTAATAAAAAAATTCCTGGAAATCGATCGATCGATTCTAGTCAACGGTCGACCAATTAGCTTTGGGTCGGTCGACCAATTGGCTTAGGGTCGGTCGATCGGTCTGTTCAGATCGGTCGACCGGTTGGTTGATTAGGGCTAATCAGATCGGTTGATCCGTTCAGTTGAACGGACGACTGGTGGATAAGGATCGATCGATCGGTGAGCAGGAAGCGGTCGATCGGTCAACATGCAAAATGAACCGTCAGGGATATCAGAATATCGGTCAGCCGGTGTTTAATCCTGCACCAGAATCGATCGACCGATAGGCGTCCTACAGAAACACTAATCACGAAAAATCCTTAAAATCTTAGTGCAATTCCAATCTAAAAAGGGTCTTAACTCCTAGCAATCAATCAAGCAATCAACAGAACATAACAATTCAAACAGTAATTCAACCAATTAGAGAAATCAAGAAAATCAAACAAATCAATGATAACTTGAGCCTTGTTCTTATTCTTTTCCTTTCATATCGATTAGGGCATGAATTAGAGAAATTCAGAGGTCACACAAGGTGATTTCGATTCACCCACCTGTTCGTGATTAATCCGTTCTTCGATTCGTCGGAAAGTTTCTACTGGTCGTATCCTCCCTGTTCCTCCTACGCCTGCTCTCTTTCTCCTTGGGGTTGGCCCTCTAAAATCCAATTAAGGAACATCAACAACTTCGTTATGGATTCCAACACCAAGAGGCATACGTGAGAGGGAGAAGAAAGGGATGGTTTGATCCTGTTCGATTTGCCTTTTGGATGTTGGCAGCGTACCCGCAGGAATCAAGAGGGAGAAAGATTTCGAGAGGTTAGGGGGATAAAGATTTATAAAGGTTTGTCTTATCTAATCATCTCTCATCACGACCCCGATTTAAACGGTGATTTAAATCAGAGTTCGCAACTATTTACAAACGATCAATTTTTTTTTTTTTGAAAAAAAAATTGTGCATAACTCCTCTAGATAATACAAGAAAATGATAATACATATAAGCAAACCACGCAATTTATATTGATCATTCAGAGCATGTAACAACCTTAGGATTTACACCACCACATAGTCATAAAAGAATCACATTTTACAAGATACAAAATTACTTTTCATACATAGCACATATCAAACTCTCTCCATATCCCAACAGAGGAATATGAGAGCTACAAGTCTTCTATCTAACGCGCGGTGGGGCACATGACTTCTCAATACCTTAGCAGCAAAAAGGATCCACACCATGCTAAGGTTGTCTCTCGCGCTCCTAAAAGTTCTACTGATCTGAAAAAGTGTACAACAACACTGTGAGCAAATAATAGATCTGATAACTCATAAGCTATGTGTTACCATCTAATAAATTCGAGGAGATATAAACATACATGCATTAATCATAATATCTTAGTCAATATCTTCATACATTTACTAAATATATATAACATCCCAATCAAAAGCATTGCACTCAATTTACATTCATTGTCACTTAAACATATCAAACATGTGTATGCAATGCAACACTCTTATAAGTATGCACGGATCACCAACTGGCCAGTGGTCGGTAGGTGGACTCTAGAGGTGGCTCCCATCGTGATCAGCGATGTAGCACTTAGCTCCATTCTACCTCATCCCTTTCGGAGAACAAATCATAAAAAGATAGGTGGACTCTAGAGGTGGCCCCTACGGATTCTAGAGGTGGCCCCCATCGTGACTACTCACGATGTGGCACTTAGCTCCGCATGGCACTTAGCTCCAGCCTATCTCATCCCATTACTGGGGAACAGAATGATGGATTGGACTCTAGAGGTGGCTCCCATCGTGATCAGCGATGTAGCACTTAGCTCCAACCATCATATATGCAAATGCAAATGGATGTCGATGCATGATTCATTATATAACAAATATCTCCTGACTATCAGAAGATGAATCATATCCAACACCATTTCAAAATGAACAAGATTGCACTCATCGCAATCTATTCAGATTATATCACATATACTTTTCATAGTTGCATTTCTCGAAACCAATTCATAGAATTCCAAAATATATTCAATATATATAATAATCGATGTCACACCGAATTCAAAAGAGGTGAAAACATAGAGTAGGAGAAATCAATTTACCTATAAGGGCTAGCAAAATGTTTTCCTTTCCTTGTTCACTATTTTATTCTTCTACTCCTATAACAATAATAGTAAGAAAAACATATTACTACTATGATCTGAACACAATCCTATCATACATGAAACATAATTAATTGCTTAGGTATATGAACCTTAAGTATTTACTCTTATAACTTAAGTAACTATTAAACATAAGGATTGACCTAATATTATAACAGATTGCACGCATAGTAAAGAAAAATTCATATATTCTAGTATACATAATCAAATGACCTCATTCCAATTATTTTTACTTTCGTATTATAGAGACATTAATTTTTGAAAGTTTCATTTCCTACTTCATTATGGTTTGCTCTCATGAAAATCAACATTCAGCCTAACTTTTATGTTGTTTCTATGTCCTGGCAGACTGAGTAATCTTAACTTTATGATTTATATAAAATAATAAACCTTCCCTATTCTGATTCTTTTCATTTTCTCAAATAGTAGACATTCTAAGGTGAAACTCATAAAATTACTTGAATTTATATCTATTTGTACTGAGCACAATAAATTTAACCAATACTAACATAATCTGCCCTAAGTTCTCTCCTGACAGACTGAGTAAGGCTCGGTAAATTATTTATAACTTTCTCTACACATATCATTTTCTAGTGATTCCAATTCTCAATGAACCCTAACATCAATGTATATGACACCCTAAATTATCAAATAATTTCACGACATATTGAATTTAATACATAATTTACAAATTCGGGTAGCAATTTAGGCGGATAGAGTGATGGTACCTTAAAGATACGAGCATAACTTTATCTACAGAAATCATATTAACTTGATTCCAAAGCTCAATGAAAATAGTAGGGGATCAATCAGAATAAATTTCATAATTTTTGGATCCCTCCAAGGTATGAAATTATGTAGCTAAAGATTCGTGAATCAACTGAACATGCCTATGGTTAATCTTACCCATGAACAACATGAGTTTTGCCCTATGTTCAAGTAAAATTCGAAAATGAATAGGTGAGACAGGTTCAGAGAAACCCTAATTAGTAACAATGTAGTTAAAATTCAAAAGAAATTAAATAAGAACTTACCAAAATCTAAAACCCTAGTTGCCCCTTCTCTTCCTCCGATTCCTTCAATCATGTAGTATAATTTGTTCTACCTTTGCAATTCGGCCAAGGGTGGTGAATAGGGCAGAGAAAGGTAGTAAAAGTAAATGGCTTTTGCATTTCTCCATTTATTCATTTACTTAAGACATTACATGTAAATAAGAAACTACCCCCATTTGGATTCAAATAAAATATTTAGAAAAATAAATAACTAAGGAATCGAAATCTAAATTTTTGTCCGAAGAACAAAAATCGCGATTTCACATATTTTTTTGATTTTGTGTCTATGTTTTACCTAACTCATACACCTCCTAAAAATTCTTAAAAATCACTATTAGAATCCTTTCATATATAAGAACAATTACCGGGACTTTAACTTTCCAAATTTTCACTTTTCCGAAAATCATAATTTCATGCCTTAAGTAAATTTCCATCGCTTTCGCACTTTAGTTGATATTGAAGTGTAAGTCTTAACATCACATTCTTAGAGATTATCAATAAGATAATATAACATCACATTCATACTACTAATCATGCATGATTAACTTAGAGATATTACATCTCCACTCTTAATTAAATTTTATATAACCTCTACCCCGTGTTGTTATCTTATTATGAAGATAAATTTTGAATTTTATCTTTCCAACAGGCTGTGTTTGATTCAACTTGTATTTATTTATTTGTTTTTTTCTTTTGTGTGTCAGTTGTTACACAATAAAAGAGAAAGAAACGAAATGGGACATAATAAACAAACCAAGAAACAACAGAGAAAGCCAAAAACAAAGAAATCATCTTGCCCTAAGAATCCCTTAAATGGTGTTGGATTTGGGAAAATTTTATTGACAACGCGAAATGAGTCTGTGGAAAAAATTATGCAAACGACCGCTCCTATTATGTTAAAAGCTTTGTCATTTGACGATTGTTTGTCTTTATTTTTGAGGACTACCTTCTAAGGTCTATCTACTGTATAGTAAACATTAACGACATGCGATGCAACTTACAACTCAAAATGGAGCTGCATACTCCTTTTAGTCTAATAGAGGTAAACGAAGGTAGAACTAGGGATGACAATATCCCCCACCCCCTGTGAGGTCCTACGGGAAATCTTCGATCAGGGCTCCGAACTTGAAGAATTTTTCTCCCGCGGGTCAGTTGCCCTCAAACTCACTTTTGGGGATCAGGGCGGAGAGTTGTCCCCACCCTACGGAGCTCCGAATTCTCACACCCTATATATATATATATATATATATATTAATTTTCAGATCAAATCTTAATCATCCACTTTATCATACATATAACAAAAACTCTAACTCCCCACTCTATTCTCTTTCTTCCTCCATGGGATCATATTTTTAATAAAAAAATTGAAGAATCGAGTTCGGGCCGTAGGGATCGGGACGGGGATAAAATTCTCTCAAACTGAGGATTCGGGATGGGGACGGGGGCAGGACGGGGGGAGTGTCCCATGTCCCGAATAGCCATACTACTACCAATAATAATAAATTATATAAAACTATTATTTAAATTAATATATTTTATATCATTTATATAATATTTGTGATGATATATTAATTTATTTAACTTTAAATCACTTTTAAAACTTCTCTTGTTTTATTTATTTTCATTTAGTCCTCCTGTTTTTTATTCTCCCATATATTTTTTTCTTTTTTTCTTTCATTCTTTCTCGTGGTTGCTCCTTTTTTTTCATATTTGTTATTTTTCTAATTACTTATTATATTAAGAAAATTAATTCCTACTCTATTATTATTATTATTATTATTATTATTATTATTATTATTATTATTATTATTATTATTATTATTATTATTATTATTGTCATCATATTTTATCCCAAATCACTATCAATTATTATTAATAATCTCATATACACTGCATTCATGGGGATATTATTGAAGTTCACAGTGCTGCATATCTCCTTGAAATTGTCCAAATGACATGCTGGATCTTCAGTCCCAAGTCCAGAAAACTGACTTTGCCTAATCATAGAAATCAAGGCTGGATTAACTTCAAAATTTGCCACAGGTGCTAAGGCTCCTCCCCCTTGTTGATTCCTTGCATTGCTTGGTGAATAACAGTCCCTAAGAGTTCTAGGAGCTGCCATATTTTGATTCATAACTCTTTCAAATTCAGGGTTGTATGCTTCTTCCTCTTCTTCTTCAAATATCCTTCTCCTTGCCTCAAGCCTTTGCAATCTCTTTCTTCTTAAAAATCTTCTTTCAGGTTCAGGATCTGATTGGTAATATTCCTCTTGATGGTCCAAGTCCTGCATAAAGAGATTCAGAAGTATCAAATTCAAGAAAGAAATGAAAACTAGACAAAAATGAAAAGTAAGAAATGATAACTTGCAAACACTGAAAATTAGCCTAACAAATAAACTAAAAACTAATCTAAAACTAATCTAAACTATCTAAGTTAGCCTAATTGACCTCAAATCCCCGGCAATGGCGCCAAAAACTTGATAGTGATATTTGGATTTTCTAGTGATAACTTGCTGAAATTTAAGAAAATGTCAATTTTTCATTTTTTTGGTCTCCCAACTCACTAGCTGCAAGTGCACAGGTAAGTTGTAGTAGACTCAGGTTGTCGTATCCACAAGAATTTGAAGTCTAAAACACCCTAAAACAATCTAGATTAGTTCTACTTAAGTGGCTAAAAATAGATTTTTAATGAATAGTGAAAACAGATTTTTTTATAGAAAGTGAAATGATAATAGATTTTTGGGTTTTGGAAATTTATCAAAACTGAATTATAAATGCTAGAATGAAGTCTAAAAAGGTTTAACTATCTATGAGGAAGGTTCTTCTAGGATTTGGGGTTCATCTAAATTAATTAAGGATGGAATGGAACAATTTATCATTAAATGTCCAACTTTTGATTCAACTTGAAAATGGCTGTTCCCACAGCTCAATTGGCCTCTAATTAAGCAATATATGATTATATAATTGTTAGCTAGGTTGAATCAAAAGAGGGTCCTCACTGAAAATCAAGTTATCATTGGGCTCAAAAGAAAGATTCAATGCTGATTTTTTGCAATTCTAGGAAGTTTGGAATGATAATTTGCATTTGCAATCATAAAAAGATGGAATCATTTCAATCAACCAAACCAGGATAAAATATACTCAATAATGGTGCTTGTGTTCCATGTTTCATCTCTGAATTCAAGGGAGATTCAAAATCAACCTCTCGGTTGCAAAATAAATTGAAATCCACACAAACACACTCAATTGGAAATGCAAAACATATGGCCACATGAGTTCATAATTCTCATTGCTCCTTGGCCCATCTCTGGATCTCAAAGAAGCCCTTAAGACTACCTCTCAGTAGTGGATTAATATGAGGGTTGACAATGGAAATCAGAAGTTAATTAAATGAGAAAACAGAAATCAGCATTTCTGAAAAAATCAGCAATGTGGATTGATGGAATTCAAATTTGCCAAATGCCCCTTGACCCATCTCTGGATTACAAGGGATTCCTAGAGTACACCTCTCAGTGATTTGAATAAAATAGGGATTAACAATTGGCAAATCAGATTCCAAACAATCAGAAAATAGAATTTAGAATCAAACTAAGAAATCAGATTTTGGAAAAAAAATCAGATTTGAATTCTGAATTGTCAATGATCTTGATTCATTTCTGAATAAGATCATGGCATATATTAGCCTCTCAACTATTCAATTATCCAATCCTTGATGACAATCAGATTCAAAAGCCCAAGAAATCAGATTTTTAAATTCAGGAAACCAGATTCTGAAATTCAGGAATTTTAGGTTCCAAATCAAACTCAAGGTAATGTTGAGAATAGATTTGAATCATGGAATGCCCAAATATTCATAACTCAATTCTGAACAAGATTAGGATGAAGACCAACCTTCCAATTGCTCAATTAATCAAGTTCAGAATGTCAAATAGGTTCAAACAATTCAGAAATCAGATAACCAGAAAATCAGAATTAGAAATCAGTGGAAAAAAATTTGATTTGAGTCAAATGATTGTCCAAATAATCTTGATTCATTTCTGAACAAGATAGGGACAATAGCAACATCCCAAGAACTCAGATCCTTGATGACAATCAGATCCAAAGCCCAAGAAATCAGATTTTCAGACTTCAGAAATTCAGGAAACCAAAAAAATCAGCAACTCAGTAATTTAGAAATCAGAATTTTAAACCAATGGAAACCTGACTTACCAATTGATTCTTGACCCATCTCTGGATTACAAGACATCCCTAAAGTTCACTTATCAGTGAAGGGAATGATTCAGGGGACTCAATTGATAAAATCAGATTCCAATTAGGAATCAGAAAAATTAGAATTCTGATTTCTATTCAAAAATCAATGGAAAATTCTGGTTTTGAGTCAAATGATTGCCCAAACAATCTTGATTCATTTCTGAATAAGATAGGGACAATACCAACATCCCTAGGACTCAATTAACCAAGTTAGAAATGAAGAACAGATTCTGATATCCACAGAAATCAGAAAATTCAGGAATCAGGAAATCAGAATTCAATTTTTAAAAATCAGATTATGAACAATAAACAGATTTGAATCATAAAGAATGCCAAACAATCTTGATTCATTTCTGATCAAGATTTGGGACAATATCAACCTTCTAGTTGCTCTATTAATCAAATCCACAATGGCAAACAGATTCAAAGGTCCAGGAATTCTGGTTCAGGAAATTTAGAAAAACAGAAACCAGAAATCTAAAATTCAGAAATCAGCACTTCAATTAAATTGGAATAAAGAACTTGACATTAATTTCTAATCCATTTCTGAACTAGGGATAGATCAAATGATAACTTCTCAGCTATAGATTATAATAGGATCCAACAATGGCAAGAACTAACATTAGAAAATTCTGAAATCTGAAAATCAGCAAATGATTCAGTGCAGGAATTATAAAACAGTCCATATCCATCCAAAACTAATCTAAACTACTACCCTATCCTAGAAGAAATGGAGTTTAGCTCCTCATATTTACAAGATTTGACATCAAATGGGATAAGAAACAGATATAATTCATGGTTCTTTGAATCTGTTTGGCCAGCAGCTCCTCCACCAGAATCAATCCAGCCTTGCTTGCCTTCAAACCCTTGAATGACCAGCCCCCCTTCTCCTCCAGAAAAATCCAGCTTATATATCACTCCTTTCCACCCTTTGATCAGCATCTAAATGTTCTAATCCTCCTGATTGCAGCCACCTGTCCACCCCTCTGAAATTCCAGCTGCAGATTCCTTTTTGGTGCAGGAAAAAGTAGATGGTCCCCCCCTACTTTTTCCACTTTTTGGCCACCTTTCTCCCTGCTATAAATCCCCAAACAGCAAGCATCAAAGCCCTTGAATGGTATTTTGACAAATAAGGATTAGGATAATGATAGTTTCTAGCTCAGATATCAAATGGTATTAGGTGTTGTGCAGGAATGAAAACTTGTATCAAAATTAATTAATTAAGGGGCCCGGAATGATAACTTTATGAAAATCTTGGAAAATGTCCTAATATGGGTGGTTCAAAGCATTTTAGGCATCAAATTGATTAGAGTGACAAGTGAGTGAGGTCAGAAATCAAATATGAATGAGATTCCTAAAAGTGATAACTTGAGTGCCCCAAAAACGATAACTTATATGACTTAAAAACGATAACTTATCATAACTTGAGTTTTGATTATCCAAATGTGATGAAATTTGACCAGCAATGAGTTAGAACAATAATAAGATGATTGCTTAAGGTCCTTGTGCAGAATTAATGGTTTTGCATGTCAAAATGACAGAATTGCCCTTTAACGATAACTTGGCACTTGAAAAATGATAACTTGTTCAAATGGACTTAAAACTTTGCACAAGTTGAGATGTGACTATCCAAATATGATTTATACATGATAATGATGGATTTAGGGCAAGAAAACCATTGAAAATAAGTTCATTCAAAATAATGATAACTTGACACTTAGGAATGATAACTTGTCCTCAAAATGATAACTTGGCATAGAATTTAAATATTAATGGATTTTGGCATTTCAGAACCTCTATGCACATGGAATTAAGTATGAAATGAGGAATATCAACTAGTTATCACAATGTTTGCATTCCAAGTATAATTGGCCCAAAAATAGGCAAAAGTGGGACTCCATATGTATGAATTGCATCTAAAATGGGTTAAAATCATATAGTGATCAGTAAGTGATCAAACTCCCCCAAGCTTAGCCTTTTGCTTGTCCTCAAGCAAAACATTCAGATATTAAGGACAAACTTGAATTAAAAGTCCACAAATGAAGTAAAGTCTAGCTGAATTGAATCCAATGAGTTTCCCACTTTGCCAACACTTCATTCTTTCCAAAAACTCAATTTCTAGCTAGGGAATCACAGAGGCTAAGGCAAATTTAAGCCATGGAAGAAGTACTAGCAATAACATGTTTGAATTGTAGGAATTGTCAACTTTACAAAGGGGTTGAACTACAAATCTCTTCATGAACAGGTTTGTAGTTGATTAAACAGGTTTAACACCTGACTTTTATTCATGAAATGCATATAAACAAGTTTAGCACCTGATTTTTATTCATGCTTTCTTTAGGATAGATTCCTTTGGAAGTTTTGCTCTTCTAAAATTTTTTTCTTTTTGCATTAAAGAGAGATTCCTTTGGAAGTTTTGCTCTCTTCCTTTTTTCTATGCATGCATATGACTTTTTACTTTTCCTTTTTTCATTTTTCTATCCTGTTCATGAAGTGAGCAATAGTTCAAACTCAAGTATAGTTTAGATCCCTTTATCCAAAAAGTCAAGTTTTCCTATTTAGCATGGCAGCAAGAGCCTTGACTCCCTTCTAGACATCTGATATTACTAATTCAATCCATAAGTATCAACTAGTGTGACCCACAAAAAGGAAAAATTTTCAGCTAGAAATTTCATTCAAATGCATCTGAATTCATAATGTCAATTAAAGCAAGAAGGCTAATGGCCAAGTTGGCCACTTGGTATTGGAGTGCACCCACTGTCAAAATAAAGTATTCTACCCATTTCAGAGTCAAAATGAATTCAGAATTGAGTTGGGTCCAAAAATTGATAACCGAGTGATAACTAGTGATAACTTGTGAAAACCAATGATAACCTGGTATGAATTATGATATGAACATTAAAATCAATTGAAAACATGGTGTAAAGGTTAGAAAAGCACCAGGTTTCCTCCCCCAAGCTTATTCTCAACACTGTCCTCAGGGTTGAAAAATAAAGGCAAGGGAGAGGGGTGGGTGGGATTGAAATGCATTAAATTTGGAATTTGAATTCTCTTGGCACTTCATCCAGAAGCCTTGGGTGGTCTAACCTTCATTTGTTGCAACTGATCCTGTAGAGAAACAAAGGATATCAGTGGAATGGTAGATTTGCAACTAATCAGATTTTTTTTAGTACAGAATTTAGCAATGTATTGGGAATTTCTGAAATTCACTGAAATTGGGCTATAATAGATTGGGATAATTGAAATGAATGTTAATTCAGATGATAATATGATCAATGTAGCATAATGAGAAAAATATTATCAGTTATCATTAAGTTTTCAGTGCAAAAATAAAAAATAAGGGGTAAGGGTACTCCCTGAATTTGAGACTTGTGAATTGAACATGTTCCTCATCCCTTATTCCTGCAAAAACAGAAAGATTAAGTGTAAAGTGGCTTGGGTTACCTCCCAAGAAGTGCCTTTCTTTAATGTCTTTGGCTAGACATTGTTACAATGTGAAATCAGCTAGGAGCTAGTGGCAAATCTTGTAGAATCAGCTCCTTGGACAGCCTTAGTTTTTTCAGCAGCTCATGAACTTGATTCTTGGGCAGGTTTGCATTGATGATAACTGGAAATGTTGAATTCTCCCCCAAGAATTCATACTTCAGGTTATTGGGGAGAGGCTTGAGTTCTAATTTGAAAGAATTGGTTTGAGTTGAGTTGCCTTGCTCAGCAGTGATAACTTCTTGCAATTGGTGCTGATTTTCTAAATTTTCTACTGATTTGGATAAACTCAATGCAGATTGATATGTTGCAGCCTCTGGATCCTCCAATTCTTTCAAATGATCAAACATTAGACACTTTTGCATTGGATCTTCAATATGAATTATAGCTGAAGCTTGCTCTACCACTTGATCTAGCTGTCCTTCCTCAAAATCATTTTCCTGAAAATTTGGTCTACTGATAACCTGTGCCAAATTAAATTCTATCTTCTCCTCCCCAATTTGGAAGGTCAATCTGCCCTCCTTGACATCAATGACAGCCCCAGCAGTGGCTAAGAAGGGTCTCCAAGAAGAATGGGGGTATTCAAGTCCTCATCCATGTCAAGTACCACAAAATCTACTGGTATGTAGAATTTGCCAACTTTGAGGGGTATGTCCTCAATGATTCCATGTGGGTACTTGATGGATTTGTCTGCCAGCTGTAGAGACAAATTTGTAGGCTTCAAATCTCCAACTTCAAGCTCCCTACAAAGTGAAAGAGGTATGACACTCACTGATGCACCCAAATCACATATTGCCCTTTGAATCTTCCTATTTCCAATTTCACAAGGTATGGAGAAGCTTCCTTGATCTTTCAACTTGGGTGGCAATTTATTTTGGATGATTGCAGAGGCTTCCCCAGTCAAGGTAATAGTGTCATGCTCCATAATCCTCCTTTTCTTGGTTAGGATTTCCTTCAAAAACTTTGCATAGGAGGGCATCTCCTGAATTGCCTCCACAAATGGCACATTGATATTTAACTTCTTCAGGATTTCCAAAAACTTTTCATATTGCTGGTCCTGCCTTGCCTTAATTAGCCTTTGAGGGAAAGGTACTTTGTCAAAGACTCTAGCTTTTGCTTCAATCTTGGGGCCTGAATTCCTGATTTCCACCTCAGGTTCTTCACTTGGCTCTTTAGCAACTTTTAAATCTGAATTGACTTGATCATCCTCAACTTCCTTCATTGGCTCCTCAACCATTCTTCCACTCCTGAGTTGGATAGCATGGACTTGTTCCTTTGGGTTCACTTCTGGCTGTCCAGGAAAAAATAAGGGAGGTCTAGTGGATGTACTAGCTTGTTGAGCAATTTGGCTTTCCAACAATTTTTGATTTGCATTCAAGGCATCCAATCTAGAATTGATCTTCAATATCTTCTCTCCTTGGCTGTCCTGTTTCTTCAGAATTTGTTGAAGCATCTCCTTCATTTCATTTTGGAATTGTGATGCTTGGACTTGAGGTGGTGGTTCATATAGATTCCTTTGAATTGGTGCACTTTGGCCTTGATTTCCATAAGGTGGTGGTGGCTGATTCCTTGGCAGGATTTTAGGCTGCCAATTTGAATTTTGCATAGGAGCTCCTTGATAGTTGTTGCCCTTGTAAGAAAAGTATGGATGATTCCTGTTTTCTGGAGTATAAAATTCAGCAGGAGGTTTGATTCCATAATTGCCCACAGCATTGATTTGATCCACATTTTGGTCCACTTGCTGCATAATTAAGTTGCAATTCTCTGACACATGGCCTTGATTTCCACATACACAACACCTTGTTTCAGAATTGGAGGCCCTATTGCCATTGGGAGTCAAGTTCAACCTCTCCAAAGTCTTGTACAGCACCTCTTCAAGTTGAGTGGACAATTGATTTACTGAATTGTCCATGGGTGGCCTCCTGGTTCTATCATGGGTAAGGAAGTGGTGATTCTTGGCTATGTTTTCAATGAGTTGATAAGCTTCATCAATGTTTTTAGATGCAAAGATGCCTCCTGCAGCAGTATCCAATGCCACCTTGCTAGGGTAGTTCAACCCCTTATGAAAATAGTTGACTAGCTGCCACTTCTCAAAACCATGATGGGGACATGCCCTTAATAATCCTTGAAGCCTTTGCCATGCCTCACAAATATTTTCTTGGTCCAACTGATAGAACCTCACTATTTGATCCCTGAAGTTATCAGTTTTTGAAGGAGGAAAGAATTCTGAAAGGAACAATTGAACAATTGATTCCCAAGTGGCTACCTCTTCAGGATTCAATTCTTTAAACCATATCTTGGCCTTGTCCTTGAGTGAGAAGGGAAATAATCTCATATACACTGCATTCATGGGGATATTATTGAAGTTCACAGTGCTGCATATCTCCTTGAAATTGTCCAAATGACATGCTGGATCTTCAGTCCCAAGTCCAGAAAACTGACTTTGCCTAATCATAGAAATCAAGGCTGGATTAACTTCAAAATTTGCCACAGGTGCTAAGGCTCCTCCCCCTTGTTGATTCCTTGCATTGCTTGGTGAATAACAGTCCCTAAGAGTTCTAGGAGCTGCCATATTTTGATTCATAACTCTTTCAAATTCAGGGTTGTATGCTTCTTCCTCTTCTTCTTCAAATATCCTTCTCCTTGCCTCAAGCCTTTGCAATCTCCTTCTTCTTAAAAATCTTCTTTCAGGTTCAGGATCTGATTGGTAATATTCCTCTTGATGGTCCAAGTCCTGCATAAAGAGATTCAGAAGTATCAAATTCAAGAAAGAAATGAAAACTAGACAAAAATGAAAAGTAAGAAATGATAACTTGCAAACACTGAAAATTAGCCTAACAAATAAACTAAAAACTAATCTAAAACTAATCTAAACTATCTAAGTTAGCCTAATTGACCTCAAATCCCCGGCAATGGCGCCAAAAACTTGATAGTGATATTTGGATTTTCTAGTGATAACTTGCTGAAATTTAAGAAAATGTCAATTTTTCATTTTTTTGGTCTCCCAACTCACTAGCTGCAAGTGCACAGGTAAGTTGTAGTAGACTCAGGTTGTCGTATCCACAAGAATTTGAAGTCTAAAACACCCTAAAACAATCTAGATTAGTTCTACTTAAGTGGCTAAAAATAGATTTTTAATGAATAGTGAAAACAGATTTTTTTATAGAAAGTGAAATGATAATAGATTTTTGGGTTTTGGAAATTTATCAAAACTGAATTATAAATGCTAGAATGAAGTCTAAAAAGGTTTAACTATCTATGAGGAAGGTTCTTCTAGGATTTGGGGTTCATCTAAATTAATTAAGGATGGAATGGAACAATTTATCATTAAATGTCCAACTTTTGATTCAACTTGAAAATGGCTGTTCCCACAGCTCAATTGGCCTCTAATTAAGCAATATATGATTATATAATTGTTAGCTAGGTTGAATCAAAAGAGGGTCCTCACTGAAAATCAAGTTATCATTGGGCTCAAAAGAAAGATTCAATGCTGATTTTTTGCAGTTCTAGGAAGTTTGGAATGATAACTTGCATTTGCAATCATAAAAAGATGGAATCATTCCAATCAACCAAACCAGGATAAAATATACTCAATAATGGTGCTTGTGTTCCATGTTTCATCTCTGAATTCAAGGGAGATTCAAAATCAACCTCTCGGTTGCAAAATAAATTGAAATCCACACAAACACACTCAATTGGAAATGCAAAACATATGGCCACATGAGTTCATAATTCCCATTGCTCATTGGCCCATCTCTGGATCTCAAAGAATCCCTTAAGACTACCTCTCAGTAGTGGATTAATATGAGGGTTGACAATGGAAATCAGAAGTTAATTAAATGAGAAAACAGAAATCAGCATTTCTGAAAAAATTAGCAATGTGGATTGATGGAATTCAAATTTGCCAAATGCCCCTTGACCCATCTCTGGATTACAAGGGATTCCTAGAGTACACCTCTCAGTGATTTGAATAAAATAGGGATTAACAATTGGCAAATCAGATTCCAAACAATCAGAAAATAGAATTTAGAATCAAACTAAGAAATCAGATTTTGGAAAAAAAATCAGATTTGAATTCTGAATTGTCAATGATCTTGATTCATTTCTGAATAAGATCATGGCATATATTAGCCTCTCAACTATTCAATTATCCAATCCTTGATGACAATCAAATTCAAAAGCCCAAGAAATCAGATTTTTAAATTCAGGAAACCAGATTCTGAAATTCAGGAATTTTAGGTTCCAAATCAAACTCAAGGTAATGTTGAGAATAGATTTGAATCATGGAATGCCCAAATATTCATAACTCAATTCTGAACAAGATTAGGATGAAGACCAACCTTCCAATTGCTCAATTAATCAAGTTCAGAATGTCAAATAGGTTCAAACAATTCAGAAATCAGATAACCAGAAAATCAGAATTAGAAATCAGTGGAAAAAAATTTGATTTGAGTCAAATGATTGTCCAAATAATCTTTATTCATTTCTGAACAAGATAGGGACAATAGCAACATCCCAAGAACTCAGATCCTTGATGACAATCAGATCCAAAGCCTAAGAAATCAGATTTTCAGACTTCAGGAATTCAGGAAACCAAAAAAATCAGCAACTCAGTAATTTAGAAATCAGAATTTTAAACCAATGGAAACCTGACTTACCAATTGATTCTTGACCCATCTCTGGATTACAAGACATCCCTAAAGTTCACTTATCAGTGAAGGGAATGATTCAGGGGACTCAATTGATAAAATCAGATTCCAATTAGGAATCAGAAAAATTAGAATTCTGATTTCTATTCAAAAATCAATGGAAAATTCTGGTTTTGAGTCAAATGATTGCCCAAACAATCTTGATTCATTTCTGAATAAGATAGGGACAATACCAACATCCCAAGGACTCAATTAACCAAGTTAGAAATGAAGAACAGATTCTGATATCCACAGAAATCAGAAAATTCAGGAATCAGGAAATCAGAATTCAATTTTTAAAAATCAGATTATGAACAATAAACAGATTTGAATCATAAAGAATGCCAAACAATCTTGATTCATTTCTGATCAAGATTTGGGACAATATCAACCTTCTAGTTGCTCTATTAATCAAATCCACAATGGCAAACAGATTCAAAGGTCCAGGAATTCTGGTTCAGGAAATTCAGAAAAACAGAAACCAGAAATCTAAAATTCAGAAATCAGCACTTCAATTAAATTGGAATAAAGAACTTGACATTAATTTCTAATCCATTTCTGAACTAGGGATAGATCAAATGATAACTTCTCAGCTATAGATTACAATAGGATCCAACAATGGCAAGAACTAACATTAGAAAATTCTGAAATCTGAAAATCAGTAAATGATTCAGTGTAGGAATTATAAAACAGTCCATATCCATCCAAAACTAATCTAAACTACTACCCTATCCTAGAAGAAATGGAGTTTAGCTCCTCATATTTACAAGATTTGACATCAAATGGGATAAGAAACAGATACAATTCATGGTTCTTTGAATCTGTTTGGCCAGCAGCTCCTCCACCAGAATCAATCCAGCCTTGCTTGCCTTCAAACCCTTGAATGACCAGCCCCCCTTCTCCTCCAGAAAAATCCAGCTTATATATCACTCCTTTCCACCCTTTGATCAGCATCTAAATGTTCTAATCCTCCTGATTGCAGCCACCTGTCCACCCCTCTGAAATTCCAGCTGCAGATTCCTTTTTGGTGCAGGAAAAAGTAGATGGTCCCCCCTACTTTTTCCACTTTTTGGCCACCTTTCTCCCTGCTACAAATCCCCAAACAGCAAGCATCAAAGCCCTTGAATGATATTTTGACAAATAAGGATTAGGATAATGATAGTTGCTAGCTCAGATATCAAATGGTATTAGGTGTTGTGCAGGAATGAAAACTTGTATCAAAATTAATGAATTAAGGGGCCCGGAATGATAACTTTATGAAAATCTTGGAAAATGTCCTAATATGGGTGGTTCAAAGCATTTCAGGCATTAAATTGATTAGAGTGACAAGTGAGTGAGGTCAGAAATCAAATATGAATGAGATTCCTAAAAGTGATAACTTGAGTGCCCCAAAAACGATAACTTATATGACTTAAAAACGATAACTTGTCATAACTTGAGTTTTGATTATCCAAATGTGATGAAATTTGACCAGCAATGAGTTAGAACAATAATAAGATGATTGCTTAAGGTCCTTGTGCAGAATTAATGGTTTTGCATGTCGAAATGACAGAATTGCCCTTTAACGATAACTTGGCACTTGAAAAATGATAACTTGTTCAAATGGACTTAAAACTTTGCACAAGTTGAGATGTGACTATCCAAATATGATTTATACATGATAATGATGGATTTAGGGCAAGAAAACCATTGAAAATAAGTTCATTCAAAATAATGATAACTTGACACTTAGGAATGATAACTTGTCCTCAAAATGATAACTTGGCATAGAATTTAAATATTAATGGATTTTGGCATTTCAGAACCTCTATGCACATGGAATTAAGTATGAAATGAGGAATATCAACTAGTTATCACAATGTTTGCATTCCAAGTATAATTGGCCCAAAAATAGGCAAAAGTGGGACTCCATATGTATGAATTGCATCTAAAATGGGTTAAAATCATATAGTGATCAGCAAGTGATCATTCACCCTCCCAAAAAATATCGTTATTCGATCGTCTACCCAAATTTGCTAATGTATCAGCCTCAGCATTACATAAACGGTTAACATGATTACATTTAAAGTTAACGAAGTTTGAAATTTGAGCTCATATGCCCCGAATGATGTTTTGGATGCGCCAATGACAAAGAGTTTTCCTGCTTATGATTGAGACTGCAATTGAGGAGTCTATTTCAAGAATAAGGTTCTCGATACCATATTGCACACAATACTTTATGTAATATCCATGATCTAATCCATATTGGATTCTATATTATATGGCTATAATCAATTGAATATATGTGGTGTAGTATAAGTTATCATGTCACGTAGTGATATAATAAGAATTTATAAAATTTAATTAAAGTACTAGAGTATGATTAATAATCATATTATGATAATCAGATCAGATGTGTTTCTAGAGGAACGGTTTACTATGATAGAGACTCTATGGGTCATATCCTTAAAGTTACTTCAATGACAGGGCAACATAAATTTAAAAGAAATGAAAAGACAAGTACAAGGACTCTTTGATAAAGGATTTATTCAATTCCATAATGTCACCCTGCATAACTCCAATCTTAATTTTCAAGTGCAGAGGTAAATTTCATAGGCTATGCATTGTCCATAAATAGCTAAATTGAGTAGTGATGAATATCCTTTACCAATAAGAGATGGCTTGGTTGGTCAAATGCAAGGTGCATATGTTTATAAAAGTTGACCTTATCTTTAGATACTACCGGCTTAATAGTAAGAAGTAATAAAAAAAATCAATTTGAATACAATAAGGGCATATTGTAAGCTTCGTAAGTCCATTTGGGATTATTCGATGGATTAATTCTCTTTTATGATCGGGTAGTGGCATGTACATGAAGATAAGTAGAGGCTTATGACAGGAAATACTCAAAATATATAATTTGAAGCTTTCCACTGCTATATAGAACCCAAGATTTGGAGACATCATTCACATAAGTAAGGTTGAACTAGGTACATATTAGGAGTCCTAAATATGTACTCACATGTAAGGAGTTGAATACAAGACAAAGAAAATGGATGAACCTCCTAAAGGACTAATAACTTTATTTTATATCCTTCAACAAAGGTGAATAAAGTAGCAAAAGTATTAGGTAGTGAGCCAACCCTTATAACTAAATTGACTATTAGAAAATGGAATACTAAAGTATAACAATAAGATATGTTCTTAAAGACATTAAGACATGGGATAGATGTTTGCCATTTAGTCCTACACGATGTGGAAGTGTATATTGTCCATTTTATGAATCCATGTCAAGAAAAGATGATCATGACCCATCACATGTGATTCAATATGTGAAGCTATAAGAACAAATGTCACATAGAAAACAATATGATAATGAATTGAATGGAAAAGCTTAAGTACTATACTTTACGGTAAACTCTTCATAGAAGTGGGAAGTATTATGATATTCAAAAAGCTACAATACAAATCGGATACGGGATATATGATCAAAATCTATATTCAAGTGATTAATACAATATTTCAAATTTCGAGGATGAAATTTTTTAAGGAGGGTAGAATGTAATATCCATGATCTAATCCATATTGGATTCTATATTATATGTCTATAATCAATTGAATATATGTGGTGTAGTATATGTTGTCATGTCACGTAGTGATATAATAAGAACTTATAAAATTTAATTAAAGTACTAAAGTATGATTAATAATCATATTATGATAAAGCATATTCTCTTATGGTTAACTATGCATCTGATTTGTTAAGATTTGATTTAAGTCTAGTGAACCAATCAAATGTCGCCAAGTGGCATATGAAAATATATGTGTGTGTGTAACAAAAATTAATATATAAATATGTGAATAAATTACATGGATTATATTATACTACATAATATCAATTAGGGATGAAATTAATGATTTTAAATGTTAAATTTTAATTGGATAAGAATTCCAAATTTTCACATGCAAGTTGCCAGCAAGCTAGCAGCTTGCCACCTCATGCTTAGATTATTTTTCCAACCGACCTATTCAAGTGATAAAAATGTGAAAAAAATTCATACGATCTTATCCTTCCCTCTAGACAACACACAAAAAATTTCATACCATGAATCCTTTCATGGACGTTGAAGGAAATTCGAGAAGGAAGATCATTAAAGGTAAAGATTCTAACCCTAGACTGATGGTATTTTTCTTAAGACTTTCTTTCGTATTAATTCGTCCTTAAAAATTATGAAATTTAACATGTAAAATAATATATGAGTCTAGTTTACATGAGATTTGAAATCATGTTAATAGGAGTTATGAAACGAAAGTTATGCCATCAGGATTAAGGAACTATCACTCTGTCCGCCGAAATTGCTATCTGAATTTGTAAATTATGTATTAAATCCAATATGTCGTGGAATTATTTGATAATTTAGGGTGTTATAGACATTGATGTTATCATCGAAAATTGGAATCACTAGAAAAATGTGTAGCGAAAGTTATAAATATTTTACCGAGCCTTACTCAGTCTGTTAGGATGGAGCTTAGGGCAGATTATACTAGTATTAGTTAAATTTATTGTGCTCAGTACAAATAGATATAAATTCAAGTAATTTTACAGTTGTATCCTAGGATGTCTACTATTTGAAAAAAAATTAAAAGTACCAAAATAGGGAATGTTTATTATTTTATATAAATCATAAAAGTAAGGTTACTCAGCCTATTAGAACATAGAAACAATATAAAAGTTAGGCTGAATGTTGATTTTCATGAGAGCAAACCATAATGAAATAGGATATGGAACTTATAGATTAATGTCTATGTAATATAAAAGTAAAGAAAATTGGAATGATATCATTTGATTATGTATACCAGAAGATATGGATTTTTCTTTACTATGTGTACAATCTGTCATAATATTAGGTCAATCCTTATGTTTAATAGTTAAAAGAGTAAATGTTTAAAGTACATATACCATTTCAATTAATTGTGTTTCATGTGTCATAGGCTTCTGTTCAGAGCATAGAAGTAATGTGTTTCTTATTATTATTGTATAGGAGTAGAAGAGTAAAGTAGTGAAAAAGGAAAGGAAAAACCTTTTGGTAGCTCTTATAAGTAAGTTGATTTCTCCTACTCTATGTTTTCACCTCTTTTGAATTTGGTGTTACATGAATTATTTTAGTATTGAATATGTTTTGTATATGTTATGAATTGATTTCAAGAAAGGTAACTATGAAAAGTATATATATGATTGCACATTTGAAAAAGCATATATGATATGATATGAATGGATTACGAGAAGTGCAATCTTGTTCCATTTGAAATGATTGATTGAGTGATGGTACAATTGAAAAGCATATGTGGTATGTTAAGGATTGATTTAATAAAATTCAATCCTATTCCGTTTGAATCAGTGTTCGACATGATTCATCTTCTGATATTTGAGTTACAAGATATGGTTAATCTTTTGATCTTTGATGTGAAATTATTATATGATGAATCATGCATCTGCATCTGCCTGCATCCGCATATGTGATGGTTGGAGCTAAGTGCTACATCATTGATCACGATGGGAGCCACATCTAGAGTCCAATCCATCATTATGTTCCCCAATAATGGGATGAGATAGACTGGAGATAAGTGCCATGCGGAGCTAAGTGCCACATCGTGAGTACTCGCGATGGGGGCCACCTCTAGAATCCGTAGGGGCCACCTCTAGAGTCCACCTATCGCTATATGATTTGTTCTCCGAAAGGGATGAGATAGAATGGAGCTAAGTGCTACATCGCTGATCACGATGGGAGCCACCTCTAGAGTCCATCTACCGACCACTGGCCAGTTGGTGATCCGTGCATTCATATGAGAGTGTTGCATTTGCATACATCTATTTGATATGATTTGAATGATATTGATTGCAATTGAACTGTGATGATTTTTATCAGGAAATTGTATATATTATTTTCAAATATATGGAAACGTTATTTATGATGTTATAATTTTTTTTCATATATTTGCACGTCCCTCCAAATTTATTAGATGGTAACACATAGCTTATGAGTTATCAACTTACTAAGCTATTTTTGCTCATAATGTTGTTTCTAATATTTCTCAGATCAGTATAATTTCTTGGATTGAGCGAGCTCATAATGTTGTTTCTAATGTTGTTATTCTTGTGTCCTTTTATTAGGATGTCGAGAGAGTTGGTCGAGATTATTATTTTTGTCAAAATAGTTTGTAATGAAAATAAATTTATTTTGTAAAATGTACGACTTAAGGAGTATCAGTTTGCTCTGAAATGATCACATATTGTGTAATTTATTTATTGATATATATTTTTACTCATGTTGTAAAAGGAAGAGTAAATTACATCACGTTTCCGCATTTCTTCATAATTTTATTTGATCGTCTGTAATGAGTCGCGAACTCTAGTTTAACTCACGGGTTGAATTGGGGTCGTGACACTTTAGTCCGCACAGGATAGCCCAAGCTTCTGCATGCAAAGTTGCGTGAAAGTACCTGGGTCCAGCGCCTGCATAGAGGAAACAATTGTTAGAAGTTCTAACCAGGTAGCCTATTCCCCCCTCCCCATTGCTTTACAGAGAGCCATCCGTGTTCAATTTGAACCAAGAATGAGGTGGAGGCTTCTAGCATGCCAGAGACTGGTTTGCTGGGGAAGTCCCCTCAGAGATGGATGTTTGTAACTCTTAATATGAGGCCAAAACCCGCGATAAGACCTCAGCAGCGGTTGCCTATCTGGAGTTGAAGTGAGCATCATTTTTCATTTTTCAAATACCCCACAAGGTTAAGACAAATAAAGTTTGCAGACTGGACTTAAAAGCACGATCAGGAAGGTCATTTCCTTCCAGAATCCAATCACCCACCCTCCAATTGGTACCATGTTTAAAGGTATAATCAGTTTTACTCTGGAAGATTTCCCACACACGAAATATCACCACACATTCAAAGAATAAATGAGCATTTGTCTCAATCTCAACACCACAGAGAGTACACATAGGATTTATGGAAGAGTTGAACCTAATAAGCATATGTTTAACAGGCAGCCTGTTGTGGGCAAGTTTTCAAAGAAAAACTTGAATTTTCGGGGGGATATTGATGCTCCAAATTCTTTTCCAGCCAGGCCATCATGGCTGCCTTGGTGGCACAGGAGGCATACATATGAAGTTGTACATTGACTTGGTAGATGGAATCCCAGACTGATTTGGGGTCCAAACCCATGTATCATCACTAGGAAAGCAGGCAATATAATAGCAGTTATGTTATCCAATAAACAAGGTGCAAAGCAATTCATTAGCATATCAATATTCCAGGAACCATGCAACATAAGATCAGCAGTCATACAAGTGGCTAGAGGAGAGTAAACATTTACATATGTAGGCAAATAATTTAAAGGAATGTTAAATATCCACGGATCATAGTATGCATGAGTTGTAAGACCATTACTAATATGTTTTCTCAATCCAAGCTTAATATTATCCATAGTTTGTACAATTTGTTTCCAACTCCAAGCTTGGTGTCCATAGGCAGATCCATGTTGAATAGTGTATTGCCATGGGTGAGGAAAGTTATATTTTTGGGTGACAAGAGAAGTGTACAGATCTTGAGATTTGTTTAAGATGGGTAATATTTTCTTTGCAAGTAAGAAGTTTTCATACTAGCAATGGACTTAATACCCAAGCCCCCATCCTGTTTTGGCAATATAGTGACATCCCAGCTTATGAGATGTAAACCATGTTTTTCGCCAGATGATAACCACAGAAAGGATCTAGAAATTTTCTCAAGTGACTTTACAAGGCCTGCTAAGATATATATTGAGCTAAGGGAGTAATTAGGCATGGATGATAAGGTAGATTTGATCAGGGTGATTTTTTCAGCCTGAGTAAGAGTCTTTTTCTTCCACCCAGCTAATTTGTTTTGGGCTTTAGCTTCAATGTGCAGTAGGGAGCCTCTGTTAATGTGTTTATATAATATTGGAACTACAAGATAGGTGAAAGGGAAGTAGTCAATTTTAGTGTTTAAAGTATTTTGGATTAATTGCTTTCTTCTTAATTGAAATTTAGGGGGTAGGTAGATAGCAGATTTGTTTAAGTTTATTTTTTGGTTGGTTAACCATTTATACTTAGAGAATATTTCCTTTAATTTAGTGCAATTAGACTATGGCAGCCATGCAGACAAGTAAATCATCTGCATAAAGGATGTGACTGCAGTTGTACCCATGATAATTGAGTATTTATGCATTAATAGTGGTATAATTATCAACTTATTAAAGTTATATTTCTGACTATCGGACTATATATGTTGAAGATTTCGGAGTCTACACCATTTCTTTACATGTTTCAGGAACTTCCGAATATCAACAAAAAGGCGCAAAAACACCAGGAAACGAGTACAATACGGCCAGACCGTATTATCAGTGTGTCAACCATATTGGACGTCTCCAGACCGTATTTCACTCGCATCAGAAATTACGGTCCGACCGTATTGAAGGAGAACATACCGTATCAAACAAGTTCAGGTCGTATTACACTCGCAGTGGAAAATACGACCTGTCCGTATTGGAGGTGTGGCGCCCGTATTGAAGCAACTTGAACCGTATCGGTTTGAGGAGATTACGACCAGACCTTAACCCTAATTTGAGGGGACTATAAAAGGGATTTGTGTAGATGAAAAGAGGGAGCCAGACTTTGTTTTAGAGAGGATCAAGACAGCTGGGACGAACGCATTTTTTTTCTCTGCACTTCTGTACTTTTCTGAGACTAAAGATCATTTTCTTTTCATGAAGTCTTATGTTTCAATGATGATTTCTTTCTCTATGCGTGGCTAAACTTCTTTTCTCGGGTTTGATGAAACATAGGGTTGATCTTTAGGGAATATTTTTATTGGATCTGATGTGTTCTTTGTCTTTCATGTGTTTCATGTAATGCTTATATTAGATTGGCCACCTAGTTAAGCGACTGAAGATTTTCCTGATTACGAAAGTATTTCATCAAGATTAGTTCAAATGAATGACATGAAATGTATTATTTCTTAGAAATAAGGATAATCATTTTACTTATGAATCTTGGCTTATAATGTAATTAAAATAATCTAAATGACCACGAAAGTAGGCGTTTATTATTTTAATTAGAATTGTGTTTGCCTGAAAAGGAGATGCATGACTTTTGAAGATTGAGTAGGACACTGATGATTTTATTATCTCTAAATTCCCTATGATCAATACTCTAGGTGGATTCAAAACCCGAGAACTTTTATTCTCATTTATTTTTCATAATTAATTCTCATCCTTTCTTGTTGTTTCCTGCACTCATTCGGCATTTCACTTTTATTTAGTTTTTATTATTATTTCACCCATTTCTAATCGCTTAGATATCAATTAGAATCATATAATTCTAATACTTGAACTCTTCTTGTGGGATGATATTTTATATACTACGACATTGACTCCGTATACTTGCGGGAGAAATGTCAAGTTTTTGGCGCCGTTGCCGGGGAAGAGCGTCAATATTAGAATTTTGGTTTTATTTGTTAATCTAGACAAAAAATTATTTTCTTTTTGTGTATGCATCGCAGAAATAGGGCACTTGAGCCATATATTCCTAAAATTGAAAGACAATGCCGAGCAAATCGAAGAGCAAGAAGAGAACAACAAATGACCAACAACCAGAATAGAATACTGAACATGGAAGAAGGCCAACAACAACAGCAGCAGATAGAGGAAGTTGACTATCCAATGAGGGATCTAGCCAGAAGATCTTATAGAGGCACCACCCCGAGTATTGTGGGCCCGAGGATTGAGCGAATAATTTTGAACTGATGTCTGGACTCATTCAGATGGTGCAACTGAATCAGTTTAGAGGAGAACGCAATGAAGACCCTTTATCTCATATCAATCGATTTATGCAAATGTGTGCCACTATCAAAATGAATGGCGTTGAAGAAGACGCCATCAAGATGAAGCTTTTTCCATTTTCTCTCAGGGATGAAGCGCAAGACTGGTTAGACTCACAACCCCGGGAGCATTCAATACATGGGATGAATTATTCCAAGCTTTCATGAAGAGATTCTTTCCTCCGAGTAAGTTCATTAAATTGAGGAATGAAATCACTTGCTTCAAGCAAAAGGAAAATGAATCACTTGGTAGTGCATGGAAGAGATTTAAGAAGTTACAAAGACAATGTCCACACCATGTGGTACCTGCTTGGCTCCTAATAGAGACATTCCACAATGGCCTCTCGGCCAGTATGAAATTTAACATTGATTCAGCATCAACCGATGGATCCATTATGAATTTACCATACTCTCAAGCTTGCAATCTATTGGATCAGCTAGCCATGAATGATGAAGACTACGAAGAGGGAAAATGCCAAGGTGGATTCCTTAGTGCAATTGATGGCTAATATGAACCAAGCCCAAGCAAATCAGATTTATACGTCGCACGCAATATGTGACACATGTGGGGGATGCTATAATAGTTTGGAATGTATGTTACCAGAACAAGCAAGTTATGTGGCAAATCAAAGCAAGGGAAATAATCCGTATGCCACTACATATAATCCGGGATGGAGAAATCACCCTAATTTTTCTTGGGGCAATCTCAGCAAATATGCCCACCACCTCCTAGCATTCCACCTCGACCACAGTATCAAGTTCCATTCCAACTACCATTTCAGCAACAACCCCAGTATCAACAACCACCGCCACAACCTCAGGTGGAAAAGAAACAATCTTGGGAGCTGGCGATAGAAAAGTTAGCAAATGCGACAAGTGATAGATTTGAAAAAATAGAGAAAGGAATGGAACAACTCATACTTCAAATAGAAATTTGGAATACCAAATGGGACAAATAGCCAGCTCCATAAATTATAGAGAAGAGGGCAGCTTACCAAGTAAGACTCAGATGAACCCTCGTGAGCATTGCAAGGCAATGGAATTGCAAAGTGGCAAAGCATTGGAGCCACTTTTGAACAAAACCACAAGGAAAGAAAAACAAGTGGTGGAAAACAATG
The DNA here is from genome assembly GCA_030549335.1 of Pontederia crassipes. Classification (NCBI taxonomy): domain Eukaryota; kingdom Viridiplantae; phylum Streptophyta; class Magnoliopsida; order Commelinales; family Pontederiaceae; genus Pontederia; species Pontederia crassipes. Next base: position 8,582,343 of record CM060198.1, read on the forward strand.
AAGAGGAGCAACCAATCAATGATTCTGAACCATCGGAGCCTTCATATAAGCCTCCACCGCTCAATGTACCCCCAATTCCATTTTCACAGAGACTTCAAAAGTCTAAATTGGATAAACAGTTTGAAAAATTTGTTCAGCTATTCAAACAACCGCACATCAATATCCCTTTTGCAGATGCCATTGCTCAAATTCCTGCGTATGCCAAATTTTTAAAAGAAATAATGTCAAAGAAACGATCATTGGAGGAACATGAGACAATCGCATTGACGGAAGAATGCAGTGCAGTAATTCAAAGAAAACTCCCACCCAAGTTAAGAGATCCAGGGAGTTTTTCTATCCCTTATACTATCGGTAACTTGAACATTGTCAAGGCATTGTGTGATCTTGGGGCAAGTGTATCATTGATTCCTCTAACCATATGCAAGAAACTGGGGTTAAAAGAGCTCAAGCCCACTACCGTGTCTTTGCAATTGGCAGACCGCTCCATCACCTACCCCATGGGTGTTCTAGAGAATGTCCTACTAAAGGTGGACAAGTTTTTTGTACCTGTGGACTTCATCATTTTGGACATGGAGGAAGATAGAGAGATACTCATAATTTTGGGTAGACCATTTTTAGCCACAGCCAGAGCTCTCATAGATGTGAAGAATGGGAAACTATCATTCACTATTGGGGGAGAGAAAGTAGAATTTAACTTATCAAAATCTTCTAGATTTCCTTCCTTAACTGATCAAGTTTTCTTTGCAGATTGTATTGATGACTTGGCACAAGGAGTCTTGAAAACGATGGTGCATGAAGATCCCCTTGAAGAAGCTTTACTAAATTTAAATATGGAGGAAGACGACACTCAAGAAGAAACCTATGCTTTCCAAACATGCACCAAATAATCATATGTAAGAGGTAATAGATATGAAGAGCTGGGAAAAGGTAAGTCACTGCCCCCACCATCTCATATCTCACCTCCAACTCTAGAGCTTAAGTCGTTGCCATCTCATTTAAGATATGCATTTTTGGGAACTAATGAGCAACTCCCTGTGATTGTAAGTGCAGATCTCTCACCTGTGCAGCTAGATAATTTGTTAAGAGTGTTGATCTCAAGGGTGGACCATAGCCATAGGGTGGACCATAGCTGATCTCAAGGGCATCAGCCCTTCAATTGTCATGCATAGAATCTTCATGGAGAACCACAAGCCGACCATAGAACATCAGAGAAGGTTGAATCCAAATATGAAGGAAGTGGTCAGAAATGAAGTAGTGAAGTGGTTGGATGCGGGTATCATTTACCCAATTTCTGATAGTTCTTGGGTGAGTCCTGTCTAATGTGTCCCAAAAAAAGGAGGGATGATTGTCGTGAAAAACAATAAGAATGAATTAATTCCTACTCGGACTGTCACGGGGTGGAGAGTGTGTATTGATTATAGAAAGCTAAATACCGCCATCCGAAAAGACCATTTTCCATTACCATTCTTGGACCAAATGTTAGAAAGACTAGCTGGGCATAGCTATTATTATTTTCTTTATGGTTATTCAGGATATAACCAAATTCATATTGCTCCAAAGGATCAAGAGAAAACTACTTTCACTTGTCCTTATGGTACCTTCGCATTTAAACGCATGCCCTTTGGACTTTGCAATGCCCCTGCCACATTTCAAAGGTGTATGATGGCCATATTTTTTGATCTCATCGAGCAAATCATGGAAATATTTATGGATGACTTTTCTATCTTTGGGTCCTCATATGATAATTGTTTGGATAATCTGACCGAAGTTTTGTCTAGATGTGAGAAGGCTAATTTAGTACTAAACTGGGAGAAGTGCCATTTCATGGTACAAGAAGGCATAGTGTTAGGTCATAAAATCTCCTCTAAAGGCATAGAGGTGGATAAGGCAAAGATAGAGTGTATTGAGAGATTACCTCCACCAACTTCAGTGAGAGGAATCAGGAGTTTCCTTGGGCATGCAGGTTTTTATCACAGATTTATTAAAGATTTTTCAAAAATTGCACACCACTATGTTCCTTACTTGCCAAGGATACTAATTTTGTCTTTGATGAGGAATGTTTATTTGCGTTCAACAAATTGAAATAGGAGCTCATTTCAGCACCCATTATGACAGCACCAGACTGGAATCTCCCCTTCGAATTGATGTGTGACGCAAGTGATTATGCAATCGGAGCAGTGTTGGGGCAGAAAAAGGAAAAAAGGACGCATGTCATCTATTATGCTAGCAGAACATTAGATGATGCCCAGCGGAATTACACTACGACAGAAAAAGAATTTCTCGCAGTTGGTTTTGCTTTGGATAAATTTCATCCATATCTAATTGGTTCTAAAGTTGTTGTTTTTTACTGACCATGCAGCCATTAGGTACTTGATGTCAAAGAAAGAAGCTAAACCTCGACTGATCCGATGGATTTTATTCCTACAAGAATTCGACTTGGAAATTCGAGACAAGAAGGGCCTAGAAAACACTGTAGCTGATCACTTGTCCAGATTGGAAGGACCAGAAGAAAAGGACAAGATCCCAATCAATGAGGCATTCCCTGATATGATGTTACTAGCCATCGCCTCCTTACCTTGGTATGCTGATTTGGTAAATTATTTGGTAAGAAGCATAATTCTCCCTAATTTTTCCTATCAACAACGTAAGAGATTTATGTGAGATGCTAAACAATATTTTTTGGAAGAACCATTGTTATATAGATTTTGTGCTGATGGAATTATCAGAAGGTGTATTCCAGAAGATGACGTTTTCGAGGTTTTGAGCCATTGTCACTCATTACTATGTGGAGGTCATTTCTCCATGAACAAAACAGTGTCAAAAGTCACACAAAGTGGCTTTTATTGGCCAACCATGTACAAAGATGCAAAGAGTTTTGTGAGCTCATGTGATAAATGTCAAAAGGTTGGCAACATTTCTCGTAGAAATGAGATGCCACAACAACCTATTATTGAGTTTGAACTTTTTGATGTATGGGGTATAGATTTTATGGTCCATTTTCCCTCCTCTCATAACAACCAATACATTTTGGTTGCAGTAGACTATGTCTCGAAGTGGGTGGAAGCAATTGCTACCCCGAGTAATGACAACAAAGTGGTGCAAAACTTCCTGAAAAAGCATATCTTTTCTAGATTCGGAGTACCTCGAGCTATTATAAGTGATGGTGGCTCTCACTTCTGCAATAAGCTCTTAGATGAACTATTGGCAAAATATAATGTTAAGCATAAGGTCACCACTTATTATCCACAAGCCAATGGACAAGTAGAATTAGCCAATAGGGAGTTAAAACTCATTCTTGAGAAAACTGTAGGAAATTCAAAAAAAGACTGGGCCTTAAGGCTTGATGATGCCTTATGGGCATATCAAACAGCGTTCAAAACTCCCTTAGATATGTCTCCTTATCGTCTGGTATTTGGAAAGCCCCGCCACCTTCCTGTTGAGTTAGAACACAGAGCTTATTGGGCAATTAAACAACTAAATATGGATCTTCAGCTTGCAGGTGCAAAAAGATTACTCCAATTAAGTGAATTGGAAGAGTTAAGAAGATAATCATATGAGAATACGGTATTCTGTATAAGGAAAAAGTTAAAGCATGGCATGACAAACATATTTCTCGTAAAACTTTGAAATAGGACATTTTGTTTTGTTATTTAATTCGAGAATGAGACTTTTTCCAGGATAACTTAAGTCTAGGTGGTCTGGACCATTTCAAATCACCAAGGTTCTGAAGAATGGAGCTGTCGAGATCACTAGTGAAGCTACTGGATCGTTTATGGTCAATGGATAAAGACTGAAGCCATATCTGTTGAATGAAGAACTTGAAAAGAAACATATCATGCTTCTCAATTGATACCCATTGACAAGAAACTCCGTCGAGCTAACGACGATAAACAAAAGCGCTTGTTGGGAGGCAACCCAATTTTATATTTCCTTTAGGTTCCAGCAATTTTTTTATAAAAAAAGGGGGCGAATACAATTCTGATATACATATATTTTTTGTTTGCAGGAAAAATCAGCAAGAAGACATCAATACGGCCGGGCCGTAAAAATGAAATCACAGCCGTATCGGGTGCAGCTGGGTCGTATCAAGCTCGCACGATTTTATACGGTCTGCCCGTATTAAGCCAAGGTTGGCCGTATTAACAAGATGATAACTGTATTGTATGCGCACTGGGAAATACGGTCGAATTGTATTAATGGGCATCTGATCGTAATTATGGCTTCGCGCCTGTATTGATCAATACGGGCCGAAAATTGGGGGGCCCGTTTTATCAGCTTGGCCGTATTATCGTCCATCGGGCCGTATTGACGGAGTCCTGCCCGTATTGTCATGCAGGAGCAGTATAAAGCGAAACTTTTTTGTGGCTTCTTCTACGTATGTTTTCTAGGGCATCGTGGTCCTTCATCCAAGCCGCAGCGCGACTCCTACCGGCGACTCCCTTCCGGCGACTCCCTGCCGGCAAATCCTCCTCCGGCGACCCGTTGAGAAAACAGTGAAGGCTGCTGGGCTGATCGTTGTTGTGCTGTGGACAGAGAGATACCGATATCAAATTTGAGTCAAAGTTCCGACCAGATTCCGACAGGACTCCGATCAAAGCACAGCGACAACTACAACTATTTTCATTAGAGTTGAATTATTGTAGTGCAACGGATAGGAAACCAACGAGTGCAGATCCGTTTCAGATCCTTTGATTCGATCAATTACTTCTGAACCATTTTGGCTCATATGGCACCCAAGACTCGTGGTGGATATCGTCGACGCCCTCGGCCAGAAGGTATAATCTTCAGAGACGACACACAAGAGAAGCGTTACTTTATATTGAAGACAAGAGAATTGGTGAACACTCGGTATTTGGACGAGAGGGCTATGAATGAATTAGGTCTTCGAGATGATGTGGATAATTTGATTAATGCACTAGAAATGAGATACTTCATGTACACCAAATGGAAAACTTATGTGATGCCAACTCTAGAATTTTTGAGCTCGCTAGACGTCAAGATTCCACTCGCTGAGTGTGATCCGGGTACACTCTCTCTTCGACTATTTAACTCTGAATATAAACTTACTTTGGACGAGCTGAATGATATTTATCAATTGCCGCGGCATGGATGACGTTTGCACAAATACTGCACTCAGTTTGATAGGCGTTCAGTGTGGTATAGTCTCACACATCGTGACTATGACACTTCATCATCATGTAAGGCATCCAAACTTCGAAACCCAATTTTTCGGTATTTGCTCAGGGTGTTAGCATCAATTGTATTTGGCCGAGGAGATAGTGATGTCGTGGTGCATGACAGTGAGATGTTCTTCTTATGGGCGATGATAAAAAAGATGGATGTCAATGTAGGCGCCTTTGTAGCCAAGCAATTACTCAAGCAAACGCATTCATCTACTAGTAAGATTGTGATGGGTGGTCTCATTACTCCTATTATTTTGTCACTTGGATTTAGTGTAGATGAACTTGAGGAAGCCCAAGGATCTTCTCGAATCAATCTGGAGACTTGTGTGAACATGAAAATGATTAAGTGTGTGGGTGACCTCTATCATTTGACCTTCAAGGATGAAGAGTACACTCATCCTCTACCGGATGTGGAAAAAACTACTATTGTCAGACGAGCAAACTGGATTTTTCCAACGGCTGGACTTGAGAAGTTGAGGCCTACTTATGCAGAATGGCATCGTGACCACCCTACCACTTATTATACTAAAAACCCTCAGCAAGACATCCCCGCTGCCACATTTGAAACCGGACAATCCTCAAGTACTTATCATGAAACCCAGTATGTTACTCACGCCGATACGCAACAACTTCTCCTAGGCCAAAGGCAACTCCAAGACCAATTAGGCCGAATGGAATCGCGCCAAGAAGAAATCTATCACATGGTACACATAATTGATACATGGCACATTGAGAGCCGACTTTGGCACCCCCAAATTAGTGAAATTGTGAGATACCTTTTCTTTCCAACTATTTTTTAGTGTTAATGTGTCAAACATTGAGGACAATGTTTATTCCAAGTTTGGAGGAAAAGGGGGTTAGTTAATGTTAGCATGAGTCGGTGCGCTATTATGAGTGTCTACTAGTCAGTTGTGAGTTTAGTCGTGTCATTAAGTATTTACTTTTGCATGTGTCGGGTCAAATCAGCATTTGAAGTATTTTGGGCCTTCTTGTAACCCTAATTTGAGGGGACTATAAAAGGGATTTGTGTAGACGAAAAGAGGGGGCCAGACTTTGTTTTAGAGGATCAAGACGACTGGGACGAACACATTTTCTTTCTCTGCACTTCTGTACTTTTCTGAAACTAAAGATCATTTTCTTTTCATGAACTCTTACGTTTCAATGATGATTTCTTTCTCTATGCGTGGCTAAACTTCTTTTCTCGGGTTTGATAAAACCTAGGGTTGATCTTTAGGGAATATTTTTATTGGATCTGATGTGTTCTTTGTTTTTCATGTGTTTCATGTAATGCTTATATTAGATTGGCCACCTAGTTAAGCGACCGAAGATTTTCCTGATTACGAAAGTATTTCATCAAGATTAGTTCAAATGAATGACATGAAATGTATTATTTCTTAGAAATAAGGATAATAATTTTACTTATGAATCTTGGCTTATAATGTAATTAAAATAATCTAAATGACCATGAAAGTAGGCATTTATTATTTTAATTAGAATTGTGTTTGCCTGAAAAGGATATGCATGACTTTTGAAGATTGAGTAGGACACTGATGATTTTATTATCTCTAAATTCCCTATGATCAATACTCTAGGTGGATTCAAAGCCCGAGAACTTTTATTCTCATTTATTTTTCATAATTAATTCTCGTCATTTCTCGTCGTTTCCTGCACTCATTCGGCATTTCACTTTTATTTAGTTTTTATTATTATTTCACCCCTTTATAATCATTTAGATATCAATTAGAATCATATAATTCTAATACTTGAACTCCGTATACTTGCGGGAGAAATGTCAACCCACCCTAAAAGGTTTAATAGCTCCTCTGTTGATCTGATCCTTTAAGAGGGAAGAGAAAGTTTGTGACACTAATATGAAGAGATAGGGTGATAAAGGATCACCTTGTCTCAGTACCTTATGACTTATGAATTTTTAGGAGAATGAACCATTGATATTGCAGGTATATATAGGTGATTTGATGTAGGTCATGATCCAGTTAATGAATTCAAGGGGAAAGATCATGAGAGTGAGCACTTGGTGGACAGCATGTCAAGAAATTCTGCCAAAAGTTTTCTCTATATCAACTTTGAGTAGAAGGTATTTAGTTCTGCCCCTAGCCATAGAGTGTGCAATTTCTTGGGCCATTAGAAGATTATCTTGAATGGATCTGCCACGAACAAAGGCAGATTGATTGATGTCAATTAGTTTGTCCAGAGTAGGCTTAAGTTTGTTGGCTAATATTTTTGCAATTGCCCTATAAATAATATTACACAAGGAGATGGGTCTGTAGTCAGCAACTATCATTAGATTAGATTTTTTAGGAATGAAAGTGATTGAAGTAAATTCAGAACCTTTTGGCAAATGGTTATATAGGAAGAAGGATTTTATTTCTAGGCAGAGACCAGCCCCAATGATATCCCAATAGTGTCCAAAAAGCTCGGCCATAAAACCATCCGGGCCAGGAGCCTTCCTGGAGACAAATGCCAAAAGGTATCTTTGATTTCTTCATTTGTGACTGGACAGGTTAAATTTGATACCCAAGAGTCGTCCAGAGATGGCAAGGTAGGCCAGTCATTTGGATCAGGATTAGGTATAGAGTCAAGTGCCCACAAGTTGGAGTAGTGTTTAACAAAGCATGACTTAATTGCATTTTCATCTGTTTGCATGATACCATTTTCATCTTTAATGGAGGTGATTTTTTTTTCCTGTGTCTGATAATAGTGCTGAGATGCAAAATTTTGGTGTTTTTGTCCCCCCCTTTGATCCAATTTACTCTAGATTTTGTCCACCATTTCAGACTAATTTGTCTTAAGAGTTATATTTAGATCTTAATAATTTTAATTCTGTATCTGTTAGTCCTTGTCTTTCTATCTTTTTGCTTCAGATTAGATATCTCTTGCCTGACTAAATATCTCTTGCTTGACTAAGGTGGCTCTAATTTCCAGTCTTCCAAGGGTAGTCCTGTCCCATTTTACTGCTTCCTTTCTGATCTCATTTAAGGAAGTTTGGATGTTAGTATGTTCATTTCTCCTAAGCTAGGTGTCTTTCACAATTTCTCTTGGCTGTTTGTAATCAAACTAGAAATGTTCATATTTGAAAGATTTTGGTATGTGGGACCTATTGTTTGTGTTCAGTAAGATTGGGGAGTGATCAGAGGTACCTCTGGTGCGGGCAGATAGAGTAAGGTTGGGATAAGGAATGAACCAGTGATAGTTGATTAATGCACGATCAAGTTTGCATAGAATTCTAGCATTGCCAGATCTATTGTTACACTAGGTAAATTGTGACCCAGTTAAAGGAATGTCCATAAGATCCTGTTGTTGAATGAAATTTCTGAAAAGCTTTATTGATTTCTTGAGAATAAAAGGAGATCCCCCTCCCCTTCTTATCCTCATGCAAATTAATAGAGTTCATATCTCCCATAATTAACCATGGGATGTCATCAAAGTTTAATTTCTCTAAACACTGCCATAAATCATTTCTAATTGCAGGCAAGGTATTAGCATAAATAGCTGTTAAAAGGAAGGAAAATTCATCAATGGTGACTATCACATCTATATACTGAGACGAGGAATTGAGAAAGGAAATCTTTGCGATAACAATTTGCCAAGCAATGATAATACCACCAGATGCTCCTGATCCTACCTGATAGTAACCAGTCCAATTACTACCAAGTCTCTTGATAATGAGGTCAAAGGACTTACTTATGGCATGGGTTTCTAGAAGGATAATAATTTTTGGTGCATGCTCCCGGATTAGATTCCGCAGCCGATCTCTCACTTTGCTTCTAAGCGCGGGGGCAGTTCCAGGCAAGGGCCTTCATGTTATTAACTTGAGAAAGGAAGGGGTGGGATGTCCTCCAACGCTTGCACATGAGTAAAGGAATTAGAGCGGGTATGCGAAGAGTTGGTCTTACCTTTCTTTTTTCTACCGGCTTTCTTTTTTGAAAATGTGGGAGAAGGCGGAGAGAATCTAGTTGTGGCTTTGCAGGTGCGCCTTAGTTCCGGGCCAATGTCTGCAATGATCTCTTCGTCTACGTCCTCGGAGTCATCCTCTATATTATCATTTATGTCTCGCCGTGGGGACCGGAAGCGCTCCAACACCTAGGCCACCAATTTTTCGTGTCCCTGTTTTGATTTAGAGGGGAGAGAACTCTCCTGGACAGCAGCAACAGGTGGTGCCGGCTTCGGGGAGTTTGGGGAAGATGGGATAATGTTTGAGAAAGGAGGAATTGAGAGAACATTTTCCTGTTCGGGCCATTGTATGTCCTCTGTTTGATGCAAAGTAGAGCCACGTGTCAAGATCAGAGTCTCCTTTTCCACTGCCTGATAATCTATGTGAGTATTAAAATGAGAAATGGGGTTTTGAGACGTACAACATGTGTCAGACTTCCCTGCTTGTGTGTCAGAATTTTGTAACGTTGAAGAAGTCTGATGTCCACATGGATGACTGAGATTTTGTGGAACTAGGGCAGACGAGTTGCCACCAGGGCCGGTTTGAGATGGCGAACCAGCCGCCGTATGCCGCAGTTCACGCTGGTGCCCAACTCGACCATCCCGACCTGGGACAGCCGGCGGACGCCGACGATGTGAAGCCTCGGATCGCATCCAAGTGCCATATAGTAGGACGCCAGCCTTCCTTAAGCAATAGACCCGTCTCGTTATGCCTCGCCGGACAGAGATCTAAAGTGTGCCCGATGTGGCCACCGTTAAAATATAAAAGAGGAACATTTTCATAAGTAACAACTTGGAAATACTTAGATCCATCCAGTAGTTTAACCCAGGTCCCTTGTTTCATTGGTGATGCTAGATCAAGTTCAATGCATATACGTGCGTACCGGAAGCGTTCGCCCCTTACCGTCTGTTGATCGAGCTTGAGAAGCTTATCGCTCACCTTCCCCCTCTTCAGGAGACCTCCTCCGCTTGGATGACTACTTCATCTTTTGAGGCCTCCTGAATAGCCAGTAATCTCTGCTTTGATATCTGATGGTGTGTCGCAGTTGTCGCCTGGGAGCGCGGCCAGACGACCTCGAGCCAGCTTTTGCCTTTGCCGATCGGAGCTGGAAGAAGAGGGGGAAGAGTATCATGGATTGAGTTTTGGGAGTTAGGGTTTGCAAGAGGGGGAGGGGGCGGGTCGGGAGAGGAGGGGAAAGAGGAACGCATTTTTTGTGGTTCGAACCATCTATTGACCCATTTTTATTTTCTTTCTTTTTCATTACTCATGTTATTCAAATAAGGTTAACTATTCTTATTCATTCTCTTTCTTTCCCTTCTCTCATTTTCTCCTTCCTTTCCCTTAAAATTTTTTGAACCAAACAGGCTTAAAATAATTTTGAAGCCATACCTTGCCATACCAAACTGGATGGAGACACTGGTTCGCTGATGAAGCAATTGAACTGGACGTTCTGGTTTGATTTTAATGGTATGAGTTTTTATGCGTTTCAACCTTCGGGCATGGAAAAATAACTTTGGCCCAGGACATTGTTGAGACGAAAAGTTCAAAGATCAAGGATGTTAAAATCCAAATCTTAACCAAGATCATAACAAAGTTATAAATTTGAGGGTAGATTAAGCATCACGATTTTTTTCGGTTTAGATGCACCAATGTTTATGATTGGTAGCATGTGACTAATTGAGTGTTAGAGACGGATTACAAAGGTATGCACTACTTAAATTCATGATTACAAAAATTAAATTCAGATTGATAACTCTCGTAGATCAAATTCGATTTAAAATATTAAATCTTTGATCGTTTTGATGTTATTGTTATTGATAATGTTTTGAATCACTGGTAGTCATTTGGTGCGTCAAAACGTATGACTTTTGTTCTATTTCTGATTCACAATTAATTATAGTTTGATAGATATTTGCCTGACGAGAGCACTAAATATATTGTATGAATTATAATAGGTCATCTATTATACATGTCATTATGCATCAAAATCACATTTATATGATAAGTATGCAATATATTCATTTTACCCTTGTCTGACAGTGTTTATATATACTCTTTTTATTTTTTGATATTACAGGATAATCTGAATTATATACCCTTTGAGCATGAAAATTAAGGACCCTCCGATTTGGTGAGGTGGTTGAAAATATGGGCTGTAATTTACAGCTTTTTTCCATTCATTATCCCTATTTATATTGATTAGTCTCAAAGGTAGGGCATCTCCAGTTGCTATACTAATTTCGTTTGTGCCACTCCTCACAGGCTTACATCTTCTTATTGCCACTCCTAGATCATTATACCCTTTATCATTTAATATCATAATCCTACTTTTTATAAACTATTATATTTATTACTTATTAGAATAATAATGCAATAAAAGAAGATGAAACATCATAGTTCCAGATCAGTTTTTTTTAACTCTATTAAGTTAATAACAATATTTTTTTTTACTTGGCGCAAGAATAATATTATATATTTTTGTATTTTTACTGGGATTATAAATAAACATATCAGTCCAAATATGATCTTTTCTATGTGGTAATTATAACCGGTCACTTAATTCATTGTTATTTATTTTAAATATAATAATACTTAATAAATAATAATTATATTTATTATTTGATGAAATTGATTTACAAAATTAAATTCAACAACATCTACAAACTTATCAAACAATAACTTATTAAGTTACTTAATTTAAGTTTCATTATGAACCATTTACATTTTGGTTAAATGCACAATATATCTACAAAACAATAAACCATCATTAAAAATAAAACAATTTTCATAAACATTTGTTCAAATAAACAACAGAAAATACTATTAAAGGGTGTTAAATGATTTTGGAGTTATAACAATTAACAATAAATGAAAATTAATTTTTTCTCAATACCATGGAAAGAAGAAATTAGCATTGGGCAGCGAAGACTATAAAGTAAATTTAATAAATGTAAAAGGGTGTAATGGTCTTTAAAGGAGTGACATTAGGATGGAGGGAGTGGCATTAAGGGCTTCCATTTTCTTATCTCACATCACCATTGTCGTTATCATAATCAAAAGTGGCATTAATATTGTTGACTCCAAGTCCACGCCCAGACTAAAAAAAAAATCAAAAGTGGCAGGACCTTTATGCATTTCCCCATAATTTCCAAGAAATCAACATCACCTCTGCATTTTTTAATTATTTCCATCCAAGAATTGGGCACGAAAAATCTGATCACAAAAAACTGAAAAATGAAATATTTGACCCACAATTATAAATCACTATAAATCAGTATCTTTAATTAAAATTCGAAGTTAAGCGTTAAAGACGAGTTTCCAAAGTTCATCTTGCAATTTGTTATGACAGAATTCATTATAATAAAATTGAAAGGTACTGGCCGACGATTTTGACTGCAACTCTAACTATATATCGACCTCCAAGCCTACTTGATCAACATCCAATAAAAAAGAATCAGACGCGAGCGAATTGGAGAGAAATATCATCTCTGCAGTCCAAGGAGGACCTAAAAAATGGCAGAAGCATCTCAGATCACTTCTACCATGAACTGGGCATTGAGCAAGCTGTCTTCATTAATCCCCCGAGCTTCTTCTTCTTCGTCCCCAAAGAAGCATCAGTACTCTGCTGATCAGGAGCTGCGTAAGTTGGAAAGCACCATGAGGAGGATCCGTGCCACACTCGAGGATGCAGAAGAGAGGGATATAATTGACAAGTCCGATCAGCTTCGTCTCACAGAGCTCAGAGAGGTGGCCTACGATATCGAAGATCTCATTGATGACTATGAGTATGAGGTGCTGAGAGTCAAAGTGAAAGCTCGAAGAATGGCGATGGCTGCCCTTGGGGATGATAAGCGTGATCAGGTACTTGACTGGAACTCTTTCTCTCCAGAAGTTCTTATTTCAGATGACTTAATAGATAGGATGAGAGAGGTCAGAGAGAAATTTGAAGAGATCACGGATGAATGGAAACGTATTAGCTTCCTAGAGAAAGAAAGAAAGAGGCCACGCGTTCTAAAGTGGAGTGAACACAGAGAGACCACTTCGTTCTTGGATCCGGCCGCCACTTTTGGAAGGAGAGATGAGAAGGAAAAGATAATTGAATGGCTACTTCAAGAAAGGAACGAACCCCATGGAGTCTCAGTCTTTGCAATAATTGGTATGGGCGGAATAGGCAAAACTACTCTTGCACAATCAGTTTATCGTGATCCAAGGGTTTCCAAACATTTTGATTTGAGTGCATGGATCTGTGTATCAGAAAATTTTGATGTGGGTGGTCTACTAAGAAAAATTATCAACTCTCTTTTTGTGACTAGAGAGAATAAATTGTTTTCACATGAGCCCGACAATACTAATAATATGCGTTTAGATATGACTTCACAGGAGTCCGACAATATTCATAATATGACCTTAGAAGTGCTTTGTCGGTGTCTACATAACAAATTACAAGGAAAAAAGTTCTTTATTGTATTAGATGATGTTTGGAATCAGAAGTTGGATTTGTGGGAATCGCTCAAGAGGCCCTTAAATGACGTTGGATTTGGTAAAATTATATTGACCACACGAAACGTGGCTGTGGCAAAAATCATGCAAACAAGTGAGCGTATTACTTTAAAAGATTTGCCATTTGACGATTGTTTGTCTTTATTTGTGAGGATTGCCTTCCAAGGCAGGGATCACAATTTGAATCGCGATTTGTTAGATATCGGTACAAGGATTGTAAAGAAGTGCAAAGGATTACCTTTGGCCGTCAAGGTTCTTGCGGGCATTCTCAGCTATGAAGAGGAGGAAGAGAGATGGAAAGATATATTAGAAAGTGAATTATTGGAGGTTGAAAGTGAAAACAATAATGTGTTGCATATTTTAAAATTAAGTTATAATCACATGCCGATGGAATTGAGACCATGTTTCATGTATCTATCATTGTTTGGCAAGGATTCGAGATTTCGTAAAGTAACTGTGGTTGAACAATGGATGTCGCAGGGGTTCTTGCAGGCCAAAGGGAAACAAACAGAGGAGGATGTTGGGAATTCCTATTTTGAAGAGTTGGTACAAAGGTCCATTTTACAAGATAATGGTTGGTTCATCATGCATGATCTCATCCACGATCTTGCACAATCCATCGCTATAGATGAGTACTCATTGATAACCAGCGACAAATTATGTCAAATTCCCAAAACTATTCGACATCTTTCTGTTTATCTAAAGGATGGTTTTGACATAGTACATTTGATACCTTTATTTGAATCCAAAAGCTTAAGAACACTTTTGTTGCATGGTGATGGCCAGTTTCAGATTGTTGGAGACTTGCCCACTTTGATTGCTGGATCATGTCACAATTTGAAATGCCTTAGAACACTCGTTTTGTACGACGCTTCTCACTTTAATGGACAATATAGAATGCTGCCGGATGCGCTTCGCCACCTTAAGCACTTGCGATATTTACATATTTGTAATTGTGATTCCGCCGCAGAACCTTTGTATAGCCTTTATCATCTTCAAACTTTTATTTCCGAGTATGATCGAGTGGAGCTGGGAAGTGGCATTGGAGATTTAATTAACTTGCGGCATCTCGGCATAAGTGCTCACAGTTATATGCATCATGAAATCGGATGGTTGACCGATCTTCGAAGGTTGAGGTGTTTCAAAGTTGGAGCTGAGAGTTGGCAGTTGAAACTCAGGGACTTGAAGGGCTTGGCCAACCTCAGAGGTCTTCTTTGCATATCAGGACTTGAAAATGTCAAAGGCTCTGAGATCACTGTCCCAGGGGCTTTTATGAAGACCTTGCAAGGAGTTGATGTTTTGTCTCTTGATTGGCATGGAAATAGTAAAACCGAGATGGACGAGAATGACATATTTGCGGAACATGTGTTTGACTGCTTCCAGCCGCATTACAACCTCTTAAGAATGTATATAAGTGGATATCCATGTGCCGCTCTCCCAACATGGTTGGGCGATGCTTCGTTTTTCAAACTGCAGTATTTATCCATCTGGGGTTCCAACTGCACATCTTTGCCGACATTGGGTCAGTTGCCTGCTCTCGAAATTCTACGTCTATATGCTATGAAAAGGGTGAAGATTGTTGGGCGTGAATTGTTAGAAAGTTGTTCGAATCCTCCTCCTCCTGCTGCTGGCGCTGCTACTGCAAGTGTTAGGACCGGTTTTGGCTTCCCCTCGCTAGAGGACTTGGAGTTTGGTGATATGGTCGCATGGGAAGAGTGGAACGGGGTGGAGGACGTGGACTTTCCACGTCTTCGTAGGCTTGGCATCTGGAATTGTCCAAAGCTGAGGGCATTACCGACTCTCCATTCAGTTACCACATTAACATACAAATTCAATAGGATGGGGAATCCCGAATTGCTATCCGGCCGTTGCCTCCCGATGCTTCAAACTCTTAACCTTGGGTGTTTAGGTGTACCATCCTTGATCCTTCCGGATTACCAAATCCTACGTTCAATTAAGAAGTTACTAATTACTGGAGATCAAGATCTGACATTCATAGAGGGAATTGGAAACCTCACTTGTCTTCAACATTTGGAGATCAAAGGATGCAAGAACGCGAGGATCTCGCCAAACGAACAGCTGCCCCCCGGTCTACGGGAGGTGGAAATATCAGGCTCTCGAGAAGTTGAGAGGTGGTACAAGAATCAACTTCTGAACGGTGGTGATTCAATCAACGAGCAACAGGTAAACTAATCATGATTAATATGATTAATCAGTCCCACTTTTCTATGCTGCTTGATGCAGAGGAGACGACTGAAAAGAGGAAGACGTGCTCAACTCTGCATTTTTTAAATTAGCTTTAGATTGTTTTTTTTTTTTCAGAGCTGGACTCAACACATGGAGGTTTTCTTTGGTTAATTCAAACTTTTTTTTGGTTGTGAGGAGATGCAGCCAAAATTACAACATGGCAACAAGTGGTCCATCTGTAGAACATGATTTAGTTTAAGATTTAATTCAATCATATTTCGCATCTTCATAATTAATGATAACGCTCGTCAGACAACAGAAGATATATTTTTTTTTATCATGTATCTCTAACAATTTTTTGCTTTACAATATTGAATTCAACACTATGCAAATCGCAAGATCCAACAACATCGTTATTTTCTTTTTCTATTCTTTAACGAAAAAGTCTTAATTTATAGTCCAAAACTCATCTTTATATTGACAGTCTTTTGAGTACAAAATATAAAAAAAATAAAAGGAAATCCGATATAGTGAGATGTAAGGCTTAAAATGTTTCTTTTTTAAATATAGTTTTAAAATGTTTCTTTTTTAAATATAGTTTCTAGTATAAGAAAATTTACTCAAATATTAAAAATTTTCAATTTAATAACCTCATCTCATATCTATACTTTGTAGGTAAGTGCCACTCCTCACTTCGTTATTCTTAAAAATATAAGTTGTCAGTTAAATAATGTTTCGCATCTTGATTATGTGCGCATCTAATCAAATTCAAGAACAAAGAGAATTCTTTTTCCCAATTTGATCAGGTACATTGTGAACAATTCTTAATTTCAATTTGATCAGAAACATTTCAAAATCCAATATCATCAATATTTTCTTTTTCTATTCTTTAACGAAGAATTCTTAATTTAAGTTGTGGTTCTTAATAGACAGTCTTCAAACTTTTCAATCCACCCAATAAAAGACAAACAAATAAAGAAAATATATAACATGTCTCACTAAATAAGTTTACTTTTATCTATTATTAGTACTACTACTACTATCGTAATATATAACATGTCACGCTCTACAATTTAGATGGTGGCTATAAGTAACTAATTTTTGTCAATAGATTAACGAGGACAAGTGGATTAATTGATCTGCAAATTAGTTGATAGAAGAATGAGGGAAACGCAGAACAAAGTTGCTAGTAACAGAGTTCATAATTGCCTGACAGAGAGATCAGTATTCAAAATTCATGCATGTCACTTTTCACGATCTGACTGATTTCCTCCATGCAAATATATATAGAAAAATTATGTAATAAATATTAGTAATTGTCCAAATTATTTGCTGCAGTCTGGAGCTTTCTCTGCAGCTGCAACATCAAGTCAAGAAAAGGCCGAGTACAATTCACAAACAGATACTCTGTCACGGTGATTTGTTTTATTTCAGGGGAAAACGTAATATCCAAATTTGTCTGCAAGATTCAGTCTCGAACATCATGGATCGATCTTGCTGAATTCAGATTCCATGGTAATTAATTCAGTAAGCCATGTAAATTGATTTCTAAGCTTGATGCTTTCACATCAACATTCATTCTTGGTAACATAATATTACGACGTGGGCATTTTTTCCTCTGTTGGTTCTGTTCTGCCAACATAATTTATTTTCTGGAAGCCTCTTACATGTGTAGGCATTCACCTTCAGTATATACCTATTTTTGTAAGAATCTCGAAGTCGGGCTTTTGACCATAGAAATATAGCATCATATATAGATAACATTCCAAATTTTATGCTAGGAAGGTATAGCATTCAGTCCCTGATGAGGACTATTTATCAATATATTTCTATCAAATCATGATTTAGTTTCCTAACAATCCACTACCATTGCCATTTCGGAGGTGAGATGTGTTGGGCATCTCCTACGAGAGACTGAAATGCTTTGGTCGAACAAATAAGCCGGCAAGGGTAATTTATGTAAATGGCTAGGAATTGATCGTGGCAATTACTTTTCCATACGAAACCAACAAAATTAGAGATCCATCTTTTTTTCAGTATCTCGAGAAGCAGCGCCCATTTTTCAATTGGCGAAGCGGTTATTCAAGAGCACGTTGTTCATAACTTAAAGTTCAGTCTGCCGTCAAATTTAACTAATTTGATAAACAAGGGAGAAAAAATAATTCATCTTCTTGCTTGACAACTGGAGATAAACAAGAGAAGGGAAAAATCATCTCCTCGACCAACTCACAGATCAATGATCTAACTCCAGATTCAAATTCACACTTCAGGTTACTTTTTTTTTAGTAAATTTCAGACATGGTTATTCAACTTATAAGGTATTCTCAATAAGGTCATCCAACTTTATTTTATAACTGAAATGTCATCCAACTTTATAAATTTTTCACTCGTGGTCATCACGACCTTATTGCTCGTTTACAGGTAGATTGCCTATGTGGATGCCCCGCTATCCGACGTGCATCTGTCACGTCGAAAATAACTTAAATGTACTTCTCTCCTACTTCATCTCGGCTGACTAATGTCCGGTTGCAAGTACCCCAAGATCAGATCCCCGCCATTCATCGGGGCCACAAGCCCGGCATTGGCACCAAGGCACGAGAACTTCAACACCGGTAATGGACCATTTCGCTGATGCATTCGCCGACCAGAACCATTCGCTGCCGACCAAATTCGTGCCTTGCCGACCATTTTTTGATAGGTTTCTAGTTCAACTAGGAGCCAAAGTTGATTGCTTCGAGGTGATCAAACATCCAATAGACCACTTCGAGGGGGTCAACTCTAAGATACTTGCTCTAAGTAATTATCAAAAGAAGATCGTATTCTCATATATTTTTAAAAAGAGTTCCAAGGATCCCTATTTGTAGGGTAAACCCAAACAAACCCTAGTGGAATTATAAATAAAAGAAAAAGAGTGTTAATCAAACTAAGAAGTAAATAACTAGATGGCTAATCAAACTAAGAAGTAAATAACTAATTCTAATTAAAGAAAATAAACTAGTCATACTATTACTAGGTAATAGGATCCTATCATTTTCGTCTCCTTTAAATTAGCCTTGTCCTCAAGGCTGAGCAGCAACAAATTCAGGAAACCTTCTTTGCAGATATTGATGACGTTCTTAAGTAGCATCTTCAATTGGCATTCATTTAATCAACCATTCAGTAACTACATGATTCTTCTGTTAAATAAAATGATTCTTTAAAATCATTTCAGATATTGCACGAATATTGCCATCTGAATCCAATTCAGTAAGATGATGTAGCACAGAAACATCATTCCCAAGCTTCTTCTTAAGACAAAAAATTTGGAAGACTGGATGAATACGAGATGTTGAAGTTAGATCAAGATGATAAGGCTTCACTTCAAAACTTTATAAGGCCTATAAAATTGAGGTGCTAATTTCATTGAACTTCGAACAACAATAAAAAGTTGTTTATATGATTGATCTCGATCACGTAATCCAATATCCACAGCAATAATAGTAATAGCATCTATTGAAAATTGAGCAATAATGGAAGGATGATATCCATACATAGCTTCAAAAGGAGTAAGTTTTATCGAAAAGTGAAAAGTTGCGTTGTACCATCACTCTGCCCAAGGAAGCCACTTCACCCAATTTTTAAGCTTATAATTTCAGAAACAACGAAGATAAGATTTCAAACATCTTTTGACAACTTTACTTTGTCCATCCGTTTTAGGATGATAAGCGGTGCTCATTGTCAATTGGGTTTATTGTAAATGACAAAGTTCCTTCCAAAATTGACTAGTGAAAACTTTGTCTCTATCACTTACGATTGATCATGGCACCCCATGCAATTTGGCAATATTTTCAATAAAAACATTAGCAATAGTAGCCGCCGTATATGGATGATACATAGCACAAAAGTGGGCATACTTAGTAAGACGATCCACTACCATAAATATTGTAATTTTTCCATGCGAAGAGGGTAAACCCTCAATGAAATCCATAGATATATCTACTCATGCTTCAATAGGAATTGGAAGTGGCTACAATAATCCTTGACTTGCGTTTGTTTCCCCTTTATGACGCTGACAAACATCACATTCAACAATAAATTTCTTGATGTCATTTTTCATGCCTGTCCAATAGAATTTTCGAGAAATATGCTTATATGTGTGAAGTACACTAGAATGCCCAACCATTGGGAAACCATGAAATTCCTTTAATAAGGTTTGCTTATGAGCTGAGTTTGGCACTAAAACCATTCTACCTTTATATAGAAGATTTCTGGAATGTCAAGAATACTGTGAAACTGAAAGAGGTTCATCTTGTAACCTTTGAATTAAGGTCTTGATAGCAGCATCCTCTTGCCATTCTTGACAAATAGAATCCAAAAGGATAGTGGACAAAATAGATATAACAGATAAGGTTCCATGCTCAGAAAGACGAGAGAGAGCATTAGCCACAAGATTTTCAATTTTTCTTTTATAGGTAATCTCATAATCATATCCCAATAATTTAGAGACCACTTTTGTTGCAGCATAGAAGTGATTCTTTGCTCCAATATATGTTTTAAACTCATATGATCTGTACGAATCAGAAATCGATGACCAATTAAGTAAGGTCTCCATTTAGTGATAGCATGAATAATGGTGAGCATCTCTTTATCATACACAGACCAACTGAAATGTGTTTTTGCTAGAGCCTTGCTAGTATATGCAATTGGTTGACCTTCTTGCATCAACATAATCCCGATTCCTGAAGCATCGAATTCAATGATGAATAATTTATCAAAATTTGGCAAATCTAGGACTAGGGTTGTGGACATAGCAAGCTTAAGTTGATCAAAAGCTCTTTTTGCATCATCATTCCACTTGAAGGAATCATTCTTCAGCAAAGATGTCAGTGGTACACTTATCTTATCATAATCCTTCACAAACTTGCGATAGTATCCTGTTAAGCCCAAGAATCCTCTAAGTGCTTTAAGTACATGAGGAATGGCCCACTCAAGCATTATTTTAGTTTCAGATTGATCTACTGAAACTCTCTCAAAAGAGACATGACCAAGGTACTCTACTTGTGGTTGACCAAAACTGCATTTATATTTCTTAACAAATAGTTTATGCTCACGAAGTATAGTACAAATTATTTCCAAATGAGATAGATGCACCGGTAAGAATGAACTATAAATGAGGATATCATCAAAGAATATTAGCACAAATTTTCATAAGTATGGTCGAAAGATGTCGTTCATCAAGCTTTGAAAAGTGAATGGAGCATTAGTTAACAAAAAAGGGCATGACCAAAAACTAATAACGACCATCATGAGTTCAAAAAGTAGTTTTTTGCACATCGGCTTCATGTACTCGAATTTGATGATTCCCAGAATGCAAGTCGAGCTTAATGTATAATTTTGCACCTTCAAATTCATCAAGAAACTCATCGACCAATGGAATAAGATATTTGTCCTTGATAGTGACTTTATTAAGAGCTCTGTAATCTACATACATACGTCAGGAACCATCTTTTTTTTTACCAATAACACTGGAGAAGAATAAGGACTAATACTAGACCGAATTATTCTTGCTTCAAGCATTTCTTGAACAATTTTTTCAATTTTAGCTTTTTGAAAATGAGGATAGCGATATGATCAAACATTAGTAAGAGAAGAATATGATAAGAGGGGTATTCGATGATCATGTGATCGTTGAGGTGGCAGTCCTTCTAGTTCTATGAATATATCTAAAAATTTTAGAAGCAAGGGCTCCATTCCATTCTCAACAATTGGCTATGAATGTGTTACTCTCATAAGTTGGAGTTAAACAATGTAACCTCTTTTTTCCTTCCGAAGTATTTTTTCCATGCGATGATTTGATATAGAATTGACCTTGCAAAGTTTTCCTTTTAATATCACATTTTCGCTTTCCAATTCAAACTTCATTATTAATTTTGAGAAGTCCCAAGTGATTTCTCCCAAGGTACATAACCACTCAATACCGAGCACAACTTCAAAAACATCAATAGATAAAAGATATAAATTCACGAATATTATCTGCCCTTGTAAAGTGAGCCTAACATGAGAGCATTTATTATCACATGATAATATCTGTCCGTCGACAAGTTTGACATCAAATCTTGTACAAGGTTGAATTGATAGTCCCAATCTCTTAGCCAACTTAGCTTCAAGGAAGTTATTCATGCTCCCAGTGTCAATTAAAATAGTAATATGCCATTTTTTAAGAAATCCGTCGACTTTCATTTTTTGAGGGTTAGCATATCCTGCCAAGACATATACTGAAGATTCAACGAGTATATTTTCCTTGTTCGATTTTTCTTCCTATTCAATGTCACAAGAGTCTTCGCAATCTTCTGGTTCCATAATAGATTCGATGGCTATCAATTGACTTTTTTGGCATACGTGTCCTCTTTGCCATTTTTCATCACAATGAAAGCATAGACCCTTAATTGTTCACTCCTTTATATCCTATTGAGATAACTTTTTTTGTAGAAGTTTTAGAAGAAGAGGATGAAGAATTAGTACCTTCAGTTTTGGATGGATAGATTGTCATACAACTATTTCCCAGTGGCTTGCTAAAATTGCGATTTGATCGACGCCTCTTGTCATTCAGACGTTCTTCTTCCACTCGAGCAAAAGAGATAGCAGCAACCATGGTGGTGGCTGGTCGTCGAGCTTTTACTTTGCGCTGAATGTCTGGAAAGAGGCCTTCAACAAAGGTTCCAACTAATTGAGGTTCACTCCATTCTCTCGCACGATTTGACAATTGCTCAAATCGAGTTTGATACTCTAATATGGAAGTAGTTTGCTGAATTTTTGCCAACTCCCCATGTATGTTTTCGAATTCTAGAGTTCCGAACTGTGCTAAAAACTCCGTGAAAAAGGTTTCCCATGATAATTTTCCACGTCTCATTTTTAGCCAAACATTGAATAGTATCACCACCAAGACTAATGGAAGGAAGCTCCACCTTGGATGTTTCTGAAGTGCGATGATATCTGAAATATTTCTCTGCCCGAGAATAGGGGTGAGCACAGTTAACCATTTCACCATATCCGATGGTTAATCGACCAATTTTTTGACCGATTAACCGAACCGAATTATCCAATTCAAATTCAGTTCGGTTAACGGATACAAAATTTGTTAACCAAACTAATTTGGACGGTTATGGATAATTAACCAAAATTCTGTTAATAACTGAATTAATAAAAAATTAATAATTCTATATTAATATATTAGTTTTTGGTAAAAAGTTATTATAGTTTTATAATTTTTTTGTTTAACTTAATTTGGTATTCTAATTATCTAATAATTTTTACCTTATTACCAAGTTCAGTTATAATATTTACCTTTTATTTTGAATATATATTTAATTTCTATTTTAATATATTTCAACAAATTTTTATAATATATTCAATTTTGGTTAAAATGGTTAATTAACCAAACCGGACCGAAATTTTCGGTTAACCAAAATCGGTTAACTGATTTTTTTGGTTTGGATAACGGTTAAATTTTTTGGATCGATTCGGTTAATTAACCGACTTATCCAATCAGTTAATTAACCGAACCGACCGATGCTCACCCCTACTCGAGAAATCCATCCAACAAGATCATTTTCATCCCACCATAGAAATTCTACTATCATACGAAGAGTTTGCGCAAATCGGTCAATACGTTCATCTTCTTCATGTTCTTTGCCTCGTGAAGAACCTGGAGTATTGTCACTATTCCTATTGCTTTGTTATAGTTCTAGTCATCTGATGTGTTCCTCAAGTTGAGTCATACGTTCGAGCAGTGACGCATTCTCTGAGTTAGATGATCCCTAAGAGGCCATGGAATGTGTTCCTCAAGTTTGCTATGCCGAGCTTGGATTTTTTATGTCGAGTAACGGCATAAATCTTCTTGACGCGATAGATCACATCGAAAGACAAGGATAATTAGATTATTGGTCCAACAAAAAACCAAAGTTATCACAGCTGTCCGACGAAGGTTGAACCTAGCTCTAATACCAATTGATAGGTTCTTAGTCCAACTAGGAGCCAAAGTTGATCGTTTCGAGGTGATCAAACCTCCAATAGATCACTTCGAGGGGGTCGCCTCCAAGATACTTGCTCTAAGCAATTATAAAAAGAAGATTGTATTTTTATATATTTTTTAAAAGAGTTTCAAGGGTCTCTATTTATAGGGTAAATCCAAACAAGCCTTAGTAAAACTAGAAATAAAAGAAAAAGAGAGCTAATCAAAATAGGAAGTAAATAACTAGATTCATAATCAAACTAGGAAGTAAATAACTAATTCTAATTAAAGAAAATAAACTAGTCCTACTATTACTAGGTAATAAGATCCTATCATTTCCAATCAGATCTGCGACTCGCCAACAAGATCTGCAAGTTGCCGATCTCGTGCACGCCTCCAACGCGCAGCGGCGACCCGCGAACCCGAAACCCCGCTGACCTCACGCAACGGCCACTACAAGAAAATTGGAATTTTCCCACGGGCAGTTTCCGATAGATAGAAATTCGTCACAATTTGCGATGAATTTTGCGACGGATAGCGATCCGTCTAAAGAAATGAAAATAAAACTACACAACTTGACAATGACTCAAAATACCAAACAAGTTAATAATAATAATTGTTTGATAATAAAAATTAACAATGTGGTACTAAATTCTACTCATATATATCTACCAATAATTAAGGCCCGCCAATCACATATATGTGCATGTTACAAAGCATAAAGTACTAGGCAACAATAATGTAAAACCGATTGAAGGATTAAATTAAACTCAGTCCAATTATTTATTAGAATTGGTTAAAAGATAAATTTTAATTTTGGTTTTATTAAATACCCAGCCGCCGCCACAATTAGACCGTCACAGCCACCTCTTTGTCCGTCGAGAAAAAACAAAAAAATAATCATAATTAAGAAAAAAAAACAAAGATGTTTATTTAAACTTCTAGTAGTCGGTACATCTAATTTATTTAAATATTTAGAAAAAAACAAAAAAATAATCATAATCACAGACCTAATTTGTTTACATATTTTAAAATTTAGAAATAATAGAACCAAGAACAATTATAGAAAATTTTAACAATGTAAGTAAAGCTTTCGACTTTGATCCAAAATTTGTGCCTCATCTTATTTGACTCGAAAGGTTATTATTTTATTTTTCGACGATTAGGAATGTCGAAATTTTTTACGGATACCTATCCATCGCAATTTCTGACGGTCCTGACCATCGATAAATATAAAATAATATATTATAAGGAGTATTTTATTAATATAAATAGTGACAGTTTAAACCATCGCAATTTTTTACGATCCCGACCATCGGTAAATAAAAAGTAATATAATATAAGGAGCATTTTATTAATATAATTAGCGATAATCCGAACCGTCGTAATTTTCGTCGGTCCGGACCATCGGTAATAATTAACGACAGTTCAAACCGTCGGTAAACTAAAAAATATACATTATATATAATTAAATATAGTATTTTCGACGGTCACGACCGTCGGTAAATGAAAAGTAATATAATATAAGAAGTATTTTATTAATATAATTAGTGACAGTCCGAACCGTCACAATTTTTTATGGTTCGAGACGTCGGTAATAATTATCGATAGTTCAAACCGTCGGTAAACCAAAAACTATATATTATATATAACTAAATATAGTATTTTATTTTTATAATTAAATAATTTTTTATAGTCACAACCGTCGGTAAATGAAAAGTAATATAATATAAGAAGTATTTTATTAATATAATTAGCGATAGTCCAAACCGTCACAATTTCCAATGGTCTGGACCGTCGGTAAACCAAAAATATATATATTATATATAACTAAATATAGTATTTTATTTTTATAATTAAATAATTTTTGACGGTCATGATCGTCGGTAACTTTAAAAATAAATATTTGCTAAGTTTCCGACGCTATAGCCGTCGGTAATTAAAATTTCACTATCCCACCGCTTCTTTTTTTTATTTTCCCGCTTTCTCATCTTTCCACCTATATATATATATATATAATCTTTCACCTATTAGCCTCTCCCGATCAGACGACGAGCCCTCTCCCTCTCGGACGAACCTCTCTCGCCTGCGACCCTCTCCCCCCGTCTCTCTCTCTCTCCAGCCCGAACTGGCAGGCCACCGGATCCGGTCGCTGGCCATCGGATCGGCCGCCTGGCGGTCGGATCTAGCCGTGGGCGGCTGGATCCAGCTGCGGGCAGCCGGCCGGATCTAGCCGTGGGCGGCTGGATCTAGCCGCGGGCAGTCGGATCCAGTCGCGGGCGGCCAAATTAGGTGCTTGGCGGTCGGATCAGCCGCCTGGCGGTCGGATCCAGCCGTAGGCGGCCGGAACGAGCCGCGAGCGGCTGGAACCAGCCGATGGCGGTCAAATCCGGCCACGGCCCGGTGGAGGGATCTACCGCGCTGGTGGCCGGATCCAGTCGCGGGAGGCCGGCCGCGACCGCTGAAACTTTCGGCGATAGCAACCGTCGAAACTTTCAGCGGTCATCGCAAAGGCCAAAAATATCAGCGGTCGTGACCGTCGAAAGTTTCGACGGTTCACATCCGTCAAAAGTTTCGACGGTTCGCAATCGTCGGACTTCCGCCGGAACTTCCAACGTTTTTTTTCCAGCCGTCGAAAATCGATTTGCGACGATCATTTTTCGGACGAATCAATTCTGTCAAAAAATCCGTTGGAAATCATCATTTTCGATGATTTTGAGGAAATTACAGACGGTTTCGACCGTCTGCAATTGTTATCTTTCTTGTAGTGGGCGACCCCCTCGTCGACCTCAAGCGCAATCGTAACCCCCCGACCTCGCGAAGCAGTGACCCCCTCGCCGACCTCGAGTGCAGCCGCAACCCTGCCGACCTCACACAGCGGCGGCCCCGAACCCGCGGCCCCGACGACCTCGCGCAATGGCGACCCCCTCGCCGGCCTCTACGCAGCTGCGACCCCGCCGACTTCGCCCAGTGGCGATGTAATATCCTAAGATGAACTTTATGCAAATTAACTTATTTGATAGTTAATAAGGTGAATAATTCTCTTCAATCTGAATTAGTTTAATTATAATATTGTATATTGATTTTATCATAATTAACTTATAAAGAAATTAGCCTTAGAGGTACTCGGACATAATAACTGAATTCAATTTATTTAATAATGAAGACATACTAATTAATTCTAAGCTACATGGCAGCAAGTAAATGAGCTAAACACAGGGATTTAAAATTATTTTGTTAATTGTTCAATTTGAACTAAGGTTAATTTAATTTGAATACTATAGTTATGACAGTACATTAAATTAATTTGTCATAATGATTGCATATAAAATTATTACCTATTTGAGTAGCTAATACTCGGTTGCTATGTCCAATTTCGTATTAATAGCACACTTACCTAAATTAATATAGTTAGTTACCTAAAATCAACTTATAAAATTGATCCAAATAAAACAAAAGGAACGATGAGCTGGCAAAATAACATATAATCTTAGCCGACTTACCAGGCATGGGAAAAAAATGGAAACACTTAGCATGACAGCTTACCTCATAATAATTCAAATTGAACGATGAGCTGCCACATCACGAGCAATCATGCAAAAATAAATGTATAAAAATTTAACCCGATTGGTGCTGAAAAGGAGAATAGATTACCAACTTACCTTACAATATATATATATATATATATATATATATATATATGTAACATAAAAGGAAGTTTTTACTTTCCCCCTTGTGGTCGGCCAGAAGGTAAAGTAGAAAAAAAAAACAAGTAAGAAGGTTGAGTGAAAGACCTCTCCTTCTATGTAGCTGACCGAATCAAAGAAAGGAAGGAAAAACAAATGGCAAGAACAAGAAAAGGAAGAAACAGGTATGTGAGAGGTGGAATTGAGTGGTTGATTTCGTTGGTCTTATGTTATTCTAAACTTGTGGAAATTATAGCCAAATTCTGG
Organism: Pontederia crassipes; assembly: GCA_030549335.1. Lineage (NCBI taxonomy): Eukaryota > Viridiplantae > Streptophyta > Magnoliopsida > Commelinales > Pontederiaceae > Pontederia > Pontederia crassipes. The sequence goes on from CM060198.1 coordinate 8,610,108, forward strand.
TTTGTCAAATTTCATAAATTGATTACAAAGTTAGTCTAATGATTTAGAGACATGGAAAAAGTATGAAAATCAGTTTTGTTCCTCTCAATTTAATAGTTGAAGGTTTAGCATGTCGTTGAAATATCTTATGATGAGTATAAAATTTTGACATCTGTAGGAATGTTCCTTAGAACTCTACTTTACAAGGAAGAAAGGAGTGTCACAAATTCATATGTATTTAAATAATTTTATGTAAATTGATGAGGATGTGTCCTCTAGACGAAGCGGAATTAGTAGAATAGAACAGATGTTGTACCATAAATTATATTCTTGTAATTAAAATATAAAATTTATTTGTTTTACACGTAACATAACTAAGGGATTGATCCAATTGGGATTACTTCAAAAGGAGTTGAATGGAATAGCTATGTCTATTAGATTTTGAAACAAATTTTAAATATATGTTATCACAAGATTTTTTGAGGCGTAAGGAAGATAGTATATGTAACACCCCGAAATTTCACCCCCAAATGTCAAGGGTAATTAGCTCATTTCGACAATGCTAGCCCGTTCGCCATGATATCATTAAAAACAAATGATTCATATAATAGCAGCAGAAACTAATATTCATTTAAAATAAGATAAAATCATAATATGTTTAGCGGAAGACTTCAATTTAAATCATCAATAACGCTAATGTCATAGGACATAATGAAAGCATTATTCATCTCCATAACTAGAACAGACTCTACTAACTCATGACTCCGTCTATACTTATGCCATGTGCAATTTCACCATCATGAGTTGAGTCAGTCATTCATCCACGCAATTCAATTCCGTGCGCCCAGGCTCCCTGCACGCGCAAGGGCCTAAGATGAACCATGCTAGTGATGGCAGGGGTCGCTGGTTGGCCCCTGCACGCACAGGGAGTCGGGACGCACGTTGGCGACTAACGTAGGGGTCGCCGGCGGCAGCCGGCGCGTACAGGCCCTTGCGTGCCGGCTGCACAAAGAAGAAAATGTAGAAAAAATGTAGAAAAAACGAACGGAAAAAGGTAGGAAAAGTGGAAGAACGATGCACCCGAAGAATCTTTGATGATGCTGGATGCAGTTGCGTGGAATAGGAGCAGAAATCCTCCAAATCATGAGTTTTTTAGGGGGAAGAGGGAAATGTCGAAGAGGTTGAGGGTTTTTAGGGGGAAGAGGGAAAGAGGGAAATTTTTAGGGGATGAGGGAAAGTCTTGGGCACGGACACTAATATTAAATAGGATGCATAACTAACATCACTGACTTTGTATCAAATTGGAAAAGAGTTTAAACATATATTGGGAGGTCCTGTGTTCAATTTTTCACATTGAAGTTTTTTGTTTCTGACATATAATATTGTGCATAAAATATATTTATGTTTACAAAATATTTTTTATTACTTAATAAGCATAAAAATGTTTTAAAATTATACTATGTTTTTTTAGAACTTTGTCAATTTATTATATCATTAATGAATACTTATAAAATATTTTTAGCAAAATGTTTCTTTTAATATTTACTTATAAAAAATTGTGAATGATTCTTAGTTTCATTAGTTTATTGTATAACTAATTAGTTGTCAGAATTCCATGCGGTATTTATCATGAATACTCAATTGTTTCTATCATGATTATATATAGGGTAAAATGCACATGCGTCGTAGGTGTTTCGACGTATGGATGCGGAGCAGATCTTCACCATTCAGTAAGAGATCCATGGCCAATGATGGTACAATGAATACTCGCACATCGTTCGTCATGTTCCCACGCAATGTTCATCGTGTTTGAATGTGACACATCCACCATGTACGACTCCGAGACCATGATCTCCTCCTAACATAGGGCTCCTTGAATGTGTGAAGGGTGGTCACTGAACGGTAGTTCTGTAAGCAGTGCTCACTGCCAATGACCCGAAATGGCTATTTTCTTGCATAGTCGTGGATGTCCTGACGAATAGCAAAAATGTGCTCCGCATCCATGCGTGAGATGCCTACAACATTGGCGCTTCCCCATATATATATATATATATATGTTTTAGATTCTTTTAGTTTTCATTTATATTGCCATAATTTTTTTACCTAATTGTAAATTTACTTGTCAACCTAATGAAAGTCGTAATCCCATCTATACATATACATAAAGGTATAAATAAAAATGAGAATTAAAATAATAATATATTATCATAAGTAGAAAGGAAAAAGAATATAAATTTATGTTTCTAACAATCTTACTGACATCCATTGATTATGTACAAACACATATGCAGTTAAATTTTCTATTATAGTTTTCACATTAACCTTAAAAATCTTGAGAGTTATTTCAATTATTAAATAAGAAAATAAAATCATTTCACTTTCAACGATCAATTATTGATTCCAAAATATTTTTATACAAATGTTTAGCCATTATAAGCAAAAGAAATTATAACTAAAGTAGATAGTGTAAATGGTTGTCAAAAAATTATCGCAAGTCAGTAGTAAATTTGTAATTATTAATGATAAAATTTGATACAGAATAGGACAAATTAGTGTCAATTTAAGGACAGATTAGTTACAGATTAGAGACAGATTAGTATCATAGTTTAGGGATAAATTAGTTACAAATTTATGACAATATACCAACTGATATTAATGGTCATAGTTTCCATCGTCGTCATTATATTGTAAGTTATTTTTTGTAGAGATGGTGCACTAAATATGTCTCAAATATGTAGTAAATTTGTAACCGTTAGCAAAAAAATTTGAGACAAAGTAGAGACAAATTAATGTCTGATTTTAGGGACATATTAGTTTAGGGCTGAGCACACACTGGGTTGACCCGGCTGCACCGACCCGATGGACCGGTACAAAAACCCGGCCCGGACATAAGTCGGTCCATGACCGGGTTTACGTTCATGGAAACCCGGCAGGTCTTAGGTCGGGACCGGATCTGGAGTCTGAAAACCCGACCCATGGCCCGACCCGGGTTTCCAATTATTTTACGAGTTTTCAGAATTTTCAATTCTGAAAACCCGATAGCTCGCTACCCAGTACCCACGATCGCCGACCTGCAAATAGCAAATTCCGTGACTTCGTGCCCTAGATCTGAAAAACAATTAAACAAATTCCTCGACTGACGACTCCGTGCCCTAGTTGTGCGGTGTGCCGCCTCGCCGCCTCTCAGTCGCCACTCGTTGTTGCTGCTCCCCCTCGTTCGCCGTGCCGCTCGTTGCCACTGCTCGCCGCCTGTGGCACGACGACGACAGCCTCGCAGTCGCCGCTCGTTGGCGCTACTCGCCGCTCGTTGCCGCTGCTCGCCACATCGCCGCCCGTTGGCACTGCTGGCCGCCGCGTCGCTTGTTGGCGCTACTCACCGCCGCGCCGCCCATTGCCACTTCTCGCTCACCGCTTCATCTCCGTTGCCACTGAAGGTTCACGCGGCGCACCACCGCCAGCTTCGGAGACGACGACGGCAGCCAGCAGGTCAGAGTTCTGCTCACCTCTTAGCTTCTCTAGCGACTTTGACATGGTTAGGTAGATCACATAAGTTGCTTCTTTTCTAGTGACTTTGGCTCAGACTTCTGCATCCCACAGTATCAGGCTCCCAGCTCCCGTCTCAGACTTTTGCCCCTCTACCCCAGATTGAAGGTTTATGGAGACGATAGCAGAAGGTCAGAGTTCTGCTCGACATATCTGTTCTCTAATGACTTTGGCATGGTTAGGTGGATAATCTTTTATTTTTTGTATAATGTTGAAGAGTGTTGTGATCTGATAGTTTGTATGATTGTATGTTTTGTATGATTGTATGATTGTTGGCACATTTGTTTATGTTCTTGTCTGTAACTCTATTGTTTGCATATGGATAATGAATTTGATAATTCATGCATGCAATCATATTGATAATTTTTGAATTTGTTTATGTTCATTGATTAGTTTATTAGATTAATTCAATCATATTGAATCATCGATTAGTGAAATGCAAAATGTGAATGGAGGTCCAGGATATTGAATCATCGATTAATTCTTATGCTATGATTTTTTGTGGTTTATTTTTTTATCAAAACCAGCTAGGATATTCTATGATTTGTGAATGGAGGTCTAGGATAATGCAAATGAAATGACTGACATAGGGCCTAATGGCTCTAATCCAACCTCGGGTGATATTATCATCGAGTCTGCCCAATCGAATTTAAACCCTACACAAGAAGCTAACAATGCTTCTGTGGAAATAGTAGTAGTTAGGAGAAAGCCTAGTAAAAACAAATCAGACGTTTGAAATTATTTTGAAAAATTTACTTCGGATCAAGAAGTTAGAGCAAGGTGCAAATATTGCAAAATTGACTTTGTCGTCGACCCAAATAAGCATGGAGCTACTGGCTTATTTAAGCACCTGAAAAGATGTAAAAAGTTCCCAAATAGAAGTGAAGTGAAGGGACAGAAAATGTTGGCACAAAGCTTATAGCAAGGAGTATCTACTACAGGAAAACTATTAGTCTCTCATTCTTATAATTATGAAGATTGTAGAAGAGCCTTGGCTGAATTTGTGATATGTGATGAGTAAGTTTTCAGAGTTGTAGAAGGTGATGGATTTCGCAAGTATTCAAAATGTTTGGAACTTAGATTTATAATCCCTTCGAGATTTACTATTGCTAGAAATTGCTATCAGTTGTATCTCGATAAAATGACTAAACTTAAGGCAATTTTTAAAAAGACTTCCTCACGCATTTGTCTTATTACTGATACATGGACATCTTGTCAAAAATTGTGTTATATGTGTCTTACCGCACATTTTATTGATGAAGATTGGATTTTACACAAAAGGGTTCTTAATTTTTGTCCAATTGAAGGACATAAGGGCGAGGTTATTGCTAAAGCTGTTGAAAATTATTTATTAGCATGGGAAATTGAAAAGGTGTTCACCATCACTGTGGATAATGTTACAGCCAATGATAAAGTTATTGGTCATTTGAAAAAGAGATTGCATAGCTGGAAAGGTTTGATATGTAACGTTGATTTCATCCACATCATATGTTGTGCACATACATTAAATCTTATGGTTAAAAATGGGTTACATGATATGAAATCAGCAATTGTGTCAATTCGTGAAGCTGTTCACTATGTGAGATCATCTCCGGCACGATTTGGAAAATTCAAAATATTTATACAGGAGGAGAAAATCACTAGCCAATCTAGTGTTATTGTGGATGTGCCAACTCGATGGAATTCGACCTATTTAATGTTGGAACGTGCTGAAAAATTTCAAAAAATATTTGAAAGGTTGGATGACGAAGATAGGGGATACAAATTACATTTCAAAGAGAATGATTGTATGCCGCCAACAACTGAAGAATGGGAAAACGCTCGAAACTTTGTGATGTTTTTGAAAATTTTTTATGATGCAACATGTACTTTATCTGGCTTATCTTTTGTGACATCTTCTTCTTGCTTTCATGAGATTGTATCTGTCCAATCTCAAATTACAAAATGGAGTGATAGTCATAATGTGTACTTGCAAAAAATGGCATGCAACATGAGGTCTAAATATGATAAGTATTGGAGAAAACCTGAAAATATTAATCTACTGATACTTATTGCTATTGTATTAGACCCTAGATATAAGCTTGGATATGTTGAATAGAACTATACATATCTTTATGACTCAAGCATAGCTACTTGGGTAGTTAAAAAAATTCAAGATAGTATGTATCGTATGTATGAATTTTATGCACAAGAAGTCAATCAAGGTTCAAATTCTCAAGTGGAGAATACAAGTTCTACAAATGGGGTTGAAAAAGTAAATGTTGACGAGAAGACAGCTTGGATTCATCAATGGAGTAGACTACAAAAGGAAAAAAGAAGTACTGATAACAAATCTGAAATTGAGAGATATTTGATGGAACCTTGCAAGGGTGAAGGGGATTTTGATATCCTAAATTGGTGGAAGGTCAATTCCACAAATATAGTATTCTTTCTCTAATGGCACGTAATGTCTTGGCCATTCCAGTGTCTACAGTTCCTTCAGAGCCAGTTTTCAGCACTGGAGGACGCATTCTTGATTTCTTTAGGAGTTTTCTATCATAAAAAAATGGCAGGAGCTCTTGTTTGTACACAAAGTTGGCTATCATCATCACATTTTAAGTTTGAAGAAGATTTTGATCAATTTGAGGCCACTAACAATATAATTAATGGTTGAATTCAATTAGTATGTTTCTTTATTTATATTGTTAGTCATTTTACTTATATTATGTCTCTTTACTTATATTGTTAATCATTTTACTAATTACAACATTTTCGACATTCTTGTAAAACTTATCGGATCTACTCAAGTTGGACCCTCAAGTTCAACATTGGATCATATGATGGTAGACAATTAACTCTATATATTGTGAGTACGTGAACTTTAAATTGTGTTTAAGACTTTAAGTTCTAGTCACTATCAATGTTCATTGATTACTTGTCCAAACATTGCAGATTTGGGCATTGGTTATTCTATTCATTGTGACTATCAATGTATCTCAATAGGCTTATGCTATATCATCTAGAATATTATTCTGTGGAGGTGTTTTATGATTTTCTAAGATCACGCTTCATACCTTGTTTGAATACATATTGTTAATGTCATGGGCGGACCTACTTTGATAGGAAATGGGGTCAATTGACCCCATTAGATTTTGAGCTTTATATATATATATATATATATATATATATATATATCATATTATTTTTAATAAGAGAATTTTATAAATATCTTTCTATAACCGTTTTTAATATACCTATTTTCTTCCTTCTCAAGCAAACTCTTGCCCCAATTTTTTTCCCTTTCACGATTTGTACCAAAACACCTCTCTGTTCTCTTATTTTTAATTTCTTTTATCACTTCATCTTCTTTATTCCAATTTCCCAAATCCCAAGCCCCAAGGTGTGAGCAGTCAAAGGCAATTTTTTTTCCTTCACGTCTATCTCCAGCAGACTCATCTTTGCCTTTTTTCCCCATTTTATCTTATTCATCTTTCAGTCCCAGACTCCCAGCCTTTGAAGGTAATAATCTCTTTCATGATTTCATCTATTAAAGCACTAATCTATAGTATTGTAGTTTCCTCACAAAAAAGAATGTAGCATAAGAGAAAAATATTATATCTTCCGAGTTCCGATGGTTAAAAAGTGATCTTAAAAAATCAAATCTTAGGATTGTTAGAAATTAATCAATTTTTTCTTTATTGTTTATTATGAGCTTTTAGTTTTTGTGTAATAAGTTTCATAGTTATTAAATCAATTTTACCATTTAATTTTATTCTCGTATTCAGTTAACTTAATAGAATATTTTATTTTGTTCTTTATTATTAATTCATTTTTTGTCATTATTTTAATTATAAAATGCTTTTAAAATTCAATGTATTATCATTCTCATTAGATGGAGAGATATTATAAAAGAAAGTTCAACACCATTTTGGAACAACAACCATGTGAAGAAGAGAACAAGAAAGAAGAAATACCAATTTTAGAGACCCCAGATGCAGAGGTCGAAAAAGAGGCTACTCAATTTCAGAAATGCAAACAAATGAGTTACAAAATCTTGAAAGTGATCCAGGATTAAGGAAACCGATATGGAATTATCATCCTAACAATCGAGACATAATACGAAGATTATATTTGCTAAAAGGACCATGTCAGCCTCGTATGCATGATTTCCCGCAAAAAGAAATAGGAAACATGATGAGAAGATTTTGTCCTTCTTGTTTCAACAATATCTATGGTTGGAATACAGTGTTACTAAAGATGCTATATTTTGTTTGGGATGCTATTTGTTTAGGCCTGATTATGCAAAGAGAAGTGGAGATGCATTTATTGTAGATGGGTTCTCGACATGGAATAAAAAGGGAAGATTAAAGGATCATGTTGGAGGACCGAATAGTGCACACAATCAAGCATGGAGTAAATGCATGGATTTAATGAAACAAAGTCACATATTGATACTTCTTTAAATAGGCAATCTGATGAAGCACGAAGAATATATCGCACCCGATTAACAGCATCAATTGATTGAGCTAGCTTCCTTTTGCGCCAAGGAATGGCTTTTCGAGGGCCTGACGAATCAGAAGATTCACATAATCAAAGATAATTTTCTTGAACTTCTTAAGTTCTCGCCTGAGCATAATGAGGAGATAAATAATATCATTTTGAAGAATGCACTAGAAAATCACAAATTGACTGCTAACAAGATTCAAAGGATATTGTCAGTGCAGCTGCACAAGAAACCACTTGTGCTATAGTAAAAGAGCTTGAAAAATGAACATTTTGAGTCACAAGATGTGTCTAATAAAGAGCAAATGGCTATTGTTTTGCGCTTTGTAAATAAACAAGGAAGTATTGTGGAATGATTTCTTGAATAGTGGCATGTTTCTGATACTACTTCTGCATCACTTAAAAGCATCAATGGAACTTTTACTCTCCACACATGGATTGACTTTATCAAGAATTAGAGGACAGGGCTATGATGGAGCAAGTAATATGCGAGGTGCTTTTAATGGTCTTAAAAGTATGATTTTGAGAGAAATGAATCTGCATTTTATGTTCATTGCTTCGCTCATCACTTCAACTTACTCTTGTTTCCGTTGCGAAGATGATATCCAAGTTGCGTCACTATTTTGTTTGATCAACACATTGCTGAATGTTATTGGTGGCTCATGCAAAAGACTTGACAAGCTTAGAGAAAAGCATTTTATGAAGGTTAAAGAGGCATTGTTAAAGGGAGAAATTCAAAGCGGACGAGGTTTGAATCAAGAAATTGGTTTAAAAGAGACGTGGAGATACAAGATGGGGTCACCATTATGGTACACTTTTAAATTTGATTCATATGTTTTCTTCGGTACTAGATGTACTTGAAATTATTAAAACTGATGGATCACTGCTGAACAAAAGGCTGAGGCAAATGGACTTTTAGAATCAATATGCACATTTGACTTCATCTTTACAATGCATTTGATGCAAAAAATATTAGCAATCACAAATGAATTATCACAGGCATTACAGAGAAAAGATCAAGATATTATCAATGCTATGAAGTTGGTAAAATTTTCTAAGGAACGATTACAGCATATGAGAGATAATGGATGGGAAACTTTATTGAAAAAAGTTTCCTTCTTTTTGTCATGAGCATGATATTGATGTTCCTAACATGACCGAGTATTTATTGCCAGGGGAAGAAAAAGACGTGATGTTGAGGAAATTTTGAATTTAGATCGATATCGTGCTGGGTTATTCTATATTATAATTGATAGGCAACTTCAAGAGTTGAATGATCGATTTGATGAGACAAATACTGAGTTGCTCTTATGTGTGGCTTCTCTTTGCCCAGATAATGTGTTTTCAACTTTTGACAAGCAAAAGTTAATTCGTCTTGCTGAATTTTATCCATTCGATTTCTCTCCTATAGAGTTAATGGATTTGGATAATCAACTTGAAACATATATTATTGATATGCGAAGTAGTGAAGAGTTTCAGAGCCTAAAAGGAATTGGTGAACTTGCGGAGAAATTAGTTGAAACCAAAAGGCATGTAATCTATTCTTTTGTTTATTTGCTCGTGAAGTTAGCGTTAATCTTACCTGTTGCTATTGCAACCTGTGGAGAGAGTTTTTTCTGCAACGAAGATTGTCAAAATAGATTGCGAAGTCGAAGGGAGACTTTTTATGAATGATTGCTTGATTTGTTACATTGAAAAGATGTATTTGATAATATCGACAACGAGTTGATTATACAAAGATTCAAATATGAGATCTCGTAGAGAACAATTGTAATATTATTTAATTATCAAACTTTTCAGTTGTTTTAACATACAATTCGGTTTTATGTTATTATAAGCTTTATTTAAAGAGATATATTTTGCACCCATGACTCCGGGGTCCTAGGTCCGCCCCTGGTTAATGTGCATGTTGAGATTCAAGAGAAGAAAACTTCTGGTTTAAAGCACAATATGAAATGCTTGATTTATAAGCAACTTCAAAGGCAAAGCAGGGATGATATCAATCAGTAGGAGAAGGTTCTCATCTGTGTCAGTAGTTCTGATTATTATTATTAATAATCTTGTTTGAAGGAATTTTAAAAATTAATCTTGTAACGAATTGGAGATAACAAAATGGAGAAAACAAAAATAAAAAATGAATAAGTTATAAATGATAAGAACAAAATAAAACAAAAAATAAATGGATAATGGGGAAATAAAATAGAAAAAATAATAAATGGATGATGTGGGAGAAGATGAGCACCAAAACGAAGAGGTAAATCTCCTCGAAAACTCTGATACCACTTGACGCAGCGGGGGATCGCAAAGTAGAGGAGATTACAACTTTCGGACGAATCTCGAAAGAGGTTGACAGTTCAAAGCACCATCAATAGCTTGATAAACTCGGAATCCCACTGAGAAATAAAACCACACAAGTTTAATGAAATATTTGGATAATAATTGAACTATCAATAACAAAAGAGTTCATGCCTATTTATAGGCATTTTACAATCAAATCTAAACTAATTTAAAAGATAACAATACTAACTAATAGATTTTAACTAATCTAAAAAGATAAATATAATAGTAATAACTACTAAAATATTATCTTATTCTCCTACATCACTATCATTAGTGAGGAGGTGATTATGTACTAGTTTTCAAACATATGTATCTTAGGATGGCTCATGATGCTCCAAATTTTCTTCCAACTAGATCATCCTCAAACCTAGATAGCACAAGAGGCTTACTAATAAATTATACACAAATCCAATTAAATCTCGAGAGAATTAGATACACTAAGGAAGGAAAACATTCAATCAATAATTCCGAGTTCAAAATCATTTCAAAAATCATAAAAGAAGCATAGAGGAACATTAAAAAACCAAGGAACATTGAAAGCATGACTAGAACGACCATTTTCTAATCAATTTACAAAAGCCCAATTAATAATATGAAGACCTTGTAATAAAAGCATCCAGCATCTAGCCAGATTAAATGCCCCTAAATACAGAAGCAATATTATGCCAAGGATGGGGACTACCATATTTTTCAATTGCAATCTTAATAGGCAGAACACGGGAGTTATTTAAAATTGCCGTGATTCTTTTAGCAAGTAAAGCCAGCCATCATAAAGCAAGATCTCAAATACTAAGAACCCCCCCTCCCCCCCCCCCCCCCCCCCCCCACCCACCCACCCACCCAATCAATCAGATGTACACCATGCATGTCTCTAGAAGAAGACCTATTTCATTTCCATACCACCAATTTATCATGTGCCTTGGTCATAATATGCTATAAGGAGTTTTTGTGCAAGATCTATAAGATATTGGGGCTCCTAAGTAGTTAAAGGGAAAGAACCATTAGTAAATTCTCTTTTACTTGCTCTTCCTACTATTGAATTTGGGGGAAAGTACAGAGCAAATTTGTTCACAATTATTTTTTAATTGGTCAGCTTCTTATACTTCTCAAAAATTCTCATTTTCACCTTACAATTAGAGGAAGTAGCAGCTAGATAAATGACTAATATCCATTCCCAATCTTGAAAGGTTTATTAGATCCATTTTACACATGAGTATTAATTAAAGAAGAGAATGTTTGAGAAATTAGGATAAACAAATAAAGGGTTATTGAATCCCCTTGCCAAATCCCACTATGGCTTTCGAAATAAGGGGATAAAGATCCATTAATGTTACATATCTCTCCTCTCTACTATTAATCCTAAGTGATGTTAAAATCTAGTCTAATCTAAAATTTCAATGCGTACTCAACTCGGCCACTAGTCAAATTGTGAACAAATCAATTCACATGGTTGGCCTAACCAACCTTATCTTTTTTAAAATATTTTCTAATGTCATATAAAAATACTCATGAACAAATCCAAATACTAGGGTAAAAAAAGTCTCAAATAAGAATTTAAATTTCAATTTAACAATTATTTTAATACTATGGTTAAAAATATTTAAAGTAACAAGATGTGAATGGGATATTAAAAATATATTCTAATATTAAAATATAATTTAATATTTATTTAAATCATAATTCAATTTTTTTGAATATTTAAATCTCCATGTTTAAGATATTTATTTTATTTTATTAATAAATAAATAAAATATAATTTGACATTAAGTAAAAAAATTAAAAAGTTGGAAAGTTAGATCTTCAACTTGGATTGAAAAATTCCAACCATAGTCAATCAGGCCATAGCCAAATAGTAAACAAATCAAGTTGGATTATCAAATTTAAAAACGTCAATTGACCCTCTATTTAAAAAAAATAATCTTCCCAATCTCATATTTAAATCCTCATGAATAATCCCAATAAATTGTGCTAAAAACTCGGGGGAAACTTTCAAACAAAATTTTCAATTTAACATTTTTTTTAAATTATGCTTAAAATCTTTGAAGAAAAAGACGATTTGATTTAGATTGATTTGCATTTAATACAAAAAAAATTGTTTGAGATAAATTAGGGTGAATCAAAAAAATTGACTTTACCCTAAAATTATTTAATCCTCGTTATAACTTGTGCATGTTTTTTTGACGGTTGTGATCAATCCACTCAAACAAACTCTTACCTTCTAGCAAATCCCAAGAAAAAAAAGACTATTTCAACATATAAAAACCATTCAAAAACCGTTCCCCTCTTTGGTAATTACTTGTGGTCTTTGTAGCTATAATTTTTTATTACTTCTCAATTTTATCTCCTATTGATTCCCAATAAAATAAAAAAGAAAGCACATATGCTCTCTATAAAAGAGGGGATAATGTGGATATCGCATCTTATTGCTCTTTCTTCCTCATCTATTTAACTAATTTGTCCATCTCACTACTCTTCTAGTTTTCTGGTTATCCATAGATATTTTTCTATTACAAAGTTATGCCCTCTTTCTAATCCAAGATCTATTCTTTGAAGATTATGCTTAAAATATTTGATGTAAGAAGAGCGAATGAGATTGTTGGTGAACTCTAAACTAATCTTAATATAAGATATTAATAAGATTACTCTATTAAGGAGTTGTTATGAGAAAACATGTTAGATAACATATCAGATATCGCAAAATCTATAGAAAATTATGATCTCGACGAGAACAAAAAAAATATATTCATGATTTGTATATATCCAAAATTATATTATCTTATCTTAATTATTTTTAGTTATCAATGTTGTCAACATTTTTTCAAATTGTCAATGGTTACCGATCATCATTTTATTTTTAATTTTTTTCCTCTTTTATGTTATCTTCATTTATCTTTCTAGAGTTGAAAAGTCTCTGTGTACTCAACCCAAGCACTAGCCAGATTGTGAACTATCATTAGATACGCAACCTCCACCTAATGTAGTGAACACCCCTATCTTTTTTTAAGAAAATTCTCAATTTTATATCCAAATCCCAACAAATGCTCCCAATAAATTATGCTAAAAACTCTAGGGAGAAAAAAATCTCAACTGAGAATTGCTGTAATAAATTATATTAGATAACATTTATGAGTTAAAATCAAATAGAATTATGATCTCGACGAGTAGTTACAGCTGACATACAAGATAATATAAACAAAAAGATACATTCATGATTTTTATACATCCAAAATTATATTATTTTATAATAATTATATTTAATTATGATGTTCTCAGCATTTTTCAATTACCAATGGGCTAATGAATCACCATTTTATTTTATTTTTTCCTTTTTTTTCCTACTTTTTGTATTATCTCTAAAAATAGCCTTTAATATTTATTTTAAAGCATAAAATAAATTTTCCGAATACTTAATTCTTCATTTTAAGATATTTATTTTATTTTTAAAAAAATAAATATAATATAAGGTGAAGTCAAATAAAAAAAACTAAAAGTGAACAAAACTAAAAAATCAGATCTTGGGATCAGTTTTTCAGCTTGAAAATTTTCAATGCGTAATTAGATCAGATTATCAAATTCACACAGTCGGTGAATACCCCTATCTTTTTTAAAATATTTTCCAATTATGTATAGAAATCCTCATGAATAATCCAAATACTAGGGAGAAAAAATCTCAAATAAGAATTGAAATTTCAATTTAACAATTATTGAAATATTATGCTTAAAAATATTTAAAGTAACAAGATGTGAATGAGATATTAAAAGTGTTATGTTAATATTCAAAATATCATTTAGTATTTATTTTATAGCATAAACCAAAATTTCTGAGTATCTTATTTATTTTTAATCTTCATGTTTAAGATATCTTATTTTTTAATAAATAAAAAATATAAGTTAAAAATATAAGTTGAAGTTAAATAAAAAATTGAAAAGTTAGATCTTCTAATCAAGTTTTGTCAAGTCGGGTTGAAAATATTCTAACACTAGTCAACCATGCTAATCAAATAGTAAATGGGTTTGATTATCGAATTCACAATGTTGATTCTATCTTTTTTTTTGAAAATCTTCTTAATCAAATCCTCATGAATAATCTCAATAAATTATGCTGAAAACTTTAGGAAAAATATCTCAAATAAAAATTTCAACTTCAATTTAATAATTCTTTGAAAATTATGCTTAAAACATTTGAAGAAAAAGTCTTGATTTGATTTAGATTGATTGACATTTAATACGAAAAAAAATTGTTTGAAGTAAATTAGAGGGAAATCATAAAATTTGATTTTACCCCGAAATCATTTAATTATGCATGTAGCTTCACGTTTGTGATGAAAAAAAAAGATAGTTCTCCAAAAATCTTTTCCCCCTTTGGCAATTACTCGAGGCCTTTTTTTTCTTCATTTTTTGTCTCCTAAAAAGGTTGAGCAAATTCGAATTCTGACCGATTTGCTTTGGATTTTTAAAAAGTAAATCGGATGTGGGCTGGGAGTTCCCGATTAAATTAAGATAAAAATAAAAAAAATTCTCTATCGTCCCGATTTAATTATAATAAAATAAATATAATATATAAATATGATCATTGTCAACTATATTTAGTATATAATCATCTAATATAATGTATATTTAACATATATATAATAAAATATAAAATTGTAATTAGAATAAATAAAAATATAATATTTTAAAATAACTTAATATTAATATAATATATACTACCGAATTTGAATGCGATCCATATTGTTGTAACCAAACTCGTTCCTGACCGAATCTCAAGGAATGAGACCAGTCTAGACAAATGTCATCTTCGGGTAAATTATACCAAATGCCCTCCAACCTTAAGGTTTGCTCAGCAATACCCTCCAACTTGACTTTGTAATACAAATGCCTTTCATCTTTTAATGTATTTCACCCGATGCCCTCTTTACTTGGAATAATCGATTTTTCGGTTTTTTGTCGACGTGGCATCCACGTGGCCATCTCCTCTTTCCTCCACACAAATAGTCATCTAACATGGCATGCTCCGACGTGGCACATAAAATTACACCAATGCCCTCCAACTTTAAGGTTTGCTCAGCGATACCCTCTAACTTCACTTTGTAACACAAATACCCTTTATCTTTCAATATATTTCACCCGATGCCCTCTTTACCTGGGACAGTCATTTTTTCGATTTTTTGTCGACGTAACATCCACGTGGTCATCTCATCTCTCCTCCATGCAAATAACCTTCCGACGTAGCATGGTCCGACGTGGCACCATATATTAAACTATTTTACTTACCGTAAGTTGACCCACTCATTGTTAAATTATTTTCTTATTTCTCTTTTTGTCGTCGTTTGCATGAAACCTCCTTCGCCGTTCGCACTCCTTCGTCGTTCGATCTTCTTCGTCATTCGCCTCCTTCATCGTTCACTTTTCACATTTGTCGGCGACGTCTTTGCTTAAATTGGTGTAATTTTATGTGCATTTGGTGAGTAAACTTTAAAGTTAGAATACATTTCACCCGATGCCTTCTTTACCTATGACAGTCGGTTTCTCGATTTTTCATCGGCGTGACGTCCATGTGGTCATCTCCTCTTTCCTCCGCACAAATAGTCGTCTGACTTGGTATGCTCCGACGTGGAACATAAAATTACACCAAATGTCCTCCAACTTTAAAGTTTGCTCACCAAATGCACATAAAATTACACTAATTTGAACAAAGACGGTGCCAACGAACGCGAAAAGTGAACGATGAAGTTGGTATCGTTGAGCAAATCTTAAAGTTGCAGGGCAATTTGTGCAATTTACCCATGGATCTTCGTAACCAAACTAACTTTGTTTTATTGATATCTCGCTAAGCTTATTTGTATTTACATATCGGATTACATTTAAATTTGTATTCAGTTCAACTAATTTTGTTTAGAAAGGGCCAAGTTTGAATCTCTTGAGTTAGATTGGTCTCATTGGATTATTCATTGATTTTTTTTCATATTTTCATATTTTATATGTTTAATATTAAATTATATTTTTTAAAGTAATAATATAGGTATTTTTTCAGCACATATAAAATTTATTCACATATTTTAATATTTTCTTTTAATCTAAACTATATATTTGTAAATATAAAATTATGTTTAGTTATAATTTTGTCTCGAGGAAAAATAGCAAATCAATATAATACATAAAATATAATTTATGATAATTTTTATACACAACATATTCATAATAATTAATTTATAATGTTTTATTTTGAATAGTATTTTTTATTAAAATATTATTTAATATACAAGTATTGATTATTTCTAAATATAAATCTTATTTGGATTGTAAGTAATATATATATATGATGATTAATAATTGAATTTTTTATTTAAATAAAATGAGAATATGATAGGTATACAATATAAAACCTCTAATTTTATAGTATAAGCTAGTAGGAGTGGCTTTCACTGTTTCTTGTTCAAACCTATAAACACTTGTGAAAAATATTTACCAAACATTTATATATTTGATTCTAATAGTTTGAATTTTAATTAGATGGAATCAATTGAATTTTTTTTAAAAAGAACTACACTTTTATGTCATCATCGAGTTAAAAATAAATAAAATAAAATTCACACCCAGAGCATTATTATAGAACTCCAACAGACTCAATTGTGGGCTCAACTCATATTTCTTCTCCTTCTGTTTAATATAGAACAAAAAGGTTTATTGTTCTTTCAAAACTGGGATAAGTTGAACAAAACATATTGCTATGATCGAACTTTCTTTAAAATTCTGTGACAAATTTGTATTAAGAAATCAGTTTTCCTGTGAACTGTTCCCAGTCTTCGTTTCCTGCAATACCAGCTTTCAGTTCAGTTTGGTCATCAACAGCGGCATCAACAACAGTCTGTTGCAACAATCTGAATTGGCACTTCTGAAACATTTATCATATCAACAGTTCAAAACCTTATAAAAGCATTGGAGCTTGTTTAATGCTGTGTTCTTCAACATTGTGTCTGCCTCCCATCTTGTTCTCCGCGACAGCTACGAGCAGCAACATGGAAATCTCCATGGATTGGATTCGCACTTCCTCTGCATTAAACCTCCACGTCTGTTCAACTTTTCATTTCTTTGTTCTTTTTCCTTCTTCTCATGAAATTATTGTTTCCTCTGTATAAACTTTTCGTCTGTTTTCTTTTCCTTCTTTTCCAAGAACAACAAAATGTGGGATTAAAATGCCAACAGGTAACTTGTAATCTTTCTTTTGTGTTGGAGGCTGCTAAATTTTCCTTAGGTTTTTTTTCAGTATATCCTCGAGCTTTCTCATGAAATGGATGCATTCGCTAAGAATCAATGCATAGGATTAAACTCCGAGCAAGTATAGCATTTAAACTCCAAGGTTCAGATATGTATGCATAATTTATTACTACACGTTTTGGAGAATATGATGAAAGTTCTTAGATAAGATGCGCTCAATCCAAAGTAGAAGGTGATCTTGGAGGTGCATTGTTAATCCCTTAATACTCCCCATTATATTGATTAATATTATACTGTATTAATATGTATAAGTCGTTAAATTATGATACTTTAGACGATGGGAAATGACCCGGTCAAATTGGGGCATAGTTAATCGCTCGTAAATTAGAACATATCACAATCTCTTAAAAAAGAGCCAATACGAATTTGAATCTTAAAAAGATCCAATGAGATGAATTCAAGGATATATAATAAGTTCATATTTTATTCCAAAAAGGTAATCATCGAATCTTCATTTGTTGAGATATGGAAAATCTTAAAAAATGGAGCTTTCAAATTGAATTAATGAAGGCCCATTGAATTTCTTAATATTGAAAAAAAAATGAATTCGAGATGCTGAATTCAAATGTTAAGACTTATCTGTTAACTAATTTGGATAAGTTAAGAAGTTAAGGTTAACTTTTTGAAATCTAGTTGGAATGATATCGAATACAAATCTTTATTCAATCATTAATTGAAAAAAAATAATCCAACAAATCATTTTGAATTATTTTTTGTGATCTAGATTACTTAAAATATATCTTTGCTTCCAAGTGAATCTTCAAGAAAGATGTTTAGGTTATCTATTTTGTAAATGTAAAAGAAATAAAAAAATTTGATTTTGAGTGATAATTGATAACTATCACATGCGTTAAATGATATATTTTCAAATTTTGTATTTTTTATTATATGTTATTTTTATTATATTTTTAAAAAGAAAGATTCTTATTATGTTTTATTTATATCTAATTCATTGGGTTTTTATCTTTTATTAAATAGTAAAAAAATAAATAGAAAATAAGAAATGAATCATCATACGCGATTTTCTCCCCTCTTTTTTCTAACTTTTTGTTTCACATATTTTCCATATAATTATAATTTAATTTATTTTTCATTTTTTATTTTAATGTCCACGCGTAAACCCTAAAAAGTAGAAGATATTTTTTAAAATTTCTCAACTCGTCATCTCTCTCCTCTCTCCTGCTAATCAATAGATATTTTTTTTATAAGTCATGCCTTCTTTATAATAAAAAATCTATTCTAATCCAAAGTTTTAATCCCTTTCTTGTCTGATCTGAGAGAAAGAGGAGAGAAAGATCAAAAGATAAAATATTTTTTATACGTCTGACTCACCACGTTCTCCTACGTACGTGATGAGGCAAACGGGCAGCGACGACATCCGCAAGAAGGGGAACTCTCTGAACCCTCCGGCGGCTACTGATCAGGCGGCCGGCAGGGCGGACGGGGAGTCGGAAGGTGGAGGTCCGAGGAAGGCGACCCCGGCCAGAGTGCTGAAGAAGGGACCCTGGACGTCGGCCGAGGACGAGATCCTGGTGGAGTACGTGAAGAAGCACGGGGAGGGCAACTGGAACAAGGTGCAGCGCAACACGGGCCTCGCGCGCTGCGGCAAGAGCTGCCGCCTGCGTTGGGCCAACCACCTCCGCCCCGACCTCAAGAAGGGCGCCTTCTCCCGCGAGGAGGAGGCCCTCATCCTCCACTGCCACAGCCGGTGGGGCAACAAGTGGGCGCGCATGGCCACGCTCGTACGTGATCTGCTGCATTCGCCTAATTCCTCTCTCTCTCTCTCTCTCTCTCTCTCTCTCTCTCTCTCTCTCTCTCTCTCTCTCTCTCTCTCTCTCTCTCTCTCTCTCTCTCTCTCTCTCTCGATGTCGATGGGTTTAATGCATTTATTGCTCTGTTGCAGCTCCCTGGACGGACTGACAATGAGATCAAAAACTACTGGAACACCCGCTTGAAGCGCCTCCAGCGTTCCAATCATCCGCTGTATCCGCGGGAGTTGATCTGCGATCTACCAATAACTATTTCAGCGCCGCCACCTCCACTTGGTTTCATCCCTGGCAAATCAGAGTTCACGGCAGGCCATCCACCGCCGTTGCTGGACACCATGACCTTTGGAGCCCCGGCGGTGGGTATGGCCGCCGTGTCACCTCTTCAGAGCGACCGGTACGGACAGTCGAGCTTCCAGTTCTCTTCCATTGTGCCGCCGCCTACACCGACCTCCCCGACCTCTCTGTTCCAGCCACCGGCTCACACTCCGACCTTGCTGTTCCAGCCACCGGCCCAGACGGCATTCGGTCTGGGGAACCATGACAGCACCTTGTCCTCATTACCGCCGTCCTTTTCGACGAAGGTGGAGGGGAACCATGACACCACCTTGCCCTCACTGCCGCCATCATTTTTGCCGAAGGTGGAGGTAAACAACGACACCACCTTGCCCTCACTGCCGCCATCATTTTTGCCGAAGGTGGAGGTAAACCACGACACCACCTTGCCCTCACTGCCGCCATCCTTTTTGCCGAAGGTGGAGGGAAACCATGACACCACCTTGGCCTCACTGCCGCCGTCCATTTCGCCGAAGGTGGAGGGAAACCATAACACCACCTTGCCCTCACTGCCGCCGTACTTTTCGCCGAAGGTGGAGGGGAACCATCACGCCACCTTGACCTCACTGCTGCCGTCCTTTTCGACGACGTCGGTGCAGCTCCCTTCAATGTACTCAGACTCGCAATTTGGCAGCACCTTCGCCGCCGAGGAAAATTTCTGGCCCAGTGATACTGGCTGGAGTTACATGGTCGCAGACGACCTCTGCCGCACTGACGATTCCCTCAGTGGGTTTGAGTCTTGCTTGCTGAACTCATCGGAATCTAACACGAATCCTGAGCTCTGCGGCACTGACTTCAAGGGTGAGTTTTTTTGGCTATCTCCATCACTTAGGCAGAGAATCTTAGAAACTCAAGATTTGAATCTAAGATTAAGAAACGATCCGATATGGAGCAGGAATCAGACATCGTTAAAGTTGCTTGAAGTACAAATTTTGATTGGTTTGTCAGATAATCTGATTGTAGCTTTTGGATATCATGTTCTTTTTTATTTCTCGTTTCAACTTTTTTTCCCGTCAAAAAAATTTTTACTCTACTTTTGGACTGCAAATTAAGCATATATTAATAATCTGGAACATCGTAGAACTTTCGTACTAAAAAAACTTTTTTTTCTGTGTTGCAGTTCTAGGATTATTAGTGAAGTGTTTTTACCATTTTCCATCTCTTTGCTCCAATAACTATCTTTTATTGGAATTTTTTTTTATTAATCTCCACCAGTATGCCTTCATGTTGGGGTTTGTGCAATTAGATCATATTTCATCAGTCATTGAATCACTACAACATTTGCCTCTTCTTCCAGGCATCAACACCCAATATGAACCAGTGGGCATTCCGAATCCTGACTCATCTGCATTTTATAGCATCCCTGATCCAACAATGCAGAAAGTCCCTGGATATGATAACATTAATGACATTGCACAGATTTCCAATGATCAATCCTCGGTCCTGAACATCGATTATACGGGTCTTGATATCGATCCGTCTATTGTGGACCAGGAATGGAACTTGGATTCTTGCAACTGGAGCAGCATGCCAAGTATCTTTTAAGAATTTGTTCATCAATGTCAACATGCACTTAGATTTTTATTGTATTCCAGCCTGCACATGGTCCAAAGAAGAATGATCCACAAAGTCTTGCACCTGAATAATTTAGATGTATAGTGATTGCAGAGACATTAGAGTTAGTTTCTTTGAGAACTCTAGTTTGTGTCCATGTACTGTATATATTTTGAATTGTTCCTTCCCTTTTTCATATTAGTAAGAGTTAAGTTCAGATTGGTGATTGTTTTAGTTAGCAATTTCGGAACTGTTACATTAACACATTTTATAATAAAATTATTAATATTTTACAATATTTTTCAGAATCGGATTGGCGATTGGACTCATTATTGAATATGATCGAATTTGATCGTATTTGAATCAGATTTTATAAAAATAATATTATTTATAATAATTATAAATATGTAATATAAGTTATGGGGTATAATGGGGATGCTCCTAAAATTTTGATCGTCGGATCGATCATCAAGGGTCGAGATTTCCACCTGTTTATATTCGTCCGATCAACCATTGACGGCTCATATACGGCTCATCTTTTTCCTACTGTTTTTCCTCTCAACCCTAACTCACGCACGCTCACTTATCCCACTCGCCTTCTCTCCCTCATCGACACTCTTACCTGACTCCCGCTCCATCGCCGACGCTCAACCTCCTCACCGACACTCAACCTTTGATCCGTTGCTCTAATCTCCCCCGACGCTAGTTCTCTCGCCGATGCTCGACCTCGTCGCCCCATGCACGCCCGGTCTTGTTCGATCAAGCCATGGACGCCGACATCTACATTCCCTCGCCACATGCCGACCCTGCCAGCTTCGCGATCTGCACGCCGCCGCCCTCCTCGACCTTCGATCTCAGACCCCCGACGCTTGATCTCACCCTCCGGCGGAGTCGACCTCGCCCGTCGACTGATCTCACCACCAACGCCCTCCGACGGTGGAGAGTCGACCTCACCCGCCAACCGATCTCGCCCCCAACGCCCTCCGACGCTCGACCTCGCCCGCAGAAGCTCGAGGTCACCACCATCGCATACGCAGTTCGCCGCCACCGCATACGCAAGTCGCCGCTCACCGCATACGCAGGTCTCCGGTGTCGCCGCGTCCGCCTCCAAGCTTCGCCGCCGACCTCGAGCATGCCGCGATCCCGCCTATTCCGTGTGTCACCCCACCGCCGCCGATCTCGTGCACCGCCGCCACCGCCGCCGAGCTCGCCCGCCTCCTGCTGCCAAGCTCCCCCACCCCTGCCAAGCCCGCCCGCCGCCCACCAAGCCCGCCCACTCCCCCTTGCCAAGCTCACCCAGCCCCCGTTGCCAAGCTCACCCAGCCCCCGTTGCCGAGCCTGCCCGCCGACCTCTACCACCGCCACCGCCAAGCCCGCCCCCCCGACCTCTGCAACCCTGGCGACCACCGCCGCTCGTCGACCTCTGCCGCAACCCCGCACAATCGATGTGCGCCTGCCGCATCCTCGTAGAGCTCGCATGACTGCCGATCGTGCACCATGGCCGCCGTTGAATTCATTGATTCATTTGTAATCCATACTTAATTCATGTTTAATTCATTAATTGTTAATCCATAGTAATTCATTTGTAATTTTTTTTATTTATTTTGGACAATTATTGTATATGAAGATTGCTTCATATGATTTACCTATGAAATCGGCTTCCATGTCAAAAAAAAATAGTAGAAAAGTACTCTGTTCTGCATTCAAAGTATTCCTTGAGAAGTTTCAAAGTTCAAGGTCAGTTCTATTTATTCGAGCCAAATCTTCGTCTAATTGAGCGGAGTCAATATCGTTCCTCATCGCCAGTCTAATTGAGGCTCATTGTATGTCAAATTGAGGCAGAGTCAATATTATAGTTCAAATGATCACGTAACTGCATATTACAATTATGGATCAAATGATCACTCTAGATTGCAACTCAACAAAACAAATTTCTACAAGCATTAGACAGCTGAATGTGCCATCCTTTCTATTCATATCATACATAATATTACAACTCAAACTCAAATTGAAAAACATTACAACTCGAACATAACTCCAAATTGCAACCACTCTTATGATTACACAAATACAAACGAAATTGGTCGGCATCGACGGGCGAGATCGGTCGACGCCGAGATCAGTCGACGGGTGAGGTGGGCAAAATCGGTTGGCGAGCGAGGTCACGGGAGACAGGGCCGACGAGGTCGAGGGTCGCGGGTGGCGGGGCTGGCGAGCTCGGCGGCGGCGGATGAGATGGAGGGTCGCGGGCGGCGGAACGGGCAACCTCGGCAACTGCATGCGAAGTCAGTGGCGGCGGGCGAGGTCGAGGGTCGTGGGCGGCAAGGCAAGCAAGCTCGGCGGCGAGGGGCGAGGTCACGGCTGGCGGGCGAGGTCGAGGGTCATGGGCAGCGGAGCGGGCGAGCTCGGCGGCGGTGATGCTCAAGATCAGTAGAGGTGGATGAGATCTGGCTTGGACAGGGGAGAGGTCATCAAGGAGGTCATCACGGAGGTCATCTAGCCAGAGGTCATCAAGGAGGTCATCTAGCCAGAGGTCACCGCTGCGCGCAGATCTGGCCGTAGGGACCACCGCTGCATGAGATCTAGGTCAGAGATTGATGTGCTGGAGGTCGACGGATCTGGCCGGAGGTGATGCAAATCTGACCGGGGACGCAAATCTACGCGGATCTATTTGGAGATCAGCGTGCACGCGTCGGTGGAAGAAGATCGCGCGTCGTCGGGCGAATTCGAACGTCGCGGTGCCGGCCGACGTGCAGAAGACGATCGGGGCAAGGAAGAGAGAGAAGATGAAAGGGGAAAAATGGGGCAACGTTTGATCGCGAGGAGGAGAGAGAAGAAACAAGGGTTAGTATCGAATACATCTGTAATTGCTAGGCACACGAAGCGGAGCGACCTTATCGAATTTGTTAGGCTCGTTGGTGGGCCGACCTCCAACTTATGGACAATGCATATAATAATTAATGCCACCGCTTCTAGACACCGGGGGCTAGCAACCAAGAAAAAGATTTTAATAATGATAAATAATAATGATTAACATATAAATATAAGTAGCATTACTTTAATATCTATTATTTAATAATGATAGATGCTATATTAATAAATTTTATCCTAGTTTTTTTTAACACTTTTCTTTTTATTTCCTTTATTTATGCCATTTGATAATTGTTCATTTTAATGTTATTCAATTTTAAATACTTTTTAATTTCAATTCCTATTTAATTTTATAATATCATATTTCTTCCTCTTTAATCCTCCTTATATTTCTTTCTTTTTTCCTTTTTGTAACTTTCCTATTTTTTAAGAAAAATTTTTCCAAAATTTGAATTGAATCAGATTGAACCAGTTCATCGGCCACATTCAACTAGCCGGTTCAACGGGATTTTTTCGATTCAATGTGAAAATTAGTTTTAACACATAATCGGACCAGTTCAAAGTTTGAACTAGTGGAACTGGCCGATCTCGTCCAATTTTGATAACAATTGATATTTTAACTTATCTGATGATATATATCATCAATTCAA
This sequence comes from Pontederia crassipes, assembly GCA_030549335.1. Classification (NCBI taxonomy): domain Eukaryota; kingdom Viridiplantae; phylum Streptophyta; class Magnoliopsida; order Commelinales; family Pontederiaceae; genus Pontederia; species Pontederia crassipes. Next base: position 8,634,907 of record CM060198.1, read on the forward strand.
CTTCTATAAAAGGTAACTTTTTTATATTACCACGGTAAAATATGTTTTGACAAAATCATTTGTTCAATTGAACTCTTAAGATTCTCTTACTTTTTTGTGAAACTAGTTGTTCAAATCTATCTCCTAAGTTTCTTGCTTTTACATCATGATTTTTAGAGTAATATATAAAGATATGTTTATCGGACCACATATATATTGTAGCTAAAGGAACAACAGCATGATGCCACATTGGCATCGATGTGGCTCAGCATCATCCTATACAATGGAGTATTTATCTTATTGGTAATTTGGTATCATGCTCGAGCATTTAAGTGAGCTAACTTTTTTCCAGGGTCATTTAAGTTTATCAATGCAACTTGCTGCAAGTGTCAAGCAAATCTGCTGATTGCGATAGGCGAGAAAAATGAAGAACGTAACGAAATAATATAAACAACACAAAAAAAAAAAGAAGATACAGATTTACATGAATAAAAAATTCTTCTACGACCATCTCAAAGAGTATCACTATTTTTAAATAACTCATTTTTTTCAATTATATACATCAACCACATACCCCTAGTGCATAATTATCATTAGATACGAGACTTGGACAATAATTTAGGATAATAGAGTATTTATTCTATTTCATAAGTTCATATGTAACAAATAAGATAGTTAAGATATCTTTCAATTATGATTATAAGAAAATATAATCCCACATGATCTTTCCTACCTAAACTAGCAAATTAGTTACGACTTAAATTAAGCTTCACATAACTAACTCCAACAATATGATTGATTTCATCTATTTGTACTCGAACTTGGGAGGAAAACTAAGCTTGCATAAAATTCACCACTTTCATCAACAAGTCAATTGTATTTATTCTCTTAATCTCGAATCTTTTTAAGCACCAATGTTCTTTTTTTATAAAATATCGTGAAATGGTTATTTTAGAATGATGTACTTAGATTCTGTGCCAAATTACTTGCACTCTGACAAACTCTATTGCACCTTGCTTAGGTTTTCAAGAAAACCTTTCAGCCAAATTATCTTTTTACATGTCTTTGTCATGGCACTATACTCTGATTCAGTAATAGAAAGAGTAACCACCTTCTGCAATTGATGCATCCAATTAATAGTTGTGCCACTATTGTACACATCTAACGGTGCTTCTAACTATATCAATGTTCCAAATTTTTTTATCAAAACACATGCACATACTTTTTGTTCTTCTCAAATATCGAGTGATCCACTTTACTACTTGTCAGTTATCCTTCACTAAATCTGCTCACAATTCTCATTGTATGAGCAATATTTGATCTGGTGTTAATCATACATACATGACCTTCTAGATATATGCTCGTTCCACATCTGTCCAAGGGCTATTGCTCCTTGGAAAGTTCAAATAGCTCACCAAAGGTGTATGCACCATCTTGGAATCTTGCATGAACAATCTTTCCAACACCTCCTCGTAGGACTCTTGTGTCAACTTCAGTATATCTACTTTTCTATCCCGAACAATCTCCATCCCAAGTATCTTATTAGTAGCTTCCAAATCCTTCATATCAAATATATTTGATAATTGTTCTTTGAGTTTTTTTTTTATTTTCACCATATCTAAGTCGGTGACGAGTATATCATCCATATACAACAACAATATGATATAGTACTTATCAAGGTATTTGATATATATAGAAATGGTGATCAAAAGCATACATAATAAATTCATTGTTAATCATGAAGTCATCAAACTCCATATACCAAGACCTACTTCAAACCATACGAGCTCTTAACAGCCGCTTTTGGAGGAGTCACACAAACAACCCCACACAAATCATGGCAGGTCTAAATGCATGTCCCCGTGATCCTACATTTGATAAATTGCACATAAAATTTATAGGTGAATTTTCTATAGTTCAGGATTTTCTCTTTTCGTGCTCAAATGTTCGTTACCTCGTTTTAGTGGAATGAAACAAAAACCTGAGTGAATAACATCATCCTATGTCAGCTTCTTCAAGTTTGAACGGTGTTCAAGTTTTCCCACTGAAACACTGATGTGATGAATGCATCATATTTTATGCATCATATTTTATGCAGCGTCCTTAATGATTTGATACTAAAATCTAGGGGCTCGATTCAGGAAAGTAATCTATATTTTCTTTCTGATCATGCGCATTTCACTATGATGCTTCTTCACCTCGTAGTGGTCATAGATAGCTGCATGACTGCAAGAAAAGGGGGGCATTTGGAATGCATGAGCAGAGATCACTTCACCATGCAGAATACGTGCTTCCCTTGCTTTCTGCTACCTTGAAGATATATAACACATATTACCCGGGCAATTGTAACGCCCGGAATTTTAACAGAAAAAGAGAAAAAGAAAAGAATAAAAGAAAAAGATAAAAAGGGGAATAAAGAGAGGATAAAAATTTGAGTTGAATTTGATTTGATCAGGGAGAAGTTAAATTCTGATTTAAACTCTGATCATCTTCCTATAAATATGAGGTCAAACTAAATCGAAAACCCCCTTTTCGTTTTCTTCACGGGGCCTAATTCTCTTCTATGTGCGCCCTTTTCGTTCTTCCTTGTCCCTGACGGCCGCTGTCATACAGAGGACACACCGGAGGATGTGGACGACACCGGACGCACATCTGGATAGAGAGGAGCGAGCAGAGGAAGAGGAAGAAGAAGATAACAGTAAAGTTTCTCGAACAGAAACTTCAAGGTATGGAACTAGGATAGATTCGTAAAAGAATCTTGATTTTAGGCTTGAAGCATATTCTAGGTCGTTCCTAGTTATTGTATGATGAAGTATGATGTTAATCTATGTCGGCCATCGTCGGAGAAGACGAACGGAACGCGAACTGCGCGACGCGTAATTTCTGCGAAAGTAGAACCCGGCCCGGGTTCACCCAAACCCGGCCCGGGCAGGTCCTTCGCCGGACCGAGTTCGGAGGAACTCAGCCCGGATCGCCATTGCCGACGCTCGCGGAGCTCTGCAACCGAACGAATCCGGCCCGGGTTGAAGACGACCCGGACCGAGTTCGATGTACGGAAGTTTGTCGGGCGCGATAGCCGCGCCGACTCGATGACGACCCGACCCGGCCCGGGTTTCTCCCTACTCGGCCCGGGTTCCGACCAGATTATGCTCATGCTTATGATCTTTTAAACCTTGTTCCACATGATTAATTCTAATATATGTATGATAATGATGTTGATTTATCCCTGATTTACTTTCCATGATTATGTCCTTTATCCTAATTTAAAGTTCTTATCAAAATATGTTTTATTTAATTAAAAGATGCAAGATAAAAGACGTAAAACGTTAAATGGAGAGCTCTTTTATGATGGACTGGTGACGACCAGTTATGGACTGTCCACGGATAGTTATGGGCTGACTTCTGTCAGTTATGGACTGACTCTGCTAGCCAGTTATGATGATGATGGACGGGTTGAGGCAGGCCTCCCCATGGGTTGAAATATACTTCAAATAAGTCAAAGATGAAAACTTAAGATGAAGAAGAAGATGAACACATATGAATAAAGAACCTTTCTCATGATGTTGGCTTTTGCCTTATCTTATGATGAATATTTATGATCTCTTATTCATATGTTTCTATGCATGCTCTTATCATTACATATTATGATAATGATTCACTTCCTTATCTGATTATGATGTTTTCCTATGATGTTACTTTTTATGATTCATGCCTAGTATCATGATCCTACTATGATGTTTATCTTACTTCCATACTGACTTGTAAAACTCATAGGGAGGTTTCTCCCTTGCATGTTCTTAAATGCAGGCCAAGGTATGAATGATGATGGTGGCCAACGGTGACAGATCGGGCTCGTAGGTGGCTACACATGGTTATCGAGTCCTTTAAATGATGGATAGCTTTTTTCTTTCTTTTTAGCATATGATGTATTAGCTTTTCTTTGGACTCCTATGAAGTCAGTTATCAGTCTTCCACATTAAGATTGGCAGTATTCCCCACCCCCGCGGGGCCCAGCGGGGATTCCCCATTTGGGTCCCCGCATTCGGGGATTTTATTCTCCGCGGGGGCGGGGATGAGGGCCAAACTGCCCCCGCCCCCTCTTTCGGGGATCGGGGCGAGGGTAATTCCCCCCGCCCCGTCGGGGTTCCGAATCCCCGATATTATTAATAATTATTATAATTATATTTATTAGATTACATTTCAACCGTCCATTTTACATATATATATATATATATATATATATATAACATAATCCCTAACATCCCTCTTCTTTCTCCCTTTTCTCTCAAATCTCGAAACCTACATCTACAAGACCAGTCGGCCGCTGGCGTCGCCGAAAGGCCCGAAACCGCCGACCACCAGCCGCCGACCGCCAGCTTCCATTCGTCGGTGTTCAATGTCATCTTCGGCGATGATTCCATCTTCACAAGGTAATCATTTTCAACATCGTCATCGAGGGGATCGCCGTCATCGTCGTGTGGTCATCGTGGGCGGCGACCGAAAGGGACGGCGGCATCATCGTGGTCGAGGGCGTCATCGTCGAGGATGGGTCATCGTCGTCGATGGCGGGTCATCGTTGAGGGGATCGCCGTCGTCGTCGTGGGCGGCGGACGAAAGGGGCGGTGGCATCATCGTAGCCGAAAGGGCCGGCGGCCGAAATCGTCTGCGCGGACGATTTCGGCCGCCGCCCCTTTCAGTCGATTTCGCTCCTTTCGTCGTTGCTGCCGTTGCCGCTCCTTTCGCCGTCGCCGCCACTCCTTTCGCCGTTGCCATCGTCGCCGCTCCTTTCACCTCGCCGCCGGTCCTTTCGCCTCACTCCGCTGCGCAGCGATGATTTCGAGGCGAAATCGGCAACTGCGCACAGTGGCAATTTCGCGCAGAGGCGAAATCGCCCCTGCATGGCGGCGATTTCGAAATCGTCGAGTGCCTCTGCGCGAAATTGCCTCTGCGCGAAATTGCCTCTGCGCGCAGTGCGCGAGGTGATTGTGATCACCTCGCATAGTGCGCGCAGAGGTGACTCACAAATTTTTTTTAATTTTTTTTAAATTTTTTTTAATTACTCACATTTTAATTAATTTTAATTTTTTTTGTAGAAATAGATGGAGCGGATAATCAATCTATCACTCCAGTCGAAAGGAATACAATTGAATCCGAGAATACTCCGGCAAGTTCCGAAAATGAAAATTAGAAGAAAGAAGGAAGTCCAAACAAAAAAGGTTTAACTTCTCAAGCATGGAGTCATTTTTATAGACGATTAATTGATGGAAAATTTCGTGCAATATGCAAGTATTGTCAAAAGAATATTTGTTGTGATACAAAAAATGGAACTTCGCATTTGTATGATCATCTAACAATTTGTAAGTTTCGTACAACAAGAGGACCAAAGCAAGCAACTTTAAAAAATTTACCAACTTTAGACAATAAAGGTGATACATTTGTTGTTGGTAATTATTCATTTAGTCAAGATGTTGCAAGAAAAGAACTTGCAAATATAATTGTCCTTCATGAGTATCCTCTTTCTATAGTTGATCACGTTGGGTTTAGACGATTTTGTGGTGCTATGCAACATTTATTCAAGGTGGTTTCTCGCAATACTATAAAAAGTGATATTATGAAGCTTTTTGGAATAGAGAAGGATAAGACATCAAATATTCTTGAAAGGAATTCAAGTCGTATTGCAATAACTACTGATATGTGGACTTCTAGTAATCAAAATAAAGGTTATATGGCCATTACAGCTCATTTTATCGATGACAACTGGATTTTGCAACACCGACTTGTGAGGTAATTAATTGATTACTCTTGATATTATGTTTATTATATACTTTTGAAATTATAAATTTTAACATGCATCATTTTTATTCTTATAGGTTTTTTTATGTTCCGGCACCGCATAATGCCGAAGGGCTTTCGAAGGTTCTTTTGAATTATTTATATGATTGGAATTTGGATAGAAAGGTATCAACTCTAACTATTGATAATTGCTCAACCAATGATGCCATGATTCTATTGATTTTTTATAAGATTCCTTCAACTTCTTTTATTTTGGGAGGAATAATATTTCATATGCGATGTTGTGCTCATATTCTGAATTTGATTGTCAAAGATGGTTTATCTAAAATTAAAGATTCTTTAAAAAAGATTAGAGAATGTGTTAGTTTTTGGGTTGGTACACCCAAAAGGGAAGAAAGATTTGCTGATACATGTAAACAATTGAATATTGCTTATTCCAAAAAACTTGTACAAGATTGCAAAACTAAATGGAATTCTACTTATTTGATGATGGCCTCTACTTTGCCGTATAAAGATGTTTTTTATCGTTTAAAGCAGCATGATTCTGAATGCAAATATTACCTAAGTCCCGAAGATTTGGTAATGGTATTTGAAGTTTGTGATAAGTTGAAAGTTTTTTATGAGATAACTGAACTATTTTCTGGTTTCAACTATCCAACTTTAAATGCTTATTTTCCTAAAGTTTGTGAAATAAGAATTGCTTTGATGAATGGCTTTCTTCTCCTAATCAAGTTATTCAAGTGATGGCTTTGAGCATGAGTTCTAAATTTGACAAGTATTGGAAAAAAATTAATGGAGTGATGGCAGTAGGAGCTATTTTGGATCCAAGATATAAAATGAAGTAGTTGAACTATTTTTTTCCAAAGCTATATGGAAGCTAAAGCAACAATGAATTGGAGAAGGTAAAAAGATTGTGTGAAGATTTGCTTCTTGAATATCAAGCTAATGATGCTAGAAGTGCACAATCTCCAGTTATAACAGAAATGGGTCCTCCACCGAAAAAACAAAAATGGGAGTGTGCTTATATTGATTTTGTAGATGAGACTTCTTCACAAAATAGTTTGAAATCAGAATTGGAAAGTTATTTAGAAGAGTCTGTTTTAATTGTTAAGTCAAATGATGGAATGTTTGACATTTTGGATTATTGGAAACAAATTGGATTAAAGTACCCAACTTTACAAAAAATTACAAGGGACTTTTTAGCTATTCTCATTTCTACAGTTGTTTCAGAATCTGCATTTAGCACTGGAGGTCGTGTATTGAGTACACACCGTAGTAGATTGAAAGAAGACACTGTTGAAGCATTGATGTGTTATCAAGATTGGTTGCATAATATATTAAAAGGTTACAATTTATCATTCATTTAATAAATTATGATGTGTCATTTTTTTTAAACTAACAATGCTTTTTTGTTAGGTCATTCTAATGGAAAGTGTGATTTTTACACAATCAACGAAGATGAAGATGTAGATGATTGAATGATGAAATTGTGACAACTTTTTATCATTTTTTAATTTTATTCAATTTGGTTTTATTGTACTAATCATTTTTTTATTAACTTGTAGGAAACTTTGCAAATGTGTGAAGGATGAAATGAAGAGAAATGATGAATGTCCTCTTATTGAACTTTAAACTTTGCAAATATTTGGAGTTGTAATTTAAATATGTGGAAACTTTGCAAATATTTGGAGTTGTAATTTAAACCCTATGTTAAGAAACTTATGGTTGAAACTTTATGTTAAAATATTTGGTGTTGTAATTTAAACTTTATGTTAAGGTAGAATTTGAAAATTATGTTGTGGTGGAAAGTGTGGTGGAAAGTGTGTTCAACAAAGATGAAGATGTAGACGATTGAATGATGAAGTTGTAGACTTGTGGTAATTTTTTATCATTTTTTTAATTTTATTCAATTTAGATTTATTCTACTAATCATTTTTTATTAACTTGTAGGAAACTTTGCAAATGGGTGAAGGATGAAATGAAAAGAAATGATGAATGTCCTCTTATTGATATTTTACAAATGTTGTTAAAATATTTGATAATGTAATTTAAACTTTATGTTATGAAACTTGTATCAAATTTAGAGTTTGTGTTGTGATAGAATTTGAAAATTATGTTGTTATAAAATTTGTGTCAAAATTTGAATTTTATGTTGTAGAATTTACAATAGTGATATATTTATAATTGTGTGCATAATACTTTATAATAGTTGGCTATTTTCTATTTTTTCACTTTATTTAATAAAAAATTTGGAGAATCAGATTCCCCGCGGGGATTCGGGGCCTCGTGGGGATCGGGGCGAAGGATAAAATTTCCCCCGAATTGGGGATTCAGGGCGGGGTCGGGGTCGGGGGCGGGTCGTCGGGGTCGGGGCGGGGGTGGTGTCCCCCGCCCCGAACAGCGGCGGGTGCCATCCCTATTCCACATTTCAAGATGTTACTCTATTTTATTTCTAATGATGATTAGTTATTCAGCATTTATCATTGATGAGTTGACCAGTCAAAGTTTTATTTTGGTCAACATGATGTACACGTAAGGATGACCCGGAGCGTCTCCGAACCGTATTCTGCCATGTGGCGGAGTGCGATTTGGGGGCGTTACAGTTAGGTATTAGAGCCTAAAGTTAGGCCATTCTCATGTTCTAAAGTATGATGTGAAGTCCATGTGCAAGCACCACGAGCAGACACCGCGCCACCTGAAGTCAAGTAAGTTTATCTTATCTCCTAAGATGTATGATGTTTTCTAAGATGATGATGTAGATGCCTCCACGCCACGCACCGATTACTAGAGCTTGGAGTCGGAGGCGACCTCGAAGTAACGACGGTATGGAAAATCCACAACAAGAGGGGACGGACCAGAATGATGTTCAGATGAGTCAGGCTCAAGCTGTAGAGCTGATTGTACAGTCTCCACTGGCACAGCCCCCACCATCACGGGCACCAACGGTTCCGTCCTTACCGACACCATCTGTTCAGGCCGTACCAGCCATGATGCCATCGGTGCAGCCTCCTCTATACACCTACGCCACTTGTGCCCTCTAAGGACACTATTCAGGCATTTATGAAGTTACGCCCTCCGGAGTACGATGGTTTGGGCGAGTTTGACAAGGCTAAGAGATGGCTGAGGACGATCAAAGAGAAGCTGTAACAGATGAATTGTGGTGAAGAAAAGAAGGTTCGGTTCGCCACCAGCGTACTAACTGAGGATGCCTTGAATTGGTGGAGAACTGTGATCGACACACAGTATGACGGACAGAACGACATCCCTTGAGAATGTTTCTGTGAAGCATTTGAAGCACACTACTTTCCACTATACCAGCGTGCACTGAAGCAAAGGAAATTCTTACAACTGAGTTAGGACCAGATGACAGTGGCTCAGTATCATGTCAAATTCATTCGTCTGGAGAGGTACAACACTCTCAAGATGAGTGATAGGCAGAAGGCAGACCACTTTTGGCAAGGCTTGAACCCAACCATCCAGACCAGCACCTTAGCTGGTCAATGTGCTAATGTGAGCCTGACAATGGAGCTTGCAACCACAATGGAAAGGAATTATGTCAGGGAGCAACAAGAACTGAAGGATGGAAAAGGAAAGGCTCCCATGCAACTCCCTGCTCAGAACCAACCACGATGGAATGACCGTCGTCGGAATTGAGGAGGACCCGACCGTAGGAACCAACGTCAAGATAATCGGACAAGGCCTTATGAGCCTCATGAGGCTAACCGCCAACCACAGCCCCATTATCAAGTAAAGATGATGAACATGAAGTTAAAAGATGTTTATGATGAAGAAGAACTAAGTCATGACCCCTTTTTGCAGCCCCAACGTCAGCAGCCCCAGTAGCAGACACAGGGTACTGGTGCCTGTCACCACTGTAGGTGGTTCCACATTGGGGAATGTAGGATGAAGGCTGGGGTATGCCTGCATTGTGGTCAATAAGGATATTTCATTCGTGATTGTCCTACTAGGAAGGATAAACCCGCACCAGCTCAGCGTGGAAACAACATGGTGCGTGGACGAGTTTTCCACTTGGAGGAAGATGCAGTACCGGCGGACGCCGAAGTCATTAGAGGTACATTATCCATAGCCAGTCTTCCTACTACAGTGCTATTTGATTCGGGTGCATCGCACTCTTTCATATCTAAATACTGTGCTGCTGCTTTGAGTTTGCCTCTACATGATATAAGTCACCCTATGGAGATAATTACTCCTATGGGAATGCTCTACGCCACTAAGTACCTTCCTGCAGTACCCGTAGAGATACAGGGCAAGAACTTTTCTATAGATCTGGTAGTCATCCCTATAACGGACTAGATGTCATTCTTGGTACGGACTGGCTATCCTATCATGACGTAGTCGTACTATACAAACAGAAGAAAGTGATCATTGGTACTCAAGGTGAACGCAAGGCCACGGTTAGAGGTACCACAGGAAAGGACGAGAAGGTTATCATATCTGCCTTGAAAGTGCAGAGGATGATACAGAAGGGATGCAGAGGTTTTCTTGCAATGTGATGACGACGGACAACCCATAGACCCAACTACAACAACTGGACGTAGTTCGGGAATTTTCGGATGTCTTTCCTGACGACATTTCCGAATTACCACCTCCACGAGAGATTGATTTTTGGATCGATCTCCTTCCAGGCACTGCCCCGATCTCGAAGGCCTCCTACAAGATGGCACTGGCCGAGATGCATGAACTGAAGAAGCAAATTTAGAAACTTTTAGACAAGGGGTTTATCAGGCCGAGTGTATCTCCTTGGGATGCTCCAGTGCTTTTTGTTAAGAAGAAGGACGGCTCTCTAAGACTGTGCATCGACTACCGGATGCTAAATAAAACCACAGTCAAGAATAAGTACCCTTTACCGCGGATCGATGACCTCTTCGACCAACTTTCCAATGCCGCGATGTTTTCCAAAATTGACTTATGAAGTGGGTACCACCAGCTTAGAGTAGACGATGAAGATGTACAGAAGACGGCTTTCCGATCAAGGTATGGTCACTATAAATTTCTAGTGATGCCTTTTGGACTGACGAACGCCCCTGTAGCTTTCATGGATCTCATGAACCGGGTGTTCAGACCATACCTGGACTAGTTTGTCATCATCTTCGTAGATGACATCCTGATCTATTCGGAGAATGAAGAACAACACAAGGAACACTTGAAGATAGTTTTGAAAAATTTAAGACAGCACAAGTTATACGGAAAACTATACAAGTGTGAGTTCTGACTTGACCAGATTATGTTCCTTGGACACATAATTTTGAAAAAGGGCATTTCTATGGATCCTTCCAAGGTAGAAGCAGTATTTGATGCGTTGTAATTGTAACAATAAAATTTGCTAGCAAGTGCACTAGTCACTCAAGTAATATAATAAAAAGGAGTAAGAGTGTCGAACCCACGAGGAATATTATTAATTCAATATCTGGATTTATAAATTAATAAGAGAGGAAAAACATGAATTTTTGGAAAGAAGTTTTATGAAATGAAATAAAGAAAATAAGATAAAGATAAGATAATGGTGTTGAAGTTAGGCCTTAGGATGAAAATAGGTCAGGATAAATATTTGAATCATAAAAGATAAATTTAATCTTTAAAGATGGATTAGAGTCTCCCTAAAGTAATCTACCATGATTAACTTGTGGTCTTCATGACTGGCATCCCTCAATTTAATCATATAGAACTATCTTAATTTAATAAGAATTGAAGTCTCCACGACTGGTAACCCCAAAATCGTATTAAAATTAAGATGCATTAAATTGTATTCTCTAGACTATTAATCACTCCACAAACTGGTATAAATTAATAGACCACACAAACTTGATTCTCCACACACTAGTTATCAAATTTATGTCAATTATTAATTCCAAATAAAATCAATTATAATTAGTATAATAAATTCTGAAATTAAACACTCCACAAACTGGTATAGCCTAATTCGGAAATTTAATTAACTAATATAAAAGCATTAAGCACAATTAATAATTGATCAGAAAAGATTAAAACAAATAAAGTAGGATCCAAACATTTCCCTTCAATTAATAATCTCCTAAAATAATAATCCTAAAAACATGGAGTTCATCCTAGAAATTCTGGAGAGATAATAACAAAATAACAATAATAATCGAAAGAATTACACCCAAAATAGAAGTAGAGCTCTCGAATTGGGCAGACAGTCGGGCAGCCTCTCGGACTTGATCAGGGTCGCGATCAACCTCCAGCCGTCGCACCTCTCTCCTTTTGGTCATAGCCTGCAGAGCTCACGACTCGCCGTGGAAGAAACCTGAACTTCCGAGCACTAATTGAAACGATGGATTCTTCACGTATTTATAGGGTGCGGATGGCCTTCAATTTGATCTCGGTCGTAACATCGTACGGTTAACTTTAAAATTATAAGATAAACTCGGCCAAAGATAAATTCTTTTATCATTACGCCCAAAGATAAATCTTTCTTATCTTTTTACGCCCAAAGATAAACTCGATTGATTGTTACACCCTTCATCTTCATGCCATTACGCCCTCCAAATTTCGGCCGTAACATCTTTATCTTCATGCCATTACGCCCAAAAGATAAAATTCCATTTATCTTTACCCCTTTAACTCTCGGCCGTAACAAAGAATTTAAACTTGTTACTCCTTTTGAATCTCGGCCGTAAGGACTTGGGTGTAAAGCCAAATCTCGGCCGTAAGAAATAATTTCTTTGAATTTCGGCCGAGATTCGAATTTTCCTGCAAAATAATTATCAAAATATAATTAATCCATCCACATTTAAACTATTCAGAGAATTTAATAATTAAAATTGATAAATTCGGAATTACGATTAAAAGTGACTAAAAATGATGCATGCCATGAACAAATTACAGAAAAATTAACTAAAATAATAATATAAAATATGTTGTATTTTGCATGCATCAAACTCCCCCAAGCTTAAAGTCTTGCTTGTCCTCAAGCAAAAATTCAAAGCAAGGCTCAAGAAAGTTCCATCATAGCCTCCACATTGTCAATTGACTAATTTTCTCACAAAATTCTTCTGCACACCTACTACTCAGCATCTTATCATTTTCCATGCACTTAGATTCATAGAAGTTCTGAATGCTACACAAATTTAAACAATCTCAAATTCAGCCTTGCAGAAAAATAAATTATCTATCAAATAATAGCATTGATATTGAACACATAAGTACTAATTGAGCTTAAAACTTTTTCTTTTTCTTTTCATTTTTCAACTTTATTTTCAATCATTTAAAAGTTCTAATCTTCAAGTAGGATTGCACAAGGAAGTCCATGTAGCGGGCTTTAGACTGATGACTCCCAGACCAGATGACCTTAGGGCACCAGGTGATAAAGCACCCCTCGAGTTTACTTGCCCGAATAACCAAGGTTCTGAATGAAGAGTTCGAACTTAGCCATGATTCAGTACTCCTGTGCTTCTCCATATTCCACAAGATGGTCCATGTAGCAAGTTTTCGATTGACAGATCCCAGAGTAGTTGCCCTTAGGTCGCCAGGCATGAACCCCTACAGATCTAATTACCCGAACACACCTTGGTTCCGGATAACACTTTTGTACCTACACATAACTTTATTCAACTTTTTTTTTATTTAACATAATTATTTGTTGGGGTTTAACTAACCCTTCTTTTTTATAAGCTCAAAAAGTACTTGATATGGTCAATAAGAAGTCTACTACTATCAAGACTTAAAAGAAATAAAAAGGCATGAATATGATTTTGTCGTCTAGTCATTCATAATTCTACTTAGCATAGGCACATAGTCCATAAGTTTGATACTAAAATAGCAAGTGATAAGAAAGAAAAGCATTCAAATTTCATCAATTAACAATATGTCTTTGAACTTTTACTAAAAGATAATTAAAGCAATAAGACAAGAGTTTGTTAGATGGTAGCAAAAATAAATGCATGCAATGGTATTTTTTAGAAAATTTTCAAATTTTTTCAATTTTTTTGGATTTTTTTTATAAATAGATGCAAACATAAGCAAATAAAAAGAAAGAAACATGCAATGCATGAAATGCAAACTCCCCCAAGCTTAAACTAGACACTGTCCTCAGTGTTAAGCCAGCAAGGGAAAGTGAAAAGATAATATAGAAAAGCTAAAGAAATAAAAATAAAGGAAAGGGAAAATATACAACCGGATTTATTATCGGTGGAGAGATGCTCGGCCTCAATATATATATCGATGAAGGTGTCGGCCGCAAAAGGTGTCGGTGAGAGGAGATCTCGGCCGATAATGGAGAGTCTCGACCGTAAAAGCTTGGCCGCAAAATTTTTGTTGATGAAGATATCAGCCGTGCAATCTTGGCCGTAAGAAACTGGCCGTAATGGTGAAACTTCGGCCGTAAGGAGTTGGTTCGGCCGTAACGAATAGGTGGTGGCACTTTGGGCGTAAGGAAGCGGCGGTGACGGTGTCGGTTCTTCGGCCGTAAAACGAAATCGGCGTGGAAGCTTGGCCGTAACGCACAGGGCGTAATGGTGAGACTTCGGCCGTAAGGAGTACAGGTGGCATGGAACTTTGGGCGTAAGGATCGGCGGTTGGCGTTGAGACTTCGGCCGTAAGGAACAGAGGCTCGGCCGTAATGGCTTTTCGTTCATCCGTAAGTTGATGAAGAACCTCGGCCGTAAGAGTAAGAACTTTGGAACTTCGGCCGTAAGGCGGTGGTGCTTGATCTGCAAGGATGTGGAAAGGGTAAAAATTTATGGATGAAACTTCGGGCGTAAACTTACCTTTCCCACGTGATGCGCGCAGTGAAGGGTCACATCAAATCCAAGGAGCGCAGAGATCGGCCGATTCCAAGGTGATTTTTCCTCTCGCCTTGTCATTCCGAGATGAATGCATCGCTCGATCCACGTATTCGAAGAAATGATTAGTCGAGTTACTCTCCGTGCACAAAAAGAAATATCGATTAGATGACTCCTTTAACCATTAATTAAAATGCCAATCAACTAACTAATTAAATAAAAAAAAATTAACTTAATAAAAAAATGTAAATTAGTAAAATCTTTGGTTGTGATTAAATATTCAATTCGTCACTGCAACAACCAAGTGTCAGAAAAAAATAAATAAAATAAAAAATTAACATCTGATCAGAATGTGTGACATATAAATTTATCCAAAGGATTAATTTAGTTGTGATTAGATTTTCACTCAAGTTCTGCAACAACTAATTTTCAGTAAGAGAGATAAAAGAATAAAATACAAATATATACAGATACAGATAATACAGTACAGATAATAGGTCACGAAGAAATAAGATTTAAATTGATAAACATAAAAGTCTTTCGGCTATTATCAAAAATTTATTAGGTCGTCAAAATTAATGTCCGAGAGAAATTAACCTAATTACTGCCACCAAAATTCACAGAACAATTATCAAATAAGGGAAAAATCAAAACTCGAACATCAATTCAACTGCCGAACATTAATATCGACCGAAAGTAAATCACATGGATGGTCGTAAAAATCAAGCACTCGTTCGGCCGTAAAACTTGGAAGAATTAACGATGATGTAACAAACGGCACAAAATGAATCAGAACTAATTTGCGTCCGTAAAGTTAATAATCAGACATTAGCAAAAATTATTTTCAGAGGGGAAATAAGATTAATCAGCTGCAATACAGAAATAGATTTACGGCCGAAATTAGATTAGGAATCCGAGGCTCGTTCGGCCGCAAAAACCATAGAACAGTGTCGAAAGTGATTAATCAATGTGAAGGCGTAAAACTTGTTGGATTATGGCCGAAATAAAATCGCAAGATGGCGTAAAAATTAGCACGGCGATGAATTATCTCGGCCGAAATAAAAATTGAACGAAATGTCGCCAAATGAATCATTACGGCCGAGCAAGAGGATAATTCATATCGGACGTAAATCGATGAAAATTAAGTCGAACGTGATCCTTGATGGCCGAGAAAGAAAAATTCACAAATAAACTGGCCGAAAAGGTCGTAAGATGGCGTAAAAACAAATGTTCAGAAAATATCGGCCATAAAACCAGAGTAAGAAACAATTCTCGGCCGCAAAAGGCATGCACAACAGGATTACTGAGACGAAAATTCAAGGCACAAAATGATTAACACGAGAGATTTAACCAACGTTCAAAGAGGATTCAGAAATTTATCGGCCGCAAAACAATTCGATCGTGAAGTTTCAGCCGTAAAACTCAGATTAAATTTGCCAGTCGCAAAATATAAGTAAAGACTTTTGCGGTGTAAAAGATTTTTCGAAATTATTAAAGCCGAAAGAGGTCAAATCAAAAAGGAATTGTCGGCCATAAAAAAGAAAACATGAGATAATGGATTATAAGAGATTAAATTCTCGTCTGCAAGCTTAATCAATCATATCACAAGAGAGAGAATTCAGTTCGATCTGGATGAAGTGAAATACCGGCCGTAAAATTGGATAAGAGTTTGTCAGTTAAAAGCTTACGGGCGTAAAAAAAAAATCATAACCATTAAAGCTGAAAAAGATCAAATCAATCTTAAAAAGAGTTCTACGGCCGAAAAAATAGGATTCATTCTCGGCCGTAAAAAAAATTGAGATAAATGCTCGGCCGTAAAAAAAATGAGATCAATTCTCGCCCGTAACAAACAATATAAAATATAAAGCCACTGAAATCAATGTTGTGACAGCAAAATTAAAAGTTTAGATGTCAGAAACGAAGCCGTAAAACTAGTAAAGTCGACAAACTAGATCTCGGTCGTAAAACCATAAGTTCACGTAATCTGAAAAATCCAGTCGGCGTCAGAATTTAAGCCGAAAGTCAACAAATTTAAAGTTGTCGCGACCTTTATCTACAAAAGAAAAATATCGGCTCCAAAATAAACAAATCCCGAATTTTAGCATCACGAATCAGCCATCAGTAAATCAAATCCCAAAATCATAGCAGACAATCAGCACTTAAGGTCGCCACTAACAAGTAGTAATCAGTTTAAATCGTTTAGGAGAAGCATTAAAAATTCAGAAGTAACAAATCATAGGAAGGTGTAAAAAATCCATGTCGGATGATCCATTACGGCCGAGACAAACTAAATCGCTTCGGCCAAAACAAAGTAAAATCAAAAGTTCAAACTATTATAATGTTACGGCCGAGAATAAAAAAAATCACAAATAAATTGGGGTCGTAAGATGGCGTAAAAAAACAAATGTTCAGAAATTTTACGACCGTAAAACCATGAGATCAATTCTCGGCCGTAAAAATGAAACATGAGATCATTCTCGGCCGTAAAAAGATTAAATCGTCAATTAAGACGAGGTCACATCGGCCGAGATGATGTCAACACGAGGCCGTAAAGAAAAATAGGGTTTCGGCTGAAATAATTTCGAATAAAACTTGAGAATATTACCCCACTCAAATGTCGAAAATTGAATCATTACGGCCGAAAGTGAATTAAGTCAATTCCTTACGGTCGTAAAACAACGAAATCAGATCAAATCCATATGAAAAGTTCAAACAAAAATGTTACTGCCGAGAATGAAAACTGATTCGAATAGGACGTAAAAAATTTAAACCATCGATAAACCGGGCGTAACAAGTCAAATCAATATCCATTACTCATGGCGTAAAAACAACGTTCGGATAAAAATATTACGGCCGTAAAGATTGAAAGTTTAGAATTCAGAAATCATTCATTGCGAGGCCGTAGAATTAATAAAGCCGACACATCAAATTAAAGTCGTAAATCCATAAGTCGACAGTGTAATTTGGAAAAATCCAATCGGCGTCGGATTTTAAACCGAAAGTAGATAAATAATAAAAAAAATTATTATCGTGACCTTTATCTGCAAAAGAAAAAATGTCAGTTTATTCACAAAAATAATTAAAACAATTAATACATATGCTAAGAGAATTATTTACAATTTATTTACATCTCCTAATAATTCATAAAAATCAGAAATTAATTAATAAAATATTCCCCGGCAACGGCGCCAAAAACTTGATGCGTTGTAACTGTAACAATAAAATTTGCTAGCAAGTGCACTAGTCGCTCAAGTAATATAGTAAAAAGGAGTAAGAGTGTCGAACCCACGAGGAATATTATTAATTCAATATCTGGATTTATAAATTAATAAGAGAGGAAAAACATGAATTTTTGGAAAGAAGTTTTATGAAATGAAATAAAGAAAATAAGATAAAGATAAGATAATGGTGTTGAAGTTAGGCCTTAGGATGAAAATAGGTCAGGATAAATATTTGAACCATAAAAGATAAATTTAATCTTTAAAGATGGATTAGAGTCTCCCTAAAGTAATCTACCATGATTAACTTGTGGTCTCCACGACTGGCATCCCTCAATTTAATCATATAGAACTATCTTAATTTAATAAGAATTGAAGTCTCCACGACTGGTACCCCCAAAATCGTATTAAAATTAAGATGCATTAAATTGGATTCTCTAGACTATTAATCACTCCACAAACTAGTATAAATTAATAGACCACACAAACTTGATTCTCCACACACTAGTTATCAAATTTATGTCAATTATTAATTCCAAATAAAATCAATTATAATTAGTATAATAAATTCTGAAATTAAACACTCCACAAACTGGTATAGCCTAATTCGGAAATTTAATTAACTAATATAAAAGCATTAAGCACAATTAATAATTGATCAGAAAATATTAAAACAAATAAAGTAGGATCCAAACATTTCCCTTCAATTAATAATCTCCTAAAATAATAATCCTAAAAACATGGAGTTCTTCCTAGAAATTCTGGAGAGATAATAACAAAATAACAATAATAATCGAAAGAATTACACCCAAAATAGAAGTAGAGCTCTCGAATTGGGCAGACAATCGGGCAGCCTCTCGGACTTGATCAGGGTCGCGATCAACCTCCAGCCGTCGCACCTCTCTCCTTTTGGTCGTAGCCTGCAGAGCTCACGACTCGCCGTGGAAGAAACCTGAACTTCCGAGCACTAATTGAAACGATGGATTCTTCACGTATTTATAGGGTGCGGATGGCCTTCAATTTGATCTCGGTCGTAACATCGTACGGTTAACTTTAAAATTATAAGATAAACTCGGCCAAAGATAAATTCTTTTATCATTACGCCCAAAGATAAATCTTTCTTATCTTTTTACGCCCAAAGATAAACTCGATTGATTGTTACACCCTTCATCTTCATGCCATTACGCCCTCCAAATTTCGGCCGTAACATCTTTATCTTCATGCCATTACGCCCAAAAAATAAAATTCCATTTATCTTTACCCCTTTAACTCTCGGCCGTAACAAAGAATTTAAACTTGTTACTCCTTTTGAATCTCGGCCGTAAGGACTTGGGTGTAAAGCCAAATCTCGGCCGTAAGAAATAATTTCTTTGAATTTCGGCCGAGATTCGAATTTTCCTGCAAAATAATTATCAAAATATAATTAATCCATCCACATTTAAACTATTCAGAGAATTTAATAATTAAAATTGATAAATCCGGAATTACGATTAAAAGTGACTAAAAATGATGCATGCCATGAACAAATTACAGAAAAAATTAACTAAAATAATAATCTAAAATATATTGTATTTTGCATGCATCAGTATTCTACTGGCCAAAGCCAAAACATGTCACTGAAACCCGCAACTTTCTCGGATTGGCAGGTTATTACTGCAGGTTCATCAAGGATTTCTCAAAGATTGCATCCCCCTTGACGAACCTAACGAAGAAAAGAGTGAAGTATATATGGACACAGAAATGCGAAGACAGTTTTCAAGAACTGAAGGCTAGACTGACCACTGCACCTATACTCACCATTTTGAAAGGTACAGATGGGTATGTAGTGTATAGTGATGCTTGCGGCACAGGATTAGGATGCGTGCTCATGCAACATGGAAAAGTGGTCACATATGCATCTAGGTAGATGAAGAATGAGCTGAACTACCCGACTCATGACTTGGAATTGGCAGTGGTAGTCTTCGCGCTGAAGATTTGACGACATTACCTATATGGAGTACAGTTTGAGGTGTTCACCGATCATAAGAGCCTCAAGTACGTCTTCTCTCAACGAGACCTTAATATGCGACAATGAAGATGGATGGAATATCTGAAGGATTATGAGTTCTCCATTAATTACCACCCTGGTAAGGCGAACTCAGTTGCAGACGCACTCAATCGCAAGTGGGAAGGCTCACTAGCTCACATGATGATGGGTATGTACAAGATAATGAAGGAGCTAAGCCTATGGAAGCCAAGACCTGGAAGGAATGGAGCTGTACTGATGATGAACCGATACAACTAAATTTGGTGGATAAGCTCATTAAGGCTCAGGCACAAGATCCTGAGTATACAAAGATGTTAGGAAGATGCCAGAAAGAAGAAGAAGATTTCAAACTCTCAGCAGATGGTGGAATCCCATATAGAGATCGTCTATGGGTTCCAAGTGATGAAGCTCTTAAAAGGGAAGTGATGGATGAATACCACAAGTCTGAATTTGTGATCCATCCGGGCAACACCAAGATGTAAAAGGATGTGCAAAGAACCTTCTGGTGGAATGACATGAAGCGAGAGATTGCTGAATACGTTTCCAAGTGCTTGGTCTGCCAACAGGTAAAAGTGGAATATCAGAAATCCTATGGAAAGATCACATCTCTCGCCATTCCACAGTAGAAGTGGGAAGACATTTCTATGGATTTTATAACATGTTTACCCCGCACTCAGAAGGGACATGATGCTATATGGGTAGTGGTGAATCGGTTAACGAAGTCTGCACACTTTCTACCCATAAAGTCAAAGCAATCAGTGCAGAGCCTTATGGATCTATATGTACAAGAGATCATCAGACTTCATGGGATCCCCACATCTATTGTATCAGATCGGGATTCAAGGTTCACAGCCAGATTCTGGAGAGGCTCACAAGACTCTTTCGGAACAAGGCTGAATTACAGTACGGCATTCCATTCACAAACGAACGATCAAACTGAAAGGACCATTCAGACAGTGGAGGATATATTAAGAGCTTGTGCCCTTGATTGGAAGGGCAATTGGGATGATCAGCTACCACTCATCGAGTTTGCCTATAATAATAGTTATCATTCCAGCATTCGTATGGCTCCCTTTGCAGCCTTGTATGTGAAATCATGTCGTTCAACTGCATGCTAGAATAAGGTAGGTGAGAGGAAGATTTTAAAGAAAAAAGAACTGAAGAAGACAGAGGAATATTCAGTAAGAGTCGAGTTGATACAGGAAAGAATGAAGGCAGCTCAAGCTCGACAAAAGTTCTATGCTGACAGAGGACGACGTGAACAAAGTTTTCAGACAGGTGATCAAGTACTTCTGAAGGTTTTTCTAACCAAGGGAGTGATGAGGTTCAGTAAAAGAGGAAAGCTCAGCCCAAGATATGTTGGTCCATTTGAGGTACTTGAGCTAGTCGGAGAGGGTGCTTGCAGACTAGCATTACCTCCATCCTATGGGCAAGTTCACAACATGTTTCACGTCTCTCTGCTCCGGAAGTATAAACATGATGATGTAAATGTAATAAGATATGAAGAACCCAACCTCAAAGATGACCTGACCTATGAGGAGCAACTCATCCAGATTCTAGAGACAAAGGTTCAACGTCACAACAACAAAAATGTACAACTGGTCAAGGTGGCTTGGAGCCATCACCGAGGTGACGAAGTAACCTGGGAACTCGAGTCTGAGATGCGAAGGGAATTTCCCGCACTTTTTGGTAAGTCCTGACTTTTGACTGAATTCAAGGACGAATTTTATTTTAAGGGGTTTATGATGTAACGCCCGGGATTTTAACAGAAAAAGAGGACAAGAAAAGAATAAAAGAAAAAGATAAAAAGGGGAATAAAGAGAGGATAAAAATTTGAGTTGGATTTGATTTGATCAGGGAGAAGTTAAATTCTGATTTAAACTCTGATCCTCTCCCTATAAATATGAGGCCAAACCAAATCAAAAACCCCATTTTCATTTTCTTCACGAAGCCGGCCCTAATTCTCCTCTACGTGCGCCCTTTTCGTTCTTCCTTGTCCCTGACGGCCGCTGCCATACAGAGGACACACCGAGGACGTGGACGACGCCGGACACACATCTGGACAGAGAGGAGCGAGCAGAGGAAGAGGAAGAGGAAGAAGAAGACAACAGTAAAGTTTCTCGAACAGAAACTTCAAGGTATGGAACTAGGATAGATTCGTAAAAGAATCTTGATTTTAGACTTGAAGCATGTTCTAAGTCATTCCTGGTTATTGTATGATGAAGTATGATGTTAATCTATGTCGGCCATCGTCGGAGAAGACGAACGGAACGCGAACTGCGCGGCACGCAGTTTCTGCGAAAGTAGAACCCGGCCCGGGCAGGTCCTTCGCCGAACTGAGTTCGGAGGAACTAGGCTCGGATCGCCATTGCCGACGCTCGCGGAGCTCTGCAACCGGACGAACCCGGCCCGGGTTGAAGATAACCCGGACCGAGTTCGGTGTACGAAAGTTTGTCGGGCGCGATGGCCGCGCCGACTCGATGACGACCCGACCCGGCCCGGGTGTAACCCGAACCCGGCCCGGGTTTACTCTGATTTTGCTTAAGAAGATGACCGATCAACTCGGCCCGAGTATCTCCCTATTCGGCCCAGGTTTCGACCAGATTATGCTCATGCTTATGATCTTTTAATCCATGTTCCACATGATTAATTCTAATCTATGTATGATGATGATAATGTCGATTTGTCCCTGATTTACTCTCCATGATTATGTCATTTATCTTGATTTAAAGTTCTTATCAAAATATATTTTGTTTAATTAAAAGATGCAAGATAAAAAACGTAAAACGTTAAATAAATAGCTCTTTTATGATGGACTGGTGACGACCAGTTATGGACTGTCCACGGACAGTTATGTCAGTTATGGACTGGCTCTGCCAGCCAATTATGATGATGATGGACGGGTTGAGGCAGGCCTCCCCGTGGGTTGAAATATACTCCAAATAAGTCAAATATGAAAACTTAAGATGAAGAAGAAGATGAACACATATGAATAAAGAACCTTTCTCATGATGTTGGCTTTTGCCTTATCTTATGATGAATATTTATGATCTCTTATTCATATGTTTCTATGCATGCTCTTATCATTCCATATTATGATCATAATTCACTTCCTTATCTGATGATGATGTTACCTTTTATGATTCATGCCTAGTATCATGATCCTACTATGACGTTTATCTTACTTCCATACTGACTTGTAAAACTCATAGGGAGATTTCTCCCCTACATGTTCTTAAATGCTGGCCAAGGTATGAATGAGGATGATGGCCAACGGTGACAGATCGGACTCGTAGGTGACTGCACATGGTTATCGAGTCCTTTAGATGATGGATAGATTTTTCCTTTCTTTTTAGCATATGATGTATTAGCTTTCCTTTGGACTCCTATGAAGTCAATTATCAGTCTTCCGCATTTCAAGATGTAACTATATTTTATTTCTAATGATGATTAGTTATTCCGCATTTATCATTGATGAGTTGACCAATCAAAGTCTTTATTTTGGTCAACATGATGTACACGTAAAGATGACCCGTAGTGTCTCCGAATCGTATTCTGCCACATGACGGGATGCAATTTGAGGACGTTACAACAATGGCTTCTGGTGTTTCTTCCTGAAGATTGGCCTGATGGAAACATAAATAGACAATTTTTCTAATTGTGCAAGAAATAACAATATTGTATTGATTCAATTCAAATCAGCAGACACATTTGAACACATTTGAAAGCTTTCTGCTCATTAGGGATGCAGGAATCCATCCTCATATTTGACTAACTCCAAAATCTTTGACCTTTGCAAATTTTACAAAGTTTTTTTGCTCTAGTACACACAGGAATTAATGCAGGATTCACTGTGAATTAACCTACAGTAAAGGCAACAGGACAATAACATTTTATGTTTGGAATATTTAGGGTCAAAATTATTTACCATATATATAACAATATGCAACAGCACCAAATTTTGAGGCCTGGTACATAATATCACCCATCTTCACTGCTCACGTGTTTCACCTAACAAAGTGAGTAACATTCCAGACTGCACATACAGGCTAACCATTTCTCAGATAAGTGTCCGAACTATGGAGTCTATGATAAAGAACATAAAAAGGTTACAAGGAATTTTGAGGCAAATTACAAGCCTATGAAATTCAACAACAAAAATAGGCTAGATATCCACATCTGATGTACAAATTTCCCACTACCCATGACCGCTGTGTCTAACCAAAGTGAGCATATTCTGTAGCAATTATCAGGGCCTATATGATCAGTTTAATACCAACACAAACGTAGAGGATCACCAAAACCTATAGAAACGATCAGAAGTTACAAGCAAATATGTTTCATTGAGAGTTTCTTCATTCATGTAGCACATGCATGTTTCATCCATATGTAGATCTTAAACAACCATCCATTCTTGGTGCATAAGATTAGCTGTCAAGTCAGATTTGTGGCTCAACAAGGTATTCAGGCACCAACTGGTTACATTTAAGAAACAAGGATAAGCTTTACCCCTGCCAACGCCCACATCTGTGATGCAATCATCTAATGGGCTTGTTGCAATCTCATCATCCTCTGCATAAAATAATGCCATAAAGCTAAACCATTCAATATCAGAGTTGCAAAGCTAAGTCTGGTTGTTGAGAGTCTTTCAGTATGCTTGAAGATTGTGGAACAGGTGAACCAGGTGGCTGGAAACTAATATTTAAGTCTGGAGGGCAGATCTTGTTATGTTTCTGCATTTGCGGTACCAGACCTTGCCATGTAGTTGGGGAATGAAATCTAGATAAATCCGTTGGAACCAATTGGGGGAAAATAACCAGACCTTTGTTTTGAACTGGAGTTTGAAAACCAACCACTTGAACAGGTTGCTTTACGGGTTGAAAAACAGGTAATACTTTTGAATCTACATTATTCCTTGGGGATGAGTTTGGAATCGTCCAAGGAGAACCATACAAAGTAGTAGGTTCAGTTTGCCTGTTGGAAATATTCACACAATCAGCTGATGGTTTGCACTGTGATGAAGCTCCAACAGACATCCACGCCCGGGCTGCAACAGAAGCAGCACTATTTGGACTTTCTCGACCTGCTGGTGGAATAGATTGTGGAAAAGCGCTTGGAGAATCAGTAGCCTTATTTGAATCATTTGATTGGTTAATCACCATGTTTGAGAAGCCCATTAATTTTGAATTCTCAATGATTCCTTGCTCATGAGCGCCAGGGGTGCGCCATTTTCCTAGCATTCCAGGTTGATGCTTAGAAATAAAGCTTGCAGAATTACTCATACTATCAATGCTAGAAGTCCCGGAGACTCTCCTGTTATTTGCTATGCTAATGTTTCTTCCCAATCCATCAGCTGTACTGCATGGTTTTGATCCTTCAGCTTTTGCCTTCAGTGTTCCTGTTTGCTTTTGAAGCTCAGGATTCATAGATCTATTATCAACTGGAATGCTATCAAGTATCTTTGCAGGTTTCTTAGCCAGTGGATTATCCAATGATGGCAGGTGACAAAATCCAACTTGCTGCGAAGCCTCGGAAATAGGCTGCCCAAAGTGGCTACCGATTTGTTCTCTCTGGTGCTGCAACTTAGTGGATGGAGCTCTTAGCTGAGTTTCGGGGTTATTACTAAACAGTTGTTGCATTGGTCCAGTGGCTCTACTGTGACAATTTACATCATTCACCCTACCAGAATCTCTATTAGAACTTTCCATGTTCAACTGACTTTGGTCATTCGACACTTTGTCTGTAGAGCCATTGAAGTTATTGATTCTGCCCCCAAAGTTTTCACTGTGTTTTCTTGGTCCCATCTTTAACTGCATATAAGATTCAGCACATAACTGCTTTTGGTGATGCTTTTCTATAGAGAGAATTGGAGTTGGAAGAGGTTGATACTCCCCAACCCAGCCCGGGCCAAATTTAACCCCAGTAGGTAATGCACTCTCAATTTTTTGAGAGGCAATTTTCCAGCCAATAGGCCCAAGAGAGGCAGCAAAGCGAGCTAGGCTCCTTGAATATGGATACTCTACTTCAAGTCCAACCTGATTCAGTTGAACAAAGGTCAGATTGAAAATTTATTACAAAAGAAATTAGAAGCTTTTGTAGAATTATCATTTGTTACATACTGCAACCAATTGCCTTGTGTTGTCCTCGAAAATGTCAAGTATCAAACAGGATTCTATGGAATGTTGTTGCTCCGACATATTATAAATGGCACGCCTGTTTTCATCAACAACAAATGACTTCATCCCAAACTTACATGGGGAATCTTTTCCTGAAATATGAATATTAGACTTTTTATTAGAATTTCAGTTATAGAAATTTCCTCGCTCCACAACCCACTTCATCTGGATAGAAAAGAAAAAAGAACAGAAACCAATACCAATGCATGAAAAATTAAGGCCTGAATAGAAGAACAATACACAGGCTTTTGATGAAAACATATATAGTGCATACAAAAAAATTTGTTGGTTTTATTATAGAAGGTCAACGATTTACCCCCTCAAAATAAAAGGTCAAGGGTTTACAGTTCATGCTTCCAAAAAAGTAGATGGGTATGAGAAAGCAAAGAAACATAAACTCTGCATCTATGACTTCTAGTTTCGTGGAGCGACTGTGAAATCTTACTTGTGGTTGAAGAGTGCCGAATATATGGTTTTAAGAAACAATGTTGGTGATGGAATCAACCACAGGAAGAAATACATTTCATATGCCAACTCATTTGAATCGGATGGATTGGATGTTTACATTTCTGTTTTATTTGCAACTATCGTTTCTTTCCCATTTGCTCCCCGTACCACCACCATATCCAAAAATCAAAAGGAATCTGTAACATCTTGTTTGATTTTGCATGGTTGTTCTAACTGTAAATATGATCCAGTTGGGCCAATTTGAGATGACTATTTGGGGTTTACCCTTCCCAAAAAACTTCAAATGGGCACAATCATTCTGAGGTTTTCACTGGATTCTTGTTTTTATCTGCTCGAAATTACTTTTTAGGCAACATTACCACCCTAAGGGGAATTGGATTGTCAATGCTTGCTTTAAATAAGTCTGAAGACACGAAGTCAACCCCCCAAACTCCCATTGACCATTAGCACTACCAAAGGAAAATAAAAAGGAGAATCGAATGGAACTGTCCTCATTATAATATAGGACATGAATAAAAATCATTAATGGACGTGCGAGACAACCATCTATGTAAAACATCCAAGAATTTTAAGGGATCTCCTCCCAGTTTGGATACATTTTAAACTGAACCTTCCTATAAATTTGATTTCAGAAGATATATGATTTTACAACCTAGGTAGCTAAATCTGGAAGAAGAATCACCATAAATCCCACACCCATAGAAAATGCTAAAACCATATGCTCAAAAGGCCTGAAGGTCCATACCTGAAAGTTCATCCAATTTCTCTGACTTGCACTCTCCAGGTGAAGAAGAGCAATCAGCAAACTCACTGATAGCTGCAGGAGGATCTGGAACAACATCAATAGCAGGTTGTGCACTCAACAAAGTACAAGCATCTCCCGTGGATGCATGAGTAGCAGCAGAAGATATCTCAGATCCAAGTGGTTCTTGGATAATCTTTGGCAGGACCTTTTGCACTGGTTTTCTCTCAGGAGATCTGGATCTGATTCTTTCTTCAGTCTTACGATCAGACTCGATGCATTTGAACTCAGATCTTAGCTTTTGAAACTCTTTTCTTCCAATATCTTGCATGGAGCGTGCCTTTGGAAAATAACGTAACAATTACTAATTATGGTAGACAAGATTGTGGATTGCTACAACAGAATAGTTTTTGTATTAGTCATACCTGTCTAAAGTAGACAGTATCCGGTGCATTATATTGCATTGCATTATTGCAAATCAAGAAGACGTCATCCTGCATTTCGGATATTTATTTCTATAAGCGAACATGTGGTAAATGAATGTCACCAGTGACCTAAAAATTCACAGAACTTCAAAATCAGACAGTCCAACGGATCGATGCAAAGAATTTAGGTTAAGGGACACAATATTGCTGAAGGAAGAAGGCCAAAAAAGGAAGAATCTCAAAGACTACACTTGTGCCAGATAATCAGAACCAATTATAACTATACTAAAAATAATAGCCTTGAAAAAAAAAAGAATGTAGAGCTTTTAGAAATTTAAGTTTAAAAATACAACTCAGATCATCTTGTTCGTAATGACATTTTTCCTATAACAATAAGTTGTCCATACCTTAATCAGATAAAAATAGACATCTATGACCTCAGCATTACATACTAACAATGGAAAATCACAACTACATCTCCATCAAAAAAAAATCATAACTGTGTTTAATATGAGAACTCCGCCTATATTTTATAGCCGGTCCCAAGCCCGGATAAAGGAGGAGGGTTGTGTTAGGCCCCGACAGCCAGCATAAAATCATGTCGAATCTTATGAACATGGATCAACGAATATGGCGTCGTATGATCCATGTAGCCGACCCCACCTAGTGGGATAAGGCTTTGTTGTTGTTGTTGTTGTTGTTGTGTTTAATATGAGGTTTAGGTAACGCATAAAATGGATACAAACTCCAACTTTTTAGGGATTAGAACACCTCCCAATTTATTCTTCTTTCATCCTATTTTCTTGGCCTTTGCTGGTTATATCTGCAGGCACAAATACCGGATTCCTGAATTTGAACTAGTCAAAGGCAAGGTTCGACTTTACTGAAGAAGGCCAATAATTTCATTTCTACCCCTTCATCTTATTCACCAGAGTCCATAACTTCGGTATGTAAAAGCTGGCAAGATTGATTTAAGTGGCTGATGACTTTTGAAGAAGAATGAAAGAACGAGATAGTAAACCTCTAGATTGGAAAGAAAAGTAAGATTACATGTCCAATAATATTCTGAAATCGCCTCTTTTGAACTTTCCGATATTTCATAAAATGATAATGTCATGCATCCTACTTCTCCTTATCATAAGCTTACTACTTTATCTCTCCCTCCCCAACACCCCCACCCCCTCTCAGAATAATCTTTCTTATTATGGATCTACAGCCAAAAATTCAATCTCTCTCTCTCCCTCCCTCCCTCCCTCCCTCTCAGAAAAACTTTTTGTTATTATGGATCTACTACCAAAAATTCAAACTCTCTATCTCATGTGAGCGCCCCACACGCACGCGCATACAGAAACTTTTTTATTATGGATTTATGGCCAAAAATCAATGTCAACATTCAATGTGCATTCCTGAACAACTATTTATATTAAGTTATTCAATCAGAGAAACCATTAAATTCAGAATATGGTAAAGTTTCTATTGGCTCGGGAATTGCACCATTAATGGGGGGCTCAATGGCTCTACTTGCAGCACTGCTACCATTTTGGAAATTTATAGTTCCTTTGTAATGGATGGAATTTCAATGAGTTGGTCTTATAACAATTATAAAGTCTTTTCAATCAAAAGTTACAATATTTTATTGACTACTCAGATTTCTAAAATGTTCTAACAACAAAGGTTACTGGAGCAAAGTTCAAAATTCAACTATTATTGGTAATAGGATATCAATGTTGACGCAGGCAAACTGATAATTAAATACTTGCGCAAGCTTAAAAAATCAGAACTAGAAGACAGTTTCTTAAGGGGAAGATGGCAGTTAAGGTTCAAAAAACAAGAGAGAATAAGTAGGTGGAGTCCACAGGGGGAATGACATGCATGCTCCATACAGCATTGATGTTAAGTGATTTTATTTAGAGGATGTCAAAGTCAGCCTGAGCTTGATATAAACTCTGTTGAAAGTTGCTGCAATATAATATGATAACCAATCATGCTAAAGATTCCTATTACAGAGGTTCAGCTTTTCTTATACAAACTTTATAAGTATTTCAGAAAAAAATAAGACCAAAAAAAGGTTTCCTTGGCAAGTGTCCTCAAAAGAGTGGATATGTTGTATAGTATATCCAAGCATTAAATGTATAAGGTTATCAATAAAAGGAACATTCCCAGGAATAATGATCACTCATGAGTGACAATGGAAGATTGAATAATCTAATTTGGCAATCAGAATCCAGCCATGAGGATTACAGAATAAAGTCACATGTGCAATCCTCCAAATTAATTTCAGCAAGGTCACAACTCTGAGTGGCTACAAACTTTAATAGAGTCAACTGATGGCACAACTCATATAAAATTTATCGAAGGGAGGAAGGATGGCCATCAATCATAAGTAGTCACCCATTTTGTATTAAAACTAAATGCGAGCATTTTACAAATGTATATGGAAAGTCATTGTAGAGCCAAAAAAGACAATGAGGTGTGGGAGAACAGACCACCACCGCGTAAAGAAAAATATCCCTCCAAACTCTCTCATGAAAAAGTCTTATGGTGTAAAGGGCTTTACATGTAACATTTCTTCCCTCCGAAAAAAGTGTGAATTATATAGTTACCATCTGAGGCTCAATAAATTCGTTCCACAGTAGCATAATCACACAATCTTCCAAAGGAGATGCTACATTGAGAATGTTGTGCTTTGTCTAGAGTGGGGGAGGTTTTGTGAATTTTCTGGCCCCCACCCTGCATTGCGTAGGTACGTGTACATTGCCATTAGGCCCCTTACCATGTACAGGATATCATTTTTTTTCAAAATTCAGTATCAGGTATCTATATATAAGCACAAAATAGAAAATTTATAGAAAGAAAATGGCCACGTAAACCTCTACGCGTGTGGACATAAAAAATACTGGTAATTTTAGGTGATTTTTTAGGGAATTTTTAGGTGATTACATGTACATCTGAAATCATATTGTTCCTTCTAAGACAAAACAATGTGTTACAATAAAATATCATAATTATTAACTTTCTTTTTCCAGGGCAAAAGGATGCTTAGCAAGATGGTACTCATCCAGCTTATCATAATAAACAGAACAGCCAGAACCAAAGGAACAAATCAGCATATAGTGCTCATAATTTGAAAGTTAAGCTTAGTGGTATTGTTAGATGAGCCAAATGCAGCAAAGCCCATTCATGTCACTTTATCAAACACACCCAACAGCCCACCTTGAAGAATGAGATGAAAAGGTACTTAAGATTTAGTAAGCCTGACATGTAGAGTTTGGTTATTAACTAAGCGGCTCAAATGAAGTCTGAGACAATAGCTACCAATGGTGGCTCGAGACTGGGCCATTCGAGAACGCTTTGCCACAATTAAGATGAAAAGCATCACCGAGATCTAGAAGCATTTCCTCATCTCTCCAGACATGACTTCTTTTGAGATGTGAGAGGCCATAAAAATATTCGAGACCATGAAAATTCAATCCTCAACTTCTTTCTTCCTCATGTTTGTGGATAGCATACATAAGTATCCACCCCACACGAATACATAACCTTTTCTAACAAGAAAGTAATGTTCTTCTAAAAAACCAAGAAATTAATGTTTGGTATGGTTGCTTACCTATGTGCACCCTACAAGTGCCTAGTAGAAGTACTCTAGTTTGACTCACCCCACCTCTAAATCTTTACATTTTTCATCACATATGTACATCATTAAGGACATTATACATATACTCTTACATAATGGATCAGTTCCCAGCTTTTAGTTATATAAAGATTGAGGGGTCAAAGGATTGCTAGGAAAGGATACATATGCTAACACCTTCTAGTCAGCGTATGTCAGAGCTATCCAACCCTCAAATATAACCGAGGAGGATAAATAAAGAGCATGGCAGAAAGCTAACTAGACATGGGTTTTATTTGAGTACGTCAATGTGTGTGCAAGTGATGACCAAGCCATGATATCAAGATAAATACAATATGAATCATTTGAGCACATAGTATAACTATTTAACTTCTTGATAAAATAAACAGTTTCTATCAACAAAATTTTTTTCTTTTTCAAAGAATTAATGAGATTCATGATTTGTCTCTTTGTTATTCTTTTGAGAGAAATTTGCCTACTTCGTTTGTTACATAAATATCATTTGACCAGCGATACAGCATATAATTCTAACATAAAAACTTATCTATAGTCACCCTTGAAGGCTCAATCAATATAGTGATATAACTCCATTGTAACGTATGTTATAACCACATGATTGGGTATCAAATTACATCCACTTACATACGATGCTGAAGATTAACCATCATATAAAACCAAAGATGGATAAGTTAGTAGAATTGTGGAGAGTAAAATAAAATGCCTAATTCTCAAAAAAAAAAAAAACATAAAAGCATAAGAATAACATATGTTTTTTTTTAAACGGAAAAGCATAACATATGTTGGGAGGAAAAAAAGGAAAGCAGATCCAAGTGGATGAGATTTTCAAACGCTGAATCAGAACAACATGGTCTAGGTTAAATTGTAGCACAAGGTATTTGCACTGTCAAGTCACTAGCAAAGAAAATTACCAGCATGAACAAAAGCATAGTGTCAGCAACAAGGTATTGCAGAATCTGTGTTAACCTAAAAGTATTACATGTTTGGTATATTAATGGTAAGAATTGACTCCAAATATGTCAAGTATACCTGCATTAAAGGTCACATAGTGAAAACAATTTCATAACCATTACAGATCCCTGTCAAGCCAGCAAGGTAAAATGGTCATGCATTTGAAGGAGAAAAAGTAAAAACTCCTCGGTAGACAGGCCAGAAAAGAAGCTCTGATTTTGCTCCAGAGATACTGATGAATTCTAGGACCAGAGACATAATAGAATGTTTTCATGAGCAAAGGCTATCCCTTGAAGATTTTTGAAAAAGTTCATAATTTTAGTATACATTTTTTATGGAGGATAATTCCAAGGTACATGACATAAGTTTGGAATGGGAGTGTTTCTCTAGGGCACTGGATGGGTAAGGAAGAGAGAAACAATACAAATAGCATTCAAGTTAACAGCTCCAACTTTTTGAGCAATTTGATGAGCTTCTTTCTCCACCGAAATGGGTGTTCATAAAGCAACCTACACTTATGGAAAAACTCAACCTCGGGAAAAATCATAGTAATTGCAACTTTAATTCTCACCTCAAACTGTTCAAGAGAATGGTAAGCAGAGCGAGCAAGCTTCTTCCTCATAGTCCCATAGTCCATTGGATGCTCAATCACCTCGTGATAATCAGGAAGCTGCAAAAGAGTATACACAACTGTAATATGCACCAAGCAACAAGAGCTTCGCTAATTGTGTATTTCAGACCAACCTCTTCAGGATCCACTGGCTGCGCAAAAGCTCCATAAGTGTCCTTCCTTTCATCCAAAATGATAGAACTCATTAGAACAAAGACAATCGAGTGAGGGAAAATGAAATCAATATTAAGCAACAAAAAAAGACCAGCTACTCACCTCTGAAGCTTGTCGAGGATGGCCTCGAGAAGCTTCCTCTCAGGAAAAGGTGTCACTGCCATGGAGCTAGTCGATAATCCTGAGCAACAAATTATTATATCCTAAGTGCTTAAGATGATGCTTTATTGACTAACAACAGAAGACACTGCGTGACCACACGGAATCAAACCTGAAATCGAACTCTTTCTTCTTGGCACCAGATTTTCTCTTCTCTCCTGCATCAAACAATCAAATTTCTGAATAACAAGAGAAAGAACATATCAAGGAGAGAAATTCCGAGTGAGAGAGGATGTTGCTCGCCTAGGGAGTTTCCTCCATTCGGACATGACCCCTTCGATAAGGAGACGGTAATGGGACCAATGGCACCACAGAAACACAGTGGAAGAGTAGAAAACGAGATAAAACAGGAACATTTCCATACCTCCTCATCGGAACTCCCAGCTTTGTCCGACCCATCGAACCGCCTCTTCTTCCGCGGCTTCACCTCCTCCTCATCTTCTTCCGCATCCGCAAACGAAGAGGACGAAGCCGCCGCCGCCGACGACGACGACGACGCCTCATCTGGAAGAGCCGACGGCTCCCTCCGTTGCCCCGACTCCTTTACCGTCGCCGGCGGGGAACCAAGTCGCCGGGCCCTCGCCGTTGCGGCATCCTCTCTCCTCTTCCCGACAGGGGAGCGGGGCAGCCGCAGCATGAGCTTGAGGTTCCGCCACGTCCTCTCCTGCTCCTCGTCGCCACACCCGCCGTGGCCCTCCACCAGCTCCTCGTCGTCGACCAGATAATCGTCGAAGTTGGCGAAGTCATCGAGGAGGATCGGGCGGTGGCGCCGGGGTCGCAGTGTCCGGCGGAGCTCCACGGCCGCAGGTGGGGACGACGGCGGCGGTGGCGGGCGACCGCTCCGCTTCCTCCTCCGTCGGCCCTTCTTGGTCGCCGCCATCATAGCGCCCTCTCCTTCCCCCCTTGCTCCGCTCTCCTCTCTCTTTCTCTCTCTTTCTCTCTCCACCTGTTTTTTTCTTCTTTCTCTCTCCACTTGTTTTTCTTCTTTGCCTTTTTCTTATTATTATTATATTTTTATTAGTTATTTACTTCATCTCCTCCAATCTCTTATGTTTACTTCTTTTACTTTGGTTTCCTGCTCTGCTCAGTTATTAAATACAAATAATAATTATACCTTCCGTTGGTAGGAAAGAGATGGGAAGGGAAAAAAAAAAAGAGAGAAAGGACAGGAGAGAGAAAATAAGGTCCAAAAGATAAAGAAAAAAAGAAAAGGTGGAGAGAGAAAGAGAGAGTGAGGACTAGAGTGAGGTAGGGAGTGTGGGAAGAGGAAGGGAATGGTCATGTCTTGGACAGCATATAGCAGACTCTTTTTTGAGAGCTGAGACAAAGGAGGGAGGAGAGAGAAAGAGATCACTAGCAGGTGCTTAGTGTGTTACCGAGAGGGAGTCAATGATTTCTGTGAGAGAGAGGGTGCAAGTGGTGGGAAGCCTGTCCAAACAATTTTTTTAATTATAATTTTCAACTATTTCTTTCGTTTGTATTTTTGTTGTGCATTTTTATTTAGAATTAGAAAAGATATAAAAGAAATAAATTTTTTTACTACTAACACTTATAGATTTAACTCTGTTATCAATTGAGTTATTAAGGTTGATTTTTTTATTTGTATTTTGATGGCCAAAGGTAATATTGAATTTAGGAGACGTTTTCTTACAATTAATCTTTATATATTATGTTTTAATTTCTTAATTAGTTAGGAAAATAATCAAATTTCAAAAGTATTATGTTTATTATATTATGTTTTAATTTCTTAATTAGTTGATTGATAATTGATTTGAATCTTTATTTGATCATTTTGGATATTGTGGTGACAATTGGAAACAAATATTTTATCAATCCGTGAGATGAAAATTACTCACATATTTTGGTTATATCCTGGAATTAGATTTATTAATAGTTTATATAAATATATAGGGAAAATGATAAAAACATAAATATTTTTTGTAAAGACATTCTTAATATTTTACAATTGATTTTTAATTATTTTTTATATAGTGAATAAAAAGTTTTTTTATTTAAAAATATTATTCTAATTTTTAGATGAATTTTAAGCTTTAAGTATCATCTAGATGGTACTACTACAAAGAAATTGGGGCTTTTCTAAAATACATATATTCATTTTTATTTAATGACAAAATTAAGGTAAAAGTACAACTCATATATTATTGTCTTTAATCGCAATTTTGGAAATATATGTGATATAATTATTTTTCTCTTCAATTATTATACATTTTCTTCAAGTTTGGAAAATATGATAGTAAAAAAAATACGATGCCAAATAATTTGGTAGTGGAGATTTCAAATTAAAGCATCACTTTATCCCATAAGAAGATGAAAACAAACTTTAAATGAGTATATAATGCAGTGTGTAATATGATATTATTATTCTCGAAATGAAAATTCTGATAAGGATCAACTTCAAACCTTGAAGGTGAAATAGATATTTGAACCAGATATTATAAGAATTAAATACATTTTATCATCATCATAAAATATGATTGCTAAAGTGGAATCTAAATGAGATGTGAAATTTTAATGATGAAGTAGGTGCAAGTTTCATTTATGGCACTTTTTAATTCATGGTGTGTTGGACCAAATCACTTGTTTGATGTGCATGTTTTTTTTATATAACAGATTTTTTGTCTCTTTTATTTTTTTTTCTTGAGTTTTAATAAATGAAACTAACCGTTGTCATTTAATAAGTGAAATTATTTTATTTTTTAGTTTCAAGATATAAATGAAAAACTAATCGTTGTCATTTAACTTTTTTATTTTTATTTTTAAGCCATTTAACTTTTGTTCATCTATGATTAGACTATTCACTTTTAAACTATATTTTCATAAACCTCCTCTAAATTATCACGATTTTCTACGTCTAACCTCAAACTACGAATTTTATTTTTTTATCTCTAAACTATCATAATTTTTTTACTTTAATCCTCCCGTCCACTTATATTACGTTTTTTTGTTATTTTTACTTTTTTTATTTATAAAAAGACTAAATTACCCCTCTCTCTAAAAAAATATGAGATAATAAATATAAAAAATAAAAAAATCATTGGAAGAATTAAAGTGGTAAAAAAATGTCATTTATGAAAAAGACTAAATGAAAAAAAATCAAAAGTAATAAAAAACATAATAGAAGAAGACGAAAATTATGATAGTTTAAATATAAAAAAATAAGTTCTAAGTTTGAAAGTAGATGCGAAAAATCATAATAATTTAGAAGAGGTTTATGAAAATAATCCTTTATTTTATCTAGACATATTCGCGGTCAACCATATGCTCATCACACAGTATTTAAAAAAAATAAAAACTCTTTTTATATTAAAAATTGTTAAAATATTAATGAAATTCAAAAAAAATATTTTGCTTAAACTGTGTTTTATTTCTTGCAAAAGTTGGACAACGTGGCATATGCCATGTAAATACCACTTGTCATCATGACTTAAATAACAAAAACCGAGGGACTTATATATTGAAATCTAAAGATAAATAATCCAAATGATGAACTTACAATTTTTGCAATCGTTTACTAATTTATACATTGAAAAACTAAACTTGACCTAAATCATAATTTTATTAAACACTCTAAATACCATAGAACTAGTTATTGATAGGAAAAATCGCTACACATGTTGGACGCCTTTGATGTGCATTAAATCATTAGGTAAAATATACTTACATAAATATTTGCTATTGCAATTCTTTGGAGAAGTGGAGAAAAGGAAAGGATATTTTATTTTATTTAGAGAGGTGGAGAAAAGGAAAGGATATTTTCCTCATATAGTGTTTTTTTTATTTTCGAACTAATCTTATCTCTTAATAATTTTTTTATATTTAATCTTCTATCCTCAATAATCTTATATCAATTTTTCTAATCTTTTTCATCTTGCATTAATTTAATCTTCCATCCTCTCGCCTTTATAGATAGCATTTGGTTGAGGAAATAAATGTTTGTTCCTTATTTTATCTCAAAAGCTCCTTTTATTCCAAAATATTGTCCAGGGATAAAATTCTTAAGAAAAAATTTATTAATTTTGCGTGTTCAAGACAATTAATATCCGACTAATCCAATATTCCAACGAGAATGATATCAATAAACGTTAGTCGAAATGATCACTACTAACATCCAATCTAGCAATAATTTTGAGATAAAAAGTGGGGAACCGATATTTTCATCGGAATGTCTTTTTCTTTTTTCGGGGACATAAATGTTTTTAACCTAAGAAAACCCAAGGACATTGATCTCTAGGCAAACACTTCAACTATGCACCATGTAATGTAATAGTATCAGAGATATATACGGTGTAAAAAAGGTCATCAAGATCGTTTTGAGGTAGGATGTAAAAAGTATTTTTTAAAATATAAAATACTGAAATACTACATCTATTCATAAATATTATATACACTAGTTAACTAATCATCAAACATTAATGTGTGCTCATAATTTTTTTAATTCTAAGATATATATGTCTTATGAGGTATAACATAATATTTTCTAAAATTAAATACGAATAACATTGATCATACAATAATGGGACCTTAAAAATATATGAATTGAATTTTGGTTCTTGCAAACTATACATGATATTGGAGTATGGATCCTAGTTACTTATGAGACAATTATGTGAATTGGTCAACAATATCCCCCCAAAAAAATTATGCCTGTATATCTGTTGAAATTCTATAAAGTCTGACAATTTTAGACTTGATTTCCATTTTTTTTATCTGTCCAGTTGTTTTAATCACACTGTTAATTTTGTAGATGGGACATGACACAATATCATCTGAAGTCACAGGTGAGAAGAACAATTGTGATCACAAAACATGGGAAATAAAGTAAACAAAAAAAAAAGTGTACTTGTTTGTCTCGGATGGAATTGAATTCAATTCCTGCATCACAAGTCCGAGGCATTGGATCCGAATCTACGGTTCAAATTGAGCAACACTGCAAGGGAAAAGACCTTTCCCTGTACCTCTGCACTCTGCAGCTGGATTTCATACAGAGGGGCCTTCAAATCTGACTGTCAAAACAGGTCACGGGGTCCACCCACTCTGACTTAATTTTTGACAATTATTTATGTATTATATTATAAATTCTGATGTGTAAAATATTTTTTAAGCAATAATCTATGATTAAGAAAATTCACCCATTTGAAAAATCTTTTTCACTAAAAGATCGAATAGAAAAAATATTTAAAATCAGAAAATCAAAATATAATTTGTGATAATTTTTAATATATAAAATTGATTCGTTTAAACTAATATCTCAATCGAAAAAATTGTAACGATTCGTGAAATTCTTTTTTATTTATATAATTAGCTTAGAAGTAATCAGTTTTTAATTATTAGTATAATTATTTTTTAATAGTTTAATATGTTTCTATCACATTATTCAACTCTAATCTAATACTTCTAATAATATATCCTATATTTAGTTATAAAATTAAATATGTTAATATTAATATTAATTTATTATATATATTTTAAAACTATTATTCTAATTAAATAGAGATAAAAAAATTCATCCTCAAAAACTGGCTTCTTAAAGGGTGATTTTTCTATTTCTAAATAGTTTTAAAATGATTTTTGTAATTTTTTATTTGAAAAATAATGGATGATTTTTTTTTCACTAAAAAATCGTACGTTCGGAATCATTCTCACCCCTAAAAGTAAAGGTATTAATTTATTATGATTAATATTTATAAATTTCGAATTTTATTGAAACTAATTAATAATAACGAAGTTTGGCCAAAATGAACAGAGGAAAATGAGAAAATAGAAAAATATAAGAAAGCAATTTTTTAACAAAATTATAATCCTGATTGATTATTATAAGTAGTTTGTATTAAAAAAATAATTATTTCCAATTAACAGATTATTGTTATTTAATTATTTGTACACTTTTACACATCCATTCATGTTACATTTTTCAATTAATAATAATATCATTCTATAAAAAAAATGACCACATCTGGCGAAACTGACGACTCTATCCAGTTCGCTAGCCGTTTAATTACCAACCCAATTTTCAAATATAAATATAAATAAGTATTCCTGCAGTAATTTATAATGCGTCCACAAAGTATTCATGTAGTAATTTATAAACACATTATAAATATAAATAAATAAGTCTTTTTTATTGTTAATATATTTTTATTCATGTGTTCAATAATCATTTTTTTATTCATCAGAATTGCCCACATGACTTAAATTTCAATTTCTTGGGTTTAAAAATAAGAGGGAAGACTTAATAGAGATAAATATTTTTAGAATTAATTTAATAGAGATAAATATTTTTATGTAATACTATTTAATAAATAAATGGAATGTGGTCCAGTTTGATATAGAAGGTAAAAAATAGGAGACTAGTTTGGGTGAAAGTGTAGGATTGATTTTCGGTCTAAAAACTTCTATATTATTTTTTGGGTAGGTCGATTTTTTTTAAAAAAAATAATGTTTTTAAGCCCTATTTTAATATAATATTTAAAATTAAAATTATTATAAATATATTTGTTTTCTAATTAAATAAAGCGTATAATATAAAAACTATTAAATTAGGGTCTTATATAAAAAAAATTATCATACCAATAATAAAAGGTGATGTCTTACGAATTAATTAATAACTAAAATTTTATAAATAAAAATGGGCTCCGGCCTGTACGATTTTTTCTAATGGAGGCTTAATTTGAGTGCATTATATTAAAAAATTACCTTAAATAATATTCGAACCCCTAATTTTTTTTTTATTTTTTTAGAGTGGGATAAATTTATCCAATTGATTGAATTTTTCTTACACCCCTTAACCCATAAACAGAAATTATGGAAACTAAAGTAAAGTGTCAAACTCTGCAAAGAATAACAACAACAACAAAGCCTTATCTCATTAGTGGGGTCGGCTACATGGATCATACGGTATTTCGTTGATCCATGTTCATGAGATTCGACAGAATTTTACGCTGACTGTCGGGGCTTAATACAACCCTCCTCCTTTATTCGGGCTTGAGGCCGACTATAAAACATAGACGGAGTTAAACTATGCAAAGAATGATACATCAGAAACACACAACTCACAAACCACACAAACAAAAACAAGAATCGAATCAAATCCATGCTCTTGACTCATGGTAGCTTGCCATATATTATTCATAGAATTGAATTATCATTTCGGGCCTTCCAGCAGCTAAATTATTCTGCAGAATGCATAATCTTTGATCACCAACATCAGGCATATATGCACAGGGAAGATTTCATCACATGGAAATGAGCTGCCTTAAAGTCGGAGAGATATATCTGCTGTTTCCATCAAAGATAAGTTTTGACAGCAATTCGTAGACAGCAGTTGTTGGATGCCATCTGTCCCAGAAGACATGGTTGGTCCTATTGGAACAGTAAGGGGAGACTCTGCTGCAGTCGCCCTGAGCGTTTAGATCGCCTGACCCACAGCATGCAACCTTCACTTCAGTAAATCCTGAAGTAATTAAAGAAAACAAAATTGCTTAAATCCAATCCATCCATATTCGAATGAGAGCGTAAACGATAAATCCTAATTAAATGTAAAACTATTAGCACCCAATAATTTCGAAATATAATATGTTGTACAATTATGTCAATCATCCTTGCTAATGGATCTTTGAAGTCGATTCTAAAGGTCTAACACTAATTCCCATGAGAGATGCCTATGGGTGAAGCTTAAGACTTTATATTTGTGCCCTAAGATTTATTTTTATGTATTATCTTATGAATCCTTATTAATTAATGTTTGAATTTTTTTTATGTTATTTCTTATAACCTTTTATGTTTAGGTACTATTTAACACACACAAAAGGAAGAGTTGAAGTAGTAGATAAAATTTTAATCGTGGAAAAATTGTAATTAAAGTATTTAGTAGATAAATTTTCAAAATAAAAACTTATAGGGTAGAGGGAAAAGTTTATATACTTCTCCTACCAACCTATAGGATATAAAGTATAAAAAAATATTTTAATATTTCACATCTTTAATTTTATTTATCAATAAAAACATAAAATAATTATCATTTTTATAGTAAGGTAATATTTTATAAACTACTATTATTTATAAGTTAAATATGAATATTAAATGCATATAAAAATAAGTGTAAATTATATTTTTATGTTCGTTTATGTTTTTTTGTCATGTACTTTTTTTTCATAGTGAAAACTTCTTGGCAGATTCATCTTCTGTCCGTAAAATTTTCCTCCTTGTACTAATCAAGAGAAATTTATCAATTTGTTTACTGATCGAGTTAGGGATAATAATATTCCCAACAACATCTATTTTTCTAGTTTCGGAAAAATTTGCATACCTTTTTTTTTTCAATATTCCCAACAACACTAATGTTGTATACATATACTATAAACTTTTTAGTGCAAGTATATTTTGCGACTAAAATATTATTATATCCGAGTTAGTAGCTTCGGATTGAATTCTTTAAGTCATTAATGTGATCAGAATTTATCGTTTCGCTGTTGTCCAAATATAGTATTAGCGAAGTGTTAATAATTTCAAATATGAATAGACTTAGATAAAAAAAAATGTTATGGTAGTTCTAAAGTACATCTAATTTGAGACTAAACTTTTCTGTAAAGTGTAAATCAGTGTATATTAATTGGCTAAAGAAATAAGGTGCATAAATGTTCACCGTAAGAAGCCGGCCGGAGGATGTAGTCCGACATTGCCGTGTAGACATCAAGGAAGGTATAGACCATGCCAGGCAACTCATCTTTCAGTTCCTGCAGCAACGCCATGATACGCCTGTTGAACTCCACTGCCATTTCATTCGATTCTCTGATGCAGTTCCTGAACACGTCGTCGAGCCGAAGAAGTGGAATGCAACCCAGTGGACCAGCCCCCACCGACAAGGTCTTTCGGCCACCATAATTGTAGATCAGCTGACAGAAGGAAGAAAAAAAGAATGAAGATGATGAAGTTCTGAAACTGGCTATATATCCACTCTGCTGAAATGTTTTGACTGTAAGTGAACTTGAGTACCTTTATTTGTCTTCGCAACGAGATTATTAACGAATCGACGAACCTTTCAGGAGCGTTCTCCAGCTTGAATATTGCACTTTGTTGATAGTACCATATCAGATCATTGCTTCCGACATTGATTACGATAAGGGACTTGTTCAGGTATGCCATTGCCTTCACCGGTCCTAGTTGTTGCACTAAACCTGCATAAACTTCAGTGGAATAGTAGTATATTTGCTTGTTGAGTGGAATATTTAGGCCCTGGGAAAACAAGTTCATCCTGTCAGTAGACGAACATAAGATACGTGCCTTCAAAAGATTCTGATAAAAATGTAAGATGATTTCATCTTTACTCGGTATGTCTCGTCAAGGATTCCGGCGCCCGCAGATGCGAAGTTGACGCCTTTGAGGAATGCGAGTCTTCTGTTAGAGCTGTCATGTAGTGCAAGGTAAGGGCTTGGAGATGTTATGCCGAATTCGTCCGCTGCGACACGCAGGAAGAAATGGTAGAAAAGTTAATCAGTGATTAAGGCCAGAGAAGATACATAATTATCACAGATAATGACGCATAAAAGATGAAACAAGGTACCAAGTAAGTCAATAGTGTTCTTGCCGTTTGTACAGCGGCCCGTAGGCAAATGCGTGGGGAAATCGATGCCATAGTGAGGATGGTTGAACTTAAGATATGTGAGGTTCAAGTAGTTGTTGTTTCCAACATCTGAAATTGAGTCACCGAATACATACATAGCTGGAAGCAACGAGTGTTCACCGTAACAGATGCTACTGATCATCAACAATGGAGACCAGAAAAGAATCCAAGACAACAAACCAGGTACTTGAAACTGAGCCATGCATGTATGAACTTGGAGGAGTCCGGAGGGAGAACACAAGGTCGTTGAATCAGGAGTTTCTGAAGTGCCTATATATAACTTTCTGCAGTTTTAATTTATGCAGATCACTGGATTTGCAGTTGGAAAATTGTGGATCTTCTGCACTCAGTTACACGCAGTTAGGCATGGCAATCGGCTGTGAATATAAACTCAGCAAATTTGGGTTTGGATTTGAAACCCTGTTGGTTGTATCAGTTGCATGACAACCAAATGAATCAGTTGAAGCTTGACCATGGATTACCCGTTTTGGCGTCATTACTTTCACAACTAATCAACAGGACCGGCGATTGTGTCCTAGCGATCAGTTGGTTCATCATATTTGGTTGGAGTAGAAAACTTATGCCGTACTGAAGAAACAGGTGATGTAAATTCCTGACATCTTATTTTTCCTAATTCTGTACTTAAAATTGAACTACCAATTATAGAAATTAAACAGTTATCACTTTGCTGTCAGCACAAAAACATTGCAGCTGAGTAACCATAAGTTTGGAGAGGACAATGCAGTATAGATTGTTATTTAATGTGTTCCAACTTCCATCACTGTACAGCTGTACTACAGATTAATTTTTGAGATTTACCGACTTCTCTGTAAATTCATCACATTCAGGCTAAGTAGCACAATATATGTTCATAATATTTCTTTGTAATTTCCAGTTTATAACTCCATCAACTTCAGCTATGATCTTGCAGGACGTGGAAATGCCTTTCCATTGAACTTTCTAACCTCAAAACAACTGTTGTCATGATGGCATATTTCCCTTGAGGTTCCTTAATTTCAACCAAATACTTGAAACCTTGAACTGTCCTTGAATTTCCCAAGGACCGGTTGAGGCCTTTACATAGCGATGTGAACTGTCATGACTCATGATGGTATAAGAAGGGAGGTTCTGAACTTTCAGAATTATTGCATATATCTGTGACATACAGATTTAACTGCAACTGTACGTGCAGATTTCTGGTTTAGAATCTACGCATATAAAGATGACCTTTCTTCATCTCTTGTAACTGTTCTGAAATTTGTGCAAAACAGGCTTGCTCCAATTTTGTTCTCCCATAAATCTGGAGCTGTGTAGATCATAGAACTATGAAGAACTATCCTGTTTAAAACTTTCAATATAGTTCCGATATAGTAGCATTCATCATTCAACCGTTTGTCCATCTGATTTTTCAGAGTTGACTTTGTCACATTCCTTGAAGAATCAAGAGCAAAGAAAATAAAAAAATATTACCATCGACTATCATATTATTAACTGTTTCTGATTTCATAATCGAGAAATGAATGAACCATGATATATCATGTAAGAATGTAATTAAAGGTATGATAGTATGCATGAGGTTGAATATTTCTCCTAAATATAAAAAAATGGAAAAATGAGACCACAAGGAACATGACGTTCTTAAATCGAACAAAGTATAGATTTATCCATACATGTAAAAATAGTCTTTTCTTAAAGGAAGCTTTCAATTTTTTTTTATATAAAAGACTGAGAGACACAGAATTGAGACGACTTGTAGAAAATGAAAAAGAAAGAAAGAAAAAGTTGTTGTTCATTGACTCAAATCATTAAGATTCATGTTCTTCCACATAGTAAATAATTACATCAGATAGTATTAACAACTGACATCCCTCT
Source organism: Pontederia crassipes (assembly GCA_030549335.1). Classification (NCBI taxonomy): domain Eukaryota; kingdom Viridiplantae; phylum Streptophyta; class Magnoliopsida; order Commelinales; family Pontederiaceae; genus Pontederia; species Pontederia crassipes. Next base: position 8,679,551 of record CM060198.1, read on the forward strand.
AAAACTGAGGTAATTACAGAGTTATGGCATTTTAGATTTATAGTTCTCCAATTTTCGAACTGGTCTTAATTGAAGTTCAACCGAGAAAGTTTATATTGGAGGAGACCTTAATGGACATGTTGGTAAAGAGGCAGGACCACATGCAAATGTTCATGGTGATTTTGATTTTGGAAAGTTGAATGAGGAAGGACAAACTATTATTGATTTTTTTTTAGCATACGACCTTAAAATTATCAACACTTGTTTTAGGAAGAGATATGAACATTTAATCACATACAAAAGTGGAACTCATATGTCTTAAATCGATTTTTTCTTGACAAGAAATACTGATAAAAGACGTTGTACTAATTGCAAAGTAATTCCTAGGCATGGAGTGACTACACAACATAGATTGTTAGTTCTTGATATGCAAATGAAATGTATAAAACCAAAATCTCGAACAGTTTTTTATCAAAAGATCGAGTGGTGACAGTTAAAGGGGGAGAAGCGAGAGACTTTTAGAAGTAAGTTATTAGAGAAAAGTGTGTGATAGTTAGAAGGATATGCTAGTATCATGTGGAAGAATGTGGCAAAAAAGGTTGAAATGATTGCTAAAGTCATTTTAGGAGAATCAAAAGGTTTTGGACCACGAGATAAGGAGACTTGGTGGTGGAATGAGGAGGTCCAAGAAAAGGTGTGTAATAAGAAGAATTATTTCAAGGCGATACACTTGGACAATAATTTTGACAATTGGAAAAAATATCGTTTGGCGAAAAGGGAGGCTAAGAAGGCAGTTAGTGATGCTCGTACTAAAGCATATGAGGAATTTTATAAGGAGTTAGGGACAAAAGTTGGTGAACAAAGGATTTACAAGATTACAAGGAATAAAGAGAAGGAGTCGAGAGATTTGGATCAAGTAAGATGCATAAAAAATGAAGTTGGCAAGGTTTTAGTTACTGAAGGAGATATTAAGAACAGATGAAAAAAGTATTTCTATAAGCTATTTAATGATGGATGTGAAGGTTCCCGTTGTGATTTGGAGGGCTTGACAGTTAGCGAATGTGAACTTAATAGGTCATTTTATCGTAGAATTAGAGTTTCGGAGATTAGCGAAGCTCTTAAGAAAATGGAGAATGGTAAAGTCGTTGGACCGGATGGTATACCGATTGAAGTTTGGAAATGTTTAGGAGAAAAATGTGTGTTGTGGTTATGTAAACTATTTAATGAGATTTTACGATCGAAAAATATGCCTGATGATTGGAGATTAAGTACATTAATTCCTATTTACAAAAATAAAGGGGATATTCAGAATTGTGCAAATTATAGAGGGATTAAACTTATGAGTCATACAATGAAATTATAGGAAAAAGTAATTGAGCATAAATTGAGAATGAAGATTAGTATTTCTGAGAGACAATTTGAGTTCATGCCAGGAAGATCCATTACAGAGGCGATTTATTTACTAAGGGGGATGATGGAAAAGTATCGAAGTAGAAGAAGAGACTTACATATGGCTTTCATTGACTTAGAGAAGACGTATGATCGGGTACCAAGGGATATACTTTGGAAAGCCTTGCAAAAGAAGAGGGTGAGTGTTGCCTACATTAAGATAATACAAAATATGTACGATGGGGCATTGACTAGGGTTAGGATATCCGGATGTGAGACAAATGAATTTCCTATAGGAATTGACCTACATCAAAGATCAGCTTTAAGCCCGTATCTATTTAACTTAGTTATAGATGCTATACCGAGAGTATCACAAAGGAGGTACTTAAGTGCATGGTATTTACGGATGATATAGTACTTTTAGCAGATTTAAGAGAAGAGATTAATACAAAATTGGAAATATGGAGAAATACGTTGGAGTCAAAGGGTTTTCGTTTAAGTAGGAATAAAACAGAATATATGCATAGCAATTTCACAAATAAACAACTTAGAGACGATTTGAAAGTTAGGCTAGGGGAGGATATAATTCCTCAAGTGACAAAGTTTAAATATTTAGGATCAATTGTAAGACAAGATGGTGAGATTGATGACGATATTAATCATATAATTCAAGCTGGTTGGTGTAAGTGGAGGAAAGCCACTGGAGTTCTTTGTGATAGAAAAGTATCCAATAAAGTTAAAGAAAAATTCTATCGTACTGCTATAAGACCAGCAGTGTTATATGATAGTGAATGTTGGGCTATGAAGAAATAATATGAACGTAAAGTGGGGGTAGCCAAAATGAGGATGTTGAGATGGATGTGTGGTCATACAAGATTAGATAAGATTAGGAATGACTATATACGTGAACGAGTCGGAGTGACTCCTATTAGTGAGAAAATGATAGAGAATCGTTTGAGATGGTTTGATCTTGTTCAGAGAAGACCATTAGATGCGCCAGTAAAAAAGAGTAGATCAAATAATCTGGAGTCCGATTAAAAGAGGGAGAGGGAGGTCAAGGCGGACACTTGGCGAACTAATAGAGCAAGATCTATTGGTGAATAATATACCGAAAAGTTTGGTTACTAATAAAGCGGAATGGCGTCGTACGATCCATGTAGCCGACCCCACCTAGTGGGATAAGACTTTGTTGTTGTACATGTGTAGACTTCAATCAATGTACAGAATATCTTATCGTTCAGATTGAAATAAGCTCCTTATAATCAAGGGAAACACAAGTTCTGCTTGCAGGAAGTACCAAGTTTAGCTAACAATTGGTCAGCAACACTTGTTGGATGCCGTGATCCAAGATGAGATGGTTCCACCTCTTGGAGCAATAGGAAGAGGACCACAATGCAACCAGCCTGCACATTTTCCAAAGTATAGATTTATTGTCCTGTATTGTTATTTCAAGCAGATAGGCAGTGTCAACATTTTACAACTTATCAACAATTTTAGTATCCCTAAGAGCCTAAAGCACAGAAGATCATAACGTCCTCAAAGGATTTTTCTTTGTAGAAAAAGGTTTCTGGAGAGAGGATAACAGAACATGAAAGAACACATAACCTTGAACTAACTTATGATAATCACAAATGCAACCAAATAGGAATGATAAAACAAAGATCAAATCCATTGTACGGTGTAAATCCAGAAAACCACATCTCAAAGGACTAAGCTGGCACAAGCTAGGCTTTATCAATTCCAGGAGTAAAATAACTACAATCATAAAGATAACCATAAAATGTTTCTCAAAAAAAAAAAAAGATAATCAGTAAGGTAAGGATGAAAGGTAAAACTAGGTACCAACATAATCGATCATGTTCTTGCCGTTGGCGTAGCGGCATGTATGTTTATGCATGGGATAATCGATGCCATAATGGGGATAATTTCACTTCAGATATGTTCTATTCAGATAGTTGTTGTTTCCAGCATGTGAGTCCCCCAGCATATATAGGCATAATAAAGAGAATGAAAAGCTTCAAACTAAATGAACAATTTAGTCATGATCCTGGAAGAACTTGGAAGAAAAGCACAAGTTCGATGGAAGTAGCTGCTAAGGCACTTGTATAAATAGCTTCTGAGGCATCTATTCATGTCAGTCAGCTTCTAATTTGAATTCCAGAGTTCTGCAGTATCAAAGAAAGGTCAAGCTCATACATCTAATTTTCAGTTAGAATGAATCAATGAACAACATTAGGAAGAGTGCGAATTTAGAAACACCGCATTGCTGTCTGAAATATTGTAGCTGGCTGCCATATATAACTTTAGAGAGGAGATGCAGTAGAAGTTATTCTGAAACGATGTATGCAGCTTGGCACAAGGAGCATAGATTTGTTGAATGTTTTGCCTAATTGTTCTTGGTACTCTACTCAACCCTATAAGTGGCAAATTAATTGACCAGAAATTTGTTAAGCTATGGAGGAATGAAGAAATGTAGCAAAACGATATTCACCAAAATTTGCGGAGGTGGGCAAGATGACTTCCGTTTCATTGCATAACTCAGTCATGTTTACTCAAACATTTTTATTTTTTCTATTTTTCGTCATTTCATTATACAAGTACATGTTACAGTGATTTTTCCAGTATTCACATCTCTGGAGTGCACACAATGTTGTTTCTTTTTGTATCTTACTCATCCATCTTCAACATCCGAAAAAGCTTGCGCTCAGACGGAAACCAACTGCTTTATGCTCATAGGATAGACATAAGGAGATGATCCATCAAAGGCAGTGGTTGTTAGCAACTCTGCAGTAGCTTCAGTTGGATGGAATAAATCCCAAAACATGTGATCTCTCCTGTTGGGGCAGAAGGTAGCTACTGGAAGGCATGCGACCTTTGCATTAAGATCACCCAAGCCGCAGCATGCAGCCTTCACTTCCACGAAGCCTGTGCCAAAACAATCAAAATGCACGATCAATGTAAGATGACTATAAAATGCTCATCACAGAAAAAAGAGTGACCCAACAAAAATCATACCATATGCTTCAGGATTATTGATGTATTCCGACAATGCGCCGTATGTATCGAAGAAAACGAAGCTCATGTCACTGAATTCTGATTTCAATTCCTCTAGCAGTGCAAGAGCACCTTTGTTAAACTGAGCTGAGAGGAAGTTTGCCTCCGCATTGCAGTCTCCTGCTCTGTTCTGCTGCCTCTGCGATGGGCAGCAGCCTACTGGTCCAGTCCCAATGAAGACATACGTGCGTGCCCCAAGATTGTAGAGCCTCTGAGCAAGAAGAATGACACAAATTAATCACAAGCTGCAATGAGTTATTTATGATCACTTTTCTGTTAAACTTGAATTTGCATACGTGTAATTGGTCTCGCAGGGAGGCAACCAAGGAATCAGCAAACTGCTGAGGAGGAGTTTTGAGCTTATTGGACGAGCTTGATTTCTCGTAGTTGAAGATGTCGTTGCTCCCAATGATGAGTGCAAAGATGGACTTGGACAGGCGTGCTTGTGCACGAGCACTTCCCAGTTGCTGCACCAGAGCGCCATAAACAGTGGAGAAGTAATCTATCTGCTTGTTCAGCGGGATGCATTGCCCCTGCGGCATCAATTAATCATCCTGATCAGGAAAAGACTACTGGAACCGAGTGACAAGAAAAAAAAAAGAAGAATAAGAAGAAGAATTTTCTGATTGTTTGAACAGGATTTTGATTTTCTGATGCTTACAGAGTTTGTTGAATCAAGAATTCCTGCGCCTCCAGACGCGAAGTTGACGCCACTGAGGAATGCAGCGGTCTTGTTTGTGCTGTAGGACAGCGCCAGGTAGGGTTTGGGACTTGGAATGCCCAGTTTGCTAGCTGCCACATCAAGAAGCAAAGATACTTCAGCTCATCCTTTTGCAGAATATTCTGAAAAGTCAGAAGAAATTTTCCAACAACACGTGAATTGCTTTTCGCATTTAGATGCAAAAATATTTCTGTGTTTGCATGATAATTGTTACATCTGCAAGCACCACCTGACAGTGCATTGATGAATTAGTCCCTGTTAATCCTAAACGATTACATTTGGATGCTCTGAGATCAAATTAACAAATTTAACGTATTTGAGCAAAGTTGACAAATTTATTTGTACCATCTCTTTTCGCGCTCAAAGTAGATTAATCTAAAAGCAAGTTTTTTTTTTTTTTCCTCTATTCACCCTGTATTGCAAAGTGTGTACTTAAAGAGCATCTACCAAACATTAAAGGGAAAAAAAAAACTTAGCACACACTATCCTCATAATGTAAAGCCAAATCTAAAGCCATGTTAAGTATCTTGGTGAATCCAGACCATATTTGATCATGGCCACAAGGATGTTGTAATATGCAGTTAGGTGCAACTGTAACAAATAAGCCAAACCCATAACTAGAGGCACCAAAATCCAAATGGTATCTCACTAGGCGCCATGAGAACAAAGGCCTACTGCAAATATCCCACGAAGCAAAAATATCTAATAACAAGACAAGAACACCTGCAGCATGGTCAGAGCCCAAAACCTCATCGTCCTATACTTACCACACTGCTCTAATCAGAAATGCAGCACTTCTAAAAGCTCCAATGAATCACAGGAAAGTGCTGCAAAGAAGAACAACTAAATACATATCGCGTACCGAGGAAATCGGCCGAGTTGTAGCCATTGCTGAACCTGCCGGTGGCCTTGTGGCCGGGGAAGTCGACGCCATTGTGAGGGAAGTTGGCCTTCAGCAGTGACAGGTCCAAGAAGTTGTTGTTGCCAACGTCTGCAAGGGAGTCTCCTAATACGTACATTGCCGGAACCATGGGCTGGCCATGGCAAGTGCTGTAACCCAGCCACTGCAGCCAACTGCAAAGGATGAAAGCAGTACACACCAAGACATAGGAAGAAGAAGAAGAAGCCATTAATGAGTTATAATGGGGAGAGAGAGAGAGAGAGAGAGAGAGAGAGAGAGAGAGATGTGGAGGACAGTAATGCAAATACTGCTGAAGGCTTGAATGGGTTGAGTTGGGCTATTTAAAGACTTTGAAGATGGAGAGGTTAAACCAAGTACTGCAGAAGGCCTGAACACGTAGATTGCGAAACGCGGCATATTGTGGGGACACGAACTTTCCTCCTTCCAATAGTTGTCAATTGCGTTTCACACTCCGAACGTGGAAGCTTTGGAATCAAATCATCGTGTCGTGTGGATAATATGGGATCAGAACAAGTCATTTGAGCTGACTACAAGTTTTGACTCTCTCTCCAGCTGTATGCTTCTTTCTGAACAAAAGAAGAAAAGTTAATGAAAATGGAAGTGTGTTCTAATAAACGGCAGCGTTCGATCTCCATGATCCGGAAAATCTCCGACTATCAGAGTTCACAATAAGAAAACATGATCCTTTAATTATTACTTTTCCTATATATTATGACATAATAGTACTGAAGTGCAGCTAAGACCACATCATCTGAATATTTTTAGATTTCACGTGGAAATTTAGATGTTCAACTTTTCTAAAATTTTATGGTTTGAGCCTTTAGAGATCAAAAGGTTAGATTTCGTATTGCACTACTGATTATGAGATCATAAATCATTCACTTAAATGAACAGATTCCTGTGGTAGAAAAAGGTTTGTAACTTTCTGCATGTTGCTTCTTTTCCTTTCTCAGAGAAAAAAAAAATGGCATCTTTATATTTCTTCAAAACTTGAACGGCAATGCTCTTAATATCAAATTGCTATCAAGATATATACTTGTCAATTATTAATACTGAAACATAAATATTCCTGAAGTCAAGGTCATACGCATCATGAGCTCATCTTGACAATTAAGATGTGAACTTTCTGACACATTATAGTGCACGAAGAGTCCTATTGGCGTGGTCATATTTTGCAGGATTAATTAGACAAGTAGTTGTGAGCACAATATATAATATGAGACTGAAATGGGAGGGTGGGGAGAAATATTGTGGGCGAATTAAGATGTGAGGCATGCCTCTAATTCCCAATTTGATGATTCTGGTTTTGTTTTCTTGTGCTAATAAAGGGGAGAGACCAAAAACAGATGCATACACAAAATGGAGGCCCAGAGGCCGCAAAGATTTGTCTTTGTCTTGGGGATATTTCCATTCTGAATGGATCTTTTCAATGTTGACAATGATGTTGGTAGAGAGAGAGAGAGAGAGAGGAAGGAACAGATACTAAACACAGTATTACTATGCATAATTTTGTCTGAACTAACCATACTGTAAGTTTTATTGACTGGTGAGATAGAAAGTTGTTTCAGAATGTTTCTAGTGAGTTACGAATTGAAATCTCAATCATCTAGTAAACTAGTGAGTGATATATAGCTGAAAAAATAATAGTAATTGCAAAATATCTTAAATTTGACAAGTAAAAAATCTTCTTATTTTTTATAACGACTCATGTTTATAAAAACAGATGCTCCAGTGTGATTTAGAAGTCGATGATTTAAACTTTAAAGTAGTACTTCAATGATTTAAGGACCTTGCTTCACATCAATATGATCTTCATCTAACATAAATGATTATGTTGACTTGGAACATCTCCTTCATTTTTCCTAGTAAATCATTTATTGGCAGCACAATCCTCTTGAATGGTTGGTACCATGTCATATCAAACAGGGAATTGCAGAAATTCAAATGTTGAAGCAATCACAAACGAACAAATCGCAATTGGCGAGGAAAATGTACACGTAAAAAAAACTAAGCCCACTGGTCAAAAACCAATGCGAAAACCAGTCTAAATTGAAGTGGACATTATTCTTTTAAGATTAAGCTGAACTGAAGCCCTTATGCTTTCAATTGAGGAACTTCCTATCACATTCCATGCGTGCAAGTACACTCTCATTAAACATCACATCCAACTCCAAGGTGACTGATTTTTGACCAAAAAAACTTTCCCATTTCACGTTCATACACACCTCTCATTCAACAGCTCAAACAGATATATCAGAATTCAGCAATTTAAACAGTTTCTTAGCTGTTACCAAAAAAATTGATCTGATCATTTGTCCCTTTATGAAACACTCTATGTGGTGTGGCCCCTTGGTGCTGTCTCAGATTCCAAGATCAGCCTTGTGCACTTTGATGTTTGCTATGGAGATACTTGAAGTCGTGGCTGTCAGCAAATGCCTGAATCAGAGTTCCCTCTTCGATGCCAAAATCTTAGCTCAGTCATCATCACTTCTATCCATTCCTGGTTTGGAGGAGGAGAAATATAAGCGAACTTTGATGGCGGTGGTTTCTCTATCCACTTCACTCAATCTTTCTCCCCATGCTGAGTTGCTCTGTTTTTCTGCATGCCACATGCAGTGGTGACAAAAGAATCCAAAAAAAAAAATGTGATGCCACCACCAGATCATATGCGCCAACGCATGAAATATGTCCACCACATTTAATCTAAATATAATGTCATTAATTTTGAATCAAAATACAGAGAAAGATAAACAAAAAAGAAAAATATTCATGAAATTATTAGTCAAAAGTGTAATTACAATATTCATGCAATTTTATTTATTTAACTTATATTTAATTATTTTTGTTTATGAAATGGAAAATAATACTCTTTTTTGGTTTTAACATGGTGATCCCATTTAGCCAAGAGTAGTTTTTTTTTTCTTTTTTACTTTTGATAGAAGTTAGGTCAGATTGGATTTTATTTAAATCCGTACCGATCCAAAAAGAAATATTTTGAGCCGCACTGGGTTTGAATTGGTTACCGAAGTGGGCTGGGTTAGATTTAATTGGGCTCTTAGTAGGCTCGGCAACTGACTTTTTATTATTTAAATACAATTGAGAATAGGTATAAAATAATAATAACAATAATAGTGGCTGAAATAGACAAGATTAAAAATAATAATTAAAAATTAATTTCCTAATCCAAAAATTTCTTAAAAAGATTAAAATAATGGTTGAACTAATATTATTTTGTCAAATGACTTAATTATTGACCAAATATCTTAATCCGATTGATCAGGTGTAGTTAGTATCAGGTGTAGTTAGTTTATCAATTTTTCACTTACATGTCACATAAAAATAATAAAATTAATATAAAATACTAAAATCTTATTAAAATTATTTTAAAAACAAAAAACATGCATATTCAATTCCACGCCTCTCTGGGTCAATGGAGTATTTTTCTGATTTTTTGTCACAAATTGAACTATTAAATAATATAAAATTTATAATATAACTATTATCACAATCATACAATTCATTAGGGAAGAATGAGAGATTTGTTCCTTTTGAATTCCCAATAATGAAGTGTTGGAATGATATGACTTCTCATCATAGAACAAGTTCAATAATAATTTTCAGGACCCAAGAATTGATATAAGATTGTCCATGTCATCATCATTTCTATTTTTCACATAAAACAGAACGTCTTAATAAGTAAATGTGTTCATTCATGAAAATATGATGGCATAAAAATATTTAAAATAATAAAAAAACAAAAAACTCAACGTCATATTTAAAATAATAAAAAAAATAAAATAAAAAGTGTCACAACATTGAACTATTAAAGAATAAAACATAAACATAGCAAGATTGTGGACTTACCATCTAGAATTACTAATCAACAACATTATCACACTTGCATGTCCATAGTACAAATATTATCATTATTAAATGTGGTTGATTTTATATTAAGTTTTTCTTCACAATGAAAAATTAGATAATAGAAAATATCAACTTTGTCTTCCTCAAAATTAATTTTTAAATTGCACACTTAACTATTACCACAATAACAATGAAAGATTTGTTCCTTCTCAATTCCCAATAATGACATAAAAATTTTTGGAAAGATATGACATGATCATAAAACAAGACCTACTAGGTAAATTGTAAAACCAGTATTCACATCTCTAAAACATAAATTTATCATGTTAACCATGTTTATAGAGGCTGTCCACTAGGTTCTTCCTTTGTGATATATCTAACAATTGTAATGTCTTTTATATTGAGTGACAATATATAGTTGATGTAACATTGTCCATAATAGTTATGTCATCATCATTTCCAACTTTCATTTAAAATATAACCTCTTAAAAAATTCAAAAATTTCTTAAAGACTTTTTTAATATAAAAAAAAACATTAATATCAAATGTATAAAAAATAAGAGTGATAGCAGTCCCCCTTTATTCTTCATACGTCACAACATTGAACTATTAAAAAATATAACGTAAACATAACAAATTTGTGAATTTGTATCTAGAATCATTTATCAATAAAATTATCATACTTACATGTCCATAATACAAACATTATCATTACTAAATGTGGTTGGTTTTAAATAAATTTGTTTTTACAGTGAAATATAGGATGATAACAGATATCAACTTTGTCTTCCTCAAAATTAATTTTGAAATTGCAGGCATAAATAATATTATAATCACACAATCCATTAGGGAAAAAATGAATGATTAGATGATAAGAAATTGCAGGCATGTCTAATTTTCACATAAAATACAACATCTTAATAATTGAATGTGTTTATTCATGAAAATTAAAAAAAATCTTAAAGACATATTTAAAATAGAAAAAAAAACAAAAGAAAAACAATACTATCAAACGTATACAAAAAAATTAAAATAAGAATAAAAATATAACATAAAATAATAAATTTGTGCACTTGCCATATAAAATTGTTTATCAACAAAATTATCACTCACATGTTCATTGTACAAACATTATCATTACTAAATGTGGTTGATTTTATATTAAACTTTTCTTCACAATGAAAGATTGGATGATATGAAATATCTACTTTATCTTTCTAAAGATTAAATTCGAAATTGCAGACAAAACTTTTACTATAATCATACAATCCATTAGAAAAGAATGAGGAATCTGTTCTTTTCCAATTCTCAACGATGACCTTTGAAAGTTTTGGAATCATATGATTTCTCATCACATAACAAGTCAATCAACAGCTTTCATGATTCAAGTATGGTCTGTATCATTTTTTACCGCAAATATATATATGTAAATTGTAAAATCGTTATTCACATCTCTAAAATATAAATTTGTCATGTTGGTTTACTAACCAAGTTTATAGAGACTACCCTTCCTTTGTGATGTATCTAACAATTGTAATGTTTTTCATATGGAGTGACAATGTATAATTGATATAACATTGTCCATAATATTTATGTCATCATTATTTCTAACTTTCGTTTAAAATACAACCTCTTAACAATTGAATATGTTTATTCATGAAAATGTGATGGTATAAAAATATTTAAAAAAGTTCAAAAAATTCTTAAAGACATATTTTAAATATAAAAAACAAGAAAAAACATTAATCATACAATTCATTAGGAACGAATGAGGAATTTGTTCTTTTCCAATTCTCAATGATGACCATTGAAAGTTTTGGAATCATATGATTTCTCATCACATAACAAGTCAATCAATATCTTTCATTATCCAAGTAGGCTCTGCATCATTTTTTATCTTAAATATTTATATGTAAATTGTAAAGCCATTATTCACATCTTTAAGATATAAATTTGTCAAATGGTTTACTAACCATGTCTATAGAAGCTACCTACTAGTTTCCTCTTTAGGATATATATAACAATTGTGATGTCTTTTGATATGGAGTGACAATGTATGATTGATATAAAATTGTCCATCATAGTTATGCCACCAACATTTCAAACTTTCACAAGAAGATGGATTTAGTTGCTTTATTGTCATAATGTTGATGTCATGAAAATTCTTCTAGCATTGCAGAAATTAAAACATTTGGAAAATTTTTCAGAATGCGAACTAGATTATGTGTTCGAAGATTTTGTCTGTAATCTAGTCTTTGCTTTCTCTAAAAAAGTTAATCTTCACGGATTATTATTAAGTAATTGATCTAACCTGAGTATTGACATTATTAGATTCTCCTATTGCCTTTATTGAGAATCAAAATTGTGTTCCAATTTATAATAATTGAATGTGTTTATTCATGTATAAAAATATTTTAAAAAGTTAAAAAACCTTACAGACATTTAAAATATAAAAAACAAAAAAAACATTACTATCAAATGTATACAAAAAAATAAGAGTCATAGCCTTTCCTCTTTCTTTTCTGGCACTTTATGTCACAACATTGAACTATTAAAAAATATAACGTAAAAATAACAAATTTGAGGATTTGCCATCTAAAATTACTTATCAATAAAATTATCACACTTAAATGTCCATAACACAAAAATATATATTTACTAAATATGGTTCTTTTAGATTAAACTTGTCTTCACAATGAAAGATAGGATGATAGCATATATTAACTTTCTCTTTATCAAGATTAATTTTGAAATTGCGGACATAACTATTACTATAATCATACAATTCATTAGGAAAAAATGAGAGATTTGTTCCTTCTCAATTACCAATGATGACCTTTGAAAGTTTTGGAACCATATGACTTCTCATCATAGAACAAATCAATCAATAGTTTTGTGAATTATAAAAAACAAAAAAAAAACATTAAGTGAGTATCAAATTAAAAAGGGTTATAAACATGATGTGATGTTTTTTCATTTTTTATTATTTAAAATATGATGTGTAGTTTTTTTGTTTTTTTATTATTTTAATTTTTTTATATTATCATTTTTCATGAATAAACAAATTCACTGATTATGTAATAATAAGAAGAAATTCCTTTTCAAAACTATAGAAGAGGTTGTTCGCGATGTTATTAGAGTTGGTATTGTGTTTTAGGTGAAAGTTGAGAATGATGATGACATAACTATGATGGAAATTTTATATCAACAATACATTCTTAGTCCATATCAAAAGACGTCACAATTAGGGGTGTTCACGGGTCGGAATTGAATGATGATGACATAACTATGATGGAAATCTTATATCAAACAATACATTCTTAGTTCATATCAAAAGACGTCATAATTAGGGGTGTTCACGGGTCGGGTTTGACCCGACCCGTGAACGAACCCGACTCGACCCGGCCAACCTTGGTTGGGTCGGGTCGGGTCCCCTGAATTTTGGGGCTGCGACCCGAATCGACCCGACCCGGGTCGGTTCGGGTCTGGTGGTCGGGTTACCCGACCACCCTTTTTCTTTTTTTTTTTTAATTTTTTTGTTTATTTTTTAATATAAAAAGTATTTATTATTTTATTTTTAATACAAAATAAAGTATTTTTTAATATCAAATATATTATTTTAAATATCTATATACTTTTCTACATTTAAAATAATTTATTTCATATTCTTTAAAATTTTAAATGATATAAAACTATACATTTAACTAAAAAATAATTAAAAAATTAAAAAATAAAAATAAAAAACTGGGTCTATCGGGTCGGGTTCGGGTTGGAGCCCAACCCGAACCCCACCCGACCCGACCCGGGGTCGGGTCGGGTCGGTGAACACCCCTAGTCACAATTGTTGGATATATCTCAAAGAAGAAACCTAGTAGGTAGCTTCTATAAGCATGATTAGTGAATCAACATTACATATTTTTACATCTTATAGATGTGAATAATGTTTTCACAATTTACATATATATTTGTTGTAAAAGATGATGCAAAACTTAATTGGGTTATGAAACCTATTGATTGGACTTGTTTTATGATGAGAAGTCGTATTGTTCCAAAACTTTCAAAGATCATTGGGAAGAAACAAATCTCTTATTCTTCTCTAATTGATTGTAGGATTTTGGTAATAATTATGTTTGAAATTTAAAATTTAATCTTGAGTAAGACAAAATTAATATTTTCTATCATCCCATCTTTCATAATGAAACAAATTTGATCTTAAATCAACCACATTTATTAATGATAATGTTTGTACTATGGACACGCAAGTGTGATAATTTTGTTGATAAACAATCCTAAATGGCTAGTATAAAAACTTGCTATGTTTATATTATATTCTTTAATAGTTCAATGTTGTGACAAAAAAAAAAGAAACAAAAGAATACACAAATTGGTCCCGGAAGATGAGAGGGGAAGGGGTGGCTCTAACGTTGAACATTAGTGTTTTTTTATTATTTTAAGATAATTTTAATAATATTTTATTATTTTATATTAACTTTATTATTTTGTATGTGCATATAAAAAAAGTGACAAACTAACAATATAGTTATCAAAGGGAACATATAGTCATTGGAGGGAACATACACTCATCTTCATGAATGCAAATGAGAGAATCAATTAGAAATGATGATTAATAATCATGATGGACAATCTTATATCAATTACACAATCTAATTCCATGGATTGTTCATGATGTACAATATTGATTACATAACATCTGTATCCTGAAAAATAACACACTTGAGTAATATGTTGGGTTGATAGTGTTGAGTAGCGCAATATACCCTCAAATGAAAAAAGGAAGTAAAACAATATGTTTAGTCAGGTTTTGTCAATGATTATACTTTGTATTTGTGTAATTTTCATTTTTTCATGAATCATGGTGATGTTAGTTATTGACAAAGGATATGCATTAATTTTTTGTTAGGGTACCATGAAATATTTCTTTGTTGTTTGGATGTATGTTGTTTTATACTCCTCTTTGTCCGATTAATTTTATGGTTTAACTTCTTATAACTTTTAATGACAATTGTGCTTCATAACTTACACATATGAACCCAGCCAAATTCATGCAATCTCTATTTTCACGTGCCAATGGATTTGATTGATCTTCATTGAAGAATATTTTTTCATGTGAATCAGCCCATGCATTATGATTTACTAGAAGGTATGAGTTTGATTCATGAGAAAAACAACTTGTTAAATTAGAGGGAAACACATATAAAAAAGCATCACAATTGTTGGATATACCCCAAAGGAGGATAGCTTATGTAGACATGGTTAAAAAACTAGAAATAAAAACTAGAAGCAACTCACAACAAATAAAATAACACTTATCGTTGGAGGGTGCAAATGCAAATGGGAGAAGAAGACATGTATGAATGACTCTACAATTACATTGGACACATGTTATTTGAAAAGTTGATCGTGTATTTTCAAATTAAAATCGGATAATCATTTTGTGAATACCCCACAATTGATTATAAAAACTTACTCAACATTTTATACATGGTCATTACCATAGATAGTAAAGATTTGTCGAAGTAGGGAAGGGTGGTGAAGTCATTTAGCAATTGTGACAAAGAACTCTTCTACTTATATCTCAAATTTAGAGTTTCTTTAAGCTTATTCTCCCATAATACATATAGCATCCTTAGTTGTAGAGTCATCCGTACATGACATTCTCTCATTTGCACAGGATTTGTTCCCTTTAATAAAAAATGCTATTTTGTATGTTGTGATTTGCTTCTATTTATATTTTGAGTCAAATTGTTAAATTTTAGACGAATGGACCAATAAATTCTTAAATTCATAATCCAAAACTCAATTCTCATCCAGCTTCTATCAACTATTTTCTAAATTATATATATTTATGATTTTGGTTAAATTATAACTAATGAGTCAACCATTGGTTATAGGATAAATATGTTAAAAATGATCAAAATAAATGTCAAGGTTTGAATAAAAAATACTAGTCATAAGAGTCATTTTTATATTCTTATACACTAGAACTAATGAGTTTTTTTCCAATACAAAAAAGTATAGTGAAATACACTAAAAAGTTAATAATTAAAAAAACTAAAAAACAAAGAAAAATGAAATGAATATTTCAAATTGTATTGTATTATTTTATCTAATGTAGTGTTTGTTTTATAAAACATTTTTTTATGAAAATAAGAGTGTAATACATAAGAAAAGAAAGATTTTTTAAACAAAACTAAAAAATCACCTAAAATAAAAATATTCTTTTTATCAATGTTAATTGTTGGAGTGCAAAAAGTGGCTAAACTTCGTTTAAGGCATGCAAAATATGATTTTTGAACATATTAAAATTTAGAAATATAAAGTTCCAATAATTATTTACATATATGACAATATATTAAAAATGTGATATTTAATAAATGAGAAAAATGTATGTGCAGAATATTTATTGTAGAATGGATGTAGATCACTCATTTTACTTATTAGATTAATAAAATTAAAGTATGTGTTAAATAATAAATATAATTAAGATCAAGAACATCGGATTATTCGATGATCATGATCAAACTATGTTAATAAATATGATTAATTTAACGGTTATAATTTAGTTAGCCTTAGATATACTTTTTTATTATCAATTTACATTACATTAGTATTTTATCTTTTGCAAATTAATTTCATGCTTTCGCACTTATGAGATATCTTTTAAATTCTTTAAATACCAATTTCTTCCTACTATTGATTCCACATATTTTAGAAAAAGTTTTATCCATTATTTATCCACCAAATTTTAATCATAACTTTTTCACATTGAAAATTTTGAATATAAAGTCATTTATGTTCTATTAATTTTAAATGTAAAAATTTGTGAAAAATAATTTGAAAAAATAAAGCAAAATTATACATATATTATCATTTCTTAATGAATATAATGCTTTTAATTTTTTTAAAATTAAATTTGAGCAATGATCCTATTGCCACCTGGATGTTCATGTACTTCCTTTGTAGTGAGCTTAAAAAAATGAAGAATTCACCAAAAAGTTGCCATCGGTAGGTTGTCAGTTTGCATTAAACTTAAATGTCATAATTTTATGATTTGATGTTTCTATGCAAACTGTTCTTTTTCATCAGAAAAGAGTAAAAATATTATTATTTTTTTTATAAAACCATAAACTTCTTATCTTAGAGGATGAAAATAAAATTATTAAACATTTATAACTGAAAATTCGAGGATGAAAATGAAAGTGCTATTAAATTAAATCAACATACGAGTGACGTTTGTAAAAATAAATAACAAAAATCAAATCTTACCTTCTTTTTACCGATATATATAGTGCCTATACGTCAATATTCCAAACAAAAAAGTGCCAAAACTTTCAAATATTTTGGACGGTTTTGTGCTTGGAAGTGTCAATCAATATCAATAAAATTATTTGGCCTTTAAAATATATATATTTTTATAATAAATTTATGTTATTTCTAAAAATGAAAATTATATTTTTTTGAGAGAAAAAATGGAAATTATATTGAACCTGGTATGATTCCTGATTTCCAATTTCTACCTGTTCATACCGGTTTTCGCTTCTAGTTTCTCCGGGATTTAGAAACATTAAAAAATTAACAGAAGTCTCAACATATATTACCCTAGATATACCTTCAGAGTTCAGAATGGATAAAATCACACCTTGATATTTTGATACATAAGGCAAGAAGGACAAACTATCAACCAAAATGTACGGCTGGTGTGATTGATGAGATTAAAGATCTAGTTACGGTGTAGTAACTGTACTGTCCTTAGAAGTATACATGTTAACTGTAGATAAAATAAGTCTACATTCAGAAATTCTTCATAGTTGGAACAAAAACCTCAAATCGGCTTCAGTCAACTTTGCCAGAGCCTCGGCAGAATTTTCAAGCGTCCTAGAGATGACATAAAGTTCAATGGCCAAGATTAAATTCTGATGACAGACTGTAAAAAACATCAGCAGGTTAAGGGAAATAGTTGCACTGACCCCTGAAAGACGAGTTCCTTTTTCTCTTGCAGCTTCAGTATCCGCTCTTCAATGGTGCCCTCGATGACGAATCGAACAATTCTAGAATCGTGAAAAGAAATGATATTTAGTGGCAAATAGAAGGCATGTAGTCGACCAGCATAATGTTCGAATCGTGTCAAACCTGATAGGCTTGTATTGCCCAATGCGATGAATTCGATCTTGAGCCTGGCGTTCAACTGCAGGATTCCACCATGGGTCCATCATGAAAACCTGTTGAGAATTAAACACACAAACATCTTGTCTTAATACAGTATAAATAAGAGAAATTTTCACACTGTTGGCTTAAGGTGAATTGTACTGTGTAATAGATGAGGAAAAAAGGAAACAGACAGGCCAAATGCACATCATTGAAGTAGGAACAAAGGAAGTGCTGTTTGCCAAAGTGGTTGCTTCTCAGCAAAGACAAAGGATGGAAGAGAAATATAACAAGAACAACGACACTCATCAATTAACACAGGAAAAGAATTAATATTTCAAACAATCACAGGCACTGAGTAAATACTTGACAGAAGTGTTTTTCTGATATAACATTTAAGAGATTGGAAATCCAGAATGGGTGCATAACTCTACATGATGCTCGTACATGTATATACAAGGACAAGAAAACCCCCAAAAGAGTTGCCACTAGGGAAATTGAACATACATTTCTGCATAAGATGGCACCACCAAACAAGCCAGGATATAATGCAGTCGATACACATTTTAAGTTACAAGACTGGTTGCTTGTGCAAGAACCAATTCAAAGTTACTAATATCTGCAACCAAAAAAGGTTACTAATTTCTAAATTGAGAATATGATGGAACCAGTTTACTTACATGTGATGCAACTGTAAGATTGAGAGCTACCCCTCCAGCTTTCAAGCTCATCAAAAATATCTTGCAATCTCCATCCTCAGTAAAAGACTTTATTGCTTTATCCCTTTCAGTAAGGGTCATAGTTCCAACTAATTGAACACACTTAACACCAGACTGTCGAGTTGGAAAAGTTAAGTTTGAACAATTTCAATTACGAGGTAGTACAAAACTATATTAGCAGTAAACTTACCTCCTTGAGGGAGAAATGAATCAAATCTAAAAATGATGTGAACTGGCTAAAAACAATTCCCTTTGCCGAACCATCATCTTCAAGCATGTTTCTTATCTCCTCCTTCTACAAAAGACAAACAACCAAACATTACTCAACTTCTGCACGATGGAACAAAATTTGACAAAATATGTACTGGTCCATGATCAGAAAGAAATGTCAGGGGTTATTCAAATATCATTTTGTGACACTGCCTCCAGAATTGTTAAATCTGTGAAGTCAAGTTCTTCTCGCATGCTAAAATCTTACAAGGACAAAGATTTTGTCTTACCGCACTTATCCTGTGTGGTGAAGCAAAGGAAATGCCTTTTTTTGGGGGGAAAAGGAAAAGATGAGTAGGAACTTTCTTCGTCATGCATTTATGTTGCATATTATAATAAATACAAGATGAGTGAGTGTGTATATGTAATCAATATTGTACATCATGAACAATCCATGTTTAGAAAAGAGGTGAGATTGAAACAAACAGGAAAAAGGATATGCAACAATCATTCGAGAAGTAAGAAAAGATTATGATAGGAGAATGCATACCAGTGCATCAATTTTTGTACTTGTCTGGAAGGCTTCAATGTGTTTAAGCCTGTTCAATATCCCTGACCTGTATCCTTTAATAACTGTCCTAGATATGTCTTTACAAGAATTATTTGTCGTGAAATCAACAGTAAGAGGTTTGGAACAGGTTGGACATGTCATGTTTCCCATGGTTGCAGAGATGTCAATCAAACAAGATTTACAGAAGAAATGGTCACATGAGGAAACCTGGAGACAATCAAATAATAACCTCAGACATGACACGTCACATAATACTCACAGATCAGATAACAATCTCATGCAACTAAGGATTCTGATTGAAGAAAAAAATAGTACATTACCACCATATCTTCTGGTGGTTCATGACAAATACCACACTCTTGATTTGCAACATCATCTTTACTTCCATTCGGTGCATCTGCAGTTTTTGAGTATACTACAAGGTACGGATGGTCAACTGCCTGGAGTACTCACAAAATATTTGATCAAATTGGGACCAGTGATAGGTGCATAGGTAAAATCTGAAGAATAAAATCTTTTTCTTTATCTTCAAGATGCTATTTCAGTGAAGCACCAAACGAAATTAGACATCTCTGTAAAAATCCATCAGATATTACTAACCCAAACAAATCCACCCTTAACACATGTAAAAAGAAAAGAAAGAATAAGGCATTAACTCTCTAGTTGGATATCAGACAAAAATAAAACAATGAACAGTTCTGACTATGAGGGGTAAGCAATACAACACAATGAAAGTATCCTGTAAGAAGAATTTGTCATATTGAATGTAGAGATAAACATCTAAAAGTCCTAGATCCTTACAAAAGTCAAAGTAAATTTCATGTAAGGACCTTCGGGGGTTTTCTCATAATCGTCATCAAACTTCAATTTGTAATTGCATAGTCATCTAACTTTTGAAACATCACTGATGGATACTTGAATAGATGTTTACTAATTAAAACACTGATATGATACCCATGCCAATATATCCTCTCCTCCATATCAAATTTAAAACAGTAAAAGAAATAAAAATAAAAAACATTTTAGTAAAATAAATGGGGCAGCAGCCCCTTAAATGGGTTACCGCCGCCTCCTCTCGCATAGGGACAAAGAGGGGTGGTATGTGGCCCCTCTCCTCTCTCTTGTACAGACCTGAGAGAGATAAAAGGAGAGAGGGGGCACTCTTCTGAGCAAATGGTGTCGGGCCCTCTTCTTGAGACTTGAAGACAAAAAAAAAGATTAAAAGCGAGTCCATCTATTTCTTACTACTTTTAATTATGAAATACAGAGTGATTTCATAAGCTTCACTTGCTTTCTAGTTCAATAATTAAATTGAAAAGGTGAACATCTAATGGAAAACATAAGTTTTCCTACCTGACGTAGACGGGTAAGAAGGTCAAATATATGCGCATAATTATTCATCAAGGTTCCAGCCACTGCATACCTGGAGACATTAAAGGAATGTCTAAGTCTTCCAAAAGATTTTGGAGAAATACAAAGTAAAGACACGTGTTAGCAAAAAAAAACTTAAGCAATAAAAACCGAGTCCACATAAAGCTAAATTATAAGGATTATTAGATAAAATGTTAAAAACTAATACAACCATGCAGAAAAAAAATTACCAGCACACCACTTTTCCAAACTACATATCACTGATCTGATTCAATAATTCAAATATTAATGGCTCCTCTTGTGCCCAACTTTGAGTTTATTATGCCACCAAAACGAATTTTACTTCACGCAAGACAAAGGAAACAAAAAATAATAGTGGAAACAAACTTCCAAGGCTTATGGGACCCCAATAAGGCACCTTAACCATTATTTTTAACTTCATTTCTAGTTTTTAGCATCACTGGCTACATTATACATAGACCATAGTGACCAAAGGGCCAAGCACCTAGTCTCCGTTAGGATTTTAATAGATAATACTACTTTCTCCTAAAAAAATAGATAATACTGCTTAATAATGCAAATAATAAATAAGTAACAATAGATTAATAATAAGTGTTATTTTAATTTTTAAATTAGGCCTCTTTTCATCCTTACTAGTTTTGCACCTAAATTATAACCATCTCACAAAAATTTTTGCTCATTTTTTTAATGCTAAGTTTACTTTTTCCTTTTAACAATAATCAATAACGCTCCAATTAATTTTTTCACAGTCAATATAATGCACGAACATCACACAAGAATTGAATTAATATTTATTAACCCCATAATAAAAAAGAAATTCATGTTTTTTATTCTTATTAAATTTTCTCAAAATCCCTAATAATTTTTCTAAAACAAAATTAACCATTCTACCATTTGTAAAAGAAATATCAAGAGAATTTTATTGCCAAGATAACATTAGTAATTTTGCACTAAAAAAGTAGGGGAAATAACTTTTGATTAAAATATCTTTTAGTATAATAAGAAGCCTCCTAATAAAATTTTGCTTTAGGACTCTGTATTTGTTGAGATGGCCCTGACCATAATGATGATCTTAGAGGAATATACTATATCATACTTGATTGTTTTATCCTGAAAAGAAGATACGTGACTAATTTCCATACAAGATATTTTAATAGAAAACATCACCATTGACACACAATCCTCATAAAAAAGTAGTAAGACAATTGAAATGAAATTTTCTCTGGATTTAACATAAATTTCAAGATTTC
Source organism: Pontederia crassipes (assembly GCA_030549335.1). NCBI lineage: Eukaryota > Viridiplantae > Streptophyta > Magnoliopsida > Commelinales > Pontederiaceae > Pontederia > Pontederia crassipes. Next base: position 8,701,788 of record CM060198.1, read on the forward strand.
ATACAGCATGAACACTTGCAAATCCCTAATCGAAAATCTTGCAACAGTTATCCTTGTTCACTATAGAGTCAATTAAATAGCACCAACCAGATGGCATTGGGCTAGGTCCCCCTTAAGATATGAAAGATAGCCCGTAGTGTGCAAATTTTACAGAAATTAGTTCCTAAAAGTAACAAAAATATACTGTATAGGTTCTATGCATCGGACAACCTTATATCAAAAGTTAATCAAATGCTGAAAAATGACGAATGAGAGCCAGAGACAAGAAATACCCAATAAGAAGACATAGTTGAGATTATGAAAACAATATAAAGCAAACAGGAGCAGACGCGACTCACGTATCAAATTGTACGCGACTTTGGGTATACAATGCTTCATAGAACTCATTTTCATTTTTGTCTAGGGAATTCCGCCTCAAGCAAACCTGCAATGCAAGCAAAAGCAATATGCATATCCTCATTTATTCATCAATCATATATACTGGATAACAGACAAAAGGTACAAGGGTAAGAATGACACTCACAATTCTCGGTGGAAGGGCAAGATCTGCAGCTCTGCCTTCCTTCGTTCGCCTTAACACTATATTTTTCAGAACTCTTTCTTTCAACAGAATCATAGCACTTATGCCCCCATAAGAATTTGAATATTTTTGTATCGGCGCGCTAATATTCTGAGGTATAAAACCACAATTAAACAGAAATATGGACGATGATAACACTTCATACAGTGCCATAATGTTAAAAAAAACATCTGCGTAGGTTGTTGAAAACACCCACCCTATTCCACCAGCAGAAATGTCTTACAATAGAATGAGGACAAGCACTGCATTGCTTTGCCGAACTGCAACAATAATAAGTATAATTTCAGTGACATTATACAATCTTCAAGTACAAAATAACAAATGAAAACAAGCAATAAGTCATCAAGCTATCCATCTAGTGAATAAATGTAATAGCTGTGCAAATTGCTGGTCTTCTGTTGGTGTCAGTTTGTCCTAATAGCATGAAAATAGAACTGCAATAGGCTCTGAATTTGCATTTAGTCTATATCATCAAAGAATGCATTGGACTCCCTCTGAAAGAAGAGACTGCATTTGATAATAATAAATAATATAATCTAGTTGTAAGTTTGTAACAATTCAGTGGAGTCTCCATTTAGAATCATTTAATATAAGTTTTTTTCATGCTCTCTGTCTGATGTCATGGCAGTAATTCATGAATTTTGTTCTGGGAATCATGGATTTGAGCGCTTAAACCGTTTCTATTTGCTCCTAATACCGAAGATACAATCAGCAGAACGAATTGAGGAATATAGACCCATCACCCTGTCAAATGCAATTTATCTGATTGTGGCAAAAGTTCTGGTCAACAGAGAGGAATGACCAATTCACTGAATCATAGGCCTTGGAGAAGTCAACCTTCCAGAAGAAGCCCTTTTTGCCTGTCCTCCGCCCTAAGGAAATAATCTCTGAAGCCATACTATAGCTGTCAGTTACAGTGCGGCCTTTAATAAAAGCAGATTGCATAGGGTGCACTAGAGATGCCAAAACCTCAAATCACAAATGCCAATTAACAGACCATAAGACATTTGCATTTGAAGTATGCTAAATAATCAACATAATCAATATAACATTTTTTTTTATTTATGTACAATCCTTCAAAATACTACTTACCCTCGATCAAGTACTTTGCAATTGCAATCCTTGCAAAAGAAATAGGAGAAGGGATAGATTTGCAGAAAGCGAACCTAGTGAGCAATGACAAACATATTAGCTCACTTTAAAGATAGCCATCAGATAGAGCATAGAAGCACAAACCAGTGAGTACAGCTCTCCAACTCGGTTTTGTAAAGGAGTTCCACTCAAAGCCCACTTGTATTCTGATTCCAAAGCAAAAATAGCCTTTGCAGTATTGCACTGTCTATCTTTGATAAAATGGGCCTGCGTCATAAACAAAAATTGTAAGCATGTAAAGCACTAACTGAGTCCTGTTAGATCAGGAAAGGATTTCAGATACTGCACCCTAAACATGGTCCATTATTTTCAGACTCACTCCTAGTGCTTAGCCCTTCTGGCAATTTGATTGGCAAGCACATTACTTGTACATAATGAATAAACATAGTTATTATGATCATTCTTCATGACACTTTACAAAGAACATCAAAGACGAGCTTATGGTATAGTCAAGTCTGCTAACGAACAAAAGAGTTACCTCATCTAAAATAATCCGTTCCCATCTCACCGCATGTAAAATTGACCTTCCTTCTGATGAGTAAGCAATATTATCAGTTGCCGCATCATGTTCAGTTTTCCGCTTTCCCTTGCCTTTAGCATTATCAAACACTGAGCGATCTTCATCAAGCACGCTTAGATCAGAAATATCTGCTTTTGCTCCCTTTTCTCTATTAATCTTCTTGGCAATTGAAGTTAGCTTCTTGCTCTTTCTGGTTTGTTTAGCTTGCTTCTCAGTGCGACGTGCAGTAGGACCACAAAAGTACTTCAAATGCACTTGCAACTTTCGTTCATAGAACATCTTGTCACACCATTTGCACTTCTCCTTTGGCGGCATCATATACTTCCTAAACTCGGACTCTATTGTCGAGTATGTCGTGATTACAAAATCATAATCATCAAAATTGTATTTCACTTTTCCTCTGTTTGCCCCATGATACACTAAAATTCTAGTGCTCCCTTTCTCTGTGTATCTATCTATTTCACCCACCCACTGAATCACAGCAACTACGGGGCAAACAACAAGGGTGCATCCAGTTCTAGGGAGTACAGAAGATGAAGAACACGGCCCACTGTTGACGCTCGGTGCACTGCACTGTCGACGAAGAAAACGTGCAGTCAGAACGAGGGTGATTGCTTGTATCGTCTTGCCCATTCCCATCTCATCAGCGAGAATCCCACCTTTGATGTCCGAGTTTTCCTGCTTGAGCGCCCAAAAGAGCCACTCTTTCTGGAACCGCAGGAGCGGCAGAATAACATCAGGAGATGGTTCTGCGACCTCCGCCAAAGGCAACTCATCAAGCTTGGAGTTTTCCTTATTCTCCTCCATGAACTCGCTAATCCACCGTCTGTTCTCCCTCTCCCACACAACCCAATCCAATTCCTCCTCTTCTTTGTCCCTCTTCTTGCTGCCTCCCACCTTCGGCGTTTCCGCCTTCTTAACTCTCATCTGAGACCCACGGGCGTTCCCCTCAGCGGGTTTCTCCTCTCCAGACGACTCAAACCCATCCACCGTCGTGCTTGGCCCCGCCGGCGCAACCTCCTCTTCGGGAACGAAGTCGGAGTCGTCGGAGGACGAGCTCGAGACTCCCCAGTCGTCGCTTTCGCTGCCATCGTCGTCTACGTAGCAGGCCTTCGACTTTCGCCTACTAACTGCAAGGGCATCATCGGAAGGAATCAAAACAGGACAAAGACGCACAAAATTTTTTTATCAGGGAGAATAAAAATGGGGGTTCCCGGGAGGCATTCGCAGAGGCGCACCCGATCGGGGGTTCCGTGGACGGGGTTTGCGGGGCATTATCGCCGGCGATGTCGGTGGCTGCTGTCGTCCTCGTCGGCAGCGAAGGCGGCCGAAGCGGTGCGAGGGTTTTGGAAGATTCCGGAATCGGAAACCGGAAGGCTTTAATTATTATATTAATATATGGAAATGAGGAGGAGTTCTTAGTGATGGCGGGAACTTGTGCAGCAAGTTAGTTGCTTATCAGGCTATTATTATTATTTATTTATCATAAAGTCGAGATTTTACTGTGGAATCTTTCCAATTATATTCGAAAATTTGTTTGTGGTAAATTAAAATTAAAATGAAAAAAATTGTATATATATTACTTTTTCCATCCTAATGAGTAATGATAAAATTTTCTACATTATAAATTTATAACTATTAGAATCATATATATGTTTTTTTTTCCATTGAGCTTTTTGAATTGGAATAATGTAAACTAATTAAAAGATTGGGTGCTAGATTTGACACAATGCATTAGAACGGGGAAGTCAAATTAACTGCATAGTAACATCTAAGCAAATTAAATGATAACTACGAGGTTGGTGATATATTTGTTTGGCCAACATCTTAGCAAAGGATCATGATAGGATTGGTAACTTAATCGTTTTAGTAGTTTTTAAGGAGAATTATGTGATAACTACGAGGTTGTTATAAAAAGAATTAGCTTCAAAATCTTTAATCAAACTACTTAATCATGTGAGTTTTGTCCATATTTGTTACTTGGATTAATCTCGAATGCACAATAAATAGATCCAATGAAGTTGATGTGCATGCCAAGACTTTAATATTATACTTTTGGGTAGATTTTTATTGAAGTGTTTAATATATTGTTTTAATACAAACACGATTGATCATGACGTTTTCATTTTCACCTCCAATAGTATCGTAGCCGTATGGAAATTTTAGGTAGGATATTGAAAAAAAATTAAAATATTAAAACATAAATAAATGTTAATATGTACATAGGACATTTAATACATAAATTAGTCGAATAATAATTAATTTGAATTTGATCACTCTACAATCTATCAACCGAAATAAAAATCAGCTCCAAAAGTTGTGAGTTGAGAATTTGGACATTGTCACTATCTCTACATAGAGCACTCATGTAAAGAGTTACAAAATGATAAAACATAAAAAGAAATATATGCAATATTTTAATTAATTACATATCTAAGTTATTACCCATAAAACAGGGACCATAACCAATTGTGTTCGTTTGATTTATTTATAGAAATTAATTCATTAATTTTGTTAAGTTTTAATATAATATCGAATTTATCTGTCCACGCAAAAAATGCAATAAGATCATAGTTCATGAACGGTGATATGCGCGAGTTAATTAATTGTTTGAACAAAAATAGGATAGAGAAAATGATGAAATATAATTAGACTAGTATAACAAATAGACTGGATATTAAGATATCAATTTAATTTTAAAAACAGTTTTAATATATTAAAAAGTCGATAAATGATCAAATATTATTTTGATGCTATATAGAGAAAAATATGAGCACCAAATTTTGTTGGGCCACCCTCATGGACACAACCCATGGTCCATATCTTAGCCAATTGAAATCCAACAAGTTAGGATTCGGGTTCGGATGTTGATTTCAAACTCGGCTCCACCCAACCCAATTATTCCAATTTTTTTTTTCGTGCGATTGGATTGACCATTCATTAGCTTTTCAGATCTTTTTATGAACAAAAATATATGTGTTAAATTTTTTTTATTTTCGTAGATAATTAAGAATTAAAAATATTAGAGATTAAGCATCATTATAGTTATCAATTTTAATCACAGTTTCATATTAGGTTGCCATGAAATCTATATTATCCCTTTTTAATAAACGTTTTTCCTAGTTTGGGAACTTTTTGTTTGGAAGAGGTTGAGAGGAAGAATTTGATTTAATAATGAAATTTTTTTTGTTATTCAACGACTTCTATTTAATTATCTTTTTTACACATCTGCAGATAATATTTTTAAATTTGATCTTTAGCAACATTTCAATGCTACAAATAATAAAAAAAAAGATAGCATCGGATTACTTTTGACTCAATTTGATTGGACTCGTCCCAGCTTGGATCGAAGTCGGATTGAGTCACTGTGTTGCAAATTTCATGAAACTTATCCAATCAAATTTGATATAATTGCGTCGAGTCTCCATCTCAGGACTTAATTAATTTAGAGAGTTATAAATTGATCAAAATACGAAAAAAATATTATGCAATATATGATGAATTCGACAATAAAACAATAGAAAATTGCTATATTATAAGACTTCCACGTGTCACGGGGTCGTTTTTCGCTCGACCGACCCGTGCGGCGCTTAGACGTGCTCAACGTCTAGACAAGCTCTTTTGAGCGTTTTGTGGAAGCTTGCTTATGCCACTTTTTGTATGTCACAACTTTTGGGACACACGGTCCCGAGCGGAACGCTTCTTCGGTGGAGGCGTTTGTGAATAAACGAGCACCTCGGCGTAACGCTCGATCGCTTGGGACGCTCTTTTGTGGGTTGTCACCCCACGCTTGAGGCACGATGCTAGATTTAGGAAAGCTTGAAATTTTTGTTGAGTAAATATGAATGATTACAACGCTTCGGGGGACTACTAGCGGGTCTTCCATACTATACCACCGTTTCGGGTGGTAGGTTTACGACGTGTGGTGTGGAGGACCATATCCGGGGGTGCACTTTTCTGAAGTGCAAATTACAAAACTGTCACCACCACACTTAGAAAATAAACTAAGTACAAAAGTGAGTTGAAAAGAAAAATACATTGTAAGATAACTCGACGTGCCCTGGGGAGAAGCCCCGGGACACTCTCTCCCACTCAAGTCAGCGACGTCCCTGTAGCTGCAGCTTGGAATTCTTCAATCTTCTGCTTGAACTGCCACAGGTCTTCGGCTGTCTCCCAACTTGTGTCGGCGTCCGGTCTTTCGCTCCATCGAACAAGATACTCATTTTTTCGATTCTTCGTGCGGATGACGAGTACTTCTTCAACCTGATCAGTAAACTGCTGACGGATGACCGGCGGAGCGCAATCTGAAACCCCACGCCCGGGATCTTTCAGTGTCTTCGACGAAAGGCTTGAGCAGGCTGACATAGAAGACGAGGTGCTGCTGCATTTGAGGCGGGAGCTCCAACTTATAGGTCACCTTGTCTACCTTCTTCAGGATCTTGAAGGGGCCCTCGTAACGCCTAACGAGACCCTTATGCAGATTCTTCCCACTTAGCCGAAGATGTTGAACCAGCTTCACTAGGACCAAATCTCCGACTTCAAAGTTGACGTCCCGTCGGGCGGTGTTCGCCCACTTCTTCATGCGCTTGGATGCTTTGTGTAAACATGCTCTCGCCATGTCGTTCTGCTCATGCCATTCCCTCGCCATGCGGTGAGCGGCGGGGACTTTGCCACCATAAGAAGTGGCGATGGTCTGGGGCGTCAGAGGTTGCTGCCCCATCACTATCTCGAAGGACTCCGACTTGTCGATTCGCTCTGCTGCAAGTTGTAAAGAATTGTCCGATGTCGAGTAGCTTTGCCTAGTCCTTTTGATTGGCACTCACATAGTGCCGCAGGTAGATCTCCAAGATACAATTCACCCTCTCAGTTTGGCCGTCGGTTTGAAGATGAAGTGATGTCGAGAAATGCAGGTTGGAGCCCATCATCTTGAACAATTCCTTCCAGAAGTTGCCAACGAATCGTCCATCCTGATCGCTGACGATGCTTTGTAGCAGGCTCCAATACTTCACTACATGCTTCATGAATAACTTCGCAGCTTCAATAACAGGGCAACTTGCGGAGCCGGCGGCGAAGATGGCATACTTGGAGAACCGATCGACGACCACCATGATGGTACCCGTCCCTTCAGACTTGGGCAGGCCCATGATGAAGTCCATGGAAACATCTTTTCATGGTCGGTCTGGAATAAGCAGGGGTTCCAGAAGTTCGTCGGGCGCTTGATTGAGATTCTTGTCTTGCTGGCAAATAAGGCATGTCTTCACGAAAGCTTCAACATCATCCTCCATCCTTGGCCAGAAGTAGTTGTCTTCGATGAGTGTCAAAGTGCGGCGGATGCCCGAATGTCCCGCCCACTTGGAGTCATGGCACTCTTGCATGATAGTGCGCCGCAAGTTGTCGAAGAGTGGAACATAGATGCGACGTTCCTTGGTGAAGATCAGCCCATCTTCCATCCAAAAGCGGCGTGTCTTGCCCTTCGTCGCTTGTTCAAACAAGTTCTTCGTCGTGGGATCTGACTTCAATCCCTTCTTAATCTTCTCGATGAGGTCGGCCTGAGAGGAGCTCATGGCCGTCAATTCTGCACGTCGGCTGAGGGCGTTGGTAACGACATTCATCTTGCCAGGCTTGTACTCCAGGACGTAATCGAACTCCGCCATAAAATCTTGCCATCTTGCTTGCTTCGGCGAAAGCTTCTTCTGTGTCTCAAAGTAACTTGTCGCGACATTATTCATCTTGATGTGAAATCGCGACCCGAGAAGGTAGTGCCGCCATGTTCTAAGGCAGTGAATCGCCGCGGTCATCTCCTTCTCCCGGCGTAGCGCCGCTCAGTGTCGTTGAGTTTGCGGCTCCCGAACGCCACGGGATGCCCCTCCTGCAAAAGAACTTCTCCAATGGCATAGTCAGAAGCATCTGTCTGTACCTCGTAGGACTTGGTGTGGTCTGGCAGGATGAGCACTAGTTCCTTCGTCATGACCTTCTTGAGGGTGTCGAACGTTTCTTGGCATGTCGGCGTCCACTCCCACTTCACATTATTCCAGAGGAAATTCGTCAAAGGGGTCGTCACATGTGAAAACCTCTTGACGAACCGCATATAGTAGTTCGTCAGGCTAAGGAACGAACGCATGTCGGGAATCCGCCGGGGCGGCTCCCACTCCATGATGGTCCGAATCTTCGCGCCATCCATCTTCAGCTTTCTACTTTCGACAACATGTTCCAAGAAGTGCACTTCCGGTTGAGCGACGGCACATTTCTTCCGCTTGACGTAGAGCTCGTTCTGCCGCAACACCTCGAACACTTGCCGAATGTGCTCGATATGCTCCTCCAAGGTGCGGCTGTAGATCATGATGTCATCGAGATAGACAACCACGAACCTGTCAAGGAATGATTGCAATACCTTGTTCATGAGGGTGCATAAGGTCGCCGGGGCGTTGGTGAGGCCGAACGGCATCACGAGAAACTCGTAGGAGTCATATCTTGTGACATACGCCGTTTTTTGTACATCTTCCTCCGCGATCCGGATTTGCCAATAGCCCGAATGAAGAACTAACTTGGTAAACCATCTTGCACCGCCAAGTTGGTCGAACAAGTCCGCCACCAAGGGGATGGGGTACTTGTTCTTCATCGTAAGCTTGTTGAGCGCCCGGTAGTCGATGCACATCCGGAGGAAGCCGTTATGCTTCTTCTAGAAGAGAACCGGGGCATCATATAGAGACTTTGAGGGCCGAACGTATCCTGCATCCAATAGGTCGGTGAGTTTCTTATGGAGTTCTGCTAGTTCCGGAGGGGCGAGCCGATAGAGGACTCCATGTGGGGCTTTCGATCCTGGGACCAAGTCGATGACATGGTTCACTTCACGCTTCGGCGGCAGCCATTTTGGGAGTTCCGGGGGCATGACGTCCGCAAAGTCCTTAAGGGCTTCAAGGACTTTGGGAGGTGTTGGAGTGAAGGGCCCCGGATCTTCCAAGATGGCGGTCGCCAAGAAGGTGTGCTCTTGTTTGTGTAACCCCTTCATCACTTACATAGCGGAGAGGGTCTTCTGCTTGAGATCTCCGCATGACCTCACAGGGACGTTGTAAGGTCCCTTGGAGGTCGAAGATGACCATCGAGTTGGTGAGCGGGATGACACATGCAGCGATGTGTCACAGGAAAGATATACTCGTCACCACTTCGTAGTCATCCACTAGTGTCACTGTCACGTCGAAGCTTCCCGACCAATTGCCGATGTGAATCTTCACTTCAGAAGAAATTTCTATGGTCGAGATAGACTTCGCGTTCACCGTCATGAACGTGGCATTAGTCTTCTGTAGTGGCAGCTTCAGCTTCTTGGAGGTTACTTCCGACATGAATAACTCCGATGCTCCCGTGTCGATGAGGACGTTGAAGACTTGCCCGTTCAACTCGATGTTCGCATAAAGTCGAGCGACCGTTGAAGGACCCTTTGAAGCGTTGATGACGCTAAGGACATGCATCGAACTGAGACACGCCTCCTCCTTCTCCTTCTCGTCGGTGCAATACATTACGTTAACCGTCGTCTTCTGCGGACAATCGCTTGTCCAATGTGGACCCTTGCAAATGTAGCAAGGCTTCGGCGGCTTTCCATCCCTCTTGAACCTTTCATTGTTCGGCTTCTTGTCTTAGTGTCCCTTGCCTTTATCTTGATAGTGCGGCTTGCCTCCTTGCGACTTGGACTTCTCTCCCCCACCATTGCCCTTGCCCGAGGGCTTTGGTGGTGGAGCGCTCGCTTTGATGTACTTCACGAGCGACTCGCAATGGCGACTAGCGAGCGGAGGTTGGGGCAATCTCGTCGCTTCAACTCTGTCCTAGCCCATGGCTTCAAACCCTTCACGAAGACCACCAACAACATGCCATCGTCCACTTAGGAATTCTGTAGGCGGAGCTCGGTGAACTCTTTCACGTACTTCTTCAACGTGCCCTTCTGACAAATGTTGAACAACGCAATCTTAGCCTCCAGTCCCGACTTGGCAGGGCAGAAGTAGTTGGTAAGCTGCCTCTTGAAGTCGTCCAACTTCTCAATGGGATCAACGATGCCACGCTCCACGTCGTCCAATGACACCGCTACCGCAGACTCACCGCATCTTGCAAGTAGAAGGATGCGGTCTTCACCATCTTGGCTTCAGATGACACGTCCAAGGCCTTCATGTACCTTCGGACGTTCCACAGGAAGTCATTGATCTCCTTTGTCGACCGCTCGCCTTTGTAGGGCCGCGGCTTTGACACTTCAATCATTGCCTCATGCGGGGCGGGCGTCTCGGGACGCCGCCCATCTCCATAGCGTCGCTTGAGTTCTTTCCGCATGGTCTTGAACTCTTGCTCCATCTGGAACCACATGTTTGAGAGACCATTGTCCAAGGTCTCCCGCATGTCCATGATCGTCGCCTCCATGGACTCGAGCCGTGTATACAACGGCGCCATCTCTTCTCGCACCGTTGCGAGATCCACTGTCCTCTCCAACTCTCGCTCGTGCGTTGCGAGTTGGTCTTGCATTTCGCCCACGTCCAATTGGAATTGGCCGAGTTGTTGCTCAAAGGCGGACATGGTGTCCTTCGAGTGGGCGCGCCCTCGCTCCTGTCGGCTCTTCTCCGGTACGTCGGGTTCATGCGTCATTTTTCGAGTTCGACATCATTTCACCTTGATCGTCGAACGCCAACTTGAGGGGTCCTAGAAACGCTGTTCTAATACCAACTTGTCACGGGGTCATTTTTCGCTCGACCGACTCATGCGACGTCTAGACGTGCCCAACGTCTAGGCAAGCTCTTTTGAGCGTTTGCGGAAGCTTGCTTATGCCACTTTTTATATGCTACAACTTTTGGGACACACGATCCCAAGCGGAACGCTTCTTCGGTGGAGGCGTTTGTGAACAAACGGGCACATCGGCGTAACGCTCGATCGCTTGGGACGCTTTGGGACGCTCTTTTGTGAGTTGCCACCCCACGTTTGAGGCACGATGCTAGATTTAGAGAAGCTTGAAATCTTTGTTGAGTAAATAAGAATGATTACAACGCTTCGGGGGACCACTAGCGGGTCTCCCCTACTATACCACCATTTCGGGTGGTAGGTTTGCGACGTGTGGTGTGGAGGATCATCTCTGGGGGTGCACTTTTTTGAAGTGCAAATTGCAAAATTGCCATCACCACATTTAGAAAATAAATTAAGTACAAAAGTGAGTTGAAAAGAAAAATACATAATAAGATAACTCGACGTGCCCCGAGAAGAAGCCCCCGGGACACACGCGTACGTTCCACTTTGTTCCCCTTTTTCAAGTTCAATCACGTTTTTTAAAATAAACTTGAGTTTATATGTTAATTAACTGAAAAAACGAATTTACTTGATATGCGAATTAATTAACAATTGAGATAGAAGGAATATAATTATCTTTGTTCGGAAACTATAAGCAGAAGAATAAGTACTTCTCGCTTGACAGTAAGAATAAGGCACCATCCCACACAAAAATTATTTAATAACTACGAAAAAATTAAACAAAATTTATGAAGTTCATTTACTTTTTTTGGGTGGCGAGACTGATGATTACAAGAAAATAACTCAATCATCCTAAAATTTATATAGAGAATTTTAATAAAAAATAAAAACCTTAAAATCAAACGGCCTGACCCTTACGGGATGAACGACTTCTTCGTCCTCATTACCAACCTAAAGGGTCATATAGAATTACAAGTCTGTTTAGATTAAAGATATTATCAACTTAAATCAGTATCGTATGAACTTTTATTATAATCAGTTCATTTTGTTAGGAATACAATCAATCATTCCTAATTATTTTAAAGTGAATAAAGTTACAGTTTCATGTGTCAACTGTCTTGGACAATTGATGAACACAGGGACTAATCACTGCGGCAACTATCACGTATACTACAAAGACATGTGTATATATATATTCCATGGCTGCACTGATCTGCTTGTTACGCTCATGCCCACTTCATCATCCCTGACCACCACCAACTCCTCCGCCACCACCGCCGCCGCCGCCGGCGTTGGACCCTCCGGCAGAACCATCCCCTCCGCCTCCGCCACTTCCGCTGGTTCCGTTGGCGTTTCCAAAGCCCGAACCGCGGGCGACGACGCCTCCGGCGCTCCCTTCTCCACTCCCGCCGCCGGACGCTCCGCCTCCGCCGCCGCCGGTCCCCGCGCCAGCTCCCGCACCGCTGCCGGTGCTCACGCTCACGCCCCCGCGGCCCACGGTAATGCCGACCCCGACGCCCCCGCCTCCCCCCACGCTGACGCTGCCATTCTTCGCGCTGGCGGCGCCGCCGCCGCCGACGCCCACCGCGACGCTCACCCCGCCCTTCCCGATGTGGATGCCGACGCCGACGCCGACGCCCCCGCCGGCGCTGGAGCCCCCGTCGCGGCTCGTGCTGGCGCCTCCCCCCGCTCCCCCGCCAAAGGAGATGTCAGTGTCGGAGCCGTTGCGGCTCACGCTCACCCCGAAGCCGCGGCCCCCGCCACTGCCGCCGTTGTACTTGAGGCCGAAGAGCTTGCTCTCGTTCAGAGCGCTCTCCTTCAGCTGCAGCAGGGCTCTTGCTTGGGCCGACGTCGGCGCAAAGATGGCGAAGAGGGTTGCATGAAGTATCAGAGCCAAAACTATGGAGCACGGCATCGCCATGCATCTAGTTGCACCACTACTCATCATCGTGTTAACTGTTATGTTATCTGTGCATGAGGTTATGCCTATGGTGTGGGTAACATGCGCTATATATAGGAAGAGATGAGATCGAGTTAGCTCCTTTGTGGCTGCAAGGTGGCGACCATGAACTCATGGAGTGTGCATGATGTTTCCATGGATGGAGATTGGAGAGAGAAAGAGAGAGAGAGGAGTGCGTCCGCACCTAACAAAGAGGGAGGACCATTGGATTGGATGATGCAATGGTGTGACCAGCTATAGATGGGGAGGGAGAGAGAGAGGTGGGAGCAGCCTTTGGATTTGGAAGCCTCCTTCTACACTCATATTTGTGGTCAAATGTCATCTTCATCACCAACAAGCTGCCTTTTTACTCTCCCTCACTCTCTCTCTCTCTCTCTCATTTGTCAAATGGTGCAGACTTTGGGATATGCATGGTTGACATACATAAAAACGTCCAATTGATTGATGAATTTTTTTGTAGCTGTAAAGTGGACTTAAGAGTTGAACTTGATTCTCATAATTTATTATTATTCTACATACTTTTGACCCCTAGCTACTATTAACTAATTTTGTATATTTCTCCACTGGATTAAGACCACAGTACTGGTGACTTATACAATTAATTCGCATGGCCTTTACTAGTTACAGGAGTATGCAAATAGAATGCTGCAATTTAATTGACTGGTCCAATATTCTGCAATATGTTGAGAAGATGCGATTAAGAACTATCTACTGACTTAGAACTCAGAAGTAGGTGTGGTATATATCTTTGCAGCTGGAGAATATGCCACTTCACTAAAGACTATGCATGTTGTTAATAATTACTGAGAACAAGGACTAAACAAGTGTTGTCACTGCTAACAGAACTGGCAAATTGTCAAGAGGATAAAATGTCAAATGATGCTGGGGATTTGGTAAGTCAAAGTTTGGCACAGTGCAAAGATTACAGTCAGCCAAGAAGAAGATGGTCAAGGGTTACCAAATTGTAAGTGTAAAGTATGTTGGCTTAATTTCCGTGTTGAATTAGGCAAAGGCCACTGTCAAAAAGATTGTAGATAAACTGCATGCATGCACTTATGAAGAAACATAAAAAAATAATAATATTTGAAAATTTTGAGCAGCAAAAATTTTAGCATCCTTTTTTAGTTTTAGAATTCACATTATATAGTATGTTACATGTGTGTCAAATAGCACCAACTTGTGATTGGAAAGGGATAACATATATTAAAGAAACCATTCATCTGCAGCCACAAAAAAAAAGGAAGAAAGAAAAGAAACGTAAGAACATTTTTTTTATAGTTTGGTTTTGCAATTTGCATCAATGTGAAGTGCATGCTGAGGATTAATTTCCTATAATTTGGAAAAGATAGACTTGAGGCGTGCTTTTCATACCTGGTCACACAAGCAAAGTGAAATGGAGGTCAGATTTTTCAAAGATTTGTTTTTTTTTCTGAATTTGACATGATACGTCATTTTTACCAAAGATGTCAATTATTATTAGTGGCATTGTTTTTTTATTTAATATTTGCACTTATCTTATTGGAAAATAAAATATTTAATAATCAAGTGTATGCAATGCAATTGTTTACTTCCATATCGTGGCCTAATACGAATGAGGGTGGGTCCCACCCGAGTTAATTTCGATTGAAAGACTCTTGTGTCTTGATGACGTTTGATCCGTAAGTTGAATATTACTATTTTTTAATAATAAAAGCAGTTACATTTTTTAAAATGTTAATTCTTATTAACTTGTGTTATTTTATTTTAATAAATATTTGTTTTCATTTTATTATTAAAATTATTTATATCATTAAATTTATTAAAATATTTAAAATTAATTTTAAGTAAAATGTGTTTTGAAGGAGATTTAAATGAGAAAATTGGTTAAATCTATATAACTTAGCAATATACTATGAGGAATATTATGGTGCATACACACTTGGGTACATACAGGTGCGATCACATCATCTGAGCCATCAGATTAAAACTATTTTAATTATAATGGCTGAGATTTAATTTAATTGGTCTAAACCCTAAACCCGGTTTAAAAAAAATGTCCGCCGTCATCTTTTTCCCTGTCTTGACCGATTCGGTCTCCTCTTTCTCACTTTCCCATCTCGATCGCCGGTGACCTCCTTCAATGTCGGCGTCTCTCTCCTTCCCCTGCGATCTCCCCACCAAGCTTTGATTTTGCCGCCGATATCGCAAAATGGGGGCGTTGGCTCCCCTCTGCGACCTCGCCGGCGAGGTCGCAGAGGGGGGCCGACGCCCCCTCCTTTTTTTTATCGTGTTGACGAGTGCGAGGGGGATCGGCCCCCTCTGCGACCTCGCCGACGAGGTCGCGGAGGGGGCCAACACCCCTTTTGGTGCTGCGTCGGCCCCCATCTACGACCTCGCCGACAATTTAATCGTTGACCCTTGGAGCGTCGATCATTCGCCGACCTCCCCCGCGCCAACCTCACTTGTGCCAACCTCCCCTACGTGCAGACCTCCCCTGCGCCGATCGTCGGCCCTTCGACCACCGACCACCGATCTCAGCGCTGGAGAATCTGAATCGTCAATGCTCTCTTGCTCGAGTGCCTCCTCCTTTCCCCTTCGACAATCGATTGCTGCCTCGCCGGAGGACTGCGACCTCGACGGCGATATCGCAGAGGACCAATGCCCCCTGTCGCGTCGGCGACAGAATGCCGACGACAGAATGCTGACGATAATGTATGCCTCAAGTGTCGGTCGGATGAGCTACCAGAATGACGAAATGAACCGGGCGTGACGTGGTTGAGTTGCCGGTTCAAGCACCATCTCATCACAGACGTTGAATGCAGATCGAATGGACAAGCTGTAATGTATGTACCTATATGCACATAAGTGTGTATGCACCCTAATATTCCTCATATACTATATAGTATTATATAATTATATGGATAATAAATCTTATTATATTTCTATTTGTTGAGTTTTTTTTCTACAGGAATTTGGCATGTTAGGTTATGTCAAACATCAACGTTTTTGGAGCTGGTCTTATTTTTTAGATAATAAATGTCATTTTTGTTACATGATTTTGATTGTATTTATTTCTCTCCACATAATGTGAGAACATTCTTAAGAAAATACGATTCCCAGGCCACCCTCTTTTAATATAACTTTTTTGAAAATGTATAGTAATAGAAAAAAATGAGAATAAAAAATTATCTGGAGTAATTTTATAAAAAAAAATCACGTCAAAACAATATAGTTCTATTATTATTTTGAGAAAAAGGGAGAAGAAAGGAGTAAGGAAAATGGGCTTTAACTTAGACCTGGGCTGCTACATGGGCCTCTGTTATATGAGCCTCATTTATGTGCTACATGGGCTTTGATTCAACTGTTGAGTCCTTTAATTTTGGTTTTCTATGAACATTTACATTTTGGCGTTCTGTCTGCTTAATATACTCGTAATTCGTAAACTGTGTTCAATATATAATAAAGACCCATACTTTAATCAGAATGATATCTTGACCTCATAAAAGCAAATAGACTAATAATCAAATATTAATATCTCTTTATACCTGGGGGTGTAAGAAAAAACTGATAAATCCGAAAATTTATCGGACCGAAGAAGTTTAACAAAAAAAAAATTCAAAAACTGTGAGTCCAAATATAATTTAATATGATTTTTTATAAACTAAAATTAGGAGTTGACCCAAAAAATCGTTAGGTCCGAAAAGTCCTTTTTTTAAAAAAATATATAATTAATTCATAAAATTATCCATTTTTTATTATAAACATAATATTTTTGTCTAAAAATTTTATGGTTTTCTACCATACTATCGAACTTTAATTTGATAACTTCAAAATTTTAATAGTAAATAAATTCAATACTTTTGTGTTAATTTTAATTTTTATATATTATTAAAATATATTATATAAAAGTAGGACTCCGAAAAATTATTCAAAGAAATCGATTCACTTGAGGGTGATTCTTATTTTTTAAAATGATTTTAAGATAATTTTTTTAATTTAAAAAATTAATCAAAAAAATAACAAATTTTTTAGATTGAAAATTCGATACTATCCGAATTACTTTCACCACGCTTATCCCGGATAATAAAAAGAAAGAGATGAAATCAAAATAATAACATTTTCTTACCAATTAATTGATTAATCTATAATGAATTTTAATAAAACGATTTTAATTAATTCGGTCATTCGTATAATATATGCATATATCCTCAGATCGACTGAAAACAAAATGACCGATGGAGCCAACACATCAATTGCCCATTATTATTGTTCCGTGGCACTTTCCACCCCTATGAAACAAAAAGAATTTCACGCAGAAGGCATATGGCACGTTCTTTCTTAAGAAAAGGACAATTATCATGGTTTAATCAGTTATTTGTTGTATTATTTTGTATGGCACATCTTCGTGTAATAATATAAGGATTTAATAGGGGTGTCCTGCTCCCTGCTATCATGGGGCGTGATGGTGAGATTTTGCGAGCGTGGTTCATCCGAGAATGATAAGAAAAGGATTCATCATGCGGTTCAGGCGGCTCGCTCGACGTTGGTCAGTCGCTCGGCCTCAGCTGGAAAGGCCTCTGCGTTGGTTGCTCGGCCTCCATGACGGCGTGGTTGTTTGCTCATCCTCGGCGTCCTTAAGCATCAAAGCCCTAACTCGCAGAAAGCGCTCCTTAAACATCTAACCAGCGAATCCCAATCTGCAGCGAGATGTCGCGAGAGCACGTCGAATGCAAAAATAGGTTGAAATTCGATGAACTGGTCGGATTGTTTAGGCAAAACGATACAAGCGAAGTTCGGCGATGGTTTTTGAGTGGCGATTTAAAACATACCACCGAAGTTCTCCGATGGCGTTTCGATCGCGAGTGACTCTTCCAAAACCTTGATGATTGTCTTTCGATCACAAGTGAAGCTGGCCGGCGTGAGCGCCTTTCGATCGCGAGTGAAGAACGCCAGCGTTTTTCTGTAGGGCTTAATTTGTTTGGTGCAAAATGTCGAGACGAACCGGCACTCGTAAAATCCCACTGTCACGGACCGCTGCAAGTGAACCGACCATTCTTAGAACTGTGCTCACGAAATCTCACCGTCGCACCCACATCAGACCGTCCAAATAGTTGGGAGCGGGAGTACCCCATTAAATCCATAATATAAACACAATCGAAAGAACAACTTGAGATAATCAATGATTTTAAAGAAGAAACACCAAATTAGATCCTTATCAATATCAAATATTAGATTATACTGAACTCATTACACTCAAATGCACTATAACGTTTTGTTCTTAGTTTCCTAACATTATATTGACTTATGATCATATTGAATATTATTTAGCAAAGGGCTATTATGTCATATATCTTTCTATTATGGAATCTATATTAATTGTTATATTTTTGGCACAAGCTTCTTACAAGCTTTTTTTTAGGAAAAGATCATGCTATTAAACTGAAATTTGATTATCCAAGTACATCATATGGGAGAGATCATTAGGAGGATCCCAACTCACAAAAAGTCACAAAATGAGGCACGAGCTCTCTTTGCCAAAAAATCAGCAGCCAAGTTGTGGCTTCTGTTGATAAAAGTGGGTACAAAAGTGTTTAAAGAGTTAATCAAGAGAAGGATGTCGCTAATAAGAGACTCGATACAGTAGGTGAGACTGGTTCTTGAGGATGGCAATGAGGCTGGCAGAGTGAGACTAGAAGTGGATGCACTTATGATTCCATTCCAAGCATCGCAGTAGTGCACACTTTAAAGCCTATGCTTCATATTCCAAAGCAAAGAAGAATCGTTTATGTTCGGCACCTGCAAAGACCATGTATCCATTAGTATTACGCAAGATATAGCTTGCATCCTCCTCCTCCTCCCCCGATGCCAGAAAGGAGCCATCAGTGTTTAAAATGAACAAAAGGGAGGTAGGGGGCTCCCGCCGTGACCCAGATAGGTTCAAATGGGGGAAGGGGTGTCCCTCACGATTGTAAGAAATGTCATGTGTATTGAAAACTCCTAGGACCCTCTCCCAAATGACATTGATTGATAATCTGAGAGAGACAAAGTGGGTATCATTTTTGTGTTTCCATATGTTCTAGAAGGTTAGGGCTAAGAGGGTGAGGAGATTGGACTTTGACTGGGGTGAGCTGCCCATTTAAAAGGAATTGGAAGAAAAGGAAATGGATAAAATGGAATTGGAAGGGGTGAGCTGCCCAGGCAAGAATTGGAAGACCATTATTAGAAGAAAAGGAAATGGATAAAATGGGCGTCCCCCCATTTAAAATGGGGGGACTGTCCCCTCATTTTATTGCGCCCGTCCGATCCCAATCAGACAGGCGCAGATGGAGATCCCGGTTTAGGGTTGAAAATCGGGATCCGCTTTCTTCGATCCGAAAGTCGACGCGTGAATCGGAGCGGGAGTGAACCGGTTTAGGGTTGAGAATAAAATGGGCATTGCAGTGAAAAATCGCGCCCTTTACTCTAATTTTTTCACCGCTCTCCTCTCTCGCTCGAAGACGTGCACCGGAGAAAACCCTCGCTCTCCTCTCTCGCTCGAAGATGCGCACCGACGAAAACCACAACGACGTCCGCCCGGCCGCCCGACCGTGAGTAGATCTGCGCGACGGACCACTATCGACTTCGACCACGACCGGCCTTGAGCAGATCTGCGCGACTTCGACCATCGGCCGACCAGATCCGTGCCGCCTCGAGCAAATCCGCCGAACTTTGACCGCCGGCAAATCCACCAAACTTCGACCATCGACCGACCAAATCCGCAAGGGCTCGAGCAGATTTGCCGAACTTCGACCGCCGGCCGGATCTACGACTTAAGGTTCTCTCCCGCACGATGCCGCACACTTACTGCCGCCGCCCTTCATCGCACACCCCCGCTTACCGCCGCCGCCCTTCGTCGCACGCCCGCACGCCGCCGCCGCCCTTCGTCGCATGCCCCCGCTTACCACCGCCACCCTTCATCGCACGCCCCCGCTTACCGCCGCCGCCGCCGCCTTTCGTCGCACGCCGCCGGCCGCCCTGCCGCGCTCGCACGACAATGCCCGCCCGCACCCCGACCGCACCCTGCCCTTCCGCAAACATACGACCCCGATCGCACTCCGCCCCCGCACGCCCTGCCGTTCTCGCACGCCCCCGCCATGCCCTCATGGTATCTTTCAAAGTCGCATCTAGATGAAACTAGGTTTATCGTAAATTGTACTCAATTATGTTGTTTAACTGATCTTCAATTGTACTTAATTATGTTGTTTAACTAAACTTCAATTGTACTTATTTGTTTCATGTTCCTTCATCGTGTTCATGTATGCATGCATGTCTTATTGTTTCACAAGTCAGCCATGTCATCTTCTACCTCTTTCATATCACGTCAATTAAATATTCCTTTTTGTGTGTGTGGTGATAAGGCAATATTACAAACTTCATGGACAAATAATAATCCCGGGAGACGATTTTGGGGGTGCTCTCATTATCGGGTAAATATTTTCATTGCCAATAAGTAATGTATTTTAGTATTCATTTCTGTTTCATCGTCTGATGTTCATTTTGTGTATAATGTTCTTAAAGGGTAAGCCCCCACACGAATATTGTAATTTTTTTTAGTGGTTCGATCCAACTATGGATGACCGGCATAAGAATATTTTAAGAAGCTTGTTAAAGGACGATGAAAAAGTTCAAAGACGAAGATCGGATAAATATAGGATCATTTTAATAGGATTGCTCAATAAAATTATCGCCTATGAAGATGTTGCAAGGAGAGATAAAATTATGTATTTACTTTTTGGAATGATAATATCATTTGTATTAGTTAAAGTGAACTTTCTTTAGTTGCAGGATTTGTAATCCTTAGTTTCCTTCTTCTTTTTATGTAGTCATAGCAGTTTGTAATGAACTTGTATGTAATCAAGTTTAGTTAACAATTTGTGATATGTTTGTGAGATGTTGTATGCTTGTGATATGTTGTATGCTTGCGATATGTTAAAAATTTGTTATATGTTTGCGATATGTTTGCGAGATGTTGTATGCATGTTTGCGATATGTTTGTGATATGTTGTATCCTTCTTTTCCTACATCTTGATGAATGGACGAGAGCAAGTGACTACTACATTTTGTGATCCACCGGTACAACCTTGTTCTCCACCTATTTGTATTTAACTTTGACAGAATCAAATAGTAAAAACAGATTGCACTGCCAATGCGTCAAAAAGGTAAATGGTGGATTTATGAACTTGCCTGCAAAGTACATGCTATCATAACAAACTTACAAACAACAACAACAACAACAAAGCCTTATCCCACTAGGTGGGGTCGGCTACATGGATCATACGACGCCATTTCGCTCTATTAGTAACCAAACCTTTCGGTATATTATTCACCAATAGATCTTGCTCTATTAGTTCGGTATATCATAACAAACTTAATACAGATAAAATAAGTATACTTCATCACAAACAAATTCTCATTAGAAATTCACAAACATGATGAAATTGATGGTGAAATGAAACTATATTTTTGTAATATATCCTCTGTTTTGCTCACCGTTGCATGATACAATTAACTCGTATTATTGCAAACAAGAATGATTAAACAAATTGCAAACAAGAATGATTAAACAAACATATTTACACATGAAAATTAACTCACATCATTTAATTAATCTTGAGATATTTAACTACTTACAAGATGATTAACTACTTGCACGATGAAGTTGATTACCTAAGTACAACATGATCTGTGATCAACTACTTATAATTGAAGGTGATTATTACATAATTACAAGGTCACTACTTAGAAAGGTGATTATTACATAATTACAAGGTAACTATTACATAATTACAAGGCGATCAATTAAAAAGTGTTTAACTAATTACACGGCAACCCGGCAGCAGGGCGTCGGTGTCATGCGACGAAGGGCGGCGGCGTGCATGCGACGAAGGGCGGCGGCGTGCAGGCGTTGTCATGCGAGCGGGCAAGGCGGCCGGCGGAGGATCTGTCGGCAAAGACAAAGGTCGGCCCGAGATAAAAATTGGCAAAGGTACAGAGGACATAATGGAGAAAGTACCTCGTGGTCAAAGATCCGACCGGCGGTCGAAGTTCGGCGGATCTGGTCTTCGTCGCGTGGATCTGGTCAGCTGGCGGTCGAAGTTCGGCGGATCTGCTCGAGGCGGCGCAGATCTGGTCGGCCGGCGATCGAAGTCTCGCAGATCTACTCGAGGCCGGTCGTGGTCGCAGATTTGTCGTGGTCGAAGTCGACGGCGGTCGGTCGCGCAGATCTACTCACGGGCAGGCGGACATCGTCGGGGTTTTCGTCGGTGCACGTCTTTGAGCGAGAGAGGAGAGAAGGTGAGAGCGAGAGAGGAGAGCGGGGGTTTTCGCCGGCGCGCATCTTCGAGCGAGAAAGGAGAGAAGCGAGAAGCGAGAGCAAGAGAGGAGAGCGATGGAAAAATTAGAGTAAAGGGCGATTTTTCACTACAATGCCCATTTTATTCTCAACCCTAAACTGATTCACTCCCGCTCCGGTTCACGCGTCAATTTTTGGACCGAAGGAAGCAGATCTCGATTTTTGGCCCTAAACCGGGATCTCCATCTGCATCCGTCCGATCGGGATTGGACGGGCGCAGTAAAATGGGGGGTTAAATGGGGGTACGCCCATTTTATCCGAAGGAAATAATAGAAAGTATGTTGTTGGGGTCTAGAGCTGAAGATGACATTGGCAGTTTAGAAATAGATAGTCAATAGTTTCAAACTTCCTACCACAGAGGGTACAAAGAACACTAATGGAGGTATCAAATGAATTCATTTTGACATTTGTGAGTAATTTGCCATGAAATAATTTCCATAGGAAAGTATGAACTTTGGGAGGCTTTTGATATTCTACATTCTCCTCCATCTCAGATCATGTTCAATGCCATGGTTCAGGATCGGCTCTTCAACAAATCTATAAACTTCCCTAGCATGAGAGATTCCATGAGTAGGTTTCCAAATCCATATATCATCATACGAACGTGCAGTATAGTCCAAGCTTGTTGGACAATGTTGCTTGACTCAAGGTGCTCTAGCCAGAAATGCTCATATCTAAAGGGTTATGTTTGAAAGGACACTAAATGATTGTGGAATGAAGGAGAGGAGCATGATCCGAGGCACACCTCTCCAAGGTTTTCAAAGATATTTTAGGGAATTTAGTTAACCAATGTTGGCTAACTAAGGCCCATCCATATGACATTGAATTCTAGCTTGTCCCCTCCTGTTATTACACTAGATGAATTGCGACCCAATTAGATCTAGGTCTAGTAGGCCTTGAGAGAAGATAAGACTTTTTAGTGATCCAGTAGATCTTGTCGAGTGGGTCCAGAGTGGAGTTAAAATCTTCTAAAATAATCTAGGTTACATCATTAAAGTTCATATCAGCAAGAGAATTTCATAAAGAAGAGTGAAGAGTAGGAGAATTACTCGCATAAACACAATATAACAGAATTGAGATCATTCGAAGAAAACAATAAGTGCAAGACTTGCGGGTCAGAATTACCTTTAAGTCATTATTCTACCAAGCTACCTGGGATGCCTCCTAATGAAATTGAATCACCTACATTGAAACTATTCCAACTACGGCCAAGTTTTCTAACCACTTTACTAGCACTAGAAATATTAACGTGAGTCTCTACCAGGACAATAATATCAAGCTTGTGATGTTTTATAAGATCAGATCTATCACATACCTTAATTCGCAGAGCCCTCGATAGTTCCACATTATTATTCTCATAAAGAGGGGGTTGTGGATAGTACTAGAATTTAAGATAGGAATGTAGATAAGATTATCAAACTTTGAAGAGGGGTTTTTTTACCTGGTTTCAATTTTCCTGTATTTCGGGGCTGGAGCATTGGTGGAGAAACCTATTGGATCTCCGCAAACTTTTGAAGAACAGGCTGCACTAGGTCAGTGTGAGGTCTGGTGGTGTGGAGAGGGTTCGAGGCCAGAACGTTTGAGAGAAGGTTAGGGGATGAGGAAGGCTCATAGAGGTTATGTAGTGGTGGTGGTAGTATGGGTAGGTGAGTGCGGGACAACTGTGCCCTCGGATAGGCATCCGATTGTAGGGCCATTGGATTGGCAGGAAAATCTACCTACTGTGAGGGGCGTTCGTACAAGTACGGAGATCTGGGCCATCCAAATGGCAGAGGAATTCACTCGTTGGGAAGCCTCCAGAATCGCGTCGTCAGAACCCATGTTTGGAGTGGACCAATTGGTCTGGTTTGGGGCCCGGCTTGGGGGCTGCTGTTGTGAACGGCTCCGACCACTCCCGGGAGCCTCTGCTATTGCCGTGCTTCCTTGTCGCTTGCCTGAGCACACTCGCATCCACGGATTGTAGAGTAGGACACCAGTGGGGGTGGTAGGAGAAGCATCAGCCGTCGACAAGTACTTCGACTGTTGCAACATTGGACGAGCCTCCAACCAATGCTCGATTCGGCCACATATGAAACAGAATAAAGGCAAGTTTTTGTAGACAACTTATTGGAAGAAACATGTACCGTCTGGCACCTAGATCTAGATTTCTGCTTGATGGGGAGGGTAACATTGATTTCGACACAAACACATGCAAAGCTGTAGGTGTCCGCAAAAGGGCTTGATCGTTAATCTTCAGGACTCGGCCAAAGTTCTCCGCCAACCGATGAATCGAAGTGTTGTTGCAGAGTTACCAAACTAGGCCCGGAAGTGCATCTAGACTAGGAGTTTCATCAGTTGCACCTCTAGGGGGCGGAAGAAAGGGGTGGTTTGGGATAACAGGAGAGTAGTGCCTTCGATCGACCATGGGCTCTGCGAGAGAACCTGCAATCTTTTCCGATGGATCATTGAATAGGAATAGGAAATAACCATTACCTCTCTCTACCAGCCTCACAAGGTTGGAAAGGCTCAAACCTAGGTGCTCCGCGGGGATAGTACGCCTAAGGAAGCGGCCAGTGAGACTACAGTCGAGCTCCAAGACACCATCTGAAAATATAGAGAGAACATCTGAGATATTTGCCTTGAGGACGGTGACAATGGTGCTTTTATGGGAGGAGGGAGTACGAGGGAATAGAGGGGAGGAGGTTACATCAAGAGATCTGGACCGCATATGAAATAGAGGATCCATATTAGGGGCATTGCACAATGTTGCATAAAAATGAATGTTACATTCTCGTTAATCCCATATATATATATATATATATTACAATATGATTTTATTTTTTTAATAATAAAAAGTTGTCTTTTTACATATCTGCCAAAATAATAAAAAAAAAGATGCGTTGGATGTTGGACACGTACATAATCGGATCACAGTTAGACCGTTGCAATCCAATTATAAGTTATCTTTTTTTGTATTAACGCATGCATTTAATATTTAATAATACTAATTTGAAATAAACTTAATGATACTATGCTTATAGATTTATCATCTTGTGCAAATAGGACAACAATTCTAGCTAATTGAATAATCACAACAAATTAAACTCTAACATCCGTCAACAATTTATTTACATGATTTAGGCAGACAATCACCTTGTATTTATATTGAGAGAAGAAGAATTCATATGTTAATTTTGTTTAGACCGATAGATAACTGAGCTCAAGAATGCAACTTTCTGAAGGGTGCAAAATTCTGGAATAAAGTACAAATCACAAGAACTAAAAAGATTATTACATGGATTTCTACTATCACTTCGCAACAGGGGGTGGTAAATATAGAACGCCAATCCTAACTTTGATTATGCTCTTTTTTCTTGTGGAAAACAATTTTATTATAAAAATGTCACGTTAAACTTATATGGCAAAGAAATATCAAATGTCAAAGTTCTTAAGATGGAAATGGCATTGAGTAACATTAGGGAGAAGATAGTGGTGCAACACTGCCAGTATACTCACAAAATATGTACTTTCACCAAAAGAGATACGGGACACTTGTTCCTTTAGTCAGGTTCCATACAGTTTAATTCACAACTTTAAGGGTTTTAGACCGAGGGATGCTCGGAGTCTGTTGGCTTCGGCAATTTCAGGATCAGGGTGATCTGTACCATCAGCTTTTTTTTCTTTCTTTTCTTTCTTCTTTGTTTCCTCTTTATCAGCGCCATTCTCCTCAGCCCTCCTCCTGGGACTGAGACTGCTGCGATGCCTTTTGCGGTAGTCACCATCTTCATAATCTCTTTCACGACGGTCCCTACTCCTACTCCTTGAACGGCTCCTACGCCTTCCACGATCTCTGTCTCGGTGTCGATCTCTTTCCCTGTCTCTATCTCTATCTCGGTCTCTTCTCTCTCGCTCTCTAAGTTCTCTGTCCCTTTCTCGATCCCTATCTCGCTCATAATCCTTATCATCTCTTGGTCGATGTCTATCCCTCTCACTCTCCCTTTCCCTATCTCGCTCACGTTCTCTTTCCCGCCCTCTCGCATATTCCCGATCATAATCCCTATCCCTGGTAAAAAAAGAAAAAACAATTAAGATTGTTCAAATGAGCAACAAAATAAACATAACATCAAAATTTCAAATATTGTTCTAATAAAGTGAACATCTTCAAAGTTTCTAAGCCTCTACATCTTTATTGGAATCTTCAATGAATCAATACATGGTTGAGAAAGATGGTATATCGTGCATTTATCTCAAAGAAAAAAGAAACAAAAACAGTACAGCATGGATATAAAAACTCACCCAGTTGTTTTGCGAGACTTGTAACATTAGTATGGCCTCGGTTAACTACGTTATAATATTCTGAGTTTAGCCTAGTCAATTCAAGAAGAATTTTCCCAGCTACCTGTTTTACCCATCATACTTCCCGCTGCCACTGTCAGTACAGAGAAACCTGGCTGGTCCATCTTGATTCATTTTAGGAAGCAGCTCATTTATCAATGGACCTCTAAATAGGAATTCCATAATAGGAAGTTTCTAAGCACAGATCAGGTTATAATGACACTTCCACTGTTCAAACAAGTCATCAAAGGAAATTCAACAAAACAAGATGAATTTTTAAACACCATTTCCAAGATCTAACAAATCCTGAAAGAATCTTTGAAAGAAAAATCAAGTACACATTCATTGGCGATGTCCTTGACAAAGAACACTAAAACTAAAAACAATAATATGAAACTGCAAATGGAATCTTTACAGGCTTTTCATGACATTTGGAATATTTTGATCAGTCCTGCCGTACGATGAACATATTCTAGAGTATGGAAGCTTTGTTTGTCTAACACACTATTTGCAAGTGTCCCATCCATTAAGGAAAATACCACACCAATTCTCAAACAATGGGTGTAAAAGAATGAACTTACCAAGCATGTCCAGCAAATACCACAAACATATCAGAAAACATCGTATAAAAAATTGGGTAAAAGAAGAATAACAAAGGATTTCAGATAGAATTCAGTCTTCATGTCATGGATCTGGAAAGAAATGGCCTTAGATGGAAAAAATATCATAGCCAATTAAGTAGGGATTTTCCAATCATGTTTGACCCATCATACTTCTCGCTGCACACTATCAGTGCAGAGAAACCTGGCAGGGCCATCTTGAATCACTTTAGGAAGCAGCTCAAGCATCAATGGACCTTGAAATAGGGATTCCATGATAGGAGGTTTCTAATCATAGAGCAGATTAGGAGGACACTTCCACTACTTAAACAAGTAATCAAAGGAAAAAAAGCAAGCAAACACAATGGTAAATGTAACCACCAAGGTCGAAAAAACCCTCAAAGAATCTTCAATACAATGGTCCAATGCAGTGCAAATCATTCACCAAAAAAGAACACTCATTGGGAACGTCCTTAGTAAAGAGCACCAAAACTGAAAATACGATATGAAAAACATCAGAGCAGTTTGATCAATCATGCTGTACAATCATAGTATTCTCAAAAATGTGAGCTTTGTGTGACTAACAATTTTTTTGCAAGTGTCATATATCTCAAGGGAGTAAGATCTAACACTAATACTCAAGCAACTAAGAACAATTGGAAAGAAATAATCAATTATATAAGTACCATGTATGCTCAGCTAAGGGCACAAACAAATGCACAAAACCTTGCATGAACAAAAATATTTCCTCAAAAAACAGAAAGTAGGAGGAAAAGAAGAACGAAGGCACTGAAATATAAGTTCATTTTAGATGTGAAGGAACTACAAAGAAGAGCCTTTAAAGAATTAGAGACATGTAAATGAGCAGAAAAGGTGTCTTCGGAGGAAATTGACAGCAAAATTAAAATGAAGAGCTTTACCACAAACCAATCTTATAACAGAAGGCATTGGTAGGAAAAATGTGCACATATAAACTCTAACTCAATATCATAGATCAAAAGTATAAACCAATGACGATGGAATTGATAAAAAATGACTAAAAATGTTCAATTTTAAAAAAAGTTATTTACAGCAAAAAGTACCTGTGCTTGTAGCTATCTCGTCGTCTATCCCTTTCTCTTTCTCTTGTGGAGTTCCGACCATGATGATGATCCTATTGATAGAAAACAGCTTTACACAATGAGCAAAAGAAGAATGCAAGAGTAACTTAAAAAAAAAAAAGAAAAGAAAAGATGACAGGTAGAACTTCAACCTGTTCGTGAGAATTATTATCATCCATAGGTTGTACGTCTTCTTCTTTTTCTTCTTCTTCCTCAAAATCATCCTCTAAAGCACTTCTTCTAGGTTCTAATACCCCAGAAGCCTCAAGAACAAATCTGCAATGGGGAAAAAAAGTATATCTTAATATCCCAAAACTGAAAAGAGAAGCATGATACTTTCATCCCTGCTAAGAGTTAATGACATCATCAGTTCCAGAAGAGCAGTACTGAAACCATACGGGTAGTAATTGGTGTATGATACGCAAATTCTATCATTATTTTTAACATATGTTATGCTATAGCATGGAGGGTGGTGGAGAAGAGCATAATGCAGAAAATTTCTAAGTTCAGAACATCATTGACATGAACAATAACTCCATTTTCCCAAGGTAAAGCACTATTATACATGTCATAGACTAAATACACAATTTTTGAACTATTATGGCAGAAACTATTTCCAATATCAAGGAAGTTTCTGACCAAAAAGTGTAACCACGTCATCATACAAAATAAATAGAACAAAGAAAAACAATCATTAGCTCAATACAAGCAGGAAATATTTGTACAATGGCACACAGGTCACATTTGTTTCAACAAGTCAGGCGATTGACTCTCACTGTGTGACTTCATGTTCCTTCTATTGCTTATTTTATTTAAATGTTTAAGTTTATGGACCAACCAATGGGCATTCTGGAGTATTTTCTTACCATCAAGAAGAAACTGGAATGGTATGTTTGTTTATTTCACTGACAAAATGTTTCATTACCTAATCATCTTCCCAAGACCAATCTAGAAATCAGCATTACATTTTAAAAAAAAAAGCATCACAGATGGCATTATCACAAATATTCATGTGCCAGATCAAAAACAAAAGAAAGAAAGAGATAGCATCCAATAACATCATAATACAATAGGTTCAAGATAAAGTTACCGTTTCTGAACACGGGGAAGAGCAATATCACAGGAATAATCCTTGGTAAGAAGCTCATCAATGAACTCATCCACATGGGTCAAAGAAAACCCTAAATGAAAAAACAACAAAGTATTAGCAAGGACTTATGTATCAATAGCTATGTGAATTGACATTTGTGTTCCAGAGTTGGAGTTTAGTTAGCATATGAAAAGACTTCGTGTACATGCGAAAGGCTAGGAAACATCAAATTAAACAACAGAAAAATCTAAAAATACCTTGACAAAATCTTAGTATATGTATGTTAATGTGGTAACAGCCTCGCACGATAACAGAGCTTGACAAATGTACAACAAACTTAAGCAGAACTTACTTCCATCATTCAACTTCTGGCGAAGCTTCCGATAGTCATTGTAGAGCGGTTCGAGATATTGATATACATCTGTGACTGATCCAGTGAGCCTGAGATAAAATGCTCCCAAAACGCGAACATACCTACAAAAACACGAAAGTCATAAGAAAAGATTAAAACTTTAACTCCCCAACCCCTAACATTTTGGCACAAACGGGAATTAGAGATGAAGAATGAAGGCCTACTTGTAATCTTCATTCTTAATGAATTCGACCATGATCTCCTTATCAGGCTGGATCTGGAGCATCTTCATGACGAGGCACATGAAAGGGGTGGGCTTTCTGGTTCCCCCATAAGTTCCTCCGAGGTGGTCGAGCTCCATGGCCTTGTCAACAAGTGTTTCTGCTGTGAGGCCGAAGCACTGCTCCTTCCAGTAGGTATGCTGATAAATCTTAGAGCGCAAGATCTTCTCAACCAAGTTCTGGGGATTAGTCCCATGGATGCTCTTCGCCATCGGATCTGTCCTGTTCGCCATCGTCTCCGGCAATGTCTATGAGCAAGAAGAAACAAAGAAGGGGGGCGCGGGCACTGCTTTCGACTCAACTTGTTAGGGTTTGTTTGAGTGGCTGAATGAAGAAAGATCGCTGTGTTTCGAGTGCTTTGAAGGGAAAGAATAATGTGGGCCTAACGGGCCTTTTCTCTTATCATATATGGGCCTTGAAATTTGAGGTTCTGAGAAATGTCAAAGTCCTCATCATTTTACCTACCATTCCCTAAATAATAATTAGCAGCCATATATCTATAATAAAAGAAATAGTTAAAATAATTATTATTATTTTGGTATTTTTTTTTTAAACGAGAAAGGATGACTAGCAAGAAGGTAGTCATCCAGAAATTTTTTTTTTTTAAGTCATCCAGAAGTTCCATTAATAATATTGTGAGTTAAAAAGGAAATTCGATAGAAAGGCCAACAGAAGGCCATTAAAAACAAAACAACAACATCACACTACTCAATATCAAGGATGGCATCATTATTTCGTGCACCGATAACCACCCAGCACCGATAGCCACCCATGCTCTTGCAGCCCCGTCGACATCGCAGCCAAAAATAGGCAATGAAAGCAGGTTGGCAAGAGCCATTATGGTTTCTTTTTAAAAAAGAAAAATAATAAGATCCCTATTATTATTATGCTTCAATTAGATTTTAAATATGCATACCCCATAATTAACTAGAGTTACATTTGCTAGCTACTACAATGAGCAATTAAACATTTTTTCTTCCCATTGATTTGAGGAGCAATATTAAAAATGATGCATTCCCGTTATGGCATTATCTACTGAAATTGGATGATGTCATTATTCTTGGGTGAGGCGTTGTGTTTCCGGTGATGCAGGATTGACACCTGACTTTAAAACTAGTCAGTCATATACCATATGTTGGCCAAACACTTCGTGGATCATGAGGATATAAGTAATTGATTAGTACAGATCATGGATCATATGACCCTGATATTTTGTCCATTTTTTGATACATGTGCATTGTTCTCAATGCCAGTTTTATTGTATTGAAAGAGTGGACAGTCTACACGCATTATCTAGTGAACATGGAAAGCTAATATTACACAAATAAATTACACAAATTGTCCTCCAACGTCCTCCAACTTCAATTTGTAACTAGACTATCTTCGAACTTTGTCTTTCTTGCACGCGTTGTCCTCCTGACCATCAATAGCCAATTCCCACATGGTGCAACGGAAAATAATAAAATAATAAAATATAAAATATAAAAAAATAAAAAAAGACAACAACAACAACAACAAAGCCTTATCCCACTAGGTGGGGTCGGCTACATGGATCATACGACGCCATTCCGCTCTATTAGTAACCAAACCTTTCGGTATATTATTCACCAATAGATCTTGCTCTATTAGTTCGCCAAGTGTCCGCATTGGCCTCTCTCTCCCTCTTTTAATCGGACTCCAGATTATTTGATCTACTCTTCTTACTGGCGCATCTAATGGTCTTCTCTGAACATGACCAAACCATCTCAAACGATTCTCTACCATTTTCTCACTAATAGGAGCTACTCCGACTCGTTCACGTATATGATCATTCCTAATCTTATCTAATCTTGTATGACCACACATCCATCTCAACATCCTCATTTCGGCTACCCCCACTTTACGTTCATGTTGTCCCTTCATAGCCCAACATTCACTACCATATAACACTGCTGGCCTTATAGTAGTACGATAGAATTTTCCTTTAAGTTTATTGGGTACTTTTCTATCACAAAGAACTCCAGTGGCTTTCCTCCACTTACACCAACCAGCTTGAATTCTATGATTAACATCGTCATCAATCTCACCGTCTTGTCTTACAATTGATCCTAAATATTTAAACTTTGTCACTTGAGGAATTATATCCTCCCCTAGCCTAACTTTCAAATCGTCTCTAAGTTGTTTATTTGTGAAATTGCTATGCATATATTCTGTTTTATTCCTACTTAAACGAAAACCCTTTGACTCCAACGTATTTCTCCATATTTCCAATTTTGTATTAATCTCTTCTTTGAATCCGCTAAAAATACTATATCATCCGCAAATAGCATGCACTTAGGTACCTCCTCTGTGATACTCTCGGTTATAGCATCGATAACTAAGTTAAATAGATACGAGCTTAAAGCTGATCCTTGATGTAGGCCAATTCCTATAAGAAATTCATTTGTCTCACCTCCGGGTGTCCTAACCCTAGTCAATGCCCCATCGTACATATCTTGTATTACCTTAATGTAGGCAACATTCACCCTCTTATTTTGCAAGGCTTTCCAAAGTACATCCCTTGGTACCCGATCATACGCCTTCTCTAAGTCAATGAAAGCCATATGTAAGTCTCTTCTCCTACTTCGATACTTCTCCATCATCCCCCTTAGTAAATAAATCGCCTCTGTAGTGGATCTTCCTGGCATGAACCCAAATTGTCTCTCAGAAATACTAGTCTCCATTCTCAATCTATGCTCAATCACTTTTTCCCATAATTTCATAGTGTGACTCATAAGTTTAATCCCTCTATAATTTGCACAATTCTGAATATCCCCTTTATTTTTGTAAATAGGAACTAATGTACTTAATCTCCAATCATCAGGCATCTTTTTCGACCGTAAAATCTCATTAAATAGTTTACATAACCACAACACACCTTTTTCTCCTAAACATTTCCAAACTTCAATCGGTATACCATCCGGTCCAACGGCTTTACCATTCTCCATTTTCTTAAGAGCTTCGCTAACCTCCGAGACTCTAATTCTACGATAAAATGACCTATTAAGCTCACATTCGCTAACTGTCAAGTCCTCCAAATCACAACGGAAACCTTCACATCCATCATTAAATAGCTTATAGAAATACTCTTCCCATCTGTTCTTAATATCTCCTTCAGTAACTAAAACCTTGCCAACTTCATTTTTTATGCATCTTACTTGATCCAAATCTCTCGACTCCTTCTCTTTATTTCTTACAATCTTGTAAATCCTTTGTTCACCAGCCTTTGTCCCTAACTCCTTATAAAACCCCTCATATGCTTTAGCACGAGCATCACTAACTGCCTTCTTAGCCTCCCTTTTCGCCAAACGATACTTTTCCCAATTGTCAGAACTATTGTCCAAATGTATCGCCTTGAAACAATTCTTCTTATTACGCACCTTTTCTTGGACCTCCTCATTCCACCACCAAGTCTCCTTATCTCGTGGTCCAAAACCTTTTGATTCTCCTAAAATGGCTTTAGCAATCATTTCAACCTTTTTTGCCACATTCTTCCACATGATACTAGCATCTCCTTCTAACTCCCACACACTTTCCTCTAATAACTTACTTCTAAAAGTCTCTCGCTTCTCCCCCTTTAACTGCCACCACTTGATCTTTCGATCAAAAACTGTTCGGGATTTTGGTTTTATACATTTCATTTGCATATCAAGAACTAACAATCTATGTTGTGTAGTCACCCCATGCCCAGGAATTACTTTACAATTAGTACAACGTCTTTTATCAGTATTTCTTGTCAAGAAAAAATCGATTTGAGACCTATGAGTTCCACTTTTGTATGTGATTAAATGTTCCTCTCTCTTCCTAAAACAAGTGTTGATAATCTTAAGGTCGTATGCTAAAGAAAAATCAATAATAGTTTGTCCTTCCTCATTCAACTCCCCGAAACCAAAACCACTATGAACCCTTGCATGTGGTCCTGCCTCTTTACCAACATGTCCATTAAGGTCTCCCCCAATATAAACTTTCTCGGTTATTGGTATACTTTCAATCAAACCCTCCATATCTGCCCAAAACTTCTCCTTGAGATGTGATTCTGCTCCTACTTGGGGTGCATATGCACTAATAATGTTCATAGTCTCCTTTCCAACAATTACTTTCACGGATATGATTCGATCCTCAATCCTTTTAACTTCCACAACATTCTTCCTCCATTCTGCATCCGCGATAATACCAACACCATTCCTTCCATTTACCTTACCCGTGTACCAAAGTTTGGAACTATTTAACCTAATCTCTTTACTTCCCTCTCCTACCCATCTAGTTTCTTGCAAGCATAAGATACTAATCTTACGCTGGTCCATCACTTGTGCCACCTCGAGGCGCTTCCCATTCAACGTCCCAATGTTCCAAGAACCTAATCTGACCTTAGTATCATGAACTAGCTTCTTTAACCGCCTCCGTCCATTAGAGTGCGGTAGCCCTTGCTCATTTAACACTGCATTCAGGCGAGGATGCAGCGGCTCTTGCTCTCTTATCACTGTACCCGAGCTGTACAGCGCGTTACTTACGGGTAACGACCTAGCATTAACACAATATATTCGTTGATCCATGTTCATAAGATTTGACATGATTTTATGCTGGCTGTCGGGGCCTAACACAACCCTCCTCCTTTATCCGGGCTTGGGACCGGCTATAAAATATAGGCGGAGTTAAAAAAATAAAAAATAAAAAAAATAAAAAAATAAAAAAATAAAAAAATAAAAAAAGAGGCACAAAAAAAATAGACATGAGGTTGCCGCCCCTCACTGAAGAGGAGTAAGGGGGCAGCGCCCCCTCCCCCACGAGAGGAGAGGGGAAGGGGCGTTGACCCCTGTGCGAGCTCGCACAGGGGCCATCCCCTTCTCTCTCGCGCGCCGACGATTCACAATCAACGAGGGAGAAAAGGGGGGCTGGCGCCCCTTCCCCTCTCCTCTCCAATGCCGGAGGGAAGAGGGGAAGGGGGTGCCACCCCCTTATCCGATTCAGTGAGGGGCAGTCATTTTCATTTTTTATTAAAATTTTATATTATTTTATTATTTTATTTTGCGTCTTGTCGGCAGCACAACCAGGGAACTGACTATTGGTGGTCAGGATGACGATGCATGCAAGAAAAACAAAGTTCCGAATAATCTATTTACAAATTAAAGTTGGAGAACTATTGAGATATTGATCCAAAGTTTTCAAAGTTGGGGGACGATCCGTGTAATTTACCCCTAATATACACGCATTATATATAGGCTTTGATGCTACTCGCCTTGTCAATATGTCTGAAGTAATAATACTATGCGCCAATATTTTATCCTTTGCAAAAAGTGATAAGATGTAATATCATATGCCAAAAGCAATACTATCGACTTATGCTTAATTTTCTAAGTGAATAGTCAACTTTATATATAATTAGTTGTCAATCCATGTTGTTGAGAAAAAAATAGCAACTCTAATGTGACAAAGACGTAGGTGAAACTCCACACGTACACATGTACTTTTTTTTGTCCTCATTTGCATCCATGCCAATGTTGACTAATATGCCAAAAGAGAAAAGTGCTATGCATTTTTAAAGTGAATGAATAATACTAACTCAGAAATCAAGTATAAGCAGAACAAAGGAAATTAGGAAACTAAGTACAGTTATCATGTGACCAAACTTTTACCTGTCTTATAGCGTTTATCAAGTGGTGGCAGCTTCAGTTGTGCTTTCCAATCTTGCGAACTGAAACATGAAGTGGAGTAAGTTAAAAGAAAGAAGATAGAGAAGCATTTCGTATAAATTAATGATGCCAGCATACAATACAAATTAATTGAAGATTAGCTAAGGAAACATGCTAAATGTTGTCATAGGAAACAGTTCTATGCTACTATAACAGGAAACTCAGTATAGTTATCATGCGACCAAACTTTTACCTGTCTTATAGCATTTATCAAGTGGTGTCAGCTTCAGTTGTGCTTTCCTATCTTGCGAACTGAAAACATGAAGTGGAGTAAGTTAAAAGAATGAAGATAGAGAAGTACTTCATATAAATTATTGTTTATTTTAATGATATCAGAATACAATATAAATTAATTGTAGATTAGCTAAGGAAACATGCTAAATGTTGGCATAGGAAAAAGTTCTATGCTACTATAATATGTCTCAAATCTGTCCTCGTCACCTGTACTGCCCTTATTGCATGAGTAAACACAACGGAGAAAATGGAAGAACAAACCAATATAATGTTACAGGGAAACCAACTATCCCCACCTAGTGGGATAAGGCTTTGTTGTTGTTTGTTGTTGTTGGAAACCAACTATACTAAACAAATAAGAAGCCCAACTTCCACGAGTAAATATAACCATGTCACAATTCAAGGAACTTACATAATGCAACTCATATTAGAAAACTATGTACAGTTATCATGCGACCAAACTCTTACCTGTCTTATAGCGTTTATCAAGTGGTCGCAGCTTGATACAAATTGAAAATACAACTACAAATGACTGAAAATAAAAGTAGGATAACTATTATTAGTAGTAAAAGTGCAAGAATCCTAAACACAATTACTACTAATAACTTGTCAATTCGAGATGAGAAATCTCCATAAGTCCGTATGGAGTGGACCAAACCCAAATTACATAATTGATCAACACATTTCAAAAGGCTCCCATAAATCTAAAACCCATGCATGTATTTATAACATGCAAATACAAATATAACTAACTACCCACTACTTTCTTAACTAGTCACTAACTCATACAACTTCTAACTACCCACTACTTAAGTAACCAATCACTAACTAATACAAAGTGGTATCTTATCACAGCTTCAATTGTGCTTTTTAATCTTGAGAACTGAAAACATGAAGTGGAGTAAGTTAAAAGAAAGAAGATACAGAAGCACTTCATATAAGTTAATGATACCAGCATACATTATAAATTAATTGTAGATTAGCTAAGGAAACATGCTAAATCTTGTCATAGGAAAAAGTTCTATGCTACTATAATATGTCTCAAATCTGTCCTCATCACCTGTACTGCCACTAATGCATTAGTAAACACAAGGGAGAAAATGGAACAAAAAACCTATATACACCTGTACACACCATCAAAATATATTATACACCATGGAGTATACCAAATATTGTACACTTGTACGCACCATCAACATAGATGCTTTCGGTATGTTACCCATGTTTAACAATCATTTTCACATAATGGTAGTAAAACTTATTGCAGGTACACAGTTCACCGAAAGTGGAAGGAAAAAATTCTAGCTCGGAAAGCAATGGAGGTATTGCTGCTGTCAACGTGCATTTACAGTGCCAATAACTCCTGCCTTTACAAAGAGAAATGGACTATTTGTTTACCCAGAAAATCGCCAAGTGGCTGTTAGTGACATTGCCTGCCAATGCCTTCCTTAAATGACTGGAGCATAATTGCCTCAGCAGCAAAAGAAGACCCCCAACACAAATAAATTGAGCAAAGTTTGTTGACTCTTTGGATCTACAAAGAAAGTGCAGCAAACATATAAATAAATGTACAATTCTATGTTCTTACTTGTGTCATCTAATCTTAGGAACAAGATAACCGGGCAGGTAAATTTATCAACGACGTTAAAAGGTGATATCTTAAAACATGCAGCAGCATTTCCTGTATAGAAAGTAGAGTGCTTCAATAATTTCTTTCCGTTGTGATTTAGAACAATTAAGTATCCAATGAATCCTTACTTACCAGTTTGTCATGATAATGAGATTCAAACTTGTTCATAACGGACAAGTCAACTAGCTGTTATCACAGAAAATTTTAAACAATTGGTGCTAAAAAAGAAGCACTTTATTGAGGCATGATGATCTAAGAATATGCATTCAATAAGCTTTATTTTGGTGTTCTTGTGAATAGAAGACCCTGGATAGAGCAAGACAACCCATTTACATATATTTTGATGGTGTGTACAGGTGTAAAAGAAGGTTATACAGTAGTAGCTCGTTAGGAGCCTGCCATGCAGAAGCCAGAAATGACAAGAAAGAAAAAAGTGATAGCAAAATCCGTTGGATTATATAATCCTAATGCTAACTAGCTCTGAGCAAATGCAGTTTCTCAGCATTACGTGGCTTTATTTTCGGGACTCCCACAGCAGGGCCGATGATTGGAAACCTTTCTTTAATTCCCAACTCAGAAAACGATTCAGTATTCAGTAATCAGCAAGTCAATCATGACTTATTAATTACTTTCAGAGATTAATCTCTACAGTCGACAGAAACAAAATTTTAAAACGTTTAACCAATTCTCATCAGCTCATTTGTATTCAGAACTTGCTCGATTTAGGATACCGAACAAACACAGTGCCATATGTAATCCAAGTCGCAGGAACATGGAGATTAAAAAAAACAACACCCAAAAAATTTTCAGAAGGACAAAACTGAACGACACACGGAGCAAACAGAGGGCAAGGTCTTGAATTGTTTTCTGGAGGGCGGCGGAGAGATCGCCGGAGCGGTGCGGCGCCGCCCGTGCAGGAGGGCGGCGCGGCGACGCTCCGGCCGGATCACTGCCGGGTCCGACTGCAATGGGCCGGATCCGGCCGCTGGAATGCGTCATCCGGCCGCGCGGTCCGGAAGAACAGAGAGAGGGAGGGAAAAAGGGCCGGGGAAGATTAGGCGGTACCTCGTCGTTGGAATGGGTGACGTCGCCGGGCCGCAGTTCGCCGGAGCTGTCCAAACGCCGGCGTCGGGGATCGGTTCGCCGGAGCCGGGCCGAAGCCGCGAGTGAGAGAGAGGGAGAGAATGACCGCGCGCGTGAGTTAGGGTCTGTTTGGAGTGGTGCAGAGGAACGAGAGTAGTTAAACATTTTTTATTCAAATTAAGAAAAATTGGTGGAATACCTAAATCCTTCCAACATCTTATTTTTTTTATTTCATTCAATTGAAAGAATGAAAAATAAATAAATAATTTTAGCTCAAATTAATCCTTATTTTATTATCAAATGAAATTATTTTTCTAATTATCAAATTAAACTCCTCTCTCTCTCTTATAAAATAGATGAATAAAATAGCTCAAAAAAATAAATAACATTATAAAAATAAAAAATAAGTAAAATAAAAAATAAAAATAAATTAAGTGGTAAAATAATAAATATTTATTACTCATTAGATTATAAATAGTTTATATATGACAAAGGATAAAAATGATGTTTTAATAAATAAAACTTCCATTTTCCATACTCATATTTTACAATTTGTTATTCAAATATGATCTTTCTAATGACAGATCATATTTCATCACCCCCATCTCTTACTACATTATCACATCACATCGCTCCACTTGTTAATTGTCAAACAGACTCTTAAAGAGAGAAAAAAAAGTGAATATAATGGCCCGTGGGAGATATATACTTGTGCCCACGAACTTACTAACAAATAGGATCCGTCGGAATGTTAATTATAGTGCCTTCATATTAAATATAATATTATAAACATATTATATTATAAATTAACGTATCGGTAGGTGACGACTTCAATAGTTCAGATGGATCTAAATTCGTCGGTGTACGGAAGGAAGAACTCATCGAAAAGCTAAATAATAAAAAATAAGAACAAGTATGCCGATATATTATATCTAACATTATAATATATTATATCATAAATATAATATACTGATGGATACAAATCCGTCGGTCGAAGGAGCCGCCCATCGATAAATCTAATATTAAAAAGGGTTATTTTCACAAACCTCCCATGAACATCTGCCCTTGACTTTTGAACTTATTCATAGCATCCATAAACTATTTTACTTTTTTCACTTTGGTCCATCCGTTAATATTGGTTAATTTTCCCATTTTTTGATTTTTCTAATTTATTGAATGACTAAACTGCCCTCGCAAATTTAGATAATAAAAAGAATAAAGAACGCGCCGATGCACACGCGGGGGCGTCGCCCCCTGCGATCTCGCTGATCGCTGTGGATAGCTTGAACACATGTGTAGGCGAGTCAACCGAGGCAAAAAGGTTGCGTGACGGCAGTGGCTAAGGCGGACGACCAGGAGAAGGTGATTGTCGCGGCATAGTAGATTGTGAAGAGCCTTGCCACATCCAAGAATGCCACCGAGGACATGATCCGCATTCTCTTTGGCTTTGATCGTCTATCCTCCATAATGACCTCTTCTTCTCTACTTCATTCGGGGGCGATGTGTCACCGTCGAGGGCTCTCCTCTGTTCAATGCCCCTTTTTGCTTTGCGATATCGGTGATAGCTCCGACGAGAGCTTGGGGAATAGCTCGTGTTCCAAGCTACTGGAGTTGCCACGCAGCTTGGGCAGCAGCTCCGACCTGTTGAAGCATATGAAGTTGGTCACGAGTGAGCCTAGCTTTCGCAAGTAGGAGATGAGCTTCGGCTTCGGCTGGAGGAGGAATGACAGCCGTGTCGTCGCCGACGATTGAGGCTCCGGCGACTCCTTTGTTTAATCATTCTTTATTTTTTATTATCTGAAGTCGTGAGGGCAGTTTAATCATTCAATAAATTGGAAAAACTATAATCAATGGGAAACTTAATAGAATGAAAAATGTGGAATGCTTCAGGGGCAGACGCGAAAAATCGTCATAGTTCAGGAGAGGTTTG
This sequence comes from Pontederia crassipes, assembly GCA_030549335.1. NCBI lineage: Eukaryota > Viridiplantae > Streptophyta > Magnoliopsida > Commelinales > Pontederiaceae > Pontederia > Pontederia crassipes. The sequence continues at coordinate 8,742,406 of CM060198.1, forward strand.
AGGAAATAACACTATTAAAGATAAGATCAAGTACACCTACATATTAAATATAATATTATAACATATTATATTATAAATTGATGTATCAACGGGAGATGCTTTCAATAGATCTAAAACCGTCGGTAGTACAGAAGGGACCACATGTCAGAATGCTAAATAATATAAATGAGAACAGGTAGGTCGTTATATTAGATATAATATTATAACATATTATATTATAAATTGACGTATCATCGAAGAGACGCTTTGGATAGTTCCGATCTAAACCCATTGGTTGTATGAAAGGGAGCACACCCTAGAAAGCTAAACAAAAAAAATGAGAACAAGTATGCCCATATATTAGATATAATATACTAACATATTATATTATAAATTGAACAATCGACGGGCGCCGCCTTCGATATTACCGACTGATCTCTATCCAATCGGTAGTACCAAAGGCCATTCCGTTGGAAAGTTAAATATTAAAAAAATAATAGGTATTCCAATATATTTTATATAATACTATAACATATTATATTATCAATAAAATTGCCGATGAGCATCGTCTTTGATATTATCTAGTACCGAAGGTTGTGCCTGTCGAAACGTGTAACATTAACAATGCCTAGGGACAAAGCTAGAAAAAAAATTTAAGGGGGGCCAATAAATCTAATATGCTTAAAAATTGTTGTCCATGTCGTCTTTGATATTATCAAGTACCGAAGGTTGTGCTTGTCGAAACGTGTAATATTAACAATGCCCAGGGACAAAGCTAGAAAAATTTTTTAAGGGGGGCCAATAAATCTAAATATGTTTAAAAATTATTGTCCATGCCGTCTTTGATATTATCTAGTACTGAAGGTTGTGCTTGTCGAAACGTGTAATATTAACAACGCCCAGGGACAAAGCTAGAAAAAAATTTTAAGGGGGGCCAATAAATCTAAATATGTTTAAAAATTGTTGTCCATGAGAAGAATCGATCTTCCAACCCCTCACTATATCAATAATGTCACTTCTAAGTGATGTTTTGAGGGGGGCCGAGTTATATATTTATAACTTTATAACAACGGATTTTGCCCTATTTCCGACGGTTGTGGCTATTGAAAATAACGATTTTTCTTGTAGTGCTTCTTTTAAAAAGTTTCCTTTTAAACACTTAAAAAATTGTCTTCATGCCGGATATATCTTCAAGGTTTTTTTTGCTTTAATTAACCTTTTTTGTTAAATTTGAATCTTTTAAAAAAATGCCCCCTATATATTGAACAAAAAAATAAAAAATTCAACAGTGAGGACCGTCGAAAACTTTTTTCAAATATTAAAATAAATCCTCACCACCGCGAGGTGATCGGATCAGGCCACATCGCGGCGGATCGGCCGCCAGCGCGCCGGATCGACCACGAGGCGGTTGATCAGGCCGCCAATGGCCAAATCAGATGCGGCCACGAGGCATATCAGGCCACAAGTGGCCAGATCCAGTTGCCTCGCACCAGAACTGGCCGCCTCGTGCCAGAATCGGCCGCGATGAGGCCAATCTAGCCACCAGCACGCTAGAATAGCCGCGAGGAGGCCGATCAGGCCCCGAGCGAGCCAGAATAGTTGCGAAGCGGCCGATCAAGCCACCAGCGTGCCAAAATCGGCCGCTAGGCGATTGAATCCCCTACGAGAGAGAGGGAAGGAGGGAGGGCTAGCCGGTCGCCGGAAGGAGGAAGATGACCTATCGTCGAGGGAGTTGGCCACAATGAGGGAGAGAAAGGAGAGAGGGAATGAGGTAGAGAGAGGGAGAGGGTGTATAAAAATATAGGAAGAAGCGGGAAAAAAATGGATGAGTTTGGCGGGATTTTTTATTTTCCGTCGGGTTAAGCCATGAGAAACCTTTCTTACGGTTCGAACCATCGGCACGGCTTGAGCCGTGGAAAACTTTTTCCACGGTCAAAACCGTGGCAAATTCCCATGGCTCGAACCTTGGGAAAAATGTTTCACGACTATAGCCATGGAAAATTCTTATGATTCGAACCGTGGGAAAAGTTTCTTGCGGCTAGAGCCGTAGGAAAAAGTCGTGGGAATTTCTCCCACAGTCTGAATCGTTGGAAATATTGACGGAAGATAATCCGTCATAAATTGCAAAAGATTTGCGACCATCGGAAATACGTCATTTTCTTGTAGTGAATAAAGAATGCTGAAGGAGCAACATGCAATCTGATCTAATTAAATTTGTATAAAAACTTATATTGTTTTAGTATCGTTAGAATTTAATGTTAAAATCATTCAATGAACATATAAATTATGTAAACTGTTATTGATGGAAAGACATAAGATACAAATTATTGTATTCATTAAACACTTGTAAGAATTCTTTGAGGATATGCTTTGTTTGTTACCCTTTTCAAGACTACATTATTATGTTTCTTTAGGTTGAGCTTGGAAACAGAATTTTCGATGAATAGTGAAATTGACAGTTTAATTCGAAATATATTTGGATGGAGTGGAATGTATCATAGAGTTGATGTCATGGGAAAAAAATGATGTGATGAATGAATTTTTATGGGTTTTGAATTAAAAATGATTATTATAATTATAAAGTATAACTTTATTATAAATGAAAATAAAAAGTTATAAATTAATTTTTTTATAAAATATTGTTAAAAAATATAGTATTTAAATGTAAAAGACATTTTTTAAAATTATTTATAATTAACAAAATATTAATTTTTTATAAAATAATAAGTAATAAATAATATTATATTAATCCTAAGTTATAAATATTTTATATCTAATAAATAAATTATTTTATAAGGGCAAAAGGTGTGAGAGAGAAAATAAGAAAAGAAAAAAAAATAAATATCCCTAAAAAATAATTATGATTCATAAATTGATAAGTTTAGCGACAAGTCGACTCCCATGATCCCATCAGATTCAAATGTGATACGTTGAAACTTGAAAGATGCATGTTTGTAATGCAGCATTGTTGGAGACTGTGCTACGTGGCGACAACTAGAATTCGCTACATAGTCGCAGCTTTTGAGTCTTTGACGTTTTCCTTTTCCAGTGTTAATTTTTGACGTGATTCGCTATATATATAGAAAAAATATTTATGCTGTCTTTAAAGATAAGATCATCGCCTATTAATCATTTAAAATGAACGATGAATCAAAATAATTATTTAATTAATGGCTACATGCATATTATTTATAAGGAATTAATGTACCTATAAAGTATCTTCTATTTTGTAGAGATGCTTCAATCGTTGATTCATTGATCAACAATTGAGATAATTGATATTTTTAAATTATATGTTTAATTATTTTTTATCAAGTTCATTGATGAGTGAGTCAATGATTGAGATGCGCATCTTTACAAAGCGAAAGTTGCTTTATAGATACATTAATTCATATTTTTATAACTTCACTCTACAAATAGCCAATAAAGAGGCAAACGTTTAAAGGAGCATCGCTAAAATCCTCATCAACATGCTTCCGGTGAGCAACTACAGCTCGACCACGAAGCCGGAAACCGGGGAAGCCGTGCGGTGGCTCGCCTCCGGTGTGCCTTTCCGACTGTCCATCGGCTGGGATCCGAGGCCCTGCACCACCCCAACAGAAGCGCCGCCCTTCCACGAGCCATCCGGCGGCTGCTTCGTGGGGGCGCTGCCGCTCTTCCACGAGCCATCCTGCAGCTGCTTCATGCCGGCGCTGGCAGATCAGGAAATGGTACAAGCCTGAGAACTTGGAATCTGATGATATGATGTTATAGTGTTAAAGAAGGTACAAAAATAGTAGTCATATATGCATATCTTTGCTTGATTAGGCCAGACCAGGATCCATGTAAATATGTAATGCACATCTTTTTTTTTTCAGTAAGGGTAATGCACATCTTTGCTTAACTGAAAGAGCTGCTGCATGAACGCAGCTGTGGGCAGGAATTAATCATGTATATGCAGTGGAACGCATAAAAAACTTATACCAATAAGTAATAACCTTGATTAATTAGTTGTAGCCATAGCCTTGATTAATTAGTTAACCCTGTATGCTGTAAATTATGCAAGAATACCACACAACAGATACATGCAAACAAAAGAAACAGCGATATGATCAGAGAGTAAGACCTGCAGAAACAAGAGAAGTTGGAGTTCCGTTCACGTTGTTACTACTTTTTTTTTCTTTCTGACCCTCTTGCAGGGAAAATAATTGAATTCTCTCTTGAAGATAGGATGCATGAACTTTGTACTCTTGCGTATAATGAATTATTAGATCATTTTCTTTTACGTTCATGTATATGCACGTATATATACATATATATACAGGAAAGCCAGGGTGTTAGGTTTGAGAGGGTGCTCAAGGAGGCGGCCATGGAGGACAGGACATTAATACTGACCACGCTGAACGCTGCATGGGCGACCTCCGGATCCATGATCGACTTGTTCCTTGAGAGCTTCGGATCGGCGACGGACGCGAGGCCTCCTCGAGCACATCTGGTCATCGTGACGTTGGACCTCGAGGTGCACGTCCATACACCGCCACTGCTTCGCCCTGGCCACTGTAACGACAACCAATTTTATTAAAAGAAAATTAATTAATTAATTAATTAATTAAGTAAGTAATTATGACCCATTCTCTTAACTATCCCACGAAATCCTTTTCATATTAATATCCATTAATCGTATACGCAGTGAGATTATTTTCATCTTTGGATGCCGGCACGAGTGTAACGTTCTCAAAATTCAGCCTCAATTTAAACTTTGCTGAACTCTAAGTGACGTCACTTTACATGACCTAATTTCATAAAAACTTTTGCAGCGGAAATATATTCATATATAATTATAAAACATCAATATCATAACAACGGAAGACTTCATAAGTAATTAAAATTTCAAGATACATAAACTGTCCCATGGGCCTAATAGGCTCTAACGTATATCCAATAAAGGATTCGTCATACATAAATGAGTTTAAATGGAGTATATGACTCAATAAGAGGCCCATAAGTCATACATACTTCATCCTTATAAGAGTTCATCATCATGACATAAAGGAAATAATAACTTGGGCCGTAGCCCGACATATTCATATGCAATGTCATCGTCACGAGACTCTCGCCGTCGAACATAAGCCTCCTCCATACCTACATAGATCTATGAGGTGCAGGGGATTTCTTCCGTTAGAGTATGTTGAGGCCCATGCATGCTATGATCTTATAACATGATCTCTACATGTCATGGCATATGCATTTCACCATCGTGGAACATAAATTATATGCATGCTATGAGCTACTTATGCTTACTATATAGCATGTGAGCAAATCATTATAGCAAGATAAGATAACATGTATCATCATAATCTTTAGGTCATGCATATCATTTCTTATCATCATACTTGTCATTATGCTAATGCATATCATATCTTATCACTATGCTATTGCATATCATATTTTCTCATTATGCTATTGTATATCATGGTCTTATCTTACTTTACTTTGTCATCTTTGTTCATGATATGTGATAAGTGGACATTCATAATACATTCTCATATGTGTCTTCTTCATCTTTATCATATTTATCTTTATGTCCCAAGTCATTCATCATACATCTTTACATCTTTTCATCTTCCATCTTTATTTAGATGATTTCTTATCTTGTCGATTGAGAAGGGTAGTGGCTCATAAATCATAATCCTCCCCGTAGGTGAGGTCTTTATCCTCATCCGTAGATGAAGTCTTTATCCTCCCCGAATGTGAGGTCTTTATCCTTTCCCGAAGGCAAGGTCTTTGTCCTCTCCGAAGGTGAGGTCTTTATCCTTCTCCGAAGGCGAGGTCTTTATCCTCCCCGAATGTGAGGTCTTTATCCTCATTCGTCAATGAGATCTTTCATCATCCGTCGGTGGGGTCTTAGGTTGGATACTGATTGGTCCCGAGTCATAAAATACCACACCTTCATCAATTCGTCTTTTAATCATGTTCATCAATACATACAATCATTCAATACATGTTGCACCTTTTAATCATATTTAATATCATGCCTACTTTAAATCATTTTATGTGGGGTCATCGCAAATATTACATAGCATCAGGGCCGGTCACGGCTGTGCCGCATAGGGTCATGGTCGTGCCCTTGCTTGGGCACGAGTGTGCCAAGGTTCGGCACGGCCGAATACTTAGGCATTTTTCCCGTCACTATCCTGCACGACCATGCATCACGAACTTCACGACCATGACAGAAGGGCCATTTTCAATCATTCTGAAAATATTTTTAAGGCATAAACATCTTGGACGTCACGGTCGTGGGACCACAAAGTCACAGTCGTGCGACTGCATGGTCACGGCCGTGCGACCACAAGGTCACGGCCGTGACGAACGATAATTTTCGTTCACCTTCGGAACAACACGTCACGGTCGTGCCACTCTTCGTCACGACCGTGCCCGAACAGCTGGACATAGTTTTCCCTGTTTTATCTATTTTTCATTATTTTTACACATACATATAGACATCTTTAAGATGTACATTCATCCTTGCATTAACAATAACAACTTTACAATTTTACACAAATCATATATGACTAACAATTTATTAGACGAATCATCATAAATATGAATCATATATAACTTGCACATCAATCATTAAGACTAATAGACATGTCCTCATATAGAAAATGAGTAAACTATTTACGAGTTAAGCATGAGTAATAATGAACATTCTAGTTCTAAGCATGATTAGCAATAGAGCATAAATCTTAATAGAATATAAAACATACAATCACTAATATGCATATCCCTTAATCATTCATTTAAAGAACACATATTAGGTTCTTATGTCCTAATTTAAGCATACAAACATCATTAGAGAATGATTAAAAAATTTGGATCCTCTCAACATACCTTAATTAGTAAAGCCTAAACTCTTAATCTTCTTCCTTATTTTCCCTTCCTTCCTCTGTTACCCTTCTTTCTTCCCTTGCTATTCACGTCAACGAAGAGGGAGAGTCGTAAGAGTACTGTAGCTAGGTGAGAGTTGAGAGAGACTCACTGTTGCTACAGTAAATCGAGTTACTATAGCTTTGCTGTGTTGGCCGAGAGGAAGGAGATGATACTGTAGCTATAGTGCTCGTGGAGTGAGAGAGTGAGGGGGAGTGATGGAGTGGACCACTGTAGCTTGGGTGGCTTTGGGGTGCTTTTCGGCTGACAGGTGATGGGATTTGGGGAAAAGCCATTAGCTTTTAGGTTAATACAATGTAGCGGGCTTTGTGGCTTCATGCGCGTGTGGGCTCTTGGCCTTATCCTTTTGTTTTTCTTCAACCAGCCGGATGTTACAAGCAGTGTTATTAAGACTGGATTAGTCGGTTCGATCGGTTCGATCGTCGATCGGTCACTAACATGGTCCATTTCAAACCTCAAAATCGTCCCTTTGATCATACCAGATTGAATCGGTCAAAAACCGATCAAAACTGGTAAGAACCGACCAAAATCAGGTTAAACCGCGATTCATGGGCCAGTCGGTTTTTAATTTTTTTTGTTAATAAATATTTTTTATTATCATAATTTTAAAAAATATTCAAAGATGGACTTTTTACATAACAATAATATTGACCCATTACTCTCCTCCCTTATTAATACTTGTCACTTTACTTCTATATTCCTTCTATTAGCAATGTGGGAGTATGTTTGTATACATTACTTGTTCTTTATTTCTTCATTTAATCTAGAGCTTGTTACACTTTGAACTTTAATAATGGATTATAATTCTGTTCAATATTTTTAATATCATAAATATATATTATAATATAAGTTAATTATATATTTATTATATTATATATAATATTTATTATATTAAATAAATTAGTTAGGGATGAATAGTGCAAACTTCTTTGTTGTATGTATAATAGACTTAATATAATATAGTATATATATAATAATATATATACATAAATTTGAATTTTATTTACATAATGAGTTCAAATTTAATATTAACCACTAATTATACTACATATTTATTTATAGAATATATGATCTTGTTAAAATATTTTGGAAAAAATATTTGTTCATTACTTCTAACATAAAAAAATATGAAATGCAAAAATTTAAAGAATAAAAAATTTATATATAATAACAGAATTAAATAAGATTTTAATTTATTAAGTGTGTAATAATTTTAACATCAAATCTTAAAATGTAAATTTATGATTGTTATTTTTTTTGTATAATTACATTTTGACATATGTATATAATCAAAATATAATAACTTAATTTAGTATATCATATTAAATATAATATTTTATTATTATCTGATCCGATCGGTTCGATCGATTCAATCTGAAACGAACACCTATCCAAGTCGTTGTCTGATCCGATCCTAACAATAGTTACAAGAAGAAGGAAGTCAAGCGCCAAGGTTGAAGGAGAATCGAGGCGTTGGACACTGAGATCATGTTTTTAAGGTACACAAGGATCATTAGACCTATGACTGAATCCATCTCATTCCATCAGTTTAACATCATGTCGATTAAATCTATTTTTTTAGAGAAGCTATGGTCACTGTTAATGTCCTATAAAATGCATCATGCATGGTTTTCTATGTCTTGATTTCTTTGTCGTGATCTGATGTGCTGGTTCAATAATCAGATGAAATGATTGGTTGGAATTAAAGTCTAATACATCTTTTGGGTTAAAGTGAAGGCACAATCTAAGGCATACATCTCTTCTCACTAATTGCTCTATTTGCACTAAATTCACACACGTCGCATCTGTGAACGGCACATTGTTCAAGTTAGCTGCATTAGTATTGGTCATTAAATCTATTTACATTATATGCATTCATTATGCCATCATGTCCACTACAATTTCCTACACAGCTACCTATGCCACTACGTGCACTTCCATTTAAATGCACTTCACGTCTGCTAAGTACCCATGTATTACTGTAGCTACAGTATCCAGGGAAGGAGGGGTATTGCAGTAATCTTGTCCTAAGTGGCAAGTGCATCATTGGTTATGCATCATTACTTGTATTTAGCACCTTGAATCACCATACAACACCCGATAGCAATTTAACTTACCTTTGATCTCAGTGTTAAAACCACATGTTACATATTATTTGGCGCCTTAGAAATGTATCATACAGTAGCACATCATCCATGAATGGTACGATAATTGTATTGATAATTTATCTCTGTTCATGTTTTTAATCGCACGGGTGTCAAATTCCTCCTCTTTAAAATATTATTGAATTTTCTTATTATGTTATATTTCTACAATTACCATAGCACACGGTTAATGTTCATTATTTGTCTTACTAATTGCTTATCGATAATCTCTTAACCTCATCTTATTGTGATGTTCATCTTGAGACAAATCTTTACTCAATTCTATAATCCATGATCTGTAGTTATGGAATCAATCTCAAAGATAATTATAGAGTAAATAAGATAAAAGATGAAAAATGTTAAACGAAGAGCTTTTCTTATGTTTTGTTGACGACGGTCAACCTAGCCAAAAGAGAGTGGAAAGATACTCCACTGACTTATGTTAAAGGGAGTTGAAAAACACTTCAAAATAAGTGTAACATAATGAAAATAAAAAGATGACTATGATTATGATGATGGGTAATGCCCAATGATATTTTATGATAATGATTATAAATTTCAGAATCGATTATGTCATATGAATTTAAAGATGATTATGTTATCCTTCTTGTTACACTTATCATATTATCATCAATCATGCCACTCTATTTCATGCCTTTTGATCATGATGTTATCGTACCAATTATATGTACATAATCCTATCATTTATTATTATATTTATTTGATTATCTTTATGATGTCATTACTGCTTATATGTCATATATTTATTATGTACTTGGCGTCAAAGCTCACAGGGAGGTTCACCTCCCCTTAATCTGTCACAGTAAAAAGATGATGGTGCAGGTGATAGATTAAGCTCGTGGTGACATTTGCACATGAAATCGAGTCTCTTCAGCTTCCTTTTTATTTTCATCGAGTTGTATTTATTTATGCAAACTATCATGTTTAGATTATGTGAGACTCAGTTATGTTTTCTTGTTAAGACTTTCGCATTCATTTTAATTATGCCTCTTTTTAATCAAATGATAGCTATGTTTCCTTCCACAATTATGTTTTCATTTTGTTGACCAGTCAAAGTCTTATTTTGGCCAAAATATTGTACATGTAAGCCATGTCCCGTAATGTTCCCGGGATGTATTCAGCCACGTGACAGAGTGCATTTCGGAAACGTTACAGCCACCGCCGGCGTGGATTTCTCTGGCGAGAAGTCCTTCATGACCCACGGCTACCTGCTGTTGGTGTGGAAGAAGTTGGATGTCATGCGCATGTTCCTCCAAGGGGTACAACTTCGTCTTCTCGGTACGTACGCTTACAAATTGGAAAATGCTCCATCCTCCTAATTAGGGGTGTTCACGGGTCAGATTTGACCCGACCCGTGACCAAACCCAACCCAACCCGGCCAAATTTTGTCGGGTCGGGTCAAAAAATATTATATATATATTAATTTTAGATGGTATACACTACTTAAATTTAATAAAAAATATTTAAAATTCAAAAAATAAAAATAAAAAAATCGAGTTGACGGGTCGGGTCGGGTTAAATCGGGTTGGAAAAATCCAACCCGAACCCAACCCGATTGGGGTCGGGTCGGGTCCGACCCGACCCGACCCAAAAGGGTTCGGGCCGGGTCGGATACTCGAGTTCACCGGGTCGATCCGACCCGTTGAACGCCCCTACTCCTAACACTCACATATGTAAAACACCCCAAAAAGTTGACAAAATTACAACTCATGCTATTGTGAGATGTTAGGAGGATTTTTAGGAGGATAATTAGAGGATATAGCATTGCCCTTACAAATTTATTGATGCCCTGCCTGCCGCATCAGATGGAGTTTGCATACGTACGTATATATGCATGCAGTTTTCATCCTGTTGGATCGATGCTGACATGCTGTCCTGAACACATCAAATATATGCTGACAAATCTTAGAGCGTGTCTTACCGAAAAATAAAATCTTAGAGCGTGTGATCTTTTGGAAGGGAAAGAATAATGTGGGCCTAACGGTCCTTTTCTTTTATCGTGTATGGCCTTCAAATTTGAGATTCTCAATAATGTCTAAACTTTCATCATTTAACTAAGGTTAGTTGGCTCAACTGATAGTAAGATTGATGCTAATAATTGTAAATAATAAAAGAAATAATTATGATGATTATCATTTATTTCTATGTCCATTTTTTTTAAAAAAATACTAAGATCCTTATTATTATTTTATTTTTATAATATAAACAAGTTAATTAAATTTTAAACGTGTTTACCCTATAATTAACTACAACTAGAAATCACATTTTTGCTAGCTACTTAATTCAATGCAGATATCCCAAACAATTTTCTTTTCCGTTGATAATAGGAGCAATATTAAAGATGATGCATTCCATTATCTACTAAAATTGGATGATGTCATTATTCACAAGTAAGGAATAATTAGTGGTATCCAATATGTTGACCAAGCACTATGTGGATCATGAGGGATATATATATATATATATATATATATATATATATATAGGAATATTAGGGTGCATATACACTTAAGTGCATGCACCTCACTCACAGCCATTTGATAAAAAATGTTTTAATTATAATTGTTGAGATTTAATCATCAATTATAATATTAGTTTAATAAAAACTCTGATTTAAAAAATGGCTCCTGTGGCGACCTCCCATGCGTCGGCCTCCTCTACGTCGATCGCTGGCCCTTCGATCGTCGACCACCGACCTGCGCCATGTCCTCGACTTGCGCCAACACAACAATGAAAGGGGAGCGTCGGACCCCTTCTGCAACCTCGCCAACGAGGTCGTAGAGGGGGCCGACGCCCTCTTTTTGCTGTCGTGCCGGCGAGCGCGAAAGGGGGGCCGACACTCCCTTTTTTTTGTCATGCCGGCGAGCGCGAAAGGGGCCGTTGACCCCCTCTTTTTTCTATTGTCGCCAGCGAGGTCGAAGAGAGGGGGCAACACCCCCTTTCTGCTGCCGTGCTACCGATGCTCCTCCTGCAGATCGACGACACGTGCCAGCGAGTAAATGATGCGTGACCAACAAGGTGATCTACACTACGATTCAAGCGCCATCCTATCCAAGACGTTGAATGCAAATCGAACGAACAAAATGCAATATATGCACCTGTGTACACCCCAAAGGGGTTTGAGGGGGCCTTGGCCTCCCCAAATTTTTTATCCTCTATATAATATTATATGTATTTCATAGAAAAATTTGAAAAAAATAAAATAAGTATAATACTTATATATATACGAGCCATTTCTGATTTTTGGGCTGGTCCGCTCCTGTACCAACATTCCTCGTAAATAATCATATGCCCCTATTATTTTGTTCATTGTCAGATGATTGGTGCATGCTGCATTATTCTCAGTGCCATCAATATCTAGTTTCACTGTATTGAAAGAGTGGGCAGTCTACACGCATTATAGGCTTCGTTGCTATTTTCCTTGTTAACTTTATAATAATAATTAGTTGTCAAGAAAAAAGGTATATCTTTCTAATTATCCTCTTAAAAATTCTCTTAACATTTCATAATGGCATGAGTTGTAATTTTATTAACTTTTTAGGATTTTTAAGAGAATGGATTACGAAGACTGTAATGTGAGAGAGACATATGTGAAGCCCGGACATACACGTACTTTGATTTGTCCTTGGTTACGTGTCAATGGTGACTAATTTGGTGGCCATCCATCCACGATATCTAATCCTCGGTAGAAAAGAAAAATCAAGTCTCGCTAATGACGTAGGCATGTACCTAACATTCCGTCAACATTCTCTGCATTGATAACTGATATATCAAAATAATATTATTGATAACAATAATATTTTAATGTTATTGATAACTTATATATTATTTTAATATTTTAATATATTACTTTATCACGTCCTAATTAAAAATGATAGTCAAAAGTGGAAATTCGACTGTAATATATCGGTTTGGACTTGTGCACTGAGTGTTTAAGGGTTCTTTTCCTTTTTTTTGTGTTCAATATATTAGGGGACATTCAAATATAACGAAAAGGTTAATTAAAGCAAAAAAAAAGGCTTGAAGCCATATCCTACATGAAGATAGTTTTTTTAGGTATACATTAAAAAGGATATTTTTTTAAAACAAGAAAGAATGCTGAAGGAACACCATGAAGTATGATTTAATTAAAATTGTGTAAAAAAATACTATATTATATTAATTTTGTTAATAGCATTTAATATATTAAAATCATTCAATGAACATATAAATCATGTAAATTCATAAGCTATAAATTATTCTATTCATTAAACCCTTATAAGATTCTTTGATGATATGTTTTGATTGTTACCTTATTCAAGACTACATTGTTATGCCTTTTTTTTTCTATAAGGACATGCGAGTGTAAATTAATGTGCTAAATATGCAATATGGAAGTTGCCAAAATGGAAGATACAATTAAGGAACAAATAATTATGATAAGCAAATTGATAAATTGAGCGACAAGTCGACTTCCTATCAAATGTGATAGAATGCAACATTTTTGGAACCTGTGCCACGTGGCGAACTGACGTTATTTTTTCCAGTGTTCATCTTTGACATGGTCTCTATTCTCTCTCTATCATCTGCATCACTATTATCGAATGAAAAAAAAAAAATCATCTGCATGACTACATTATAAACTTCACTCTACAAGTAGTCAAGAGCCAAACGTTTGAAGCACCATCACAAAAATCCTCACCAGCATGTTTCCGGTGAGCAACAGTTACAGCTCGACCACGAAGCCGGAAGCCTGGGGCACCGTGCGGTGGCTCGCCCCCCTCCTGCTGCTCTCAGCCATAGCCATCCCTTTCACGTTGCTGTTCCTTTCGGCCGGCTCCGTCGTGCCTTTCCGTCTGTCCATGGACTGGGAAACGAGGCCCCGTTCCCCCGCAACAGAAGCGGAGCCACCGCCGCCGTCGCCACCGCCACCTCCGCCGCCGCCGTCGCCACCGCTGCCGCCACCGCCGCCACCGCCGCCACCGCCGCCACCGCCGCACTTGGAGCCCTCCGGTGCGGACATCCACGAGCCATCCGGCAGCTACTTCTCGCCGGCGCTGGCAGATCAAGAAATGGTACGTACAAGCCTGAGAACTTGGAGTCTCATGATAGATATGATGTTATAGTCTTATAGAAGGTGCAGAAATAGTAGTCATATATGCACATCATGCATGCCGTCTTAAAGAGCTGCTGCATGAACGCAGTTGGGCAGGAATTAATCATGTGTATGCAGCGGAAGGCATGAAAAGTTATGCTAATAATAACCTTGGTTAATTAGTGAGCCCTTTACATATGCTGTAAATTAAGCAAGACCGCACAACAGATACATGCAAACAAAACAGAGACATGAGCAGAGAATAAGACCAGCGGAAACAAGAGAAGTTGGAGTTCCTTCCACGTTGTTATTTACCTCTTTTTTCCTTTTAGCTCCTCTTGTACGTAAAATAATTGACTTATCTCATGAAGATGATATCTCTTGTGCATGTGATGTGATGAATGGATTATTAGATCATTGTATTGTACGTTCATGTATATGCACATATATTGTTAAAGTTCCTGCAGGACAGCAACGGTTTGGTAAAAGCAGCAGCAGCTCCATGCAACAATTTGGTAAAGCAGCAGCGTCATGGTACTCGGGCATGAGTCGTTGAAGCTTCTCTATTGGCACTGTTATCTGGCTTGATACCGGTTTAATTCTTTTTTGTAAGAGTTGAGCATTAGTATAAATACACTTATTAGGCTCATGTAATCTCTTGGTCTGCTGTAATCATTTTATACTTTGAATCAAACATCACAGCTTTCCCCTTTTCTCTCTTCCTCAGAAACATCTCGCTTTCCTTTTCACTGTTTTCACCTCCTCTCTTCCGGCACACATTCACAATTTCTTGACATGGTCTCAGAGTCAACCCGTTGAAGGTCCTGCCGAGCTCCTTCATTGTCTGCTTCGCCGTCAGCCCGCTTTGCTGCTGCCGAAAGTTCGTCTTCAAGCTCTCGCTGCCAGCTAAAGCTCCCTCAGCCTACATGCCGGCGGGCTCTGATCTGGTCCTTGCCAATGCTGAGAGCTCTTCGTTGACGCCCAAATCTAGTTCGTCGAAGTACGAATGGTGTCCGATGAAGCCGATCTTCAACACTCGTGACTGATGTTGGGTCGTTCTACTGATCTCGCCTGCATCGAGATCGGCAATCGAAAATTGGTTTTTCTTGTTCCTCTTCATTTCTGGTGTTCTTCCATCATTTCTTTTGTTCCTTGTCGTGATCTCATCTATTTCTCCATCGATCGTTTCTCTCTTTATTTTTCATGTACGCTTCATTTTTTCTCTGCGTTTCCTTTTGGATCTTTGAATCCCTTCTTCCGGCTTCACTTCTTTTCCTTATTTTTCCTATTTTGTGGTCATTCTCTTGCAAGTCATTAATCAACGTCCGAGTTCGCTTCTCGCTGGCATATCAAACTACAATAGAAGATCTATTCAAAACGTTCCTCAGGTCGTCAAAAAATCAGCAATGGATCGCGATCAAACGATTCCTCAGGTCGTCGCATATTTGGTGATGGATCCTAAGCATTTCCTCATGTCACCACGACGATGGATCGTGTTTTTTGATTCCAAGTAGATGATCGTCATGCATTTGTTCTTGCTCCGTCCGATTTCTGCTTTGTTCGGTGATGCCTTCTTTCCATTTATTTCCTTCTCTGGCGACATTGTCGTCTTCATGTCCTGTTCGTTCTTTTTTGTCCTTGTTTGTTCCTTGTTCTCTAGTGTTCGACTTGTTGATTTCTATTCATCCATTTCGAGTTTCAGTCTCTTCAATTCTGCCGACTTTCTTGCTGGTTCGGTCAGCATTCCTTGTTCAGGTTCTACGTTTCTTATAAGCTTCCACCCTTTAGTTTGGTCTCCGCCTCTTGTGTGTCTTCGTCTTTAGCATATGCATCTAGATTGTAAAGCTCGTTGTCGATATATTCGATGGAAGTTCCATTTAAAGTGATCCTCAGGCCACCGGCGATGGAATAGCATTCAAAGAATTCCACAGGTCGCCTTTATTTAGTGATGAATCAGAATTTCTTTCCATGTGTTCGATCGGGGTGGAGCTTCTTCCAGCGTCTGCAACCTTTTCTTGAGGATAGACAATTAGTGGTATTTGATGGATTTCTTGAACAATTGAGACATCATCATTAGTTTGTTTGCATCGACATCATAGCCGGGTGTCTATATCTTCCTCTACGGCGTTCAGATTTTAGTTCTCTTGTTCACTTAGATGGTATCTGCAAGACGAAACATATTTACATCCACGTGCTTCAAGTTCAATGTACCTGTAGAAATGTCCGCTGTTCGTTGTCTCTCAGTAAGGGGGCACATTGTCGAGCTGCTCGCCCGCTGTTCGATGTCTCTGAGTGAGGGGGTGTGTTGAAGTTCCTGCAGGATAGCAACGGTTTGGTAAAAGCAGCAGCTCCATGAAACAATTTGGTAACAGCAGCAGCGTCATGCTACTCGGGCATGAGTCGTTGAAGCTTCTCTGTTGGCACTATTATCTGGCTTGATATCAGTTTAATTCTTTTTTGTAACAATTGAGCATTAGTATAAATACAGTTGTTAGGCTCATGTAATCTCTTGGTCTGCTGTAATCATTTTATACTTTGAATCAAACATCACAGGTTTCCCCTTTTCTCTCTTCCTCTGAAACATCTCGCTTTCCTTTTCTCTGTTTTCACCTCCTCTCTTCCGGCACACATCCGGAGCGGAGCTCACCATTTCTTGACATATATACACAGGAAAACGAGGGTGTTAGGCTTGAGAAGGTGCTCAGGGAGGCGGCCATGGAGGACAGGACGGTAATACTGACCACGCTGAACGCTGCATGGGCGACCCTCGGATCCATGATCGACTTGTTCCTCGAGAGCTTCCGGATCGGCAACGGGACGCGAGGCCTCCTCGAGCATCTGGTCATCGTGACGTTGGACCCCGAGGCGCACGCGAGGTGCACGTCCATACACCGCCACTGCTTCGCCCTCGCCACCCCCGGCGTGGATTTCTCCGGCCAGAAGTCCTTCATGACCCACGGCTACCTGCAGTTGGTGTGGAAGAAGCTGGACGTCATGCGCATGGTCCTCGCCAAGGGATACAACTTCGTCTTCTCGGTACGTACGCTTACAAATTTATTCATGCCTGGCTGCCACATCAAATGGAGTTGGTATACGTACGTATACATGCATGCAGTTTTCATCATGTAGGATCGATGCTGTCCTGAACTCATCGTCGACGTGACACGAAGTAGTCATGCATGCGTTATGATGATTAATTTATGTGTTAGCCTGTTAGGTAGGCATGAATAGACTTAATTAATTATAGATCGCAATTCTCCAGTAGTTCTATCATCTATGTTATATTGATCTTAGAATAATACGATGAGAGAGATAATCATGATTATATATTGTTGCAGGATGCAGATGTGATGTGGTTCAGGAATCCGCTGCCACACTTCAACAGCAATGATGCAGACTTACAGGTATCCTGCGACGAGTTCCGGGGGAATCCTGCAGACATGAAAAACAAGCCCAACACAGGGTTCAAGTACGTGAGGGCGAACAATAGATCCATGGAGTTGTACGACTACTGGTACACTTCCAGGTTGAGGTTTCCGGGGAAAGGGCAGCAGGGGGTCTTCAACTCCATCAAGTTCGAGCCGCGCATGAAGGAGATCGGGGCGAGGATAAGATTCTGGAGCACGGAGTACTTCGGGGGGCTGTGCCACCCGAGCAGAGACCTCGCCAAGGTCTGCACCATGCACGCCAACTGCTGCGTGGGGCTGGGCAAAAAGCTTCACGATCTGAAAGTTTTGCTGGACGATTGGAGGAAGTACACGTCTCTGCCGCCGAGGAGAAGGAAAGGCCATCGCTATGCATGGAGCGAACTGCAGCTCCAGTGCTCGATGATATGATCCTTGCTGACAGTTCTTGTTTGCTCTTGGTAATGTGTCCAGATGTGAATTCCTTCCATTCAAGTAGTTATTGAGTTCCCTTTGGATGTGCCAGAATTATGTACTATGTATATTCGTCACTAATTCTCGTGAGAGGTGCTGGAGGCCCATCACGATATAGAATTTTATATGTACTCTCTTTTTATATGTTTTTCTCTTGTTTAATCATTAAGATTTTATCACGTTAAATTTTTATATTTATTTATTTTTCTTTCATTGTTTTAATTGTTCATAAATACTCGGGGGTCGTTTGATAACAGGAACTGGAGTTCCATGAAGTTCTCGTGAATAATTGAAATGACAAATTAGTTCGGATTGTGTTTGGATGAAGTAAAATTTGGTGATGAGGAATAAGATAGTTGAACTGATAGAAAAAATTAGATGTGATGAATTAATTTTAGTGAGTGATTATTGAATTAAAAATATGTATATAAATATAGATTATAAAATTGTTAAAAAATTGAAATACATAATATATATTAAAAATTATGTCAATATTTTTGTTAAAAATATATTATTATAAAATTTAAAATTTAAAATAGTAAAAGAAACTCAGGCCGAGTAGGCTTTGACCAGGCTCGGTCCGTCGGGGTGAAGACCGAGAGGAAAAACCCGGGCCGGGTCTGGTGTACACCCGGGCCGAGTTGAGAAGACGATCGAGTCGGGAGAAGTGGTCCTCCCGATCGTCTTCTCCGCTCGGCCCGGGTGTACACTAGACCCGGCCCGAGTTTTTCCTCTCGGTCTTCACCCCGACAGACCGAGCCTGATCAAAGGCTACTTGGCCCGAGTTTCTTTTACTCGGCACGGGTCAAGACACTGATTCTCGACATTTACGACTTTCGAATTCTTGAACCAATGTGGAAACTTGTGACCTTTGTTATATTGATCCTATGAATCTTATTGCCCCAAATCCTATTTGAAACTATGTCTCTTACTTGAATATGATTATTGACCTCTCTTCATGAAATCGAACAGAATTGATTTTGCCAAGAACGATAATGATTTTTCCGCAAATTCTCCGATGTAGATAATGACCATGATTTTGAATGTAATGACGACCTTCATGAACATGATAAAGAATGACGATGAATAATAATGAATTATGACATGATGAATGAAAATAATGAAAAGCGGCGACCGCACCTCTTCGGTCGACCGAAGTGTTCTCGGCAGATGACCGTGACCCTCAGGCATTTGTCGTGTGGATTGGAAGTCATGACCTTATGATATTAAATCTGATTTTCTAATTAAACTTCCATCCACTAGATTTTTTAAACAAATAAAGATCCATCGAAAGATGAAGACCTGCATTTGCCTTGATCGATAAATCGAAAGACAGGCACGAGTACGATGAGGGACGATGTTCTAGCCTCGTAACATGCCCCCTCATGGATTTACCATTTGCTCTGTCTAGGCGGGAGTTTCTCCCACGGATGTTTCCTTTCGCCGAGGGAGAGATCATCCTAACCCGACGGGATTCGCCGTGACACTGATCCCCCACGTGCATATGATGTCTAGATAGCTGTATCATCAGTTTCAAGCAATGGTATTTTCTCCTAAAGATGAAGAGCTCTTCAGAAGTTAAAAGTAAAGACGAATGTATAGAAGAACAAATAGATGAATGTAATGATGTAAAGTTACGAATGAATGAAAGATGAATGACATGAAAAGTATGAAAATAAGTAAATGTGAATGTATGAAAGTAAGCATGGCACATGATTATGAAAGTGTGTTCCTCTTTTATGATCACGACTTTCTCATATGACATTGTTATTATGATTTCTATCCATGCCATGACTAATGAATCTCTATCCATGATTATTTCATTATTATGACTTTATACTCTTTTCATGCTATGTTTGGATAGAACTGATTTATAATTTATATGAATCCGCACTTAGCTTTATGCTAACGGTTGAGCTTGCTCCCCTGTGTGATCCTCATAGGTACATAATGGTTATTCGGGAGGCGATGCTTCGTGTACGGAGGTCTCGACGGGGCGGCGTCCTTTTGCATATGGTCATGTTAGAACGTAGTAGTAGCTATCTGATGTACCGTTGCCTGTGTTGGGTTGTGTACGGCGACGGGTCTTATCGTGTCCTCATGGACCGTAGTCGCTACTTTATCTAGACTAGTCTTGTAGTCATGAGCCACTACCTTTTTGGACGGACGAGTACACCTTTTTGCTTCCCGCACCGTACTTAGTAATGATGTTGTCTACTCATACTAAGGTACCTTTTTGAGATGTATTTTGTGGCACTTTTTGGGCGTATGTGGCTTATGCACTGTTGCCTCTTATGAAGGCTAGTCAAACCTTTGATATATTCAGCTTCCGCATTTGCTTTCATTTGTCGTATTTCTTTTTTTTGTCGTATAGTCTTCCACTACGCTATTCTCTTTCTTTAAGTCTTCCACTACGCATGTATTTATATAAATGATGATTCTTCCGCTATGTCTCTATTATTATATTCATTTTATTCTTCCGCTACGCGTTTTCTTTCATGTTGACCATCCAATCAACCAACTTGGTCAAAGAGTCAAAGTTATAGTAGAAAATAGCCTATGTGGCATCCCTCGGGGCGCTACATATTTCATGGTATCAGAGCCTAACGTTAGGACTCTCTTGACGTCCTAGTATAGAAGTTAAGGTTTAAGTATGGTCCATATGCAAAGCCCCCGAGCCAACGTCACGCTGCGCCACTCCCGGTAAGTATGATATGATGTGTTTCAAAGTATGAATTGTTTTATTGAAATGAATTGCTTTAATATGATAGATGGCTCCTACGACACGTCAAGCAGCCCGACGCGGCTGAGGCCGTGGGCGCGGACGAGGCGCTGACCGAATGACGGTCACCCCGGACACATTGACTGAAGGACCCGACTCCGTCCCAGGGAGTCAGGTCGGGGATGAACCACAGCAGACACTACCTCCTGTACCACCACAGGAGCCTCCGTTGTCATCCCAGCAGTCGGTGTACTCAATACCGACGTACTCAGGACCGTATCCTCCCCCAGCACCGATCATGGCTCTTCACTAGGAGGACACGATCCAGGAATTTCTGAAATTGCACCCGCCTTTCTTCCGAGGGGCAGTGAATTACGAGGAGGTCGTCCAATGGCTTACTCGGATGGAAAACCTCTTCGTCACTGGCAGATGCGGTGAAGATAGCAAGGTCCGCTACGCGGTCCACATGCTCACCGGTCGAGCCAGCGACTAGTGGGAGATAGAGCGTGCCACGAGATTTCTAGGCCAAGAGAATATCTCCTGGAAAAGCTTCAAGGAGGTATTTGAGTCCTAGTATGCTCCGACTTATCGAAGAAAGGAAAAGTCTCAGGAATTCAAAGAACTGCGCCAAGGAAACATGTCGGTGGCAGAGTATCATGCACGTTTCATCCAATTAGAACGCTATAGCAAACACAAGATGGATGAAGCAGATTGCGCTGAACATTTCATTGACGGACTTCATCACACTATTCGCGAGAGAGCGACTTACGGCGCGCAGATTGACCTATATGGGGCTGTACGAATGGCATACCGGATTGAACGCGAGACCCATATGCGTCGTGACAAACTGAAATAGGAGCCGACCCGAGCTGTAGAGTCGGCCAAGCCGAGATGGAAGGATCGTCGCCCACCTCGTAAGGACACACGCTAGGATCGTCGCCACCAACCCTACCAGCGACCACACCCTGAGGCTCTCCGCCAGCCAGCACGTCGTCCGCCTCAGGTAAATAGCACTAAGTGACATAAGCGAAATAATAAATATGATGCTAATCGACAGTAAGAATGAATGTAGCCTCAGCCTCAGCCTCAAAGGCAAGCATTGGCACAGCCACCTCCCCTACAGCTACCGGCACCACCGCAGCAGACCCGGCATGAGTGTGCATATTGCGGTAAGAGCCATTCAGGGGAATGTCGTCGGAAGATAGGTGCTTGCTTCAGATGTGGGAAAGTCGGACACTACATCCCAGATTGCCCGACGAAGAACCAACGAGGCCAAGGAGGAGTACCAGAACATCTCTACAGCGTAAAGGCAGACATGGCGCCGCAGGATAACAAGGTTATCCGAGGTACTCTTTCTATCGCTGGCTTGCCTATGTTAGTACTATTTGATTCGGGTGCTTCGCACTCGTTTATTTCTGAGGCATGTGCTTCCACCCTTCCTGTACCTATAAAAGGGATGGAGCACAGTATGAATGTAAAGACGCCAATGGGGACCCTCCGCACGGCAAAGTATCTCCCTGAGGTACCAGTTGTGTAGTGGATGGGAAAGATTTTTCTGTTGATTTAATTTTAATCCCCATGGTGGACTACGATGTTATCTTAGGTATGGATTGGTTGTCATACCATAATGCGTCGGTAATATGTAAACAAAAGAAGGTCATCATCGACACTAAAGGAAGAAAGAAGACGATGATCAGAGGCACATCGAAGCCAGACAGTGAAATTATATTATCAGCCATAAAGGCACAGAAGCTCTTACAGAAATGTTGCAGAGGATACCTAGCTAGTGTGACGATAGCAGATGCTTCTACCCTAGCTCTACAGCAGATAGATGTAGTACGAGATTTTTCGGATGTCTTTCCAGATGACATCTTCGGATTACCGCCAAAGAGGGAGATCGACTTCAAGATTGAGTTAGCACCAGGGACGGCACCGATCTCCAAGGCACCTTGCCGTATGGCCCCTACGGAAATGCTAGAGCTAAAGAAACAGATTCAGGAGTTACTCGACAAGGGATTCATCCGACCTAGCGTCTCCCCTTGGGGTGCTCCGGTTCTGTTTGTTAAGAAGAAGGACGTATCCTTACGCCTCTGTATCGACTATCGGATGTTGAACAAGGTCACGATCAAGAATAAGTATCCGCTGCCTAGGATCGACGACTTGTTCGACCAACTATCTAAGGCTTCAGTATTTTCGAAGATAGACCTGAGGAGCGGTTATCACCAGCTGAGGATATCCGAAGAGGATGTGCCGAAGACTGCTTTCCGATCGCGATATGGCCACTACGAGTTCACGATCATGCCTTTCGGACTGACGAATGCCCCCGCAGCGTTCATGGATCTGATGAACAGAGTACTCAAGCAGCATCTAGATCAGTTCGTGATCGTCTTTGTGGACGACATTTTGATCTACTCCTCCAGCCCGGAGCAGCACCGGGAGCATCTACGGATTGTCTTGGAAATTTTGCGATAGCACCACCTTTACGTAAAGTTCTCCAAGTGCGAGTTCTGGATGGAGCAGATGATGTTCTTAGGACATATTGTATCCAGACGAGGCATCGCAGTGGACCCAGCAAAGGTCGAGGCAGTGTCCAACTGGGTCCGGCCGAAGAATGCTACGGAGATTCATAGTTTCCTCGGTTTAGCGGGCTATTATCGACGTTTTATTCGAGACTTCTCGAAGATAGCAGCCCCACTCACACATCTGACGAAGAAGAATGAAAAGTTTATATGGATGGACAGATGTGAGAACAGTTTCCAGGAATTGAAGCATAGATTGACCTCCGCTCCGATTCTCACTTTGCCATCGGGAAGCGGAGGGTACACTATTTATAGCGATGCATGCGGCACTGGCCTAGGATGTGTACTAATGCAGCATGGAAAGGTAGTCGGCTACACCTCGAGACAGCTGAAGAAACACGAGGCAAATTATCCGACACATGATTTGGATTTGGCAGCGATGGTATTCGCACTGAAGATCTGGAGGCACTACCTATATGGTGAAGAATTTCAGGCGTTCACTGACCATAAGAGCCTGAAATACGTCTTCACCTAAATGGAACTCAGCATGAGACAGTGAAGATGGATGGAGTTCCTCAAAGACTACGAGTTTGCGATTAACTATCATCCCGGCAAAGCAAACTCGGTAGCCGACGCTCTAGTCGGAAATGGGAGGCTTCACTGGCGTTCCTCCAGTTTCCCTGATATGAGATGATTGAGGAACTAAACTAGTGGAACCCTCGAGCTACAGGGCACAGGGCAATCTTGATGATGCTCCAGCTACAGCTGAGTCCCATTAGCCGAATTGTGACGGCACCGATGACAGATGAAGAGTACACGAAGATGATCAAGAGAAGTCAGAATGAGCCAGAGGACTTTAAGATCGGCAATGATGGTGGAATTAGGTATCGGATCTGCCTCTGGATTCCGAGTGATACCATGGTCCGACGAGAGGTGCTCGACGAAGGACACAAGTCTGAGTTCGCCATCCACCTAGGTAGTATGAAGATATACAAGGACATCAATCGCAGTTTTTGGTGGAATGACACGAAGAGAGAGATCGCTGACTGTGTCCAGATGCCTGGTATGCTAGTAGGTAAAGGCCGAGCACCAATGACCATACGGACTCATGAAGTCGCTAGGAGTACCGGAATGGAAGTGGGAGAACATCACTATGAATTTTATATCCGGACTACCCAGGACACATAAGGGTCACGACGCCATCTGGGCCATGGTCGACAGATTGACAAAGGCAGCCCACTTCATTCTGATCAAATGGAAGCAGTCCGTGGAGAGTTTACTAAAGATATATGTACGAGAGATCATCCGACTGTATGAGATTCCAGTCTCGATTGTATCCGATCGTGATTCTCGCTTTACATCGAGATTCTGGAAGAGTCTTCAGAAAGCTTTTGGCACCAGGTTGAGTTATAGCACAGCCTTCCACCTCCAGACGGACGGACAGTCAGAAAGGACGATTCAGACATTAGAGGACATGCTCCGACCTTGTGCGCTAGATTGACACGATAGTTGGGACGAACATCTCCCACTGATTGAGTAGAGTACAATAACAGCTTCCACTCCAGCATTGGCATGGCGCCTTTTGAGGCGATGTACGATTAGGGGTGGCAATTTTCCCTGGAGATCGGGGATCCCCGCGGGGATTCCCCGTTCGGGTCCCCGTTGCGGGGAAATTTCTCCCCGCGGGGACGGGGATGGGTTAATAACTACATCCGAAGTCGATTCGAGGATCGGGGTGGGGATTAATACCCTCGCCCCGTGGGTCCTCGATCCCTGAATAAATTTATTTATATTTAATATATTAGATTATTAGTATGTTAATTTGAACCGTCAGATCATACTATAACTATTTGTAGCCATTAGATTTATAACTAAAATTCTATTTTTTTAATGATTTAACTCTAAAGCCCTAATCTTCCTGCCACTAGTCCAGCGACTCCAGCCGTCCAGTTTCTTACCCCGAGTCCTCAACAATATTGCCGCCGCCTCCCTGAAAATTCTGATCCCAAACTCCCTGGTGCCTCACCTTTCATCCATCCCTGGATCACCGGATCTCTCACAACATCGCCGGATCTCCCATAATATCGTCGGAACATCGCCGAACCTCCCACGATATCGCCAGATCTCCCACGGTATTTCTTTTTTCCCTTTACTATTTTTCATCTCTCCTATCACGATCGATAGTTCTTTTGTGCTTCATTTTCTTATGCTTGTTTTTGGGTGAGAATGCAAAATATGTTTGACTGCAATGTGTATTTATAATTTATTAGTTGTATAGAGTTGGGCATACTTGTTTCTTTGAGTTATTTTTTGTTACTTCGAGTGTTGGTCCGCTGGAGGTCACAATATGTTAAAATTTCAACATTAAATGGATGAGTCTGCAAGCACTATTGCACTAGAAATAAGGGGGAGAGAGAGTGAAAGAGACATTAACTAGGTGACACTAGTCACTAGAGCGAGACTGCAAGTGTGTTGCTTGAAGTGTTAAAAGGTCATGTGTACCTTCATGCAATTGAGAGAGAGAGAGTAGCTTCATGAATCGAGAGTTAGGGAGAGAGGAAGGAAATGCAGAGAGCCCATGTGTAGATTCATGCAATCCTGCAACATTGAGAAGGCAATGAAGAGAGTCCATGTGTAGCTTCATGCAATCCTATATTGACAAGGCAATACAGAGAGAAAAAGAGAGATTGAGAAGCAAAGCCTTTGCATATTGCTATATAACAATGCGTGTACTGAGGTTACATGAAAAGATTTTTATTCCTTTGATTAGTAGTGTCATATAAACCTCATATTACTGAATGTCAAATTTTAATTTAATTATTTAGTATTGTCCTTCATGTGTTCATTGGCATTGCATGTGTACATATTTTATAAGTTATAATTGTGTATACTTTTATTGATTGCTTGATTTTTACTTGGTCTAACTATTCTATTTTTTTTCCTTATGTAGAAATGGGAGGTGATGATCAATCAGCTAGTACTCCTATAGGAAGCAATCAAGTTATAGTGGCATTCCCAGACCAAGAAGAGGATATACAAAATCAAAATGCTCAATCTCAAGTTAATTAGAATAATGGACAAAGTTCAAAGGCAGAAAATGAGAAGGAGCAAGGAAGTCCAAATAAAAAGGGTCTAACTTCAGGGGCATGGACACACTTCCACAGAATAAAAATAGAAGGAAAGTTTCGTGCCATATGCAAATATTGTAAAAGAAAGCTTGGTGGTGAGACAAAACATGGAACAAAGCACTTACATGATCATATTAGGGTGTGTAAGCTTCGTACAATAAGAGGTCCAAAGCAATCAACATTAAAAACACTTGCGGAATCACAATCTGTAGAAGATTATGATAATACATTTGTTGTTGGAAACTACTCATTTAATCACGATGTCACAAGAAAAGAACTTGCAAATATGATTGCATTACATGAATATCCTCTTTCAACTGTTGATCACATTGGTTTTAAGAGATTTTGTGGTGCGTTGCAATCCATGTTTAAAGTAGTTTCACGTAATACTATAAAGAGTGACATCATGTGTTTATACAATGCTGAAAAGATCAAGACATCAAATCTTTTTTAAAAGAATTCAAGTGGAATTGCCATTACTACTGACATGTGGAAGTCAAGCAATCAGAATAAAGGTTATATGTCTCTTATGGCTCATTTTATTAATGATACCTGGACTTTACAACATCGGCTTGTGAGGTAATCACTTAACTACTTAATTTTGATATTGTTTTAAAATTTGTAATGTAATATGCTTTGTTCTTATATTGTTTAGGTTTCTTTATGTGCCTACTCCGCATTCTGCAAGTAATCTTTCTCGTGTTTTGATTGAGTGCCTATATGATTGGAACTTAGACAGAAAGTTATCAACTTTAACGGTTGACAATTGTAGCACTAACGACGCCATGATTCCATATATTTTTGACAAAGTTCCATCTACCTCTTTCATTTTGGGAGGACGCTTGTTTCATATACGATGTTGTGCTCACATATTGAATTTAATTGTCAAAGATGGTTTGCATACAATTAATGATTCTCTGCTGAAAATTAGAGAGAGTGTTAGTTATTGGGTTGCAACACCGAAAAGAGAGGAAAAGTTTAAGGATACATGCAGACAACTGAACATTGCATATACAAAGAAGCTTTTTCAAGATTGTAGGACTAGATGGAATTCTACCTTTCTCATGCTGATTTCTGCATTGCCATATCAGGATATTTTTTATCGGCTAAAGCAACGAGATTCTGAATTTATTTCTTGTCCGAATGTTGAGAATTGGAAAATGATTTCTGAAATCTGTGAAAAATTGGAGGTATTTTATAATATAACTGAGTTATTCTCTGGCTCCAATTATCCAACTACAAATGTTTATTTTCCTAAAGTTTGTGAAATCAGATTATTTTTGAATGAGTGGCTTTCTTCTTCTAGCCAAGTCATCAAAGTAATGGCTTTAAGTATGATTTCAAAGTTTGATAAGTATCGGAATGTGATTAATGGAGTGATGGCAATAGGAGCTGTTTTAGATCCTAGATATAAGATGAAGTTATTGAATTATTTCTTTCCACGAATATATGGAAGTGAAAGCAACAATGAACTGTTGAAGGTCAAAAAATTATGTGAAGATCTGCTCCTTGAGTACCAAGCTAATGATAAAAAAAATACTTCCTTTAGCAATGATTTTGCATCCTCATCTGCCATGGAAATGGGTTCTTCACCAAAGAAACAAAAGTGGGAATGTGCTTACTTTCAATTTGTAGAAGAAACTTCTTCAGAGAATAATTTCAAGTTAGAATTAGAAAGTTATTTAGAGGAGCCAGTTATCATTCACAAATCAAGTAATGAAACATTTGACATTTTGGGTTACTGGAAACAAATTGGAGTAAAGTATCCCACTTTACAAAGAATTGCAAGGGATTTTTAGCCATTCCTATTTCGACAGTTGCATCCGAATCTGCATTTAGTATTGGAGGTCGTGTTTTGAGCCAACATCATAGTGCATTAAAAGAAGACACACTTGAGGCACTGATGTGTTATCAAGATTGGTTTAAGAATACAATAAAAGGTAATGTAACTTACTATGCATCATTATATAGATTCAATTTTTCTTGAAATTTAACATAATCTTATCTTAGGTTCTTCCAAAGCAAGTGCTCAATATTATACAATTAATGATGATGGAGATGTGGATGATTAGAGATAAAAACATGGTAAACAAATCTTTGTGATAATTTCTGCAATCCTTTGATAAATATATTCATTATTATTATTTTTATATTTTTGCAAAAAAATTGCAAAAGGTGGAAGAGAATGTGGTAAAATAATGTTTTCAATCTATCATTTTAAAATCACTTTACCAATATTTTTCTTGAGTATCATGCACCATTTATTTGTTAAAATTTACTTATCAAGTGTATTTTTTTAGGAAAGTTCAAGTTGTGCAAGACTGCAAGAGGGAAGATGAAGGCATGAAGATTTCAAATCATGGAGATGATTCCATATGCATTGGACTCAAATTGTTATATCATTGTTGTAACTTTTATATGACTTTATATTCTATTTAGAAGTGACAATTGTTAGAACATTTCTAATTCTGCATGGCTGATTGTAATCTTTAAACTTTTCTTCCTCAAATGTATTCTAGTGACCTTCCCAATCCTAGAAGATAAGAATTTTGGACTGTGGCATTGCTTTTGTTTTCAAGTTAGAAGTTTGTAGTTTATTGCTCAATATATAAAATTCAGCCATGATGTTTTAGTTCCCTTCTGCATTAATATAACATGTCATAATCATCCCATAATATCATTTGCTTATATGCAATGTTTGTTTTGTTCTAGATAATTAGTAATGTACATGTAGAACTGCATTGAAGTATCTGTTTCTTCATTTTTTTATGTTGTAAAAATATAGCATATTCTTATATGTTCAGTTTTCACTCATTGAGAATCCTGCCACTAATATATTTATTTCATCATTTCATGCATTTCTCTCATGATAGAGATCAACAAAATTGCCATTTTCTGGTGACAAAAAATGGATAATATGGATATGTTCCTTTAATATCCACACCAGGAAAAACTCATTTAATTGCTTGTAGTGCTCATAACTTTTTTTAGTTCACCAAAAATATAGGAAATTCGGGTCCCATCGGGGATTGGGGATCCGTGGGGATCGGGGATCGGGTTCTAAATGACCCCGTATCGGGGATCGGGGCCGGGGATGGGCCGGGGATTGGACGACGGGGTCGGAGCAGGGATTATAGCCCCCGCCCCGAATGGGTGCGGGTGCCACCCTTATGTACGGTAGACCTTGCCGTTCGCCCGCTCACTGGGGCGAAGTCGGCGAGAGGATAGCCATGAGCGAGGAGTTAGCACTCTGAGCTCAGGAGTACGCAGATGCAGTGGATGTTATCCGGAAGAGAATGAAAGCAGCACAGTCACGACAGAAAAGCTACGCCGATAAGAAGCACCAAGAACAGGTTTTCAGAGCTGGAGACCAAGTCTTGCTGAAGGTGTCTCCGATGAAGGGCGTGATGCGATTTAGCAAACGAGGGAAGCTCAGTTCTCGCTTTGTTGGTCCTTTTGAGGTACTCGATTTGGTTGGCGATGCAGCTTGCAGGTTGGCTTTACCACCCTCTTATGGACATAATGTGTTCCACGTATCCATGCTCCGAAAGTATAAGCATGACGACGCCAACATCGTGAGGATCGAAGAGCCTAACTTGAAGGAAGATCTTACTTACGCCGAGTACCCGATCAAGATTTTAGAACGAAAGATCCAATATCGGAAGGGCAAAGAGGTGCCATTAGTTAAAGTCACATGGAAGTATCATCACGGGAGAGAAGCGACGTGGGAATTCGAGTCCGAGATGCGCAAAGAGTTTCCGCACCTATTTGGTAAGCTCCATACCTTACCGGATTCGAGGACGAATCCTTTTTCTATGGATATTATAATGTAACAACACGGTCAAGCAGTCAACAAAAAAAATGAAATGATGAAGGGCGAACTCATTGGAACCTTCATATTTGTCCTTTATGTGTTGTCCTCTCTCCTTATATGCCTTTTCTTTGTCTCATTCTCCCTAGCATTTTTTTCCATGGCCATCTCTCACCTCCTGCCGCCCAATCCCCCAACTGCCGAGTCTGTCGCCTGCCAGAGAAAAATCCGGCCACCGGATTCTCTGAGAAGGCCATCATTTCCCCCCTCCTCTATATGAAGCACGCGACTCCTCTCCTCCTTCCCCCTCTGTTGCTCGATTTCTCTAAGCCGAGCTTCGTTCTCACCATTCTTGTTGTCTTCTCCGGCGCACGAACACCAGACGACGGATGGACAACATCGGAGATCAGCTCCGACGCAAGTGGACAGCAGCGACACGGTGAGAGCAATGCCCCTATTTTCTTTTAGTGTTCGAATGATTTCCGATCACCTCTCACTCTCACTCGGCCGTTCTCCCTTTTTCTGACGAGCGTGAACAGCGGGAGGTGAGTGGACACCGCCGGTGATCCCTTCCGGCGCAGGTGACAGAGAAGGCGAGCAGCAGGGAACTTGATGAGGTGAGAAAAGAAACCCCTGCTCTCCTTGGACTCTCGCTGTCCCGACTACGTCTCTCACCCTCCTTTTCTCTTCCTTCGGCGAGTGGACAGCAACCAACGGGCGCAGACGTTGACGAACGTCCACGGCGCCGACGGCAGGGAAGGTGAACAGCGGAGACACCAAAGCAGGGAAGGTCTGCCTCTTCTCCTTCCCCCCTTGTTTCTTCCCCGGCTTCGTCGTTCCGACCAAATAGCTCACTGTCCTCTTTTCTCTCCGACAAACGGACAGAGGGCGACGGAGCTGTGACACGGACAGACTTGAGGACGAAACACTCATGACTTCACGGAAAAGCTTAGGCATAACAGGTGTATGGCTCGGGATCTTCATCATAAGTTGGATTCTAAACGAACTTTGCATGCCTGATTGAACCCCAAGAACCGATCCGAAAATGTCCATGTAATATGCTCCATATCATGTTAATCCGATGATTGTACTGCCATGACGAAAGAAGTATATGCAAATGCCATGATGATATGTATGACTGAACTGATCATGCAAGAACGTGAATGTACGAAAATAGAACGATTATGTGCATGAACAATCTGATCCGAGACGATATGAATGTATGAACTGTCATAGTAGTAGTTTATTGTTATGCTTAGGACTGTAGTTTGCTGTGTATTAGACATTAGATGCTCTACATTTCATGAATGCATGCCAAAGACATAGTTAACCCCATTGTATTGCGCCGGCGATCGCCGAAAAATGATTAACTACGAGAACCTATTTTTACGACTTAGTCGAACATAGCCCGAGTTCCTCCGAACTCGGCCTGGGCTCGGTCTGACCGCACCGAGTTCACCCGAGCACGGCCCAGGTCCGCCATGGATGCCGATCTCGAGCTCGGGCAAACTAGGTGCCCGGACCGAGTCACCCACGACTCAGCCCGGATTTCTGCGCAGAGAAGATGATTGGGAGAATCACTTCTCCCGACACGATCGTCTTCTCAACTTGGCCCGGGTGTACACCCGACTCGGCCCGGGTTCTCCTCTCGGTCTTCACCTCAAAAGACCAAGCCTGATCGAAGCCAACTCGGCCCGTGTTTCTTTTACTCGGCCTAGGTTGCGACCCTTTGAACAATGTGAAAACCTATGATACCTTACTATACTGATCCTAAGAATCTTATTGCCCAGAACTTGTATGAAACTATGTCTCTCACCTGATCATGACTACCGACCACTTTTCATGAACCAAGTTGGATTATGCCAAGAACTACAATGTTAAAGCAATGATTATGACTATGATTATGATGTTAAAGCAATGACGACCTTCATGAACATGATAAAGAATGATAATGAATGATGATGAATAATGATGAATTATGACATGATGAAAATGAATAATGCAAAGCGGCGACCGTACCTCTTCGGTCGACCGTAGTGTTCTCGGTAGATGACCGTAACCCCTGGGCATTTGTCGTGTGGATTGGAAGTCATGACCTCACAATCCTACATCTAATTTTCTGATTAAACTCCCATCCACTGGATTTGCTAAACAAATAAATATCCATCGAAAGATGAAGACCTGCATTTGCCTTGATCGATAAATCGAGAGACAAGCACAGGTACGATGAGGGAAGATGTTCTAGCCTCGTAACAGGCCCCCTCATGGGTTTATCATTTGCTCTATCTAGGCGAGAGTTTCTCCCACGGATGGTTCCTTCTGCCGAGAGCGAGGACATCCTAACCCAACGGGGTTCGCCGTGGCACTGATCCCTCACGTGCATATGATGTCTAGATAGCTGTATTATCAGTTTTATGCAATGGTATTACCCCTAAAGATGAAAAGATCTTCAGAAGATAAAAATGAAATGATGAAAGTAAAGATGAATGTACAGATGAACGAATAGATGAATGCAAAGATGTAAAGTCATGAATGAATGATGAATGAAATGAAAAGCATGAAAGCATGAAAGTTAAGCATGGCCCATGATTATGAGATTGTGTTCCTCTTTTATGATCATGACTCTCTTATATGACATTGCTATTATGATACATGCCATGACTGATAAATCTCTCTATCCATGATTATTGCATTATTATGATCTTATACTCTTTTCATGCTATGTTAAGATAGAACTGATTTATGATTTATATGAACCCGCACTTAGCGTTATGCTAACGATTGAGCTTGCTCCCCTGTGTGATCCCCACAGGTACATAATGGTCATTCGGGAGGCGATGCTTCGTGTACGGAGGACTCGGCAGGGCGGCGTCCTTTTGCATATGATTATGTTAGAACGTAGTAGTAGTTATCTGATGTACCATTGCCTATGTTGGGTTGTATATGGCGACGGGTCTTACCGTGTCCTTATGGACCGTAGTCGCTACTTTAGCTAGACTAGTCTTGTAGTCATGAACCACTACCTTTTTGGACGGACGAGTACACCTTTTTACTTCTCGCACCGTATAGTAATGAGATTGTCTACTCATACTAAGGTACCTTTTTGAGATGTATTTTGTGGTACTTTTTGGGCGTATGTGACTTATGTACTGTTGCCTTTTATGAAGGCTAGTCAAACCTTTGATATATTCAACTTCCGCATTTGCTTTCATTTGTCGTATTTCTTTTTATCGTATAGTCTTCCGCTACGCTATTATCTTTCTTTAAGTCTTTCGCTACGCATGTATTTATATAATTGATGATTCTTCCGCTATGCCTCTATTATTATATTAATAAAGCCTTCCGCTGTAATATTATATTAATTTTATTCTCTCGGTACGCATATTTTTTCTCTTTGACCGTCCAGTCAATCAACTTGGTCAAAGAGTCAAAGATTTGGTAAAGTACATGTCATAGCAGCCATATGTGGCATCCCTCGGGTGCTAGAAAAGGCCTTGGTCCGAAATGCCACCGGAAATCTTGGAGGACATCGCGACTCATCTGGGCGATATTGGCGACCGGATCCAGGCTTCGCGAGCGTGCCAGCGCTGGAGAGCTGCCATTGTGCGGGTGACCTCGAAATCGCACCCGGGGTCGTACCCGGGTCCGTGCTTGCTTAGTCTCACGGACGGCAACAAGAGCTGCACCCTCGCCGACCCTCTCCGCGAGGTGGACTTCACACTCGACACGTCGGGCCTGCCCGGGGGCGTCTCTGTCGTGTGCGCGAACTGCGGCTGGTTGTTGCTCGCTAGCCATTCATATCCTTCCACTGCTGTCTTGTTCTACAACCCTTGGACGAGGACGACCATCGTACTCCCCGACCTTCGATTATGCACTCAGAAAACGTTCAGTTTCTCGACGCCTCCGACTTCGTCCCGCTGCGTCGTCGTTGCATCAGTATCATATCCTTCTATTACGTTCTACGTTTGGCGATGGGGAGACGAGACCTGGATGGGTCCTCGCAGAATATATCCTGTGATGGACTTTAACCCATTCGCAGCATGGCACGTGAGACAAGTCGGCTTCAAGGAGATGCTGTACGGCTTGGACAACCGTGGGCAGTTGCTGGTCTATGACCTCGCTAAAGAAGCTCTGATCAACGTCGTCCGAGGGGTGCCCCATGAGCATGAGAAGGGCATTCAGAATTTCGTCGAGTTGGACGGCAAGATTCTGTCGGTCTTTGTCGACTTTGTCCATGGCCGGATTCGCGTTTACGAGCTCGACGATTCGGAAGAAGGATGGATCGAAGTGCAGAGCATCGGAGACAGGTTGCTGTTTTCGAGTGCCACCAGTTGCACGTTCATGAAGACGAGCCCGAGCTCAGAGAAGAGTGATAGAAGGAGCGACCAAATTAAGGGGAGGGCGTATGTGTGGAAGAAGCCACGGGCCGAGAGGAGCGAATACGACGTCCCATTGTCTCGACTTCTTGGTACTAGGGGCGACTGTTGGATCGAGCGAATACGACGTCCCATTGTGGTTGGCTTGATAAAGTGCAATGCATGCATGCAGGCTCACTGTGTTATAAGTACTCGATGAATGGTTTTATTACTACTCTGTGTCACGGCTCACGGCACAAGGCATATATATATATATATTAATGTTTTCTACCATCAATGCATATATTAGCAAACAACAAGATCATCCTCGTTTACTTAATTATTCGCACTTGTATTTTTTCCCTTTGTCGCAAAGCAAAAAGGACTAAAATAAATGATTTGCAAGAATGGTAAATGCAATTAAATTGTCGTGAATATTTCCAATGTAGAATGAAAAAGGCTATTCTTCAAAATACAATTACATAACAATAAAGTTTTACATAAAACACAAAATCCTTGTTAGTGTGATTTAGTAATAAAAGAGTGAGAAATGGAGGGGTGGAATGGGGGAGGTGTAGTGAGAGATGGGGTGGTGGAGTATGATCATTACAAGAAAAAAGTCAAGTCAAAATCGTTTGTAATTTGCGAAAAATCATCGAAAATGATGATTTTCGACAGGCTTTTCGATGGATAACATGCGCGCGAAAATGACGTGTCGCAAATTATTTTCGACGGTTATCTCAAAATCATCATAATTTTTTACGGTCCAGTTGACGGGCTGAGCCGTTGAACAACGAAGAGTTGAGACAGTTTTGGCCATCGATATGCATCGACGGTTTGAGCTGTCGATACTATCGACGCTTCCAACCGTCAAAATTTACATCGATGGCTTGAGCCGTCGATAATACTAGAGAGTTTCGACGGCTCAAACCGTCGGTAGGTTTCGACGGTTAAAATCGTCGATGCCTATCGACGGGTTTGACCGTTTATAAATTTTGACGGTTCAAATCGTCAATGGTTATCGATGGTTCACTACAAGAAAATTGGACTTCTTTTACAGATCATTTCCGATGGATAGAAATTCGTCGTAATTTATGACGGATAGGTATCCGTCGGTATTTCCGACGGTCACAACCATTAAAAATAAGAATAATAAATTATACAATATGTTATATTATTATTTTATTTTTCGATGGTTAGGAACGTCGAAAGTTTCTACGGATATCTATCCGTCAAAAGTTTCGATGGTCCTAACCGTCGGTAAGTGAAAATAATAATATTATAATGAGTCTTTTATTAATATAATTACCGACAGTTCAGACCGTCGATATTTTCGACGGTCCGAACCGTCGATAAGTTAAAAATAATAATATTATAACCAAACGGTTTTATTAATATAATTACTGACAGTTCATACCGTTGATAATTTCGACGGTCCGAACCATCGATAAGTAAAAAATAATATAATATAGAGTCTTTTAGTTACTGACGGTCATGGCCGTCGGTAACTAAAAAATCAACTACCGCTCCTTTTTTCATTCTCCCTCTTTCCCATCTTCCCCTATATATATATATATATATATATATATATATATATAACCTTATCCCTCTCTCGTATCTCTATTTCTTTCCCTCTCTCCTCTCTCTCTCCCTCTCCTATTTGCTGGTGACACGACCTCTCGGACGGATCTCCCCGTCGGCCACCCTCTCCCTCCTTTCCTCTCTCTCTCTCTCGGTCTTCGGCTCCCTCTCCCCTCTCCGTTCGGGCGCCAAGTGGCTGGATCTGGCCGCGGGCGGACGGATCAGCCGCCTCGTGGTCCCATCTGGCCGCGGACGCATCTGGCTGCCCGTGGCCAGATCCGACCGTGGGCGGTCGAATCGGGCCGCTGGCTGTCGGATCCGGTCACTGGCGGCAGGCGATTTTTTTTATATTATAAAAATTCTTTGTGATGGTTGCGATCGTCGAAAGTTTCGATGGTCACGACAACCGTCGAAAATTTCGATGGTTGCTACCATCGAAAGTTTCGACAGTTGGGACGACCGCCGAAAGTTTTGACGGTCTTGACCATCGAAAGTTTTGGCAATTGCGACGACCACCGAAAGTCTCAACGGTTGCAATTGCCAAAAATTTCGACGGTTGCGGCCGCCGAACTTTTGGGACGGCACCGTTGGAACCTCCGACGAGTTTTTTCCAACCGTCAAAAATCGGTTTGCGATGACCATTTTTTCGACGGATCGATTTCGTCAAAAAACCCATCAAAAATCATAATTACAGACTATTTTTATCAAATTACAGACGGTTTGGCCATCTGTAATTTTCTTTTTGTTGTAGTGGTTCTAACCATCGATTGTGACACTATCGATGGTTTGAACCATCGGTACCAATTTAATAAAAAAATTCAACCCAAACGAATTGAAATTGAATAATTAATAAATAAGCATAATACTACATCGAAATGAATGTCCAAATGACCAATTGAAATTGAATGTCCAAACGTCATGCATAACGTCAAATGTCAATACAACATTGTCAAATGTCCAAACGTCAAATACAACACCTAGAAGCTACAATACTACATCGTCGTCAAACTCGCCACGCATCATGTCATGCATCATTTTTTTCATCTCTTTCTTCATTTCATGCTCACGTTCTTCGAACTCTTTTCTGAGTTCCTGCGTAACCTCCTGCCCGATCTCTTGTCGGACATCGGATAAGCGTTGTTCCCACATATTGTCAAACATTTGTTGCACACCTTGACTTGGGAACCTGATACCGATTTACGACCATACCCAATATCTGCACTACTAATAGATGATCCGAGGCCGTAAATGCGATCCTTCTTGATGCCGACGTGGTCCGTCCAAAGTTGTCGAGGGGTCAGCGGTGTGGTCCCTTCCTGCGTGGCTTGCGCAATGTGCTCGACTTCTCTTATTTTGTAAGCCTCTTGAAATTTTAAGAAAAGACACATCAACTACATTATTTAAAACGTCGAATTTACTACCTTATGTTATGCAACCATCATGAAATTAAAAAAGACACATCAAATATGTTTACTTACGTATGTCTCTCGAGCAAACGTTGAAACCTTTCTTTATTTTTCTTCTGATGAGTTCTGAGAAATATTTCGTCCTGAGTAAGTGTTCTACCCGTCTCTTTCTCCTACAGTGAAAAATGTCAAATAATGTATATTATTTTTTAAAATATAATAATGTATTCGAAGACTTTACCATTCTAGCTGCAATCATGCTCGTGGATACACATCCACCCAAATGCAAGCATGCTCCCTGGTCGAACTCTCGACTTGACTTCGCTTTTTCGCATTTTGATTTGTACTCCTTGGTAGATCACTTTCATAGCAATTCGATCCAAACAGCCTCAGGAATCCAATTCGGCCATTCTCTTGCGGCTCGAGCTTCAGAAAGCATTGACGACAGTCTCTTTGAGCATCGAGAATAAAAGCCTTCCACATTTGTTCCATGTGCTCGGGATCCCACCACACATCAGCCTGCATGTACATAAAAATAATTAAATTAGTATGAAGATAAATTTAAATGACCAAATTGGCTACTAAGGATACCTAAAATTCATTAAATAACATCTATCTCATGGCATATGAAACTTCCCTCCATGCAAGCGATGCATCAGTATACCTATGTCGTAGCACCTTAGTAACTGCGACGGCCATGGGTTTCGACGGTACTAATCTTACGAATATGAAATTATAAAATTTAATGTATGAATCACAAAATGTAAACGTTTCAAAAGACATAAAATAACACTTACCCTAAATTACCATATGACTGTATGTATGCTTTGTATACACGATTTGATGAGGCTGCATCTGAAGGTTCCACGGAATTAGGAGCTCTAACGGGTTCTTCTAGCAATTGTGTCTCCAGGTCCGCAATATCAGCGTGAGAGGAAGGAGCCGACGGAGGAGACTGCCGTTCAATTATATGAATGCCCCTGACTGATCTAGGCACTCCGTCTGAAGAAGTATCTCAAGGGACGACCTTCTCTTTTCAGTTTTTTCCTTTCCTAAAATGAAACATCTGCATGATACAAAATTTAATGCACTTCAAATTTACAATTTATAGAAAACTTTAAATTGACAACGTTGGGCTATGTCTTGTGTCGCATGTTCAGGAATGGAATTGTAGGTATAACTCGAGAACTAATTCCTAATTAATATCCGGAGGCACTTATAAAAAACAAACAAATTAATTCATTTATTTATTTGTAAAATTGTGATCATTATTTTAAACACTCACGAGATGGAATCGAATATGGAAATGCACCATCCTCGTCAGGCATTCGTCGATCCAAATGATCGTCAGCATGCATCGCTAACTATGTCTACAATTTTACAACAGATGATAATTTAAATAAACCATTCGAATATAACATCATCTAAATTACAACAACCAGATAGTCATAAGATGACAATATTACATGAAAATGACATTGGCTAATAATAACATTACTCATCATCTGAATTACCACATGATTCAGATTCATCATCATCATCCTCTGAAGATGATGTAGTTTCAATTTCATCTTCGTCTGAAGCATTGTCATCATTTTGTATCTCGGCATTATAGAAGCCTTCAAATAACTGTTCTGAATCTTGTAGATCTTCGACTAATTTGGTATCCACAATAGGTGCCATAGAAGTATGGGAGTCATCTTTGTATGCACATTGCAATGCACCATCTACTTCTATCCTGCTTCTTGCCTTCGTCTTAATTACAACCCATCATTGTGCTTTGTCCCTCGTCTTTTATGGATGTGGCACATAATATATCTATCTTGTAGAGAACGGAATAATAAAAAGATCAAAACGTTCATAACACCTATTGTGACGTACTTCAATAATTACATTCTAATAATGTGACTCTATTACCTCCAATGTATTCTAGTTGAATTATGTCTTTGAGAATACCGTAGTAGTCAAGCTCATTTTCCCTGTCCGTGGATCCTTTGACACAGACATCGTGTTCACGGTTTTCTTTCCTCTCGACCAATTTTCGTGTGAAACTTATAATCATTCACAAAATACACCGGCCAACTTTTAACCTCTCGAGTCGGTCCCTATGCCAAATTATGAAGACCAGACGTAGTAGAAATGGCGTTACTGAGAACCTAAAATGAAAATGGAGGTCAAGAAATAATTGTCTACACTTGAGCAATGCCAACATCGCAAGAGTTATCTGATCCTTAAACCACGACGCGAAGTCATTCTCGATTCTATTTAGTATACGTTCTTCAGGGACATTGTAGTACTACAAGAAAGCACTACATACAAAGTGATGACTTAATCAATTTATAGTTTCACAATACAAAAAGGTGAATGCATTGAGACTAAACTAACTTAATGAATCCTTGCACCTCCTACATATTTAGAATGACATGATTCGTGGCAGACTTGAATTTTGCATCACTCAACCATCTACTTCTTGGCTTCCCAAAATGTCGTCCTAACTAATTGAATATCGACAAGGATGCCACAGTAGACCTTTCTTTCGGAACTTTATCATTCCGATGAACTCTGGTCCTTGCACACTTAACATGAGAATCAAAGTAATATGAACAAAAGTATGAAACCTCTTGAATCATATAGGCTTCACATATGGATCCTTCGACACGTGCTTTGTTCTTAACTGTCCTTTTAATTCGATTAAGATATCTTTCAAAATAATACATCCACTTATATTGCACTGGTCCACCTACCCTTGCCTCATATGACAGATGAATAGGTAAGTGCTCCATGGAATCAAAGAATCCCGGCGGAAATATTCGTTCCAACTTACATAATATTATCGGAATATTACACTCCAATTGGATCATATTTTCCAAGGTTAATGTTGTAGAACACAATTCTTTGAAAAATTGACTCAATTTCGTGACCGGCTTCCAAATCTTGTCCGGCAAGGATGAAAATGCAATAGGAAGTAAAGTTTTCATAAATATGTGATATCATGACTTCATACCAAATAAACACAAGTTATTCGTGTCCACACATCTTGTCATATTTGATGCATAACCATCTGGCATTCTCAGCTCTTGGATCTATCGACACACTAGAGTCTTCTGCTCTTTAGTGAGAGCATAACTTGCCTTTGGCTTAGATAATCTAGCGTTAGGTAAACTAATTAAGTGCAACTCTAGTCGTCGACACTACTCCTTCAAATCTAGTCTCTCCTTGAAGTTGTCCTTTGTTTTACCCTTAATATTCATTACAGTGTTGAATACATTTTCAAAAATACACTGCACGAAGTCGTACCCTGCAAGAATTGGCTGCCATCTGGATTGCTACCAGATCGGGCAAGTCATCTGTCCGTCCCGGTCGGATGTGGTCAGCATGGCCAGATGTGGCCCGGCCGGATTTGGCCGCGGCGGTCGACCGAACCCGGCCACCACGGCCGGATCCGACCGCCGCGGCAGCCGATCGGCTCGGGCCGTAGCGGCCGGATCTGGCCGCAGCGGCAGGATCAGGCCGCGGCGGTTGGATCTGGCAGTGGTGGTCGGGTCTGGTTTGTAGCGGTCGGATCTGGCCGCCGCGTGCGGTCAGATCTAGCCATTGCGCGTGGCCGGATCTGGCCGTCGCGCTCAGCCGGATATGTCCGCCACAGTCGGATCTGACCGTCGCGCACAGTTGGATCTGGCCGCCGCAGCGTGGGCAAGAGCCAGCGGAGGAGAACACCGAAATGAATGGCGGCGTGGGCAAAGGCGGAGGGGTGGGGCCGGAGGATGGGGGGAATGACGTACCTGCGTCGGAGATGAATGGTTGTAGAGGCGGCGGCGGGTCAAGTAGGCGGCGCACGACGGCTCGCTCAGGCGGCGCACGACGGCTCGCTCAGGCGGCGCACGACGGCTCGCTCAGGCGGCACTGGGTCTTGAGCCCAGGCCGGCGGCGACGGGTCTCACAGGCGGCGGCGGAGCGCGGATGCCGGGACTACAGAGGGAAGTCGGAGATCGGGAGGGAGGTGAATGCCCACGCAAGAGATCGGATGATTGGAGGGAGGGAAACCGAAATAGTGACAGAGGAGTCGGATATTTATATAGTCCATTTGCGACGATCAGAACCGTCGAAAGGTAGGTAAAAAAATATAAAATATTAATTCAAATTCAGACGGCCCAAACCGTTGAAAGTTTAACCGTCGAAACTTTCGACGATTCTAACCGTTGCATAATATAATATTATATATCAAGTTAAATAGAAATAGAAATTATATATCTTCCATTTTGACGGTCAAAACCATCGCAAAATTTTAAATTATATATAAAATGAGTTCAAATTCCAATGGTTCTAACCGCTAAAAGTTTCGACGGTTCCTCAAATCCTCGCAACTTTCGACGTTCCAAACCGTCGAAAATAAAAATATAGATAAACTGTTAAGCGTTGTTAACGTTAACATTTTTTGATGGCTAAGATCGCTGAAAGTTTCGACGGATACATGAACCGTCAAAACTTTCGACGGTCATAGCCGTCGAAAGGTCACATGGAAAACTAATCACTCGGATTTACTATTTTCCACGGTCACGAACATCAAAACTTTCGATGGATATTGCGACATGTTTTAAACCGCCGTAAGTTTAGACGGCCAGAACCATCGAAAATTTTTTCAACGACAATTACAACGGATATTTCGATCCATCAAAAAATCCGTCTTTACTTCAAACGGATTTCAGCCCATCGAAAAAGAACCGTCGGAAATCATGCTTTCTCTTATAGTGGGTGTGTTATTAGGTTTGGATAATGAGATGTAAAAAATGATGGTACATAAAATGAAAGTTTTATTTATTTAAAAGTCATTTTTTTCTTTTATTGTATATAATTTATTTATATTATATAATGAGTAATAAATAATTATTTTACCACTTAATTTATTTTTCTCTTTTATTTTTTTATATTTTGAACTCTTTTATTCATCTATTCATGATTTTATTTGATAATAAAAAAGAATTAATTTAGTTTTAAATTATTTATTTCTATTCATTTTATTAATTTGGTAGAATAAAAAGTATGATATTAGAAAAGTTTAACTATTCCACTACACCCAAACATAATTTAACTATTCTGCACCACACCCGTTCAAATTCCTCAAGTAAACCCCTACTAATTCATATATGATCTAAATCCAACAACGACAGACAAGAATTTTTTAAGCTGATTAATGTAATTCTAATTATCAATATTGTAAAACTGCTTTGCTTGTTGAACCGTATGAGCTATGTTTTCTATTCTAAAAATAAATGGATTGTGAGTCTAGAACATGACCTATTCATTTTAAAAAAAATATGTAAATAGCGACTCCATAGCATTCCATTCGCGTCACAAAGATTGTCAACGCTGGATTAAAATATATCGTCCTTAGCGCCATAGTCGCGTCTCGTTAGCGATGTGTACACCATCGTATTGCGTCACTTCAGTGCCTTCCTAGCGCCTAAAGTAGCATCTCATGGGCGCCGGAATCGCATCTCATAGCTTGCGCCCCTTGCGCGTCGACTTAGCGACGCATATCTTCTACGCATAGCCGCAAACCGCGCATCTTAATAACGTCGAGATAACATCAACTCGTGGCGCTAGTAGCGTCTCATTTACTTTGACTCCATTGCGACGCTAATAGCCACTGATATGCAGCGTCCCATTTTTGTGGCGCTAGCTAGACGCGAATGAGACGCTCTTCACCGCGAAGACGTAATAGCATCACCCTAGCGTCGCTTATCTTGGGTCGCTAATTGTCCATTTTCTTGTAGTGTAAGTGCAAGACTAGTCTAGATGAAATAACAACTCCAGTCCATAAGGACTCGGTAGGTCCCATCACTATAAATGCACCAACATATACAACGATAATATAAGTAGCTACTACTACGCTCCATGAGGACCATATGCAACAGTAGTCCACCACGTCGAGACCTCCGTACACGCATCACCACCTCTCGGATAACCAACATGCACCTGTGGAGATCACACAAGGGGGCAAGCTCAACCGTTAGCATAAAGCTAAGTGCGGGTTCATATAAATCATAAATCAGTTCTATCCGAATATAGCATGAAAAGAATAGGTAATCAACATAAGAGAAGGATCAAGTCATCATGGATATAATTCATTAGTCATGGGATGGATAGAGATCATAGTAACAATGTCATATAAGAAGATCATAATCATAATAGAGAACACATTTTCACATTCGATTTCTATGCTTAACTTTCATACGTTCATGCTTGCTTGTTGTCATACTTTCATTTCATTCATTGTAAAATAGAGACCAATTTATGCCGGGTTCGGTCGAGTCGTAAAATAGATCTAAAGTTCCATTCTTACCCGACGATCGCCGGCGCAATACATCTACGTAACTAAGTTAAAAGCATCATGAGCAGGAATGTCTACATTACATAGCAGAATCGCCCTAAGTATGCATTTAGGAATGAAAAGCATCAATAACATTTCATACGTTCATTTCATATCGAATCAGTTCTGTTGTACATGGAATCACTCCGATAACATACACTTCTTCGTTCAAGTCATCATATCATCATTATCATGGGTATTATGCATAATCTTTGAAGGATTTCATTCATGGGTTCAAATTAGGCATGCAACATTTGTCAAGAGCTCAACTTATGAGAAAGATCCCGAATCCAACACTTTTTGGCCTAAGAAGTTGTGGTTCGTCCTTGCTATGTCCGTGTCCTACTTTGCTCCTCACGTCATCGGTGCCGGAGATGGTCATCGACGTCCTTGCTCGCCGGTTGCTGCCCACTCGCCGAAGAAGAGAAGAGAAGGGTGAGAGGCGAGGTATTTACAACAAAAATAGAGGGAAACAGAGGGGTCCTTAATTCCTCACGATGTTAAAGACCCTGCTGTTTGCCTCTGCCATGACCTCCGACATCGTCCGCTCGCCGACTGCTGCCCGTGCAGGGAAGAAAACGAAGAAACAGAGGGGAAAGAGAGAGTGGAGTGCAGAGAAGAGAGAGCAACAGAAGAAAATAAAAAGGAAGAATAGAAAGAGAAGGGAGCAAACACAAGATGACAAAAATGAAAAAAAAGGGGGGATTGGTTTTACGTTTTCATCATTTGTCATCATTCCTCTTTTTTTCTTTTTTTTTTTATTTTTGATTGAAGACGGTGTTGTTACATCTCTGTCACGTGCGCGAACTGCTGCTGGTTATTGCTCGCTAGCCATTCATATCCTGTCGCTGTTGTCTTGTTCTACAACCCTTGGACGAGGACGGCCATCGTACTCCCCGACCTTCGATTATGCTCTCAGAAAACGTTCAGTTTCTCATCGCCTCCAACTTCGTCCCGCTGCGTCGTCGTTGCATCAATATCACATCCTTCTATTACGTTCTACGTTTGGCGATGGGGAGACGATACCTGGACGGGTCCCCGCGGAATATATCCAGAGATGGCCTTGAACCCATTCGCAAC
Source organism: Pontederia crassipes (assembly GCA_030549335.1). Lineage (NCBI taxonomy): Eukaryota > Viridiplantae > Streptophyta > Magnoliopsida > Commelinales > Pontederiaceae > Pontederia > Pontederia crassipes. The sequence continues at coordinate 8,787,401 of CM060198.1, forward strand.
ATGGCACATGAGCCAAGTCGGCTTCAAGGAGATGATGTACGGCTTGGACAACCGTGGGCGGCTGCTGGTCTATGACCTCACTAAAGAAGCTCTGATCAGCGTCGTCCGAGCGGCGCCCCATGAGCACGAGACGGATTTTCACAATTTGGTCGAGTTGGACGGCAAGATTCTGTCGGTCTTTGTCGACTTTGTCCACGGCCAGATTTGCGTTTACGAGCTCGACGACTCGGAAGAAGGATGAATTGAAGTGCAGAGCATCGGAGACAGGTTGCTGTTTTCGAGTGCCACCAGTTGCACGTTCATGAAGACGAGTCCGAGCTCAGAGAAGAGTGATAGAAGGAGCGACCAAATTAAGGGGAGGGCGTATGTGTGGAAGAAGCCACGGGCCGAGAGGAGCGAATACGACGTCCCATTGTCTCGACTTCTTGGTACCAGGGGCGACTGTTGGATCGATCTCACGCCATTGTGGTTGGCTTGATAAAGTGCAATGCATGCATGCAGGCTCACTGTTTTATAAGTACTCGATGAATGGTTTTATTACCGCTCTGTGTCACGGCTCACGGCACAAGGCAAATATATATATATATATATATATATATATTATTAATGTTTTCTACCATCAATGCATATATTAGTAAACAACAAGGTCATCCTCGTTTACTTAATTATTCGCACTTGTATTTTTTTCCCTTTGTCGCAAAGCAAAAATTTATCTCATGGACTAAAATAAATGATTTGCAAGAATGGCAAATGCAATTAAATTGTCGTGAATATTTCCTATGTAGAATGAAAAAGGCTATTCATCAAAATACAATTATATAACAATAAAGTTTTACCTAAAAGACAAAATCCTTGTTAGTGATATTTAGTAATAAAAGAGTGAGAAATTGAGAGGTGGAATGAGGATGGTGTAGTGAGAGATGAGGTGGTGGAGTATGGTGTGTTTATTAGGTTTGGATAGTGAGATGTAAAAAATGATGGTACATAGAATGAAAATTTTATTTATTTAAAAGTCATTTTCCTTTTATTGTATAAACTTATTTATATTATATAATAACTAACAAATAATTATTTTACCACTTAATTTATTTTTTTCTTTTATTTTTATATTTTGAACTCTTTTATTAATCTATTCGTATCGCACAAAGAAAAATATATAGAAATGATTTAATTTGATAATAAAAAAGAATTAATTTAGTTTAAAATTATTTATTTCTCTTCATTTTATTAATTTTTAGAATAAAAAATATGATATTAAAAATATTTAACTATTGCACCACATCCAAACATGATTTAACTCTTTTGCACCACACCCGTTCAAATTCCTCAAGTAAACCCTTACTAATTTGGTAAACCCTTAACGGCAGACAGAGAAATTTTGTAAGCTGATTAATGTAATTCTAATTGTCAATATTGTAAAACCGCTTTGCGAGACGATTTTGTTGAACCCCGTATGAGCTATGTTTTCTATTCTAAAAATAAATGGATAGTGAGTCTAGAACATCACCTCTTCATTTTAAGGAAAACCATCATCCACTAAGCCTTATTAAGATATGTTTATTTAGTTTCTTCTTTTATTGTCAACGTCACAATTTTTTATCATATTCAAATATTAGAATAAAAAATAATTCATCGTCTAATAAAAATAAAATTTAAGATAATTTATTTGTTTTACTTAGATTTTATCAAGTCTTATTTGTCTTAAATAGATATTAATAATTAAGCACATGAATTATAAGTTGATATATTAATTTATGTATTCAACATTGAAGCAAACAAAATATTTGAACAAAAATTTTATTTCTTTAATTTAAGCATAATTTATATTAGTTATCAACGAATATATGTTATTAGTATTTTAATTGAATATATTTTTATATTAATTTATTATCATCTGGATTGACCATCTAGGTTTGATCTGTTCGACCTGACCTAAAAACTTTTTCGGATCGATGTTCAAGTTTTACAGCATTACTAATTATAATTATTTTTTGAATTTTCACATGTTACAAAAAGAATATATATTACTAAGGAAAAAGTTTGTTGAACAAGATTGTATCATTAAAAGGAGAAAATGTTACGTCAAACTAAAAAAAAACAAATTATCTTAACTCATATTATGATATAGGTATATACATTCTCAAAAGTCGAAAGGACCCATTATATTGCCATCTAATTAAACTAAGAATGTGTTTACAAAATAAACAAGATATTTTAAATAAAATAATTGTTAGAAGGATAAAAAAGGTAATAACTTTGTATATTTCATTAACTTTTTATCCCTATATCTTTTTCACTTTTTATATTCCAAACTAACTATTAGATACTGATATATTTTTTTATAATCTTTGAATAATAACTATCTTGTTTTCATCTTTCACATATCACTTTTCGTTATGCATAAAATATTGTTATTGTTGTCATCATCATAATTATTATTATCATTATTATTGTTATTATCGTGGATATATGAGAGAGAAACGTATAAATATGGTCCTTAATAAAAATAATAAGTATCTCTTTTCATGAGCTTCATAAGTTGTTGCAGAGAGCTTTTATAATTATCTCCTTTCCTGCGCTCGCAGATGACTTCAGACTTGTCTGCTCCCCGTGTCTGCTCTGGCGGCCTCGTTGCCACATTCTAATTGGATTCTAGTTATATTTATGATGTGCATGTTACTTCTTAAACGGATTATTATAACGTGTCCTTCAGTTTACCGCCTCCAAAATCGATCCACGTGACAAAGATGATTGTTAGAAACATCATGGGTTCACTAAATACTTGATACTATCAATATATCAGGAGGAGTATTAAATAAATATTAAAAGATGAAGATACGATACATTTATAACGTGTCAAAATCTCGCCTTCTTGATACTATAAAGACTGTCGTAAATCCATTTGAAATTGGTAATGAAGTTATAAAGTTCATTGAGATATCTTTTCATACTCTATCTAAAATAGAAATAAGCTGTAACAAATCCAGGACTACTAGTGCAATATTTTATATGTTGACGTACTAGATATTTCCACACAAAATTCTCAACTGATTTTATTCTATTCCAAAAAAATTCAGCTACTAATCTTTTGTACGTCTTGAAAATTTCCAAGTGTCCACCTACAAGAGTAGAATGAAACTCTTCAAGTAGCATAAGAATAAGCAAACAAGAAGCCAAGAGAAATATTGATCCTGTTTATATAGTAAATCATCTTTAACCACCAAAGCTGATCTAACAGAATTGCCATCTTGAACTAGCTCTATCAAAGTTTACAGTTGTGCATTGTTGTTGTATTCTTCTTTAATCCGATCAACAACATTAAAAATTGGCATAGTTAGTCCACAAAATTGACTGTCGGTGCTAAATTGTCTTGATAATGCATCAACTATCTTATTTTCTACTCAATAATCATAGCCAATTAACTTGGCTAAATTGTTGTTGCTCAGGCATTTGAATTACTTGAGTCAGTATCTTCTTTAAACTTTTATGGTTAGTCTTGATGATGAAGTGATGACCTAAGAGATAGTGTCTCCATTTCTTGATAGCTTCCACAATAGCAAATAGTTCTATGACATATACTGAAACTTTCTGCATTCTAGAAGTTAACTTCTTACTGTAATAATGTAACTCCCGTGATTCTTACTGTAATAACATATTGGAAGATTATCTTGTAGTAAAATAGCCCCAATGCCATATTCGAAAGCATAAGTTTCGACCACAAATTGTTTAGAGAAGTTGGGTAATTGTAATACTGGAGCTGATACCAATGCATCATTTAATTTTTTAAAAGCCTCTTGCTTTGTCATTCCACTTGAAGGCATCGTTTTGTAGTAAATCTGTCCGTGGTTCAGCTATAGAAGCATAGTCTCTAACAAATTTCTATATATCCAGCCAAGCCTAAACGAAGCAAAGACAAACAGCTAAAGTAAATGTTGGAAAATGGGATTTTCGAGCAACCCAAAAAGCTCTTATAATCCAATACAGTGAAATGTAAAAGATTGATTCAGAGAGTGAAAAGATCCCCTTCATCCTTCCTTTCTTATATTTATATATATATTTTCACGTACTGTTAAGTTAACGACCTTATGGGCTAGTGCGGTTATGCAAATTGCATAGTTGCAATTTTGTCAACTGCATACGTGTGTGGTTATTGAAACTAGACATGCGCATGCACTATATATAAGAAGAACTCGATGTTCTTCTGTGTGGTGTTGCAGTCGGACGAATGAATGCTATCCGATGAGAAGTTGCCTCATTCTCACCGTGATTCTCATAATATTTCTGAGGTACTTAGATTGTGAAATAGTGCTCTCTTTTCGCATGTGATTGAGTTCCCGATGACGAGTTCGAAATAACGTAGAAAAGTCTTCAGTGATTCATCTTCCGCTACAAGGTATTCCGATAATTCCTCTATTTATTTGTACCAGTTCCTTCAATTGGTATCAGAGTTAAATAGATTTTGTACAAAATAATACAAGTTGACAATTGTACACGTAGGATTAGTTTGTACACGTAGACAATCCAGCTGCGAATAGTTATACTATAAAAGACAATGTACAGACTCTTTTATTTTCTGATTGACACATAATTCTAATGCATTCTTCTTGATTCTTCCACCTGTTTCTATTCTCATCTGTATTGATTCATTCTCTGCTTCCGTCGATCAATTCTTCTAACATGGTATCAGAGCAAGGGGTAAATTACACGAATGATCCCCCAACTTTGAGTCAATTTCCAATTGGTCCCCCAACTTCAATTTATAATCAGAACGTCCTCCATCTTTCATTTTCTTGCACACTTAGTCCTCCTGACTGGTGATAGTGGGTTTCCCGGTTATCTTGCTTATGTGGCAGATTTTCTCTCTCATTCACATCATTTTATGTCCGCCACGTCATTATAAAAATTAAAAAAATAATAAAAAAGAATGAAGTTTCCACGTCATTAAAAAAATTTTAAAAATAAAAAAAATTAGCTACTGAGAGCTCGCCAGAGAGAGAGGAAGGGGGCGACCGTCCCCCTCCCTCTCTCTCCCGCAGAGAGGAAGGGGGGACCGCCCCCTCTGCTCGAGCTCCGGCAAGCTCGACCAGCTCGTCGGAGCTCGAGCAGAGGGGGGCGACCCCCTCCCTCTCTCTCCCACGGCGGGAGAGAGAGGGAGGGGGACGGTCCCTCTCTGGAGAGAGGAGGGGGGCGACCGCCCCCCTCTGCTCGAGCAGAGGGGGGCACCCCCCTCCCTCTCTCTCCCGCACGCACGAGAGAGAGAGGGGCGACCGCCCCCCTCTGGCCGGAGCTCGTCGACCAGAGGGGGGCGGTCGCCCCCTTCTCTCTCTCGCACGCGCGGGAGAGAGAGGGAGGGGGGCGGTCGCCCCCCTCTCCCTCTCCAGCACGGCTGGAGAGAGGAGGGGGGTGACCGTCCCCCTCTGCTCGAGCTCTCGAGCTCGAGCAGAGGGGGGAGGTCGACCCCCTCCCTCTCTCTCCCATGCTTGCGAAAGAGAGAGGGGGGCGGGAGAGAGAGGGAGGGGGGCAGTCGCCCCCCTCTGCTCGAGCTCGATCTCTCCAGCCACGCTGGAGAGAGAGTCTCGCTCTCGTGCTGCGGGAGAGAGAGGGAGGGGGGCGGTCGCCCCCCTCCTCTCTCTCGCGAGCGCCCAGCAGTTGATTTTTTTTATTTTTAAAATTTTTTTAATGACGTGAAAACTTCATTCTTTTTTATTATTATTTTTTAATTTTTATAATGATGTGGCAGACATAAAATGATGTGGAGGAGAGAGAAAATTAGCCACGTAAGCACGGTAACCGGAAAATCCACTATCACCGGTCAGGAGGACTAAGCGTGCAAGAAAATGAAAGATGGAAGACGTTCTGATTATAAATTAAAGTTAGGGGACTAATTAAAAATCGACTCAAAGTTGGGGGACCATTCGTGTAATTTACCCCAGAGCAAGGGAGTTGATTTGATGCAGAAGCAATATTTCTCATGCAGAGGGGATGTTTCAGCTGGATTTCGAGCATCAAAAGAGACACAGAGTTTGATTTCTCTTTCTGATCTAATTCTGATTTCTTTTCTTATGGATTCTTTATTGATTCTTGAGTGATCTTATGTTCTTTGATCATTTAAATCAGTAAATTGTAATATGTGGTTTCCTTGTTGATTCTGGAGTGATCTTTTATCTCTTGATCATTTGAATTAGTAAATTGCAATATTCACAATTTCTCGATCCAATTCTGATTGCTGAAATTTTTCTACATTCATTCTTAACTTCTGATGTCACAAGATACTGGTAGTACATCAGCAGGAATGAGTAGGAATCAAGTTACAATAGATCAACACCATCCTTTATATGGGCTAGGCACACCCATGATTTCCTTCCAATTAATTGGTTTAGAGAATTATTCACTATGGAGTCGAGCCATGAGAATTTCTCTATTAGGGAAGAACAAATTTGTTTTTGTAAATGGTTCATATACTCGTGAATCTGTAGAAGACAACCTTAAAAACCTTGGGATAGAGTGGATGCTATTGTCCTTTCTTGAATCATGAATTCTGTTTCCAAGGAATTAATGAGTGGAGTTATTTTCTCTTCTAATTCTACTTCAGTCTGGATGGATCTCAAAGAAATGTTTGATGAACCACATGGAACTAGAATTTTCCAATTACTAAAAGGAATATATACTCAAAATTAGGAGAACATGTCAATAGATGCTTATTTCACCAAGATGAGGTATTTTTGGGATGAAATGTCATCAATAATAGAGGTGCCTTCATGTTCCTATGACAAATCAATCAAATATGTTCAGTTTAACAGAGATATGCAATTATACCAATTTCTCATGGGGATGAATGATACATATGCTCAGATAAGAAGTCAAATCCTTCTTATTTCCATTACCAGCTATAAATCAAGCATATTCCATGCTATTACAGGAAGAAAGCCAGAGGAGAATCAGTTCAGGGATTACATCTGCTGTTGCTGCAAACCTATTTGATTCAGTTGCACACTATACTAATTCCAATTCAAAGCCAAAGAGAGATTGGAATTTGATATGTGAACACTGCCACATTAAAGGGCATGACAACAAATCATATTATAACTGATAGGATATCCTCTAGGATACAAACCAAAGAAAAAATAGGCAAGACAATCTTCTGCAAATAATGTTTTAGAGAATATCATTCCTAACAATAGTGAGACTTCAATTGCTCCAAATTTGACTTCAGAGCAATATGAACAAATTCTCAAAATCCTTAAAGAATCTTCTGTTATAGAAGAAAAGGTGAATCTAGCAAGTGTTTCAATTGCTTTTAATTCAATTGGATATAGAGACAAGCGGATATTAGACACTGGAGCTACCAATCATATTTGCTCTTCTCTAAAGCTACTCGACAATGTTATAGTAAAGGATTCTCTACACTATATGAGATTACCTGATGGTTCTTCCTCTAAAGTTTCTCACATTGGCAGCTGTTTAGTTATTCCACATAAGTAGTTAGATAACATTTTATATGTTCGAGATTTTAAAGTCAATCTATTATCAGTCTCAAAACTCAGCAAAGAACTTAACTGTTTAGTGATATTCACTTCTGATTCTTGCATTTTATAGGACATCTCCAGTGGGAAGGTGATGGGGATTGGTAGAGAAGTAGGACTTTATTATCTTGTGTATTCAAAAGGAGAGGGTGATGTGATTGCTACTGGCCTTCAAGCTCAGATTGTTACAGACAATAGTCACATCAATTCCAATTCCTTTGTTTCCATTTCCTCTTCTTCATGTAATTTCAATTTCAAAATTCTTGTAAACTTTGGCACCAGAGGCTTGGTCATATTCCATTTCCAAAACTTCAACAATTGTCTTCTTCATTGAAATGTACCATTAATTATTCTTTTGATTGTCCTATTTGTCCTATTGCTAAACAAGATTGCCATTTCCTAAAAGTTTGAACAGAGCACAAATGCCTTTTTCCTTAATACATATGGATCTATGGGGACCTTATAATAATGCAACTTATGACAATAAAAAGTTTTTTCTTACTATTGTGGATGACAACTTATGCAACTTATAGATACACATGGATTTTTCTCTTGAAGTTCAAAAGTGATACATTGTACTGCCTCCAGCAATTTATAGCCTATGTTCAAACCCAATTTTGAAGTGTGATAAAAAGGATTCGTTCAGATAATGGATCAGAATTTTTTTGTCATGAGTGCAGTTCATTTCTTTCAGCCTTAGGAATTATACATGAGAGTAGTTGTGTTCATTCTCCACAACAAAATGGAATAGTTGAGAGAAAACGTAGACACTTGTTAGATGTTGGTAGAGCTTTGAGATTTCAAGCCAACATCCCAATAAAATTCTAGGGAGAATGTATACAAGCAGCAACCTATCTTATTAATAGATTACCTACTCCAATTCTCAACAATGTTTCACCCTATGAGATGTTATTTAGAAAGTCTCCACAATATGATCACCTAAGAAGTCCTAGTTGCTTATGTTATGCCACTGATACTAATGTGAAGGATAAATTGACAGCTCGTGCTATTCCATCAATTTTTATGGGGTACACAACTCAAAAGGGTTATAAATTTTTGAATTTGAAGACCCATAAATTTTTTGTGAACAGGGATGTTAAATTCAATGAGAAAATCTTTCCTTTCAGATTTATTGTTGAATCTGAGAAACCACATAGCATGTTTCCTAATCCTTCTTTCTTTCCTGATACTGATATTGATGTCCACATTACATTTCCTATGAGCACAGATACTGTAAACACAGATATTTCTAATTCTCCCAATTCTGTGAACACACCTTTTTTTATACTTCTTCATCTTCACCTATAGCTTCTTCTTTGCCATTAGCTTCTATAAATCTTCCTTCTGCTATACCTTATGAGCCAGATTTAACTGTTCCTGAAATAATTTAAGTTAGAAGGTCAACAAGACAAACACGACCTCCTATATGGCACAAAAATAATGCCCTCTCTGCTATGTCATCTTCTTCCCACAAGAGAGATCAAATAAGCAAGATTTCTTTCCCAATTGAAGATTATGTATCATATGATCATTTGTCTTCCAATTATCAGTGTTTCTTAGCTGCTATCTTAGAGGTTAAGGAACCTATGTCATATGAAGAAGCTGTCTTGGATATTAATTGGATAGCAACAATGAAGGCAGAGATACAAGCATTTGTAGATAATAAGACCTGACAATTAGTTCATTTACCACCAGGTTGCAAATGGGTCTACAAAATTAAGTATTGTGCAGATGTACACTAGATAAGTTTAAAGTTAGGCTTGTTGCTAAGGGGTATAGCTTGGCCCTTATACCAAATGGATGTTAACAATGCCTTTTTACAAGGGGACTTGAATGAAGAGATTTATATGGAATTGCCACAAGGTTTCAAGGATGGAGAAGGAAGGGTGTGTAAACTTGACAAATCCTTATATGGATTAAAACAAGCCAGACAGTGGAACTATAAATTGTCATCCACACTGATCAATAATGGCTACATTCAGAGCAAAAATGACTACTCTCTATTTACCAAAAGAGTTGATTCAAGGATAGTCGTGTTATTAGTATATGTAGATGATATACTAATAACATGAAATGATGATCTTTTAATAACAGAATTGAAGGATGTTTTGCAGGAAAATTTTAAAATCAAAGATCTAGGAGACATGAAATATTTTTTGGGAATTAAAGTTGCCAGGAACAAAAATGGTATTGTACTCAATCAAAGGAAATATGCTCTAGAACTCATCTCAGAATTTGGTCTATCTGGAGCTAAGCCAACACTTACTCCATTGGAAGTAAATAAGAAATTTACTTCTAAAGAATATGATAAGATGTTCACATTAAATCAGGAGGACAAACTACTTGATGATCCTGCAGTATATCAGAGATTAATAGGACATTTACTCTATCTAACAATGACAAGACCAGACATATCATTTTCTATTCAAACTCTCAGCCAGTTCATGCATGCTCCAAAAGAGTCACATCTTGAAGCTATCAAAAGAGTGGTTAGATATATTAAAAAGAACCCAAGACTTGGAATTTTCTTGTTTGCTAAGTCAAATTACCATATTAATGGTTTCTGTGATTCAGATTGAGCAGCATGCTTAATTACTAGAAAGTCTGTAATAGGTTATTGCATTAAACTTGGACATAATCTAGTTTCCTGGAAGGCAAAAAAACAAGATACAATTTCAAGGTTCTCTGCGGAAGCTGAATATAGGAGCATGGCATCTGTTGCAGTAGAAATTATTTGGATTCAGGAAAGATTTTGGTTTGAATTCTTCACAGCCTGCACATCTATTCTGCGACAATAAAGCTGCTATTCATATTGCTAAATCCTCTGTTCCATGAAAGAACCAAGCATATTGAAATTAACTGCCATTTCACTCGAGAAAAGATAGAAAAGAAGATATTGAAGCCAATGACATAAATACAAAAGAGCAGCTGGCTGATGTATTAACAAAAGCTCTTGTTTCTTCACAGCATGATAAATTGATTTGAGCCATGGGATTGTCAGATTTACACAAGTCTTCACAGTCAACTTGAGGGGGAATGTACAAAATAATATAAGTTGACAATTGTACACGTAGGATTAGTTTGTACGTGTAGACAATCCAGCTGTGAACAATTATAACTGGCATACTATAAAAGACAATGTACAGACCCTTTTATTTTCTGATTGACATATAATTCTAATATATTCTTCTTAATTCTTCCACCTGTTTTTGTTCTCTGTATTGGTTCATTCTCTGCTTCCATCGATCCATTCTTCTAACAGGTTTTTCTCGTTATAACTTTATGTTATGCAAATTAACGAGAACGAATGGAAATTCTTTCCTGCGAGTCCTTTGCGCGTTCATTGTCGGAACCGCTAAATGGGTTGACAAGTTATTTGTATTTTTTTTCTTCTCGCAACATGTAATTGTTTCGTGTTAACAGAAGATTGAGATCATGCAAATTAATACTACTTTTTCGACCCGGTAGGATTTTCTCGATGTTGCATCGTCCGAAAAAAAAAGATTGCTTCAACTTTTTTTCGCTTTCCACTGGCATGCGAATTGGGCAGACGAGAATTTGCATATTTTCCCAAAATGTTCTCGGCTATTTAAAACAAAAAGTTGCGTTCAGTGGCATTAAAAAAAAACTTACATCGGTGAAATGCCTAGTGCTTCAGCGTGGGGCGTGCATTGGCTGACATGAAATTGCATAAGAGAGCAATTGAATGATGTAATGTGTGTGTCATAATAGGCCATGCATGCAAGGACAGGCATACAAATGCCGAATAACCACGCAAGAAGAATTATGCGTCCAGTTAACGTGATGATGAGTGTTTTAGCATGCTGCGAGGATCAAGGCCGCCGTGATGCAATGTGCGCCGTCCCTGGTTCACGATGCCGAGCCGCCATGTGATGCGCAGACCTTGGCCCGCTGCATTTTAGTCCATACAGTTTTGCTTTTCAAACACAAAAAAAAAAAACAAAAAAACAAAAAAACAAACAAACAAACAAACAAAAACAAAAACAAAAGGAAGTTGCTACAGTCGTGCGCGGGCCACGGCCACCGCGCTGTGCCTATTCGCACGGGCTCGTGGCCCGCTGCGCATCGCGAGAAGGTACGGGCCGGAAGCCCGCTTCATGACGCGGACGTACGGCGCGAGCATGCTGGCCGACGACCAGTTGAACAGTGTTGTTATTTCCTTTTCTTATAAACAGAACAGAATTTTTGAAAATTCGGGGAAATAGTTAAATATTGAGAAAAACATGTTTCTGGATACAGAAAAATTCGAAAAAATTTCTTAATAACATGTGATTTATTTTTTGACATATATGTATGCATTGTATGTTATTATGCATTTTATAGTTATGTCATGATAATCGTATTATGATAAATTAGAATATTTGTCATTTATCCACGTTATTTGGTTAGTAATTTTCTGAAAGGTCCTGACTATTTAATATTCATACTTTGTATTTATGCATATCTGATTTTGTATATTATGTCATGTTATTATTATGTGCAATTGTACCTTATGGAAATTATCATGTAATTTTATTAGAAAATTGATTGGATAAATTTTCTAAAATTCGTATGGCATATAATTTTATGCATATTAGTGTAATTATGCATATTTATTATTACATGAAAATGTCATATTGTTTTGTCATACATTGTACATAATTATGAATTTTATGTTATTTCATGATATTTTAAGTGTAGTATGTCACACTTAAATTGCATTTCCATATCTCATGCACATAATTATGTTGTATTTACTTAAAATGTATTTAAGTGTGACACTTATGTAAATTTACATGATAATAGAAATTTGCACATTATTAGTTCTTTTGTGAATTGGACTATATAAAAGGAATTTATTTTCTTTATGAAAAAACATCCACATATAACAAATTATGTTACATATTACGCATAATATGTGTTATGTGAATTTGTGAGTAATTAATTCATATAATTATATTAAATTATGCACAAATTAATTAATTCATATAATTATATTAAATTATGCACAAATTATTTTTGTCATATTTTCATGTGAAATATGCACATTAATTATGACAAATTATATTTCTTTATGAATAGAAATATGTGCATATATTTTTTTTACACATGAAATGAATTTGCATGATTTTATGTGATGAAAATTCATGCAATAATTTTAATTAACAAGATATACATGATATGAATTTATGTACATGACTGAGATTTATGTAACATAAATATAAAGTTCGACATGTGATAATTATGTGATCATTCGTATGTCTATTATCATGACTATGTTAATTATATGAGTATGACAAATAATATTCATTTATATGTAAATGAATTGTATGATTATTTACGTGCATAATATACATTTATATATGTGATTTATGCAATGTTTGTTTTGAATGCATAAAATTTGTAAATTACGAATGTGACATGTTTCATAAAACTTAGAATATAGGGTTTGACATTATGAAACATAGGTAGTCCAAATATATACGACTAAGGCATTTAATTTGTATGATGGTCATGATAATAATTTTTGTTGAGTGGTGCCTGACATGTGCATGTCTAGGAAAGTACTAAAAAGATATTGTTAGTGAAAAATATAATACCCTCTTTCTCTATGGATTTACCTGGTATACTGTTAACACAGTCTCCAAGAATTATTATGTTGACATGGCTGATCATATTTTTTAAATTATTGTGGTGACAAGACGAAAGGGTGATGGTTTTCTACTTGATGCCTTACAAATGTAAAAAAAAAAAGCTCTCATCACAGAACTCTGATTGTCTTGGCCACATTTTTTAAAATGATATGTTAATCACATCATATATTTTTTAGATGATTTTAGATGTTTGTTTTTCGAAATGATTAGAATAGAATACCCTGGAACAACATTTTCTTTTAATGAATGATAATTATTTTCTCGGATAATGGGAGATGAGTGGGAGCATAACGACCATCTCGATGTCATTGTCTTAAAAATATTATTATGCCATTATTTATGAATATATGCGACAAGAAGACATGCACAAACTAACTCTTTTTCCATATGTAATTTTGACCATAAATGAATGACACAAAAAAAAGTCTTTGCAATATGACAAAGTTAAGGAATATGTCCAATGTGACACATAACAAAAGATGACCTCTGTCGAGCATGATCACTGTCATGATTCTCACGATTTTGATTAATGAAGAAAATAATAACTCTTATATAAGTTTTTCTTCAATCGATATAATATATATCTGTATGTGATGATAAACTTGACGTACGAATTAGAGAATGTTGGTCATATTGTTTAGAATGACCACGTGATAGTTACTTATTTGTAATAAGTATAGTAAGCTTGGACACATATTTGATATTTAGTGAAAATATCAAATATTTTTGGCATTTATTTGAAGAACGTGTATCATTTTCAATTATGACACATGTTGTCCATGTCAAAATAAGAAAAATGCTGCAAGTTTTCGACAAAAATCATAGTCCCGTGAATAATATATAGATATTAAAAAGGGCTAACGTTTTTCACATCGATGTGAGAAGCATGATGACAAAGTGAATATGAGCAAAACAAAGTGCTACGCTTATGACAAATACGATAATTTTCGTTCGTGATAGCACTGAGTAAAACAATATTGATATAATTGTATGGCAGCTTTGTTTAATGATAATGTTGTTTCGTCATTGAAACTCATCTTTTTTGTTGACTGAGATTATTGAAGCAACTTATCATGCAATTAAAAGAATAATGAATTCTTTATTTGACTTAGCCTGCAAACCAAAAGGACATCGTTGGAACATCATGAAAGTGAGAGTTAAAAAGATTATGACTTGCAATAGATGAATCTTCATATTTTTATTGTCTTATTGTACCACTATTTTAAAGTGGATATGGGTATAGTATTTAAATTTGATATTTTGGACAAACGTAACTATGTATTCACTTTTATTATTAAATTTTATATTCAATGAAGTTCCTTTATGAATTTTTTTTGAAAAATAATTTTCTATGTCTTGATTACTTTAAGTATTCAAGTTGAATATTTAAGTCATATGCGACGTAAATAAGAGTCAAAAGTTTTGGCTAGTCAATTTGTGACAATTTTTATGCAGCATAAATATAGACTAGTTTGAGAATATATTTTCTCGCTAAAGTTATTTTGCCTATTTTTGTGACAATGTCTAATTGACTTAGTATACAAAAATCATTTATGAACAGAAAATTATAATAATCCATTTGTATTGAATATCTAAGGTTCTACATTTTCACATTGTAAATCATACACATAATTTATCTAAGTTGCTAATATGAATTATTTTATACAAATTCATGAACTTAGATGGATATTCAAATATGATCGTAAGATTAATGCCTTGCTAACTAATTTTATAATACGAAATGGTTGAGACTTATTCAAATAGTTTAGTGGTGTGTGTGGCGCAAATAAATTTCCAATGTTATATTTGGAATGTTGTTATTAACGGTGCTTAAATGTTACTTAAATATCAAGTAGAAATATGACATTTATGTATATATTTTCTTGGCTAAACGAAATTAACATATTCACTTTTGAAGTTGAAGATTTAGAGTTGACAATGCATGCAAATTAATTTGTGGTTTGTCCATATTCTATTCCCACACCTCACTTCAAGCGGGAGCAATTCACAGTCAACTCATGATTAATGTTCATTTATTAAAACATATGAGTTGTGTTTCATGTTGTCAATATCGAATGACTATATGAAATGAACATGAGCCTGAAATAAATGATGAAGGCTTTCTCGTGCCTATATAAAGAAAATGGATTAATGCAAAGAGTTAGAGTTTAAAGAAGAAAATCAAGTCAAGCATTTGTTAAATCATCCGTCTTGCCGAAAGGCAAGTGTTCAAAATAAGTTGATATGAATGATAAGAAATTTAAAAGTGATGAAAAGTAATAGTCACAAAAGGATTGCTGACTATAGAGAAATTATTATATTTTTTCTCGTTCGTCCAAAGTCTAATTATTTATTTCACATATGTATTAAATGAAAATTACATAAAGCTATTTGAATACTTAAATGTAAAAGTGTTGAGCGCAATATGTAGTTTGCGACGATTCATTCATGAATTTAGTATTCATCTAAATAATGATATGTATCATTATGTGTATATATATATCCATTTTTATGGATAAATATGTTATCATGACATTATATGTGAAACAATATTATGTATAATAGGGAATTTCTTCTATTAATGAAGAATTTAATGTCTTTATATAGAAATGATATAAGTGAGACAGTTATTCACACCGAGGGTGAAAATTAAATATGAATTTTTCAAGTAAACTTATTGCTTTATAGCAACAATCGTCTGTTATAAAGACGAATTGAACATTCTACGAGAAACTGTACACTCATTGGTATCCTTATTAAAAGAGAATTTCATGACTTTCTCTATGACTCTATAAGTAACAAAAAGAAATATTCTTTTGTAAACATGGTCAGTGATCATACATACATAATAAGTTGAGGAGTCTGATGTTTGTGTCAATGGTCAAATGAAAAATTTACATATTTATACTGGACACCTATATTGGATGATGATTAAGAGAATAATGAGACACCTTTGGGGCATGTTGACTCTCATTTTGTACTATGATAGAGATTGATTTATAGATTTACTTAATAAAATAGACGCCTATTAAGAGGACGATATTAACAAGCAAAAGTTTATCTCCAATTATGTCTTCATGTTATAGAATGACATATTGCAAAGTTTAGCTAAAGCAAAATTATATATAAAACAGTCAACTATAAAATTGAGTTTGTGTTATACTCAATGATAGTATGAAGCCTTTTGGTTAAGTAAATTATTTTACTCCTGTATTGACAACAGTCAAGTATGCCTTTTTTTACAATATGTATGTCAATATTGCTTGATAAAAAGGATGGACCATTATAAGGGAAAACACAATTGTTTGACAATGTGAAGAAAATACAGTTGGTGAATACACGTGTAAGTATGTGATACTTATTAAACATGTTTGACTGATGCATTTTTATATGCAAAGCTTATGTAATGGTGTATTCTAAATCTTCTTACGATGAATAAAAATATGTTAATTTTATTATGGAGTTAGTTAATGATTTTGATAAAGTATGTAGAGTATGTCGATAAGGCATGAGATCATCAATCACATGGATAATCGCCTTAGTGCTTAGTGTATAGCAAGCTGAGATGAAATGATTTAGATAGGGGTGTTCACGGGTCGGGATCTCGGATCTGACCCGACCCGTCTGATTTTTATTGGGTTGGGTCGGGTCGTGTCACCCTACTTTTGAAGACCGGATCCGATCCAACCCGACCCGGTTCGGGTCGGGTTGGATCGGGTCGGGTGGTCGGGTTACCCGACCACCATTAATTCTTTTTAATTTTTTTCTTATTTTATCTATTATTTAATATAAAAATATTACATAATATTTATTTTAAAAATTATAAAATAACTTATTCAACATTATTTTACACATTTAAAATATTTATTTTATTTTTTATAGATAATATAAGCTGAAAACTAAAAAAAATAAAAAAAATCGAGTCTTCGGGTCAGGTCTGATTGACTCGGGTCAAAAAATTTTGACCCGTACCCGACTCGTGGTCGGGTCGGGGTCAGGTCAGGTCCGACCCGACCACGGATCCGATCTGATGGGTCGGGTCGTCGGGTTCGCATGTCGACCTAACCCGCTGAACACCCCTAGCTTTAGATCTAGATATATATGATTTAAGATCGCCCTGATATGTTCAGGAGGATGACACGAGTTTATATATAACTATGTGTAGCCTAATAAGAGAAGCCAAACGTGAGACCTCATGGTGTCAAATTTTGGGTGACTAGTGGCAGTCCAACAATATATGCGATGCACTTTATGAATGGTTTTATTACTGCTCAGTGTCACGGCAAATGGCAAATTATATATATTGATTTCAAATTATATTGATGTTTGCTACCATCAAGGAATACATATAAATGGCTTCGACTTATCGCAAAAGCAAACAACAAGAAAGTCATCCACATTTGCTTATTGCACTTGTGAATTTTCCTTGTGGCAATGAAAACAAGAATGAAGGACAGCTCATGGATTAGAAAAGATATATCTTTAGAAGGTTTCGGCGAGAGATCGCCCGTCGGAGCTATCGACGGGTTGTCTCATCAAAACCTGCGAAGGATCGACACTCGCTCCTCCGATTTCGGCAGCGCGATTAGGAGCTTCCAACGGCAAGTTTTGAAGGATGACCTTTCCTTTGAATTTTCGACGTATTTTACTCGTCGAAAACTTCGAAGGCAAGTTATCCGTCGCAGACATCCGTCAAAACTTCCGAAAGGACATTTGAGGATCGTCGATAATTCTTTCTGACGACATAATTTTCAATAAACTATTATTTATCGAAAAATCTATCGCAAAAGCATATTTGCGACGGATTTCGAAGATTTTGTGACGGATATCTCCGTCGCAAAATTGTAAAATTCTTGTAGTGATAGTTTACAAGAATGGCAAATATAATTGCATATTTCATGAATATTCTCAAATTTGAATCAAATAAATAATTCATCAAATACATATAAGTAGCAATGGAATTGTACTAAAAAAAATGAAATCGTTGTTAGTGATACTTATTTGTTGATTAATATGATACATCAAATTAACTGAACGACTTAGTTTGTATGTCATCTGATCGCTCCAACAAATACGTCAGACCAAGGAATATTTTGAGTTGATTAATTTTATAATTAGTTGATGGCAATTTTCGAAAAGTAATACATAAATTTGAATGTATAACATCAATAAGAATATTGGGAATCCTCTGTTTTACTCCATTGCATATAGACACAAAGACTAAACTCTTCTTTCTCATAAATAAGTAAATATGGTTTTAGAAAATAACTATGCAATATAGTAAGAATAACATTTGTCTTTAAAATAACTAGTGCTAAATCCTGTGTGATGCATGGATATTACAGAAATATATAGTATATGATTATAATTTATAATTTATAATAATTACCAAAACTAATTTATTAGTATTTAAATGTGATAATTAGGTTAGTATATTTTGAAAAGTTTAAAACTCTATTTAAATCTATCAAGACCCCAACTTCTAATTTTATTTTTATTAAATAAAATTATTTTTTAATTATATTAGAACAACATAGTAATTTTCAATGGAATCAAATTGAATTCTTTGTTTTAAATTATTTTTTAATTTTGTAAATAAAAGAACAGCTTCTAAAAGTGAAAGGATGCTATATTTTATTATACTTGTACATTACCTAATAAAATAAAAATTATTTATTTTAATCATAATCAAATTTAATATATTTTATTTTAAAATAATACATTCTTTTAATAAGGAAATATTTTTTTTCCTTTTGTGCATTATCTCTTAAAATAAAAAATAATCTTAATTTGGTCTCAATTTGTTGAATTTTAATTATTTTTTAATGCAAAAAAATATCTCAATATCTTTTAAAAAGAAAACATTATTTATTTCATTATATTTCTACGATGCCTTTGAGAAATTATTTATTTTAATAATAAACAAATTGAATTATTTATTTTTATTTATGAAATAATCATTTTTCTTAAAGGAAAATAATATTTATTTTATTATTCTTGTCCATTATCTTTTAGAAATGAAAGATTTAATCTTACTTGAAGTCATATTAAATTCTTTATTTCAAATTTAAAAAATAACAAATTATCTTTTAGAATGGATCAAATAATAATGGTTCTTTCAAGAAAGGATTTTGAAAATAATATATAGATTGAGTATGTGATATTTAATTAAGAATCTCTTCATAATATCACAAATTTTTGAACTAAATGATTAACTCATTTAGTTTAATCATCGTAAGGATCAAGTAATCCAGAGACATTGGCTTTATCATATGGATGAAAGCAATTCGGATTGGATTAGTTTTTAGATTCTAAAAAAGTAAATCACCATTTTTTGAATAATCTTTTTAAATTAAAGAAATTATCCTAAAACTATTTTAAGAAATACACAATCGTCCTCTAGTGGTAATTATTTTTAGGCTCTAATTTTGTATAATTATATATAATAAATATAAAAATATTTAAATTAAATTTGTAATTAAATCTAAAATATACTAGTAAAATTTTAAAGTTTACCAAATTAGAGTTCATAATGTGATAGAAAAAATGAACAAAATATATATAAACAAATATTATATTTATAAAAAACAATTAACTTTTAAATTAATTATATAAATAAAATTCATAAATTAAAAATGAGCTCCACAAACTTTTACGGATGATGCCCTAATTTTAGCAAGCTAGTTTCAATTTATTAAAACTAACCCTAAGTTATATTCAGACCATTAATTTTTAATTTTTGAGTAAAATAATTTTTTTCATATTGGTCGAATTTTTCTTTCACTCCTAATTTATCATTATAAATATAACTATTAATATTTTTAAGTAAGTTAAATTTTTAAAGGTTACTGATAAATTGAGAATTGCACGTTGACGATGATGTCTCCTTGCACGAAGATGCCACAACACGTGATGCCCCTTAGGGCGACATCGACATAGTTGACGGTTGGATTGGGCTCGAGCCATGATGGGATTTCAAGTGTTGGCAACTGAGAATATATATATATATATATATATATATATATATATATATATATATATATATATATATAATATTTTTTGTTAGGATTTATGCACGAGAGAAATTATGTACCGCGAAAAAATTCGAGAAATTTAAGACGACGCAGAATTTTATTAGATGGAAGAAACAAAAAAGGATTACAAGATTAGATTGATTTCTCTTTGGACCCTCTAAGGAGTTTATATAAGCACTCCCTTTAACAAATGATAGGAATTAGAGACCAACTGATGCTTTATATTAATCTAAAAAATAAAACACCTATCTTATAATAAGGAAATAAATCGATTCCTTAACAATCTCATGATAAGAAAATATACACAATATGTCAGACAAGTTTTCTTTTACTTCTTTGGATACAAACAGTTTTCCAGTTAAACTAGAATTCAAGGCATTAATTAATAAATCTCCACCTTGAATTAAATCCTATAATTGAATATCTAATACTCTCTGTCTCCACTAATCCATGTTCTGATTTTGCGCATGTGATAGCATTCTTGTAGCTTGATCTGGCGATTTCACCTCTTCAACTATTTGGAATGCATATGCAATCATATCTTCAAAGCCGTAACGTTTAGGAGGACTTACTTGCCTGCGAGCACGTCCTGCAGCTAGACTTGTCATTACTTCTTCTACTTGCTCCTCAGACTCTGGTTGTTCAACCTGATGAGATTCTTCTAGTACATTCTGAATTGGAGTTAATCCAAACTCCACCTGTTTGTTGACACCCTTCTCTGCTGAGTCAAATCTGATTTCTGCTTGAGCAGACATCTCATAAAAAAATACATTTATGCTGTGAATAACATTGTGCTCTGAGGGAGACCAAATTTTGAAGCCTTTTTCACCTGCACCATATCCCATAAAAACTTCTTCTTTGACCCATGGTTTCAACTTTTCTTCGCTGACATGATAATATGCTGGACAGGAAAGACTTTCAGATTAGTATAATCAGCAAAATTTTCTGACCATACCTCAATGGGAGTCTTCAGATCGATCGCGGTTGCAGGACTCCGATTGACAAGATAGCATGCTGTGCTAACAGCCTCAACCCAAAATGACTTGTTCAGATCAGAATTAGAGAGCATGCACTGTGCCCTCTCCAAAAGAGTTCTGTTCATGCGTTCTGCTACACCATTCTGCTGTGGTGTATCTCTGAGGGTGCAATGTCTGGCAATGCCTTCATCCTTGCAGAAAGGATCAAATTCAGACGAACAGAACTCCAAGCCGTTATCGGTACGAAGACGCTTCACTTTTCTCGATGTCTGATTTTCCACTAGAGTCTTCCATTGCTTGAAAGCTTTGAATGCCTCATTCATGTGCTTCATCATGAATACTTATGTCATCCTTGAGTAATCATCTATCACAGATAGAAAATATCTGGAACTTCCTAGAGATGGAACACGAGAGGGACCCCAACAGTCAGCGTGGATGTAATTAAGTGTTGTCTTCGTCTTGTGCATGACTTTGTTGAATTGATGTCATTTTTGCTTGCCAAAGACGCAGTGTTTGCAAAATCCGATTTCTTCTGACCATCCAGAAGATTGTGCCTGCTGAGGATATCCATCCCTTTCTGACTCATATGTTCAAGTCACATGTGTCATAACTTGGATGCTTCCGATTCTGATTTGGATGAACTATCTACTGTAGTCACGTCAAAAATTACTGTGCCTTGTAGTATGTACAAGAACTTTTGTCTGACTCCTCTTATGACTTCAACATCATCCTTAGTGACTATGAGAACATCTCCTGCAGCATCCATCCGACATTCTTTGGAGTTCAAAACTCCTAACAATATCAAATTTTTCTTTAGTTGCGGAACATGACGGATCCCTGTCAATGTTCTCACCCGATTGTCATGACTTCTGATCTGAATTGAGTCGATTCTAACTATTTTACAGGTTGCATCATTGCCCATAATGACGTTTTCGCCATCAATATTCTGATAAGTTAAGAACCACTCTCTGTGCGGAGTCATATGATAGGAACATCTTGAGTCGAGAACCCAACTCTCCTCCAAGCATTTCTGATCAGACATCATAAAAGTCAAATCATCATCAGATTCATTATTCTGGTGAGCTACTGTAGCAATCATGTCTTTCTTCTTCTTCTTAGGACAATTCTTCTTCCAGTGACCCGGTTCTTTACAGTAGTTGCAGATGTTCTTTGGATTGATGTTCTATTTTGACTTACCTTTTTAGGATTTATCTTCTCTGCGGTCGTTACCAACCCTGCGGCTTGAGTCTCCACAACCTTTCAAGATGCCCTATGATGAAGTTCACGAGTATGTAAACTCGATCTTACTTCTTCCAGAGTAATTGTGTCTCTTCCGATGATAACAATCTGAACAAAATTTTCGTACGACAGAGGAAGAGACACCAACAGAAGTAGGGCAGCATCTTCATCTTCAATCTTCACATCTGCATTTCGTAATTCCATTAACAGAGTATTCATCTGATCAAGATGATCTTTCAGAGGAGTACCTTCTTGCATGCGGAGGGTGAACAGACGTTGCTTCAATAATAACTTATTGGTCAGAGACTTGGTCATGTAGAGACTCTCAAGTTTCGACCACAGACCGGCCGTCGTATCTTGATCTGCGACTTCGTTAATCACCTCGTCCGTCAGACACAATAGGATCATAGAGTGCGCCTTCTCTTCTTGTGCCACCAAACTTGCGAGGTCGGACTCCTTTTCTTTGCCCTTCGAGTCTTCCTCCTTCGGTTTGTTCTTCGGCACGTTCGCAAGCGGCGTCCATACTCCCTGTTGTTTCAGAAGTGCCTGAATCTTGATCTGCCAGAGATTGAAACTATTTTATCTTGTAAATTTCTCGATGTTGACGTTGTGCGATGCCATCTCTATACTTAACGGAGGATCGACGATGAAACCTCACTTTGATACCAGTTTGTTAGGATTTCTGTACGAGAGAAATTATGCACCGTGAAAAAATACGAGAAATTTAAGATGACGTAGAATTTTATTAGATAGAAGAAACAGAAGAGGATTACAAGATCAGATTGATTTCTCTTTGGACCCCTTAGAGAGTTTATATAGGCACTCCCTTTAATAGATAGGAATGAGAGACTAACTGAGACTCTATATTAATTCCAAAAATAGGACACCTACCTTGTAATAAGGAAATAAATCAATACCTTAACAATCTCATGATAAGAAAATATACAGAATATTTCAAACAGGTTTCCTTTTACTTTTTTGGATCCAAATAGATTTCCAGTTAAAGTAGGATCAAGACATTAATTAACACACACACACACACATATATATATATATGTAGGAATATTAGGGTGCTACCACACTTTTGTGGTAGCACCCTGCGCCCAAGTATTTCAGGGCCGTCCGATCTAAGATGGACGGCCTTGATGTGCGTGCCAATTTTGATGAAGAACTAAAACGGTTCAATGTCGGTTCGAGTGATTCAGTGTCGGTTCGAAGAAACGGTTCAGCACTAGGGGACAAGAGGGGTGGTGGCGCGGATCGACTTTTGGCGATGGCGGCATCACGCGGCGTTGGCTTCTGGCATTGAGGAGCTAGGCGGGTGAATCGGTGGTGGCGCGATAGATCTGCAAGGAAAAGGGGGCCGGCGACTCGCTTTTTTGCTGCACGAGCTGACGCGTCCCCTCCCCTCTCGTGAGAGCCCTTCTCTGCAGTGTCGGCGATGACGACGACAGCACCGGGAGACGATGGCATTCGGGCGATGGCACTGGGCGACAGAGGGGAGAAGACGTGCCCTAAGATCTAAGATCTGTGAACCCTGCATCGGTCGTCGCCATCCGTGCAAGCCGTCCTTCATTGGTGAGATTACCGACTTTCATCGACGCCCCCTTTTTGCTTGCGCAAAGAACCGTCGTCGAGCCAATCTTCCGTCGCAGCGCATCTCCTCCCCTCCGGTGAGAACCCTTCTCCGTGTGAGAACTTCAAGCTCTCCCCTCTCTAAGTCAGATATGACGATGATGGCGCTGGGTGACAACGGCATTCGGGCGATGACGCTGGGCGACAGAGGGGAGAAGACGCGTGCTGAGATCTGAGATCTGGGAACCCTGCATCGGTCGTTGCCATCCGCCCTCCGCGCAAGCCATCTG
The DNA here is from genome assembly GCA_030549335.1 of Pontederia crassipes. NCBI lineage: Eukaryota > Viridiplantae > Streptophyta > Magnoliopsida > Commelinales > Pontederiaceae > Pontederia > Pontederia crassipes. The sequence continues at coordinate 8,811,693 of CM060198.1, forward strand.
TAGTCGGCGAGATTGCCAACCTTCGCCCACGCCCCCTTTTCTCTTGCGCAAAGAACCGTCGAACCACCGTCCTTCGTCCGCTCTGGATGTGTCTCGGTGTGGATCCGACCCCCTCACCTCACCGATCTTCCCTCACCGGAGCTTGCGCCGCAGATCGCCGGCGCGCATTCGTTTGTTCAAGAGACGAATGGAGGAATCACGCACGAAGGGGACGCGAACTAGTGCTCTTGAACCGAATGAATAAAGCTGAACCGGAGCGAACACATCTGATCCATTCATCTCAAATCAGACGATTCTAAATATGTGGGCGTAGGGTGTTATCACAAAGGTGTGGTAGCACCCTATTCCTTTCATATATATATATATATATATATATATATATATATATATATATATATATATTTGGAGTTTGTTATATCGATAATGTAAATGAGCTTAAAATTTTGTCACATTTATGAGCTTAAAAGTGAACAATATTGAATGTAAATGATCATTGCCTAGATTGTCATCTCCTACATGTAATATAACTTTATCGAGTAATTTTGTTTCTATCTTATCCTCATTTGAAGTTTGTTTCGAATTCCGAAATTGTATTGTTTTCTATCTTCTTTAATTAAATCAGGTCTTCTATTTCTAGTCAAATTGAATTGTTTTCTTTATCTATTGTATATATGCATTTATATATTATTTTATCAAACAAAAGAAGACACGTAGTTTATCTTTTTATTCCGATTTTCTTTTAGATTCTTATTATAATATGCATAGATTATTATTATTATTATTATTATTATTATTATTTAACAGAAAATCAACAACCTTTTATCAGATTTTTCGTAACAAATCAACAAACCAACAACTTTGATTACTCAAACAGAGCACAATATAATTCTAATTATAATTATTTTCTGAATTTTCACATATCGCAAAAAAATATCTTATTGTATAAGATTCTATTATTAGAAGAAGATAGTCTTAGGACAAACAAAAAAAATTATCTCTAATCTTTTTCACTTCTTATATATCTAGATTAACTAGAATTCGTAATTAGACTTTTAGTCCGAAACTAAGTATTACATATTTATAACTCTAATCTTTAAAATATTAAGTATTTTGTTCTGCTTCTTTCCATCTCTCCCTTTCTACTCTTTAGTCTTTATATCAACTGGGAGTTCACGCTGCGGAGGGTGCACATCTGCCTCCACCAGTCGCATCCGGCGGTCTGCGCAATGATGGATTCACGGAATCTCAAGGTCGATTACTCAAGAGACGACGATGACCACGAAGCTTTGAAGCCTCCAATCAAGCGGAGAAAGTATCAGCCCTTCTCCCAACTGCAAGAACAACAACAAGGGGACCAGGAGTGCACAAGGACGGAGGAGGAAGACGAAGAAGAAAGGCCTAGGTCCGAAATCGTACCACAAATGTTGGAGGACATCGCGGCTCTTCTGGGCGATATCGGCGACCGGATCCAGGCGTCGCGAACGTGCCAGCGCTGGAGAGCTGCCATCCTGCGCGTGACCTCGGAATCGCACCCGGCGTCGTACGTGGGTCCGTGCTTGCTTAGCCTCTCGGACGGCAACGCGAGTTGCACCCTCGCCGACACTCTCCGCGACGTGGACTTCACCCTCGACACGCCGGGCCTGCCCGGGGGCGTCTCTGTCGCGTGCGCGAACTACGGCTGGTTGTTGCTCGTCGACCATTCATATCCTTCCACTGCTGTCTTGTTCTACAACCCTTGGACGAGCACGACCATCACACTCCCCGACCTTCGATTAGGCGCTCACAGCACGTTCAGTTTCTCGTCGCCTCCAACTTCGTCCCGCTGCGTCGTCGTTGCAGCATTATCATATCCTTCAATTACGTTCTTCGTTTGGCGATGGGGAGACGAGACCTGGTCCGGTCCCCGCGGAATATACCCCGAGATGGACCTAAACCCATTCGCAGCATGGCACGTGAGCCAACTCGGCCTCAGGGAGATGCTGCGGCTTGGACAACCGTGGGCGGCTGCTGGTCTATGACCTCGTTAAAGAAGCTCTGATCAGCGTCGTCCGAGCGGCGCCCCATGAGCACGAGACGGACTTCCACAAATTGGTCGAGTACTCGAGTTAGACGGCAAGATTCTGTCGGTCTTTGTCGACTTTGTCCACGGCCGGATTCGCGTTTACGAGCTCGACGAGTCGAAAGAAGGCTGGATTGAAGAAGGATGGATTGAAGTGGAGAGCATCGGAGTTAGGTTGCTGTTTATGAGTGCCACCAGTTGCATGTTCATGAAGACGAGCCCGAGCTCAGAGAAGAGTGATAGGAGGAGGGCGTATGTGTGGAAGAGCCACCTGTTGCACAGAATGACTAGTTGACTACTTACTCTTCCTGCAGATGGAAGAAGCCACGGAGCGAGAGGAACGAATACGACGTCCCATTTTCTCGACTTTTTGGTACCGGAGGCGACTGTTGGATCGAGCTCACGCCATTGTCGTCGGATTGATGAAGGGCATGGCATGCATGCAGGCTGCAGCTGAATATATATTTTTTATTCCAGAAGCTCAGTGTTTTATCTATGTATTTGCTTGAGGTTCAACTATATATGATGCACTCCACGAATGGTTTTACTACTGTGCCGCATCACGGCACAGTGCCTCCAGTGCCACTTCTAAAATCATTATTATCATTCTAAATATTTATTTTTGAACAATTTTACCCTTTTTCTTACTTTCCTCTATTATAGTGCATGTCAATCAAAGAATATTTTAATTACTTTTATTTTGATGTTGCCTGTATCCATTCAATTTATTCTTTATGTTGTCTGCAAATCATCCACTGAAAAAAGTGCATATCATCATAGTAGAGCTAGAAATTCACAAAATGTCTTTTACAAGAGGAAAATAAATGGATTTTCAGTTTTCCTTTTAGAAAGCTAATGAATATGAAAGCAAATTATAATAATAAAATCTCTGCCGTGCTTCATTTATCCTAAAGAAGTTATCACGATCCTCGATTAAATGTTGACAATGGAGAAGAGAAAGATAAAAATATTAAAAATAATTTAAGTAGCATCGTGTATGAGAAAAAGGCTTACAAAGAAAAAAAAAGAGTGTTGGAGAGATACCAACGTCGTGGAGGACAACCGTGGAGTGACAATAATAATTTTAGAAGTGATAATAGAGGTGCCTTATATATTAATGTTTTCTACCATGAAGGGCATCCTCCTTTGCTTATTCGCACTTGTATTTTTCCCTTTGTCCCAAAGCAAACCAAGAATGAAAGATAAGTAGATAACTCATGGACTAAAAATATAATTTACAAGAATGGTAAATGTAATTAATTTTTTTGTGAATATTTCCTATTTAGAATGAAAAAAGATAATTCATCAAATACAAATATGTAAGGATAAAGTTTTACTTAAAAGAAGAAATCCTTCTTAGTGATATTTAGTAATGAATACTTATTAATTCGTATATCATAAAAATCCAACAAACGTGGCTGACAGAGAAATATTATATTTTTTTTAACTCAATCTTTTTAAAAAGATATATGTATATACAATTTTGTATATATTACATCAATAAAAAATTGATATAACGCCCCCAAAATGCACTCCGTCAAGTGAAAAAATACGCCTTGGAGGTCGTTATGGTCATACTTACATGAATATCATATTGACCAATGAAGACTTTGACTGGGCAAGTCAATATAAAATAATAGCGGAAGATTAATCATCATGTAAAAGTAATCAAATAAGAGTATATATAATCATCATATTGTGTGGAAGACTAATAAAAGAACTTCATATGAATCCTCCTGAATGGCTCAACTAATACATCCATTTAATCGTCATGAAAAAGGAAATCTAAGACATAAAAAAAAAGATTCAAGACACCCATGGGCTGCCACTACGAACTCATTTTACAATGTTGACCACTTTCATTATTATTAAGACTTGGTCCTATACGTATAAAAATGCAAAGGAGATAAACTTCCTTATGAGTTTTACAACTCAATATGTAAATAAAATAAAGATATCATAAGATCATGATAGTAGACAGGAACGTAAATCATATGAGCAGCATCATCGTCGTATAAAGAATAAAAGTATGATCATAAGAGATTCATAAATCAAAATGTCGACTTCTTGAGATCATAATATGAAGGTAGATCATAATACATCATTATAAATGACGAGTGCCGATCATCATTATTATGAGGTCATAATCATGTAAGGGACCATAGAAATCATTATAGGAGTGGAAGTGGATAATCATGGTGTGAAAAATCTTTATTAAAGAATATTAATATAAGATCAGTAGATCATAATAAATCATTATAAAAATGACAAAAGACAATCATTATCATAAGAAAGATTTTGTTATTAATATGCTTTTATTTTTTCATCATGTTATTATTCATCTTTGACTTATCATGAGGTATGTTTCAACCCATAGAAGGAGAAATTCATTAACGTAACATCATCATCGACACAACTGACAGCTGACCATAGTCAAACCATAACTGACGCAGTCAGACCATAACTAACCAAAGTCAGCCCAGTCCATCACCATAAGAGCTCTTCATTTAATATTTTTCGTCTTTTATCTTATAATTTTTAATTAATCTTTATTAGGACATAAGGAATTCGAGTTAAGTCATCATATGAAAGATAAATAAGATCATGATATTAGGGGTCCTCATTTAACATCCTCATCATAATAGTATGAAATCAATTTAGGACTATAAGATATGATCATAGAGAGTAATCAAAGTTGCACGAACATCATAATCATCATCATAAAATAGATCAAGATTAATGGACATGTATATGTGTAATCATAGATATAATTGGATCTAAATTGAATCATCATAAGAAAAATCACACTATCATAAGGTCATGTTGGACATCATCATTATAATCTTATATGACATTGTAGTTACACCCATATGGTACTAGGAGAGAAATTTAGAGTATATAATCATGGTAACTATCATCATAGAGTAAATCAAACTTAAAGACATAAATCGGGAGCTAATAGGCTTAAAAATCATCATAACAAAATTGATACCCGAACCGGGTATAGATAGAACAAGGGCTGAATTCATATGGCATCTTTCCGAGAAAATAGTGTACACACCTGGGCCGGTTCGGGTCACACCCAGGCCGAGTGGTAGCGGCATCTTCAAGAAATAATTAGGACCAAACCCGGGCCGAGTTGGACATTCTAGGGAGTGAAAGTCATGCTCGACGAGGCTTCGACATGGTTGGCACCCGGGATAGGTCTTCATTAACCCAGGGCGGATTAATCCTGGATCAGAGCTTCATGATGTTTTAAATGGAATATAGTAAACCTTCATTATGTGTATAACCTTTATATATATCTTTTCAACTCTTTTTTCTTCATTGAATATATTTTTAATTTTTATAATCATTGAGAAAAACACAATTTTTTTGCAATTATATTAAAAAAAATAAAAAAAAGAATGTGAAGAGAGATAACACATAAATGTAATATAGATACTCCGAATGCAGTAAAAGAGGATACCCTGAAAGCAATCAGTCTCTTTCTCCGTCATAGAGAAATAGATAATAGTAGTTACCTAGTTCCACTATGCAAGTGCAGGAATTAGCGGACCAGAGATTAGATAGATTTGTCTTGAGTGCATCCAGAGAAAGGTTGCCTCCCATGAAGTGATCAATCAATCCTTTTTGCAAATCCGTAGCGTGTTGCATGGTTTCCTCTAGTGATATGCAGATCTCATCCTTAACTTAATTCTTGGATGGCTTGCAAGCGATAAGGAGAGAATCAGAGGGGCGCAAAAGGCTTCGGACGATTATTTTTAATGATATCAAACCAACAAGGAGGGGAAAGAAAGGTAGGATTTTTTGCTGAGGTTGAGTTTGAGAGACATGGTGGGAAAGTAAGGAAGGAGAGAGGGGGAGAGGAGCCTTACTCAAAGACATGGTGTCTGAATAGAAACATCCTTTTGCTATCTCAACCCGAATATTTCTTTTGCCCCTTTGATGATCGTATTTCCTCATCGCCGATATAGATTCATCTTCCAGATTAATCTATGAAGTATGGAGCCATTTCAATTTTGGGTACAATCATAGAAATATATCAACCATGCCATATCAATTAAGCGTCAATCAATATACACCTATAATCAATAATCTATCAAAACACTTTTTCATAACTAAACCTGAGATGAGTTTGTAACAATAATACTATCTTCTGTATTGCTTCTATTTTTGGTAACCCTCTAAAGCTTCAAGATAGTACGGTCAAAGGAGAACGGTTGTGCTACGCTTGTGTGTGTGTGTGGAGTTGGACCTATCGGGGTAACATGGATTACCCTCCCCAACGGATCAAGGTATGTTTAGCGAATCTCGTATGAAAATATTCCTTTACTATGGGTTATTGCCCGAAAAAGGGAGTCCTCTGACTTGAGGTGGCTTGATGGTGGCAAAAATCTTTTGTATGACACCTGGTTGTGCTGCTTTCTAGGTCGGCGGCGGCCAGCCATGCAGCGCCCTCTAGAGTCGGACTACTGAATCGACCCTTCTGTTTTGGTCTGCCATCTCTGCTCCTACGCCGGGTTGGGGAGGCAAGTTTGATGCCCTAAATTTTGACAATCCTTATCTCTTCATCTCGGTCGATCACACTTTAGATCTCACCGACTATAGTGACTAATTATGTGGACCATGTGGCCACCTCAGTTGAAGTGTGGGATCTCTCCACGTGCTCCTAAGGCTATTCTATGGTCGTTGATCCTGAAACAGTTGTTCACCTCATCATGGGACTACTTCTGTGGGGTCTCTCATTCCACGTGCTCCTTCATCTTGCTCCCTTGGACATTAGACGGTGCAAAATGTTCTTTCACCTAATATCTTGGCGGCTAGATCATCGAAAGGGGAAAATAACCCTCTATTACTCCTTCCTCCACCTCTCTAGATTTTGCTTCCTTTCCCATCTCTCTTACCCTATGTAGGTTTGATGCCATCGAAATATCTTGGGGTCTCTGTCACATCATGAACAACTTTTTGGTCACGAGGAGATGGTTGTGGTTGTTCAGGTGCTTTCATCCCTTCTAGTAACTTTGACGAGCACTAATCGTCAGAAGAAGAGGTGGACATTCAGGACATTGATCTTCTTCCTGATGTGGTGGTAGAGCTAAGCCTACCTGTAAGACCGCAACATGGTTCTGTCTATCGCCTCCTATTTTGGCATTCTATAAAGAGCAAGGGAAGCAAAAAGTCAGTAAGAAGGACACTACTTTGCCTAAGGGTGTTCAGTGGGTCGGGTCGGTGAACCCAATGACCCAACCCGGCCCAAACCAATTTGGACAAGGTCGGGTCCGTGGTCGGGTCAGACCCAACCCCAGTTCGGATTGGGTACGGATTGAAATTTTTTGACCCGACTTGACCCGAATTGACGAGAGAGAATGGGGAGAGGATGGGGAGTGAGGGACGAGAGAGAAGGCAGCCGTGGAGGATAAGAGGGAGTGGAGTGGACTCCCTCGCCTCTTTTCGACTCTCCCCACCGTCGCCTTCCTCCTCTGCTCTCTTCTTCTTCTTCTCCTCTCCGACGACCGACGAACACGAGCAGGCAGAGCGAGCAAGGATGACTCAGTGATCAAATTCTTTGACGCACGAATAGCTGACCTTGTGACGCACACGCAAGGCCGACAGTACCACGTCGTCGGCTGGGAACTATTGAGACCGAGCAAATCGACAAACCATCGACAAATCAAACCCTACGACCGATAGAGGTACACTAGAAGTAAAAATCCCCTAGACGATCAAATGTGTATCATTAGCCGCGCATTTTGATTCCATTATAGCCTAGATACCCATAGCAATGTATTTCATAGAGAAGTCATCGAAATCCGACGACTTGAGGTTGGCCAGAATTGAGGAAGAAGGCCAGCACTCGGTTCTACTCACTGAAATCGGTCGACCGATCCTGAGTAAACGATCGACCCATCTGTGTAAGACAAGGATGGCTGTAAGGTCGGTCGATCGATTCAACTTGGTTGGTCGACCGATCCGGCAAGAAGCCGTCGAGGCCATTCGCGCAAGGTCGGTCGATCGATCCGACAAGAGGCTGCCGAGGCCATTCGCGCAAGGTCGATCGACCGATCCTAGAGGAATGGTCGACCGATTTAGCGACCTCCCAACGCGCAGCGACCGGCCGACCGGCCGACCGGTGCACAGTGAACGATCGATCGATTCGGCGCGAGGAGAAATAATCGACCGAATTGTGATCGATCGATCGGTCCAATGATATCGGTCGGCCGATCCTATAGGAATGTTCGACCGGTCCAATGACAGGAATAATTTCAGACCCTAACTAAAATGACTAAAATGCCCTTGAGTGGCCATAACTTCTATAATTCGCTCCAAATCTCGACTGGCCCATTTAAGGCCATGTCCAATATGGTAAGACATGTAATGGGCTTTTTCCATAGGAAGGGAATCTGACTTTACCCCTTCTCTGAACTATTATTCCAAACCCCACACATGTTAAAGGGAACAAGTAAAGTAAATAAGAAATAATGGGATAGCTATATGTCGCTCAGGGTACAGATCAAGGGGCATGTAGCTGTGCGGAGGAGACAGTGCACCTACTGGTGTTAACTACCACTATTCTTGGACCACAGGCCTTCTCCCACCTATGCTCCAAATAAGGGTGACGTATTGACGCACTCTTCCCCCACGGGGGCAGCATATGAATTATAATGTATAGTGCCAGAGGGAAATGTAGCTTAGCTGAGGAGACAGTGAATCTACACGTCCGCAATTACCACTGTTCCTGGGGTGCAAGTTCTCTCCCACCTATATTTCAAAAAGGGTATGCCTTAGCATACACCTTCCTTTTCATGGGCATTCTGACACCATATGGTATAGAGACACCTCTAGCTTCCCACTTAATAAAGTCGAACTTGCATAGGATAACGAATATAAATGATCTCATAGTAATGTAAAAGACGTAGTACCACGCACATAACAAGGTATGATAATGTATAACAAAGTAGAGTATAGAACAGAGTAATGTATAGCAAAGTATGATATAGTACAAGGTATATATTGTTAAAGTAAAGAAATAAATTATAGATTTGCATATGTATGGTTCATAGCCTATAGAGATCAAGATAATGAAATCAATGAATAAAATAATTATTCAATTGATTCTCGTTTATTAGTATTGTCATTAATCAGATTATCATTTCACCGTCTATGTATCTATGTGTACTGGGCGTTAGCTCACGGGCATTTTATGCCTCTGCATTGAGTTTTTGCAAGTGAAAATCCTGCTTAGAGAGGAAGTGAATAATGCAGATAGCAGCACATGACTTGCAACGAACCCATAAATTTTTCGCCTTTTATTTTCGCATTTGAATTAATAGACTTTGTATTTAAGAGATATTTAAATTTCCTCTTTTAACCTTGCACATGAGAATATTTTCTTGAACTATTTGAATCATTTGAATTTCCTCTTTTGCTTGAAATATTTTATTAATGTGACATCTTTTGAATTTCCAATGATATTTCTTCCGTAAACTCCTTTCATTCATTTGTTTATCTATTAATTCTATTATCACGTGTGTCATATGTTGACTGGTCAAAGTTAAAAAAACAGTAGACAGTATAACGCTTCCAACTTGACTGTCCACGTAACAGAAGGATTGATTTTGTAGGTGTTACACGTGAGGTGCACACCACCGCAGCTTTGCCACTGCCGGCGTGGATTTCTCTGGCGAGAAGTCCTTCATGACCCACGGCTACCTGCTGTTGGTGTGGAAGAAGCTGGACGTCATGCGCATGGCCCTCACCAAGGGATACAACTTCGTCTTCTCGGTACGTACGCTTACAAATTTATTCATGCCTTCCTGCCACATCAAATGGCGTTGGTATACGTACGTATATACGCATGCAGTTTTCATCCTGTTGGATCGATGCTGTCCTGAACACATCAAATGTATGCTGATAAATCTTAGAGAGCGAGATCTTTTGGAAGGGAAAGAATAATGTGGGCCTAGCGGGCCTTTTCTTTTATCATGTATGGGCCTTGAAATTTTAGGTTCTTAACAATGTCAAAGTCCTCATCATTTTCCCATTCAGATTTGATATTCCCGAAATAATAATAATTAATAGTCATAGATAATAAAAGAAATAATTACAATGATTATCATTTATTTCTATGTTCACTTTTTAAAAAAATATAAAATAATAAGATCCTTAATATTATTTTATTTTTATAATATAAATAAGTTCATACGTGTTCACGGGTCGGGTCAAGAGGGTTGGGAGGGTCGAATCAGACCCAACCCGACCCGATTTGAATTGGATGGTCGGGTAATTTTCTTTTTTTTAATGGTTTCTTACTGTTTTTAGATTTTATTTAATAAAAAAATTTCTTTAATATTATTTTAAATGCATAAAATAAGTTTTCTAACTATTTAATATTATTTTGCACTTAAAATATTTTATTTCAATTTTTAAATTAAATATAAAATTAAGTTTAAATAAAAAAGAAAAAAAATAATAAAATAAAAAAAATTTGGATTGATCGAATCGGATTGAGTTTACTTGGGTTGGATGTACCTGACCCGACTCATGGTTGGGTCAGGTTTGGTTCGGGTTGGGTCGGATCCGACCCGACCCAAATCGATTTGGGTCGGGTCGGGTCATCGGGTTCACGAGCCGACCCGACCCGATAAACACTCCTAAATAAGTTAATTAAATTCTAAACGTGGTTACCCTATAACTAACTACAACTAGAAATCACATTTTTGGTAGCTACTTAATTCAATGCAGATATCCCAAACAATTTTCTTTTCCGTTGATTTTAGAGCAATATTAAAGATGATGCATTCCATTATCTACTAAAATTGGATGATGTCATTATTCTCAAGCGAGGAATAATTAGTGGTATCCAAATCCAATATGCTGGCCAAACACTTCGTGGATCATGAGGAATATATATATCATGGTCGATCATATGCCCCTATTATTTTGTTCATTGTCAGATGATTGGTGCATGCCTCATGTGCATTATTCTCAATGCCTAGTTTCACTGTATTGAAAGATTGGACAGTCTACACGCATCATAGACTTTGTTGCTACTTTCCTTATTAACTTTATAATAATAATTAGTTGTCAATTCATGTTGTTGAGAAAAAATATATATCAACTATTCAACGAAACCGGACATACACATGTACTTTGATTTGTCCTTGGTTACGCGTCAATGTTGGCTAATTTGGTGGCCATCCATCCACGATATCTAATCCTCGGTAGAAAAGAAAAATCAAGGCTCGCTAATGACGTAGGCATGTACATAACTTTCCTTCAATATTTTCTGCATTGATAACTTATATATTAAAATAATATTATTGATAACAATAATATTTAATATTATTGATAACTTATGTATTATTTTGATATTTTAATATGTCAGTTTATCACCTCCTAATTAAAAATGATAGTCAAAAGTGGAAATTCGACTGTAATATATCGGTTTGCTCTTTGTGCACTGAGTGTTTTAGGGTTCTTTTCCTTTTTTTTCTGTTCAATATATTAGGGGACATTCAAATATAACGAAAAGGTTAATTAAAGCAAAAAAAAAAGGCTTGAAGCCATATCCGACATGAAGATAGTTTTATTAGGTATACATTAAAAAGGAAGAATGCTGAAGGAACACCATGAAGTATGATTTAATTAAAATTGTATAAAAAAGACTATGTTATTTTAATTTTTTTAATAGCATTTAATATACTAAAATCATTCAATGAACATATAAATCATGTAAATTCATAAGCAATAAATTATTCTATTCATTAAACGCTTATAAGATTCTTTGATGATATGTTTTGGTTGTTACCTTATTCAAGACTACATTGTTATGCTTTTTTTTATAAGGACATGCGAGTGTAAATTAATGTGCTAAGTATGCAATATGGAAGTTGCCAAAATGGAAGATATAATTAAGGAAAAAATAATTATGATAAACAAATTGATAAATTGAGCGACAAGTCGACTTCCTGTCAAATGTGATAGAATGCAACATTTTTGGAACCTGTGCCACGTGGCGAGCTTTGACGTTATTGTTTTCCAGTGTTCATCTTTGACATTGTCTCTATTCTCTCTCTATCATCTGCATCACTATTATCGAATGAAAAAAGAAAAATCATCTGCATGACTACATGCATGTTACTTATAAACTTCACCCAACAAATAGTCAAGAGCCAAACGTTTGAATCACCATCACAAAAATCCTCACCAGCATGTTTCAGGTGAGCAACGGTTACAGCTCGACCACGAAGCCGGAAGCCGGGGGCGCCGTGCGGTGGCTCGCCCCCCTCCTGCTGCTCTCGGCCATCGCCATCCCTTGCACGTTGCTGTTCCTTTCGGCCGGCTCCGTCGTGCCTTTCCGTCTGTCCATGGGCTGGGAAACGAGGCCCCGTTCCTCCGCAACAGAAGCGGCGCCGCCGCTGCCACCGCCGCACTTGGAGACATCCGGTGCGGACATCCACGAGCCATCCGGCAGCTCCTTCTCGCCGGCTCTGGGAGATCAAGAAATGGTACAAGCCTTAGAACTTGGAGTCTCATGATATATATTATGTTACAGTCTTATAGAATGCGCAGAAATAGTAGTCTGTAGTCATATATGCACATCTTTGCTTGATTAGGCCAGACCAGGATCCATGTAATGCCCATCTTTGCTTAACTCAAAGAGCTGCTGCATGAACGCAGCTGGGCAGGAATTAATCATGTGTATGCAGTGGAACGCATGAAAACTTATGCTAATAATAACCTTGGTTAATTAGTGAGCCCTTTACATATGCTGTAAATTAAGCAAGACCGCCCAACAGATACATGCAAACAAAACAGCGACATGATCAGAGAATAAGACCAGCGGAAACAAGAGAAGTTGGAGTTCCTTCCACGTTCTTGCTTACCTCTTTTTTCCTTTTAGCTCCTCTTGTACGTAAAATAATTGACATATCTCATGAACATCTCTTATGTATATGATGAATGGATTATTAGATCATTGTATTGTACGTTCATGTATATGCACATATATACACAGGAAAACGAGGGTGTTAGGCTTGAGAGGGTGCTCAGGGAGGCGGCCATGGAGGACAGGACGGTAATACTGACCACGCTGAACGCTGCATGGGCGACCCCCGGATCCATGATCGACTTGTTCCTCGAGAGCTTCCGGATCGGCAACGGGACGCGATGCCTCCTCGAGCATCTGGTCATCGTGACGTTGGACCCCGAGGCGCACGCGAGGTGCACGTCCATTCACCGCCACTGCTTCGCCGTCGCCAACCCCGGCGTGGATTTCTCCGGCCAGAAGTCCTTCATGACCGTCGGCTACCTGCAGTTGGTGTGGAAGAAGCTGGACGTCATGCGCATGGTCCTCGCCAAGGGATACAACTTCGTCTTCTCGGTACGTACGCTTACAAATTTATTCATGCCTGCCTGCCACATCAAATGGAGTTGGTATACGTACGTATATATGCATGCAGTTTTCATCCTGTTGGACCGATGCTGTCCTGAACTCATCGACGACGTGACATGAAGTAGTCATGCATGCGTTATGATGATTAATTTATGTGTTAGCCTGTTAGGTATGCATGAATAGACTTAATGAATTATAGATCGCAATTTGCTAGTAGTTCTATGATATATTGATCTTAGAATAATACGATGAGAGAGATAATCATGATTATATATTGTTGCAGGATGCAGATGTGATGTGGTTCAGGAATCCGCTGCCACACTTCAACAGCAGTGATGCAGACTTACAGACATCCTGCGACGAGTTCCGGGGGAATCCTGAAGACATGAATAATAGGCTCAACACAGGGTTCAAGTACGTGAGGGCGAACAATAGATCCGTGGAGTTGTACGACTACTGGTACACTTCCAGGTTGAGGTTTCCGGGGAAAGGGCAGCAGGGGGTCTTCAACTCCATCAAGTTCGAGCCGCGCATGAAGAAGATCGGGGCGAGGATAAGATTCTGGAGCACGGAGTACTTCGGGGGGCTGTGCCACCCGAGCAGAGACCTCGCCAAGGTCTGCACCATGCACGCCAACTGCTGCGTGGGGCTGGGCAAAAAGCTTCACGATCTGAAAGTTTTGCTGGACGATTGGAGGAAGTACACGTCTCTGCCGCCGGAGAGAAGGAAAGGCCATCGCTATGCATGGAGCGAACTGCAGTTCCAGTGCTCGATGAGATGATCCTTGCTGACAGTTCTTGTTTGCTCTTGGTAATGTGCCCAGATGTAGTTAGTGAGTTCCTGTGATGTGCCTACCAAAGGGTTTGGGCCGTTAGGCTCCTAGCCCACCACTGATTCCGTAGGAGGGAGGGATTACTTTTGTTCATAGTGGATTTTTTTAGACAATGGTCTGAAATTTGTTCATTGATATTTCTCTCATATTAATAAAAGAATTTTATGACTTATTTTCTCTTCCTTTGGTTGTTTCGATTGTTCATACTTTTTACCCCCAACATGTAGGTTGCTCTTCTTATGTCCATATGCCAAGGATGCAACCATTACAGTACTATGAAGGGTTCAGCCCTCACCATGTTGTCAAGATGAAGGTTTGGCAGTAGCTAGCGGGTGGTGGTCTCATTTGATTGCCCTTACTTCGATATGGGTATGAAAATGTTGTTCGTCATTCAACATTACAGAGGGCAGGGCATGATCCAATCTTTCATAGATATACGTAATAAAGCAATTGTTTAAGAATTTTTTAAAAAATGAATATGAATTCGATAAATTACAAGACATTGTATTAATCTTCTATCTCAATATCTTTTTCACTTCTCATCTATTTAGATGGACTAGTGTTAAGATCCTTGCAAAATACTTATTGGCTGCGTTTGGTACGGGAATATTGAGAGAACTAATTGATGTGATAAAAAAAGTTTGGGTTGGTGTTTAGATGAAAAAGTGTAACGATTGAGATTTAAAAAGTTGATTTGATAGATAAGTTTTAGTAGATGTTTGGACAAAAAATAAGAACTAAAAATGTAATTTATTATTATTTATTTGGATAAGTTTTAGTAGGTGTTTGAATAATTATTATATTATTATTTATTTGATTAAATATTTAAATATTATTAATATTATAATTTTAAATATGATAGTAAATCTAAATATCCAAATATAATATAATTTTTTTATTAAAATAATTGAACATTTTAATTATAAAATATTTTTGAATTATTAGAACGTAAACTTTTAATTAATTACATTTAATAAGATGACTAATTGTATTAATAAATAACTAAATTATATATACTTATATTACATAATAATTATATTACAAGACATTATATTAATCTTCTATCTCAATATCTTTTTCACTTCTCATTTATTTAGATGGACTAGTGTTAAGATCCTTGCAAAATACTTATTGGCTGCGTTTGGTACGGGAATATTGAGAGAACTAATTGATGTGATAGAAAAGTTTGGATTGGTGTTTAGATGAAAAAGTGTAACGATGGAGACTTAAAAAGTTGATTTGATATATAAGTTTTAGTAGGTGTTTGGATAAAAAGTAAGAACTAAAAATATAATTTATTATTTTATTATTATTTATTTGGATAAGTTTTAGTAGGTGTTTGGATAATTATTATATTATTATTTATTTGATTAAATATTTAAATATTATTAATATTATAATTTTAAATATGATAGTAAATCTAAATATCCAAATATAATATAATCTTTTATTAAAATAATTGAACATTTTAATTATAAAATATTTTTGAATTATTAGAACGTAAACTTTTAATTAATTACATTTAATAAGATGACTAATTGTATTAATAAATAACTAAATTATATATACTTATATTATATAATAATTAAAAAATAGATGAAAGAAAAAAAAAGATCAAAAGTTGCGACTGAAAAAAGATAAAGATGTAAAGAAGAAGAAAATATTCTGACCAAAGTTTCCGTCTATAAAACATTTGAAAACTTTTCGCCCATTAAATCCGGATCCAACCAAATGTGAAGTGGAGTCACGTTTCGAACCCGCAACCATTAAAGCAGAAGTGGTACGTCTAACCATTAATATACCTTTATTTGTTTGGCATTGAGGGCATATTTAAAATATATATAAAAGTAATTTATCCTCTATAAATATAATAATATCAAATTTATTTATTTTATTTAGATGTTAGCACTTTGTCTTGACTAATATTAATAATTACATCCATAAGTTATGAAATTATATATTAATTTATATATTCAACATCAAACTAAAAAATATGTCTAAACCATTCTTTGGTTCTTTTATTTATTAAAATATGTTGTTAATATTATTATACTTTGATATGTTTATTTATATTAATTATTGATAAGTACATAGTCATAAATACTTTAATTGAATATATCTTTAAATTATTCTCTTATTTTCGGTCCGACCTTCCGGGTTAACCGGTCCGACCGGTTCAACCTGACCCGGGTCAACGTCCGGTCCGAGTTTTACAACATTGGCAAAAAGTTCCCAACCAAACGCATCCATAATATAATTGAGACATTAAATGTGATCAATGGGTTAGTCAATTTTGAGAAAAAAAGTAATTGAGTTGGATATAAAGAAATAAATTAGAAATATTTCTAAACATGATAGTTATACTAAATACCTCCTTACATTAAAAAAATATTAAAATAAATGTTAAGATAACTGGAATAAAAGTAAAAATGTTTGTACTCTACAGTTAACTAGCATATGAAATTTTATGTGTAAACTTGAAACTCTAATTTGTAATTTAAGTAATGTTTTGACTAAGTGAAGACTCTACCCGCTATTTCAAACTCTACTTTTGTAAGGAAGTAAAAAAAGCCTCCGACTTTTGCATAGCGAGGTGCGTGGTCTAATTCATTTGTGCATGGTTTGTTTTGACAAGGACATGATATTCTCATGGAAACTATGATTAGTGGAGCTGCCATCATGATGGATGGAGCTTTGCTTTTGATAGCAGCAAACGAGAGCTGCCCGAAACCTCAAACCTCCATCTTGCAGCTCTGGATATCGTTGTCTCCAGAACATCATCATCCTCCAGAACAAGGTTGATCTGATTCAGGAAAGTGATGCACTTATTCAACATGAAGCCATTCAGAAGTTTGTTGAGGTGAATTCCCTTCTAGTTTCTCCATCCCCACTTTATTAGTGAAACTCCATGAAGTGATCTCCTATCCTTTGTTCTAATGTGCGTATTGACAGAATAAACTTGTTAGGACAATTCCTGTGGTTCCAATATCAGCTCAGTTGAAATATGACATCGATGTGGTTTGTGAATATCTCGTTAGATCCCTATTCCGAAGAGGGACTTCACGTCCAGGCCAATCATGACGGTGATTCGCTCTTTTGATGTCAATAAGCCCGCATCTGAAGTTGATGACATAAAAGGTGGAGTTACAAGCGGCAGCAACCTCAAGGTATGATGCATGGTTGGATGTGCTTTGCTGCAATGTAATTCCACGTTCTAGAGGGAGTCCTAAAGATAAATCAGACTATAGAAATACGATCTGGTATTCTAACAAAGGATCCAGATGGAAAGATGAGCTGCACACGAATATATTCAAGAATTGTTTCTTTGTATGCTGAACAGAACCAGCTGCAGTTTGCTGTGCCCGGTGGCCTCATCGGAGTTGGCACCACGATGGATCCCACGCTAACGCGTGCGGACAGGCTGGTCGGGCATGTTCTCGGGGAAGTCGGATCACTGCCTGGCGTCTTTAACGAGCTCGAGGTCTGTTACTATTTATGAGACGTTAGATTATGATGGATGGAACTGTTGTTGTTGTTTGCATCGTTATTCTTAACTTTCATATGTGTACGTATGTACAATCAGGTGAGCTTTCGGCTGCTGCGTAGGCTAACTAGGCTGAATGCAAAGACAAAGGAGGGAGAGGAGAAAGGAGACAAAGTATCGACGTTGGCCAAGGGCGAGATCCTAATGCTCAACATTGGGTCCATGACGGCAGGAGCTCGAATTGCCAGTGCCGGAAAGAATGGTGTCGCCAAATCGCAGCTGACGGCGCCGTGTGCACCAGCATGCATGGGGGAGAACCGGAGAAGGTGGCTCTGAGCATGCGGGTGGACAAGCACTGGCGCCTCATCGGCTGGGGTAAGATTCAGGATGGCCTAACACTTGACATTCCACCTTGTCCTCTCTATGAATCAGAACAAAAGATTAAAAGCCGAATCAACCATTCGTTATCTGTTTGTTGATACTTAAGTAGTACACATTGGTTATCAATCAATTTTGTTCTATGATCTTAATATTGCAGAAGGGAGCACATTGTTAGTTTGACATATATATTAAGTTTGTTTCGAATTTCGAAATTGTATCAGCATTTTCATTTTCTTTAATTAAATCAGGTTTCCAATCTCCAGACAAATTGAATTGTTTTTCTTTAACAGTTCTATATATGTATTTATTTATATATTATTTTATCAAACAAAAGAAGACACGTAATTTAACTTTTTATTCTAATATTCTTTAATTTAGATTCTTATTATAATAAGCATAGATTATTATTATTATTATTTATCAAATTTTTCTTAACAAGTCAACAAACCAACAACTTCGAATAGTCAACACAAACGCAGCATAGTATACTCACTACTAGAAAAATGCGGATTACCGATGGTCCGAACCGTCGGTAATCAGTCCGAAAACCATCGGTAACGCAATTACCGACGGTTTTTTAATCGGAATCGATCCGTCGAAAAAACGCTCATCGCAAACGGATTTGCGACGGTTGAAAAAATTCGTCGAAAATATCGACGGTTCTGGCCATCGGAATAGTCCCCGACGGTTCGACCCGTCGAAATTTTCCGATGGTTGCAACCGTCGGAAAAGGCCGGCGGTCCGAACCGTCGATATTTCCGACGGTTGCAACCGCCGGAAAAGGCCGGCGGTCCGAGCCGTCGAAATTTCCGACAGTTGCAATCGTCGGAAAAGGCCGGCGGTTCGAACCGTCGTAACTTTTCGACGGTCGCAACTGTCGAAACTTTGGACGGACGTCGCAACCATCGATCTTTTGACGGTCGCAACCGTCGCAAATAATTTTTTAAATATAAAAAAAATTAGCGGCCGAATCCGGCCGCCTGACGTTCCGATCGGCCGCTGGGGGCCGGATCCGAACGGCCACGACCGGATCCGGCCGACATCAGAGAGAGAGAGAGATGCCGGCGCGGAGCGGGAGAGAGAGATACGCCGGCGCGGGAGAGGGTCGCCGGTGCGGGAGAGGGTCGCCGGCGTCCGGCGTGGGAGGGTCGCCGGCGTCCGGCGCGCGGAAGAGGCCGATCCGGTGCTCGCGGCCGGGAGAGAGAGAGGAGAGGAGGGAGAGAGAGAGGAGTGGAGGGAGGAGGGATCAGAGAGAAGACGGAGGAGGGAAAATATATAAAGGAAAAAAGTGGAAAGAAAGCGGGAAAAGGGAAAAAAAGCGGGATAACGAAATTTTAATTACCGACGGTCTCGGCCATAAAAAACGTAAATATTAAATATTTTTATTTTATTTACTTATATATAATATTTATTTTTTTATTTTACCGACGGTTTGAACCTTCGGTAATCTTTATCGACGGTCAAAATCGTCGGTAATTGCGACGGTTTGGACCGTCGCTAGTTATATTAATAAAATACTATTATATATGATATTATTATACATTTATCGACGGTTACGACCTTCGGAAATTGCGGCGGATTTTGCGACAGATGGATATCCGTCGGAAATATCGACGTTCCTAATCGTCGAAAAATTAAATAATAATATAATAAATTATATAATTAATTTTTTTATTTCCGACGGTCGTGACTGTCGGAAAATCCGTCGAAAAAATTTAATAATAATATTAAAAATATATAATTTAATTTTGTTATTTTCGACGGTCGTAACCGTCGGAAAAGTCGTCGGAAATTGCGACGGATGGATATCCGTCGAAAATATCGACGTTCCTAATCGTCGAAAAAATTAAATAATAATATAATAAATTTTTTATTTCCGACGGTCGTGACCGTCGGAAAATCCGTCAAAAAAATTTAATAATATTATTAAAAATATATAATTTAATTTTTTTTATTTCCGACGGTCGTAACCGTCGGAAAAGTCGTCGGAAATTGTGACGGATGGATATCCGTCGAAAATATCGATGTTCCTAATTGTCAAAAAATTAAATAATAATATAAATTATTTCCGACGATCATAACCGTTGAAAAATCCGTCGGAAATGGAACCGTCGAAAAATCCATCGCAAATTGCGACGGATTTAGAACCGTCGGAAATTATCCGTCGGAAAATCGCGATTTTCTTGTAGTGACTTCTAATTCTAATTATTTTTCGAAATTTTCACATATATGCGAAAATATCTTACAAAGGAAAAAGTTTGTTGAACAAGTTGTATTATTCAAAGAAAGTCTTAGGAAAAACTAAGATCATAGGTACTTGGATCTTACTTAAATAAAATATTAAAATAGTTTTTAATGCCATATCGATAATGGCTATTGACAAGTGTTTTAGATATATTTTGTAACAAAATTGTGATAATAATTCATAAAGAACTAAATTTAGTAAAAAAACTATATATATAGAATTATATATTATTATGTAGTATAATGTTAATACATAATTATATAGTTTTCTTTAAAATAATATTACATTTCTTATATTAATTTAAGTGAATTATATTTATATTTCATATATTATTAAAAATTAAAATATATTATGTGACACTCCCTTATGAATTCATATAATATAATAATAATATTTAAATATAGTTATTTCGTCATACGTTTATTATTCATAAGATAAGAGAGTTTTTATAAGAGGGAAGGTGTGTGATGTATTAGGTTGTAATATCGATATTTATGTTTTATATATTATTAAAAAGAGATGAAAATATATTATGTAGTAGTCAGTCATATAATGTAACGATAATATTAAAAAATATCTCTTATTTAGTTTACATTTATGATTGATCAATAAAAAATGAGAGCTTTATAAAATTAAAGGATGTGCAATGTATTTGGTTGATTCATGTCAATCTCAAAAGTTTTGTCTAAGAATTCGGAAATAATGATTTTAAAAAAAGTGTTATCAATTTTAGATATACTTAAGTGTGAGTAGCTAAAGAATATACCAAAAAATTATAGATAAAATATTCAAAATGATTAATTATATTTATTATTAATATTTTTAATTATGTGTTTTAATATTGATAAGAGTCGAGCTTCTGTGCTCCCACGGGCATTATACTATTTGTATTATTAGAAGAAGATAGTCTTAGGACAAACTAAAAAAGTTATCTCTAATCTTTTTCACTTCTTATATATCTAAATTACATATTTATATCTCTAATCTTTTAAATATCAATTATTTTGTTCTTCTTACTGCACATTATTATTATTATTATTATTATTATTATTATTATTATTATTATTATTATTATTATTATTATTATTATTATTATTATTCGCAGTAATATATCCTGGACGAGACCTGGACGGGTCCTCGCGGAATATATCCTGTGATGGACTTTAACCCATTCGCAGCATGGCACGTGAGCCAAGTCGGCTTCAAGGAGATGCTGTACGGCTTGGACAACCGTGGGCGGCTGCTGGTCTATGACCTCGCTAAAGAAGCTGTAATACCCGGTCCACTTAAAAAAAAATAATAATAAAAAATGAAAACTGAATTGCAAAGATCAATCTCTAATTCAATCCAATTAGCAAGTTCATTAGCCTAATAATCTTATAATTACTCTATATAAAAGCTAATTGCCCTACAACAGCCACTCTCATTTCTCTCCCTCACATCTTTCTCTTCCCCCTTTGAACACATCATCCACCAAGAAAGGAAAGATTCCAGCAAGGTTTCATCTATGTCTTTCTTCAATTCTGGATTCCTTTTGGTGTTAGCATCCTCCCTCACTTTTTTTTTCAATTGGATGGTTTCCTAGGTGGAGAACCATAGGAAAAGGTGTTCTTGGTGAGTGGAAAGGCTCAAGCTAAGAGCAACCATGAAATTAAGGTGGGTGATACCGAAATCCTCTGTATAATATGATTAGAAATTAGTTTGGAATTAGGGTTCTTCATATGGAAAGTGTTCTTGATGGAAGAGAAGTATGTAATGGAATGTTTGATTGCCTTTCATGTATTTGATGCATGTTCTATGATTCTTATGATTGTAGAAATGTTCTGTATTACTCCTTCATGTTTATATGTTTGATTGAATGCTTTGATTGCAATTCTATTTTGAAAATCGTCATTATTTTCATTCTGTCCGATTTCTATATTTCATACAGACCGGTCGACCGATCCTGCATATCGATGGACCGGTGATGGAGTTATCGGTCGACCGATCCTTGGAGGCCGGTCGACCGATCAATCTCCCGAGTCTTGTATCATTCGGCCGATCGGCCAACCGAAGCTCGTAATTAGTCTAAGTTCTATCGATCGACCGATCCAGAGATATCGGTCGATCGGTATGTAGAACTTGTTCATTGTATTTTGAAAGGACCAACCGGTCGACCGATCTAGAGATATCGGTCGACCGACGTCCGAGGAACGGTCGACCGTCCGGTGCAGATTGCATATTGATTGATTGATTATTGATTTGATCTATATTCTTTCTATGCTTGTATTGAGTTACTCTTTACTGATTGGAATGTTATGTGATTGAATCCATGATCTTATCTTTATCTGTCCAATGATCCAATCCTATCATGATATGCAAGTATGACAATGTGATAAGTGATTAAGTAAACAAGGCATGAATGTGTTTATGAGAGTGGTGGTCAGAGCTTAAACTGAGTGCCTATCATGTTTGGGTCGCTCCTTTAGCCATGACTTGATCTCCCATTGGCTGCACGAAAACTGTATTTGGTCGCTCTGGCGTAAATTCTCCAAGATGAATACATTCAAAGAAGCATAATGTTAAGTGAAAGAAAGAGCACAATGAATATTGGCAAGTGACATGAATATGATGAACAAGACATGATTTGATCCAGCATGATCTTTGAAATCTTTTATGATTATAAGATTGACTCATGATCTCATCGATATCTCAAGTGAATGATCTTATGCTCTCAAATATGTTCTTATTGCAAGTGATTAATAATTCTGTCAATTGCTAATTATTGTTATGCATTGTACACTTATGGATCCCCACTAGACTGTATAGCTTACGGGAGGATCTCCTCCCCTGTGTTGATTTCCACAGGGCTAGGTCAGTGATGGTGTCGAGATCATGTGTCGCGACCAGCGATGCTAAAGCACATGAACCAAGAGAGGGCCTAGTTATCTTTATCTTTATTTTTGCATTATGAATTTGATGTAATTCAGACCTTATGGATGATATTTTTATCTTTCCTTCTTTGCTTTCATTATGGCATGCCATTGTCTTTATTTGAGATTTGGTCAAGTTTAAGTTTATGTTATTGAATTTTCATAGCGCCTTCGAATGGATCCTCGTCAAGTGGCGTTGGTCGATTTGAGGCGTTACATTTTTTGTATCAGAGCTGCTATTCCGACTCTTTTGACGTCCTATTGTATGGTATGGTATAAGAGTGGTTCATGTACTATTGCTGAGCTGTCGCCACACTCTCCACCAAAAGAGGACTGTGAGTCAAATTCATGTTCATGATATGATATTTGTTCTAATGTATTATTTTTTTCACGATTAAAGGATAAAGATGTCTAGATGCTTTGAGAGGATTCATGAGCGTGGGGCCGCATCGGCCTATAATGCTTCTGAGGTGCCAGAGGGCCCAATTACTGAGTTCCAGGCTTTAGCCCAGCAGGGCCGAGGACGAGGCCGTGGTCGAGGTCGCACTTCCACCCGCGGTCGAGGACGGGGCCGTAGTGCGAAAGCACCGTCGCAGGACGAACTCTTTGATGAGACTGACCCACTAGAGGGTAGTCAGACTAGAGGCGGCCAGCCCGCAATCCGACGTCGCACATGGGGACCACGACAGTGGTGTCGGAGGATACTTTGGAGGCATTTATGAGGCTAAATCCGCCTCAGTTTGAGGGCAAGCTAGATTTCTTCAAAGCTGAACAATGGATAGAGACTCTGGACCGAGACTTTAAGCTGATGAAATGTGCTGAGGAACAGAAGGTGTTATACGCTGCTCATCTGATCACCAACTCTGTCATGGGTTGGTGGAAGACTACTAGAGCCACCAGGTTCAGGGGATTAGAGGAGGAAGAAGTTTAAGTTGGCTTTTGCAGAGCGATACACTCCTGTTCACGATCGGGAAAGTAAGCATGAGGACTTCTTAGTGCTCGTTCAAGGGACCATGACAGTGGGGGAGTACCATGAGCAGTTTGTCACGCTGGAGCAATACTGCCCTATGCCGTTTGTAGGACGCATAAGGGCAAACAAGTTCATCAATGGTCTACGATCGGAGCTGAAGATTGAAGTCATGACTGGGGATAGTGATACCTTGAAAAGGCGGTGAGACTAGCCACCCGCATGGAGAAGGACTAGATGGAGCGCAAGGCAAGAGCACCAGTCAGGCCAACAGAGCCACAGCGGTTTCGGACTGAAGATCGCCGACCATTCAGGAGGGATGATCATCGCGATCGCCGCTACAGGCCTTATCATCAGAGAGAGGCCCATCGCTATGCTCCACATCTTCGTCGCCCAACACCGGCACAGCATCAGGTATAAAGATTTCAAAATAGTAACTAAGAGTATGTCATCGTGAAAATTAACTCACATCTCATGTAATAGCCTCTGAGGCAGCTGCCATCTCCTCTACGTCAGCCTCAGCCACCAGTATAGTTCCACAGAGGCCCCTCTGTCCTCACTGCGGGCGATATCATGATGGTGAATGCCGCTTGAGGACTGGTGCATGCATCCAGTGCGGATAGTTCGGACATTTTGCTCGAAACTACCCCCAGCCTCCTAGAAGGGGTCGTGAGAACTGGGGCGCAGGAGGCGCAAATCTTGTAGCCCAGGGCAGGGTACATCACATGGAGGCACATGCGGAGCAGAATGATAATGACGTTATTAGAGGTACTCTTCCTATTGCTGGTGCGTCTGTCATTATCTTGTTTGACTCAGTGGTCACGCACTCGTTTTATTTCAGAGACGTGCGCCCAAGCTCTTAACCTACCTTTGCAGCAGATGCCTCATGCCATGAGGGTTTGCACCCTCATGGGAGACCTTCGCGCGGCCAGGTACATCCCAAATGTACCTGTCACCGTGGAGTAGAATGATTTTTCTGCAGATCTCATTGTCATTCCGATGATAGACTACGACGTCATCCTAGGGATGGATTGACTTTCTTACCATGATGCAGCTCTACACTGCAAACAGAAGAAGATCATCATAGGTGCATAGGGCAAGCCAAAGGTAGTCATTAGGGGTACTCCGTCGGAGAACAAGAAGTTGATTGTCACAGCAATGAAGGCTCAAAAGATGATCCAGAAGGGGTGCTATGCCTACTTGGCAAGTGTGGTGAAGATCGATGCACCAGCCACCACACTGCAATAGATAGATATAGTGCGTGAGTTTCCTGATGTTTTCCCAGAAGACACTTCAGGATTTGCCACCGAGGCGTGAGGTGGACTTCAAGATCGAACTTCTACCTAACATCGCTCCTATCTCTAAGGCACCATACCGCATGGCACCTACTGAGATGCAAGAGTTGAAGAAGCAGATCCAGGAGTTGTTAGACAAAGGCTTCATTTGGCCAAGTGTCTCGCCGTGGGGAGCACCTGTGTTGTTTGTGAAGAAGAAGGATAGTTCAATGCGCCTTTGCATAGATTATAGGATGCTTAACAAGGTAACGGCGAAGAATAAATATCCTTTGCCCCGCATCGATGATCTCTTTGATCAGTTGTCCAAGGCATCAGTATTCTCCAAGATCGATATGCGGAGCGGCTATCATCAACGGTTGCTGAGGAGGACATACCGAAGACAACCTTCCGGTCTAGATATGGTCACTATGAGTTTTTAGTGATGTCGTTTGGACTGACGAACGCTCCTGCAGCATTTATGGACATGATGAACATGATCTTTAGGCCCTACTTGGACCAGTTCATTATAGTGTTTATGGATGATATCCTAATTTACTCGTCCAGCCTAGAACAGTATCGGGAGCATCTCAGGATAGTGTTGGAGACTCTGCGTCAACACAAGCTGTACGACAAATTCTCTAAGTGTGAGTTCTGGCTGAAGGAGATCATGTTTCTTGGACATATAGTTTCCAAGAAGAGCATTTCGATGGACCTTGCGAAGGTAGAAGCAATGACCAATTGGGCGAGGCCGAAGAATTCATTAGAGATCCGCAGCTTTCTAGGACTGACAGGTTACTATAAGAGGTTCATCAGAGATCTCTCTAAGGTCGCAGCACCACTCACGAACCTCACGAAGAAAGCTGAGAGGTTTATTTGGTCTGATAAGTGTGAGCAGAGCTTTCAGACACTGAAGGACCGCCTGACATCAGCACCTGTCCTCACCATCCCGACAGACAACGGGGGATATGTGGTTTACAGCGACGCATGCGAGACAAGTTTAGGGTGTGTACTCATGCAGCATGGTAAAGTGGTGGCTTATGCTTCGCGCCAGCTGAAGAAGCACGAGGTGAACTACCCCGCTCATGATCTAGAGTTGACTGCTATAGTTTTTGCTTTGAAGATATGGAGGCACTATCTTTATGGAGAGACTTTTGAGATCTTCACAGATCATAAGAGTCTCAAATACATCTTTGACCAGAGAGATCTTAATATGAGATAGCGCCGTTGGTTGGAGCTTTTGAAGGATTATGAATTTGCTATTAATTACCATCTAGGTAAAGCAAATTCAGTGGCTGATGCATTAAGCAAGAAGTGTGAAGGTTCGTTGACTTACATCAGAGTACGGGAGTACGAGATGCTACAGGAGTTAGACCAGTGGTGCCCCAAACTTGACACTAATGGAGCGAAATGGATGATGCATAAGATGAGGCCTAACATGATTGATAGGATCATAGTCGCCCAGAAGAAGGATCCGGAGTATCAGAAGGTGATGAAGAGATGCCAGCAGGAACCGAAGGACTTTCAGGTATCTGCAGATGGAGGGATACAGTATAGGGACATGTTATGGGTTTCCACAGATGCCACAATCAGACGGGAGGTTATGGACGAGTGCCATAAGTCCGAGTTTGCTATCCATCCTGGCAGCACGAAGATGTACAAGGATGTGCAGCGCAGCTACTGGTGGCCGGACATGAAGAGAGAGATAGCTGAGTACGTGTTCAGATGCTTAGTATGCCAGCAGGTGAAGATCGAGCATCAGAGGCCCTACGGGAAGTTGAAGTCTCTAAATGTCCCACAGTGGAAGTGGGATAACATCACTATGGATTTTGTATCCAACCTGCCCAGGACTAAGAAGGGTCATGATGTCATATGAGTAGTGGTGGATAGATTCACTAAGGCAGCGCACTTCATCCCTATCCGTTGGAAGCAATCGGTAGAGAGTCTGTTGGACTTGTATGTTAGGGAAGTGATTAGACTACATGGCATTCTTGCATCAATTGTTTCAGGCCGAGATCCCATATTGCTAGATTCTGGAGGAGCATACAGGAGGCCTTTGGCACCAAGCTGAATTTCAGCACTGCTTTCTACCCTCAGACCGATGGGCAGTCTGAGAGGACTATACAGACACTGGAGGACATGTTGAGAGCTTGTGCACTAGATTGGCAGGGTAGCTGGGATGAGCATATCCATCTGATCGAGTTTGCTTATAATAACAGTTACCATTCCAGTATCGACATGACGCCCTTCGATGCTTTATATGACCGACCTTGTCGTTCACTCGCTTATTGGGATGAAGTGGGTGAAGAGAAGATCATGAGCAAGGAAGCGGTGAAGGAGGCTGTAGAGTATGCTGAAAAAGTGGAGCTGATCAAGCAAAGGATGAAGACAGCTCAGGGCAGGCAGAAGAGTTATGCAGACAAGGGCAGACGTAAGAAGATCTTTCAGGCTGGTGATCAGGTTCTGTTGAAGGTGTCCCCTATGAAGGGAGTTATGAGGTTCAGTAAGCGAGGAAAGCTCAGCCCACGGTATGTGGGATCATTTGATGTACCCGAGTTAGTAGGTGAGGCAGCGTGTCGGCTAGCATTGTCACCTTCCTATGGGCGTGTGCATAATGTGTTTCATGTCTCTATTCTTAAGAAGTACAAGTATGATGCTGCTAATGTCTTACGGATTGAAGAGCCAAATCTAGTTGCAGATTTGACCTTTGCGGAGTATCCGACGTATATAGTGGAGCGAAAGGTTCAGCGCCAGAAGGACAAAGATGTGCCCATGGTTAGAGTGGCCTGGCGTTATCATCATGGCGATGAGGTCACATGGGAACTCGAGTGAGAAATGCGCCAGGAGTTTCTGCATCTGTTCGGTAAGATCTCTACTTAGTGCAAAATTCGAGGACGAATTTTCTTGTAAGGGGGTAATAATGTAATACCCGGCCCACTTAAAAAAAAATAGAAAATGAAAATTGAATTGCAAAGACCAATCTCTAATTCAGCCCAATTAGCAAGCCCATTAGCCTAATAGCCCTACAACTACCCTATATAAAGACTAATTGCCCTATAACCTCCCTTAGCCACCTTCATTTCTCTCCCTCACATCTCTCTCTTCCCCCTTTGAGCACATCATCCAGCAAGAAAGGAAGGATTCCAGCAATGTTTCATCTAGGTCTTCCTTCAATTCTGCATTCCTTTTGGTATTAGCATCACCCCATCACTTCTTTTGTCAATTGGATGGTTTCCTAAGTGGAGAACCACAGGAGAAGATGTTCTTGGTGAGTGAAAAGGCTCAAGCTAGGAGCAACCACGAAATTAAGGTGAGTGATACCGAAATCCTCTGTATAACATGATTAGAAATTGATTTGGAATTAGGGTTCTTCATATGGAAAGTGTTCTTGATGGAAGAGAAGTATGGAATGGAATGTTTGATTGCCTTTCATGTGTTTGATGCATGTTCTATGATTCTTATGATTGTAAAAATGTTCTGTATTAGTCCTTCATGCTTATATATTTGATTGAATGCCTTGATTGCAATTCTATTTTGAAAATCGTCATTATTTCCATTCTGTCCGATTTCTATTTTTCATACAGACCGGTCGACCGATCCTGCATATCGGTGGACCGGTGATGGAGTTATCGGTCGACCGATCCTTGGAGGCCGGTCGACCGATCAATCTCCCGAGCCTTGTATCATTCGACCGATCGGCCGACCGAAGTTCGTAATTAGTCTAAGTTCTATCGGTCGATCGATCCAGAGATATCGGTCGATCGGTATGTAGAACTTGTTCACTGTATTTTGAAAGGACCAACCGGTCGACCGATATCTCTAGGAACGGTCGACCGCCTAGTGAGGACCGGTCGATCGATATTTGTCAAATTGCATATTGATTGATTGATTGTTGATTTGATCTATATTCTTTCTATGCTTGTATTGAGTTACTCTTTACTGTCTAAAATGTTATGTGATTGAATCCATAATCTTATCATTATCTATCCTATGATGCAATACTATCATGATATGCAAGTATGACAATGTGATAAGTGATTAAGTAAAACAAGGGATGAACATGTTTATGGAAGTGGTGGTTAAAGCTTAAGCTGAGTGCCTATGGGTCGCTCCCTTAGCCATGGCTTGATTCCCCATTGGCTGTACGAAAGCTGTATTTGGTCGCTCTGGCATAAATCCCCCAAGATGAATATATTCAAAGGCACATAATGTTAAGTGAAAGTAAGAGCACAAAGAATATTGGCAAGTGATATGAATATGATGAACAAGGCATGATTATTGATCCAGCAAAATCTCTGAAATCTTTTATGATTATAAGATTGACTCATGATCTCATCGATATCTAAAGTGAATGATCTTATGCTCTCAAATCTATTTTTATTGCAAGTGATTATTAATTCTGCCAATTGCTAATTATTATTATGTATTCTACACTTATGAATCCCCACTAGGCTGTATAGCTTACGGGAGGACCTCCTCCCCTGTGTTGATTTTCACAGGGTCAGGTCAGTGATGGTGTCGAGATCGTGTGTCGCGACCAGCGATGCTAAAGCACATGAACCAAGAGAGGGCCTAGTTATCTTTATCTTTATTTCCGCATTATGAGTTTGATGTAAATGGACTTTGTAATAATTTGGAACTTTCACTTTGATGATATTTCTATCTTTCCTTCTTTGCTTTCATTATGGCATGCCATTGTCTTTATTTGAGATTTGGTCAAGTTTAAGTTTATGTTATTAGGTTTTCGTAGCGCCTTCGAATGGATCATCGCCACGTGATGTTAGTCGATTTAGGGCGTTACAGAAGCTCTGATCAACGTCGTCCGAGGCGCACCCCCATGAGCACGAGACGGACGTTCATAATTTGGTCGAGTTGGATGGCAAGATTCTGTCGTTCTTTGTCGACTTTGTCCACGGCCGGCCGGATTCGCGTTTACGAGCTCGACGACTCGGAAGAAGGATGGATTGAAGTGCAGAGCATCGAAGATAGGTTGCTGTTTTCGAGTGCCACCAGTTGCACGTTCATGAAGACGAGCCCGAGCTCCGAGAAGAGTGATAGAAGGAGCGACCACATTAAGGGGACGGCGTATGTGTGGAAGAAGCCAAGGGCCGAGAGGAGCGAATACGACGTCCCATTGTCTCGACTTCTTGGTACCAGGGGCGACTGTTGGATCGAACTCACGCCATTGTGGTTGGCTTGATAAAGTGCAATGCATGCATGCAGGCTCACTGTTTTATAAGTACTCGATGAATGGTTTTATTACTGCTCTGTGTCACGGCTCACGGCACAAGGCAATATATATATATATATATATATATATATTAATGTTTTCTACCATCAATGCATATATTAGCAAACAACAAGGTCATCCTCGTTTACTTAATTATTCGCACTTGTATTTTTTCCCTTTGTCGCAAAGCAAAAATTTATCTCATGGACTAAAATAAATGATTTGCAAGAATGGTAAATGCAATTAAATTGTCGCGAATATTTCCTATGTAGAATGAAAAAGGCTATTCATCAAAATACAATTATATAACAATAAAGTTTTACCTAAAAGACAAAATCCTTGTTAGTGATATTTAGTAATAAAAAAGTGAGAAATGGAGGGATGGAATGAGGACGGTGTAGTGAGAGATGAGATGGTGGAGTATTGTGTGTTATTAAGTTTGGATAGTGAGATGTAAAAAATGATGGTACATAGAATGAAAATTTTATTTATTTAAAAGTCATTTTCCTTTTATTGTATAAATTTATTTATATTATATAATGAGTAACAAATAATTATTTTACCACTTAAATTATTTTTTTCTTTTATTTTTATATTTTGATCTCTTTTATTAATCTATTCGTATCACACAAAAAAAATAGAGAAATTATTTTATTTGATAATAAAAAAATAATTAGTTTAGTTTAAAATTATTTATTTCTCTTCATTTTATTAATTTAATAGAATAAAAAATATGATATTAAAAAGATTTAACTATTCCACAACACCCAAACATGATTTAACTATTTTGCACCACACCCGTTCAAATTCCTCAAGTAAATCCTTACTAATTTGGTAAACCCTTAACGGCAGATAGAGAAATTTTTTAAGCTGATTAATGTAATTCTAATTGTCAATATTGTAAAACCGCTTTGCGAGACGATTTTCTTGAACCCCGTATGAGCTATGTTTTCTATTCTAAAAATAAATGGATAGTGAGTCTAGAACATCACCTCTTCATTTTAAGGAAAACCATCATCCACTAAGCCTTATTAAGTAAGATATGTTTATTTAGTTTCTTCTTTTATTGTCAACGTCACAATTTTTTTACCATATTCAAATATTGGAATAAAAAATAATTCATCCTCTAATAAAAGTAAAATTTACGATAATTTATTCATTTTACTTAGATTTTATCACGTCTTATTTGTCTTAAATACATATTAATAATCAAGTACATGAATTATAAGTTGATATATTAATTTATATATTCAACATTGAAGCAAACAAAATATTTGAACAAATAATTTATTTCTTTAATTTAAAATTTGTTAATATTAATATTATACTTTGATAAGTATAATTTATATTAGTTATCAATGAATATATGTTCTTAGTATTTTAATTGAATATATTTTTATATTAATTTATTATCATCCGATCTGACCATCTAGGTTAATTGATCCGATCGGTTTGACTTGACTAAAAATTTTTTCGAATCGATGTTCGGTCTGAGTTTTACAACACTACTAATTATAATTATTTTTAAATTTTCACATGTTACAAAAAGAATATATATTACTAGGGAAAAAGTTTGTTGAACAAAATTGTATCATTAAAAGAAGAAAATGTTGGGTCAAACTAAAAAAAAACAAATTATCTTTACTTGATATAGGTATATACATCCTCAAAAGTCAAAAGGACCCATTATGTTTCCATCTAATTAAACTAAGAATGTGTTTACAAAATAAACAAGATATTTTAAATAAAATAATCGCTAGACGAATAAAAATAGTAATAACTTTGTATATTTCATTAACTTTTTATCCCTATATCTTTTTTCACTTTTTATATTCCAAACTAACTATTACATACTGATATATTTTTTATAATATTTGAATTATAACTATTTTGTTCTGCTCACTGGACATCTTTCGCACATTATCTCTTTTCGTTATGCATAAAATATTATTATTGTTGTCATCGTTATTATTATTATTATTACTATTATTATTATTATTATTATTATTATTATTATTATTATTATTATTATTATTATGGATATATGAGAGAGAAACGTATAAATATGGTCCTTAATAAAAATAATAAGTATCTCTTTTCATGAGCTTCATAAGTTGTTGCAGAGAGCTTTTATAATTATCTCCTTTCCTGCACTCGCACATGACTTCAGACTTACTCTGGCGGCCTCGTTGCCACGTTCTAATTAGATTATAGTTATATTTATGATGTGCACGTTACTTCTTAAACGGATTATAATAACTTGTCCTTCAGATTACCGCCTCAAAAATCAATCCCTGACATGGCAAAGATTATTGTTAGGGACATCATGGGTTCACTAAATACTTGATACTATCAATATATCAGTAGGAATATTAAATAAATATGTTTTTATTAAAAAATGAAGATAAAATACATTTATAACGTCTCAAAATCTTGCCTTCTTGATACTACAAAGACTACTATAAATTCATTTGAAATTAATAAAGAAGTTATAAAGTTAATTGAGATATCTTTCCATACTCTATTTAGAATAGGAATAGGCTGTAACAAACCCATAGGACTACTAGTGCAGTTTTCAGCTGCTAATCTTTTGTACGTCTTGAGAATCCCCAAGTGTCCACCTACAAGAGTAGCATGAAACCCTTTAAGTAACATAGGAATAAGCGAATAAGAAGTCAAGAGAAATATTCATCCTTGTTTATCCATTTTTAACTATCTCTATCAAAGTTTGCAGTTGTGCATTGTTGATGTATTCTTCTTTAATTTGATCAATAACATTGAAAATTGGCATATCCACAAAATTGACTGTTGATGCTAAATTGTCTTGATAATGCATCAACTATCTTATTTTCTACTCCAGGTCTGTACAAAATTGAATAATCATGACCAATTAACTTGGCTAAAAATTGTTGTTGCTCAGACTTTTATGGTCATTATCTCCTTTAAGCTTTTATGGTCAGTCTTGATGACGAAGTGATGACCTAATAGATAATGTCTCCATTTCTTGACAGCCTCCACAATAGCAAATAGTTTTCTGACATATACTGAAGCCTTCTGCATCCTAGAAGTTAACTTCTTACTTTAATAACATATTGAAAGATTATCTTGTAGTAAAACAGCTCCAATGCCATATCCAAAAGCGTCGGTTTTGACCACAAATTATTTAGAGAAGTTGGGTAATTGTAATATTGGAATTGATACCAATGCATCCTTTAATTTTTTAAAAGCCTATGTTGCTTTGCCATTCCACTTGAATGCATCGTTTTGTAGTAAATCTGTCAATGGGCCAGCTATAGAAGCATAGCCTCTAACAAATCTTCTACGATATCCAGTCAAGCCTAAACGAAGAAAAGACAAACAACTAGAGTAAATGTCAGGAAATGAAATTTTCGAACAACTCAAAAAGCTCCTATAATCCAATAAAGTGAAATGTAAAAGATTGATTTGGAGAACAAAAAGATCTCCCTTCATCCTTCCTTTCTTATATTTATATATATTTTCACGTACATTCGATTATTTATCTCATATGAGCTAATTATTTGTCTCACATGAGTCAGTTATTCAAACCACATTACATCTCATGCTAAATTATATTATTAAATTACTGTTGAATTTCCTAAATATTACTTTGTATTATATATATGTTCTTTCTTACTTCTTCAAATATATATTTTTAACTTGTGATAAAATCCTTCAACTATGACAATTTCTTTCTCCTTAGTTTATCTCCTGGATTAATCTCTTCCACTTCAACCGTAACATCCATGCACGTAGGCTACAGCTTGTTATATATATTTTTTATTCCAGAAACTCTGTATTTTATAGCTCTGCACGAGTACTGTTAAACATTTGTCTACGTACATGTACGTACATATTTGTGGAGTCCAACAATATATGCGATGCACTTTATGATGTTTTATTACTACTCAGTGTCACGGCAAATGTCAAACAACAAGAAAGTCATCCACGTTTGCTTATTCCACTTGTAAATTTTCCTTGTCCCAATGAAAACAAGAATGAAGGATAGCTCATGGACTAGAAAAGATATATCTTTAGAAGGTTTCTACGGGAGATCGCCCGTCGGAACTATCGACGGGTTGTTTCATCGAAATATGTTGAAACCCAGAAAGTTCAACACTCCCTCTTCCGATTTCGACAATGCGATTAGGAGCTTCCGATGGAAAGTCTCCAAGAATGACCTTTCCTTTGAAATTTTTGACAAATTTTACCAGCAGTGTTATATGATAGTGAATGTTGGGCTATGAATGGACAACATGAACGTAAAGTGAGGGTAGTCGAAATGAGGATGTTGAGATGAATGTGTGGTCATACAAGATTAGATAAGATTAGGAATGACCATATACGTGAACGAGTCGGAGTGGCTCCTGTTAGTGAGAAAATGGTAGAGAATCGTTTGAGATTGTTTGATCATGTTCAGAGAAGACCATTAGATGCGCTAGTAAGAAGAGTAGATCAAATAATCTGGAGTCCGATTAAAAGAGGGAGAGGGAGGCCAAGGCGGACACTTTGCGAACTAGTAGAGCAAGATCTATTGGTGAATAATATACCGAAATGTTTGGTTACTAATAGAGCGGAATGACGTCGTATGATCCATGTAGCCGACCCCATCTAGTGGAATAAGGCTTTGTTGTTGTTGTTTACCAATAAAAAATTCTGAAAGCAAGTTATCCGTCATAGACATCCATCGAAACTTTCGAAGGGATATTTGAGAACCGTCGATAATTCTTTTCGATGACATAATTTTCAACAAACTACTATCCATCGAAAAATCCATCGTAAATGTATATTTGAGACGGATTTCAAAGATTTTGCAACGGATATATCCGTCGTAAAATTATAAAATTCTTGTAGTGATAGTTTACAAGAATGGCAAATATAATTGCACATTTCAGGAATATTCCCAAATTTGAATGAAATAAATAATTCATCAAATACACATAAGTAGCAATGGAATTGTACTAAAAAAAATGAAATCGTTGTTAGTGATACTTATTTATTGATTAATATGAGACATCAAATTAACTGAACGACTTAGTTTGTATGCCATCTGATCGCGCCAACAAATACGGCTGACCAAGGAATATTTTGAGTTGATTAATGTTATAATTAGTTGACGGTAATTTTTGAAAAGTAATACATAAATTTGAATGTATAACATCAATAAGAATATTGGGAATCCTCTGTTTTACTCCATTGCATAAAGACACAAAGACTAAAATCTTCTTTCTCATAAATAACTATGGTTTTAGAAAATAACTATGCATTAGTAAAAATAACATTTGTCTTTAAAATAATTAGTGCTAAATCCTGTGTGATTCATGAATATTACAGAAATATATAGTGTATGATTAAAATATTAAAATTTATAATAATGATCAAAACTAATTTATTAGTATTTAAATGTGATAATTAGGTTAGTCTATTTTGAAAAGTTTAAAACTATATTTAAATCTTCCAAGACTCCAACTTCTACTTCAATTATTTTTTTCTTAATTAATTAATTATTTTTCAAAAATAGAATTATTTTTGTGATTTATAATTTTTATTTATTTTAGAAGTAAATATGAATTTTCGTTAGTCTCAAATTGAATTCTTTGTTTAAAATAAAAGTTTAATTTTGTAAATAAAAGAATAGCTTCTAAAAATAAAAAAGTACAATATTTTATCATACTTGTACATTACCTTTTAGAAAGAAGAAATATTTATTTTTATTTCTAGAATAATACATTCTTTTAAGAAGGAAATATTATTTTTATTATTCTTGTGCATTATATTTTAAAAGAAAAATAATCTTAATTTGGTCTCAATTTCTTAAATTTAAATTATTTTTTAATGCTGAAAATAGCTCAATATCTTTTAAAAAGGAAATATTATTTATTTCATTATATTGCTACGATGCCTTTGAAAAAGGAGAGGTTATTTATTTTAATAATAATAAAATTGAATTATTTATTATTTATTCATGAAATAATCATTTTCTAAAAGGAAAATATCATTTTTTATTCATGTCCATTATCTTTTAGGAATAAAAGATTTAATCTTAACTGAACACAAATTGAATTCTTTATTTTCAATTAAAAAAATAACAAATTTACTTTTAGAATGGATCTAATAATAATAGTTCCTTCTAGAAAGGATTTTGAAAATTATGTATAGATTGAGTATGTGATATTTAATTACGCGTTTCTTCATAATATCACAAAATTTTGAACTAAATGATTAATTCATTTAGTTTAACATTATATATCAGCGTCGAGATCAAGTAATCCAGAGACATTGGCCATTTGGCTTTGTCATATGGATGAAAGCAATTCGGATTGGATCAGTTTTTCTATTCTAAAAAATGAATCATTATTTTTTGAATAACCTTTTCAATTTTTTTTAAAATCATCCTAAAACTATTTAAGAAAAATAAAAAATCATGCTCTAGCTGGTCAAATTTTTTAAGCCTTGTATAGTTATATATAAAAATATATTTAATAATTAAAAAATATAAATATCTAATTTTGCAATTAAATATAAAATATACTAGTAAAATTTTAAAGTTACCAAATTAGTGTTCATAATGTGATAGAAAAATAAGAAACTATATACAAAAAATATTATGTCTATAACAAAACTGTTAACTTTAAATTGATTATATAAATAATAAAACTTCGTAATAAAAAAATGGGCTCCACAAACCTGATTTGTTGGGATGAATCCCTAATTTTACCTGGCGAGTTTCAATAACTCAATCTCAATTATATTTCAACAATTTATTTTTTATTTTTTCCGGATCGAATAGGTTTTACACTCCTAATTTATCAGATTATAAATATAACTATTAGTATATTTTAAATCAGGTCTCCTACTTCCAGTCAAATTGAATTGTTTTTCTTTAACTATTGTATATACGCATTTATATATTTTAATTATTTTATCAAACAAAAGAAGACACGTGGTTGTTA
Organism: Pontederia crassipes; assembly: GCA_030549335.1. Lineage (NCBI taxonomy): Eukaryota > Viridiplantae > Streptophyta > Magnoliopsida > Commelinales > Pontederiaceae > Pontederia > Pontederia crassipes. Next base: position 8,849,443 of record CM060198.1, read on the forward strand.
TTATTATTATTATTATTATTATTATTATTATTATTATTATTATTATTATTATTATTATTATGTTACAGCAAATCAACTACCGTTCATCAGATTTTTCGTAACAAATCAACAAACCAACAACTTTGAATAGTGAACACAAACAGAGCATAATACAATTCTAATTATAATTATTTTCTGAATTTTCACATAACGCAAAAAAAATCTTACAAAAGAAAAGGTCTATTGAAGAAGATTGTATTATTATATCAAGATACTCTTAGGATAAACTAAAAAAAATTTATCTCTAATCTTTGTCACTTCTTATATATCTAGATTAACTAGAATTCGTAATTAGACTTTTAGTCCGAAACTAAGTATTACATATTTATAACTCTAATCTTTAAAATATTAAGTATTTTGTTCTGCTTCTTTCCATCTCGCCCTTTCTACTCTTTATATCAATTGGGGGTTCACGCTGCGGAGGGTGCACATCCGCCTCCACCAGTCGCATCCGGCGGTCTGCACAACGATGAATCCACGGAATCTCCAGATCGATTACTCAAGAGACGACGATGACCACGAAGCTTTCAAGCCTCCAACCAAGCGGAGAAAGTATCAGCCCTTCTCAAAACTGCAACAACAACAAGAGGACCAGGAGTGCACAAGGACGGAGGAGAAAGACGAAGAAGAAAGGCCTTGGTCCGAAATCCTACCACAAATGTTGGAGGACATCGCGGCTCGTCTGGGAGATATCGGCGACCGGATCCAGGCGTCGCGAACGTGCCAGCGCTGGAGAGCTGCCATCCTGCGCGTGACCTCGGAATCGCACCCGGCGTCGTACGGGGGTCCGTGCTTGCTTAGCCTCTCGGACGGCAACGAGAGTTGCACCCTCGCCGACCCACTCCGCGACGTGGACTTCGCCCTCGACACGCCGGGCCTGCCCGGGGGCGTCTCTGTCGCGTGCGCGAACTACGGCTGGTTGTTGCTCGTCGGCCATTCATATCCTTCCACTGCTGTCTTGTTCTACAACCCTTGGACGAGCACGACCATCACACTCCCCGACCTTCGATTAGGCGCTCACAGCACGTTCAGTTTCTCGTCGCCTCCAACTTCGTCCCGCTGCGTCGTCGTTGCAGCATTATCATATCCTTCAATTACGTTCTTCGTTTGGCGATGGGGAGACGAGACCTGGTCGGGTCCCCGAGGAATATACCCTGAGATGGACCTAAACCCATTAGCAGCATGGCACGTGAGCCAAGTCGGCCACAGGGAGATGCTGTACGGCTTGGACAACCGTGGGCGGCTGCTGGTCTATGACCTCGTTAAAGAAGCTCTGATCAGCGTCGTCCGAGCGGCGCCCCATGAGCACGAGACGGACATCCACAAATTGGTCGAGTTGGACGGCAAGATTCTGTCGGTCTTTGTCGATTTTGTCCACGGCCGGATTCGCGTTTACGAGCTCGACGAGTCGAAAGAAGGCTGGATTGAAGTGGAGAGCATCGGAGATAGGTTGCTGTTTATGAGTGCCACCAGTTGCATGTTCATGAAGACGAGCCCGAGCTCACAGAAGAGTGATAGAAGGAGGGACCAAATTAGGAGGAGGGCGTATGTGTGGAAGAGTCACCTGTTGCACAGAATGGCTACTTACTCTTCCTGCGGATGGAAGAAGCCACGGGCCGAGAGGAACGAATACGACGTCCCATTTTCTCGACTTTTTGGTACCAGAGGCGACTGTTGGATCGAGCTCACGCCATTGTCGTCGGATTGATGAAGCCTGAAGGGCATGGCATGCATGCAGGCTGCAGCTGAATATATATTTTATACTTTTATCTATGTACTATTTGCTTGAGGTTCAACTACATATGGGATGCACTCCACGAATGGTTTTACTACTGCGCCGCATCACGGCACAAGGCAACTATATATATTAGGGTACCTCTATTGTCAGTCCTAAAATTACTATTATCACTTTAAATATTTATTTTTGAACAATTTTATCCTTTTTCTTACTTTCCTTTATTATAGTGCATGGCAGTCAAATAATATTTTTATTATTTTTATTTTGATGTTGTCTGTATTCATTCAATTTCTTCTTTATGTTATCTGCAAATCATCCCACTGAAAAAAGTGCAAATCATCATAGTATAGCTAGAAATTGAGAGAATGTCTCCACACTACAAGTTACAAGAAGAAAATAAATGGATTTTCAATTTTCCTTTTAGAAAGCTCATGGAATATGAAAGCAAACTATAATAATAAAATCTCTGTCTTCTTCGTTTATTCTAAAAAATTTTATCACGATCCTCGATTAAATGTTGACAATGGAGAAGAGAAAAAAAGAGGCAAAAAATATTAAAAGTAATTTAAGTAGCATCGTGCATGAAAAAAGAAACACATCTACAAAGAAGAGTGAAAAAGGCTTACAAAGCAATAAAAGAAAAAAAAATGACAAGTGCTGGAGAGATACCAATGTCAGAGAAGAGAAGCAGGCAAAAAAAAAAAAAAAAAACAAAGGGAATAACATAACAAAAAAAAGCAAATAGGAAAATGAAAGGTAAGAAGGTAAAGTTGTCTAAAAATAAATATTTGGAGTAGCAATAATAATTTTAGAAGTGACAATAGAAATGCCCTATATATTAATGTTTTCTACCATCAAGGTCATCCTCTTCTGCTTATTCGCACTTGTGCTTTTCCCTGTGTCCCAAAGCAAACCAAGAATGAAAGATAAGTAGATAACTCATGGACTAAAAATATAATTTACAAGAATGGTAAATGTAATTAATTTTTCGTGAATATTTCCTATTTAGAATGAAAAAAGATAATTCATCAAATACAAATATATAAGGATAAAGTTTTACTTAAAAGATGAAATCCTTCTTAGTGATATTTAGTAATGAACACTTATTAATTCATATATCATCTAAATCCAACAAATGTGGCTGACAGAGAAATATTATAATTTTTTTGAACCCAATCTTTTTAGGAAGAAATATGTATATACAATTTTGTATATATTATATCAATAAGAAATTGATGTAATGTCCCCAAAATGCACCCAGTCAAATAGCAAAATATGCCTTGAAGGACGTTATGGTCATACTTACATGAACATCATATTGATCAATGAAGACTTTGACTGTTCAGCTTAATATAAAATAATAGTGGAAGACTAATCATCCTATAAGAGTAATCAAATGAGAGTATAATCATCATATTGTGTGGAAGAGTAATAAAAGAACTTCATATGAGTCCTGAATGGCTCAACTAATACATCCATTTAATCATCATGAAAAAGGAAATCTAGGACACAAAAATAAGTGCTACCACCACGAGCTCAATTTGATACCGTTGACCACCTTCATTATTAAGACCTGGTCCTATATGTATGAAAATGCAAGAGAGATAAACCTCCTTATGAGTTTTATAGCTCAGTATGTAAATAAAGTAAAGATATCATAAGATCATGATAGTAGATAGGAAGGTAAATCATATGAAATCATTGTCATATAAAGTATAAAAGTATGATCATAAGAGATTCATAAATCAAAGTGTCATCTTCTTGAGATCATAATATGAAAGTAGATCATAATAAATCATTATAAATGACGAGTGCCTATCATCATTATTATGAGGTCATCATCATGTAAGGGATCATAGAAATCATTATAGGAGTGAAAATGGATAATCATGGTGTGAATAATCTTTATTAAAGCATTAATATAAGATCATGAGATCATAAATGACAAAAGACGATCATTATCGTAAGAAAGATTTTATTATTAATATGCTTTCATTTTCTTTATCATCTTATTATTCATCTTTGACTTATCACGAGGTATGTTTCAACCTAGAAGGAGAAATTCATTAACCTAACATCATTATCAACACAATTAGCAGCTGATCATAGTCAAATCATAACTGACGCAGTCATCTCATAACTAACCGAAGTCAGCCCCGTCCATCACCATGAGAGCTCTCCATTTAACATTTTTCATCTTTTATCTTGTAGTTTTAATTAATCTTTATTAGGACATAAAGAATTCGAGTTAAGTCATCATATGAAAGATACAAAAGATCATGAGATTAGGGGTCCTCATTTAACATCCTCATCATAATAGTATGAAATCAATTTAGGACTACAAAATATGATCATAGAGAGTAATCAAAAGTTAATGAACATGTATCTATGTAATCATAGATATAATTGGATTTAAATTGAATCATCATAAGAAAAAGCATACGATCATAAGGTCATGTTGGACATCATCATTATAATCATATATGACAGTATGGTTACACCCATATGGTGCTAGGAGAGAAATCCAGAGTATATAATCATGGTAAGTATCATCATAGAGTAGATCAAACTTAAAGACATAAATCAAGAGTCAATAGGCTTAAAAATCATCATAACAAAATCAAAACCCGAACCGGGTATGGATAGAATCAGGGCCGAATTCATATGGCATATTTTTGAAAAAATACTATAGACACCTGGGCTGAGTTTGAGTCACACCTGGGCCGAGTGGAAGCGGCATCTTCAGGAAATAATTAGGACCATACCCGGGCCGGGTCTTCATCAATCTAGGGTGGATTAATCCTGGATCAGAGCTTCATGATGTTTTAGATGGAATATAGTAAACCTTCATGATGTGTATTATATATATATATATATATAACTCTTTTTTCTTCATTGAATATATTTTAAATTTTTATAATCATTGAGAAAAATACAAAAGTTTTTGCTATTATATTAAAAAAATAAAAAAGAATGTGAAGAGAGATAACACATAAATGTAATAAAGATCCTCCAAATGTAGTAAAAGATGATACCTTAAAGCAATCAGTCTCTCTCTCTGTCATAGAGAAATAGATAATAGTAGTTACCTAGATCCACTATGTGAGTGTGGGAATCAGCAGACCATAGATTAGATAGATTTGTCTTGAGTGCATCCAGAGAAAGGTCGCCTCCCATGAAGTGATCGATAAGTCCTTTTTGCAATTCCACAACGTCTTGCATGGTTTCCTCTAATGATATGCAGATCTCATCCTTAGATGCTTCTTGGATGGCTCGCAAGTGATAAGGAGAGAATCGGAGGGGCGGAAAAGACTTCGGATGATTATTTTTAACGATATCAAGCCAATGATGAGGGGAAATAAAAGTAGGATTTTTTTGCCGAGGTTGAGTTTGAGAGACATGGTGGGCAGATTAGGGGGGAGAGATGGGGAGAGGAGCCTTACTCAAAGCCATGGTGTCTGAATAGAAACATCCTTACACTATCTCAATCCAAATATTTCTTTTGCCCCTTTGATGATCGTATTTCCTCATCGCCGATATAAATTCATCTTCCAGATTAATCTATGAACTGTGGAGCCATTTCAATTTTGGGTACAATCATGGAAATATATCAACAATGCCATATCAATTAAGGTTCAATCAATAAATAATACACCTATGATTAATAATCTATCTTTTATCGATTTCAATTCTCCATTATCTATAAGCAATATGTGCTAAACTATCATCATAACAAATGAATAATGAGTCAACCATCAATAGCTAAACAATGATTTTGATTCTATATAATAATTTATTTGCACATTGATAATTCAATCCTAACAATAAATCAATTATCTACAATAAAAAAATAATGATAAATTATGAGGCTACTATGTTCAGGAATCATTAATATAGTAATTATCATAATTAATTATAATCAATAATTTATCAAAACACTTTTTCATAACTAAACTTGGGCCGAGTTTGTAATAATAATACTATCTTGTGTATTGCATCTATTTTTGGTAACCCTTTAAAGCTTCACGATCGTACGGTCAAAGGAGAACAGTTGCGCTACATTTGTGGGTGTGTGGAGTTGGACCTATCGGGGTAACATGGATCACCTTTCCCAACGGATCAAGGTATTTTTAGCGAATCTCGTATGAAAATATTCCTTTACTTTGGGTTGTTGCTCGAAAAAAGGAGTCCTCTGATGGTGGCGGAAATCTTTTGTACGACACCTGGTTGTGCTCCTTTCTTGGTCGTCGGCGGTCAGCCATGCAGCTACCTCTGGAGTCTCTGCATTGGTCCGTTGTCTCTGCTCCTAAACTGTGTTCGGGAGGCAAGTTTGATGCCCTAAATTTTGACAATCCTTATCTCTCCATCTCTGTCGATCACACTTCAGATCTCACCGACTCTAATGACTAATTGTGTGGACCACGTGACCACCTTAGTTGAAGTGTGTGGGATCTCTCTGCGTGCTCCTAAGGATAGTCTATGGTTGTTGATCCCGAAACAATTGTTCACCTCTTGTCATGGGACTACCTCTGTGGGGTCTCGTGTTCCACGTGCTCCTTCATCTTGCTCCCTTGGACATCGGATAGTGCAAAATGTTCTTTCACCTAATATCTTGGCGGCCAGATCGTCGAAAGGGGAAAGGAGCCCTCTATTACTCCTTCCTCCACCTCTCTGGATTTTGCTACCTTTCCCATCTCTCTTCTCCTTACAGGTTTGATGCCACCGGAAGAGCTTGGGGTCTCGGTCACATCATGAGCAACTTTTGGGTCAGGAGTAGATGGTTGTGGTTATTCACGTGCTTTCATCCCTTCTAGCAACTCAAATGATCATTGCTCGTCAGAAGAAGAGGTGGACATTTAGGGCGTTGATCTCTCCTGATGTGGCGGTAGAACCTAAGCCTACCCGTAAGGCACATGGTTCTCTCTATTGTCTTCTATTCTGGCATTTTGTAAAGAGCAAGGGAAGAAAAAAGTCGGTAAGAAGGACACTATTTCGCCGTTTGATTGCAATGCCTTTTCTTCTGCTTTGTAGGTCCTGAAAGTTGTGGCTTATCTAGGATCAAACACCACTCAGGTAAGTACATGATCAAAATCCTTACTTAAAATTGTAGGGGTGCACTGAGAAGTGTGATACTCTTTATATAATATATTGCAATCCCATCATTCAGACTTTATCATTTTATTAGAAACTCATACTTCAAATTTAGACTCAGATAAAGTACTTAGAAAACTAGGGTGGCAATTGATCGGTGTCCAACTGTCGGAGGCATTCTTATAGCCTAGAAATTATGCACAATGCTTAGTTGTTGTAGTTACTTTTAAGAAATTTCCTTTTCACTCACTGCGATTATGCTAGCATTATTCCTAACCTACGAAATGAACTTTGGAACTCACTTAGGAATCTTAATTTAGATGATGTTCCTTGATTACTTACTGATGATATGAATTGTATCTTGAACCCAAAAGATAAAAAATGAGGGGCCCTTTATAAACTTACCAAATCAATTAGACTTTTTCGTGAACTTATACATAAACATGGTCTTCTTGATCTATCTCTAGTAGGTAACAAATTCACTTGGAGTAACAACTGTTCTAACCTAACATGAGTACCTAGTAGATTAGATAAAATTTTTGTTAATTACCATTGGCTGATTACATATCCTAATATCAATCTCAATATTCTATTTGTGGGGTGGGGTGGGGGGGGGGGGGGGGGGGGGAGGGGGGACCCTATGATCATGCTCCCATTATTATTACTACAAATAAGGACCATAACTCGACCTTTCAAATGGGAACATTTCTAGTATGAGCATGAGGATCCAACAAATATATTCTCTCATGTTTGAAGTTAAGCATCAAACCTTAGTTTGGAACAAGAAAGGATTGGGTAGATTAGAGAATCGAGCAAAGGTGGCAAAACAAGATATCCAAGCTTTAGAATGGAAAGATGAGCATCATGGTCTCTCGGAAAATGAACTTAAACAGTTAAGAATCCTATGATAAAAAGGTCCTAGATTTAATTAACTGGAAAATAATTCAGTTGCCAAAGCAGGAGAAAGGTTTGTGATTAAGAAGCTGAACTACATTAGGACCTCACTATTGGCTAATTTTTCTCAGCAAAAAGTGGCTTGGAGCTCTAAATTAGTCTTAATGACATCAAATTAGGACTTAGGAAGTTAATTGGCAATGGGGTAAATACTTTGATATTCTTGGATCTTTAATATTCTTTTTATGTTTCGTGCCAACATATATCAATACGGATAACCACTACTAGAAAAACGCGGATTACCGACGGTCCGGACCGTCGGTAATCAGCCCGAAAACCGTCGGTAATGCAGTTACCGACGGTTTTTTAGTTGGAATCGATCCGTTGAAAAAACGCTCGTCGCAAACGGAATTGTGACGGTTCAAAAAATCCGTCGTAAATATCGACGGTTCTGGCCGTCGGAAAAGTCCCCGGCGGTTCGACCCGTCGAAATTTTCCGACGGTTGCAACCGCCGAAAAAGTCCCCGGCGGTTCGAACCGTCGATATTTCCGACGGTTGCAACCGCCAAAAAAGTCCCCGGCGGTTTGAACCGTCAATATTTCTGATGGTTGCAACCGCCGGCGGTTAGAACCGTCGGTATTTCCGACGGTTGCAACCGCCGGAAAAGGCTGGCGGTTCGAACCGTCGATATTTCCGACGGTTGCAACCGCCAGAAAAGGCCGGCGGTTCGAGCCGTCGCAACTTTTTGACGGTCGCAACTGTCGAAACTTTGGACGGACGTCACAACCATCGATCTTTAGACGGTCGCAGCCGTCGCAAATAATTTTTTAAATATAAAAAAAATAGCGGCCGGATCCGGCCGCCTGGCGTTCGGATCCGGCCGCTGGAGGCCGGATCCGGCGCCAGGCGGCTGGATCCGACCGCTGGAGGCCGGATTCGGCGCCAGGCGGCCGGATCCGGCGCCTGGTGGCTGGAACCGGCCCGCCTGGCGGCCGATCCGGCCACTGGAGGCCGGATCCGACAGGCCACGGGAGACAGCAGAGAGAGAGAGATACGCCGGCGTGGGAGAGGGTCGCCGGCGTCCGGCGTGGGAGGGTCGCCGGCGTCCGGCGTGGGATGGTCGCCGGCGTCCGACGGGCGGGAGGGGGTGCTCGCGACCGGGAGAGAGAGAGGAGAGGAGGGAGAGAGAGAGGAGTGGAGGGAGGAGGGAGAGAGAGAAGAGGGAGGAGGGAGAGAGAAGATGGATGAGGAATATATATAAAGGGAAAAAGTGGAAAGAAAGCGGGAAAAGGGAAAAAAAGCGGGATAACGAAATTTTAATTACCGACGGTTGCGGCCATCGAAAACGTAAATACTAAATATTTTAATAATTATCGACGGTTGTGACCGTCGAAAATATATTTAGTTATATATAATATTTATTTTTTATTTTACCGATGGTTGAAATCGTCGGTAATCGTTACCGACGGTTTTGACCGTCGGTAATTGTGACGGTTTGGACCGTCGCTAGTTATATTAATAAAATACTCTTTGTACGATATTATTATACATTTACCGACGGCTACGACTTTCGGAAATTGCGGCGGATTATGCGACGGATGGATATCCGTCGGAAATATCGACGGTCCTAATCGTCGAAAAATTAAATAATAATATAATAAATAATATAATTATTTTTTTTATTTTTGACGGTCGTGACCGTCGGAAAATCCGTCAAAAACATTTAATAATAATATAAAAAATACATAATTTAAATTTTTTATTTCCGACGGTCATAACCGTCGGAAAAGTCGTCGGAAATTGCGACGGATGGATATCCGTCGAAAATATCGACGTTCCTAATCGTCGAAAAATTAAATAATAATATAAATTATTTCTGACGATCATAACCGTCGAAAAATCCATCGAAAATGGAACCGTCAAAAAATTCGTCGCAAATTGCGACGGATTTAGAACCATCGGAAATTATCCGTCGGAAAATCGCGATTTTCTTGTAGTGAACTTAGATCAATCTCTTCATGTCTTTGATTTTTTAATTGATGCTAAATGGGATGTTTCTAAACTATCATTATACTTTGATTCCTGCTTCATTGCTCAAATTTATGAGATAAATTTACTTGTGTTTCCCTATGACGACTCATGAAATTGGGCATCGAATTCTGCAGGGGTTCCTACGGTTAAATCAATTTATAACTTTAAGCCATCCTGCATTGGCCACCTACATGATGATCTGGCTGGAATACTTTGTAGCATATCCAGGATCCTCCAAAAATTCTAAACTTTCTTTAGAAACTCTCTCACCACAGGATATCCACTTGTACTATCTTGGCCATATTCCCTTCTCGCACCTTTTGTAATGCTGCCATAGAATTTAATCGATACTTATCTTTGGAATCTTCATTTGCTTCTTAAATTTGGAATATTTTCCAACTTAGAACTTGCTTCTCATTCATCCACTTCTTGGCATGAGGGGGATTGGACCCTGGAAGGGAACGATCTTGACCCTTTATCCCGATCTAAATTCTTAACTCTCATTGTTCTTTGCTCACTACAAGAAATTTGAGGTGACGAAAATTTTTGTCACAAAATAGTGAAAATCCATCACTATTAATGATTTGTGACCAATTTGTAATAAAACCGATTGGTCACAATTGATTAAGCCACAAAATTTTTATGACAGAATTATGACAGTTCAGATATTTGTGACCATATTGCCATCACAAATTTGACATTAACATTTCAAAAAGTTTGATTCCTCATAATTCTTTTACTATTTTATCAAATTTTGTGATGAATTTTTTTCATCATAATTTTTTGTCACTTAAAACTATGTTTTCTTATAGTGGCTTGTGGAATATTTGGAGGGATAGGAATAATGCCCACTTTCGTTCTAGCTAGACAATCATGATTGCTGTGTGGGAAATGGTGTTGGTTAGCTATTATGAGTTACATTCAATTCACACCTCGTGTCGAACCAAATTTGGTCTCGATGGGAGCATCCAAAATGCAAGAATTATAAGTTGAATTCTTCAAGCTCCTTTGTTAGTCAGTACAGTAATGGTACTCTAATTTTTGTAGGTTCCATTTCCAAGTCAACTTTCTTATGGTATGCTAGGCGGACTCCAGTGCTCTCTTTCAATGAGTTTTCTTCACATCCAAGCTGAATTGGTCTCTCAAACGCTAGTTGTTATGATTAATAAAAAAATAGGTTGTGCATTATTGGATTAAATCCATTATTAAAGATATTTAGATGACTACTTCCTCTTTTGTTTTCTTTTCTTGTATCCACATTAACCGTAACATAAATTCAGCAACTCATTCTTGGACTAGATATGCTCGATATTCCTTTTAGGCTGTGATGAAACTAAAGTTCCAAATAATTTCAAGAAATTAGTGTGTTGACATTTAAGTTATTGATTAGTGTTTGGATGAAATTTCTTACGAAGAGGAGCTTTCTGCCTAATTGGATGTTTAAATTCATGTGTGTTTAGATAATAACATGGGAACTTCCAATAGTAACTCCAACGATGTCCAATAGTAACCCATAGGCCTTGATCGACCCCGCCTCCAAGTGCTCCACCGGCGTCTCCATCGATGGCGACTACGAGCCCGCGCCACCATTCCCATTTTTTTTTTGAACGGGCCGCATGCCCATGCGCAGAAATCCTTTCTTCCTTCCTTTTGTTTTTAAATTTTCGCACGGTTCTAACAGTTTCCTTTTTTTTTTGTATTAACTGTTCCTCTGCGGCAACTAAACGAAGCAGAAAGAAAGAAAAGAAAAATAACATGGCATTAAAGTTTATTTTCACGTGCGTGTGCAACAACTCATGGCTTTGCCTTGTGTGCATGGCTCATTCCACGTCACACATCATGCATCTTTTACAAAACGATGTGTCAGTCAATGCACGCACCTTAGCACTCCCTTGATACTGCATGTCATGCAGGCATGCCATTCCCTTCATTTTCTTTTAATGCGACCGAAACAGCTTGATGCAATGGCTGCATTCCATTGCAAGTACATGGGTTCTCTCGCACAGCATTGCATGGGTATGGATCATGGCAAATAATATTTTTGACCGCCGGTTGTGCACGTCGCCGTTTAGCATCAGAAAAAAATAATATGTTAAAAATGAACTCAGTGTACATTCATTTAAAATTGACGCAACAGTGAAACCGTGGCTTTGCATTTCATTTACTCACAAAGCAAAGAAAATTCGCAGTCCAAATAAGTTGATAACGAGAAAAATCTATACCAATAAAAGGAATTGATAATAAATATAATAGAAGTATTTCGGAATACCTCGGAAGATGGATCGTCATAAATTTTTCTACGTTATTTCGAACTCATTCTCGAAAACTCGATCAAGTGCGAAAGGAGAACATTTTTCACAATTCAAATACTCGAAACGATATCAGAATCAAAATGAATTATTGTCCTGTGATAATTTGTCCACCTCACGGATCCATTACAAAGTAGAAGTGACGAGCACTGTAACACTCGGCCCATCTTTATTCTTTTTAAACTTAAAAATTTGAAAATATATAAAAAAATTACAGAACGAGAGAATCGATCTCTCTCACGACCGATTCTCTCGTCCCTCACTCCCCATCCTCTCCCCACATCACCCACAAGAGAGGAAGCAGGAGGATAAGAGGGAGTGGAGTGGACTCCCTCGTCTCCTTTCGACTCTTCCCATCGCCGCCTTCCTCCTCTGCTCTCCCTCTTCCTCTCCGGCGACCGGCGAACAAACGGCGACGGGTGAACGAGCAACTTGAGCACAGGCGACGCACATCAGACGATCCAACACACCGCAACCCTTCCGCGAAGTGTACGCACGCATTCCCGTCGGCTAGGAATGTACGACGACCCATGAAATCAGCGAACCAACCTCCGGCGAAATTCCCAACGATGAACAGAGGTACCATAGATGTACAATACCCTAGATGAAGAAATTTAGATCAAATGTCACACATTTCAATTCAATTATGACGTAGAGACACGTAGAGACATTTTTCATATTGTATGTGACAAGATTGGACGGCCGGAGGTCGGCCGAAAATGGAAAATATGATCGGCGACTCTGTTTCACACGAGGAATCGGTCGACCGATTCCACCATATCGATCGACTCATGTCATGACTTAGCACTACAAGAAAATCGGTGCTTAGCGACGCAAAGTAGCGTCGCCAAGAGCAGTGACGCTACATAGACGCTATTAGCGCCTTTATGGCATGTACTTTGCATCACAATATTGAGACGCTACTTGCCTCTCGATAGCGTCTCATTAGCGTCTTCTTAGCTATTCAGGAGATAGATGCTAATGCTGGCGCAATCGAGACGCTACGTAGACGCTATTATTTCGTGCCACGAAGCGGAAATGCGCGGCAGCATCTAGCGCCGTTTGACGCGAAACTAGCGTCACAAGTTCTGCGGCTCCAAAGAGATGCTATATGGCGCCTCAGTCGTAGGCGACTCTATTTGGATGCTACCGTGTTACTCATACCTTCTCTACGTTTATCTCGCTATTTGTTTTATATTTAAACCCTATATATTATATGTATACTATATGTTAATTAATAAATTAATTAAATATTATATTAGTATTAATTACACGATTATCAACATATTATCAATAGGGTATTATCAACAAATATATGTATTAATTACACGATTATATATATATATATATGTATTTTTACATGATAGGAGTGTTCCTAAATATATAATTTGTTACCTATATTATTTATGTTATCTATACATATAATATATATAATATCTTAATTATGCATATATTATTATTATATACTTAATCATGAAATTATGGTGGTTGAATTAAGAGAGAGATTTGCTATCATTTTAGCGTCATCGTGGAGACTCAATAGCGTCTACGTAGCGTCTAAATAGAGCCTCCGTTGGTGTCGACGCTATTGTGACACTTTGGCATCACTGTAGCATCGCACAATTGAGACACGAAAAAGTATTAGACGCTAGTTCTGCGCTACGGTGTCACTAAATGTAAATAGCGACTCAATAGCGTCGGTATTGCGTCTCATAAGCCGAATTTTTACCCCCTCGCTCAATCGGGTGCATATAGACATATAAATACGCGTATATGCTTATACTTATATATAATAAGTGCATATATACATATTATTATAACTTAATCTCACACATATAAACATATACACATATATTCACTTCGAATACGTATACATATACGTGTTATCTATATATATATGACTTGCACATGTATAGACATATACATACACATATATATTTATAATACATATAGATAAACACATTGTTGTAACTTAATCTCCCACACGTCGACATGTATATACATACGCATATATTACATATGTATATATATACACACACACAATTTTGTTATTGACACATATACATATCGATTTATAATTTTATATACATACAAGATAGATTGTCGGAAGGAAATAAAACAATTGGAACGGGGCACAATGCGATGAGACGCTACATTGATAAATAAAATTTCATACATACTAAAAAATTTGAAAAAGACTTTTAATGAGCGTCTCAATGGCGTCACATTTTTGGGACGCTAAATCCATGGAGACGCCCATACGACGCTATAGTGTCGCTATGTTATCTTAGCGACACATTAGCTTCTTCATAGCGACGCACTAGCCGAATTTTGACAGAGTCGACGCCTACATTGCATCTACGTAGTGTCACGTTCTTGGGAGACGCTAAAAAATTTACTTAAATCCCTAACACCTCTTCTTCGTTTTTTACTTTTACTGTTTACCAATTTTATTGTGCGATGCGTGACCGATTGACCTCCGACGCTCGACCTTCGACCTCTGACACCTGACGGCCGACACCCGACCTCCGACGGCCGACGGCCGATGCCCGACCTCCGATGCCTGACGCCCGCCCGCCACCTCCACTGTGCCCCTCCGCCGCCCTCCACTGCCGCCTCCGCCTCCTCCACCGCCCTCCGCCCACGCACCGACATCCGCCTCCGCCTCCACCAACGCCTCCCTCCGCCTCGTCCGTCCTCCGCCTCCATCGTCGCCTCCTCCTCCTCCTCCCTTCGCCTCGTCTGTCCTCCACCGTCGCTGATGCATGCAAAATATAACATATTTTAGATTATTATTTTAGTTAATTTTTCTGTAATTTGTTCATGGCATGCATCATTTTTAGTCACTTTTAATCGTAATTCCGGATTTATAAATTTTAATTATTATTTCTCTGAATATTTTAATTGTGGATGGATTAACTAAATTTTTATAATTATTTTGCAGGAAAAATCGAGATTTAAATGGATTGCGCTGTATCAGCCAAAATTTCGAAGAATTTATCATTACGGCCGAGATTAAGATGAAGAATTCATCATTACGGCCGAGATTTGGCTTTACACCCAAGTCGTTTTGGGCGAGATTCAAAAGGAGTAACAATTAAGTGATTTTATCTTTTGGGCGTAACAAGATTTAATTCTTTGTTACGGCTAAGAATTGAAGGAGTAAAGATAAATGATTTTATCTTTTGGGCGTAACAAGATTAAATTCTTTCCTTATGGCCGAAATTCGAAGGGAGTAAAATGGTTTATCTCTTTGGGAGTAAAGATAAAATAATTTCTTACGGCCGAGATTTGGAGGGGGTAATGGCAATGAAATCATCTGTTTTGGCCGAGTTTATCTTTGGGCGTAACAAGATATATGAAGGTGTAAAGATAAGAAAATTTTATCTTTGGGCGTAATGATAAAAGGATTTATCTTTGGCCGAGTTTATCTTATAATTTTAAAGTCAACCGTACGATGTTACGGCCGAGATCAAATTGAAGGCCGTCCGCACCCTATAAATACGTGAAGAATCCATCGTTTCAATTCGTGCTCTGAAGTTCAGGTTTCTTCCACGGCGAGTCGTGAGCTCTGCAGGCTACGACCAAGAGGAGAGAGGTGCGACGGTTGGAGGTTGATCGCGACCTTGATCAAGTCCGAGAGGCTGCCTGATTGTCTGCCCAATTCGAGAGCTCTACTTCTATTTTGGGTGTAATTCTTTCAATTTTTATGATTTGTATTTCATTATCTCTCCAGAATTTCTAGGATGAACTTCATGTTTTTAGGATTATTATTTTAGGAGATTATTAATTGAAGGAAAATGTTTGGACCCTACTTTATTCGTTTTAATCTTTTCTAATCAATTATTAATTGTGCTTAATGTTTTTATATTAGTTAATTAAATTTCTGAATTAGGCTATACCAGTTTGTGGAGTGTTTAATTTCAGAATTCATTATACTAATTATAATTGATTTTATCTGGAATTAATAATTGACATAAATTTGATAACTAGTGTGTGGAGAATTAAGTTTGTGTGGTCTATTAATCTATACCAGTTTGTGGAGTGATTAATAGTCTAGAGAATCCAATTTAATGCATCTTAATTTTAATATGATTTTGGGGGTACCAGTCGTGGAGACTTCAATTCTTATTAAATTAAGATAGTTCTATATGATTAAATTGAGGGATGCCAGTCGGCCGAACATTACGGCCGAAGTTCCGGAGTCTCAACACCGCGCGCCGCCCTCTGTGCATTACGGCCGAAGTCTCAACGCCAACCGCCGATCCTTACGCCCAAAAGCATCGCGTCTGTTCCTTACGGCCGAAGTTCCAGCGTTTTCCCGACATTTTTTAAGACCGACACTTATTACAGTCGAGTTTCCACCGCGCTCCTACTATCTGCGTTACGGTCGAGCCTCAACACCGCGCATCAAGACTTCTTTACGTCCGAAATCTAACCGCCATTCGTTACGGCCGAAATCTACAGGTTCATCTACTCTTACGGCCGAAGTTCCGAGTCACGCCTCCAACTTCTTACGCCGAGCTTCATCAATTACGGTCGAAGTTCTTCATCAACCAATTCCTTACGGCCGAAGTTCTTCGTCAACCGGTCCCTTACGGCCGAGTCACCTCCGACCTTCAGCCGGTTCTTCATCGAATACTACAGTCGAAACCTCAGCCGCTTCCACCGAGCCGGTACCTTTTCTTTGTTTATTTTTGTCCAGATCAAGATGAGGCGATTTGCTAATATATGGAGGGGACGTCACGAACGACGACATCCAAATGCTCAGCCAGCCCCACAGCCCTCACAATTAATCTCCTACCCCGGAGATTATTATTGGACTAAGCCGGAGTATCAAGCTCAATATGAACGGATGTGTGAGATTCGAATTCATGCCACCAGATTTTCATATACTGAATTACTGAGGGAGTACAATTTACTTGCAGATATTCATCTATTATTTTCTCAAATTGGACTATCTGACTTTGTGCATTCTTGGTGGCCAACTTATGAAGTACTAATTATGGAATTCCTCTCATCCCTGGAAGTCTTTAATTTAGATGGCAGGAACTACGATCAGCCCCGCATTTCATTCCAACCTTATGGGTGGCCATTTACTCTCACTCTAGGAGAGATTAATAATATCTATGGATTTCCCAACCATAGATCTCTTTCTGTACCTGCTGACTTTGATGCTGAAACTTTTTGAAAACAGATAACAGAAGAAGACCGATTGGTTTGGAACACCGCTAAAGATAGCTCAATTCAGAATCCTGTTCTGCGCTACGTCCATCGCATGCTAAGCAACACCATAAGTGGACGCAGTGATAATGATGGTGCCATCTCAGAGGGAGAGTTATATCTCATCCACAGCATGCTTCACAGAACTCTTGTTAATGTGGGTGCCTTCCTCATTCGTCGATTCCAGCGTCGCACTACTCATCGTGGCGGTAGCATTAATATGGGTGCCCTTCTCACACCTATCGCTCAGCACCTACAACTTGACTTGGATGATCTTGAAGCTGTGCCAGGAAACACTCACCTCACTCGTAGGACCATTCAGGCTATGGGTCTCGTGAAGACCAACAACTCAGGGATAAAAGTTTTTATTTTTAAAAGCCACCATCAGGAGGTGCCCTGCTCAGATCGAGATGTTTTACGCCGATTAATCCAAATAATTGGCTCCTTTTTAGGCAGGTCATAGCTCCAGTAATTTCACCTGCAGGACCATCTACCCCTGTCGGACAGCTACACCAGGATGAACCTTTCTCCTGGTTTGATTCTACTGATTATGCGGCAGCCCAACCCTACCTTCAACAGCAACAAGGATTCCAGGCTATATCACCGGCAGCTTCTCAATATGCCACATCCGTCCATTCACCTTATATGCCAGTGCCTTCTCCGATTCCATCTCCAGCACAAGAGAGCTCTTCTGATTCCTCGTTCATACCTTCTACTCCTTATGAGGAACGCGATTCGATGGAAGTATCTGCCCCTTTACAAGAACCTGTGCAGAATCGCTATATAGCACCGGAGCCCACTTTTACTTCAGCCCCAGAGCAGACTTACTATCCACCTCCGCCACCTCAGCCTGACTATGCTTCCATGCAAAACTTATGGGAATCAATGTATGATGAACAACTTCGTCAAGCAGGGGAGTTTCACACTTTTCAAGAAGAACAACTTCGTCAGTCAGGGCAGTTGCACGCTATTCAGGAAGAGCAACTTCGTCAAGCACAAGAGTTGACCAACATCCGAGCTGATTTTAGAAATATGGATGATCGTCAGGGTCGCTTCGAATCCCTTCAGAATCAGCATGCGCGCATGACGAGACGCATCCATGAGTATCATATGCGCCAAGGAAATCTCGGCTACCATCCACCATCGCCACCCCGCAGACAATAAATCCGGTTGTGTCTTTTCCCTTTTCTTTATTTTCGTTTCTTTAATTTTCTTTTTTATTGAATATGTATCACTTTCCCTTGCTGGCCTAACACTGAGGACAGTGTCTGATTCAAGCTTGGGGGAGTTTGCATTTCATGCATTGCATGTTTCTTTCTTTTTATTTGCTTATGTTTGCATCTATTTGTAAAAAAAAAATCCAAAAAAATTTGAAAAATTTGAAAATTTTCTAAAAAAATACCATTGCATGCATTTATTTTTTGCTACCATCTTACAAACTCTTGTCTTACTGTTTTAATTATCTTTTAGTAGAAGTTCAAAGACATATTGTTAATTGATGAAATTTGAATGCTTTTTTTTCTTATCACTTGCTATTTTAGTATCAAACTTATGGACTATGTGCCTATGCTAAATAGAATTATGAATGACTAGACGACAAAATCATATTCATGCCTTTTATTAATTTCTTTTAAGTCTTGATTAGTAGTAGTCTTCTTATTGACCATATCAAGTACTTTTGAGCTTATAAAAATTGAAAGTGAATAAAAAGAAGGGTTAGTTAAACCCTAATAAAAAAAACAAAAAAAAATGATGAATAAAGTTATTTGTAGGTACAAAAGTGTTATCCGGAACCAAGATGTGTTCGGGTAATTAGATCCGTAGGGGTTCATGCTTGGCGACCTAAGGGCAACTGTTCTGGGATCCGTCGATCGAAAACCTGCTACAAGGACCATCTTGTGGAATATGGAGAAGCACATGAGTACTGAATCATGGCTAAGTTTGAACTCTTCATTCAGAACCTTGGTTGTTCGGGCAAGTAAACTCGAGGGGTGCTTTATCACCTGGTGCCCTAAGGCCATCTGGTCTGGGAGTCATCAGTCCAAAGCCCGCTACATGGACTTCCTTGTGCAATCCTGCTTGAAGATTAGAACTTTTAAAATGATTGAAAATAAAAATGAAAAGAAAAAGAAAAAGTTTTAAGCTCAATTACTTATGTGTTCAATATTAATGCTATTATTTGACAGACAATTTATTTTTTCTGCAAGGCTGAATTTGAGATTGTTTAAATTTGTGTAGCATTCAGAACCTCTATAAAGTTAGGTGCATGGAAAATGATGAGATACTAAGTAGTAGGTGTGCAGAAGAACTGTGTGAGAAAATTAGTCAGTTAACAATATGAAGGCTACGATGGAACTTTCTTGAGCCTTGCTTTGAATTTTTGCTTGAGGACAAGCAAGACTTTAAGCTTGGGGGAGTTTGATGCATGCAAAATATAACATATGTTGGATTATTATTTTAGTTAATTTTTCTGTAATTTGTTCATGGCATGCATCATTTTTAGTCACTTTTAATCATAATTCCGGATTTATAAATTTTAATTATTATTTCTTTGAATATTTTAATTGTGGATGGATTAACTAAATTTTTATAATTATTTTGCAGGAAAAATCGAGATTTAAATGGATTGCGCTGTATCGGCCAAAATTTCGAAGAATTTATCATTACGGCCGAGATTAAGATGAAGAATTCATCATTACGATCGAGATTTGGCTTTACACCCAAGTCGTTTTGGGCGAGATTCAAAAGGAGTAAAAATTAAGTGATTTTATCTTTTGGGCGTAACAAGATTTAATTCTTTGTTACGGCTAAGAATTGAAGGAGTAAAGATAAATGATTTTATCTTTTGGGCGTAACAAGATTAAATTCTTTCCTTACGGCCGAAATTTGAAGGGAGTAAAAGGGTTTATCTCTTTGGGAGTAAAGATAAAATAATTTCTTACGGCCGAGATTTGGAGGGGGCAATGGCAATGAAATCATCTGTTTTGGCCGAGTTTATCTTTGGGCGTAACAAGATATATGAAGGTGTAAAGATAAGAAAAATTTATCTTTGGGCGTAATGATAAAAGGATTTATCTTTGGCAGAGTTTATCTTATAATTTTAAAGTCAACCGTACGATGTTACGGCCGAGATCAAATTGAAGGCCGTCCGCACCTTATAAATACGTGAAGAATCCATCGTTTCAATTCGTGCTCTGAAGTTCAGGTTTCTTTCACGGCGAGTCGTGAGCTCTGCAGGCTACGACCAAGAGGAGAGAGGTGCGACGGTTGGAGGTTGATCGCGACCTTGATCAAGTCCGAGAGGCTGCCCGATTGTCTGCCCAATTCGAGAGCTCTACTTCTATTTTGGGTGTAATTCTTTCAATTTTTATGATTTGTATTTCATTATCTCTCCAGAATTTCTAGGATGAACTCCATGTTTTTAGGATATTATTTTAGGAGATTATTAATTGAAGGAAAATGTTTGGACCCTACTTTATTCGTTTTAATCTTTTCTGATCAATTATTAATTGTGCTTAATGCTTTTATATTAGTTAATTAAATTTCTGAATTAGGCTATACCAGTTTGTGGAGTGTTTAATTTCAGAATTCATTATACTAATTATAATTGATTTTATTTGGAATTAATAATTGACATAAATTTGATAACTAGTGTGTGGAGAATTAAGTTTGTGTGGTCTATTAATCTATACCAGTTTGTGGAGTGATTAATAGTCTAGAGAATCCAATTTAATGCATCTTAATTTTAATATGATTTTGGGGTACCAGTCGTGGAGACTTCAATTCTTATTAAATTAAGATAGTTCTATATGATTAAATTGAGGGATGCCAGTCGTGGAGACCACAAGTTAATCATGTTAGATTACTTTAGGGAGACTCTAATCCATCTTTAAAGATTAAATTTATCTTTTATGGTTCAAATATTTATCCTGATCTATTTTCATCCTAAGGCCTAACTTCAACACCATTATCTTATCTTTATCTTATTTTCTTTATTTTATTTTATAAAACTCATTTTCAAAATTCATGTTTTTCCTCTCTTATGAATTTAAAGATTCAGATATTGAATTAATAATATTCCTCATGGGTTCGACACTCTTACTCCTTTTTACTATATTACTTGAGCGACTAGTGCACTTGCTAGTAAATTTTATTTTTACAAATACAACGCATCAGCCGCCGACGTTTGCCTCCGCCTCCACTGACGCCTCCTCCTCCTCCCTCCGCCTCGTCCATCCTCCACCGCCGCCGACCCTCCGCCTCCACTGCCACCCTCTGCCTCCGCCTCCACCGGCGCCTCCACCTCCTCCTCCTCCTCCATCCGCCTCTTCCGCCCTCCACCGCCGCCGCCGCCCTTCGCCTCCACTGCCGCCCTCTGCCTCCGCCTCCGCCTCCACCAGCGCCTCTTCCTCCTCCTCCTCCCTCCACCTCGTCCGCCCTCCACCTCGTTCGCCTTCCACCGCCGCCGACATCTGCCTCCGCCGCCCTCCACCTCCACTGCCGCCCTTCGCCTCTACCGCCGGCTCATTCGCTCTCCACCGCCGCCGACGTCCGCCTCCGCCGCCCTCTGCCTCCACCGCCGCCTCCTCCACCCTCCACCTCCACCGCCGCCTCGTCCGCCCTCCTCCCTTCGCCGCCTTCCTCACCGGTTAAGAAGGTACTAGCCCGCTACCATAACTATGAACTAATGCGTGTTAAGTATTACTTAATTACTTGATTGTTTTGCTGCATGTTAAGTTATGAACTTATGCATGTTAAGTTAAATTATGAACTAATGCATGTTAAGTTAAGTATTACTTAATTACTTGATTGTTATGTATTACCTAATTACTTGATTTTTAAATACTATTTTTTTCATAATTCTAGAATCTGTTTTTGATCATGTTCTCATAAATTTTACTAAGGATGTACTTCCACATTCTTGGTGATAAAATGAGATTATGATTCGACGATGAAGTACTTGAGATTTTGGACTTCGTAAGTTCAAAATCACACGTTTCAAGTACATGAATTTATTGACATATGGCTTAATGTTGTTCGTTACAAAAATGCTAAAACCAGATCGTAGTTGGATTCATCGTTGAAAGGATAAACAATGAGTCATAACTAAAGAATATAAGGATGGTGTTGATGAATTCATTAATGTGGCATATCAAAATGAAGGTGTTGCTTCTTCATATAGCGAAATCTTATGTCCATGCCGGAAGTGCAAATGTTATAAGTGGAAAGTAAGATATGATGTGCAGAAGGATTTATATTACAATTTCTTACTGACATACACCAATTGGTTCTTTCATGGCGAAGAAAGATGGACTAAAGAAACAAGTAATGTAGATACCGTTGTGGACGACTTGAGCAATCCGTACAGGGACATGATATGAGATGCAATGTTAGGAGAAAATGTTGGCGAAACATTGATTGAAGAAGACCTGAATCCTTCGACTTTTAAGTTTTATAATCTTCTCGAAGAAGCAGATGAACCTTTATGGGATGGATGCGTGAAGCAACTACACTTTCTGCAGTGGCACAACTAATGAACTTAAAATTAGAATTTAATATGAGAGAAAGTTATTTTGACCGGATGCTTGCTATTATTAAACGTATGCTTCCAGCTTCAGAGAAATTACCGGGACATTTTTACAAGTGCAAACGATTGATGAGAGATCTAGGGTTGGAATATCAGAAGATTGATACATGCCGCAATCATTGCATGTTGTACTACAAGGAAAACAACTCACTTATGAGTTGTTCTATTTGTGGCGAGCCTAGATTCAAGCCGAAAAAGAATTCTCAAAGTTCGAAAAAAAATGTGGCAAATGCAATATTTAGATACTTTTCGATTGTTCCAAGATTACAACGACTATTTCTTTTTGGAAAAACTGCATCATTTATGAGGTGGCATAGAGAAGGGGCACGGGAAGATCAAAATTCAATTACACATCCTTCGGATGTGGAGGCATGGAGATGATTTGATGCACTTCATCCGGCTTTTTCTGCAGAATCATGCAATCTTAGATTAGGACTTTGCAATGATGACTTCAACCCATTTGGCTCATCAAGTATTGCTTATTCATGTTGGCCAGTTTTTGTGACACCTTATAATTTGCCTCCAAGCATGTGTATGAGACGAGAGAATATATTGCTTGCCTGTATGATCCCGGGTCCTCGATCTCCTGATAAAAGTTTAGATGTTTACTTAAAACTTTTGATTGATAAACTCAAGATGTTGTAGGAGGATGGCGTGATTACCTATGACAAATCTAAAAAGCAAAATTTCATTATGAGAGCCGCATTAATGTGGAGCATAAGTGATTTTCCGGCATATGGAATGTTGAGTGGTTGGAGTACAAAAGATAAACTTTCTTGTCCCATATGTGGAAAGAATACGAAATCCTTTTATTTGAAAAATTATAGGAAAGTTTGCTGGTTTGATTGTCATAGGATGTTTTTACCATTGGAGAATTCGATGCGTCGTGATCGAAACTCATTTAAAAAGAATACATCCGAGAACACTTTGTCTCCAACTCATTTGACAGGAAAAGAATTGCTAGAGCAAGTAAACAAGCTTAGTGAAGTCTCATTCGGACTGAAGTCCAGTAGTTATAAGCAAATTGGATTTGAAAGTGAATAAAATTGGGAGAAAAGAAGTATTTTTTGGGAGTTGCCTTATTGGTCTTCAAACTTGGTACGTCATAACTTGGACGTCATGCATGTGGAGAAGAACGTATTTTACAACATCTTCAACACTATTATGGATATTAAAGGAAGAACAAAAGATAGCATACAGCCTCCGAAGGCATGAAATTAATATGCAAAAGACCAGAGTTAGATATCATTCGTCTTCAAAATGGTAAATGCAAAAAGTCAAAAGCTACTTATGTCTTGAGCAATGATCAAAGAAAAGTAGTTTTCGAATGGGTAAAGCAATTGAAATTCCCTGACAGATATGTAACAAACATATCTCGTTGTTTTAACTTGGACAATGGGAAGATACACGTGATGAAGAGTCATGATTGTCATATTTTTATGCAAAGGCTGCTTCCAATTGCCTTTAAAGAACTTTTGCCAAAGGTCATCTGGGAGGTTTTAATAGAATTGTCTATGTTCTTTAAAGAGCTTTGTGCATCCATCGTTCGAAAAGAAGACATATCTCGGTTAGAGACTTCTACTGTGATTACCGTGTGCAAGGCTGAGAAGATATTTCCACCTTCTTTTTTTGATGTGATGGAATATTTGATTGTACATCTACCATATGAAACAAAAATTGCTGGTCCGGTTTAGTATCGATGAATGTATCCTTTTGAAAGGTGCATGTTATATTTGAAAAGGAAGGCGAAGAATAAGGCAAAAATTGAAGGCTCCATATGTGAAGCATATTTCATTGAGGACGTGTCAAACTTCACTTCAAAATACTTTGAGCCACACATACAATCATGGCACATCAAAATTCCAAGAAACGATGATGGTGGTGAAGGAGAAGTTGACATGAATATTTTATCCATCTTCAAGTACCCATGTTGACTTCTTGGTGCAGGGCGCAAAGTTATCTTGAATGACAGAGATCTCACCGCTATTGAGAATTATGTTCTTGCAAATTGTCTCGAAGTGACGCCATATCTCGAGTAAGACAATTTGTTCTAATTTGTTATATAATTTAAAGTTAATTGTTGCTATATGATTGTATTAATTGAAAACTATGAATTCAAGAAATTCGAAGAATTACAGCGATAAATCAATCCGTTAGTTTTCAAACGATGAGTTATTGAAACTACGAGACGAACATTTTGCCGATTGGTTGAGATGCGAAGTGAGAAATCTTTCCTCTTGTTCTTAATTGTTATAAGTTCATAGCTTTTAATAAAGTTTTTAGTTATTTTTCTTGTAGGTTATTAATGGCTCAGTCATAGAGAACAAAATACGATATCTCGGTCATGGCCGAAAGAAACAAGTTTTTAGCTACTACGACATCATAGTCAATGGATATCTGCATACAAAAGAATATAGCCGACAACGTTCAACTATTAATAGCGGCATGTGTTCTAGGAAGCATGTACGGGGACGACAACTTTGATTACTACGGTGTTATAGAAGATATCCTAGAATTGTCTTATTTGGGAAAATCTAATAAAGTCGTGGTGCTAAAATGCCGTTGGTTTGATCCAGAGAAAGGAGTTCGGATCGATCAAAAGTTTAAATTGGTGGATATTAACCCTCGGTCGGGATTTCAGTCATACGATGCATTCGTATTGGCGGAACAAGCACAACAAGTGTACTACACTAAGTATCCATCGAAAAGAACCAAGGATGAATGGTTGGTAATGCGTAAAATGATGTAGCAAAAATAAAATCGCTAGCAAGTGCACTAGTCGCTCAAGTAATATAGAAAATAAGAATAAGAGTGTCGAACCCACGAGAAATATTATTAATTAAATATCTGAATCTATAATTAATAAGAGAGGACAAACATGGATTTTGAAAATGAGTTTTATAAAATAAAATAAAGAAAATAAAATAAAGATAAGATAATGATGTTGAAGTTAGGCCTTAGGATGAAAATAGATCAGGGTAAATATTTGAACCATAAAAGATAAATTTAATCTTTAATGATGGATTAGAGTTCCCCTAAATTATTAACTTGACATGATTAAATTTCGGTATCCACAAACTTGCATCCCCTCAATCTAAGTATGCAAATTAAATTATCTTAATTTAATAAGAATTGAAGTCTCCACAAACTGGCATCCCATCAAATCATATTAAAATTAAGACGCATTAGGTTGGATTCCCTAGATTATTAATCACTCCACAAACTGGTATAGATTAACAGACCACACAAATTTGATTCTCCACACACTAGTTATCAAATTTATGTCAATTATTAATTTCATATAAAATCAATTAAAATTAGTATAATAAATTCTAAAATCAAACACTCCACAAACTAGCATAGCCTAATCCAAAAATTCAATTAACCAACATAATAGCATTAAGCATAATCAATAATTGATCAAAAAAGATTAAAACAAATAACAGAGGGTCCAAACATTTTCCTTCAATTAATAATCTCCTAAAATAATAATCCTAAAAACATAGAGTTCATCCTAGAAATTCTGGAGAGATAATAACATATGATAGAAATTGGAAGAATTACACCCAAAGTAAAATCAGGATCCTCGAATTTGGGCAGACAGTCGGGCAGTCTCTCAGACTTCCAGCCGTCGCACCTCTCTCCTCTTGGTCGAAGCCAACAGACTCTCGACTCAACGTAGAAGAAAACCTGAACTTAAGAGCGCGAGTTGGGATGATGGCTTCCTCCTCTATTTACAGGGTGCGGATGGACTTCAATTTGATCACGGTCGTGAATATCGTACGGCCGAATTTAATTTCGTGAGATAAAACTATAACTCTATCCTCTTTGATGATGAAAGTTTTACGGCCAATAAAATCATACGGCCAAGTTTAACCTTGACATAAACTTTAAACTTTTAAATCTCGGCCACGGATACAATTTTATCCGTTTTGCACCCGATAAACTTTTCTTGATGATTCTCGGCCAATAAACTTTGTTTAATGATTGAAGTTATCGGCCGCAAAGCTTAATTGTTGGTTAAGGATAAAACATCATGGTTTGATTTGCGGCCGATAAACTCAACTCATGATGTGGTTTGCGCCCCTAAGATAAAAGTTCTTATTTGTATCTCGGCCGATAATTCTTTTGTATCGGCCGATAAACATAAGCTGCGACTTGAACTCTTAGTTGTATCTCGGCCGATAATGTCCAGATAATCATATATTCGGCTTTTCCTACAAAATAATTAATAAATTTAATTAATCCATCCACAATTAAAAATATTCAGAGAATTAATAATTAAAATCGATAATTCAGAATTATGACTAAAAATGATCTAAAATGATGCATGCCATGATCGAATTACAGAAATTTAATTAAAATAATAATCTAAAATATGTTGTATTCTGCATGCATCAAACTTCTCCAAGCTTAAAGTCTTGCTTGTCCTCAAGCAAAAATTCAAAGCAAGGCTTAAGATAATTCCATCGTAGCCTCTATATTGTCAATTGACTAATTTTCTCACACAATTCTTCTACACACCTACTACTTTGTATTTTATCACTTTCCATGTACTTAGCTTCATAAAAGTTCTGAATGCTATACAAATTTAAACAATCTCAAATTCAGCCTTGTAGAGAAATAAATAGTCTGTCAAATAATAGCATTAGTATTGAACACATAAGTACTAATTGAGCTTAAAACTTTTTCTTTTTTTTTTATTTTCAATCATTTTTAAAAGTTCTAATATTCAAACAGGATTGCACAAGGAAGTCCATGTAGCGGACTTTGGACTAATGAATCCCAGACCAGATGGCCTTAGGGCAACAGGTGATAAGGCACCCCTCGAGTTTACTTGCCCGAACAACCAAGGTTCTGAATGAAGTGTTCGAACTTAGCCATGATTCAGTACTTACATGCTTCTCCATATTCCACAAGATGATCCATGTAGCGGGTTTTCGATCGACGAATTTCAGAGCAGTTGTCCTTAGGTCGCCAGGTATGAACCCCTACGGATTTAATTATCCGAACACACCTTGGTTCCGGATAACACTTTTGTGCCTACACATAACTGTATTCCTTTTTTTCTTTTATTGTTGGCGTTTAACTAACCCTTCTTTCTCTATTTTTTTATAAGCTTAAAAAGTACTTGATATGGTCAATAAGAAGGCTACTACTATCGAGACTTAAATAAAATAAATAAAAATGCATGAATATGATTTTATCGTCTAGTCATTCATAATTCTATTTAGCATAGGCACACAGTTCATAAGTTTGATACTAAAATAGTAAGTGATAAGAAAGAAAAGCATTCAAATTTTATCAATTAACGACATGTTTTTGAATTTTTACTTAAAGATAATTAAAACAATAAAACAAAAGTTAGTAAGATGGTAGCAAAAATCAATGCATGGAATGGTATTTTTGGGAATTTTTCAATTTTTTGGATTTTCAGAAATACATGCATAAGCAAATAAAAAGAAAGAAACATGCAATGCATGAAATGCAAACTCCCCCAAGCTTGAACCAGACACTGTCCTCAGTGTTAGGCCAATAAGGGAAAGTGATACAGGCTCAATAAAAAAGGAAAATAAAGAAATTAAAAATAAAGAAAAGGAAAAAGACACAACCAGATTTATTGTGTGTGGGGTGGCAATGGAGGGTGGTAGCCGAGATTGCCTTGGCGCATATGATACTCATGGATGCGCTTCGTCATGCGAACATGCTAATTCTGGAGGGATTTGAAGCGACTCTGACGATCATCCATATTTTTGTAGTCAGCTCGAATGATGGTCAACTCTTGGGCCTGTCGATGTTGCTCTTCTTGAATAGCGTGCAACTCTCTTGCTTGACGAAGTTACTCTTCCTGAAAAGCATGGAATTCCCATGCCTGACGAAGTTGCTCATCATAATTGATTCCCATAAGTTTTGCATGGAAGCATAGTTAGGTTGAGGTGACTGAGGTGGATAGTAAGTCTGCTCTGGGGCTGAAGTAAAAGTGGGCTCCGGTGCTATATAGTGATTCCGCACAGGTTCCTGTAAAGGGGCAGATACTTCCATCGAATCGCGTTCCTCATAAGGAGTGGCCGGTATAAATGAAGAATCAGAAGAGCTCTCATGTACAGGAGATGGAATCGGCGAAGGCACTAGCATATAAGGCAAATGGACTGATGTGGCATATTGGGAAGCTGCCGATGATGCAGCCTGGAATCCCTGTGGCTGCTGAAAGTAGTGTTGAGCTGCCGTATAATCAGTAGAATCAAACCAGAAGAAGGTTTGATCCTGGTGTGGTTGTTCGACAGAGGTAGATGGTTCTGCAGGTGGGATTACTGGAGCTATGACCTGCCTAAAAAGTAACCAATTATTAGGATTAATTGGTGTAAACGCATTTCGATCATTGCAAGGCACCTCCAAATCACTCTCTTTAAAAATAAAAACTTTCCCCCCTGCATTGTTAATCTTGGCGAGGCCCATGGCCAAAATGGTTCGTCGGTTGGGGTGGACAATTCCTGGAACAGCTTCAAGATCATCCAGGTCCAGTATGAAATGTTGGGCTATTGTCGTGATAAGGGCACCCATACTGATGCTACCACTCCGAATAGTAGTACGGTGTTGAAGACGATGAATGAGGAAGGCGCCAACGTTTATCCTGTGAAGCATGTTGTGGATCAAGAATAATTCTCCCTCCGAGATGGCTCCATCACTGTCACTTCGTCCACTAAGAGTGTTGCTGAGCATGCGATGGACGAAGCGCAGGACAAGATTTTGAATTGTGCTTTCCTAAGCTGTACTCCAGACCAATCGATCTTCTTTAGTTATCTGTTTCCAAAAATCTTCAGCATGAAAGTCAGTAGGAATAGAACGAGCCCCATAGTTGTGAAATCCATAAATATTATTAAAATCTTCTAAAGTTAATGTGAAGGGTCGCCCGTGTAGCTGAAATGAATTGCGGGGTTGATCATACTGTCTGCCATCCAAATTGAAGACCTCGAGAGATGATAAGAATTCCTTAGTAAGAACTTCATAAGTCGGCCACCACTGTTGAACAAAATCTGAAATGCCAATCTGAGAAAATAATAAATGAATATCTGCAAATAAATTGTACTTCTTCAGTATCTCAGTGTCTGAAAATCTGGTGGCATTGACTCATACAACGGCCATTCTTTCAAAACGATCTTGGTAAGCAGGCTTGGTCCAATAATAATCTCCCGGATATGAAATTAACTGTGAAGATTGCGGCGCGGGCTGAGCGTCCGGATGTTGTCAATCGCGACACCCCCTCAAAATATTAGCAAATCTCCTCATTATAATATAATTGAACAACGAAGAAAGGTGGAGATTCCGAGGTACTCGGCCGCAGCAGCTTTAAGTCGATGAAGAGGGAGACTCGGCCGGTGCAAAGAAATGTCGATGGACTCCGGCCGTAATTCGGTGACTTCTTGGCCAAAAATGGTGTCGGTGAAGCTCGGCCTCGGTGATGACACATCGATGAAGAATTTCGACCGTAATTCAGTGACGGTGAATAAGAGATCTCGGCCGCAAATGGTAGAGAGGGACTTGGCGGCTAGAATGAAAGATGGCTATCGACCGTAATCAAGAAAGGAGCTCGGCCGAAGAAGGATGTTGCAGCCGCAATAGTTGATGAAAGCTTCGGCCGTAATACGTACATGTCGGTGAAGATCTCGGACAATCGATCTCGGCCGCAATTGACAGAAATGAAAAGATGGCGGCCGATATAGAGACGTCCGGTGGAAAGGAAGAAAGAGAGGATGCAAAGTGGGTGACCTGCAAATGAAATGAAAGAGTATTACTATTTATAGATGAACATGGCCGTAAACTTACTTGTACATGTGTGATGACCGGTCAAATCCATTGGAGTACGGGCGCAATGTATGCAGGTGTTGGATAAGATGCATGCATGGCGAGTTGGGAGCTTTTGCAGCCGATATGTCATTTCGGTGTCAGATGTCAGGCTTCGAATTTTTTTTCTTTTTGCGCCCGTGATGTGTCTTGTCTTGTCAGCGATTGTGTGTCGGATGTTTAGTGCCCGAGAAACGTCTTGTCGGATATCGGATATTGTGATATGTCTCATCTTGTCGGGTTGTTGGGTGGAGGGAATCAATTCTTGGAGTTTACGCCCATGCTTGGAGTTTACGCCCCTGAATTTTGACGTTCATATCTTAAAAATGAATGAGCATAGTACGTCCAAAGTCCTCTCCTCGCACACATCAAATATTAATTAAATTAGATGACTCCATCTAAATTAAAATAATAAAAGTAAAAATGCCTAATTAAAATAAAATAAAACTATCACCCAAACTAATTCTATCTAACTAAGATATTAATTAACAACTAATTAGACTAATCTAAAGAAAAAGAGTAGAAATAGTTATGATTTATAGACTTCAGCTTGACTTAGTTGAATCGAGATTTAGATGGTAAACAGATTAATCATAGACAAAATTTGATGATATGTGTTACTATGATAGAGTTTAAGTCTATATCCATTAACTTTAAATCTTTGCTTTTGATCCAATGATTCAATTTCAAATGTTCCATAAGGTGAACAATTGACTATGACATAAGGGCCGGTCCATCTTGATTTGAGTTTTCCAGGAAATAATTTAAGTTTGCTATTATAAATAAGCACATGTTGACTAGGTAAAAATTCTTTATGTTTAATATGCATGTCATGTAAATTTTTTGTGCATTCTTTATATAGCTTACTGTTTTTGTATGCATAGTGTCTAAATTCATCAAGCTCATTTAATTGTAATAACCTTTCTGATTGTGATGATTTTATATCCATATTTAAAAATTTCATTGCCCAATAAGCCTTATGTTCCAGTTCCACAGGAAGGTGATATGATTTTTCAAAAACTAATCTATAAGGAGAGGTACATATGGGTGTCTTAAAAGCTGTTCTATATGCCCAAAGTGCATCGTCTAATTTCAAGGACCAATCCTTCCTAGATGAGTTCACAATTTTCTCTAGGATCCTTTTAATTTCTCTGTTTGAAATTTTCACTTGTCCACAAGATTGGGCATGATATGGGGTACTAAAAAAATGTTTGACTCCAAATCTGTTAAGAAGAGTTGACATTATTTTATTACAGAAATGTGTTCCATTGTCACTTATGATAGTTCTAGGTGTTCAAAATTGAGTAAAAATATTTTTTCTTAGAAAGTTGGCAACTACCTTAGCTTCATTTGTTGGTGTGGCTACAACTTCCACCCATTTAGACACATAATCAACTGCTATTAAAATGTATTGATTGTTATAGGACTTAGGAAATGGACCCAAAAAGTCAATGCCCCACACATAAAAAATATCACACTGTAAAATATTTGTGAGAGGCATTTCATCGCGACGAAAAATATTACCTGTCCTTTGGTATTTGTCACAATATTTACAGTAGTTTTTTGCATCTTTGTAAATGGTTGGCCAATATAGTCCACATTCAAGTACCTTAGCCACTGTTCGATTGGGTCCAAAGTGACCTCTAGCTTGTCTATCATGGCAATGACTTAGGATATTCTCAATCTCATCTTCGTGAACACATCTTCGAATTATTTGATCTGCACATAATCGAAAAAGGTAAGGATCTTCCCAGTGATAATTCTTGACATCAGATAAGAATTTCCTTTTTTGATGAGTGGTCATGCCCTTTGGAATGTAATGTCCTGCAAGATAATTAGCAAAATCAGCAAACCATAGTGTAGTGTCAGAAATTTGAAAAATTGTAGAGATAGAAAAAAGTTTCTCATCTGAGAATTCTTCAAGTATGTCTGTGACTTTTCTTGGAGATGGCTCCAAACGGGATAGGTGGTCAGCTAATAAGTTCTCAGTTCCTTTTTTTGTCTTTTACTTCCACATCGAACTCTTGCAAAAGTAGTATTCATCGGATTAGTCTAGGTTTGGCATCTTGTTTGCTCATCAAGTGCTTGATGGCTACATGATCTGTGTAGACAATAATTTTTGAACAAATTAGATATGATCTAAACTTGTCAAAAGCAAAAATAACAGCAAGAAACTTCTTCTCTGTTGTTGCATAATTTAGTTGGGGAACATTCAATGTTCGGCTTGCAGAATATATGACATGAAATATTTTATCTTTTCTTTGCCCCAAAACAGCTCCTACGGCACCATCACACGCATCACACATCAGATCGAATGGTAGAGACCAGTCTGGTGCTATAACAACAGGGGAAGAAATTAGCATTTCTTTTAACAAATTAAAGGCAGCAAGGCAGTCTGAATCAAAATCAAATTTTGTGTCCTTAGCAAGAAGATTAATTAAGTGTTTAGCCATTTTTGAAAAATCTTTGATAAAATGGCGATAAAATCCTGTGTGCCCAAGGAAGCTTCAAATGCCTTTCAGATTGGTTGGAGGAGGCAGATTAAGGATATATTAACTTCAAGAAGAAAGTTTGAAAACACTGGGAGAGTAATGTTGACATCGGAGTGTAGTGCCATTTATGATCGAGATATGCCTATAAAAGTGAAAGATCCTGGAACCTTCACCATACCTTGCACTATAGGAAAATTCTTTTGTGCACAAGTTTTATGTGATCTTGGTGCTAGTATAAGTTTAATGTCATACTCTATATTTGTGCAGCTAGGTTATGGAGAACTTGAAGAAACAAGCATGACTCTTCAATTTGTAGATTCTTCATGCAAAAGACCCCGAGGAATATTAAGAGATGTTTTGCTAAAAGTTGATAAATTTGTTTTTTCTACAAATTTTATTGTTCTGGATATGAAGGCAGATGAAAAAACCCCCATCATCCTCGGGAGACCATTCCTAGCAACAGGAAATGCACTCATAAATGTTCAACAAGGGATGCTCACACTTCGCGTCAACAATGAAGACATCGCTTTCAATATAAAAAATTCTCTCAAACAACCTTTTGATCACTCATCCTGTTATGCCATTGATTCTTTAGATGATGACACGACTGATGCTTTTGATGATATTGTTGCATATTTTATTTCAGATCCATATGCTAAGGAAGCTTTGAAAATGATGGAGGATTCCAGAGAAATTGTGGAAGAGGATAATGCGCTAATAACAACAGAGACGCTCGAGGAGGAAATCGAAAAATTGGATTGTCCTTCAAAATTTGAACTTAAAGAACTTCCATCTCATTTAA
Source organism: Pontederia crassipes (assembly GCA_030549335.1). Classification (NCBI taxonomy): domain Eukaryota; kingdom Viridiplantae; phylum Streptophyta; class Magnoliopsida; order Commelinales; family Pontederiaceae; genus Pontederia; species Pontederia crassipes. Next base: position 8,883,492 of record CM060198.1, read on the forward strand.
GATATGCCTTTCTTGAAAATGACACTTACCTAGTTATCATATCTGCTGATTTGATAGGTGACATGGAAAACAAACTTTTAGAAGTGCTGAGGCACACAAAAAAGCAATTGCCTGATCGATCTCAGACATCAAGGGAATATCGCCTACTATTTGCATGTATAAAATTTTGATGAAGAAAATGTCAAACCAGTTGCTCAATATCAAAGAAGGCTCAACTCAACTTTAAGGGAAATTGTGAAAAAGGAGGTCATCAAACTCCTTGATGCAGGTATTATATATACCATTTCTGATAGTTCATGGATATGTCCTATGCAGATAGTCCATAAGAAAGGAGGAATCACTGTGGTAAGTAACAAAAATAATGAATTGGTGCCTCAAAGAACAGTTACAAGTTGGAGAGTCTGTATAGACTATAGGAAGCTTAATAATGCTACCCGCAAAGATCATTTTTCGTTACCTTTTATTGACCAAATGTTGGAGCGTGTTGCAGGTCATAGCTATTATCTAATACCAAACTTCTCAATTGTTTCCCATTTTTAAGAGTCACAGCTTTGGTCTTTTCTTTAGGATTTTTCTCTGTATTGCTTGGAAGAGTCCTTGGTGCATGACCTGCCATCATATTGGCCATCTACCCTATTTGCATTTCTAAATTCCTAATTGTAGCATCTTGATTATTTGCCCTTGTTTCCATTGTCTTCTGCATGGTTTGCATAGTGTCAATAACTCTTGCCATCATCTCTTTCATGGGATTAGTTGATTGTTCAGCAGGAGCTTCATGTTGCCTTCTCAAAATTGTATAATTTTGTGGGTGAGTTTGATTGTGAAATTTCTCAAAAACTTGCCCTTGATTTGACCTGTCAGGAAACTTCTGATTGTTCCTCCAACCATAGTCATTGTTCTTGAAAAATGGATTGGAGACAAAGTTAGCATTTTCAATTTGATCAGGATTAGACATGTTACCTTGAGGACAATAATTGCTTGCATGTCCTCCTCCACAGTTGTTGTACACCATTAATGACATCATTTGCTAAAATTTTTTATTAAGTGACTCCAGCTGAGTCACTACTTCAAAAGAATTTTTACTTTTTATAGCATGCACATCATGAGTTCGACGAGGTGGTCTCCTTTCTTGGCTTGACTTGAGGGCTACAGCTTCAATAATATCTTGTATCTCACTAGGGCGTTTAGATCCCAACACTGTCCCTCCTGTTGATTGGTCAAACTTATCTTGATCTGCAGCTCACAATCCATGGTAGAAATCTTTCATCACATGCCACTTTGAAATCCTATTATCAGGAACTCTGGCTAACAGTTCCTTATATCGTTCCCAGGCCTCATATAATGTTTCATCATCATCTTGAACAAATGCCCTTAGCTCTCTTCTATATTTGCCTGTTTTTTGTGGTGGGCAATATTTTCCAACAAATTTTTCTACCAGCTCCAACCATGAATGAATCGATCAAGCAGACAAAGTTTTAAACTATGTGGAAGCTTTGTCACGTAAAGATTGAGAAAATAATGATAAAAGAATAACTCCAGTAGAAATATTATTATTTTTAAAAGTGCTCAGAGTAGCAAGAAATTTGTCAAGGTGATCGTGAAGGTCTTTATGAAATCCTCCTCCAAATTGATATGCTTGTATCATCCTCACGATTACCGGATTGATCTCAAAATTATTTGCATTGATTTCAGGTAGCACAATGCATGATTCTCGATCATTATATCTGGCCGAGACATATTCTCTCATAGAGAGCTCTGCTTCATCCTCTTGCCGATTATTTTGTGACGGAACTAGTTCATTTCGTTGCTCATTGTTGCGTGCTTGTTCAGTCACTCTTCTTATATCTCTTCTTAATCGGTGAGCAGTTCTTTCAATTTCGATCAAATTCCAAAATTGGATTTGAACTCCTAGTGTGGTTATCAGAACATTCCAAGATTGGTTGTGATTAAATATTTAGTAGTACCTGCAACAACTAATTTTCAGTAAGATAAAAGAATAAAATAAAATAAAACAAAAATATACAAGAAGAAATAAAAAGAAATATAGATAATAGGTCACGAAGAAATAAGATTTAAATTATAAAAATAAAAGTTTTTGGACATTATCGAATTAAAACCCAAATTACGGCCGCCAAATGCTCTTCAAACCAATTCAAATGCCAAATAACTCGACCGAAAGTAAATCAAATAGATAATCGTAAAAATTATGCACTCGTTCGGCCGTAAAACTTAACCATGTTGTCAACATTACGGCCGCAAAAGCAATAATCAACAAAAATAGTTTCAGAGTTTAATGAACAATTGCTCGACCACCAAACATATCTCGGCCAAAATTAAATTAGTTGAGAAATGGAATAACCCGAGGCTCGTTCGACCGTAAAAACCATGAAACAAGATATGCAGGCGTAAAACTCATCAAATTACGGTCGAGATAAAGTCAAATTAATATTCCGAACCAAATTACAAATTCAACAAACAACAACAACAACAACAAAGCCTTATCCCACTAGGTGGGGTCGGCTACATGGATCATACGACGCCTATATTCGTTGATCCATGTTCATAAGATTCGACAGGATTTTATGCTGGCTGTCGGGGCCTAACACAACCCTCCTCCTTTATCCGGGCTTGGGACCGGCTATAAAATATAGGCGAAGTTGAACCAAATTACAAATTCATCAAAAATAATTCTCGGCCGCAAATAAGATGAAGAAAATAATTCTCGGCCGCAAACGTTATGCGCTAATGGATTAACGGAGATGAAAATTCACGGCATAAAAGAAAGAATAACACGAAAGAGATTTAACCAACGACATACCTGTCGCAAAGAAAATTTTAGAAAATTGTCGGCCGCAAAATCATGTGCTTAATCAATCCAATGCGAAAGAGAAATAAATCAATTCAATCATCATTGATAAAGTGAAACTTCGACCGCAAAACTCAGATAAAATTTGCCAATCGCAAAAAGATAAAAGTTTATCGTTAAACGTCTTTTGTGGGCGTAAACTCTTTTCTCGAAGTTCAAGTTGAAACGATTAGACGTTCGGAGGATTAAAACTTTACGGCCGCAAGACACAATTAAATCAAATCGATTTGAAATCAAATATGGAAGAGCAAAACAAAAGTTAAGATTGCGGCCACAAAATTGAAGGTTTAGAAATCAGAATCGATACATTGCGATGCCGTAAAACAAGTAAAGCTGACAAAATAAATCTCGGTCGTAAAACTATAAGACCACGTAATCCAAAAGAAAAAATCCAATTGGCGTCAGAATTTAACCCATAAGTCAACAAATTAAAAAAACTGTCGTGACCTATACCTACAAAAGGAAACAATATTAAATTATTTACACAAATAATAAAAATAAAGAGTACGGTAATGCATATTTACAGAAAAGAAATTACAGAAAATTATTTACAATTTATTTACATCTCCTAATAATTCATAAAAATAAAAAATTAATTAATAAAATATTCTCCGGCAACGGCACCAAAAACTTGATGCGTAAAATGATGTAGCAAAAAGAAAATCGCTAGCAAGTGCACTAGTCGCTCAAGTAATATAGAAAATAAGAATAAGAGTGTCGAACCCACGAGGAATATTATTAATTAAATATCTAAATCTATAAATTAATAAGAGAGGACAAACAAGGATTTTGAAAATGAGTTTTATAAAATAAAATAAAGAAAATAAAATAAAGATAAGATAATGATGTTGAAGTTAGACCTTAGGATGAAAATAGATCAGGGTAAATATTTGAACTATAAAAGATAAATTTAATCTTTAATGATGGATTAGAGTTCCCCTAAATTATTAATTTGACATGATTAAATTTCAGTATCCACAAACTGGCATCCCCTTAATCTAAGTATGCAAATTAAACTATCTTAATTTAATAAGAATTGAAGTCTCCACAAACTGGCATCCCATCAAATCATACTAAAATTAAGACACATTAGATTGGATTCCCTAGACTATTAATCACTCCACAAACTAGTATAGATTAACAGACCACACAAATTTGATTCTCCACACACTAGTTATCAAATTTATGTCAATTATTAATTTCATATAAAATTAATTAAAATTAGTATAATAAATTCTGAAATCAAACACTCCACAAATTGGTATAGCCTAATCCAAAAATTCAATTAACTAACATAATAGCATTAAGCATAATCAATAATTGATCAAAAAAGATTAAAACAAATAACAGAGGGTCCAAACATTTTCCTTCAATTAATAATCTCCTAAAATAATAATCCTAAAAACATGGAGTTCATCCTAGAAATTCTGGAGAGATAATAACATATGATAGAAATTGGAAGAATTACACCCAAAGTAAAATCAGGATCCTCGAATTTGGGCAGACAGTCGGGCAGTCTCTCAGACTTCCAGCCATCGCACCTCTCTCCTCTTGGTCGAAGCCAACAGACTCTCGACTCAACGTAGAAGAAAACCTGAACTTAAGAGCGCGAGTTGGGATGATGGCTTCCTCCTCTATTTATAGGGTGCGGATGGACTTCAATTTGATCACGGTCGTGAATATCGTACGGCCGAATTTAATTTCGTGAGATAAAACTATAACTCTATCCTCTTTGATGATAAAAGTTTTACGGACGATAAAATCATACGGCCAAGTTTAACCTTGAGATAAACTTTAAACTTTTAAATCTCGGCCACCGATACAATTTTATCCGTTTTGCACCCGATAAACTTTTCTTGATATTCTCGGCCAATAAACTTTGTTTAATGATTGAAGTTATCGGCCGCAAAGCTTAATTGTTGGTTAAGGATAAAACATCATGGTTTGATTTGCGGCCGATAAACTCAACGCATGATGTGTTTTGCGCTCCTAAGATAAAGGTTCTTATTTGTATCTCGGCCGATAATCCTTTTGTATCGGCCGATAAACATAAGCTGTGACTTGAACTCTTAGTTGTATCTCGGCCGATCATCTCCAGATAATCATATACTCGGCTTTTCCTGCAAAATAATTAATAAATTTAATTAATCCATCCACAATTAAAAATATTCAGAGAATTAATAATTAAAATCATTAAATCCGGAATTATGACTAAAAATGATCTAAAATGATGCATGTCATGATCAAATTACAGAAAATTTAATTAAAATAATAATCTAAAATATGTTGTATTTTGCATGCATCAGTGGGCCTCATGCAAGGTGAGGAGTAGACTATTCTTAGCAGAAACAATGGTAGATAACAATGAAACATCATCCATACATGACGATGTGCCCATGGACGATTACTATCAAGAAGATAGAGTGAATGAGACGATTGATGTGGCCGATGGAATTGAGAATTTTCAATTGGTCGATGACGCTGAGCCAATGGAAGAGTTCAATTCAAATGACCTCTTGGACATGAACGTTCATAATTTCGTTGATGATGACTCAAACCAAGATTATAGCGACGATGATGAAGATGATGAAAATGAATCAGAATACGAAACAAGCGAATGAATCCCGTAGTTATTCTAATGACATAAACTTTTTATTTTTTTAAGTATATATGGTTACCGATAATAAGAGAAGTTTCTTTCTTTTTTTTTCAATCATGGTTACTAGGGGTCGAGCATCTGGGTCAGCTCGCTCTTCCAGGCGATCACGCTAGATGAGTCAGCCATCACAACCACCAGGTAATATATTTATTGTCAGCTACTTATTTATAGTTGATTATAATAGTTAAATTTCTTTTTTAATAATATCAGTTCCTCCACCGCCGACAGGGCACAAGCCGGATCATCACATAATAGGCGATCCATTAGTGGGTCTGCTCAGCGTATCACTCTAGTTACGTGACACATTGTAGGTGATACATAGTAGGAGATGGAGTTTTTTAAATATTTTGCTTTTGTGACAGTTGCTCCACCATCGACGGGGAACATAGTCAGTACGTCTCGATCGCACGACGACGATCGTCATGTCACACCAGGTTATTTTTTGTATATTACATAATTTTATATAGGAGCCAAATTTTATGTATTTTCTTACGATGATAGTTGCTACTCCACCGCCACCGTCGAGAATACCAAATGCTTCACCACATTCTAGCATTGGCGAGTGACATCTTACGTCAGGTGATATATCTATTGTTATTGACATTTCTCAATTAATTAGATTAATTATTTTTTAATAATGTCAGTTGCTACGTTGCCGATAGCACAAGCACTTGGCTCAATTCATTCAGATGAGCGGACTGCCACTGATCATGCGGTATACATCAATCGAGATGAGAACATTATTGTACATCTATCAATTATCACAATTTTAATTTATTATGACACTATTGGTTTATTATGTATTAGGGCCCGTAGATGATGTCGGACCTTCACAGCCTACCCCAGTTGTATCGGATGATGATTCATCTTCGAGTTATGAAGAGGGGTTATACGATAATGGGGTGGTCACTGTGAATAATATTGCTCGACTGTAAGTTAAATAAGTTGTACAAATTTTGTTATAGTTTTGGTTATCATTGTTATAATTCTTCTTTGTAATTGGTAGGATCACTTTCATACCCGCTAGTACCGTTCAGTGCTCTCGTTCTTTCTCACTTGTCGGAAGGGGTAGGATCCTGGAAAGATGTCCCAATTCAAGTGCGGGATGACATCTTTTGAGCCTTTACGGTACGATCTTCTATTTGGGTTACGTAATTCGATTTATATTTATTTTAAAATTACTAAGTTTTAACGTTCTATTTGTAAGAGGCAAGTCAGTTTCATCCGGATCTTAGTTTCGGGATGATCTGGAGAGCTTTTGAGGAGGTCGTTGTGAAATGCCTCCGAAATCGATTATACAAGTTTCGCAAGGTCGTCACGTCCGCCGTCCTCACTTTGGAGCAGGGCATACAAAGATGCCCAAGACATATTAGGTGCTCAGTTTGAGAGTCCCTCTGTAGGAAGTGATATTTTACATTATTTTTATGAAAATTATAGTTTTTTGAAAGTGTAAGTATTTGATGTTCACAAAGGACGGATGAAAGATGGCAAAGGAAGTCAGAAAAGGCAAGAGTTAACCGTCTTTCGAAGCTCGAGGCCCACATCCACACAAGGGGATCGATGCGATTTGACGAGCACCGACGACGCACAGTAATTTACATATAAATTCAATTTATCAAACTTTTGACTTATACTTATGTTATCAAATTTGAAACTTTATTGTAGGAGGAGAAAGAAGGCAGTCCCCTAGACTTTCGTGTGGTCTAGAAGAGCCAGAAGACAAACGACCTAGTCACACCCACTGCTCGTAGGCTTCTGATAAGTCTCATGATATGGTCATTTGGTTGTTGCCATTAGTGCACTATTTTTGAAGTACATAATGTTTAAATTTTATAGGATGAGTATAATGCGAAAATGGCTGAAAAGTATGGACGTGGCCTCGGCACAGTCGCTCAGATACCTAGGAGTATCGGAGGATATGCAGGCGGTCCATCGGCTGTGAGCTCATCCGCTGCACCTGATGTGACGCAGCTGTCACAACAATTATCACAACAGTTATCAGAGCAGATATCGTGGCAGGTGTCGGAGCAGTTGTCGCAGCAATTGGCTCCGTTATTGCAGGCGATTCAGGGATTGATCCCTACGTAGAATCCATCCCCGCGAGGCCATGGACTGAGCACGTCTGGATCGAATGTCCGGAATGATAACAATAACTCCCAAACCTAGGATAGAAACAACCCATGAATACAAAAAATGCTTTTGCTACTTATAGATTTAGATATACATATAGTTTGTTAGTTCGGTTTATTACTTTTCGTACTCTTATGTTCAATATTATACCTGTGATGCTTTTATATTGCTTGTGATGCTCTTATATTGCATGTGATTCTCTTATACTGCATGTGATGCTTTTTATATTGCCTGTGATGAATATCAATGCATTTTTATATGTATTATATAATTGTATGGTCTGGGAAGGGGAAAATGAGGATTGAGTGGGTAAAAAAAAATCTGTAAATAGCGACTTCATAGCATCCCATTCCCATCGCAAAGAATGTCGACGCTGAGTTAAATATATCATCCTTAGCGCCGTAGTCGCGTCTCATTGGCGATGCGTATACCATCATATTGTGTCACATCAGCGCCTTCCGAGCATCTAGAGTAGCGACTCGTGGGCGCCAAAATCGCATCTCAGAGCTTGCGCCCCTTGTGCGTCGACTTAGCGACGCCTATCTTCTACGCACAGCCGCAAATCGCGCGTCTTAATAACGTCGAGATAGCGTCAAGTAGTGGCGCTAGTAGCGTCCCATTTTCTTTGACTCCATTGCGACGCTAGTAGCCATCGATATGCAGCGTCTCATTTTTGTGGCACCGAATGAGACGCTCTTCACCACGGAGACGTAATAGCGCCACCCTAGCATCGCTTATCTTGGGTCGCTAATTGCCTATTTTCTTGTAGTGTAAGACCGGTTGATCGATCACAAGTAATCGGTCGACCAATCCGGCGATAGCTGCCGAGACTATTTGCGCAAGGTTGATCGATCGATTCCCGAAAACGGTTGACCAATCCCGCAACATGACACGCAACGACTGGCCGACCGATTCCAAGAATGATCGACCGGCTCGGCGCAAAGAAGTAATCGACCGAACTCATGATCAGTCGACCTGTAACGCCCCAAGATCCACGTGACTATCACGTGCTCAGAGTCGTCCCAAAGGCGCTACGCAATTCTATATAAATAAATTTTGCGAAAAATAAACTCTATAAATGCGGAAATAAGATCGTCTAACAATATAATATTAAGGAGCTGGAAATGTCCATGACTCCATCATCCTAAATACGCGGAAAGTAAAACAAATACAATAATATAGTAGGACTAAATCCTACACCATTTGTAGCATCTCTGTCACTGAGCCTGACCACATGCATCAACATCATCTATCATCTCACCTGCAAGAATCCAGATGCAGGGGAAAATCCATGAGTATAAAAATACTCAGTACGTAAGGTCTAATCATAACAAGAAATAGATCCATAGTGCTCAATATTAAAACCATAGATCAATAAACAATTAGGAATAATAATCAATAGAGCATAAGATAGGACAATATGAAAGAGCTCAATAATCAATAAGACCATAACTCAAAGATGAGGATCAGGTACGAGATCAAGGGATTAATCAATATCAACTATCAATTATGCCTGATCTGTGGCATTTACCCAATTATCAATTCCATTCTATTCCATTGCAATTCAATTCAATTTGATTCAATTGAATTGAATTGAATTCAATTCAATTCAATTCAATTCAATTCAATTCAATTCAATTCGATTAAGTTAGGGAGCGCTCAACCAATTATGGGGAAACTCCATGTCTCTTTCATGTAGGCCAGTGGGAGATTAAGCCACGGCGAGCCGCCCTCCAATAATAGCGCTAACAATATATCGTGATGGCGGGAGAGCATGGTCATCACAGGACAGCCATAGCTTCCCTAAAGGATGACGTCTCAAATCTCTAGGTACACTATCTGCCTCATACAATACTATAACAATAATGGCCCAGGGGGCTTAGAGACAATCGGAGAACACGAAGGCCCAATAGTTTTCATCTTTTATCTTGTTTAACCTAAAGACCTATCTTTAACAATTCACTTTAGGTTAGACAAGGACCCAATCCGAGGAAAACTACTGGATCAATAACATAATGAATAGTAAGATCAGATATGGTAACGATGAAGATAATCTCAAATCAAATCTAATAAAAGTTTGATGAGGTCAGATCTGTTAACAATACCATTTAGGAACAATTATAATAACTATTCAATTATCTATGCTAAAATATCACAAATTATACGCTTTCTGTCCCTAGAACCCGGCCCGCGTCGGGTGAAAACCGGACCGCGTTTGGAAACGTCAAAACTCACCTCAGCCAGGGCAAACCCGAGCCAGGTGTACAGTGAACTCGGGCCGGGTCGGCCGGTTCACTCCCAAATCCATCACGCCGCGATCCGAGTCGAGCCAAGGCCAGAACTCGAGTCAGGTCAACAGGAACCCGGGCCAGGTTGGACAACCCGATCCGGTTCCAATTCCAACTCGGTCCGAATTCAACTAAATCCAGGCCGGGTACAGCAGAACCCGGGCCGGGTTCTACCGTCGACGAAAAAGTGCGTTCCGACGCGACTTTCCGACCACGATAACTATACCATAGGATGTCCAAACTATGCATATGATACATCCATGGAATCATAATACGAAGGAGAAGGGAATATGGTTCCATGTCAAAGAAAACCGATGACATAGGGATTCCCCCTACGTACCTAAATTTGGCTGAAAAACCAACTATAATTCCTTCTCTAGAATTCTGCACGAACGTCGAACCTTGTGTCGGCGATTGCTCTCTGTCCTCGCTCTGAAACTCGTGGCCACCACCTGGAACTTCTTCTCCTATGTGCAGGCTTCGAAACCAGCCGCCACACATTCTTGGGGGTGCCTCGGTTCGTGTGCAAACGAGAGGAAAAAGAGGGCTCGTGGACAGAATTCTGTTTGGCAGAAAAAGGGATTTCCAACCACCTTTAATGCCTATTTATAAGTGCAGATTTGCAATATCAATTCTATTAGGCCTTGGACTCTTTTAGAATCAATCTTGGCCATCCATCATTAATTAATCTATCCATAATTTGTCAGATTTAATTAAATCCGAATTTAATGAATAACAACTCAATTAAACCCAATCCCTCTCAAATTCCTTCTTATCTCTTTAACCATCTTATCTCATAATTTCCATCAATTTTAGAATTAATTAATTCCAAAATATTAACATTGAGATTTTTAGATATATTAAATAAAATAAATCTCATTTTTCTATTTTTCTAAAAATTCGGGTCGTTACATCATAACCTCCTTAAAAATAAATTCATCCTCGAATTTGCTTAAGGGAAATTGCATCAATCTATTTAAACAATTCTGGAAAATCCTTCCTCATTTCATCTTCCAATTCCCATGTAGCATCTTCGTCTCTATGATGTGTCTATACCACTTTCACCATAGGTACCATCTTATTCTTCAGATGCCTAGTTTGGTACTCCAATATCTCTATAGGCTGTTCAGCATATGTCAGGTCCACATTCAAGTTTGGTTCTTCCATATTCACTATATTAGCATCATCATGCAAATACTTGCACAACATCGACATGTGGAAGACGTTATGCACGTGTCCGTAAGATGGCGGTAGTGCCAACCTGCAGGCTGCATCTCCAATCAATGCAAGTATCTCGAATGGACCTACATACCTAGGGATCAGCTTGCCCTTCTTGCTGAATCTCATTACTCCCTTCATCGGGGAGACTTTCAGCATCACACGATCTTCAACCTTGAAGATTTGTTCTCTTCATTTCTTGTCAACATAAGTCTTCTGTCTGGTGAATGCTGCCTTCAATATTTCTCTAATGAGTCGGACCTTTTCAACATCCTTTATGGTTTGCTTTAACATTTCCTCTGATAAGAACTATCATCCTCCTACCTCACTCCAACAGATAGGGGAGCGGCATGGTCTTCCATACATGGCAGCAAAGGGTGCCATGCCAATACTAGAGTGGTGGCTGTTATTATATGCGAACTCAATCGGTGGGAGATGAGTGTCCCAACTGCCACTCCAGTCCAAAGCACATGCTCGGAGCATATCTTCCAATGGTGCGTTCAGACTGCCCATCTATCTGAGAATGGAACGTTGTGCTGAAGTTCAATTTCATTCCAAAGGCACTCTGAATGCTCCGCCAAAATTTCGCTATAAATCGAGGATCTCTATCCAACACAATGGAGACTGGCACTCCATGTAGTCGGATAACCTCCTTAATATAAATGTCCATCAGGCTTTCGACGGACTGCTTCCATTTGATGGGAATAAAGTGGGCTGCTTTGCTAAATCGGTCCACCACTACCCATATCGCATCATGGCCCTGTTGTGTTCTTGGAAGCCCTGTAACAAAATCCATCGTTATCTTTTCCCATTTCTATTGTGGGATTCCAAGTTCCTGCAGTACTCCATATGGCCTTTGATGCTCAACCTTCACTTGCTGGCATACAATGCACTTTGCAACGTACTCCGCTATGTCCTTCTTCATGTTGTTCCACCAGAAGGTCCATTGCAAATCTTTATACATTTTCGTGCTCCCGGGATGAATGGTGAATTCCGATTTATGGCATTCATCAAACACCTATCTCCTTAATCCATCATGGTCAGGGACCCATAAACGTCCCTTGTATCTGACGACTCCCTCCGAGACTGAAAAGTCGGCAGGAATCTTTTCGCACAACTTGAGCAGGTGGTCATACTCATTGTCATTCGGTTGTGCCTTCCCAATTTTCAACGTCAATTCCGATTGCATGCTGAGGTGTGCCATGATCCGTACACCATCACTGCTAGTCACTGGACTGACCTATATAATGCAGTCGATCATATTCTAGCGACTCACCCACAGGCATGCTAGAGATCCAACCCACTTCCTGCTGAGGGCGTTGACGACCGAGTTTGCCTTTCCCGGGTGATAGCTGATGGCAAACTCATAATCCTTTAGAAATTTTATCCATCTCCTCTGACGCATGTTCAGATCACGTTGAGAAAAGATGTACTTCAGGCTTTTGTGATCTGTGAAAATCTCAAATTCTTCACCATAGAGGTAGTGCCTCCAAATCTTGAGGGCGAAGACTACCGCTGCCAATTTGAGATCGTGCGTCGGGTAGTTCTTCTCGTGTTACTTCAATTACCTTGATGCGTAAGCGATGACCTTCCCATGCTGCTTCAAGACGCACCCCAAGCCGGTGCCACATGCGTCGCTATATATCACATAACCTCCTTGGTCTGAAGGTATGGTCAGAATAGGTGCCGTCGTCAATCTTTTCTTTAACTCTTGGAAGCTATCTTCACACTTCCGTGACCACTCATATTTGACGCCTTTCTTTGTGAGATTCATCAGTGGCGACGCGATCTTGGAGAAATCTTGTATAAATCTCCGATAATATCCTGCAAGTCCGAGGAAGCTCCTGATTTTCGATACGTTCTTAGGTTGCTCCCAGTTGGCAACTGCTTCCACTTTGGCAGGATCCACTGATATCCCATCCTTGCTGATGATATGTCCAAGGAACATGATCTCTTCTAGCCAAAATTCGCACTTTGAAAATTTGGCGTACAGCTTGTGCTCTCGGAGAGTCTGTAGCAAAACTCGTAGATGTTTCTCATGTTCCTCCGGACTCGACGAATAAATCAAGATATCGTCGACGAATACGATCATGAACTTGTCTAAATATGGCCTGAACACCCTGTTCATCAAATCCATAAAGGCTGTCGGGGCATTGGTCAGCCCAAGAACTCGTAGTGGCCATATTCGTCCTGAATGCTATCTTCGGCACATCGTCATCAGTTATCCTAAGCTGATGGTAACCACTTCTCAAGTCGATCTTCGAGAACACCTTTGCCGAAGTCAATTGGTCAAACAGGTCATCAATTCTTGGTAGTGGGTACTTATTCTTTATGATGACCTTGTTCAACATTCGATAGTCTATGCACAGTCGCATAGATCCGTCCTTCTTCTTCACGAACAATACCGGAGCGCCCCATGGGGAGACACTCGATCGGATGAATCCCTTATCCAACAACTCTTGAATTTGGGTCTTCAATTCCAGCATTTCTGCTGGAGCCATTCTATACGGTGCCTTTGAGATAGGTGCAGTACCCGGCACCAAGTCGATGCGGAAGTCGATCTCTCATCATGGTGGTAGTCTCGAAACGTCATCCGGAAAAACGTTCGAAAATTCCTTCACCACTTCAATGCTATCTCGGTCTATCTCAGCCCGGTCCGTCTTGACTATGCTTGCCAAGAATCCTCGGCATCCTTTCTTCAGTAGCTTCTAGGCTTTGATAGCTGATACCAGGACATTACCCAGCTTTAGTGGCACTCCTCTGACAATAGTCTGAGGTCCTCCTGGTGCTCCGATCATGATCTTCTTTGCTCGACAGTGTAAATAGGCGTCGTGGTAGGACAATCAGTCCATGCCCAACACCACGTCGTAATCCCTGATCGGAATGATGATTAGATCCGCCGAGAAGTTTTTGCCGTCCACTTCAACTGACACCTGAGGTATGTACTTCTGAGTGACAATGGACCCCAAAGGTGTGCCGATGTCGAGTGGGAATCCTATCGCTTGTGGCTTCATACTCAATAGTGGAGCAAATTGCTCCGAAATGAAGGAGTGTGTAGCTCCTGAATCAAACAATATATTAGCATGAACGCCATCAATTTTAAGCATACCTTGGATGGTGTCATTTGCTCTCTGCCCGTCAGTAGGCCGTGCATTGTAGACTCGGCCTTGCACCATCTTCGGTGGCCCATCATTGCGCTGAAGAGGTGGTGCAACGCACCTTTGTTCCTTACACTCTCGGGCGAAGTGGCCCACCTTGCCACAGTTCAGACGTGCGCCCGTCTTCCGGTAGCACTCACCGGGATGGAATCGATGGCAGAAGTCACAGGCCTTCTGCTGCTCCCTCCTCTCGAGATAGGGTCTGCCCCTATTCTGATCATTGCGACGCCGATTGTCGCGTCTGCCGCCATGCCTATGATCTCTACTACGATTCTGGTGCTGCAGCTGATTTGCAGGTGCCTGGTGCTGCTATTGGGCTTCTGCCTGATTGGCATCCTCCAAATAAATGGTGAATTCTTCAGCAAATTGGAGGGTCTGACAATTCCCTCCTTTAACTCTTTCTCTGAGGCTGGGCTTCAAGCCATCCACCCAGCGTTTCACGCGATTCGATTCAGTTTGTTGCAGGGTAGAGTACCTTTCCAAGTTCAGGAACTTGGTCAGGTGCTGCTTAATTGTCAGGTTGCCCTGTTGCAGCGTGAGATATTCCTTTTGCCTCCTGCCCCTCTCATAGGCAGGAATGAATCTATTCCGGAATGCCTTCTTGAAGTTCTCCCAGGTAACATGATCTTTGCTTATGAACGCGGTCAGCTTAGCGGCCTTCCACCATTCTCTGGCTTCACCCTTCAGCTTACGATTGGCGTAGAGCAGTTTGCGGTCCTCACCGCAGTCCATTTCTAGGAAGATCTGCTCAATCTCCTCGATCCAACTCTCCGCGTCCTCGAAGTCGCCCTTCCCGTCAAACTGAGGGGGCTGCAACTTCAGGAACCTTTCAACTGTATCCTTCTGATCCTGAGCAGGCTGCCACGTGAAACTTCCGGGGTGAGAGTACGCAGTATGAGCAGAGTGAGGTCCATGAGGCATAGACCCCTGCCTCAACTGTTCCTCCTGAGGTTCATTGATCTGAGGGCCTTGGATCTGTCGCTCACTAGCTTGGGAGGCCTGGGCCTGCTGGAGAGCCCATTGCGATCCACTCCTAGGAGCCCGTGGGACATGATCCGGAAAGGCCATAGCAGCTGCTCCAACATGACAAATAGCAATAACAATTCTATTAGTGTGAGCTCCATAATCCATATAACAATGCAATACTTACTTGACTCTACTTGATGGCTGCAGTGGTTGCTCGTGACAGTTGCACATTGACTCAATTCTATCTATTTAGAGACAGCTAAGAAGTGTCTCTGCTTAGGCTCTGATACCTTTTGTAATGCCCCGAGACCCACGTGACTATCACGTGTTCAGAGTCGTCTCAAAGGCGCTACACAATTCTATATAAATAAATTTTGAGGAAAATAAACTCTATAAATGCGAAAATAAGATCATCTAATAATATAATATCAAGGAGCTGGAAATGTCCATGACTCCATCATCCTAAATATGCGAAAAGTAAAACTAATACAATAATCTAGTAGGACTAAATCCTACACCATGTGTAACATCCCTGTCACTGAGCATGACCACCTGCATCACCATCATCTATCATCTCACCTGTATGAATCCAGATGCAGGGGAAAACCCATGAGTATAAAAATACTTAGTACGTAAGGTCTAACCATAACAACAAATAGATCCATAGTGCTCAATAATAAAACCATAGATCAATAAATAATTAGGAACAATAATCAATAGAGCACAAGATATGACAATATGGAAGAGCTCAATAATCAATAAGACCATAAATCAATGATGAGGATCAGGTACGAGATCAAGGGATCAATCAATATCAACTATCAATTATGCTTGATCACTGTGGCATTTACCCAATTATCAATTCCATTCTATTCCGTTGCAATTTGATGCACGAAAAATCATGCATTAGTTTGGATCATTTGATTAACACTTTAGAATGTTTTTATATTTAGAAAAGAGGAGTTTTGATTTGTTTTCATATAATTTCCTTTAGATTTGATCTCTACCTAAATTTGAAAATTATTCATGGCAGGATACGAGAGAACGTCGAAATCAAGACAAGAAATGGCCTAAAATAGCCAATAAGACTGTCACGACCGTGACAGTTCTGGTCATGGCCATGACAGAAAGATTTTCAAGCAAAAATTTGACTAAGTCCCTGTCACGGCCGTGATAGAGACATTTTTCAGCAAAAAATGGCTAATATTTTTCAGCCTTTTCAGCCTTCTGTCATGGCCGTGCCAAGTCACGGCCGTGACGGCGGTCTGTTAGGCCATTTTAAAGCGGTTTTTATCCACTTTTTGAATATATTTTCGATTTCTTTCCTTGGGGGACGAAAAAACCTATAAAAGGAGACAGAAGAGGACTTGGAAAAGCATCTTTGGAGGGCATAATTCAGAAGTTGAAGGCTTGGTGAAGGAGATCTAGAGGCTACAACGAAATTCTGCCGTTAACTCGAGAGAGGACGGTAGAATTAGGAGTAGTTCTTCTTGTTCTGTTTTCTTTTCTTGAAACATTATTTAGATTGATGTACTCTTATTAGAGTAGTTCTTTAGGATTTTCTTGATTGTACCATATTCTTTATGAATTCTTTGTACAATTAGTTGATGGATCAATAGCATGTTTGAAGATTTGATTAATTGTTACCTAAGATTTATTCTTTTGAATCTTTTGATTATCTGAAAAGAAGTTTTTAGATTCTCTAGAGTTTTTCTCTGATTTTTCTCTTACATGCCATAATTGAGGAAATCGCAAGAGACCCAATTGTGTTGTTATTAAGGTGACTTGAGAAAGCCCTTAACTTTGTATTCCAGTTGAATGCATTTTGAGATTGAATAGATTAGATTAAAAACCGAAAGGTTTACTCTCTTTTATTGATCTCAAAATAGGATTTAAAGCCTGAAATATCGGTTAAATCAAATTGGGAGTTTTACTTTATTAATTCACCATCTTTTGTCTAGAATTGATATGTGAGTAGCGGTATTAATCAAGATAAGTCCTATTCATCAAATCTATACTTTTAAAATCCATTGATCATATTCTTATATTTTTATTAATTATTCAACTTATTTTCACATTAAACAATTTATTCATCTTTTCTCAAGTTATAAGCAAGAGAAGTTATTAATTATTTCTTATCCTCGTGGGAACGATACTTTATACTCATCATTTTATTACTTAAATGATTAGTGCGCTTGCTAGTGTTTCTAAGTTCGCATCATAATTCGATTCAATTCAATTCAATTCTATTCAATTCAATTTGATTAAGTTAGGGAGCGCTCAACCAATTATGAAAAAACTCCATGTCTCTTTCATGTAGGCCAGTGGGAGATCAAGCCACGGCGAGCCGCCGTCCAATAATAGCGCTAACAATATATTCGTGATGACGGGGGAGCATGGTCATCACAGGACAGCCATAGCTTCCCTAAAAGATGACGTCTCAAACCTCTAGGTACACTATCTGCCTCATACAATACTATAACAATAATGGCCCAGGGGGCTTAGAGACAATCGGAGAACACGGAGGCTCAATAGTTTTCATCTTTTATCTTGTTTAACCTAAAGACCTATCTTTAACAATTCACTTTAGGTTAGACAAGGACTCAATCCGAGGAAAACTACTGGATCAATAACATAATGAATAGTAAGATCTGATATCGTAACGATGAAGATAATCTCAAATCAAATCTAATAAAAGTTTGATGAGGTTAGATCTGTTAACAATACCATTTAGGAACAATTATAATAACTATTCAATTATCTATGCTAAAATATCACAAATTATACGCTTTCTGTCCCTAGAACCCGGCCCGCGTCGGGTGAAAACCGGGCCGCGTTTGGAAACGTCAAAACTCACCTCGGCCAAGGCAAACCCGAGCCAGGTGTACAGTGAACTCGGGCCGGGTCGGCCGATTCACTCCCAAATCCATCACGCCGCGATCCGCGAACTCGAAACCAGTCGCACACGTTCTTGAGGGTGCCTCGGTTCACGTGCAAATGAGAGAAAAAAGATGGTCATGGACAGAATTCTGTTTGGCAAAAAAAGGAGTTTTCAGCCACCTTTAATGCCTATTTATAAGTGCAGATTTGCAATATCAATTCTATTAGGCCTTGGACTCTTTTAGAATCAATCTTGGCCATCCATCATTAATTAATCTATCCATAATTTGTCAGATATAATTTAATTCGAATTTAATTAATAACAACTCAATTAAATCCAATCCCTCTCAAATTTCTTCTTATCTCTTTAACTATCTTATCTCATAATTTACATCAATTTCGGAATTAATTAATTCCAAAATATTAACAATAGGATTTTCAGATCTATTAAATAAAATAAATCTCATTTATCTATTTTTCTAAAAATCCGGGTCATTACACGATCGGTCCACCTGGAGCGGTCGACCGGTTCGACAATAGTCACCCAGGGTACAAATCAAGGTATGGTATAGTAAAGGACATGTAGTTGTTCTGAGGAGACAGTGCACCTACGGGTATTAACTACCACTGCTCCTGGACCACGGACCCTCTCCCACCTGTGCTCCGAATAAGGGTGACGTATTGACGCACTCTTCTCCCACAAGGGCAACATATGAATTATAATGTATAGTGCCAGAGGGACATGTAGCTCAGCTGAGGAGACAGTGAACCTACGGGTCCGCAATGACCACTGTTCTTGGGTGCAGTTTCTCTCCCACCTCTATTCCGAAAAGGGTATGCCTTATCATACACCTTCCCTTTCATGGGTATCCTAGCAACATATGGTATAGAGACACCTCTAACTTTCCACTTAATTAAGTCGAGCTCGCATAGGATAATGAACGTCAAGGATCTCATAGTAACGTAAAAGACTTAGTACCACACAGACCAAAATAAAGTATGATAATCTATGATGGGGTAAAGTATAGAACAGAGTAATGTATAGTAAAGTATGGTACAGTACAAGGTATGGTGAAAGTAAGAATAAAGTACAGATTTATATATGTATGGTTCATAGCCTACAGAGATCAAGGTATTGAAACTAATGCAGAGCTCCGGAATAGCAGCACATGACTTGCAAAGTTCCGCCTTTTTATTCTGCATTTGAATTATTAGACTTTGTAATTATGAGATACTTGAATTTCTCCTTTTAACCTTGCATATGTTGATATTTTCTTGAACTATTTGAGTTACCTGCGTTTCCCTTTTTCCTGAACTATTCCCTTAAATGTGACATCTTTTGATTTCCAAATGATATTTCTTCCGCAAACTCTTTTCATTCATTTTTTCTTTGTTATTTCTATTGTCACGTGTGTTATGTGTTGACCGGTCAAAGTCAAAGAAGTAGTAAA
This sequence comes from Pontederia crassipes, assembly GCA_030549335.1. Taxonomy (NCBI): domain Eukaryota; kingdom Viridiplantae; phylum Streptophyta; class Magnoliopsida; order Commelinales; family Pontederiaceae; genus Pontederia; species Pontederia crassipes. The sequence goes on from CM060198.1 coordinate 8,903,108, forward strand.
CAGTGTAGCGCTCCCTTGGGCAATCTAACTGCTAGCATGGCAGGAGGGTTGATTTTGGGAGCGTTATAGTTTGGTATCAGATCCTAAGTTCTTGACTCCCAATATTCATAGTAGAGTATAGACCAGTGTCATTGTTGTTCATAGTAGAGTATAGGTCATTCCATTGTCATCATTATTCATTGTCTCAAGGTCATGGTAAAGTCATGTGCAAGCTTCCTGAGCAACTGTGACTCCACTCCTCAAGTAAGTACTAGCTAAATTCTTCATATGAATTATTTTAAATTATTGAGATAACTCATTCTTATAGATGCCTCCCCGACGCATTACCTCCTGAGTTGTTCGTGGAGGAAGCTGAGTTATATTTGTGGTAGAATCCCAGATGCATGCCCTAACTCCACCAATATAGGAACAAAGGCCAGCTCGAAGTCAGAGCCGTGGGTGAGGGAGAGGGCGTAGATGCGGCATCCCTCCTTTCGCGGCACCAGCAGAATAGGAACCCCCAGATGCAAAAAGTGTGGGAAGTAATGTGCCCCTGATGTATCTCCCACGCGTAGATGAAACTCCTCCCAGACTACTGTCTAGAAGACGAGCCACCTGAGCTAGAGCCGAGGGATGAGGTATCCAGCTCAATCAAACCTAACTTTCTGTTGGAAGGAAGGCCCACCTACTGCAACGAGTGCGGATGGTTTGGGCACTACTTCTTGGATTGCTTGGATCCTTCCGAATGTTGGGATGACTACTGTTGAAGAAAGCCATTTAGTCATCAAATTTAGTTAGATGTTTTGATTTCTTCTTTTAAAATAAGACCTCATTATAATAAATTTAAGCATTTGTTATGAGGCACATTTGTTCATTGGTTTAGCAAAAGCAATAAAGGAATAAAAGCTATTTCTATTTAAAGAATATCTTGCATTATAGCTTCTCATTAATTCCATTGTCTGTTATAGATTCCTCCTCCAAGAAAGATGCATCAGCCAAAGTGATGAGGCCGAAGGCCACAATGATGGGGGATTCCAAAATCTCCCATATCAACCGAGACGTCAGGAACGACAGCTTCCTCCCCCGTGCACAATACAAGAATTTTGGAGGTTGAGGCCGCCGACCTATAGCGGCGAAGGAGACATTGACTTGGCCGATCAGTGGATACACACGATAGAGGACAAATTAGAACTGTTAGACTGTCCGGACCATAAGCAAGTGATATTCACCACCGTCGCCCTCACTAAGGATGCCAAAGACTGGTGGAAGGCGACCAAGGCGACAGAGTTCGCAGGTATCATTGTGGTACCATGGGCAGACTTTCGGCGACTGTTTGAAGTCTGCTTCTTCCCTGCTTTTTAGAGGACGATGAAATAGCAAGAATTCCTGAACCTGACCAGGGGAAAATGGCTATGTCCCAGTACCAAACCAAGTACATTCGTCTACAGAAGTACTCAAAACTGACCATGGATGAGCTGGAGAAAACCAATCGCTTCGTAGAAGGATTGAACCCGAGTTTGAGAGCTCAAACACGTCCGGCAACTGTAAGACGTTAACGGATGCAGTTTAGCTGGCCACAATGATTAAAAGGGACCAACAAGAGTTACAATGGACCAAAAGAGGACAGTTGGAGGTGGGTCAGGGTTCTCAGCAGTAGCCATTTCGAAGCAACGACCACCACCAACAACAACGGGACCAGCGACGGGATAACTGTCCCCGACCGTACCCAGCTCCGCAACAGTACGATTGCCCCATTACGAACAGCAGCCCCGACCGCCTCTACCGCCACCACGTCAGCCTCAACAAGCACCCCCACAACAGCAACAACCGCGCCAAGATCAGAGGCACTCCAACAGTCGGCAAGACGACCAGCACAACAAAGCTCCCAGCAACCCAAGACCCCTTAGGCACAACCCGCACAAGGTGAGCGGGTTTTATGTAACACTTGCGGCAGGACTCACGCGGAAGAATGCCGCATGAAGATGGGTGCATGTTTTCATTGTGGTGTGGTGGGCCACATCTCTATCGACTGTCCGCGATGCAAGCCCCTGGTGTAAGGAAGGCTCTTCAATCTGGAGGAAGATGCCCCGCTGAATGACGTTGATGTCATTCGAGGTACGCTCTGTATCACCAAGCTACCTACTACCATTTTGTTTGATTCTGGAGTCACTCATTCTTTTATATCAAAAGAGTGTGCTATAACCTTAGGATTAGTTGCTGTGAACTTAGAGCCTAGGATGGCAATTCTTACTCCTCAAGGAACCTTAAAGACCACTAAGTATCTACCCGATGTATCGGTAGAGATAGATAGAAAGAATTTTCCTGCTGACTTGATCATATACCTATGAGAGATTATGACATCATACTGGGCATAAATTGGTTGGCTCGCCATGATGCATCAATTTTGTGCAAACAAAAGAAAGTCGTCATAGGAGCAAATCTTAGAGAAAGAGTCACCGTCAGAAGTATTCACCAGAAAGAACTGAAAATTATGGTATCTGCGATGAAGGCCCAGAAGCTTCTTAAGCAAGGCTGTAGAGGATTTCTAGCGAGCGTGACTAAAATTGAAGCTCTTACCAAGACTCCACAAGACATAAAAATTGTGAGGTAATTTTCGGATGTTCCCGGAAGATGTTAGCGGTCTACCGCCTAAAAGAGACGTTGATTTCCACATCGAGCTAGTACTCGGCATAGCTCAATTTCCATGGCCCCATACCGTATGGCCCCCGCAGAGATGAAAGAGCTGAAGACTCAAATTCAAGAGCTATTGGACAAAGGCTTCATCAGACCCAGTGTCTCGCCATGGGGCGCTCCGATCCTTTTTGCCAAGAAGAAGGACGGTTCAATGGATTACCGGATGCTCAACAAGGTCACGGTAAAGAACAAGTACCCCCTACCTCGCATTGATGATTTGTTCAACCAGCTCTCCAATGCCAAAGTATTCTCCAAGATTGATCTGCGGAGCGGATACTACCAGCTCAGAGTAGCAGAAGAGGATATCCCGAAGACGACTTTCGGATCACGGTATGGACACTACGAATTTCTAGTCTGCCATTTGGATTAACTAATACTCCAGCAGCATTCATGGACCTGATGAACCGAACGTTCAACGAACATCTCGACAAGTTTGTGATCATTTTTGTCGATGATATCCTCATCTATTCATGCAGTGTGGTACCTGATGATTGTTTTGGAAACATTGCGAGAGAAGAAGTTGTATGCGAAGTTCTCCAAATGTGAATTTTGGATGGACCAGATGATCTTCCTTGGTCACATTGTCTCTAAGGATGGGATTTTAATGGACCCGGCCAAGGTAGAAGCAGTGTCAAACTGGACACAGCCGAAGAATGTCTCAGGATCAGAAGCTTTCTCGCTTGGCGAGGTATTATCGAAGGTTCATTAAAGATTTTTCCAAATTGGCACTTCCGCTTACTAAGCTCACAAGAAAGGGAGAAAAGTTTATTTGGTCCACGAAGTGCGAAGAAAGCTTTCAAGAATTGAAGAAGCGATTGACTTCTGCACTCATACTCACCTTACCATCAGGCCGTGGTGGGTATATCATATACAGTGATGCTAGTGGTACAGGACTAGGGTGTGTCTTGATGCAACATGGAAAGGTGGTAGCATATGCATTAAGACAGCTGAAGAAGCATGAGGTCAATTACCCTACTCATGACCTCGAGCTAGCAGCCGTCGTTTTTGTTCTCAAACTCCGGCGATATTATTTATACGGAGAACAGTTTGTGATGTACACAGATCATAAGAGTTTAAAGTACGTGTTCACCCAAAGAGATCTGAATATGCACCAGAGACGATGGATGGAGTTCCTGAAGGACTTCGAGTTTGTCATCAATTATCATCCCCACAAAGCAAACTCAGTAACTGATGCTCTTAGTCGGAAGTGGAAATGTTCAGTGGCCTTCATGCGTCTCCGACAATATGAGATGATAGAGGAACTCTTCAATATGAGATGTAACACCTAATGGTTCGCTCATGATGATGCAGCGGATCGAGCCCAATCTTATTGGAAGGATCATCGCGGCGCAAGTCGAAGACCCTGACTATCAGTCCATGATGATCAAGACAAGTTTGGAAGGCAAAGATTTCAGCATTTCATCATATGGTGGCATTCGGTACCGCAACCGGTTATGGGTACCTAATAGCTCAGTCCTACGATGAGAAGTCTTGGACGAATGCCACAAGTCAGAGTTTGTTATCCATCCTAGAAGTACGAAGATGTACAAGGATGCACAGAGAAGTTTCTGGTGGCCTGACATGAAGAAGGATATAGCAGAGTACGTGTCCAGATGCATAGTTTGTCAATATGTCAAGGTGGAGCACCAGAAACCAAAGGCACACTGAAGAGTCTCGGGATACCATAGTGAAAATGAGAGGAGATAGCCATGGATTTCATCACCGGCCTCCTGTGAATTTAGAGACATGATGCTATCTAGGTAATAGTGGACCGACTCACCAAATCGGTCCACTTCTTGGCCATCAAGGTAAAGCAATCGCTTGAAAGCCTAATGAACCTGTATGTGCAGGAGATCATCAGACTCCATGGAATACCCTCAGTCATCGTGTCCAACAGAGATCTCAGGTTCACCGCAAGGTTTTGGAAGAGTCTCCAAAATACCTTCAGAATAAAGATAAGATACAGTATGGCATTTCATCCATAGACGGACGGTCAATCAGAAAGAATGATCCAAACAATAGAAGACATGCTTCGAGCATGTGCCCTGGACTGGCATGGTAATTGGGACAACCATCTTCCCTTAACCAAATTATTTTATAACAATAGTTATCATGCAAGCATAGAGATGTCCCCGCTTGAAGCACTATATGGCCGACCATGTCGCTCCCCAGCATGTTGGGGAGAAGTAGGCGAAAGAAAGCTATTGAGCACAGAACTCCGCAAGCAGACCCAAGAATAATAGACCGGATTAAACTAATAAAGAAAAGGATGAAGTCTGCTCAAGATATGCAAAAATCTTATGCGGACAAGAAAAGACGAAAGCACACGTTCAAGGCTGGTGAACAAGTCTTGCTAAAAGTCTCACCAACTAAAGACATAATGAGGTTTAGCAAAAAAAAAGGAAATTGAGCTTGAGGTATGTGGGTTCCTTTGAAATTTTAGATATGGTTGGTGATTCGGCGTGCATGTTGGCATTAGCCCCAGCGTACGCCAAAGTGCACAATATTTTCCACGTCTCGTTGCTCCGAAAATACAAGCACGATTATGCCAACGTAATTCAAATTGAGGAACTGAACCTCAAGGAGGATTTAACATATGAGGAGCAACCCACAAAGATATTGGAGTACAAGAAGTCCAAAAAGGAAAGACGACAGTGACATTAGTCAGCGTAGCATGAAAGCACCATCAGGGTAAAGAAGCCACATGGGAATTAGAGTCAGAAATACGTGAAAAGTTCCTCAAACTATTCGTCCCTCACTCTCCATCCTCTCCCACGCGTCACCCACAAGAGAGGAAGTAGCCATGGAGGATAAGAGGGAGTGGAGTGGACTCCTTCGCCTCCTTTTGACTCTTCCCACCACCGCCTTCCTCCTCTGCTCTCCCTCTTCCTCTCCGGCGACCGACAAACAAATAGCAGCGGGCGAACGAGCAACTCGAGCACAAGCGACGCACATCGGACGATCCAACACACTGCAACCCTTCCGCGAAGTGTACGCATGCATTCCAACCGACTAGGAACGTCCGGCGACCCACAAAATCAGCGAATGAACCTTCGGCAAAATTTTCAGTGACAAACAGAGGTACCGTAGATGTACAATCTCCTAGATGAAGAAATACAGATCAAATGTCACGCGTTTCAATTCAATTATGATGTAGAGACCCGTAGAGACATTTTTCATATTGTATGTGACGAGATTGGATGGCCGGAGGTCGGCCAAAAATGGAAAATATGATCGGCGACTCTGTTTCGCACGAGGAATCGGTCAACTGATTCCGCCATATCGGTCGACCGATCTTCGACATCCCATCTCATGACTTAGGACCGGTCGACCGATCGATCCGACGGAAGCCGTCGAGACTATTTGTGCAAGGTCGATCGACCGATTCCCGAGAACGGTCGACCGATCCAGCAACATGACACGCAACGACCGGCCGACCGACTCCGAGAATGGTCGACCGGCTCGGCACAAAGAAGTAATCGACCGAACTCATAATCAGTCGACCGGTTCGATAATAACGGTCGATCAGTCCGGAGAAGAAGTATCGAGAATTCTAATGTAAAATGACTAAAATGCCCCTTGAGTGACCAGAACTTCTATAACTAGTTCTAAACCTCCGACTAGTCCACCTAAGGCCATGTCTAATACAGCAAAGCAATTAACGAACCTTTCATCCGCAGAAAGGGGATCAAACTTTACCCTTCTCTGAATTATGATTCTCACTCCACACATGTTAAAGAAGATAAGTAAAGTAAAGATGAAATAACAGGATAACTATTTGTCGCCCAGGGTACTATCAAGATGTGGTATAGTGAGGGACAGGTAGCTGTACTGAGGAGACAGTGCACCTACGTGTATTAACTACCATTGCTCTTGGACCAAGATCCCTCTCTCACCTGTGCTTCGAATAAGGGTGACGTATTGATGCACTCTTCTTCCACGGGGGCAACTTATGAATTATAATGTATAGTACCAAAGGGACAGCTGAGGAGACAATGAAGCTATAGATTCGCAATGACCTTCCTGAAGTGCAATTTCTCTCCCACTTGTATTTCGAAAAGGGTATGACATAGCATACACCTTCCCTTTCATGGATATCCTGGAAACATATGGTATAGAGACACATCTAACTTCTCACTTAATTAAGTCGAGCTCGCATAGGATAATGAACGTCAAGGACCTCATATATAGTAATGTAAAAGACTTAGTACCACATAGAGCATAACAAAGTATGGTAATGTATAACAGGATAAAGTATAGAATAGAGTAATGTATAGTAAAGTATGGTACAGTACAAGATATGGTTAAAGTAAAGAATAAAGTACAGATTTATATATGTATGGTTCATAGCCTACATGGATCAAGGTATTGAAACTAATGAGTAAAGCAACTGATCATTTGGTTCTCTTTTATCAATGTTGACCTCATCAAATTATCATTTCATCATCTATGTATCTATGTGTACTGGGCGTTATCTTACGAGCATTCTATGCCTCTGCTTTGAAATTTTGCAGGTGAGAGCCTTGCTTAGGGAGAAAGTGGATAATGCAGAGCTCCGGAATAGCAGCACATGACTTGCAAAGAACCTACAAACTTTTCGCCTTTTTATTTTGTATTTGAATTATCAGACTTTGTAATTATGAGATACTTGAATTTCTCCTTTTAACCTTGCATATGTTGATATTTTCTTGAATTATTTAAATTACCTGCATTTCCCTTTTTCTTGAATTATTCTCTTAAATGTGACATCTTTTGATTTCCAAATGATATTTCTTCTGCAAACTCTTTTCATTCATTGTTTCTCTATTATTTTTATTGCCACGTGTGTTATGTATTGACCGATCAAAGTAAAAAAAGTAATAGGCAGTGTAGCGCTTTCTTGATCAATCTGATTATCGACTAATTTTCGAGCGTTACAAAAGAAGTCACACTCGACTTCAATATATATAGCGCAAGATGGCAGGTATTAGAACTGCATATTATGCAGGTAATGGAACTGTCCACATGCAGTTTTCGTGCATGTCAAAACCTGATAATTGGCTCGGCCCATGAGGGCGCAAGTCAAACAATGAGCAAGGCTGCAGATCAGTAATATTGCTAACAAGAAAGATTCAGACAAACGAGAAGTCCTATCCACGTTGGACAGAGTTGTTTAAGTGAGTAAAATTTAGTGACTTCATTTATCTTTTCACTGGGTTTAACCATTCGATTTTAAGAAAGGATATTTACGTTACTTATTGCACGTTTCTCTTGTCAATTTTTTAATTGTTATTTTAAACTTTGTATTAAAATATTGTCTTAGGTTGTATAAGTATACAATGAACTCCTCCAATAAGCAATGATGTATTAAAAGATATCTTGATTCTTTTAAGAAAAATCTTGATTTTATGCATAATATATATATATATATATATTTGTTTTCATTGTGTTACTTCTTCCTGGTTTCCTGTAGTTACTTTGACAATCTTTCATACTTGTAGTGAAGTTAGTGAAACTTTACTCTAAGGTGTATGACTAACACTTACTTCAACACATGATTTGCTTGTAGTGAAGTAAACTTCATGGCTGTAAAAGTCTTACCGACAACCACGATGTTCTCTCTCTATGCACATTTTTTTCTGGCACTGGTGGGTTCTGATGAAGAAAACACTTCTATACAGATTAAGGTCGATCTTGATGTTTATCGGTTCATCTAATGTTGTTAGAATTTTTGTACGAGAGAAATTATACACCGACGTATGAATGAGAATTTTAAGACGAAATTTAAAATAATAAATGTAAACAAAAGAGCAGAACACTGTGGGTGCCTTACTGAGGAACTTTCTTTCCAGTATGTTCCTTTTCTTTTGCAAACTCGAAGCATAGCCGAAGCTCGGAATCTTGCTAAGGAATGGTGCAGCGGAAAACTTTCAGAGGCTTCTAATTTATGGATCCTTAGAGTTTCAATGGAGATCAGATTTTTTGCAACCAAATCTGCTTCTTATAACAAGGATGATTTAGATTCTGCTTTGAAGCTCCTAAAAGATGTGCTGGCTAAAATATCAATTGCCAAAGTTGAAGATTTGTGGCTTATGGTATGTGACAATGTGCCTTACATTTTTCTTGTTTTGCAACCAAATTTCTAAATCAGGTCATTTTTCCATCACTTGTCAGCCTAGTGATGATTTATCCTGTAGTATTATGGAAAATGTCCTTTTCTATCTTAACTGGAGTTATCTCTGCCTTTTGTTAAGAGATAATGTGGGCAGAGATAGCTCCAGTTTAGAGAGAGATATCTTTTTTTTTTGTGATTTTAATCTGTATTCTTCCTATCTTAACTGGAACTTTTCTCTGCATTCTGCCTTGTTGAAAAACAATATTCGATTTAGACATCTTATCTTAATTTGAGTACATAAGCTACAGTTATCTGGAGTAGAAATGTGGGCCACCATGGACCTTTCTTCTTACAAATATTTCCTGTATACAGGAGATAGTAGCAACCATGCTTACTCAAACAGCATCACTATATTGTTAATGGTAAATTCCATGAAGGAAAAGCATTCTTATGGATCAAAATTTTCTTTAAGAGATTGTATTAGCTTTTATCCACCATTAAGGTACATGGATTGATGATCCTTATGGAATGAAGTCTTTTGAATGCATTATGACACGAAGTAATATATTGTGCACTATCAGCTGGCTGAATTCACCCTGGATGGTTCGTTTGTTTCCTCTTGATTCTGAACCAATTAAGCAAGTACTTCATTTTCTTCAATAGATGATTTTACAATACATCCCATCACAACTGTTTTGCAGGCAACAAAATTCTTTTCCAACGATAAAACTATGTTGTCAAGCTAGTGAACATTTCAGTTTTAGCATTGTGCAGAGATGGTGGAAGTGAGTCTGTAGGTTAATTATATCATCTGCAGTTGTGAATTGTGTTCTCCACAGACAAGCAAGAGAGACATGAACAGTATGATCGCATGTCTCTTTGTTTTCCTGTGGTTAATATGTTTCTGAAGTCATTCTTGAACACATTTATTTTTCACCTAATGAAAATCTCATCACCTGTTTCCTTAAGATTTCTAGCTAGCTTTGCCTGGGCCGAACCTTAAGTTATTCAAGCACTGAATATATCTCGAGTCAAACCTTGGTTCCGCCGGAGATAAATCTGGAATTACTAATGCTCGCAAGTTATATGAATCAGCTTTATCCATCTATACAGAAAGTAGGCAACTGTGGAGTGATTACTACTTGATGGAATTAAAGGTACACTACGGCCAAAAGAATGTTCCAAATTAAAGCTAGCTTTATCCATCTAAAAGAATGTTTGCACTAGAATCTGTAGGGAAAAAGGGTACACTACCGCCAAAAGAATGTTCCAAATTTTATGTGCATGGTGTAATTAAAATTTGCTCTAAATGATATTTTGCGAATTGGACTTATATACTTCTGCAAATTTTATGGGCCATTTCAAACAAGTAGTATATAGACGTAAATTTTCGGCAGATGTTGCATCCTTGCACTACTTGAAGATTCTCAAATGCAGACCTAATTTCTGTTAGGAAGAATGATAGATCTTTCCATGCACATCATACTTCTGAAAAGCAAAGTTTTGGTTTTCTAAATATGAATCTTCTGAGCACACAGCAGCATCTTCGTACTTGCATGATGATATATATAAGTATGTTACACTATAAGAAAAATCATATTTTTCGACGGATCATTTTCGATGGGCGAAATTTCGTCTAAAGTACCGAAAGATTTTTCGAAGGATCCAAATATTCATTGTAATTATGGATGGGGAAGTTTTCGATGGTTGCGGCTGTCTTAAGTTATGATGGTTTACGAACCGTTGAAATTTTTTATGGTTACAACCGTCGAAACTTTGGAGGGATGTACACTCGTCAAAAGTTCAGATGCTCGTAATTGTCGAAAAAAGTGGATGAGTGCGATTAGTTTTCCATGACATGTTTCAATGGCTCAGACCGTCCAATTTTTCGACGGTTCCTTACTCATCGAAACTTCCACGGTTCCAACCATCGAAATTCAATAGATAATATAATTTATATATGTAATGATAATATTACTTATTAATATAATTATTTTTTATGTACCGATAGTTCGGGCCGTCGAAACTTGCGAGGGTTTAGAGAACCGTCGAAACTTTCAGCGGTTAGAACCGTCAGAATTTGAATTGATATTTTATATTATTTATTTTTGTTTGTAAGATATACTACATTATATATCTAACGGTAATATACTTATTGATATACATATTGTTTATGTTTCGACGGTTGGAGTCTTCGAAACTTTCAAGGGTTCACTGAGTCGTAAAACTTTCAGTGGTTCTAGTCTTCGAAATTTGAATTAATATTTTATATTATTTATTTACGTTTCGACTGTTCGGATACCATCAAAGATCAACAAATCCTCCTCTATAAGTAGTCGACCCTTCTGTTTTGTCTTCGGTTTGCTTCCCTTGCGAAAATCATCCTCCGCCGCGCTGCATCGGGCCGCTGCTGCTGCTTCGCCCCGCCGGTGACTTCCGATCCGGCCCCTCCCTGCAACCGCATCGCTGCGTCCCCGCAGCCGGGCACCCCGGTTCGCCTTTCTGTTTCCACCCTTGTAAGAAAAAGGTTTTCATTCACTGGAAGGTGGACCTTCGCTGCATCATACATTGGCTGCTGAGATGACATTATTGTTCATTATTTTGTCTCCAATTCCTCGTAAATTGGTTTTCGACTTGGTGGAGTTATTTATTCCATTTCCTGCACTGCACAGTCCATAAGCACCAACCAATCTGCATTTCTTTATCACATTCTTTGCAGGCTCACCAATCAACACTCACTAAAAACTGGACAAGAAATGCTATCCAATATGTAAGTAATATCAGTGTTATAATCTAAAGTGGGTTATATACTGTTAGATGTAGGGGTTACCATTACATTGAAGCAGTGTTATATAACTTATAACGTTGAGATATTTTGTGGTAGGTGTTTCTAGAAGTACTAGTACAGTAAGTAGTAGTATATATACAGAAGGGATGTCCAGAGTAGGTTTTGATCATTCCCTTTTCCAAAAAATGAACAGCTTAGTTCATCCACCAATTTCTCGTTCATCTCTGTTCCATTTTTGTATTTCATATTCTGCATTCTGCAAATGCTCTTGATGTGTACAAGAGTTGATGTGAGATCAAATACCTAACATGGTATCAGAGCCGCACTAGAAGTTTTAGATTTGTAGTTGGTCAGGTCTTTTCCCTTAATCTTATATCAGATCTCCATTGTTCTCATCCTGCAACCAGATTTGTTTTTTGTTTGGTTATTTGTGGTATCTGAAGCTTGAAGTTTCGATCCTAGTTCCAACATGTCTGACTCTGCTGCTTCTGGTTCTACTCCATCTGTTGGATTTGTGATTTTGATTGACCCTTTGAGTCCCTTATACTTAAATTCATCTGACTCACCTGGACAAATATTGATTCCTAATCAATTGTCTGACTTAGAAAGTTATGCATCATGGAGTAATGCATTCTATAATGCTTTAATTGCCAAAAACAAACATGGGTTTGTGGATGGCTCGTGCACCTTAGAACAGTTTGATAGCACATTGCATTTTCAGTGGAAACGATGCAATGCTTTGGTCATTTCTTGGATTTCTAGCACAGTTACAAAGGGTTTGATAAGCAATGCTGCCTACTCATTTCTTGGTCATTTTTTGTTTGGTTATCTGTGGCATCTAAAGCTTGAAGTTTCGATCCTAGTTCCAACATGTCTGACTCTGCTGCTTCTGGTTCTACTCCATCTGTTGGATCTGTGATTTTGATTGACCCTTTGAGTCCCTTATACTTAAATTCATCTGACTCACCTGGACAAATATTGATTCCTAATCAATTGTCTGACTCAGAAAGTTATGCATCATGGAGTAATTATTCTATAATGCTTTAATTGCCAAAAACAAACATGGGTTTGTGGATGGCTCATGCACCTTAGAACAGTTTGATAGCACATTGCATTTTCAGTGGAAATGATACAATGCTTTGGTCATTTCTTGGATTTCTAGCACAATTACAAAGGGTTTGATAAGCAATGCTGCCTATTCACAGAGTGCAAGAGAAGTATGGATAGATCTAAAAGAAAGGTATGAGAAATCCAATGGTATGAAGATATATTCCATTCAAAATGAGATTTGTTCATTCATGCAAAATAGTCTTACCATAGCAGAATATCATACCAGACTTAAAAATATATGGGAAGATTTATCCCTCATAATTCCTCCTCTACCTGCGTTAGATGCTTTGAAGGATTATAAGGAGTATTTGGAACATCAAAAGCTATATAAATTTCTAAAGGGTCTTAATGCTAATTTCACCCATGCTAGAACTCAGATTCTACTAATGAATCCACCACCTAGTATTAATCAAGCTTATTCCCTGCTGATTGAAGAGGAACAAAGACAGTTAAAGACCCCTGATATGAGTGCTGACTAAGAAAATACAGAATACAACATTTAGACAGAAGAAGGATAACAATATCATATGTGAATATTGTAAGAAACCTGGGCATACTAAGAGTCAGTGCTATCGACTTATTGATTTTCCGCCAAACTTCAAGTTCAACAAGGGAAAGAACAAAGTTAATTGCAATGTAGTCCAGCAAAATGGTAGTTGTGAAGTTGAAAAATCAAACACTGCTGTGGCAGCCTCAGTAAGTTCTGCATTACAGAAGAACAATATAAACGTATTATTGAATTGCTGAACAGAGATCAAACTACATATACCTCTACTGGCAGTGCTAACATGGCAGGTATTAAATCTAATCTTCTAACTCAGCCTTTTGACTCTTGGATTTTGGACACAGGAGCCTCATATCACATGACTTCTCATGTATCATGGTTGAGTGATATAAAGAAACTTGTTGGACAGAATTGTGTGACATTGCCTAATGGAAATGTTTCTTTAGTTACTCACATAGGATCATATGAGATTGATTCTGGGCGAAAGCTCTCAAACGTTCTTTGCATCCCTGATTTCAAATTCAACCTTATTTCAGTTGGTCAGTTGACAAAAGACCTTTCTTGTTCAATTACTTTCTTGTCTGATTCTTGCACCATGCAGGATCAGTGCGATGGGAAGGAATACCAGATTGGTAGGAGGAAGAGTGGACTGTATTATCTGACGCAACCTGAAGAAATTTCAAAAGAGAATAGGAGTTGTTTAGTTACTGCTTCATCTTCAGTTTTGGAATTATGGCATCAGAGGCTCGGACACATGCCATTAGATAGATTTCAGTATATTCCTACTATTAAAGCCTATAGTAAAGAGTTACATTGGCACTGTAAAGTCTGCCCTTTGGCCAGACAAACTCAATTTGCTTTTCCAGTTTGTACTAAAAACAATGGCACTGTTAAAGTTTTTGAATTACTCCATATTGACACTTGGGGTCCTTACAAGTTTGTAACACATAGTGGAAACAAGTTTTTTGTCACAATTGTCGATGATTATAGCAGAATGACATGGGTGTACTTGCTGAAATAGAAGTCTGATTGCAGTGATATTCTTATTCAATTTGTCAACTTAGTTGAAAATCTTTATGAGGCAAAAATCAAAATTGTAAGAATAGACAATGGTTTGGAATATTGCAACAAGAAATGTAATACATTCTTTGCTTCCAAGGGCATTCTTCATCAGACTAGTTGTGTTTACACTCCCCAACAAAATGGACTTGTGGAACGTAAACACAAACACATATTAGAAACAGCTCGAGCTTTAATGTTTCAATCACAACTTCCTATCAAGTTTTGGGGCGATAGTATTCAAATGGCTGTTCATATTATAAATAGGTTGCCACTCAAAGTGCTGGGGAATATATCTGTCTATGAAAAATTTTTTAACAAGAAACCAAACTTAGACCATCTAAGGGTCTTTGGTGCTTGTGCTACATCACTAACAATTTGATCACGGACAAATTTGATAAGAGGGCAATTCCAAGAGTTTTTTTGGGTTTCTCTGTGACTCAAAAGGGTTTCAAAGTCTACAACTTGGAGACACAAAAAATTACGGTGAGTAGAGATGATAAATTTTGTGAACAAATCTTTCTTTCATGTTGAAAACAGACTCATCTTCTCTTACTACTGAACAACTATTTAATCAACAATTCATGTTACAACATATATCAGATTGCATAGATATTCTCACAACTGCACCAGCTTTAGCTACACAAAGTACTGAAATTCCATCTAATTCATTTGAAATTGAGCACTTGTCATCTCGAAGTCTATCAGAGACACATTCTGGTCATCAGCTTAATGAGTCTTCTAGATTACATCATGAGGAAGTTCTTCCTAGTTCATCTAGCACTACTGATGTCATCTCAGAAAAATCAGAATCTGTCCCTGCATCAAATGGTAATGATACAATCAATGTCACTGCTAATACTACTCCGACACTCACTCCAGCTGTTTCAACTCGTCCCAAGAGAGCTACTAAACCTCCTGTTTGGCTTCAAGATTATATAACTCCAGCACATGGTCAGACAGCACATGGTCAGACAGCCAGTTTTCACAAATCTCCTTACCCAATTCAAAAAACTATGTCATATCAAGCTCTCTCCACACAATATGTCAGTTTTATTCATTCCCTCTCAGCTGTTTCTGAACCAACAACCTATGAGCAACTAGCTCAAGATCCTAAGTGGATTCAAGCCATGAATGAAGACTTAATTGCCTTAAAGTCTAATGGCACATGGGAAATTGTAGATCTACCACTGAGTATCAAACTAGTTGGCTGCAAATGGGTATATAAAATAAAGTTAACTGCTTCAGGTGAGATAGAGAGATATAAAGCTCGTTTAGTTGCAAAGGGTTATAATCAAAGGGCAGGTATTGACTACAAGGAAACCTTCTCTCCTGTGGCCAAAATTGTTTCCATTCGTGCACTAATGATTTCTGTTGTTAATCATAATTGGCCTCTATTTCATTATGATTTTAAGAATGCCTTCCTTAATGGGGATTTATCTGAAGAAGTGTTCATGGAACTGCCTCCAAGTGTTAGTCGATAGGGGGAGACATCTAGGAAAGGTTGTCGACTAATCAAATCTCTTTATGGTTTGAAGCAGGCATCTCGACAATGGAACCTAAAGTTTACCGAAATTTTGTTGGATGTAGGTTTCATTCAAAGCAAAAATTATTACACCCTTTTTACTAGAAATGAAGGAAATACATTTGTGGCCCTTCTTATCTATGTGGATGATATCCTAGTGACAGGGAACAGCTTAGAGTTACTTCAACAGACAAAAGAAGCTCTACAGTGAAGACTTAAACTCAAGGACCTTGGTGAACCGAGGTACTTTTTGGGTATGGAGGTGTTGCGGTCTGATAAGGGCATAGTAATGACACAGAGAAAATATATTTTGGAGCTATTGATAGATCTTGGACTAACAGGTGCCAAACCAGCACATACACCTTTGGAGCAAAATGTAAAATTGACTACATTCGAGTTTGATCAGGCTAATGTAAATAATAAGAATAGAATGTCTAGGGACAAGCTAATGAACAATCCAGAAGAATATCAAAAACTAATTGGAAGACTCATCTACATCACCCAAACAAGACCAGACATTACATATGCTGTAAGACATTTCAGTCAACTTATGCACAAACCAAAATCCTCACATCTTGATGCAGCTTTCAGGATAGTGAAGTACCTAAAGGGCTCCCCAGGCAAAGACATTTTCTTTCCAGCAAATCAAGATATTTGAATGAATACTTATTGTGATGCTGATTGGGCATCATGTCCATTCACTCGACGTTCTGTATCAGCATTTTGCATTAAAATTGGAGGGTCTCTTGTATCATGGAAGTCAAAAAAACAGACTACAGTGTCAAGATCATCTGCTAAATCAGAGTATCGAAGCATTGCTCTTGTAGTAGCTGAGATTACATGGTTGGAGAGGCTTTTCACTGAGCTGCAACTACCTCTTCATAGACCAATAAATGTGTTTTGCGATAGCCGAGCAGCAATACAAATTGCTGAGAACCTTGTCTTCCATGAACGTACTAAACATATTGAAGTTGATTGCTACTTTGTTCGGGAGCGAGTTCTAGATCAGCAAGTTAAATTGAAGCATGTTCCAACCAAAGATCAAGTTGCAGATTTATTGACGAAAGCACTCGGTAAAGTGGATGTGTACCAACCACCAACTTGAGGGGGAGTGTAAGTAATATCAGTGTTATAATCTAAAGTGGGTTATATACTGTTAGATGTAGGGGTTACCATTACATTGAAGCAGTGTTATATAACTTATAACGTTGAGATATTTTGTGGTAGGTATTTCTAGAAGTACTAGTACAGTAAGTAGTAGTATATATACAGAAGGGATGTACAGAGTAGGTTTTGATCATTCCTTTTTCCAAAAAATGAACAGCTTAGTTCATCCACCAATCTCTCGTTCACCTCTGTTCCATTTTTGTATTTCATATTATGCATTCTGCAAATGCTCTTGATGTGTGCAAGAGTTGATGTGAGATCAAATACCTAACAATAGTAACTCTCTCTTTCATCTCCACAAAAACAACACAATGAGCAATCGTTGGAAAAAAAACGGTACAAGAGATCTATCTGCAGTCAATCCCTCAGATTTTCATATTGGAACAAACAAAATAAACGTTCTGGAACTTTGAAGTGACCAATTTTGCAGTGCATTAACAGATGTTTCTAGCTTTCAGCATGTGTTTGTTCTTCTCATTTTGTCATCACTTTGCTCGTAAATACTAAAGATAAAGACTAGAAAACGTGGAAACAATGATGACATTGATTCAGATAATATGGCTTGATTATTCAGACTTATTTTTTTAGACCAATACAAAGATCTGTAACTCTAGTTTAAAGATGGGACAATATAGCTACTCAGGAAGCACTGCACTCGACGCTTTGTAGTATAACACAATAGAAGCTTAGTGGCCGCCTCCAGAACCTCCGCCACCTCCTGCGCCGCCATCGGCTCCTCCACCAATTCCCACTGCAACACCGATGCCTACTCCAGTGCCACCGCCGTGGCCACCACCAATGCCTCCACCTTTCCCACTCCACCACCAGCGCCACCTGCACCACCTCCTACCCCACCGCCAGCACCATAGCCTCCTCCGTGTCCGGAACCGCCACCCCCGCCGGCACCTCCACCATGCCCGCCTCCACCACCAACACCACCTCCTCCGCCACCTCCATATCCTCCGCCACCACCATCTCCCCCTCCTGCACCGCCACCTACAACGCCGCCGCCGCCATAGCCGCCGCCGCCACCAGCTCCTCCACCTGCACCACCTCCATGACCTCCTCCAAATCCTCCGCCACCTCCATGACCTCCCCCAAAACCTCCACCTCCATGACCTCCTCCAAATCCTCCGCCACCTCCATGACCTCCTCCAAAACCTCCACCTCCATGACCTCCTCCAAAACCTCCGCCACCTCCATGACCTCCCCCAAAACCTCCACCTGCACCATGGCCACCACCTCCACCGAAGCCACCACCACCTCCTCCACCATGGCCACCACCAAAGCCGCCATGGAACTTGCCAAAGTGGCACTTATGGCCGAAGGGTCCGCGGCCAAACTTTCCATGTCCGCCGAAGTTGGCGAGGACGGTGGCACTCAGCTGGCTGACGACTCCCAGAGCAAGAAGTAACAAGACAGGGAACCATTTCTTGGAGTAAACCATGGCTCGTTTACTCGTCACAGGTCAGATGCCTTAAAGGGTAGCCAATGCTGCTCCTTCTATAGAGAAAGGAGTGACGAATGGCTACGGAAGTAGTTTTTTTTCGGTAAATAGTTTTTGTGATATATATTGCATCTATGATACAACTTGCTCTCCACAGAAAAAAATGGCCCTCTGTGTTTCATGACGAGCCAAAAGCGCCGACAGCCTACAGATGGTGAAATAGGATAATTAATAATACATCACTACTGTCACTACATCTGCATCCATGAAAGCTGTACGTGAAGGTTCCACGTAAAAATAATACAGCACTCCATTGAGCATTATGTCATATAGGAAATGAGGAAAAAGTAAAACAGTACAAATTTAGTGCCGGCAGATTGAGTATTATGTTTACTATGATATAGAGGGTTGACGTTTCATTTATGTTCGTTTTTTTTAACTTTAATGCCCACTTCGAGTGCATTGCCTTTAATGCACTAAATCTGCATGCTTAATGCACCTTGACCTCGTGAAACTGTACATTTGTTTCTAGCCAATCAGTGCAATGTGTTTATTAAGTTGGAGTTATTAGCATATCTAATTTCCTAAATGGACAAGCTGGAGAACGATGACAAATTACTGCACTTTCATGCATATATAATTGTTAATTTTGTGCTTGAAATAACTTATGAAAAAGACATTATTAAATATGTGATCGTTAACATTTACAGTGAATAGTAGGTAGGAATTGCACACTACCGTGTATGTATGCATGGTGACTTCTAGGCGAACGTAGTAAACCAAAGAAAATAGAAATTATAGAAGTTGATTTCTAATTGCATAATTTTCTTTGAATTTTTAAGATGGAGTTAGATTTAATTATAGAAGTTAGATAATATTGGACATGTTCACGGAAAAAAATGGTCGAGAAGTTAACTGATTAATGTGATAAAGTATTTTATACGATTGGTAAAGGAGAATTATAAAGTTTGAGTAAGCTTCAAAACAATGAGAAAATGATTGGTGCATTTAGGCTAGCGAACTCAAATAATACTTAATTAACGTAATCTTTATTAATTAAGATACATAACCTGCACATATCAAATTATCGTTAGACATTGCTTTCAGCAATTAATGGATAGTCCAAATGACCTTTTTGCTCGTCTTAAATTATCTATGGTAACGATACAATGCAGAACATGATCCAGACAATCTGATTTGTTAGTTGGATTAAACTACTTTATAAACGAGATTAATGAATTTGTGAAAAGAACATGCATGCATGGCCACGAGAAAGGTCCCATGCATAGTAGCCCGATCGAAATATAACGTGATATATATATATATATATATATATAGAGAGAGAGAGAGAGAGAGAGAGAGAGATAGATTAAATTTAATAAATTAATATTAAATTCTATATATTCATGATCTAACATCTTTATTTATTAGTTGTATATTGATTATATAAAAATTGGTTGCATGTTATCTAACATTAATTATATATATATATATATATTAAAAATAAAAAAGAGAATAAATCATATATATATATATATATATATAAGTAGCCAATTAATTGATTATCTGATAAGAAGCCAATAATGGCATGTTATGGTGGTCGATAATAAATAGCCACTCACTGAAAAAAAAATAGCCGGTCCTTTTTACGAAGTTGACATGGTACTCATTCTGTAACGCCCCCGAAATCGCACCTCCCGTCACGTAGGCGGTCAGCTTGACTCCGGAAACGTTACACTGCCTATTGCTCTACTAACCTTGATCATTCAACAAAACTGCTTACGTGGGGCTAATAAAATAACAATAACATAATAGAGGACTTTAAATGCGGAAGAGTAGTCGAAATGCTATAATGAATGACTTAAATGTGGAAATATATAATGTTTTATATTATAGAAAAATATGCGGAAGTCTATGATGTTCATATTATATAAAGTATGCGGAAGTTCATGGTGTCTTACAATATAGAAGATTATGCGGAAATATAATTAAAACTGGTCTGAAGTTCTATGAGCTGAAGTAAAACATGATGTCTCTGAACATAATACGACTTAAACAAAAAATGCAATAGAAAAGCTGGGAGTAGACAGATCAGTCATGTGCAGCATTCTTCAAGCTCTACGCCCTCCATCATCTCCTCAGTTGGCATTCTCACCTGCAAAATCCCAATGTAGGGGAATAGAATACCCATGAGCAAATATGCTCAGTACACTAGCAATAAATGGTGAAATAAGGATCGATGATAATCATGTAAAATCAATATATATAAGTCTGTAATCATATCAGTACTCTGTTCTTTACTATAACAATACTTTATCTTTGCTTTACTTTGACTTTGCTTTACAATGTCTCTGCTATGTTGTGCTATACTTTGCTTTACATTAACTCTGCTTTGATTTACAATATTTTGCTTTGCTTTTCATTGCTTTACTGTGAGTTACACTACGTCTTTTACATTACTAGAATATCCTTAGGGTTAGTTGTCCTATACGAGCTCGACTTTCTTAAGTTGGGAAGCCAGAGGTGCCTCTCTGATTCTCTGAAGAGGAGAGGGGTGGGTGTTACTACCTCACCCAGTTCTGAAGGTAGGGGGAAAAATTTCTATAATCTAGGAACAGTGGTCGGTTACAAGACATGTAGGTTCACTGTCTACTCAACTAGCTACATGTCCCTTTGGCATAATACTTTAATCTTTAAGGGAAGGGGTATGTCCTTTAGCATCACCCTTCATTCGAGATACAGGTGGGAGAAGACCTAAAATCTCAGGAATAGTAGTCATTTAAGACAGTAGAGTCATTGTCCCTTCAACTAACTACCTATCCCTTCTCTGCTTTAATCTCTAATATTTGCTTTACTCTGGGGACGGCACATAGCAATTCCATGTCTTTGTTCTTGCTTTGTTTATCTTTAATCATTATGAATCTATGATTTGGGATCCAACAGAACGTTGGTCTTTGTACAGGAGGGCTCAACCAATGTAGACAGACTGGTCAGAGTCTCCGTTATGTTTGGGATAGATCTGTCCAATTGGATTGAAGGGGTCTCTGTTAGAATCGGTCGACCGTTCCTGGTGGACCGGTCGACCATTTAGTTGACACCGGTCGACTGGTCCTCTGGGATCGGTCGACCGTGTTCTTTATTTTGGGGTTCTGTGGATCGGTCGACCGATATGGGTGTCGGTCGACCATTCATTTAGCTATGAGGATGCGCACTGCGCATCAAATTTATCTATCGGTAATATAAATCGGTCGACCGCCATGGTGAGGCCGGTCGACCGATAATGACAAGTTCATGTGGGTTCTTTACGCAGACCGATCGACCATTCTCTGGAATCGGTCGACCGGTCACTGTGATAAAACAGGGCCGCCGGACTTTACCATTAATTCTGGCGGCCTTCCGGTCGTCGATTGATGCCAACATGAGTATGGAACATGTAGGAAATAACTTCAAGATCATATTGAACATATCCTACGCATCCAACAATCGCTATTTCATCATCTATGGGATTAAAACGCTAAGGGTACCTTTTTACATTCGACTATTGGAGTTTTTCGGTCACCGCTCATCGTCCGTCGGTCGCCGGACGTTCACTGTCGCCTGGAAGGGTTCGTTGAATCCTCACGCACGTCGAGGAAAGGTCAAGGTGCGCCAGAGATGGGTCGGTTGGTTCGTGAAGTCGTTCTATGTCGCCTCTACCTGTCGCTCGGTCGCCGATCGGAGGAAGAGAAGACGGAGACGATGGAGGAGGAGGTCGGGGGTTCCAAGAGGGCGCAATTGCGGCCCTCCCTCCCCTCTTCTACGCCCTGGACGACCCTTGGTCGGCCGGAGGCGAAACGGCGGAAGGCCAGGGGAGGCGTCATTTTTGTTTTATTAAAAGCTATTACGTTACATTATTACTCTATAAAAAGAAAATTCGTCCTTGAATTTGGATAAGGGTTAAGGCTTACCGAAAAGTCCAAGAAATTTCTCTCGCATTTCTGATTTGTCTTCCCAAGTTGCTTCTTTTTCTTGGTGATGCTTCCATACGACTTTAACCAGTGCCACACGCTTCTTCCCTTGTTGATGTTCTTGGTATTCCAAAATTTCTGTGGGCTGTTCTTCATACGTCAGATCCTCCTTGAGGTTTGGTTCCACAATTTGGATCACGTTGGCGTAGTCGTGCTTGTATATTCAGAGTAGGGAGACGTGGAAGACGTTGTGTACCCTTGAATACGCCGGAGGCAGGGGCAACCTGCATGCTGAGTCTCCAACCATTTCGAGTATCTCGAATGGGCCTATGTACCTTGAGCTCAATTTTCCCCCTTTGCTGAAACGCATTACTCCTTTAGTGGGGGAGACCTTGTGCAGAACTTGATCGCTCGCCTTGAACTTATGTTCTTGACGCTTCTTATCTGCGTAGGCCTTCTGACGGTCTTGAGCAGACTTCATTATTTTCTTTATTAGTTCCACCCTGTCTGTATACTCCTGTGTCTGCTTCTGTAATTCAGCACTTAAGTTTTTCCTTTCTCCAACCTCGCCCCAACATGCCGGAGAACGACATGGGCAACCATACAATGCCTCAAAGGGAGACATCTCTATACTAGCATGGAAACTGTTATTGTAGGAAAACTCTATGAGAGTAAGGTGTTTATCCCAGTTACCATGCCAGTCCAACGCGCATGCTCTTAGCATGTCCTCCACTGTTTGGATTGTCATCTCTGTTTGTCCATCAGTCTGTGGATGAAGGGCAGTGCTATACCGGAGCCTTGTCCCAAAAGCATTCTGGAGACTTTTTCAAAATTTGAAGGTGAACCTAGGATCTCTGTTGGATACAATCGCTGCCGGAATCCCGTGAAGCCATACAATCTCCTGCACATATAGATCCATGAGACTTTCAAGAGATTGTTTTACCTTAATGGGTAGGAAGTGGGCTGATTTTGTGAGTCGATCCACTATAACACAAATGGCGTCATGCCCCTTCTGCATCCGAGGTAGGCCTGTGATAAAATCCATCGATATTTCTTCTCACTTCCACTGTGGGATACCCAGACTCTTCAAGGTTCCCTGTTGCTTCTGATGTTCGATCTTGACTTGTTGGCACACAATGCATTTGGAGACATACTCCGCTATCTCCGTCTTCATGTCTGGCCACCAGAAGCTTCTCTGTACATCCTTGTACATCTTTGTACTCCCTGGGTGGATTGCAAATTCGGATTTGTGGCATTCGTTTGGCAGTTCCCTTCGGAGTTCCGGGTTGTTGGGTACCCATGGCCGGTCGCGGTACCTGATGCCACCATCCGATGAGACCTCGAGATTCGTTATTTCCATACTTGTCTTTATCATCATATCTTGATACTCTACGTCTTCCACTTGTGCTTCTATGATCCTTCCTATCACATCTGGCATTATGCGCTGCATCATCATTAGCGATCCATCGTGCCTCACTTGTGGTATCCATTTGAATAGTTCTTCCATGAGTTCGAACCGTCGTAGACGCATGTAGGCCAAGGATCCTTCCCATTTCCGACTGAGAGCGTCAGTTATTGAGTTTTCCTTACCGGGTTGGTAGTTGATGGCAAACTCGTAATCCTTTAAAAATTTCATCCAATGCCTTTAGCGCATGTTCAGCTCCTTCTGTGTAAAAATATACTTTAAGCTCTTATGGTCTGTATAGACAACAAATTCTTCTCCATATAAGTAGTGACGCCAAAGTTTGAGGGCGAACACTACTGCTGCCAACTCAAGGTCATGCGTTGGATAATTAACCTCATGCTTCTTCAGCTGCTTGGATGCGTATGCCACCACCTTCCCATGTTGTATTAATACGCATCCCAATCCTGTACCACTAGCATCACTGTATACCACGTAACCACCGTTGTCCGATGGTAACGTCAGGATCGGTGCTGAAGTGAGTCGTCCCTTTAACTCTTGGAAACTTTCTTCGCATTTTGGCGACCAGATGAACTTTTCTCCTTTCCTTGTGAGTTTGGTCAGCAGCAATGCTATTATGGAGAAGTCTTTGATAAAATGTCTGTAATAGCCGGCCAAACCGAGGAAACTCCTAATCTCGGAGACATTCTTCGGCTGGGTCCAGTTGGACACCGCTTCAACCTTCGCGGGATCCACTGCAACTCCGTCTTTAGATATGATATGTTCGAGGAACATGATTTGTTCTAACCAAAATTCGCATTTTGAAAACTTGGCATATAATTTCTTTGCTCGCAATGTTCCCAGTACTGTCCTCATATGCTCTCTATGTTGTTCCATCTTGACGAATAGACGAGGATATCATCAACGAAGATAGTTACGAACTTATCCAGGTGTTCGTGGAAAGTTCAATTCATAAGGTCCATGAATGCTACCGGGGCATTCGTCAACCCAAACAGCATCACCATGAACTCATAATGTCCATATCCTGATCGAAAAGCCGTCTTTGGGATGTCTTCCTCTGCCACCCTTAACTGATGGTATCCACTCCTTAGATCGATCTTTGAGAACACCCTTGCCTTGGACAATTGATCAAATAGGTCATCGATGCGAGGTAATGGGTACCTATTCTTTATTGTGACTTTGTTCAACATTCTGTAGTCGATACAAAGTCTCAAAGACCTGTCCTTCTTTTTGACAAAAAGAACAGGTGTTCCCCAAGGTGAGATGCTCGGCCTTATGAAACTTTTATCCAGTAGCTCTTGAATCTGATCCTTCAATTTCTTCATCTCTGCTGGAGCCATGCGGTATGGGGCTTTGGAGATTGATGCAGTTCCGGGCGCTACTTCAATGTGGAAGTCTATCTCCCTCCGGGAAGATAGACCACTGATGTCCTCAGGAATACATCAGGGAATTCCCTCACCACTTCTATGTCTTGGGGAGTCTTCTTTGGTTCTTCTATTTTGCTTATATTGGCTAGGTAACCTCTGCATCCTTTTTGCAATAGTTTCTGTGCCTTTATAGCGGATACTATGATTTTTGGTTCCTTTTGTGCAATTCCCCTTACTATAACTTTATCTTTACTCTGTGTGCCTATGATTACTTTCTTTTGTTTGCACAGGATGGAAGCATCATGTGAGGTTAGTCAATCCATGCCAAAAATTATATCATAATCTCTCATGTGGATGATGATGAGATTGGCAGGATGATTCCTTTTCTCTATTTCTATGGGTACATTGGGGAGATGATTTATGATAATGAGGGTGCCTTATGGGGTCAATATATTCATCTTCTGCTCTAGGTTCACTGCTTTTAACCCTAATGTTTTGGCACACTCTTCTGATATAAAGGAATGCGATGCACCGAAATCGAATAATACTTTTGTAGGTAAATTGGCTATGAATAGCATACCTCGAATGACATCCGCGTCATTCTACGGTGCATCCTCTTCCAGGTTGAAGAGTCTTCCCTGTACCAACTGTTGTTGTCCATGTCTCGGATAATTCACTGTTATATGCCCTATTATGCCGCAATAGTAGCAGGCTCCTGATTTCATCTGGCATTTCTCAGCATGAGTCCTGCCACAAGTGTTGCATAAAACCCGCTCACCTTGTGCGGGTGGTGCTTGAGGGTCCCTAAGAGGCTGTTACCTCTGTTGTTGAGCCGGGCGCCTCTGCGCCTGCTGAGGGGGTCGCTGCTGTTGTTGTTGCGGTGCTTGCTGTTGCGGTGGGGGAGGAGCTTGTTGTGGCGGATGGTACGGCTGCTACTGTTATTGAGGGCGGTGGTTCTGTTGAGGTGCCGCATAAGGATGGTACCGGTTATCCCGTCGTTGGTGTTGTCGGTTGTTACCACGAAATTGTTGCTGCTGCTGCTGCGGTTGGGAACTCTGCCCTATATTCTGCTGGGCCTTCTGGGCTTTCTGCAGATCTTGATGGTCCTTATCTGACAGAGTAGCCAAAATGATGGCGTCCTCTAAGGTCTTGCAGTTTCCGAATCTTGTATGAGGTCTCAGGACGGGATTCAGCCCGTCCACAAAATGCTTGGTCACGTCCAATTCATCCATGGTTAACTTGGAATACTTCCTCAACCTAACGAACTTCGTCATATATTGCTCTACCGTCATGGTCCCTTGTACCAAGTCCAAGAACTCCTTTTGCTTCAGATCCTTTTGAAACCTAGGGAAATATCGTGTCTCAAATGCCTGATGGAAATCCTCCCACACAACAATCCTCACATTAGGGAAACTGGTAGCCTTTGTTGCCTTCCACCATTCCTTGGCGTCCTTTTGGAGGGTGTCCCCAGCGAAAAGGTCCTTTTTGTTCTCGGGCACGTCGAGGATGTCGAACTTGTCCTCGATGGCCTCTATTCACTGATCTGCTATTACGAGGCCTCCTTCCCCATTGAATATTGGAGGTTTTGACCTTCCAGAAATCTTGGAGTGTGCAGACGGAAGGGACTTGACGTCCTTGTTGGACCGGTGGCTCTGGTGGAGGAGGAGAATGTGGAGGTGGAGGTGGATACGGTGGAGGTGGGGGAACGTATAGGTTCTCCCCTTCAATGTAGTTCTCACCCTCACTGGTGTAGCCATATTCTCTTCTTTGATTTGACATCTATAAAAAGGACCATAACCATATTTGAGAGAGCCACATAAAAAATCCAAGATTCTTATTCTTAATAAAAGAAAAATCTTAGATAACAATTGAAGCCAAAATATTCAATATTCATTAAAGCAATTATTACTCTCTTGATAAGGTTCAGAAAGCATATCATATGTCTGAGGCACACTAAGGCCTTCAAAATGAGATACATCAAACACTAATCACTACGTCTAGAATGATAGGGGCACTCATCATCAGTGTGTCTCATATAGCATAGATCACAGCACTCCTTTTGATCGGTCTGACTGATAGGGCTCGCGTCTCTGAACTATAGTTCCTGGGGCGGTGCCGGGTCTTCTTCTTCGTCATCGGAGGATATCGGGTTGTTTATGTCTTCCCACCATCAGCCGATTCCCCCCTGGGATTACATCTACCCATGTCCCGATGGGTGGGGAGGATACATCAGGATCGTTACTCCCAACGCTCTATATATCCGAATCTGAATACTTTGGTTTCTCTAGAGCAGACTATGAAGGGGTTGGGGGATCTAGTGGGCGCCTACTCATTCCAATTATACGAGGCATCTATAATAAGATAAACTGAGTATTATAAGCATTATTCACTTAAGAATGTACTTATTACTTACTTGAGGAGTGGAGTCGCAGATACTTGAGAAGCTTGCACATGACTTTACTGTGAGCTGTGTACAATATGAACAATGAATGCCATGCATGAACATCTACTCTACAATGATCAATGACGGAGCCAAGAAATTAGGCTCCGATACCAAACTATAACGCCCTCGAAATCGCACCTCTCGCCACGTAGGCGATCAGCTTGATCCCGGGAGCGCTACACTGCCTATTGCTCTACTGACATTGATCATTCAACAAAATTGCTTACGTGACACTAATAAAATAACAATAACATAATAGAGGACTTTAAATGCGGAAGAGTAGTCGAAATGCTATAATGAATGACTTAAATGTGGAAATTCATAATGTTTTATATTATAGAAAAATATGCGGAAGTCTATGATGTTCATATTATATAAAGTATGCGGAAGTTCATGGTGTCTTACAATGTAGAAGATTATGCGGAAATATAATTAAAACTGGTCTGAAGTTCTATGAGCTGAAGTAAAACATGATGTCTCTGAACATAATACGACTTAAACAAAAATGCAATAGAAAAGCTCGGAGTAGACAGATCAGTCATGTGCAGCATTCTCCAAGCTCTACACCCTCCATCATCTCCTCAGTTAGCATTCTCACCTGTAAAATCCCAATGCAGGAGAATAAAATACCCATGAGCAAATATGCCCAGTACACTAGCAATAAACGGTGAAATAAGGATCGATGATAATCATGTAAAATCAATATATATAAGTCTGTAATCATATCAGTACTCTGTTGTTTACTATAACAATACTTTATCTTTGCTTTACTTTGACTTTGCTTTACTTTGACTTTGCTTTACAATGTCTCTGCTATGTTGTGTTATACTTTGCTTTACATTAACTCTGCTTTGATTTACAATACTTTGCTTTCATTTTCATTGCTTTACTGTGAGTTGCACTACGTCTTTTACATTACTAGAATATCCTTAGGGTTAGTTGTCCTATGCAAGCTCGACTTTCTTAGGTTGGGAAGCCAGAGGTGCCTCTCTGATTCTCTGATGTCAGTAAGCCCATAAGGGGAGAGGGATGGGTGTTACTATCTCACCGAGTTCGGAAGGTAGGGGAAGAATTTTTACAATCCAGGAACAATGGTCGGTTACAAGACCTGTAGGTTCACTGTATACTCAGCTAGCTACTTGTCCCTCTGGCATAATACTTTAATCTTTAAGAGAAGGGGTATGTCCTTTAGCATCACCCTTCATTCGAGATACATGTGGGAGAAGACCTGAAATCTCAGGAATAGTAGTCATTTAAGACAGTAGAGTCGTTGTCCCCTCAGCTAACTACCTATCACTTCTCTACTTTAATCTCTGATCTTTGCTTTACTCTGGGGGCGGCACATAGCAATCCCATGTCTTTGTCTTGCTTTGTTTATCTTTAATCATTGTGAATTTATGATTTGGGATCCAACGGAATGTTGGTCTTTGTACAGGAGGGCTCAACCAGTGTAGGCAGACTGGTCAGAGTCTCCGTTATGTTTGGGATAGATCTGTCCAATTGGATTGAAGGGGTCTCTGTTAGAATCGATCGACTTCCACCACTGGTCGAGCGGTCCTCTGGGATCGGTCGACCGTGTTCTTTACTTTGGGGTTCTGTGGATCGGTCGACCGATATAGGTGTCGGTCGACCGTTCATTTAGCCATGAGGATGCGCACTGCGAATCGGATCGGTCGACCGTTCTTTGGAACCGGTCGACCGATCACAAGATCAAATTTATCTGTCGGAAATATAAATCGGTCTACCGCCATGGTGAGGTCGGTCGACCGATAATGACAAGTTCATGTGGGTTCTTTACGCAGACCGGTCGACCGTTCTCTGGAATCGGTCGACCGGTCACTGCGATAAAACAGGGCCGCCGGACTTTATCATTAATTCCGACGGCCTTTCGGTTGTCGATTGACGCCAACATGAGTATGGAACATGTAGGAAATAACTTCAAGATTATATTGAACCTATCTTACGCATCCAACAATCGCTATTTCATAGTATATGGGATTAAAATGCTAAGGGTACTTTTTACGATTCGACTATTGGAGTTTTCCGGTCACCGCTCGTCGTCCGTCGGTCGCCGGACATTCACTGTCGCCTGGAAGGGTTCGCTGAATCCTCGTGCACGTCGAGGAAAGGTCGAGGTGCGCCGAAGATGGGTCGGTTGGTTCGTGAAGTCGTTCGATGTCGCCTCTGCCTATCGCTCGATTGCCAGTCGGAGGAAGAGAAGACGAAGACGATGGAGGAGGAGGTCGGGGGTTCCAAGAGGGCGCAACTGCGGCCCTCCCTCCCTCTTATACGCCCCGGCCGACCCTTGGTCAGCCGGAGGCGAAACGGCGGAAGGCCAGGGGAGGCGGCCTCCCCTGCCGACCGCTCGTTTCGAATTTCCCCTTTTTTTTTTTATTAAAAACCGTTACGTTATACATTGAAAACCCATACCATTAAGAATACCATCTGTATCGGCATTTTTTGTGTCAATGGTAATTACGTTTGGGCAAATCAACGATATGTTTAGCATATGTTAAAAAAAATAAAAAAAATGAACTATATTTTGTGTTATAAATATTACAATTCAAGACGTAACTTATAAGAAACTTTTCACTAATTTCGTATATCAAGTAACGAAAAATTCTCAATACAAGTCTCGTTCCTATTTATGATATGTGATAACAAACTATTAAAAGCATAAGAAGCGAAATTTAGCTAGTTTTCCAATCAAATTCCACTATTCTTGTCATTTGTTTTTCTTTTTGAGTTTGGTCTCGAAAGGGAAAATCTTACTTACATGCATCATTTATGACACGCCAATCATATAACTAATATATATATATATATATATATATCGGTTCATTAATATTAATAACATTGAAGTTATAAAATTCCGACGAAACAAGTAATCATTAGTTGGGATATATAAAAATCAAAGTTTTGATTGATCGTGAATATTAATTAACAATGATAATATGCGTAAGCATAAGTTAATAATTAAGAAAAGTAATAACTAAGTCTAGATTCCATGAAGAATAAGGAGGAAAAAGGCAATCAATGATATTTGGATCTAAGTGGTAGTGACAAAGGTGTCATAATTAGATGTCCTATTTGACTACTGTGAGTCCGTGATATTATTGTGGCAACAAGTTAAACAATTGAAGCTGTGCGATGCACCTTGTTTTTTATCATTAGTTGTTTTACTTGTTCATTCTTCATTGTTCTCTTAGTTATAAATTCACATGATTAGATCAGTAATTACAAATATTTGGAAAAGCTCTATTGTGATTTCTCTAGATAATCCACATTAATATAACGAAAGTAAAGGACCTACGACAATAATGGAACATCCGAATCTTCGACACGTTTCATACTATCATAGTATATTCACGAGGCACACGTGTAATACATAGTTCCTTCTATATCTCCGATCTGAGAGGGATTATATCTCTTTGTACCGGATTCATAAAATTAATGAGTGTACCACCGTTCAAGGTAAACATGGTTTCTTATAAGGTATTTAATTTGTAAATTTCATAATGGAATAGATAAGGTGTATTCATATTTAAAAAAACTTTCACTCCGTCGTCGCAATGGAAACTCTATATCAAAATTTGAATATGTATAATATTGATTTAAAACAACTCAACAACTAATTTATTTCCCACGTTATGATAGTATTTTATGATGTCATAAAAATTGGATTTTTTATTTTTTCACGTTTCGGACGATAAAATCTTTGTTGATTTTCCCTTTTTCCAAACAATTTACAGATGGATAAAACAGTCTTAAAAAATAATTCGATTTTTGCTTAAAAAATTGGGTTAGCTAAGCTAAGTTTGAAGGAAATTCTCAGGTTTTTTTTGTGTAATCTCAATATATAATCAAGCTTCTAATTCGTTAATAAAAAAACTTTAAGGCCGAGGTATTTTAAGGAACAAAAAACAAATAGAAAATTTGGCATAATGCCATTTTAGTATCGGAATGAGATTTTATTTGTTCTCTATTTATCACAATTTCTTTCTTATTAATTCAAAACATTAGTTGTCAAAATAACGGACAAGAGAAAAAAAAAACAAAAGTGGAAGCCATTTCTTATTCAAAAGAAAACTTTCTTATATTTATTATTTGTTCTATATTTTATTTGTTTCTATTTTAGTTTTTATTTTATTTTTTATTCAAAACAAAGTGCCCGTACCTGATTATCTTCTGATTATTTAAATTCCGCAAAAATATATGAAGTTCTAGCTAAGTAATAAGAGGGAATTTATATGCAATTAGATAAATAGTAATAAGAGGGAATTTATCTTCTGATAATCTTTTGTATTTGTATGATCATTTGGAAGATATTTATGTGAGACTGTGAGCCATTAAGAGAGATACTTATGTTTCGCAACGTCAAATTTAGTATTTTAAGTAGTATATAGTGGTTCAAATATTAATATTTTTATTTTGGTAAATAGAGTTTAATGTTTTAGAAGAAAATATTAAAAAATTATTTCTATTAACATTTAGTGTTTACTGTTTAGAAATTAGATGTTTCTATTTTTCTAATTTTATCCTTATTCAATTGCATTATTTTTTTCGACAAATTTATCATTTTTAGCTTATCTCACCATTCAATTATATTTCTTTTTCATTCTTAATTAACTACAAATTAATTATTTATTTGTTAATAATGATTAAAAACTAGTTCAATAATTGATATTTTCATATCATGTATGCACTATATAAAATATACCGTTAATATAATTTTTTATATATTTTAATAAAAAAATTAGTTATAGGATTTTTTTTATTTGATTGAGGTATAAATAATTTACTTATTATGTTATAATAAAATTTTATAGTGCTTGAATTGAATAATTTATCGTGTATCTAATTATGATATTTTATATTTATTAATTAATTTTACTGATAAATTTATTAGATGCTGAATTATTAATATTATAAATGAATCTCTAACCAATAATCGTTATCTGCTAATTAAATCTATATCCACTGTTGTCAAACATAGCCTTAGTGGAAGTATATATTTGCCTACAAGTATTGGAATGTTAACTAAATAGTGTATTTGACTAAATAGTCCTATTGCCGTCTTCTTATAACTATTATCCATCCTTATCACTTCTTTTACTCAGGTTGCCCATTCATTTTTTACATAATCTTTTATTCAACTTCAATTTATTTTTCTACATCATATACACATGGGTGGACTATATGTACATTAATGGGCCAATTAACCCCATTAAATTTTAACAAATGCCCCATTAAATTTTAACAATGTATTATATATGTATTAAATCAATTAAAAATTAAAATAATCTATATATTATGCAAATAGCTTACTTCTAAATTTATGTTTGAAAATAAAATTTGGTAGATTGTTTATATTCTTATTGTTACATAATATCTTTTAGTAGATAGCTCTTCACTTCTAAGGTTGCATAAAATAGTCTCCTATATTATTTATCAATTTTAAATAGTTTATATTAAACCTTTAATTTATCTTTTTAGTGATGCAATTATAAATAACTTTAACAAATAAAATCACTATTGAGTTCATACTATTATTATTTCTATAAATAATCACCATGGATTTTCATTTGCCATTAACATCTTTGTGAATGATCATATACTGTTAGGGATTTGTTTAATGATATTGTTAATAAGTTTATTGCATCATGTACAACAATAAAATGGTTGAATACGTTAAAATTTGTGAGTGGATTTATGCTTAAAATTAGAATATACTAATATAATGCAAAAACATGCGACTCATACCGGACTCGACCAAAATCATGTGCATGTGCCACCCGAGCTGAAATTGCTGCACACATAGTAACACGTCATGCATCATCATCATGTACCTGTTGGGATCACACAAGGGAGCAAGATTAATTATTAGTATAAAGTTGAGTGTGAGTTCGTTTAGATCATAGATCAATTTTGTCAGAAATATTATGAAGGGAACATATAGTCACATGCAGTGGCGGAGCCAGATTTAATATTCACTGGGTTCACTTATAATTCTAATAATTTTTAAATTATATTAACATTAATTACAAAATTATTGTTCCATTACAACGTATAAAAGTATTAATTTTAATCTCCAAAATCTACTTTAATTCTAGATATGAAAAAAATATGTATATAAAAATATGTATATATATTTTAAAGATGAAATGAAGATAAAAATCAAGATTAAGTGCATGACCATTAAATATATTCTTCTAATTATATAAATAATACAAATAAATTAAATAAATAACACTGATGATGAAATTATACAATTTAAGCTAACTGGGACAACATTTAGTTACTAAATTATGTTATTCTATTTTCTTATTCAATATTATAATACCATACGAAAAAATATAATAAGAAGAAATGCATAATTTAAGAGAGATAAATAATATTTTTTATGTAGTTAATATAATGTGCTCCATATTATTTATGATGGTAATAAAATATATTATGTTTATTATAATACTGAAAAAGTAAAAAAAAATGTACTAGCATATTGAAATAAATTGTAATGGGATCATGAAATATATTCTCCTAATAATATATAAATGACACTTATTATGAAATTATATAATTTAAGTTGATTGAGATAAATATAATTATGAAATATATTACTCTATTTTTTATAAACTCTATAAAAATATAATAAGGAGAAATACTTTTAAGATAGAAATAATATTATTTCAAGATAATTAATATGATATGCCTCCTTATTATATCTTATGATAATAAAATAAGTTGTTTTCATTCTAAAATTGAAAGCAAGAAAAAGAATCACATATGTTATTGCTTTGGGGACTCGAACTGGCAACACTACAACTCAGTGAC
The DNA here is from genome assembly GCA_030549335.1 of Pontederia crassipes. Taxonomy (NCBI): domain Eukaryota; kingdom Viridiplantae; phylum Streptophyta; class Magnoliopsida; order Commelinales; family Pontederiaceae; genus Pontederia; species Pontederia crassipes. Next base: position 8,937,490 of record CM060198.1, read on the forward strand.
AATGCACTCTACCACCAAAGCAACTAGCTACATGTTTGTCTAATACTCTAAGAGTGAAATCATGATAGAGTAAAGCCGATGCAGAGAAACATGATTCATGCCTTTTCATTTCCTTTCTTTTCTACATTCTTTGCCATGTTCATTGTTCGTGTTCATCATTCATATATATGTTTTTTCCTTTTAATGTGCATGATTCGCATTAATATTCATATTCATAAGGTCAAAGTCCTTCCTTTCATCTTTTGGTCATTCATACTTTCATACTTTAGAAGAGCTCTTTTTTTTCTTTTAAGCAATATCATTGTCGGCACAACAAGGTGTAGCTATGTAGATCATCATGGGTCAATGGGTGATCAGTGTCATAGCCAGCCCCATCGGACTGAATGATCTCGCGCAAGGTGGAAGCACCGTATAAGGGAGAGACTCCCATCTAGATAGGCCAAATGATAACCCTTGAGGAAGTGCCTCACACAAGACTATCATAACTTCCCCTCATTATCAATAGACATCTCTTTCAATCCGTAGATCGTCAAGGCCGCCGTATGAAGCACAACTACGAATCATCGTGGACCTTTCTTTCAATCTGTAAATTGATAAAGGTCGTATGGAGCACATCTCCGAATCATCTTTAAGTTCATTTCATTCAGTAAATGAAACTTATCAAATTAGGGGTTGTAATTAAAGTTGTATTCTTCTGGTCCCACATAACTGACGCTTGAAAGTCGGGGGTCATTTGTTTTGGATCCATTCAGCGGTCGTCCGAAGAGGAGGCGGACGCCCGGTCATCATTATTCATTAGTCGACCGAAAGGGAGAGAGACCAACCATTCTTTTGATTCGGGTTCATCATAATTCATAATCATTTCTCATGAAAGTTAATAAAGATCATAATCATTCTTTATTCGTACTTCGATGAAGGAACATAATCATATTAACAATAATCCCTTGGTTTGGTTTGATGACAAAGGAGTAAATACAGTTCTAATAATCAAAATTAACATTACAATCAGATTTGGTATCAAAGTAAATCAATCAGGGGTCGAAAATCGTAAAATCATCATTTTGATGGTCAGAACCCGAGCCAACTACAGGTGGGACTCGGGCCGAGTTTTGATGAATTAGTTTTGGAAGAATTCAAGTAAAAACCCAGGTTGAGTTAGAAACACGATTGGGTCGAGATGGTCGTCTCGCCCGATCGTCTTCTCTGCGAGAAACCTGGACCAGGTCGGGAGTAACCTGGGTCGAGTCTCTGGTCCATGCAGAGCTCGAGCTCGGTGTTAATAACGGATCCAGGTCGAGTTGGATGGAACTTGGTCCGAGTTCTTGCTATGCAAAAACTGCATGAGTTTTCAACGTTCAATCATTTAATTTTCTCCAAGTTTGTATTGTATCATGCATAGGCATCACAAGTTTATAACACGGTATGAAGCATCTAATTATCTACACATGCATCATCTAAGGAATTCGAAATTTACGTACTAAACATGCATCATATAATCTGGTTCAACATTTTCGTACATATCATTCGACTACGTTTCTAGAGTTCACGAAAATAAGTCCATCGACTTATAAATATATATGCAACGAATTTTACACCTACAAGTATGGAATCTATTCCTACGTAGGTCCTTGAAGCAATGCATCGTTCATCCAAATCTCGAACTACACACCTTATAGTCTACGGTTTCCGTGCTTCGTCCTCACTCTTCATCCGCGTCTTGCTCCTCTTACGTTGCCTACGTCGGAGATGGTCACCGGCATCTCTCCCTCGCTCTTTGCTGTTCTTGCACATCGGAGAAGAAGGAAACATAGTGAGAGAGTGGAGAGGAGAAAAATGACAGAGGAGGAAGGGATCGGGACCTTATGGGGGGAAACCCACCTTTGGCCTTCCGCCTCAGAGGATGAGAGGATCTGGTGGCAAGGGCTTCTGCCATGGTGCCAGTGCTCTGCCATTGGAGAGCCCAAATGACAGGGAGTGAGAGAAGGGTGGACGGGAAGAGGAATAACAAGAAAAAGATAAAAGGGGAGGAAGAAGAGGAAGAAAACTACAAGTGGAAAGAAAAGGAAAAGAGGAGGAAGGAGGAGCTCGGGTGACCCTTTGGCTTCCCTTTTTCATTTTCATTCCTTTTTGATCGGTATGTCACATGTGATGCCCGTTAGGTTGGATTGAGCTCGAGCCATCATCGGATGTAAAAGTAAATATTGAACGTAAATTATCATTTGAATATAATTATCATTGCTTAGATTGTCATCTCTCCTACTTGTAATATAATTTTATCGATTAATTTTGCATACTATTTTATCATCTTTGTTTCAAAATTTGAAATTGTATTATTTTTTCCATTTTTTTAATTAAATCAGGTCTCCTACTTCCAGTCAAATTGAATTGTTTTTCTTTAGCAATTGCATATATGCATTTATATATTATTTTATCAAACAAAAGAAGACACGTATTATAATATGCATGGATTATTATTATTATATTAATTATGTAACAGCAGCAAATCAACAACCTTTTATCAGATTTTTCGTAACAAATCAACAAACCAACAACTTTGAATAGTCAAGACAAACAGAGCACAATATAATTCTAATTATAATTATTTTCTGAATTTTCACATATCGCAAAAAATATCTTACAAAAGAAAAAGGTTTGTTGAACAAGATTGTATTATTAGAAGAAGATAGACTTACGACAAACTAAAAAAAATTATCTCCAATCTTTATCACTTCTTATGTTTCTATATTAACTAGAATTCGTAATTAGACTTTTAATCCAAAACTAAGTATTACATATTTATAACTCTAATCTTTAAAATATTAAGTTTTTTGTTCTGATCACTGGGCATCTTTTTTTTATTTTGCACTGCTTCTTTCCATCTCTCCCTTTCTACTCTATATATCAATTAGGGGTTCACGCTGCGGCCTCCACCAGTTGCATCCGACGGTCTGCGCACTGATGGATCCACGGAATACCAAGATCGATTATTCAAGAGACGACGATGACGACGAAAGCTCTCCAGCCTCCAACCAAGTGGAGAAATACTCAGGCCTTCTCCCAAATCCAAGAACAACAAGAGGGACCCAGAAATGGAGAAGCCTCCAAACCCCCACTCCCTTTCTTCAAACCCTAATCAGAAAAATCTCTCCGACCAACCGTTGGGTCACCCTCCTCATAGCAGGTGGTCAGGGGAAGGAAGCCCCCTCCCCATGCCGTAATCTCTCTTCATCAACTGCGTCCCTTGAAGGATAGCATAAAAGATGTCATCTCCATCGCAGAAGTTGAGGTTGTGGAGCGTGCGGCCGAGAAAGCAGTCTCACTGGACGCCTCCTGGGGAGAGCAGATTTCGTCGGAAAATCTCAGATCTATCCTCCCGAAGCTTTGGGGTATCAAAAGCTCCACCAGGATTGTAGAAACAGGTAACAACTACCTATTGATCTTCTTCACTGATGCTATTGAGAAAGTGCAGGTACTGTCGCAAGGCCCATGGACGGTTGGTAAATCACTACTTCTAGCACCTTTTTTTAGGCCACTGGAAGAGCAGATGAGGCAAGGCATCTTCCTGTGTGGGTGCATTTTCAAGGTCTAGCTTGGGAGCTTTGCAATCTGGCTTCTCCATAGAGGCTGGCGTCTTGTCTAGGGCATTTCCTCAAGATCAATGATCAACCATCGGAGAAGGAGGTGGGCTGTTTTGCTAGGGTATGTATAGAGCTGGACCTCTCGCTGCCAATCAAACAGGGGCTGTGGATCCAGTTGCGAAATGGGTCATGCATCTTCCAACAGGTAACCTAGGGGCTTCGTCGTTTTGCTTCAGATGTGGAAAGGTTGGACATTGCCTGCAAGACTGTCCCCGGCTATGGCAGCCGGAGGCGCAGTCATCGCTTGGTGGCTCTCCGGTTACCCCAACGGTGGTGCTACTCTATGGCCAGTGGATGAGAGCCTCCCAAGGTCGACAGCCAGAGAGTACCGCGGCGACTCCGTTCTCAAGGCGAGGCCGTAGCCATAGGCGGCAGCAACCTCAAACCTGGCCGGGCAGGACAATTGGGGCTGAGTAGACCAGGGAGCAGTCTAACCGGGCCGCTCTAGAACCTTCCAACTCCCAAGGGCAACTTTTCGGGTAAACGTGGATGCCTCAGATCGCTCCACTTCTCACATACGCCTAGATCCACACATAGCTATATCCCACACGAGTTCTCCATATGGGCAATCAAGTGATAAGTTACATAATGTCGACGTGAACGGCTCAGATCAGCTGCACAGTATTTCCTATTCCATTCATGTACCACACCTAATATCCCCTCCCCCACGTGATCACTCGCCAGCGAACCCTTCATCTACACGCCCTCCTCACACCTCCCCCCCCCCCCCTCCTCAGCCGTCACCATCTCCAAACCCTAAAAACTACTCGCACGATGATTTTGTGAAACACATGTTGGACAAGCTGGAGGAAGCTCCGATCACGGCCTCAAATGAGTAGACAGAGCAAGCTTCACTTTCAGAGGGCATAGAGGAAGAGGAGTACAACCCGAAGTTCATCCTTCTCCCACAGTAGGAGCACAGAAGGAAGGCCACAAGAAAATTCTCACCATGACCTGAAGTTCAAACCAAATGGAAATCGACGAAGCAAAGTAAGCGTAACAAATAACTAACCACCAAACATTCTGAATCTTGGTTCTCATCTTTTACAGGTATGGAGTCTAGGACACATGACGACTTCCCATCATGCGCATCATAACTTGGAACTGTTGGGACACCCTTAAAAGTAAGGTGCGCGACAGACTCAAAGATATGGTTAAAAATCATAACCCTGCTTTAGTGGAAACCCACACAACAATTACTTCTGCCAGTAGTGTAGTTAAAAAACTTGGTAGTCATTGGAAGTTTTTCTCTGTAGGTGGTACAAGCTCATCAGGAGGTATTCTGGTAGCTTAGCACGCTGAAGATATGCATGTATCTTTCTTCAACTCCAATCCTTAAATTCTCCATCTAGCGGTCACTTCTAATGGCTTTTCTTCCTTACTATCATGTGTATATGCAAGCACCTACCAGCTCTTCGTAGTGCATTATGGACTTTAATCTCAAGATTAAATATGGGGGATGTACCATGGATTATTTTGGGAGATTTCAACTCCATGTTGGACCCTAAGGACAAGAGGGGAGGTAGGACTTTTACACTCTCCAGATCATATAGATCTCTTAGAGACTTCATTCTCGAGCAGGGCCTTGTGGACATGGACCTCCGGGGTTGCCAATTCACTTGGTGTAAAATAGGAGGGGAAGTACTAGGATATGTAGGTTGGACAGGATTTTGATCAGCCCACATTGGCTCACTCAATTCCCTCACATGAACCCGAGATCCGTTGAAAGTTGTGCTTCTGATCATGCCCCACTCCTCCTATCTTGTAATTGATGCGTTGTAATTGTAACAATAAAATTTGCTAGCAAGTGCACTAGTCGCTCAAGTAATATAGTAAAAAGGAGTAAGAGTGTCGAACCCACGAGGAATATTATTAATTCAATATCTGGATTTATAAATTTTTAAGAGAGAAAAAACATGGATTTTGAAAATGATTTAAAAGATAAAGAAAATAAGATAAAGATAAGATAGTGGTGTTGAAGTTAGGCCTTAGGATGAAAATAGATCAGGATAAATATTTGAACCATAAAAGATAAATTTAATCTTTAAAGATGGATTAGAAATTTTCCCAAGTTATTAATTTACAAGATTAACATCACAGAGTCCACAAATTGGTAATTCTGCTATTTAATCCGGTAAATCAAACTACCTTAAATTTAATCAAACCTAAAGTCCCACAAATTGGTATTCGTCAGATAAGATTAAAATTAAGATGCATTAGTATGAAAATCCTAGACTATTAATCACTCCACAAACTGGTTAGATTAACAGACCACATAAACTTGATTCTCCACACACTAGTTATCAAATTTATGTCAATTATTAATTTCACATAAAATCAATTAATTTAATTAATGAATTCTGAAATTAAATAATCCACAAACTGGTAAGTACTCAATTCAGAAATCCAAATAATTAAATTAAAAACATTAAGCACAATTAACTAATTGATCAGAAAAGATTAAAACAAATAATATAGGGTCCAAATAGTTTCCCTTCAATAATAATCTCCTAAAATGAAATAAATAAAAATACGGAGTTCATCCTAGAAATTTTGGAGAGATAATAATAAAGTAATAATAATTGAAAGAATTACACCCAAATAGACAAAAGTCGAAGCTTCGGATCACGGGCAGACAGTCGGGCAGCCTCTCGGACTTGATCAGGATCGCGATCAACTTCCAGCCGTCGCACCTCTCTCCTCTTGGTCGTAGCCTGCAAAGCTCACGACTCGCCGTGGAAGAAACCTGAACTTCAGAGCACCAATTGAAACGATGGATTCTTCACGTATTTATAGGGTGCGGACGGCCTTCAATTTGATCTCGGCCGTAACATCGTACGGTTGACTTTAAAATTTACGAGATAAACTCCGCCAAAGATAAATCCTTTTATCATTACGCCCAAAGATAAAATCCTTCTTATCTTTACTCCCTTAGAGTCTCGGCCGTAAGGAAATTATTTCATTGCCATTACCCCCTCCAAATCTCGGCCGTAAGAAATTATTTTGTCTTTACTCCCAAAGAGATAAACCCTTTTACTCCCTTCGAATCTCGGCCGTAAGGAAGGAATTTAGTCTTGTTACGCCCAAAAGATAAAATTATTCAATTGTTACTCCTTTTGAATCTCGGCCAAAAATCTTCATCTTCATGCCATTACGCCCTCCAAATCTCGACTGTAACAGAGAATTAAATCTCGTTACGCCCAAAAGATAAAATCCTTTTATCTTTACCCCTTCATATCTCGGCCAAAATAATAATCCTTTATCCTAATCTCGGCCGTAATGATAAATTCTTCGGAATTTCGGCCGATACGGCACAAACATATATAATCCAATCAACAGAAATATAACTTTAATAAGTTGATAATTATATCACTATTAATGCATAAATACTCAATTATCAACTCCCTCAAACTTAAACTTTGCTTGTCCTCAAGCAACAATTAGGAACTTACGGTCAACAACAAAAAAAAAATCTTTAGATTTTCCTGACCACATTATAGATAACATTATATCTCCTTAGCCCTCAGACTTCTCTACTTGAACATTATTTACGCATTAAAGCCTTGTTAACTCTTGACTTGGAACCACTGCAGCATGTACTCTATGGACGTCAAATACGATCGTCCTACAGACTGAACTTTCACATAACTACCTCTTAAGACCTTGCACTAACGCCCAATTTATATTAACACTCAAGGTTGATATGCACATGTAGAGGACAATTACCTGTCCTTGGGTTCAACTAACCCTCTTTTCATTTAGCCATATTTGTCACTTCTTTTCTTTTGTAATTTGGGGAATTGAAATTAAAAAGAAGACTTCCACTAGGCACGAGCCTCACTTTTCTTCCGAGAATACTTGGCTTGGGTGCTAGCGGTGCCATAACCTCATGTTTTCCTCAAGTGAGGGGACAGAGGAGTAATTAGTTATAGAGAATAGAGAATAGAGATGTTCCTCAACCTTTTTTTTTTAGAATGAGGCACTTGGGACTAAGTAAAGAAAAGAAATTCTCCAACTTACTCGAGAAGAGAAGTACAATTATGAAGCATGTATTAACTACATAACTTATTATATCTACAATGCAGTAGGTCAAAATTAAGCATCATATAAGGGGGTGCCAATGTAAGATTCCAGACGAAGTTATGTGCAAGGTCAGACTATATGTCACTCTCTTTGGTTCCAAGCTAAAGTCATTTATGTTTTTATGTTCTTCTTCAGGAATGTTCAAAATAAATCAATCATGCGGATTAGAGGATCAACACTGTCACGTTTAATGTTTCCTAATTCATACTTGATGACATGCATTATTCTTTGGCGATATGAGAAAATGCAAACAAATATATATGATAAGATACATTAACTCATGCATATTTAAAACATGCCAACACCATGGATTAAAAGATAAGGGTTCATACATGATAGCTGGTTTGACCTGACACATGCGAAAGCAAATAATTAACGACACAACTAAACTCACTACTGACCAGCAAACACTCATAACAACACACCGACTCATGCTAACATTAGCTAACCTCCTTTTCCCCCAAACCTGAAAGAAACATTGGCCTCAATGTTTGACACATTAAAAACTATAAAATTAGATGGGAAGAAAAGGTATCTCACAATTTCATTGATTAGGGAGTGCCGAAGTCGGCCAATCACCTCGCTCGATGTGCCATGTATTAATTCTGTGTACCATATGATAGATTTCTTCTTGGCATGATTCCATTCGGCCTAACTGGTCTTGGAGCTGTCTTTGGCCTAGGAGATGTTGCAAATCGGCGTGATTGACGTATTGGGCTTCATGATGAGTGCCTGAGGATTGTCCTATTTCGAATGTGGCAGCAGGGATGTCTTGCTGAGGGTCTTCCGTATCATAAGTGATAGGGTGATCGCGATGCCATTCTGCATAAGTAGGCCTTAACTGCTCAAGCCCAGCCATTGGAAAAATCCAGTTTGCTCGTTTGGCAATAGTAATCTTTTCGACATCCGGTAGGGGGTGAGTATATTCTTCATCCTTGAAGGTCAAATGATAAAGATCACCTACACGCTTAATCATTTTCATGTTCACACAAGTCTCTAGATTGATGAGGGAAGATCCTTGGGCTTCCTCAAGATCATTCACACTAAATCCAAGTGACAATATAATAGGAGTAATGAGACCACCCATTACAATCTTACCAGTAGATGAATGCGCTTGCTTGAGTAATTGCTTTGCTACAAAGGCGCCTACATTGACATCCATCTTTTTTATCATTGCCCATAAGAAGAACATCTCGCTATCGCGCACCACACCATCACTATCTCCTCGGCCAAATACTGTTGATGCTAATACCCTGAGCAAATATTGAAAAACTGGGTTTCGAAGCTTGGATGCTTTGCATGGTGATGAAGTGTCATTGTCACGATGTGAGGCTATACCACACGGAACACCTATCAAACTGAGTGCAGTATTTATATAGACGTATTCCATGCCGCGGAAATTGATAAATATCATTCAGCTCGTCCAGAGTAAGTTTATATTCAGAGTTAAACAGTCGAAAAGAGAGTGTACCTGGATCACATTCAACGAGTGGAATCTTGACGTCCAACGAGCACAAAAATTCTAGAGTTGCCATCACATAAGTTTTTCATCTGGTATACATGAAGTATTTCATTCATAGTGCATTAATCAGGATATCCACATCATCTCAAAGACCTAATTCATTCATAGCCCTCTCGTCCTAATATCGAGTGTTCACCAATTCTCTTGTCTTCAATATAAAATAACGCTTCTCTTGTGTGTCATCTCTGAAGATTATACCTTCTAGATTTGTAGGACGAGGGCGTCGACGATACCCACCACGAGTCTTTGGTGCCATATGAACCAAAATTGTTCAGAGGCAATTGATCAAACACTTGATATGCGTCAAAAATTTGAAACGGATTCTGCACTATGTGGTTTTCCTGTCCGCTGCACTACAATAATTCAACTCTAATGAAAGTAGTTTGTAGTTGTCGTTGTGCTTTGATCAGAGTCTTGTCAGAATCTGGTCGGAACTTGCTTCAAATTTGATATCTCTGTCCACGGCACAACAGCAATCTTTGCAGCACAGCAGCCTTCGCTTGTTTTTTTGAACGGGGTCGCCGAAGGAAAGTCGTCGGAGGAGAGTTGCCGGAGGGAAGTCGCATGGGGGGGAGTCGGACGGCAGCTTGGTTGCAGGACGACGATGCCCTAGAAAAATAGATGTTAGTCGGATAGAAGAAGAAAAAAACTTCGCGCTTTATACTGCTTCTGCGCATCAATATGGGTAGGCCCTCAAAATTACGGTCGACAGTCCGTCGATACGGCCCGCGGAATATAGTATGGCCACACTGATAAAACGGGCCCCAACTTTCGGCCCGTATTGATCAATACGGGAACGACGTAAAAATTACGATCAAGTGCCCATTAGTACGATTCGACCGTATTTCCCAGTGTGCCTGCGATACTGTTATTATCTTCTTAATACGGCCAACCTTGAACTAATACGGGCAGACCGTATAAAATCATGCGAGCCTGATATGACCCAGTTGCAACCGATATGGCTGTGATTTCATTTTTACGGCCCGGCCGTATTGAGGGTGTCTTCTTGCTGATTTTTCCTGCAAAAAAGTATGTATATCAGAATCGTATTCTCTTCTCTTTTTTTAATTAAAAATATTGCTGAAACACAAAGGAAATATAAATTTGGGTTGCCTCCCAACAAGCGCTTTTGTTTATCGTCGTTAGCTCGACGGAGTTTTCTTGTCAATGGATATCATTCAGAAGCATGATACTTTTCTTCTCAAGTTCTTCATTCAACAGATATGGCTTCAATCTTTGTCCATTGACCATAAACGAACCAGTAGCTTCACTAGTGATCTCAACAGCTCCATTCTTCAGAACCTTGGTGATTTGGAATGGACCGAACCACCTGGACTTAAGTTTTCCTGAAAAAAGTCTCATTCTCGAGTTAAATAACAAAACAAATTGTCCTATTTCAAGATTCTTACGAGAAATATGTTTGTCATGCCATGCTTTAACTTTTTCCTTATACAGTTTGGAGTTCTCATATGATTCTTTTCTTAACTCTTCCAATTCACTTAATTGGAGTAATCTTTTTGCACCTGCAAGCTGAAGATCAATATTTAGTTGTTTAATTTCCCAATAAGCTCTGTGTTCTAACTCAACAGGAAGGTGGCAGGGCTTTCCAAATACCAGATGATAAGGAGACATACCTAAGGGAGTTTTGAACACTGTTCGATACGCCCATAAGGCATCATCAAGCCTTGAGGCCCAATTTTTTTTGAATTTCCTACGATTTTCTCAAGAATGAGTTTTAACTCCCTATTGGCTAATTCTACTTTCCCATTGGCTTGTGGATGATAAGGCATGGTGACCTTATGCTTAACATTATATTTTGTCAATAGTGCATCTAAGAGCTTATTGCAGAAGTGAGAGCCAACATCACTTATAATAGCTCGAGGTACTCCGAACCTAGAAAAGATATGCTTTTTCAGGAAGTTTTGCACCACTTTGTTGTCATTAGTTGGGGTCGCTATTGCCTCCACCCACTTTGAGACATAGTCTACTGCAACCAAAATGTATTGATTGTTATGAGAGGAGGGAAAAGGGCCCATGAAATCTATACCCCATACATCGACAAGTTCAACCTCAATAATAGGTTGTTGTGGCATCTCATTTCTATGAGAAATGTTGCCAACCCTTTGACATTTATCACATGAGCTCACAAAACTCTTGGCATCTTTGTACATGGTTGCCAATAAAAGCCACTCTGTGTGACTTTTGACACTGTTTTGTTCATGGAGAAATGGCCTCCACAAGGTAATGAGTGACAATGGTTAAAAACCTCGAAAACCTCATCTTCTAGAATACACTAATTCCATCAGCACAAAACCTATATATTCCCAAAAATATTGTTTAGCATCCCACATAAACCTCTTGCATTGTTGATAGGAAAAATCAGGAGGAATTATGCAATGTGCTATATAGAATCACCTCCAGAATTTTCGCACCCCCGAAAAATTTTCACCTAAGTCAATTTTTTCGTCCCAATCATCTCACCATGCATCAATATGTACGAAAGCGTCGAAAATTTTGCATCTTTTGATAGCATCGAAAATTTCATGTCTTTTGACCCTCTTGGCTAAAAACAAGAGTAAATGTCGCGAGAAGGCGCGCACACGAATTTTCGCACCCTCGAAAATTTTTTGACCGAGTCCATTTTTTCATCCCAATCATCTCACTATGCATCAACATGCACGAAAGCGTAAAAAAATTTGCATCATTTGATAGCGTAAAAAATTTCGCATCTTTTGACCTTCTTGACTAAAAACACGAATAAAAGGCGTGAAAAGGCGCACGCACAAATTTTTGCTCCCTCGAAAAATTTTCGTCCGAGTTCATTTTTTCATCACAATCATCTCACCATGCAAAAATATGCACGAAATCATAAAAAATTTTGCATCTTTTTATAGCATAAAAAATTTCGCGTCTTTTGATCTTCTTGGTTGAAAACAAGAGTAACAGGCACGAAAAGGCGCGCGCACAAATTTTTGCTCCCCCGAAAAATTTTTGCCCACTTTCATTTTTTCGTCACAATCATCTCACCATGCAAAAACATGCACAAAAGCGTCAAACATTTCGCATCTCTTGACAGCGTAAAAAATTTCGCATCTTTTGACCTTCTTGGCTGAAAACAAGAGTAAATGTCGCGAAAAGGCGCGCCTCAAATTTTTGCACCCCCGAAAAATTTTCGCCTGACTCCATCTTTTCGTCCCAATCATCTCACCATGCATCAACAAGCACGAAAGTGACAAAAATTTCGCAGGCCTTGTTGGTTGAGAACATGTGTAAAAGGTGCGAAAAGGCGCGCGCGCGAATTTTCGAACCCCCGGAAAATTTTTGCTCGAGTCCATTTTTTCGTCCCAATCATCTCACCATGCATCAACATGCACGAAAGCATCGAAAATTTTGCATCTTGTGACAGCGTAAAAAATTTTTCGTCTTTTGACCATCTTGGATGAAAACACGAGTAAAAGGCGTGCAAAGGCGCGAGCGTGAATTTTCACACACCCGAAAAATTTTCTCCCGAGTTCATTTTCTCATCCCAATCATCTCACCATGCAAAAACATGCACGAAAGCACCAAAAAATTTTGCATCTTTAGACAGCGTCAAAAATATCGCGTCTTTTTATCTTCTTTGCTGAAAACAAGAGTAAAAGACGTGAAAAGGCGCGAGCACCCCCGGGAAAGTTTCACCTGAGTCCATTTTTCGTCCCAAACATCTCACCATGCATCAACATGCACAAAAGCATAAAAAATTTTGCATCTTTTGATAGCGTCAAAAATTTTGCGTCTTTTGACCTACCTGGCTGAAAACACGAGTATCTTGATGCATTTTTTTTGCCTGACTGAAAATTTTTGCACCCCCGAAAAATTTTCGCCTGAGTCCATCTTTTCGTCCCAATCATCTCACCATGCATCAACAAGCACGAAAGTGACAAAAATTTCGCAGGCCTTGTTGGTTGAGAACATGTGTAAAAGGCGCGAAAAGGCGCGCGCGCGAATTTTCGCACCCACGGAAAATTTTCTTCCGAGTCCATTTTTTTTAACAATCATCTCACCATGCATCAACATCCATGAAAGCGTCCAAAATGTTGTATCTTTTGACAGCGTCAAAAATTTTGCATCTTTTGACCTTCTTGGCTGAAAATAAGAATAAATGACGCGAAAAGGTGCACACACAAATTTTCGCATCCCCGAAAAATTTTCACCCCACTCAATCTTTTCATCCAAATCATCTCACCATGCATCAACATGCACGAAAGCGTCAAAAATTTCGCGTCTTTTGGCCATCTTGGTTGAGAACACACGTAAAAGGCGTGAAAAGGCGCGCGCGCGAATTTTTGAACCCTCAAAAATTTTTGCCCGAGTCCTTTTTTTCATCCCAATCATCTCACCACACATCAACATGCACGAAAGCGTAAAAAATTTTGCATCTTTTGACAGTGTCAAAAATTTTGCGTCTTTTGACCTTTTTGGCTGAAAACACATGTAAAAAGCGCGAAAAGAGGCGCGCGCGAATTTTCGCACCCCCGAGAAATTTTCACCCGAGTCAATTTTTTTCGTCCCAATCATCTCACCATGCATCAACATGCATGAAAGCGTAAAAAATTTTGGATATTTTGACTGCGTAAAAAATTTTGCATCTGTTGACCTTCTTGTCTGAAAATACGAGTAAATGGCGCAAAAAGGTGCGCGCGTGAATTTTCGCACCCTAAAAATTTTTTGCTCGAGTCCATTTTTTCGTTCCAATCATCTCACCATGCATCAACATACATGAAACCGTAAAAAATTTTGCATCTTTTGACAGCGTAAAAAATTTCTCGTCTTTTGACCTTCTTGACTGAAAACACGAGTAAAAGGCACGCGCGTGAATTTTCGCATCCCTAAAAAATATTCGACCAAGTCAATTATTTCGTCCCAATCATCTCACCATGCATCAATATGCACGAAAGCGTAAAAAATTTCACATCTTTTGACAGCGTAAAAAATTTCGTGTCTTTTGACCTTGGCTGAAAACAAAAGTAAATGTCGATAAAAGGCATGCACAAGAATTTGCGCATCCCCGAAAAATTTTCGTCCAAATCCATTTTTTTGTTCCAATCATCTCACCATGCATCAACATGCACAAAAGTGTCAAAAATTTCGCATCATTTGACAACATTAAAAATTTCGCGTCTTTTGACCTTCTTGGCTGAAAACACGAGTAAAAGGCACGAAAAGGCACGCGCACAAATTTTTGCTTCCCCGAAAAATTTTCGCTTTCTTCCATTTTTTCATCACAATCATCTCACCATGCAAAAACATGCACGAAAGCGTCGAAAATTTCGTAACTTTTCACAGCGTCAAAAATTTCGCATCTTTTGACCTTCTTGGATAAAAACAAGACTAAATGTCGCGAAAAGTCACGCACTCAAATTTTCGCACCCTCAAAAAATTTTTGTCCGACTCCATTTTTCGTCCCAATATTCTCACCATGCATCAACATGCAAGAAAGCGTCAAAAATTTTACGTCTTTTGGTCTTCTTCGTTGAGAACACGCTTAAAAGGCGCGAAAAGGCGTGCGCAAGAATTTTCGAACCACCAGAAAATTTTCGTCCGAGTCCTTTTTTTCATCCCAATCATTTCATCGTGAATCAACATGCACGAAAGTGTCAAAAATTTCGCATCTTTTGACAGTGTCAAAAATTTCGCGTCGTTTGACCTTAGTTGAAAACACGAGTAAAAGGCGCGCGCTCGAATTTTCGCACCCCCAAAAAATTTTCACCCGAGTCCATTTTTTCGTCTCAATCATCTCACCATGCATCAACATGCATGAAAGCATCCAAAATTTCGTATCATTTCACAGCGTAAGAAATTTTGCATCTTCTGACCTTCTTGGCTGAAAACAAGAGTAAATGTCGCGAAAAAGTGCGAGCACGAATTTTCGCACTCCCGAAAAATTTTCGCCCGACTCCATCTTTTCGTTCCAAACATCTCACCATGCATCAACATGCACGAAAGCGTCAAAAATTTTGCGTCTTTCAGCCTACTTGATTGAGAACACGCGTCAAAGGCGCGCGCGCGAATTTTCGAACCCCTACAAAATTTTCGTCCGAGTCCTTTTTTTTCGTCCCAATCATCTCACCATGCATGAACATGCACGAAAGCGTAAAAAATTTCGCATCTTTTGACACCGCCAAAATTTTTGCGTCTTTTGATCTTCTTGGCTGAAAACACATGTAAAAGGCGCGAAAAGGGGCGCGCGCGAATTTTTGCACCCCGGAAAATTTTTGCTCAAGTCCATTTTTTCGTTACAATCATCTCACCATACATCAACATGCACGAAAGCGTCGAAAATTTCGCATCTTTCGCATCTTTTGACCTTCTTGGATGAAAACACGAATAAAGGTGCGAAAAGGCGCGCACACGAATTTTTGCTCCCCCGAAAAATTTTCGCCCGAGTCCATTTTTTCGTCCCAATGATCTCACCATGCAAGAAAGCATAAAAAATTTTGCATCTTTTGACAGCGTAAAAAATTTCTCGTCTCTTGACCTTCTTGACTGAAAACATGAATAAAAGGTGCGAAAAGGCGCGCGCGTGAATTTTTGCATCCCTGAAAAATTTTCGCCCAAGTCAATCAATTCATCCCAATCATCTCACCATGCATCAATATGCACGAAAGCGTCAAAAATTTCCCATCTTTTGACAGCGTCAAAAATTTCGTGTCTTTCGACCTTCTTGGCTGAAAACAAGAGTAAATGTCGAGAAAAGGCACGCAGACGAATTTGCGCACCCCCGAAAAATTTTCGCCCGAGTTCATGTTTTCATCCCAATCATCTCAACATGCACGAAAGTGTAAAAAATTTTGCATCATTTGACAGCGACAAAAATTTTGCGTCTTTTGAGCTTCTTGGCTGAAAATATGAGTAAAAGACGCGAAAAGGCGTGCGCACAAATTTTCACTCCCCCGGAAAATTTTCGCCATCTTCCATCTTTTCGTCACAATCATCTCATCGTGGAAAAACATGCACGAAAGCGTCGAAAATTTTGCAACTTTTGACAGTGTCAAAAATTTCGCATCTTTTGACCTTCTTGGCTGTAAACAAGACTAAATGTCGTGAAAAGTCGCACGCTCGAATTTTCGCAGTCCCGAAAAAATTTCTTCCGACTCCATCTTTTCTCCCAATAATTTGACCATGCATCAACATCCACGAAGGCGTTAAAAATTTTGCATCTTTTGGCCTTCTTGATTGAAAACACGCGTAAAAGGCGCGAAAAGGCGCGCACGCGATTTTTCGAACCCCCAGAAAATTTTCTCCCGAGTCCTTTTTTTCGTCCCAATTATCTCACCATGCATCAACATGCACGAAAGCGTCAAAAATTTCGCATCTTTTGACAGTGTCAAAAATTTCGCGTCTTTTGACCTTCTTAGCTGAAAACACGAGTAAAAGTCGCGCGCTCGAATTTTCGCACTCCCGGAAAATTTTTGCCCAAGTCAATTTTTTCGTCTCAATCATCTCACCATGCAACAACATGCACGAAAGCGTCGAAGATTTCGCATCTTTTGACCTTCTTGACTGGAAACACGTGTAAAAGGCGAGAAAAAGCGCGCGCACGAATTTTCGCACCCCCGAAAAATTTTCGCCCAAGTTCATTTTTTCATCTCAATCATCTCACCATGCATCAACATGCACGAAAGCGTCGAAATTTTTGCATCTTTTGACAGCGTCAAAAATTTTGCGTCTTTTGAACTTCTTGGCTGAAAACAAGAGTAAATGTCGCGAAAAGGCACGATCACGAATTTTCACACCCTCGAAAAATTTTCGCCCGAGACCAACTCACCATGCATCAACGTGCACAAAAGAGTCAAAAATTTTGCATCATTTGACCATCTTGGCAGGAAACACGAGTAAAAGGTGCCAAAAGGCGCTCATGGGAATTTTCGCACCCTCGAAAAACTTTCGCCTGAGTCCATTTTTTTGTCCCAACCGCGCGCTCGAATTTTCGGACCCTCGAAAAATTTTTGCCTCACTCCATCTTTTCGTCCCAATCATATCACCATGCATCAACATGCACGAAAATGTCAAAAATTTTGAAACTTTTGGCCTTCTTGGTTGAGACCACACGTAAAAGGCACGAAAAGGCACGCGCGCGAATTTTCGAACCCCCTGAAAATTTTCGTCCGATTCCATTTTTTCATCCCAATCATCTCACCAGCATCAACATGCACGAAAGCGTCAAAAATTTTACATCTTTCGACATTGTCAAAAATTTCGCGTCCTTTGACCTTCTTGGCTGATAACACGAGTAAAAGTCACGAAAGGCGCGTGCACGAATTTTCGCACCCTCGGAAATTTTTCGCCCGAATCCATTTTTGCATCACAATCATCTCACCAAGCATCAACATGCACGAAAGCATAAAAAATTTTGCATCTTTTGACAGCATCAAAAATTTTGCGTCTTTTCACCTTCTTGGTTGAAAATAAGAGTGAACGGCATGAATAGGCGTGCGCGCGAATTTTCGCACCCCCGGAACATTTTCGCCCGAGTCCATTTTTTCGTCCCAATCATCTCACCATGCATCAACCTGCACGAAAGCGTCTAAAAATATCGCATCTTTTAAAAACATCAAAAAATTTGCATCTTTTGACCTTCTTAGATGAAAACACGAGTAAAAGGCGCGTCAAGGTGTGGGCAGGAATTTTCACAACCCCAAAAATTTTTGCCCGAGGCCATCTTTTCTTCCCAATCATCTCACCATGCATCAACATGCACGAAAGAGTCAAAAATTTTGCATCATTTGACAGCATAAAAAATTTCATGTCTTTTGAGCTTGGCCAAAAACATGAGTAAAAGGCTCGAAAAGTCGCGCGAGCGAATTTTCGCACCCCCTGAAAATTTTTGTCAGAGTCCATTTTTTGTCCCAATCATCTCACCATGCATCAACATACACGAAAACATAAAAAATTTTACATCTTTTGATAGCATATAAAATTTCACGTCTTTTGACCTTGTTGACCGAAAACTCGAGTAAAAGGCGCGAAAAGGCGAGCACGCGAATTTTTGCACAACCCGGAAAATTTTTGCCTGAGTCCATTTTTTCGTCCCAATCACCTCACCATGCATCAACATGCAGGAAAGCGTAAAAAATTTCACATCTTTTGACAGCGTAAAAAATTTCCCGTCTCTTGACCTTCTTGGCTGAAAACACAAGTAAAAGGCGCCAAAAGGCGCGCGCATGAATTTTTGCACCCCCAAAAAATTTTCGCCCAAGTCGATTAATTCGTCCCAATCATCTCACCATGCATCAATATGCACGAAAGCGTAAAAAATTTCCCATCTTTTGATAGTGTCAAAAATTTCGTGTCTTTTGACCTTCTTGGCTGAAAACAAGAGTAAATGTCGAGAAAAGGCATGCACGCGAATTTTCGCACCCTTGGAAAATTTTTGCCCGAGTTCATGTTTTCATCGCAATAATCTCACCATGCATCAACATGCACGAAAGCGTCAAAAAAATCGTGACTTTTGACAGCATAAAAAATTTCATGTCTTTTGACCTTCTTGGTAGAAAACATGAGTAAAAGGTGCGCGCTCGAATTTTCACACCCTCGAAAAATTTTCGCCTGAGTCCATCTTTTCTTCCCAATCATCTCACCATGCATCAACATGCACGAAAGCATAAAAAATTTTGCATCATTTGAGAGCGTCAAAAATTTCGCGTCTTTTGACCTTGGCTGAAAACACGAATAAATGGCGTGAAAGGTCACGCGCGATTTTTCGCACCCCCTGAAAATTTTCGTCCGATTTCATTTTTTTGTCACAATCATCACACCATGCATCAACATTCAAGAAAGTGTCAAAAATTTTGCATCTTTTGACATCGCAAAAAATTTTACGTCTTTTGACCTTCTTGGTTGATAACACGAGCAAAAGGCGCTAAAAGGCGCGCGAATGAATTTTCACACACCTAGAAAATTTTCGTCCGAGTCCATTTTTTCGTCCCAATCATCTCAGCATGCAAAAACATGCACGAAAGCGTCGAAAATTTTGCATCTTTCGACGGCATAAAAAATTTTGCGTCTTTTGATCTTCTTGGCCAAAAACAAGAGTAAAAGGCGCGAAAATGCTCGCACACAAATTTTCGCACCCCCCGAAAAATTTTCGTCCGAGTCCATTATTCCGTCCCAATCATCTCACCATGTATCAACATGCACGAAAGGGTTGAAAATTTTGCATCTTTTGACAGCGTAAAAAATTTCGCATCATTTGACCTTCTTGATTGAAAGCAAGAGTAAATGTCGCGAAAAGACGCGCGCACGAATTTTCGCACCTCCGAGAAGTTTTCGCTAGACTCCATTTTTTGGTCCCAGTCATCTAATCATGCATCAACATGCACGAAAGCATAAAAAATTTTGCGTCTTTTGGCCTTCTTGGTTGTGAACACGAGTAAAAGGCGCACTCTCGAATTTTCGCACCCACAAAAAATTTTCGCCCGAGTCCATTTTTTTCATCCCAATCATCTCACCATGCATCAACATGCATGAAAGCGTAAAAAATTTTACATCTTTTGACAGCGTAAAAAATATCTCATCTTTTGACCTTCTTGGTTGAAAAGAAGAGTAAATGTCGCGAAAAGGCACGCGCACGAATTTTCGCACCCCCGAAAAATTTTTGCCTGAGTCCATTTTTTTGTCCCAATCATCTCACCATGCATCAACATGCAGGAAAGAGTCAAATTTTGCATCATTTGACATCATCAAAAGTTTTGTGACTTTTGACCTTATTCGTAGAAAACATGAGTAAAAGGCGCAAAAAGGGGTGCGCACAAATTTTTGCACCCCCGAAAAATTTTCTCCCGAGTCTATTTTTTCGTCCCAATCATCTCACCATGTATCAACATGCATGAAAGCATCGAAAATTTTGCATCTTTTGACAGCGTAAAAAATTTCGCGTCTTTTGACCTTCTTGGTTGACAACACGAGTAAAAGGCGCGAAAGGCGCGCGCTCAAATTTCACACCCCCAAAAAATTTTCGATCGGGTCAATTTTTTTGTCCCAGTCATCTCACCATGGATCAACATGCATGAAAGCGTCGAAAATTTTGCATCATTTGACAGCATAAAAAATTTCACGTCTTTTGACCTTCTTGGTTGAAAACACGAGTAAAAGGCGCGAAAAGGGGCGCGCGCGAATTTTTGCACCCCCGGTAAATTTTCTTCTGAGTCTATTTTTTCGTCACAATCATCTCACCATGCATCAACATGCACGAAAGCATAAAAAATTTGGCATCTTTTGACAGCGTAAAAATTTCATGGCTTCTGACCTTCTTAGCCGAAAATACGAGTAAAAGGCGCGAAAAGACGAGCGCTCGAATTTTGCATCCCCAAAAAATTTTCGACCGCGTCCATTTTTTTGTCCCAATCATCTCACCATGCATCGACATGCACGAACGCGTAAAAAATTTTGCATCATTTGATAGCATAAAATTTTTTGCGTTTTTTGACCTTCTTGGCTGAAAACACGAGTAAAAGGTGCGAAAAGGGGCGCGCGCGAATTTTCGCACCCCTGGAAAATTTTCGCCCGAGTCCATTTTTTCGTCCCAATCATCTCACCATGCATCAACATGCATGAAAGCATAAAAAAGTTCACTTCTTTTGACAGCGTTAAAAAATTTGCGTTTCTTGACCTTCTTGGCTGAAAATAAGAGTAAATGTCACGAAAAGGCGCGCGCTCGAATTTTCGTACCCCCGAAAAATTTTTACCCGAGTCCATTTTTTCGTCGCTATCATCTCACCATGCATCAACATGCACGAAAGAATAAAAAAATTTGCATGTTTTGACAACGTCAAAAATTTCCTGTCTTTTGACTTTCTTGGCTGAAAACATGAGTAAAAGGTGCGAAAAGGCCCGCGCTCGAATTTTCACACCCCTGGAAAATTTTTTGCCCGAGTCCATTTTTTCGTCCCAATCATCTCACCATGCATCAACATGCACAAAAGCGACAAAAATTTCGCATCATTTGATAGCATCAAAAATTTCACGTCTTTTAACCTTCTTGGCTGAAAACAAGAGTAAAAGGCGCGAAAAGTCGTGCGCGCAAATTTTCGCTTCATCGAAAAATTTTTGCCCGAGTCTATTTTTTCGTCCCAATCATGTCACCATGCAAAACACATGCACGAAAGCGTCGAAAATTTTGCATCTTTTGACAGTGTAAAAAATTTCGCTTCTTTTGATCTTCTTGGCTGAAAAAGGCGCGCGTACGAATTTTCGCACCCCCAGAAATTTTTCGCCCGAGTCCATTTTTCAACCCGATCATCTCATCATGCATCAACATGCACGAAAGCGTTGAAAATTTTGCATCTTTCGGCAGCATAAAAATTTTTGTGTCTTTTGACCTTCTTGGCTGAAAACACAAGTAAAAGGTGCGAAAACACGAGTAAAAGGCGCGAAAAGTCGTGTGCGCGAATTTTCGCACCCCCGGAAAATTTTTGCCCGTGTCCATTTTTCGTCCCAATTATCTCACCATGCATCAACATGCATGAAAGCGTCGAAAATTTTGCATCCTTTGATTGACGGCGTCAAAAATTTCGCGTCTTTTGACCTTCTTGGCTGAAAACACTAGTAAAAGGCGCGCCTTCGAATTTTCGCACCCTCGGAAAATTTTCGCTCGAATCCATTTTTTTGTCCCAATCATCTCACCTTACATCAACATGCACGAAAGCATCGAAAATTTCGCATATTTTGACAGTATAAAAAAATTTGCGTCTTTTGACATTCTTGGCTGAAAACACAAGTAAAATGTGCGAAAAAATGAGTAAAAGGCGCGAAAAGTCGTGCGCGAGAATTTTCGCACCCCCGGAAAATTTTCGCCCGTGTCCATTTTTCATCCCAATCATCTCACCATGCATCAACATGCATGAAAGCGTCGAAAATTTTGCATCCTTTGACGGCGTCAAAAATTTCGCGTCTTTTGACCTTCTTGACTGAAAACACTAGTAAAAGGCGCGCCCTCGAATTTTCGCACCCCCGGAAAATTTTCGCTCGAGTCCATTTTTTCGTCCCAATCATCTCACCTTGCATTAACATGCACGAAAGTGTCAAAAATTTTGCATGTTTTGATAGTATAAAAATTTTTGCATCTTTTGACCTTCTTGGCTGGAAACAAGAGTAAATGTCGCGAAAACGCACGCGCATGAATTTTCGCACCCCCGAAAAATTTTCAATCGAGTTCATTTTTTTGTCCCAATCATCTCACCATGCATCAACATGCACGAAAGCGTCGAAAATTTTGCATCATTTGATAGCCTAAAAATTTTTGCGTCTTTTGACCTTCTTGGCTGAAAACAAGAGTAAAAGGCGCGAAAAGGGGCGCGCGCGAATTTTCGCACCCCCGGAAAATTTTCTCCCGAGCCTATTTTTTCGTCCCAATCATCGCACCATGCATCAACATGCACGAAAGCATCCAAAATTTTGCATCTTTTGATGGCGTAAAAAATTTCACGTCTTTTGACCTTCGTGGCTGAAAACAAGAGTAAATGTCGCGACAAGACGCGCGTACGAATTTTCGCACCCCCGGGAAGTTTTCTCTCGACTCTATTTTTTGGTTCCAGTCATCTCACCATGCATCAACATGCACGAAAGCATAAAATATTTTGCGTCTTTTGGCCTTCTTGGTTGGGAACACGAGTAAAAGGTGCGAAAATGCACGCGCTCAAATTTTCGCACCCACCGAAAATTTTCGCCCGAGTTCATTTTTCATCCCAAGCATCTCACCATGCATCAACATGCACGAAAGCGTTGAAAATTTTGCATCTTTTGATAGCGTAAAAAATATTACATCTTTTGACCTTCATGGCTGAAAATAAGAGTATGTGTCGCGAAAAGGCACACACGAATTTTCGCACCCCCGAAAAATTTTCGCCTGAGTCCATTTTTTCATCCCAATCATCTCACCATGCATCAACATGCACAAAAGAGTCAAATTTTGCATCATTTGGCAGCGTCAAAAGTTTTGTGACTTTTGACCTTCTTCGCTGAAAACACGAGTAAAAGGCGTGAAAAGGGGCGAGCACAAATTTTTGCACCCCCGAAAAATTTTCTCCCGAGTCTACTTTTTCGTCCCAATAATCTCACCATGTATCAACATGCACGAAAGCATCGAAAATTTTGCATCTTTTGACAGCGTAAAAAATTTCGCGTCTTTTGACCTTCTTGGTTGACAACACGAGTAAAAGGCGCGCGCTCGAATTTCACACCCCCGGAAAATTATCGACCGGGTCAATTTTTTTGTCCCAGTCATCTCACCATGGATCAACATGCATGAAAGCGTCGAAAATTTTGCATCATTTGACAGCATAAAAAATTTTACGTCTTTTGACCTTCTTGGCTGAAAACACGAGTAAAAGGCGCGAAAAGGGGCGCGCGCGAATTTTTGCACCCCCGGTAATTTTTCTTCTAAGTCTATTTTTTCATCACAATCATCTCACCATGCATCAACATGTGCGAGAGCATAAAAAATTTGGCATCTTTTGACAGCGTAAAATATTTCATGGCTTCTGACCTTCTTAGCCGAAAACAATAGTAAAAGAAGCGAAAAGACGAGCGCTCGAATTTCGCATCCCCAAAAAATTTTCGACCGCGTCCAATTTTTTGTCCCAATCATCTCACCATGCATCGACATGCACGAACGCGTAAAAAATTTTGCATCATTTGTCAGCATAAAAAATTTTGCATTTTTTGACCTTCTTGGCTGAAAACACGAGTAAAAGGCGCGAAAAGGGGCGCGCGCGAATTTTCGCCCCCTGGAAAATTTTCGCCCGAGTCCATTTTTTCGTCCCAATCATCTCACCATGCATCAACATGCACGAAAGCTTAAAAAATTTCACTTCTTTTGACAGCGTCAAAAATTTTGCGTTTCTTGACCTTCTTGGGTGAAAACAAGAGTAAATGTCGCGAAAAGACGCGTGCTCGAATTTTCACAACCCCGAAAAATTTTTACCCGAGTCCATTTTTCGTCCCAATCATCTCACCATGCATCAACATGCACGAAAGCATAATAAATTTCGCATGTTTTGACAACGTCGAAAATTTCCTGTCTTTTGACTTTCTTGGCTGAAAACACGAGTAAAAGGTGCGAAAAGGCGCGCGCTCGAATTTTCACACCCCCGGAAAATTTTTCGCCCGAGTCCATTTTTTCGTCCAAATCATCTCACCATGCATCAACATGCACAAAAGCGACGAAAATTTTGCATCATTTGACATCATCAAAAATTTCGCGTCTTTTAATCTTCTTGGCTGAAAACAAGAGTAAAAGGCGCGAAAAGACGTGCGCGCAAATTTTTGCATCATCAAAAAATTTTCGCCCGAGTCCATTTTTTCGTCCCAATCATCTCACCATGCAAAAACGTGCACGAAAGCGTCGAAAATTTTGCATCTTTTGACAGTATAAAAAATTTCACTTCTTTTGATCTTCTTGGCTGAAAAAGGCGCGAAAAGGCGCGCGCACGAATTTTCCGGGGTGCGAAATTTCGCGCGCGCGCCTTTTACTCTTGTTTTCAGCCAAGAAGGTAAAAAAAAGTGAAATTTTTTACGCTGTCAAAAGATGCAAACTTTTCGAAGCTTTCGTTCCTGTTGATGCATGGTGTGATGATTGGAACGAATAAATGGACTCGGGCGAAAATTTTCCGGGGTGCGAAAATTTCGCGCGCGCGCCTGTTACTCTTGTTTTCAGCCAAGAAGGTCAAAAAATGCGAAATTTTTTGTGCTGTCAAAAGATGCGAAATTTTCGACGCTTTTGTGCCTGTTGATGCATGGTGAGATGATTGGGACGAACAAATGGACTCGGACGAAAATTTTTCGGGGTGCGAAATTTTGTGCGCGCGCCTTTTACTCATGTTTTCAGCCAAGAAAGTCAAAAAACGCGAAATTTTTTATGCTATCAAAAGATGAGAAATTTTCGAAGCTTTCATGCCTGTAGATGCATGGTGTGATGATTGGAACGAAAAAATGGACTCGGGAGAAAATTTTTTGGGGGTGCAAAATTTTCGCGCGCGCTTTTTACTCATATTTTCAGCCAAGAAGGTCAAAAATCGCGAAATTTTTTGCGCTGTCAAAAGATGCGAAATTTTCGACGCTTTCGTGCCTGTTGATGCATGGTGAGATGATTGGGACGAAAAAATGGACTCAGGAGAAAATTTTTCGGGGGTGCGAAATTTGGCACGCGCGCCTTTTACTCGTGTTTCAGCCAAGAAGGTCAAAAAATGCAAAATTTTTTACGCTGTCAAAAGATGCAAAATTTTTTACGCTTTCGTGCCTGTTGATGCATGGTGAGATGATTGGAACGAAAAAATGGACTCGGGCGAAAATTTTTCTGGGGTGCAAAATTTAGCGCGCGCGCCTTTTACTCGTGTTTTCATCCAAGAAGGTCAAAAAACACGAAATTTTTTACACTGTCAAAAGATGCAAAATTTTCGAAGCTTTCATGCCTGTAGATGCATGGTGTGATGATTGGAACGAAAAAATGGACTCGGGCGAAAATTTTTCGTGGGAGCGAATTTCGCGCGCGCCTTTTACTCGTGTTTTCTGCCAAGAAGGTAAAAAAATGCGAAATTTTTTGCGCTGTCAAAAGATGCAAAATTTTCGACGCTTTCGTGCCTGTTGATGCATGGTGAAATGATTGGGATGAAAAAATGGACTCGGGCGAAAAATTTTCGGGGTGCGAAATTTCGCGCGCGCGCCTTTTACTCTTGTTTTCAGCCAAGAAGGTCAAAAAACGCGAAATTTTTTACGCTGTCAAAAGATGCGAACTTTTCGAAGCTTTCGTGCCTGTTGATGCATGGTGTGATGATTGAAACGAATAAATGGACTCGGGCGAAAATTTTCCGGGGTGCGAAATTTCGCGCACGTGCCTTTTACTCTTGTTTTCAGCCAAGAAGGTCAAAAAATGCGAAATTTTTTGCGCTGTCAAAAGATGCAAAATTTTCGACACCTTCGTGTCTGTTGATGCATGGTGAGATGATTGGGACGAAAAAATGAACTCGGGCGAAAATTTTCCGGGGTGCGAAATTTCCTGCGCGCGCCTTTTAATCGTGTTTTCAGCCAAGAAGGTCAAAAAACGCGAAATTTTTTACGCTATCAAAAGATGAGAAATTTTCGAAGCTTTCGTGCCTGTTAATGCATGGTGTGATGATTGGAACGAAAAAATGGACTCGGGCAAAAATTTTTCGGGGGTGCAAAATTTTGCGGGCGCGCCTTTTACTCATATTTTCAGCCAAGAAGGCCAAAAATTGCGAAATTTTTTGCGCTGTCAAAAGATGCGAAATTTTCGACGCTTTCGTGCCTGTTGATGCATGGTGAGATGATTGGGACAAAAAAATGGACTCGGGAGAAAATTTTCCGGGGGTGCGAAATTTGGCACGCGCGCCTTTTACTCGCGTTTTCAGCCAAGAAGGTCAAAAAATGCGAAATTTTTTACGCTGTCAAAAGATGCAAAATTTTTTACGCTTTCGTGCTTGTTGATGCATTGTGAGATGATTGGAACGAAAAAATGGACTCGGGCGAAAATTTTTCGGGGTGCGAAATTTCGCGCGCGCGCCTTTTACTCTTGTTTTCAGCCAAGAAGGTCAAAAAATGCGAAATTTTTTATGCTATCAAAAGATGCAAAATTTTCAAAGCTTTCATGCCTGTTGATGCATGGTGTGTTGATTGGAACGAAAAAAATGGACTCGGGCGAAAATTTTTCGCGGGAGCGAATTTCGCGCGCGCCTTTTACTCGTGTTTTCTACCAATGAGGTAAAAAAATACGAAATTTTTCGCGCTGTCAAAAGATGCGAAATTTTCGACGCTTTCGTGCCTGTTGATGCATGGTGAAATGATTGAGATGAAAAAATGGACCCTGGCGAAAATTTTCCGGGGTGCGAAATTTCGCGCGCGCGCCTTATACTCTTGTTTCAGCCAAGAAGGTCAAAAAACATGAAATTTTTTACGCTGTCAAAAGATGCGAACTTTTCGAAGCTTTCGTGCCTGTTGATGCATGGTGTGATGATTGAAACGAATAAATGGACTCGGGCGAAAATTTTCCGGGGTGCGAAATTTCGCGCACGTGCCTTTTACTCTTGTTTTCAGCCAAGAAGGTCAAAAAACGCGAAATTTTTTGCGCTGTCGAAAGATGCAAAATTTTTGACGCTTTCGTGCCTGTTGATGCATGGTGAGATGATTGGGACGAAAAAATGGACTCAGGCGAAAATTTTCCGTGGTGCAAAATTTCGCGCGCGCGCCTTTTACTCTTGTTTTCAGCCAAAAAGGTCAAAAAACGCGAAATTTTTTGCGCTGTCAAAAGATGCAAAATTTTTGACGCTTTCGTGCCTGTTGATGCATGGTGAGATGATTGGGACGAAAAAATGGACTCGGGTGAAAATTTTCCGGGGTGCGAAATTTCGTGCGCGCGCCTTTTACTCGTGTTTTCAACCAAGAAAGTCAAAAAACGCGAAATTTTTTACGCTATCAAAAGATGAGAAATTTTCGAAACTTCGTGCCTGTTGATGCATGGTGTGATGATTGGAACGAAAAAATGGACTCGAACGAAAATTTTCCGGGGTGCGAAATTTCGCATGCGCGCCTTTTACTCTTGTTTTCATCCAATAAGGTCAAAAAATGCGAAATTTTTTATGCTGTCAAAAGATGCAAACTTTTCGAGGCTTTCATGCCTGTTGATGCATGGTGTGATGATTGGAACGAATAAATGGACTCGGGCGAAAATTTTTCGGGGTGCAAAATTTCGCGCGCGCGCGTTTTACTCTTGTTTTCAGCCAAGAAGGTCAAAAAACGAGAAATTTTTTGCGCTGTCAAAAGATGCAAAATTTTCGATGCCTTCGTGTTTGTTGATGCATGGTGAGATGATTGGGACGAAAAAATGGACTCGGGCGAAAATTTTTCGGGGTGCGAAATTTCCTGCGCGTGCCTTTTAATCGTGTTTTCAGCCAAGAAGGTCAAAAAACGCGAAATTTTTTACGCTATCAAAAGATGAGAAATTTTCGAAGCTTTCGTGCCTGTTGATGCATGGTGTGATGATTGGAACGAAAAAATGGACTCGGGCGAAAATTTTTCGGGGGTGCAAAATTTTGCGCGTGCGCCTTTTACTCATATTTTCAGCCAAGAAGGTCAAAAATCGCGAAAATTTTTGCGCTGTCAAAAGATGCGAAATTTTCGACGCTTTCGTGCCTGTTGATGCATGGTGAGATGATTGGGACGAAAAAATGGACTCGGGAGAAAATTTTCGGGGGGTGCGAAATTTTCGTGCATGTTGATTTTTTACGCTTTCATGAGAAAATTTCGTGCATGGTGAGAAATTTTTTTACGCTTTCGTGCATGTTGATGCAAAGGTTAGATGATTGGGATGAAAAAATCGACTCAGGCTAAAATTTTCCCGGGGTGCAAAAATTCTAACGCGCGCCTTTTACTAGTGTTTTCATCCAAGAAGTTCAAAAGATGTGAAATTTTTTATGCTGTCAGAAGATCTGAAATTTTTACGCTTTCATGCATGTTGATGCAAGGTTAGATGATTGGGACGAAAAAATGGACTCGCGTGAAAATTTTTTGGGTGTGCGAGAATTCGACCGCGCTCCTTTTACTAGTGTTTTCTGCCAAGAAGGTAAAAAAAAGCAAAATTTTTTGCGCTGTCAAAAGATGCGAAATTTTCGACGCTTTCGTGCCTGTTGATGCATGGTGAGATGATTGGGACGAAAAAATGGACTCGGGCGAAAATTTTCCGAGGTGCGAAATTTCGCGCGCGCGCCTTTTACTCTTGTTTTCAGCCAAGAAGGTCAAAAAATGCGAAATTTTTTATGCTGTCAAAAGATGCGAACTTTTCGAGGCTTTCATGCCTGTTGATGCATGGTGTGATGATTGGATCGAATGAATGGACTCGGGCGAAAATTTTCCGGGGTGCAAAATTTCGCGCGCGCGCCTTTTACTCTTGTTTTCAGCCAAGAAGGTCAAATAATGCGAAATTTTTTACGCTGTCAAAAGATGCGAACTTTTCGAAGTTTTCATGCCTGTTGATGCATGGTGTGATGATTGGAACCAATAAATGGACTCGGGGAAAATTTTCCGGGGTGCGAAATTTCGCGCGCGCGCCTTTTACTCTTGTTTTCAGCCAAGAAATTCAAAAAATGCGAAATTTTTTGTGCTGTCAAAAGATGCAAAATTTTCGACGCTTTCGTGCCTGTTGATGCATGGTGAGATCATTGGGACGAAAAAATGGACTCGGGTGAAAATTTTTTGGGGTGCGAAATTTCCTGCGCGCGCCTTTTACTCGTGTTTTCAGCCAAGAAAGTCAAAAAATGCGAAATTTTTTACGCTATGAAAAGATGAGAAATTTTCGAAGCTTTCGTGCCTGTTGATGCATGGTGTGATGATTGGAACGAAAAAATGGACTCGGGCGAAAATTTTTCGGGGGTGCAAAATTTTGCGCGTGCGCCTTTTACTCATATTTTCAGCCAAGAAGGTCAAAAATCGCGAAAATTTTTGCGCTGTCAAAAGATGCAAAATTTTCGACGCTTTCATGCCTGTTGATGCATGGTGAGATGATTGGGACGAAAAAATGGACTCGGGAGAAAATTTTCCGGGGGTGCGAAATTTTCGTGCATGTTGATTTTTTACGCTTTCATGAGAAAATTTCGTGCATGGTGAGAAATTTTTTTACGCTTTCGTGCATGTTGATGCAAAGGTTAGATGATTGGGATGAAAAAATCGACTCAGGCTAAAATTTTCCCGGGGTGCAAAAATTCTAACGCGCGCCTTTTACTAGTGTTTTCATCCAAGAAGTTCAAAAGATGTGAAATTTTTTATGCTGTCAAAAGATCTGAAATTTTTACGCTTTCGTGCATGTTGATGCAAGGTGAGATGATTGGGACGAAAAAATGGACTCGCGTGAAAATTTTTTCGGTGTGCGAGAATTCGACCGCGCTCCTTTTACTAGTATTTTCAGCCAAGAAGGTCAAAAGACGCAAAATTTTTGACGCTGTCAAAAGATGCAAAATTTTCGACTCGTTCATGCATGTTGATGCATGATGAGATGATTGGGACAAAAAAATTGACTTGGGCTAAAATTTTCCTGGGGTGCCAAAATTCGTGCGCGCCTTTTCGCACCTTTCATTCGTGTTTTAAGCTAGGAAGGTCAAAATACACAAAATTTTTTACACTGTCAAAAGATGCAAATTTTTTTAAGGTTTCGTGCATGTTGATGCATGGTGAGATGACAGTGATGAAAAAAATGGACTCGGGCAAAAAATTTCCTGGAGTGCGAAAATTCGAGCGGGCGTCTTTTACTTGTGTTTTCAGCCAAGAAGGTCAAAAGACACAAAATTTTTAATGCTATCAAATGATGCAAAATTTTTTTACGCTTTCATTCATGTTGATGCATGGTGAGATGATTGGGACGAAAAAAATGGACTCGGGCGAAAATTTTTCGGGGGTGCAAAAATTCGCGAGCGCCTTTTCGCACCTTTCATTCGTGTTTTCAGCCAGGAAGGTCAAAAGACACGAAATTTTTTGCACTATCAAAAGATGCAAAATTTTCGACGCTTTCGTACATGTTGATTCATGATGAGATGATTAGGACCAAAAAAATGGACTCGGGCGAAAATTTTCCGGGGGTGCGAAAATTTGCGCGCGCGCATTTTAGCGCCTTTTACTCGTGTTTTCAGTCAAGAAGGTCAAAAGATGCGAAATATTTTATGCTGTCAAAAGATGCAAAAATTTTCGATACTTTCGTGCGTGCTGATGCAAGGTGGGATGATTGGGACAAAAAAAATTGACTCGGGCGAAAATTTTTCGGGGGTGCAAAAATTCGAGCGCGCACCTTTTATTAGTGTTTTCAGCCATGAAGGTCAAAAGACGCGAAATTTTTGATGCTATCAAAAGATGCAAAAAATTTTCGCTTTCATGCAAGTTGATGCATGGTGAGATGATTGAAAGGAAAAAAATGGACTCGGGCAAAAATTTTCCAGGGGTGCGAAAATTCGCGCGCGCATTTTCGCACATTTCATTCGTGTTTACACTATCAAAAGATGCAAAATTTTCGACGCTTTCGTGCATGTTGATGCATTGTGAGATGACAGTGATGAAAAAATGGACTCGGGCGTAAATTTTCCGGGTGTATGAAAATTCGCGCGTGCGCCTTTTAGCTCCTTTTACTCGTGTTTTTAGCCAAAAAGGTCAAAAGACGCGAAATTTTTTATACTATCAAAAGATGTGAAAAATTTTTATGCTTTCGTGTATGCTAATGCAAGGTGAGATGATTGTGATGAAAAAAATTGACTTAGGCGAAAATATTCCGCGGGTGCGAAAATTCGAGCGCGCCTTTTACTATTGTTTTCAATCAAGAAGGTCAAAAGATGCGAAATTTTTGACGCTGTCAAAAGATGCAAAATTTTTTACGCTTTCATGCATATTGAGAAGATTGGGACGAAAAAAATGGACTCGGACGAAAATTTTCCGGGGGTGCGAAAATTCGCGCGCGCCCATTTTAGCGTCTTTTTACTCGTGTTTTCAGTCAAGAAGGTCAAAAGATGCGAAATTTTTTATGCTGTCAAAAGATGCAAAAATTTTCGATATTTCGTGCATGCTGATGCAAGGTGAGATGATTGGGACCAAAAAAAATTGACTCGGGTGAAAATTTTTTGGGGGTGCGAAAATTCGAGCGCGCGTCTTTTACTAGTGTTTTCAGTCAAGAAGATCAAAAGACGCGAAATTTTCGACGCTGTCAAAACATGCAAAATTTTTTACGCTTTCATGCATGTTGATGCATGGTGAGATGATTGGGACAAAAAAAATGGACTCGGGCGAAAATTTTCCGAGGGTGCGAAAATTCGAGGGTGTGCCTTTTACTAGTGTTTTCAGCCAAGAAGGTCAAAAGACGCGAATTTTTTGACGCTATCAAAAGATGCAAAATTTTTTACGCTTTCATGCATGTTGATGCATGGTGAGATGATTGGGAAGACAAAAATGGACTCGGGCAAAAATTTTCCGATGGTGCAAAAATTCGAGCACGCACATTTTACTAGTATTTTCAGGCAAGAAGGTCAAAATACGCAAAATTTTTTACGCTATGAAAATATGCGAAATTTTTTACGCTTTCATGCATGGTGAGATGATTGGGACGAAAAAAATGCACTCGGGCATAAATTTTTTGGGGGTGCAAAAATTCGTGCACGCGTTTTCACACCTTTCATTCGTGTTTTCAGCTAGTAAGGTCAAAAGACACAAAATTTTTGACACTGACAAAAGATGCAAAATTTTCAACGCTTTCGTGCTTGTTGATGCATGGTGAGATGACAGCGATGAAAAAAAGGACTCAGGCGAAAATATTCTGGGGTGCGAAAATTTGTGCGTGCGCCTTTTACTCGTGTTTTTAGCCAAAAAGGTCAAAAGAAGCGAAATTTTTTATGCTGTCAAAAGATGTGAAATATTTTACTCTTTCGTGCAAGTTGATGCAAGGTGAGATGATTGGGACGAAAAAATGGACGCACGAAAATTTTCTGGGTCTGCGAAAATTCGAGCGCGCGCATTTTACTAGTGTTTTCAGCCAAGAAGGTCAAAAGACGCGAAATTTTTTACGCTGTCAAACGATGCAAAATTTTTGACGCTTTCATGCATGTTGATGCATGGAGAGATGATTGGGACGAAAAAAATGGACTCGGGAGAAAATTTTCCGGGGGCGCGAAAATTCGCGCGCGCCCTTTTGCACCTTTCATTCGTGTTTTCAGCCAGGAAGGTCAAAAGACACGAAATTTTTTACATTATCAAAAGATGCAAAATTTGTGACGCTTTCTTGCATGTCGATGCATGATGAGATGATTGAGACAAAAAAATGGACTCGTGTGAAAATTTTCCGGGGGTGCGAAAATTCGCGCGCGCGCATTTTAGACCCTTTTACTCGTGTTTTCAGCCAAGAAGGTCAAAAGACGCAAAATTTTTTATGCTGTCAAAAGATGTGAAATTTTTTACGCTTTCATGCATGTTGATGCATGGTGAGATGATTGTGACAAAAAAATGGACTCGAGCGAAAATTTTTCAAGGGTGCGAAAATTCGAGTGCGCGCCTTTTACTAGTGTTTTCAGCCAAGAAGGTCAAAAGATGCGAATTTTTTGACGCTATCAAAAGATGCAAAATTTTTTACGCTTTCATGCATGTTGATGCATGGTGAGATGATTGAGACGAAAAAAATGGACTCGGGCGAAAATTTTCCAGTAGTGCGAAAATTCGAGTGCGCGCCTTTTACTAGTGTTTTCAGCCAAGAAGGTCAAAAGACGCGAAATTTTTGACGCTTTCATGCATGGTGAGATGATTGGGACGAAAAAATGGACTCGGGCAAAAATTTTTTAGGGGTGCGAAAATTCGCGTGCGCCTTTCCGCACATTTCATTCGTGTTTTCTGCCAGGAAGGTCAAAAGACACGAAATTTTTTACACTGTCAAAAGATGCAAAATTTTCGACGCTTTCTTGCATGTTATTGCATGATGAGATGATTGGGACCAAAAAAATGGATTCGGGCGAAAATTTTTCGGGGGTGCAAAAATTCGAGCGCGCGCCTTTTACTTGTGTTTTCGTTCAAGAAGGTCAAAAGACGCAATATTTTTTACGCTGTGAAAAGATGCAAAAATTTTTACGCTTTCATACATGTTGATGGAGGGTGACATGATTGGGATGAAACAAAAGGACTCGGGCAAAAATTTTTCGGGGGTGCGAAAATTCGAGCGCGCGCCTTTTACTAGTGTTTTCAGCCAAGAAGGTCAAAAGACGCGAAATTTTTTACGCTGTCAAAAGATGCAAATTTTTTGACGCTTTCATGCATGTTGATGCATGGTGAGATGATTGGGACGAAAAAAATGGACTCGGGCAATAATTTTTCGGGGGTGCGAAAATTCGCGCGCGCGTTTTTGCACCTTTCATTCGTGTTTTCAGCTAGGAAGGTCAAAATACACAAAAAATTTTACACTGTCAAAAGATGCGAAATTTTTGACGCTTTCGTGCATCGCGAGATGACAGTGATGAAAAATATGGACTCGGGCGAAAATATTTCGGGGGTGCGAAAATTCGCGCTGCGCCTTTTAGCGCCTTTTAATCTTATTTTCAGCCAAAAAGGTCAAAAGACGCAAAATTTTCTATGCTGTCAAAAGATGTGAAATATTTTACGCTTTCGTGCAAGTTGGGACGTCAAAATGGACTCGCGCGAAAATTTTACGGGTGCGCGAAAATTCGAACGCGCGCATTTTACTAGTGTTTTCAGCCAAGAATGTCAAAAGACGCGACATTTTTTACGCTGTCGAAAGATGCAAAATTTTCGACTCTTTCATGCATGTTGATGCATGGTGAGATGATTGGGACGAAAAAAATGGACTCGGGCGAAAATTTTTCGGGGGTGAGAAAATTCGCGCGCGCCTTTTCGCACCGTTCATTCGTGTTTTCAGCTAAGAAGGTCAAAAGACACAAAATTTTTTGCACTATCAAAAGATGCGAAAATTTCGACGCTTTCATGCATGTTGATGCATGGTGAGATCATTGGGACGAAAAAATGGTCTCGGGCGAAAATTTTTCGGGGGTGCGAAAATTCGTGCGCGCGCCTTTTAGCGTCTTTTACTTGTGTTTTCAGCCAAGATGGTCAAAAGGCGCGCAATTTTTTATGCTGTCAAAAGATGTGAAATTTTTTACGCTTTCGTGCATGTTGATGCAAGTTGAGATGATTGGAACAAAAAAATGGACTCGCGCGATAATTTTTCGGGTGTGCGAAAATTCGAGCGCGCGCCTTTTACTAGTGTTTTTAGCCAAGAAGGTCAAAAGATGGAAAATTTTTGAAGCTGTCAAACGATGTGAAATTTTCGACGCTTTCATGCATGATGATGCATGGTGAGATGATTGCGACGAAACAAATGGACTCGGGCGAAAATTTTTCGAGGGTGCAAAAATTCGCGCGTGCCCTTTCGCACCTTTCATTCGTGTTTTCAGCAAGGAATGTCAAAAGACACGAAATTTTTTACACTGCAAAAGATGCAAAATTTGTGACGCTTTCTTGCATGTCGATGCATGATGAGATGATTGGGACCAAAAAAATAGACTCGTGTGAAAATTTTCCGGGGGTGCGAAAATTCGCGCGTGGGCATTTTAGAGCATTTTACTCGTGTTTTCAGCCAAGAAGGTCAAAAGATGCAAAAATTTTTATGCTGTCAAAAGATGTGAAATTTTTTACTTTTTTGTGCATGTTGATGCAAGGTGAGATGATTGGGACAAAAAAATGGACTCGCGCGAAAATTTTCCGGGTGTGCGAAAATTCGAACCCGCACCTTTTACTAGTGTTTTCAGCCAAGAAGGTCAAAAGATGCGAAATTTTTGACGTTGTCAAATGATGGGAAATTTTTGACGCTTTCATGCATGTTGATGCATGGTGAGATGATTGGGACGAAAAAAATGGACTCGGGCGAAAATTTTTCGGGGGTGCGAAAATTCGCACGCGCCCTTTCGCACCTTTCATTCGTGTTTTCAGCCAGGAAGGTCAAAAGACACGAAATTTTTTACACTATCGAAAGATGCAAAATTTGTGACGCTTTCTTGCATGTCGATGCATGATGAGATGATTGAGACAAAAAAATGGACTCGTGTGAAAATTTTCTGGGGGTGCGAAAATTCGTGTTTTCAGCCAAAAAGGTCAAAAGATGTTTTCAGCCTTTTACTCGTGTTTTTAGCCAAAAAGGTCAAATTCGTGTTTAGAGCCTTTTACTCGTGTTTTCATCCAAAAAGGTCAAAAGACGCAAAAAATTTTATGCTGTTAAAAGATGTGAAATTTTTTACGCTTTCATGCATGGTGATGCATGGTGAGATGATTGGGATAAAAAAATGGACTCGGGCGAAAATTTTTCGAGAGTGCGAAAATTCGAGGGCGCGCTTTTTACTAGTGTTTTCAGCCAAGAAGGTCAAAAGATGCAAAATTTTTACGCTTTCATGCATGTTGATGCATGGTGAGATGATTGGGATGAAAAAAATGAACTCGGGCAAAAATTTTCCGGGGGTGCGAAAATTCGCGCGCGCATTTTCGCACCTTTCATTCGTGTTTTCAGCTAGGAAGGTCAAAAGACACAAAATTTTTTACACTGTCAAAAGATGCGAAATTTTTGACGCTTTCTTGCATGTTGATGCATGGTGAGATGACATTGATGAAAAGGTCAAAAATTTTCGCGCTTGCACCTTTTCTCGTGTTTTTAACCAAAAAGGTCAAAATACACAAAATTTTTTATGCTGTCAAAAGATGTGAAATTTTTTACGCTTTTGTGTTTGTTGATGCAAGGTGAGACGATTGGAACGAAAAAATGGACTCACGCGAAAATTTTTCTGGTGTACAAAAATTCGAGCGCGCGCCTTTTACTAGTGTTTTCAGCCAAGAAGGTCAAAAGATGCAAAATTTTTACGCTGTCAAATGATGCAGAATTTTCGATGCTTCCATGCATGTTGATGCATGCTGAGATGATTGGGACGAAAAAATGGACACGGGCGAAAATTTTTCGGAGCTGCGCATTTTAGCGCCTTTTTCTCGTGTTTTCAGCGAAGAAGGTCAAAAGACGCGAAATATTTTATGCTGTCAAAAGATGCAAAAATTTTCGACGCTTTCGTGGATGCTGATGCAAGGTGAGATGATTCAGACGAAAAAAAATTGACTCGGGCGAAATTTTTTCAGGGGTGCATAAATTTTTACTAGTGTTTTCAGCCAAGAATGTCAAAAGATGCGAAATTTTTGACACTGTCAAAAGATGCAAAAATTTTTACGCTTTCATGCATGTTGATGCATGGTGAGATGATTGGGGCGAAAAAAGTGTACTCGGGTGAAAATTTTCTGGGGGTGCGAAAATTCGCGTGCGCCTTTTCGCACCTTTCATTCGTGTTTTCAGCTAGGAAGGTCAAAAGACACAAATGTTTTTGCACTGTCAAAAGATGCAAATTTTTTGACGCTTTCGTGCATGTTGATGCATGGTGAGATGACAGTGTTAAAAAAATTGGACTCGCGCAAAAATTTTTCGGGGGTGCGAAAATTTGCGCGCGCGCCTTTTACTCGTGTTTTCAGCCAAGGTCATAAGACGCGAAATTTTTTATGCTGTCCAAAGATACAAAAATTTTTTACGCTTTCGTGCATGCTGATGCAAGGTGAGATGATTGGGACGAAAAAAAATTGACTTTGGCGAAAATTTTCCTGGGTGCAAAAATTCTAGCGTGCGACTTTTACTAGTGTTTTCAGCCAAGAAGGTCAAAAGACGCGAAATTTTTAACGCTATCAAACGATACGAAATTTTCGACGCTTTCATGGATGTTGATGCATGGTGAGATGATTGGGACGAAAAAATGGACTCGGGCAAAAATTTTTTGGGGGTGCAAAAATTCGCACGCGCCATTTCGCACATTTCATTCGTGTTTCAGCCAGGAAGGTCAAAAGACATGAATTTTTTTACACTATCAAAAGATGCAAAATTTTCGACCCTTTCGTGCATGTTGATGCATGATGAGATGATTGGGATCAAAAAATTGGTCTCGGGCAAAAATTTTTTGGGGGTGCGAAAATTTGCGCGCGCGCATTTTAGCGCCTTTTACTCGTGTTTTCAGCCAAGAAGGTCAACAGACACGAAAATTTTTATGCTGTCAAAATATGCGAAAATTTTCGACGCTTTCGTGCATGTTGATGCAAGGTGAGATGATTGGGACGAAAAAATTTGACTCGGGCGAAATTTTTCGGGGGTGCGAAAATTCGAGCACGTGTTTTTTACTAGTGTTTTCAGTCAAGAAGGTCAAAAGATGCGAAATTTTTGACGTTGTCAAAAGATGCAAAAAATTTTTCGCTTTCGTGCATGTTGATGCATTGTGAGATGATTGGGACGAAAACAATGGACTCGGGCGAAAATTCTCCGGGGGTGCGAAAATTCGTGCGTGCGCCTTTTGTTTTCTGCCAAGAGGTCAGAAGATGCAAAATTTTTTACGCTGTCAAAAGATGCGAAATTTTTTACGCATTCATGTATGTTGATGCATTGTGAGATGATTGGGACGCAAAAAATGTACTCGGGCAAAAATTTTCCGGGGGTGCGAAAATTCGTGTGTGCCTTTTCGCACCTTTCATTCGTGTTTTCAGCTAGGAAGGCCTAAAGGAAAAATTTTTTACACTGTCAAAAGATGCTAAATTTTTTCCGCTTTTGTGCATGTTGATGCATGGTGATATGACAGTGATGAAAAAAATGGAGTCGGGCAAAACTTTTCTGGGGGTGCGAAAATTCGCGCGTGCACCTTTTACTCATGTTTTCAGCCAAGAAGGTTAAAAGATACAAAAAATTTTATGCTGTCAAAAGATTTGAAATAATTTACTCTTTCGTGCATGTTGATGTAAGGTGAAATAATTTGGACGAAAAAATGGACTCGCGTGAATATTTTCCGAGTGTGCAAAATTCGAGCGCACACATTTTAATAGTGTTTTCAGCCAAGAAGGTCAAAAGATGCAAAATTTTTTACGCTGTCAAAAGATGCAAAATTTTTTACGCTTTCATGCATGTTGATGCATGGTGAGATGATTGTGACGAAAAAGTGGACTCGGGCGAAAATTTTCGGGGGGGGGGGGGGGGGGGGGGAGTGCGAAAATTCGCGCGCGCCTTTTCGCACCTTTCATTCGTGTTTTCAGCTAGGAAGGTCAAAAGACACAAAATTTTTTGCGCGATCCAAAGATGCGAAATTTTCGACGCTTTCGTGCATGTTGATGCATGGTGAGATGATTGGGACGAAAAACATGGACTCGGGCAAAAATTTTTCGGCGTGCAAAAATTCGCGTGGGCCTTTTCGCACCTTTCATTCTTGTTTTCAGCGAGTAAAATCAAAAGACAAGAAATTTTTTACACTGTCAAACGATGCAAAATTTTTTACGCTTTCGTGCATGGTGAGATTATTGGGAGGAAAAAATTGGACTTGGCCGAAAATTTTTCGGTGTTGCTAAAAGTCGAGCGCGAGCCTTTTAGCGTCTTTTACTTGTATTTTCAGCCAAAAAGGTCAAAAGACGCAAAATTTTTTATGATGTCAAAACATGTGAAATTTTTTGACGCCTTCTTGCATGTTGATGCAAGGTGAGATGATTTGGACGAAAAAATGGACCCGGGCGAAAATTTTTCGGGCGTGCGAAAATTCGTGCACGCCTTTTCGCACCTTTCATTCGTGTTTTCAGCGAGGAAGGTCAAAAGACAAGAAATTTTTTACACTGTCAAAAGATGCAAAATTTTTGACGCCTTCGTTGATGCATGGTGAGATGACTGTGACGAAAAAAATGGACTCGAGCGAAAATTTTCTGGGGTTGCGAAAATTCGCGTGCGCGCCTTCTAGCATCTTTTACTCTTGTCATGAGCCAAGAAGGTCAAAAGATGCGAAATTTTTTATGCTATCAAAAGATGCAAAATTTTCGATGCTTTCATCTATGTTGATGCAAGGTGCGATGATTGGGACAAAAAATGGACTCGGACGAAAATTTTCCTGGGTTGCGGAAATTCGACCGCGCGTCTTTTACTAGAGTTTTCAGCCAAGGAGGTCAAAAGACGCGAAATTTTTTACGCTGTCAAAAGATGCTAATATTTCAACGCTTTCATGCATGTTGATGCATTGTGAGATGATTGGGACGAAAAAAATGGACTCGGGAGAAAATTTTTCGAGGGCGCAAAAATTCGCAGCGCGCGTTTTCGCACCTTCCATTCGTGTTTTCAACGAGGAAGGTCGAAAGACACGAAATTTTTTACACTGTCAAAAGTTGCAAAATTTTTTACGCTTTCGTGATTGTTGATGAATGGTGAGATGATTGGGACGAAAAAAATGGACTTGGGATAAAATTTTTCGGGGGTGCGAAAATTCGTGCGCCCTTTTAGCGCCTTTTACTCGTGTTTTCAGCCAACAAGGTCAAAAGACGCAAATTTTTTTATGCTGTCAAAACATGCGAAATTTTCGACGCTTTCATACATATTGATGCAAGGTGAGATGATTGGGACGAAAAATGGACTCGGGCAAAAATTTTCTGGGGGTGCCAAAATTCGAGCGCGCGCTTTTTACTATTATTTTCGACCAAGAAGGTCAAAAGACGAGAAATTTTTTATGCTGTCAAAAGATGCAAAATTTTTGACGCTTTCATGTATGTTGATGCATGGTGAGATGATTGGGACGAAAAAATGGACTCAGGCGAAAATTTTTCTAGGGTGCGAAAATTCGCGCGCGCGACGCATAATTTTTCATGCTGTCAAAACATGCGAAATATTCGATGCTTTCGTGCGTGTTGATGCAAGGTGAGATGATTGAAACGAAAAAATGGACTCGGGCAAAAATTTTCCGGGGGTGGGAAAATTCGAGCGCACGCCTTTTACTTAGGTTTTCAGTCACGAAAGTCAAAAGATGCGAAATTTTTGACGCTGTCAAAAGATGCGAAATTTTCGAGGCTTTCATGCATGTTGATGCATGGTGAGATGATTGGGACAAAAAAAAGGACACGGGCGAAAACTTTTCGGGGGTGGGAAATTCGCGCGCGCCTTTTCGCACCTTTCATTCGTGTTTTCAGCGAGGAAGGTCGAAAGACACAAAATTTTTTACACTATCAAAAGATGTAAAATTTTCGACGCTTTCGTGCATGGTGATGCATGGTGAGATGATTGGGACGAAAAAAATGGACTCGGGTGAAAATTTTCTGGGGGTGCGAAAATTCGCGCGGCGCGCCTTTTAGCGTCTTTTACTCGTGTTTTCAACCAAGAAGGTCAAAAGACGCGAAATTTTTTATGCTGTCAAAAGTTGCGAAATTTTTGACACTTTCATGCATGTTCATGCAAGGTGAGATGATTTGGGCGAAAAAATGGACTTGGACAAAAATTTTTCGGTGGTGCGAAAATTCGAGCGCGGGTCTTTTACTAGTGTTTTCAGCCTAGAAGCTCAAAAGACGCGAAATTTTTTA
The DNA here is from genome assembly GCA_030549335.1 of Pontederia crassipes. Taxonomy (NCBI): domain Eukaryota; kingdom Viridiplantae; phylum Streptophyta; class Magnoliopsida; order Commelinales; family Pontederiaceae; genus Pontederia; species Pontederia crassipes. Next base: position 8,978,686 of record CM060198.1, read on the forward strand.
CGCTGTCAAAAGATCAAAATTTTCGACGCTTTCATGCATGTTGAGATGATTGGGACGAAACAAATTTACTCGGGCAAAAATTTTTCGGGGGTGCGAAAATTGGCGAGGGCCTTTTTGCACCTTTCATTTCTGTTTTCAACGAGGAAGGTCAAAAGACACGAATTTTTTTTCACTGTCAAAAAATACAAAATTTTCGACGCTTTCATGCATGTTGATGCATGGCGAGCTGATTGGGATGAAAAAAATGGACTCAGGCTAAAATTTTTTGGCGGTGCGAAAATTCGCGCTTGTGCCTTTTAGTGGCTTTTACTCGTATTTTCAGCCAACAAGGTCAAAAGACGAGAAATTATTTATGCTGTCAAAAGATGCAAAATTTTTTCGCTTTTATGCATGTTGATGCAAGGTGAGATGATTGGAACGAAAAAGTGGAGGGTGCGAAAATTCGAGCGCGCGCCTTTTACTAGTGTTTTCAGCCAAGATGGTCAAAAGATGCAAAATTATTTACGCTGTCAAAAGATGTGAAATTTTTGACGCTTTCAAGCATGTTGATGCATGGTGAGATGATTGGGACGAAAAAAATGGACTCGGGCAAAAATTTTTCACGGGTGGGAAAATTCGCGCGCGCCTCTTCTCACCTTTCATTCGTGTTTTCAGCGAGGAAGGTCAAAAGATACAAAATTTTTTACACTGTCAAAAGATGCGAAATTTTTTATGCTTTCGTGCATGTTGATGTATGGTGAGATGATTGGGACGAAAAAAATAGACTCGGGCGAAAATTTTCTGGGGTGCAAAAATTCGCGGGCGCGCCTTTTAGCGTCTTTTACTCGTGTTTTTAGCCAAGAAGCTCTAAACACGTGAAATTTTTTATGCTGTCAAAAGATGCGAAATTTTTTACGCTTTCGTGCATGTTGACGCAAGGTGAGATGATTTGGACGAAAAATTGGACTCGGGCAAAAATTATTCGGGGGTGCGAAAATTCGCGCGTGAGCCTTTTAGCGCCTTTTACGCGTGTTTTTAGCCAGGAAGGTCAAAAGTCGCAAAATTTTTTTTGCTGTCAAAAGATACAAAATTTTTAACGCTTTCTTGCATGTTGATGCAAGGTGAGATGTTTGGGACGAAAAAATGGACTCGGGCAAAAATTTTGCGAGCGTGCGAAAATTCGAGCGCGCACCATTTACTAGTGTTTTCAGCCAAGAAGGTCAAAAGACTTGAAATTTTTGACATTGTCAAAAGATGCAAAATTTTTTACGCTTTCATGCATGTTGATACATGGTGAGTTGATTGGGACGAAAAGAATGGACTCGGGTGAGAATTTATCAGGGGTGGGAAAATTCGCGCGCTCCTTTTCGCACCTTTCATTCGTGTTTTCAGCAAGAAAGGTCAAAAGACACGAAATTTTTTACACCATCAAAAGATGCAAACTTTTTACGCTTTCGTGCATGTTGATGCATGGTGAGTTGATTGGGACGAAAAAATAGACTCGGACGAAAATTTTCTGGGGGTGCAAAAATTTGCGCGCGCATCTTTTACTCTTACTTTTAGCCAAGAAAGTCAAAAGATGCGAAATTTTTTACGCCGTCAAAAGATGCAAATTTTTTACGCTTTCGCATGTTGATGCATGGTGTGTTGATTGGGACGAAAAAATGGACTCAGACGAAAATTTTCTGGGGGTGAGAAAATTTGGGCGCGCGTCTTTTAGCGCATTTTACTCGTGTTTTCAGCCAAGACGGTCAAAAGACGCGAAATTTTTTATGCTGTCAAAAGATGCAAAATCTTTTCTGCTTTCGTGCATGTTGATGCATGGTGAGATGATTGGAATGAAAAAATAGACTCGGGAGAAAATATTCGAGGGTGCAAAAATTTATGCGCGCCCCTTTTCGCGCCTTTTACTCGTGTTTTCAACGAAGGTCAGAAGTCGCAAATGATGCAAAATTTGGCTCTTTTATGCATGTTGATGCATGGTGAGATGATTGGGATGAAAAAATGAACTCAGGCGAAAATTTTTCGGGGGTGCAAAAATTCGTGTGTGTGCCTTTCGCGACACATACTCTTGTTTTCAGCCATGAAGGTCAAAAGACGTGATATTTTTTACACTGTCAAAAGATGCAAAATTTTCGACGCTTTCGTGCATGTTGATGCGTGGTGAGATGCTTGGGATGAAAAAATGGACTCGGGCGAAAATTTTCTGTGGGTGCGAAAAATTGTCGCGTGCCTTTTCACGCCTTTGACTCGTGTTCTCAACCAAGAAGGCCAAAAGACGCAAAATATGATTTTGTGCATGTTCATGCATGGTGAGATGACTGGGACCAAAAAATAGAGTCGAGAGAAAACTTCCCGGGGGTGCGAAAATTCGTACGCGCGTCTTTTCGCGACATTTACTCTTGTTTTCAGTCACGAAGGTCAAAAGACGTGAAATTTTTGACGCCGTCAATAGATGCAAAATTTTGGACGCTTTCATGCATGTTGATGCTTGGTGCGATGATTGGGACGAAAAAATAGGCTCGGGAGAAAATTTTCCAGGGGTGCGAAAATTCGCGCGCGCCCCTTTTCGTGCCTTTTACTCTTGTTTTCATCCAAGAAGGTCAAAAGACGCAAAATTTTTTAGGCTATCAAATGATGCAAAATTTTCTACGCTTTCGTGCATGTTGATGCATGGTGAGATAATTGGGACAAAAAAAGGAAGTCGATTGAAAATTTTTCGGGGGTGCGAAAATTCGTGCGCATGCGTTTTCGCGACATTTACTCTTGTTTCCAGCCAAGAAGGTCAAAAGACGCAAAATTTTTTATACTGTCAAAACATGCGAAATTTTTTACGCTTTCGTGCATGTTGATGCATGGTGAGATGATTGGGACGAAAAATGGACACGGGTGAAAATTTTCCGGGGGTGCGAAAATTCGCACGCACGACTTTTCGCGCATTTTACTCGTGTTTTCGCATCTTTTACTTGTGTTTTCAGCCAAGAAGGTCAAAAGACGCAAAATTTTTTACGCTGCCGAAAGATGCAAAATTTTCAAGGCATTCGTACAGGTTGATGCTTGATGAGATCATCGGGATGAAAAATGGACTCGGGCGAAAAATTTCTGGGGGTGCGAAAATTCGTGCGTGCGCATTTTCGCGCCTTTTTCAGCCAAGAAGATCAAAAGACGCGAAATTTTTTACACTGTCAAAAGATGCAAATTTTTCGATGCTTTCGTGCATGTTTTTGCATGGTGAGATGATTGTGACGAAAAAATGGACTCGGGCAAAAATTTTTCGAGGATGCGAAAATTTGCGCGCACGACTTTTCGCACCTTTTACTCTTGTTTTCAGCCAAGGTTAAAAGACGCAAAATTTTTGATGCAGTCAAATGATGCAAAATTTTCGTCGCTTTTATGCATGTTGATGCATGGTGAGATGATTGGGACGAAAAAATGGACTCGGGCGAAAAATTTTTCGAGGGTGTGAAAATTCGAGCGCGCGCCTTTTCGCACCTTTTACTCGTGTTTTCAGCCAAGAAAGTCAAAAGACAGAAAATTTTCGACGTTTTCAAAACATGCGAAAATTTTTATGCTTTCGTCCATGTTGATGCATGGTGAGATGATAGCGACGAAAAAATGGACTCGGGTAAAAATTTTTCGGGGGTGCGAAAGAAAATTTTTTCGTCCCAATTATCTCACCATGCATCAACAAGCACGAAAGCGTCGAAAATTTCGCATCTTTTGATAGCGCAAAAATTTTCGCATTTTTTGACCTTCTTGGCTGAAAACATGAGTAAAAGGCGCGCGCGCAAAATTTCGCATCCCGGAAAATTTTCGCCCGAGTCTATTTTTTCGTTCCAATCATCACACCATGCATCAACAGGCACGAAAGCTTCAAAAACTTCTCATCTTTTGATAGCGTAAAAAATTTTGCATTTTTTTACCTTCTTGGCAGAAAACACGAGTAAAAGGCGCGCGCGAAATTTGGCTCCCCCGAAAAATTTTCGCCCGAGTCTATTTTTTCGTTCCAATCATCACACCATGCATCAACAGGCATGAAAGATTCGAAAATTTTGCATCTTTTGACAGTGTAAAAAATTTTGTGTTTTTTGACCTTCTTGGATGAAAACACAAGTAAAAGGCGCGCGCACGAAATTTTGCACCCCCGAAAAATTTTCGCCCGAGTCCATTTTTTCGTTCCAATCATCTCACATGCATGCACGAAAGCGTAAAAAATTTTGCATCTTTTGATAGCGTAAAAAATTTCCCCTTTTTTGACCTTCTTGGCAGAAAACACGAGTAAAAGGCGCGCGTGCCAAATTTCGCACCCCTGGAAAATTTTCTCCCGAGTCCATTTTTTCATCCCAATCATCTCACCATGCATCAACATGAACGAAAGCGTCGAAACTTTCGCATCTTTTGACGGCGCAAAAAATTTCGTGATTTTTGACCTTTTTGGCTGAAAACAAGAGTAAAAGGCGCGCGCGCGAAATTTCGCACCCCGGAAAATTTTCGCCCAAGTCCATTTTTTCGTTCCAATCATTACACCATGCATCAACAGGCATGAAAGCTTCGAAAGGTTCGCATCATTTGACAGCGTAAAAAATTTCGCATTTTTTTACCTTCTTGGCTTAAAACAAGAGTAAAAGGCGCGCGCGTGAAATTTTGCACCCCGAAAAATTTTCGCCCGAGTCCATTTTTTCGTCCCAATCATCTCAACATGCATCAACAGGCACAAAAGCGTCGAAAATTTCGCATCTTTTGATAGCGCAAAAAATTTCGCGTTTTTTTACCTTCTTGGCAGAAAACACGAGTAAAAGGCGCGCGCGAAATTTTGCTCCCCCGAAAAATTTTCGCCCGAGTCCATTTTTTCGTTCCAATCATCACACCATGCATCAACAGGCATGAAAGCTTCGAACGGTTCGCATCTTTTGACAGGGTAAAAAATTTCGCATTTATTTACCTTCTTGGATGAAAACAAGAGTAAAAGGCGCGCGCGCGAAATTTCGCACCGCGGAAAATATTCGCCCGAGTCCATTTTTTCGTCTCAATCATCTCACCATGCATCAACAGGAACGAAAGCGTCAAAAATTTCGCATCTTTTGACAGCGCAAAAAATTTCGCATTTTTTTACCTTCTTGGCAGAAAACACGAGTAAAAGGCGCGCGCGAAATTTTGCTCCCCCGAAAAATTTTCGCCCGAGTCCATTTTTTCGTTCCAATCATCAGACCATGCATCAACAGGCATGAAAGCTTCGAAAATTTCGCATCTTTGGACAGCGTAAAAAATTTCGCCTTTTTTGACCTTCTTGGATGAAAACAAGAGTAAAAAGTGCGAGCGCGAAATTTCGCACCCGAAAAATTTTTGTCCGAGTCCATTTTTTCGTCCCAATCATCTCAACAGGCATGAAAGCTTAGAAAATTTTGCATCTTTTGACAGCGTAAAAAATTTCGCATTTTTTGACCTTCTTGGATGAAAATACTAGTAAAAGGCGCGCGAGCGAAATTTTGCACCCCCGAAAAATTTTCACCCGAGTCCATTTTTTCGTTCCAATCATCCCACCATGCATCAACAGACACGAAAGCGTAAAAAATTTTGCATCTATTGACAGCGTAAAAAATTTCGCATTTTTTGACCTTCTTGGCTGAAAACACGAGTAAAAGGCGTGTGTGCCAAATTTCGCACCCCCGAAAAATTTTCTCCCGAGTCCATTTTTTCGTCCCAATCATCTCACCATACATCAACAGGCATGAAAGCGTCAAAAATTTCGCATCTTTTGACAGCGCAAAAAATTTTGCATTTTTTGACCTTCTTGGCTGAAAACAAGAGGAAAAGGCGTGCGCACGAAATTTCCCACCCCGGAAAATTTTCGCCCGAGTCCATTTTTTCGTTCCAATCATTACACCATGCATCAATAGGCACGAAAGCTTCGAAAAGTTCGCATCATTTGACAGCGTAAAAAATTTCGGTTTTTTTGACCTTCTTGGCTGAAAACAAGAGTAAAAAGCGCGCGCGCGAAATTTCGCACCCGAAAAATTTTTGTCCGAGTCCATTTTTTCGTCCCAATCATCTCAACAGGCATGAAAGCTTCGAAAATTTTGCATCTTTTGACAGCGTAAAAAATTTCGCATTTTTTGACCTTCTTGGATGAAAACACGAGTAAAAGGCGCGCGCGCGAAATTTTGCACCCCCGAAAAATTTTCGCCCGAGTCCATTTTTTCGTTCCAATCATCTCACCATGCATCAACAGGCACGAAAGCGTAAAAAATTTCGCATTTTTTGACCTTCTTGGCTGAAAACACGAGTAAAAGGCGCGTGTGCCAAATTTCGCACCCCCGGAAAATTTTCTCCCGAGTCCATTTTTTCGTCCCAATCATCTCATCATGCATCAATAGGCACAAAAGCGTCGGAAATTTCGCATCTTTTGACAGCGCAAAAAATTTTGCGTTTTTTGACCTTCTTGGCTGAAAACAAGAGTAAAAGGCGCGCGCGCGAAATTTCGCACCCCGAAAAATTTTCGCCCGAGTCCATTTTTTCGTTCCAATCATTACACCATGCATCAACAGGCATGAAAGCTTCGAAAAGATCGCTTCATTTGACAGCGTAAAAAATTTCGCATTTTTTTACCTTCTTGGCTGAAAACAAGAGTAAAAGGCGCGTGCGCGAAATTTTGCACCCCGGAAATTTCGCACACCCAGAAAATTTTTGCCCGAGTCCATTTTTTCGTCCCAATCATCTCACCATGCATCAAAGGCACGAAAGCGTCGAAAATTTCGCATCTTTTGATAGCGCAAAAAATTTCGCCTTTTTTTACCTTGTTGGCAAAAACACGAGTAAAAGGCGCGCGCGAAATTTTGCACCCCCGAAAAAATTTCGCCCGAGTCCATTTTTTCGGACCAATCATCACACCATGCATCAACAGGCATGAAAGCTTCGAAAATTTTAAATCTTTTGACAGCGTAAAAATTTTTGCGTTTTTTGACCTTCTTGGATGAAAACACGAGTAAAAGGCGCACGCGTGAAATTTTGCACCCCCGGAAAATTTTTGACCGAGTCCATTTTTTCGTCCCAATCATCTCACCATGCATCAACAGGCACGAAAGCGTCGAAAATTGCGCATCTTTTGACAGCGAAAAAAATTTTGCGTTTTTTGACCTTCTTGCCTAAAAACAAGAGTAAAAGGCGCGTGCGCGAAATTTCGCACCCCGGAAAATTTTTGCCCGAGTCCATTTATTCGTTTCAATCATCACAACATACATCAACAGGCACGAAAGCTTCGAAAAGTTCGCATCTTTTGACAGCGTAAAAAATTTCGTATTTTTTGACCTTCTTGGCTGAAAACAAGAGTAAAAGGCGCGCGTGCGAAATTTCGTACGCCGAAAAATTTTCGCCCGAGTCCATTTTTTCGTCCCAATCATCGCACCATGCATCAACAGGCACGAAAGCGTCGAAAATTTCGCATCTTTTGACAGCGCAAAAAATTTTGCATTTTTTGACCTTCTTGGCTGAAAACAAGAGTAAAAGGCGCGCGCTCGAAATTTCGCACCCCGAAAAATTTTCGCCCGAGTCCATTTTTTCGTTCCAATCATTACACCATGCATCAACAGGCATGAAAGCTTCGAAAAGATCGCTTCATTTGACAGCGTAAAAAATTTCGCATTTTTTGACCTTCTTGGCTGAAAACAAGAGTAAAAGGCGCGTGCGCGAAATTTTGCACCCCGGAAATTTCGCACACCCAGAAAATTTTTGCCCGAGTCCATTTTTTCGTCCCAATCATCTCACCATGCATCAAAGGCACGAAAGCGTCGAAAATTTCGCATCTTTTGATAGCGCAAAAAATTTCGCTTTTTTTTACCTTGTTGGCAAAAACACGAGTAAAAGGCGCGCGCGAAATTTTGCACCCCCGAAAAAATTTCGCCCGAGTCCATTTTTTCGGACCAATCATCACACCATGCATCAACAGGCATGAAAGCTTCGAAAATTTTAAATCTTTTGACAGCGTAAAAATTTTTGCGTTTTTTGACCTTCTTGGATGAAAACACGAGTAAAAGGCGCACGCGTGAAATTTTGCACCCCCGGAAAATTTTTGACCGAGTCCATTTTTTCGTCCCAATCATCTCACCATGCATCAACAGGCACGAAAGCGTCGAAAATTGCGCATCTTTTGACAGCGAAAAAAATTTTGCGTTTTTTGACCTTCTTGCCTAAAAACAAGAGTAAAAGGCGCGTGCGCGAAATTTCGCACCCCGGAAAATTTTTGCCCGAGTCCATTTATTCGTTTCAATCATCACAACATACATCAACAGGCACGAAAGCTTCGAAAAGTTCGCATCTTTTGACAGCGTAAAAAATTTCGTATTTTTTGACCTTCTTGGCTGAAAACAAGAGTAAAAGGCGCGCGTGCGAAATTTCGTACGCCGAAAAATTTTCGCCCGAGTCCATTTTTTCGTCCCAATCATCGCACCATGCATCAACAGGCACGAAAGCGTCGAAAATTTCGCATCTTTTGACAGCGCAAAAAATTTTGCATTTTTTGACCTTCTTGGCTGAAAACAAGAGTAAAAGGCGCGCGTGCGAAATTTTGTACTGCGGAAAAATTTCGCATTTTTTGACCTTCTTGGATGAAAACACGAGTAAAAAGCGCGTGTGCCAAATTTCGCACCCCCGGAAAATTTTCTCCCGAGTCCATTTTTTCGTTCCAATCATCACACCATGCATCAACAGGCACGAAAGCTTCGAAAAGTTCGCATCTTTTGACAGCGCAAAAAATTTCGCATTTTTTTACCTTCTTGGCAGAAAACACGAGTAAAAAGCGCGCGCGAAATTTTGCTCCCCCGAAAAATTTTCGCCCGAGTCCATTTTTTGGTTCCAATCATCACACCATGCATCAACAGGCATGAAAGCTTAAAAAATTTCACATCCTTTGACAGCCTAAAAAATTTCGCATTTTTTGACCTTATTGGCTGAAACATGAGTAAAAGGCGCGCGCGCGAAATTTCGCACCCCCAAAAAATTTTCTCCCGAGTCCATTTTTTTCGTTCCAATCATCTCACCATGCATCAACAGGCACGAAAGCGTAAAAAATTTTACATCTATTGACAGCGTAAAAAATTTCGCATTTTTTGACCTTCTTGGCTGAAAACACGAGTAAAAGGCGCGTGTGCCAAATTTCGCACCCCCGAAAAATTTTCTCACGAGTCCATTTTTTCGTTCCAATCATCTCATCATACATCAACAGGCAGAAAAGCGTCGAGAATTTTGCATCTTTTGACAACGCAAAAAATTTCGCATTTTTTTACCTTCTTGGCTGAAAACAAGAGTAAAAGGCGCGCACGCGAAATTTCGCACCCTGAAAAATTTTCGCCTGAGTCCATTTTTTCGTTCCAATCATTACACCATGCATCAACAGACACGAAAGTTTCGAAAAGTTTGCATCATTTGACAGCGTAAAAAATTTCGCTTTTTTTTACCTTCTTGGCTGAAATCAAGAGTAAAAAGCGCGCGCGCAAAATTTCGCACCCCGAAAAATTTTTGCCCGAGTCCATTTTTTCGTCCCAATCATCTCAACATGCATCAACAGGCACAAAAATGTCGAAAATTTCGCATCTTTTGATAGCACAAAAAATTTTGCATTTTTTTACCTTCTTGGCAGAAAACACAAGTAAAAGGCGTGCGCGAAATTTCGCTCCCCCGAAAAATTTTCACCCGAGTCCATTTTTTCGTCCCAATCATCGCACCATGCATCAACAGGCACGAAAGCGTCGAAAATTTCGCATCTTTTGACAGCGCAAAAAATTTTGCGTTTTTTTACCTTCTTGGTGGAAAACACGAGTAAAAGGCGCGCGCGTGAAATTTTGCACCCCCGAAAAATTTTCACCCGAGTCCATTTTTTCGTTCCAATCATCACACCATGCATCAACAGGCATGAAAGCTTCAAAAAGTTCGCATAATTTCACATTTTTTGACCTTCTTGGCTGAAAACAAGAGTAAAAGGCGTGCGCGCGAAATTTCGCACCGCAGAAAATTTTTGCCCGAGTCCATTTTTTCGTCCCAATCATCTCACCATGCATCAACAGGAACGAAAGCGTCAAAAATTTCGCATCTTTTGACAGCGCAAAAAATTTCGCATTTTTTTACCTTCTTGGATGAAAACACGAGTAAAAGGCGCGCGCGTGAAATTTTGCACCCCCGAAAAATTTTTGCCTAAATCCATTTTTTCGTCCCAATCATCTCACCGCAAAAAATTTCGCTTTTTTTGACCTTCTTGCCTGAAAACAAGAGTAAAAGGTGCGTGCGCGAAATTTCGCACCCCGAAAAATTTTCGCCCGAGTCCATTTTTTCATCTCAATCATCTCACCATGCATCAACAGGCACGAAAGCGACGAAAATTTCGCATCTTTTGACAGCGCAAAAAATTTCGCATTTTTTTACCTTCTTGGCAGAAAACACGAGTAAAAGGCATGAAAAATTTCGTTCCCCCGAAAAATTGTCGCCCGAGTCCATATTTTCGTTCCAATCATCACACCATGCATCAAAAGGCATGAAAGCTGCGAAAATTTTGCATCTTTTGATAGCGTAAAAAATTTTGCATTTTTTGACCTTCTTGGATGGAAACACGAGTAAAAGGCGCGCGCGCGAAATTTTGCACCTCCGAAAAATTTTCGCCCGAGTCCATTTTTTCGTTCCAATCATCTGACCATGCATCAACAGGCACGAAAGCGTAAAAAATTTCGCATCTTTTGACAGCGCAAAAAATTTCGTATTTTTTGACATTCTTGGTTGAAAACACGAGTAAAAGGCGCGCGTGCCAAATTTCGCACCCCCGGAAAATTTTCTCCCGAGTCCATTTTTTCGTCCCAATCATCTCACCATGCATCAACAGGCACGAAAGCGTCGAAAATTTTGCATCTTTTGACAGCGCAAAAAAATTCGCATTTTTTTACCTCCTTGGCAGAAAACATGAGTAAAAGGCGCGCGCGAAATTTCGCTCCCCCAAAAAATCTTTGCCCGAGTCTATTTTTTCGTTCCAATCGTCACACCATGCATCAACAGGCATGAAAGCTTCGAAAATTTCGCATCTTTTGATAGCGTAAAAAATTTCGCATCTTTTGACCTTCTTGGATGAAAACACGAGTAAAAGGCGTGCGCGCCAAATTTTGCACCCCCAAAAAATTTTCTCCCGAGTCCATTTTTTCGTTCCAATCATCTCACCATGCATCAACAGGCACGAAAGCGTAAAAAATTTTGCATCTTTTGACAGCGTAAAAAATTTCGCATATTTTGACCTTCTTGGCTGAAAACAAGAGTAAAAGACGCGCGTGCCAAATTTCGCACCCCCGGAAAATTTTCTCCCGAGTCCATCTTTTCGTCCCAATCATCTCACCATGCATCAACATGCACGAAAGCGTCGAAAATTTCGCATCTTTTGATAGCGCAAAAAATTTCGCATTTTTTGACCTTCTTGGATGAAAACACGAGTAAAAGGCGCGTGTGCCAAATTTCGCACCCCCGGAAAATTTTCTCCCGAGTCCATTTTTTCGTCCCAATCATCTCACCATGCATCAACAGGCATGAAAGCATCGACAATTTCGCATCTTTTGACAGCGCAAAAAAATTCGCATTTTTTTACCTTCTTGGCTGAAAACATGAGTAAAAGGCACGGGCGCAAAATTTTGCACCCCCAAAAAATTTTCGCCCGAGTCGATTTTTTCGTTCCAATCATCACACAATGCATCAACAGGTATGAAAGCTTCGAAAATTTCTCATATTTTGATAGCGTAAAAAATTTCGCGTTTTTTGACCTTCTTGGCTGAAAACACGAGTAAAAGACGTGCGTACGAAATTTCGCACCCCGAAAAATTTTCGCCCGAGTCCATTTTTTCGTCCCAATCATCTCACCATGCATCAACAGGCACGAAAGCGTCAAAAATTTCGCATCTTTTGACAGCGCAAAAAATTCGCGTTTTTTGACCTTCTTGGCTGAAAATAAGAGTAAAAGGCGCGCGCGCGTAATTTCGCACCCCGAAAAATTTTTGCCCAAGTCCATTTATTCGTTCCAATCATCAAACCATGCATCAACAAGCATGAAAGCTTCGAAAAGTTCACATCTTTTGACAGCGCAAAAAATTTCGCGTTTTTTGACCTTCTTGGCTGAAAACAAGAGTAAAAGGCGCGCGCGCGAAATTTCGCACCCCCGAAAAATTTCGCCCGAGTCCATTTATTCGTTCCAATCATCACACCATGCATCAACAAGCACGAAAGCTTGGAAAAGTTCGCATCTTTTGACAGCGTAAAAAATTTCGCATTTTTTGACCTACTTGGCTGAAACATGAGTAAAAGGCGCGCGCGCGAAATTTTGCACCCCGAAAAATTTTCGTCCGAGTCCATTTTTTCGTTCCAGTCATCTCACCATGCATCAACAGGCACGAAAGCGTAAAAAATTTTGCATCTTTTGACACCGTAAAAAATTTCGCGTTGTTTGACCTTCTTGGCTGAAAACAAGAGTAAAAGGCGCGCGTGCCAAATTTCGCACCCCCAGAAAATTTTCTCCCGAGTCCATTTTTTCGTCCCAATCATCTCACCATGCATCAATAGGTACGAAAGCGTCGAAAATTTCGCATCTTTTGACAGCGCAATAAATTTTTGCATTTTTTGACCTTCTTGGATGAAAACACGAGTAAAAGGCGCGCGTGCCAAATTTCGCACCCCCGGAAAATTTTCTCCCGAGTCCATTTTTTCGTCCCAATCATCTAACCATGCATCAACAGGCACGAAAGCATAAAAAATTTTGCATCGTTTGACAGCGCAAAAAATTTCGCATTTTTTGACCTTCTTGGCTGAAAACAAGAGTAAAAGGCATGCGCGCAAAATTTTGCACCCCCGAAAAGTTTTTGCCCAAGTCCATTTTTTCATTCCAATCATCACACCATGCATAAACAGGCACGAAAGCTTCGAAAAGTTCGCATCTTTTGACAGCGTAAAAAATTTCGCGTTGTTTGACCTTCTTGGCTGAAACAAGAGAAAAAGGCGCGCGTGCGAAATTTCGCCCCCCGAAAAATTTTCGTCCGAGTCCATTTTTTCGTTCCAGTCATCTCACCATGCATCAACAGGCACGAAAGCGTAAAATATTTTGCATCTTTTGACACCGTAAAAAATTTCGCGTTGTTTGACCTTCTTGGCTGAAAAGAAGAGTAAAAGGCGCGCGTGCCAAATTTCGCACCCCCGGAAAATTTTCTCCCGAGTCCATTTCTTCGTCCCAATCATCTCACCATGCATCAACGGGCACGAAAGCGTCCAAAATTTCGCATCTTTTGACAGCGCAAAAAATTTCACATTTTTTGACCTTCTTGGCTGAAAACACGAGTAAAAGGCGCGCGTGCCAAATTTTGCAGCCCCGGAAAATTTTCTCCCGAGTCCATTTCTCCGTCCCAATCATCTAACCATGCATCAACAGCTACGAAAGCGTCAAAAATTTCGTATCCTTCGACAGCGCATAAAATTTCGCGTTTTTTGACCTTCTTGGCTGAAAACAAGAGTAAAAGGCGTGCGCGCGAAATTTCGCACCCCCGAAAAATTTTTGGCCGAGTCCATTTTTTCGTTCCAATCATCACACCATGCATCAACAGGCACGAAAGCTTCGAAAAGTTCGCATCTTTTGACAGCGTAAAAAATTTCGCGTTGTTTGACCTTCTTGGCTGAAACAAGAGTAAAAGGCGCGTGCGAAATTTCGCCCCCCGAAACATTTTCGCCCGAGTCCATTTTTTCGTTCCAGTCATCTCACCATGCATCAACAGGCACGAAAGCGTAAAAAATTTTGCATCTTTTGACACCATAAAAAATTTCGCGTTGTTTGACCTTCTTGGCTGAAAAGAAGAGAAAAAGGCGCGCGTGCCAAATTTCGCACCCCCGGAAAATTTTCTCCCGAGTCCATTTCTTCGTCCCAATCATCTCACCATGCATCAACAGGCACGAAAGCTTCGAAAAGTTCGCATCTTTTGACAGCGCAAAAAATTTCGCATTTTTTGACCTTCTTGGCTGAAAACAAGAGTAAAAGGCGCGCGTGCCAAATTTCGCACCTCCGGAAAATTTTCTCCCGAGTCCATTTTTCGTCCCAATTATCTAACCATGCATCAACAGGCACGAAAAGCGTCAAAAATTTCGCATCCTTTGACAGCGCAAAAAATTTCGCGTTTTTTGACCGTCTTGGCTGAAAACAAGAGTAAAAGGCGTGCGCGCGAAATTTCGCATCCCCGAAAAATTTTTGCCCGAGTCCATTTTTTCGCTCCAATCATCACACCATGCATCAACATGCATGAAAGCTTCGAAAAGTTCACATCTTTTGATAGCGTAAAAAATTTCGCGTTGTTTGACCTTCTTGGCTGAGACAAGAGTAAAAGGCGCGTGTGCGAAATTTCGCCCCGCGAAAAATTTTCGCCCGAGTCTATTTTTTCGTTCCAGTCATCTCACCATGCATCAACAGGCACGAAAGCGTAAAAAATTTTCCATCTTTTGACACCGTAAAAAATTTCGCGTTGTTTGACCTTCTTGGCTGAAAAGAAGAGTAAAAGGCGCGCGTGCCAAATTTCGCACCCCCGGAAAATTTTCTACCGAGTCCATTTCTTCGTCCCAATCATCTCACCATGCATCAACAGGCACGAAAGCGTCGAAAATTTCGCATCTTTTGACAGCGCAAAAAATTTCGCATTTTTTGACCTTCTTGGCTGAAAACACGAGTAAAAGGTGCGCGTGCCAAATTTTGCACCCCCGGAAAATTTTCTCCCGAGTCCATTTCTCCGTCCCAATTATCTAACCATGCATCAACAGCTACGAAAGCGTCAAAAATTTCGTATCCTTCGACAGCGCATAAAATTTCACGTTTTTTGACCTTCTTGGCTGAAAACAAGAGTAAAAGGCGTGCGCGCGAAATTTCGCACCCCCGAAAAATTTTTGCCCGAGTCCATTTTTTCGTTCCAATCATCACACCATGCATCAACAGGCACGAAAGCTTCGAAAAGTTCGCATCTTTTGACAGCGTAAAAAATTTCGCGTTGTTTGACCTTCTTGGCTGAAACAAGAGTACAAGGCGCGCGTGCGAAATTTCGCACCCCGGAAAATTTTCGCCCGAGTCCATTTATTTGTTCCAATCATCACACCATGCATCAACAAGCATGAAAGCTTCGAAAAGTTCGCTTCTTTTAACAGCGCAAAAAATTTTGCATTTTTTGACCTTCTTGGCTGAAAACAAGAGTAAAAGGCGAGCGCGCGAAATTTCGCACCCCGAAAAATTTTCGCCCGAGTCCATTTTTTCGTCCCAATCATCTCACCATGCATCAACAGGCACGAAAGCGTCGAAAATTTCGCATCTTTTGACAGCGCCAAAAATTTCGCATTTTTTTACCTTCTTGGCTTAAAACAAGAGTAAAAGGCGCGCGCGCGAAATTTCACACCCCGGAAAATTTTTGCCCGAGTCCATTTTTTCGTCCCAATCATCTCACCATGCATCAACTGGCACGAAAGCGTCGAAAATTTCGCATCTTTTGACAGCGCAAAAAATTTCGCGTTTTTTTACCTTCTTGGCAGAAAACACGAGTAAAAGGCGCGCCCGAAATTTCGCTCCCCCGAAAAATTTTCACCCGAGTCCATTTTTTCGTTCCAATCATCACACCATGCATCAACAGGCATGAAAGCTTCGAAAATTTCACATCTTTTGACAGCGTAAAAAATTTCGCGTTTTTTGACCTTCTTGGATGAAAACACGAGTAAAAGGAGCGCGCTCGAAATTTCGCACCCCCAAAAAATTTTCGCCCGTGTCCATTTTTTTGTTCCAATCATCTCACCATGCATCAACAGGCACGAAAGCGTAAAAAATTTTGCATCTTTTGACAGCGTAAAAAATTTCGCATTTTTTGACCTTCTTGGCTGAAAACACGAGTAAAAGGCGCGCGTGCCAAATTTCGCACCCCCGGAAAATTTTCTCCCGAGTCCATTTTTTCATCCCAGTCATCTCACCATGCATCAACAGGCACAAAAGCGTAAGAAATTTCGCATCTTTTGACAGCGCAAAAAATTTCGCATTTTTTTACCTTCTTGGCTGAAAACAAGAGTAAAAGGCGCGCTCGCGAAATTTCACACCCCTGAAAATTTTCGCCCGAGTCCATTTTTTCGTCCCAATCATCTCACCATGCATCAACCGGCACGAAAGCATCGAAAATTTCGCATCTTTTGACAGCGCAAAAAATTTCGCATTTTTTTACCTTCTTGACAGAAAACACGAGTAAAAGGCGCGCCCGAAATTTCACTCCCCCGAAAAATTTTCACCCGAGTCCATTTTTTCGTTCCAATCATCACACATGCATCAACAGACATGAAAGCTTCGAAAATTTCACATCTTTTGACAGCGTAAAAAATTTCGCGTTTTTTTACCTTCTTGGATGAAAACACGAGTAAAAGGCGTGCGCTCGAAATTTTGCACCCCCAAAAAATTTTCGCCCGAGTCCATTTTTTCGTTACAATCATCTCAACATGCTTCAACAAGCACGAAAGCTTCGAAAATTTCGCATCTTTTGACAGCGTAAAAAATTTCACGTTTTTTGACCTTCTTGGCTGAAAACAAGAGTACAAGGCGCGCGTGCGAAATTTCGCACCCCGGAAAATTTTCGCCCGAGTCCATTTATTCGTTCCAATCATCACACCATGCATCAACAAGCACGAAAGCTTCGAAAAGTTCGCATCTTTTGACAGCGCAAAAAATTTGGCATTTTTTGACCTTCTTGGCTGAAAACAAGAGTAAAAGGCGCGCGCACGAAATTTCGCACCCCGAAAAATTTTTGCCCGAGTCCATTTATTCGTTCCAATCAGCACACCATGCATCAACAAGCACGAAAGCTTCGAAAAGCTCGCTTCTTTTAATAGCGCAAAAAATTTTGCATTTTTTGACCTTCTTGGCTGAAAACAAGAGTAAAAGGCGCGCGCGCGAAATTTCGCACTCCCGAAAAATTTTCGCCCGTGTCCATTTTTTTGTTCCAATCATCTCACCATGCATCAACAGGCACGAAAGCGTAAAAAATTTTGCATCTTTTTACAGCGTAAAAAATTTCGCATTTTTTGACCTTCTTGGCTGAAAACACGAGTAAAAGGCGCGCGTGCCAAATTTCGCACCCCCGGAAAATTTGCTCCCGAGTCCATTTTTTCGTCCCAATCATCTCACGATGCATCAACAGGCACGAAAGCGTCGAAAATTTCGCATCTTTTGACAGCGCCAAAAATTTCGCATTTTTTTACCTTCTTGGCTTAAAACAAGAGTAAAAGGCGCGCGCGCGAAATTTCACACCCCGGAAAATTTTTGCCCGAGTCCATTTTTTCGTCCCAATCATCTCACCATGCATCAACTGGCACGAAAGCGTCGAAAATTTCGCATCTTTTGACAGCGCAAAAAATTTCGCGTTTTTTTACCTTCTTGGCAGAAAACACGAGTAAAAGGCGCGCCCGAAATTTCGCTCCCCCGAAAAATTTTCACCCGACTCCATTTTTCGTTCCAATCATCACACCATGCATCAACAGGCATGAAAGCTTCGAAAATTTCACATCTTTTGACAGCTAAAAAATTTCGCGTTTTTTGACCTTCTTGGATGAAAACACGAGTAAAAGGAGCGCGCTCGAAATTTCGCACCCCCAAAAAATTTTCGCCCGTGTCCATTTTTTCGTTCCAATCATCTCACCATGCTTCAACAAGCACGAAAGCGTAAAAAATTTTGCATCTTTTGACAGCGCAAAAAATTTCGCATTTTTTGACCTTCTTGGCTGAAAACAAGAGTAAAAGGCTTGCGCACGAAATTTCGCACCCCGAAAAATTTTCGCCCGAGTCCATTTATTCATTCCAATCATCACACCATTCATCAACAAGCACGAAAGCTTCGAAAAGTTCGCTTCTTTTAACAGCGCAAAAAATTTTGCATTTTTTGACCTTCTTGGCTGAAAATAAGAGTAAAAGGCGCGCGCGCGAAATTTCGCACTCCCGAAAAATTTTCGCCCGTGTCCGTTTTTTTGTTCCAATCATCTCACCATGCATCAATAGGCACGAAAGCGTAAAAAAATTTGAATCTTTTGACAGCGTAAAAAATTTCGCATTTTTTGACCTTCTTGGCTGAAAATACGAGTAAAAGGCGCGCGCGCGAAATTTCGTACCCCGAAAAATTTTCGCCCGAGTCCATTTTTTCGTCCCAATCATCTCACCATGCGTCAACAGGCACGAAAGCGTCGAAAATTTCGCATCTTTTGACAGCGCAAAAAATTTCGCGTTTTTTTACCTTCTTGGCAGAAAACATGAGTAAAAGGCGCGCCCGAAATTTCGCTCCCCCGAAAAATTTTCGCCCGAGTCCATTTTTTCGTTCCTTTCATCACACCATGCATCAACAGGCATGAAAGCTTCGAAATTTTCGCATCTTTTGACAGCGTAAAAAATTTCGCGTTTTTTGACCTTTTTGGACGAAAACACGAGTAAAAGGCGTGCGCGCGAAATTTTGCACCCCCGAAAAATTTTCGCTCGAATCCATTTTTTTGTTCCAATAATCTCACCATGCATCAACAGGAACGAAAGCGTAAAAATTTTGCATCTTTTGACAGC
This sequence comes from Pontederia crassipes, assembly GCA_030549335.1. Taxonomy (NCBI): domain Eukaryota; kingdom Viridiplantae; phylum Streptophyta; class Magnoliopsida; order Commelinales; family Pontederiaceae; genus Pontederia; species Pontederia crassipes. Next base: position 8,997,266 of record CM060198.1, read on the forward strand.
GTAAAAAATTTCGCATTCTTTGACCTTCTTGGCTGAAAACATGAGTAAAAGACGTGCGCGCCAAATTTCGCACCCCGGAGAATTTTCGTCCGAGTCCATTTATTCGTTCCAATCATCACACCATGCATCAACAGGCACGAAAGCTTCGAAAAGTTGGCATCTTTTGACAGGTAAAAAATTTCACATTTTTTGACCTTTTTGGCTGAAAACAAGAGTAAAAGGCCCGCGCGCGAAATTTCGCACCCCGGAGAATTTTCGCCCGAGTCCATTTTTTCGTCCCAATCATCTCACCATGCATCAACAAGCACGAAAGCATCAAAAATTTTGCATCTTTTGACAGCGCAAAAAATTTCACGTTATTTTACCTTCTTGGCAGAAAACATGAGTAATAGGGGCGCGCAAAATTTAGCTCTCCCGAAAAATTTTCACACGAGTCCATTTTTTCGTTCCAATCATCACACAATGCATCAACAGGCATGAAAGCTTCGAAAATTTTGCATCTTTTGACAGCGTAAAAAATTTTGCATTTTTTGACCCTCTTGGCTGAAAACAAGAGTAAAAGGCGCGCGCGTGAAATTTCGCACCCCGAAAAATTTTCGCCCGAGTCCATTTTTTCGTCCCAATCGTCTCACCATGCATCAACAGGCACGAAAGCGAAAAAAATTTTGCATCTTTTGACAGCGTAAAAAAATTCGCATTTTTTGACCTTCTTGGCTGAAAACAAGAGTAAAAGGCACGCGTGCCAAATTTCGCACTCCCGGAAAATTTTCTCCCGAGTTTTTTTTACGTCAGAAATTTCGCATCTTTTGACATCGCAAAAAATTTCGCGTTTTTTTACCTTCTTGGCAGAAAACACGATTAAAAGGCGCGCGCGAAATTTCGCTCCCCCAAAAAATTTTCGCCCGAGTCCATTTTTTCGTTCCAATGATCACACCATGCATCAACAGGCATGAAAGCTTCGAAAATTTCGCATCTTTTGACAGCGTAAAAAATTTCGCATTTTTTGACCTTCTTGGATGAAAACACGAGTAAAAGGCGCGCGCGCGAAATTTTGCACTCCCGAAAAATTTTCGCCCGAGTCCATTTTTTGTTCCAATCATCTCACCATGCATCAACAGGCACAAAAGCGTAAAAAATTTTGCATCTTTTGACAGCGTAAAAAATTTCGCATTTTTTGACATTCTTTGCTAAAAACACGAGTAAAAGGCGCGCGTGCCAAATTTCGCACCCCCGAAAAATTTTCTCCCAAGACCATTTTTTCGTTCCAATCATCTCACGATGCATCAACAGGCACGAAAGCGTCGAAAATTTCGCATCTTTTGACAGCGCCAAAAATTTCGCATTTTTTGACCTTCTTGGCTGAAAACAAGAGTAAAAGGCGCGCGCGTGAAATTTCGCACCCCGGAGAATTTTTGCCCGAGTCCATTTTTTTGTCCCAATCATCTCACATGCATCAACAAGCACAATAGCATCGAAAATTTCGCATCTTTTGACAGCGCAAAAAATTTCTCGTTATTTTACCTTCTTGACAGAAAACACGAGTAATAGGGGCGCGCAAAATTTAGCTCTCCCGAAAAATTTTCACACGAGTCCATTTTTTCGTTCCAATCATCACACAATGCATCAACAGGCATGAAAGCTTCGAAAATTTTGCATCTTTTGACAGCGTAAAAAATTTCGCATTTTTTGATCCTCTTGGCTGAAAACAAGAGTAAAAGGCGCGCGCGTGAAATTTCGCACCCCGAAAAATTTTCGCCCGAGTCCATTTTTTCGTTCCAATGATCACACCATGCATCAACAGGCATGAAAGCTTCGAAAATTTCGCATCTTTTGACAGCGTAAAAAATTTCGCATTTTTTGACCTTCTTGGATGAAAACACGAGTAAAAGGCGCGCGCGCGAAATTTTGCACTCCCGAAAAAATTTTCGCCCGAGTCCATTTTTTGTTCCAATCATCTCACCATGCATCAACTGGCACAAAAGCGTAAAAAATTTTGCATCTTTTGACAGCGTAAAAAATTTCGCATTTTTTGACCTTCTTTGCTAAAAACACGAGTAAAAGGCGCGCGTGCCAAATTTCGCACCCCCGAAAATTTTCTCCCAAGACCATTTTTTCGTTCCAATCATCTCACGATGCATCAACAGGCACGAAAGCGTCGAAAATTTCGCATCTTTTGACAGCGCCAAAAATTTCGCATTTTTTGACCTTCTTGGCTGAAAACAAGAGTAAAAGGCGCGCGCGCGAAATTTCGCACCCCGGAGAATTTTCGCCCGAGTCCATTTTTTCGTCCCAATCATCTCACCATGCATCAACAAGCACGAAAGCATCGAAAATTTCGCATCTTTTGACAGCGCAAAAAATTTCGCGTTATTTTACCTTCTTGGCAGAAAACACGAGTAATAGGGGCGCGCAAAATTTAGCTCTCCCGAAAAATTTTCACACGAGTCCATTTTTTCCTTCCAATCATCACACAATGCATCAACAGGCATGAAAGCTTCGAAAATTTTGCATCTTTTGACAGCGTAAAAAATTTCGCATTTTTTGACCCTCTTGGCTGAAAACAAGAGTAAAAGGCGCGCGCGTGAAATTTCGCACCCCGAAAAATTTTCGCCCGAGTCCATTTTTTCGTCCCAATCGTCTCACCATGCATCAACAGGCACGAAAGCGAAAAAAATTTTGCATCTTTTGACAGCGTAAAAAAATTCGCATTTTTTGACCTTCTTGGCTGAAAACAAGAGTAAAAGGCGCGCGTGCCAAATTTCGCACTCCCGGAAAATTTTCTCCCGAGTCCATTTTTTCATCCCAGTCATCTCACCATGCATCAACAGGCACAAAAGCGTCAGAATTTTCGCATCTTTTGACATCGCAAAAAATTTCGCGTTTTTTTACCTTCTTGGCAGAAAACACGATTAAAAGGCGCGCGCGAAATTTCGCTCCCCCAAAAAATTTTCGCCCGAGTCCATTTTTTCGTTCCAATGATCACACCATGCATCAACAGGCATGAAAGCTTCGAAAATTTTGCATCTTTTGACAGCGTAAAAAATTTCGCATTTTTTGACCTTCTTGGATGAAAACACGAGTAAAAGGCGCGCGCGCGAAATTTTGCACTCCCGAAAAATTTTCGCCCGAGTCCATTTTTTGTTCCAATCATCTCACCATGCATCAACAGGCACAAAAGCGTAAAAAATTTTGCATCTTTTGACAGCGTAAAAAATTTCGCATTTTTTGACCTTCTTTGCTAAAAACACGAGTAAAAGGCGCGCGTGCCAAATTTCGCACCCCCGGAAAATTTTCTCCCAAGACCATTTTTTCGTTCCAATCATCTCACGATGCATCAACAGGCACGAAAGCGTCGAAAATTTCGCATCTTTTGACAGCGCCAAAAATTTCGCATTTTTTGACCTTCTTGGCTGAAAACAAGAGTAAAAGGCGCGCGCGCGAAATTTCACACCCCGGAAAATTTTTGCCCGAGTCCATTTTTTCGTCCCAATCATCTCATCATGCATCAACAGGCACGAAAGCGTCGAAAATTTCGCATCTTTTGACAGCGCAAAAAATTTCGCATTTTTTGACCTTCTTGGCAGAAAACACGAGTAATAGGGTCGCGCAAAATTTAGCTCTCCCGAAAAATTTTCACACGAGTCCATTTTTTCGTTCCAATCATCACACAATGCATCAACAGGCATGAAAGCTTCGAAAATTTTGCATCTTTTGACAGCGTAAAAAATTTCGCATTTTTTGACCCTCTTGGCTGAAAACAAGAGTAAAAGGCGCGCGCGTGAAATTTCGCACCCCGAAAAATTTTCGCCCGAGTCCATTTTTTCGTTCCAATGATCACACAATGCATCAACAGGCATGAAAGCTTCGAAAATTTCTCATCTTTTGACAGCGTAAAAAATTGCGCATTTTTTGACCTTCTTGGATGAAAACACGAGTAAAAGGCGCGCGCGCGAAATTTTGCACTCCCGAAAAATTTTCGCCCGAGTCCATTTTTTGTTCCAATCATCTCACCATGCATCAACAGGCACAAAAGCGTAAAAAATTTTGCATCTTTTGACAGCGTAAAAAATTTCGCATTTTTTGACCTTCTTTGCTAAAAACACGAGTAAAAGGCGCGCGTGCCAAATTTCGCACCCCCGGAAAATTTTCTCCCAAGACCATTTTTTCGTTCCAATCATCTCACGATGCATCAACAGGCACGAAAGCGTCGAAAATTTCGCATCTTTTGACAGCGCCAAAAATTTCGCATTTTTTTACCTTCTTGGCTGAAAACAAGAGTAAAAGGCGCGCGCGCGAAATTTCACACCCCGGAAAATTTTTGCCCGAGTCCATTTTTTCGTCCCAATCATCTCATCATTCATCAACAGGCACGAAAGCGTCGAAAATTTCGCATCTTTTGACAACGCAAAAAATTTTGCATTTTTTGACCTTCTTGGCAGAAAACACGAGTAATAGGGTCGCGCAAAATTTAGCTCTCCCGAAAAATTTTCACACGAGTCCATTTTTTCGTTCCAATCATCACACAATGCATCAACAGGCATGAAAGCTTCGAAAATTTTGCATCTTTTGACAGCGTAAAAAATTTCGCATTTTTTGACCCTCTTGGCTGAAAACAAGAGTAAAAGGCGCGCGCGTGAAATTTCCCACCCCGAAAAATTTTCGCCCGAGTCCATTTTTTCGTTCCAATGATCACACCATGCATCAACAGGCATGAAAGCTTCGAAAATTTCGCATCTTTTGACAGCGTAAAAAATTTCGCATTTTTTGACCTTCTTGGATGAAAACACGAGTAAAAGGCGCGCGCGCGAAATTTTGCACTCCCGAAAAATTTTCGCCCGAGTCCATTTTTTGTTCCAATCATCTCACCATGCATCAACAGGCACAAAAGCGTAAAAAATTTTGCATCTTTTGACAGCGTAAAAAATTTCGCATTTTTTGACCTTCTTTGCTAAAAACACGAGTAAAAGGCGCGCGTGCCAAATTTCGCACCCCCGGAAAATTTTCTCCCAAGACCATTTTTTCGTTCCAATCATCTCACGATGCATCAACAGGCACGAAAGCGTCGAAAATTTCGCATCTTTTGACAGCGCCAAAAATTTCGCATTTTTTGACCTTCTTGGCTGAAAACAAGAGTAAAAGGCGCGCGCGCGAAATTTCGCACCCCGGAGAATTTTCGCCCGAGTCCATTTTTTCGTCCCAATCATCTCACCATGCATCAACAGGCATGAAAGCTTCGAAAATTTCGCATCTTTTGACAGCGTAAAAAATTTCGCATTTTTTGACCTTCTTTGCTAAAAACACGAGTAAAAGGCGCGCGTGCCAAATTTCGCACCCCCGGAAAATTTTCTCCCAAGACCATTTTTTCATTCCAATCATCTCACCATGCATCAACAGGCACGAAAGCGTCGAAAATTTCGCATCTTTTGACAGCGCCAAAAATTTCGCATTTTTTTACCTTCTTGGCTGAAAACAAGAGTAAAAGGCGCACGCGCGAAATTTCACACCCCGGAAAATTTTTGCCCGAGTCCATTTTTTCGTCCCAATCATCTCATCATGCATCAACAGGCACGAAAGCGTCGAAAATTTCGCATCTTTTGACAGCGCAAAAAATTTCGCATTTTTTGACCTTCTTGGCAGAAAACACGAGTAATAGGGTCGCGCAAAATTTAGCTCTCCCGAAAAATTTTCACACGAGTCCATTTTTTCGTTCCAATCATCACACAATGCATCAACAGGCATGAAAGCTTCGAAAATTTTGCATCTTTTGACAGCGTAAAAAATTTCGCATTTTTTGACCCTCTTGGCTGAAAACAAGAGTAAAAGGCGCGCATGTGAAATTTCGCACCCAGAAAAATTTTCGCCCGAGTCTATTTTTTCGTTCCAATGATCACACAATGCATCAACAGGCATGAAAGCTTCGAAAATTTCGCATCTTTTGACAGCGTAAAAAATTTCGCATTTTTTGACCTTCTTGGATGAAAACACGAGTAAAAGGCGCGCGCGCGAAATTTTGCACTCCCGAAAAATTTTCGCCCGAGTCCATTTTTTGTTCCAATCATCTCACCATGCATCAACAGGCACAAAAGCGTAAAAAATTTTGCATCTTTTGACAGCGTAAACAATTTCGCATTTTTTGACCTTCTTTGCTAAAAACACGAGTAAAAGGCGCGCGTGCCAAATTTCGCACCCCCGGAAAATTTTCTCCCAAGACCATTTTTTCGTTCCAATCATCTCACGATGCATCAACAGGCACGAAAGCGTCGAAAATTTCGCATCTTTTGACAGCGCCAAAAATTTCGCATTTTTTGACCTTCTTGGCTGAAAACAAGAGTAAAAGGCGCGCGCGCGAAATTTCGCACCCCGGAGAATTTTCGCCCGAGTCCATTTTTTCGTCCCAATCATCTCACCATGCATCAACAAGCACGAAAGCATCGAAAATTTCGCATCTTTTGACAGCGCAAAAAATTTCGCGTTATTTTACCTTCTTGGCAGAAAATACGAGTAATAGGGGCGCGCAAAATTTAGCTCTCCCGAAAAATTTTCACACGAGTCCATTTTTTCGTTCCAATCATCACACAATGCATCAATAGGCATGAAAGCTTCAAAAATTTTGCATCTTTTGACAGCGTAAAAAATTTCGCATTTTTTGACCCTCTTGGCTGAAAACAAGAGTAAAAGGCGCGCGCGTGAAATTTCGCACCCCGAAAAATTTTCGCCCGAGTCTATTTTTTCGTCCCAATCGTCTCACCATGCATCAAAATGCACGAAAGCGAAAAAAATTTTGCATCTTTTGACAGCGTAAAAAAATTCGCATTTTTTGAACTTCTTGGCTGAAAACAAGAGTAAAAGGCGCGCGTGCCAAATTTCGCACTCCCGGAAAATTTTCTCCCGAGTCCATTTTTTCATCCCAGTCATCTCACCATGCATCAACAGGCACAAAAGCGTCAGAAATTTCGCATCTTTTGACATCGCAAAAAATTTCGCATTTTTTTACCTTCTTGGCAGAAAACACGATTAAAAGGAGCGCGCGAAATTTCGCTCCCCCAAAAAATTTTCGCCCGAGTCCATTTTTTCGTTCCAATGATCACACCATGCATCAACAGGCATGAAAGCTTCGAAAATTTCGCATCTTTTGACAGCGTAAAAAATTTCGCATTTTTTTACCTTCTTGGATGAGAACACGAGTAAAAGGCGCGCGCGCGAAATTTTGCACTCCCGAAAAATTTTCGCCCGAGTCCATTTTTTGTTCCAATCATCTCACCATGCATCAACAGGCACAAAAGCGTAAAAAATTTTGCATCTTTTGACAGCGTAAAAAATTTCGCATTTTTTGACCTTCTTTGCTAAAAACACGAGTAAAAGGCGCGCGTGCCAAATTTCGCACCCCCGGAAAATTTTCTCCCAAGACCATTTTTTCGTTCCAATCATCTCACGATGCATCAACAGGCACGAAAGCGTCGAAAATTTCGCATCTTTTGACAGCGCCAAAAATTTCGCATTTTTTGACCTTCTTGGCTGAAAACAAGAGTAAAAGGCGCGCGCGCGAAATTTCGCACCCCGGAGAATTTTCGCCCGAGTCCATTTTTTCGTCCCAATCATCTCACCATGCATCAACAGGCATGAAAGCTTCGAAAATTTCGCATCTTTTGACAGCGTAAAAAATTTCGCATTTTTTGACCTTCTTTGCTAAAAACACGAGTAAAAGGCGCGCGTGCCAAATTTCGCACCCCCGGAAAATTTTCTCCCAAGACCATTTTTTCATTCCAATCATCTCACCATGCATCAACAGGCACGAAAGCGTCGAAAATTTCGCATCTTTTGACAGCGCCAAAAATTTCGCATTTTTTTACCTTCTTGGCTGAAAACAAGAGTAAAAGGCGCACGCGCGAAATTTCACACCCCGGAAAATTTTTGCCCGAGTCCATTTTTTCGTCCCAATCATCTCATCATGCATCAACAGGCACGAAAGCGTCGAAAATTTCGCATCTTTTGACAGCGCAAAAAATTTCGCATTTTTTGACCTTCTTGGCAGAAAACACGAGTAATAGGGTCGCGCAAAATTTAGCTCTCCCGAAAAATTTTCACACGAGTCCATTTTTTCGTTCCAATCATCACACAATGCATCAACAGGCATGAAAGCTTCGAAAATTTTGCATCTTTTGACAGCGTAAAAAATTTCGCATTTTTTGACCCTCTTGGCTGAAAACAAGAGTAAAAGGCGCGCATGTGAAATTTCGCACCCAGAAAAATTTTCGCCCGAGTCTATTTTTTCGTTCCAATGATCACACAATGCATCAACAGGCATGAAAGCTTCGAAAATTTCGCATCTTTTGACAGCGTAAAAAATTTCGCATTTTTTGACCTTCTTGGATGAAAACACGAGTAAAAGGCGCGCGCGCGAAATTTTGCACTCCCGAAAAATTTTCGCCCGAGTCCATTTTTTGTTCCAATCATCTCACCATGCATCAACAGGCACAAAAGCGTAAAAAATTTTGCATCTTTTGACAGCGTAAACAATTTCGCATTTTTTGACCTTCTTTGCTAAAAACACGAGTAAAAGGCGCGCGTGCCAAATTTCGCACCCCCGGAAAATTTTCTCCCAAGACCATTTTTTCGTTCCAATCATCTCACGATGCATCAACAGGCACGAAAGCGTCGAAAATTTCGCATCTTTTGACAGCGCCAAAAATTTCGCATTTTTTGACCTTCTTGGCTGAAAACAAGAGTAAAAGGCGCGCGCGCGAAATTTCGCACCCCGGAGAATTTTCGCCCGAGTCCATTTTTTCGTCCCAATCATCTCACCATGCATCAACAAGCACGAAAGCATCGAAAATTTCGCATCTTTTGACAGCGCAAAAAATTTCGCGTTATTTTACCTTCTTGGCAGAAAATACGAGTAATAGGGGCGCGCAAAATTTAGCTCTCCCGAAAAATTTTCACACGAGTCCATTTTTTCGTTCCAATCATCACACAATGCATCAATAGGCATGAAAGCTTCAAAAATTTTGCATCTTTTGACAGCGTAAAAAATTTCGCATTTTTTGACCCTCTTGGCTGAAAACAAGAGTAAAAGGCGCGCGCGTGAAATTTCGCACCCCGAAAAATTTTCGCCCGAGTCTATTTTTTCGTCCCAATCGTCTCACCATGCATCAACATGCACGAAAGCGAAAAAAATTTTGCATCTTTTGACAGCGTAAAAAAATTCGCATTTTTTGAACTTCTTGGCTGAAAACAAGAGTAAAAGGCGCGCGTGCCAAATTTCGCACTCCCGGAAAATTTTCTCCCGAGTCCATTTTTTCATCCCAGTCATCTCACCATGCATCAACAGGCACAAAAGCGTCAGAAATTTCGCATCTTTTGACATCGCAAAAAATTTCGCATTTTTTTACCTTCTTGGCAGAAAACACGATTAAAAGGAGCGCGCGAAATTTCGCTCCCCCAAAAAATTTTCGCCCGAGTCCATTTTTTCGTTCCAATGATCACACCATGCATCAACAGGCATGAAAGCTTCGAAAATTTCGCATCTTTTGACAGCGTAAAAAATTTCGCATTTTTTTACCTTCTTGGATGAGAACACGAGTAAAAGGCGCGCGCGCGAAATTTTGCACTCCCGAAAAATTTTCGCCCGAGTCCATTTTTTGTTCCAATCATCTCACCATGCATCAACAGGCACAAAAGCGTAAAAAATTTTGCATCTTTTGACAGCGTAAAAAATTTCGCATTTTTTGACCTTCTTTGCTAAAAACACGAGTAAAAGGCGCGCGTGCCAAATTTCGCACCCCCGGAAAATTTTCTCCCAAGACCATTTTTTCGTTCCAATCATCTCACGATGCATCAACAGGCACGAAAGCGTCGAAAATTTCGCATCTTTTGACAGCGCCAAAAATTTCGCATTTTTTGACCTTCTTGGCTGAAAACAAGAGTAAAAGGCGCGCGCGCGAAATTTCGCACCCCGGAGAATTTTCGCCCGAGTCCATTTTTTCGTCCCAATCATCTCACCATGCATCAACAGGCATGAAAGCTTCGAAAATTTCGCATCTTTTGACAGCGTAAAAAATTTCGCATTTTTTGACCTTCTTTGCTAAAAACACGAGTAAAAGGCGCGCGTGCCAAATTTCGCACCCCCGGAAAATTTTCTCCCAAGACCATTTTTTCATTCCAATCATCTCACCATGCATCAACAGGCACGAAAGCGTCGAAAATTTCGCATCTTTTGACAGCGCCAAAAATTTCGCATTTTTTTACCTTCTTGGCTGAAAACAAGAGTAAAAGGCGCACGCGCGAAATTTCACACCCCGGAAAATTTTTGCCCGAGTCCATTTTTTCGTCCCAATCATCTCATCATGCATCAACAGGCACGAAAGCGTCGAAAATTTCGCATCTTTTGACAGCGCAAAAAATTTCGCATTTTTTGACCTTCTTGGCAGAAAACACGAGTAATAGGGTCGCGCAAAATTTAGCTCTCCCGAAAAATTTTCACACGAGTCCATTTTTTCGTTCCAATCATCACACAATGCATCAACAGGCATGAAAGCTTCGAAAATTTTGCATCTTTTGACAGCGTAAAAAATTTCGCATTTTTTGACCCTCTTGGCTGAAAACAAGAGTAAAAGGCGCGCATGTGAAATTTCGCACCCAGAAAAATTTTCGCCCGAGTCTATTTTTTCGTTCCAATGATCACACAATGCATCAACAGGCATGAAAGCTTCGAAAATTTCGCATCTTTTGACAGCGTAAAAAATTTCGCATTTTTTGACCTTCTTGGATGAAAACACGAGTAAAAGGCGCGCGCGCGAAATTTTGCACTCCCGAAAAATTTTCGCCCGAGTCCATTTTTTGTTCCAATCATCTCACCATGCATCAACAGGCACAAAAGCGTAAAAAATTTTGCATCTTTTGACAGCGTAAACAATTTCGCATTTTTTGACCTTCTTTGCTAAAAACACGAGTAAAAGGCGCGCGTGCCAAATTTCGCACCCCCGGAAAATTTTCTCCCAAGACCATTTTTTCGTTCCAATCATCTCACGATGCATCAACAGGCACGAAAGCGTCGAAAATTTCGCATCTTTTGACAGCGCCAAAAATTTCGCATTTTTTGACCTTCTTGGCTGAAAACAAGAGTAAAAGGCGCGCGCGCGAAATTTCGCACCCCGGAGAATTTTCGCCCGAGTCCATTTTTTCGTCCCAATCATCTCACCATGCATCAACAAGCACGAAAGCATCGAAAATTTCGCATCTTTTGACAGCGCAAAAAATTTCGCGTTATTTTACCTTCTTGGCAGAAAATACGAGTAATAGGGGCGCGCAAAATTTAGCTCTCCCGAAAAATTTTCACACGAGTCCATTTTTTCGTTCCAATCATCACACAATGCATCAATAGGCATGAAAGCTTCAAAAATTTTGCATCTTTTGACAGCGTAAAAAATTTCGCATTTTTTGACCCTCTTGGCTGAAAACAAGAGTAAAAGGCGCGCGCGTGAAATTTCGCACCCCGAAAAATTTTCGCCCGAGTCTATTTTTTCGTCCCAATCGTCTCACCATGCATCAAAATGCACGAAAGCGAAAAAAATTTTGCATCTTTTGACAGCGTAAAAAAATTCGCATTTTTTGAACTTCTTGGCTGAAAACAAGAGTAAAAGGCGCGCGTGCCAAATTTCGCACTCCCGGAAAATTTTCTCCCGAGTCCATTTTTTCATCCCAGTCATCTCACCATGCATCAACAGGCACAAAAGCGTCAGAAATTTCGCATCTTTTGACATCGCAAAAAATTTCGCATTTTTTTACCTTCTTGGCAGAAAACACGATTAAAAGGAGCGCGCGAAATTTCGCTCCCCCAAAAAATTTTCGCCCGAGTCCATTTTTTCGTTCCAATGATCACACCATGCATCAACAGGCATGAAAGCTTCGAAAATTTCGCATCTTTTGACAGCGTAAAAAATTTCGCATTTTTTTACCTTCTTGGATGAGAACACGAGTAAAAGGCGCGCGCGCGAAATTTTGCACTCCCGAAAAATTTTCGCCCGAGTCCATTTTTTGTTCCAATCATCTCACCATGCATCAACAGGCACAAAAGCGTAAAAAATTTTGCATCTTTTGACAGCGTAAAAAATTTCGCATTTTTTGACCTTCTTTGCTAAAAACACGAGTAAAAGGCGCGCGTGCCAAATTTCGCACCCCCGGAAAATTTTCTCCCAAGACCATTTTTTCGTTCCAATCATCTCACGATGCATCAACAGGCACGAAAGCGTCGAAAATTTCGCATCTTTTGACAGCGCCAAAAATTTCGCATTTTTTGACCTTCTTGGCTGAAAACAAGAGTAAAAGGCGCGCGCGCGAAATTTCGCACCCCGGAGAATTTTCGCCCGAGTCCATTTTTTCGTCCCAATCATCTCACCATGCATCAACAGGCATGAAAGCTTCGAAAATTTCGCATCTTTTGACAGCGTAAAAAATTTCGCATTTTTTGACCTTCTTTGCTAAAAACACGAGTAAAAGGCGCGCGTGCCAAATTTCGCACCCCCGGAAAATTTTCTCCCAAGACCATTTTTTCATTCCAATCATCTCACCATGCATCAACAGGCACGAAAGCGTCGAAAATTTCGCATCTTTTGACAGCGCCAAAAATTTCGCATTTTTTTACCTTCTTGGCTGAAAACAAGAGTAAAAGGCGCACGCGCGAAATTTCACACCCCGGAAAATTTTTGCCCGAGTCCATTTTTTCGTCCCAATCATCTCATCATGCATCAACAGGCACGAAAGCGTCGAAAATTTCGCATCTTTTGACAGCGCAAAAAATTTCGCATTTTTTGACCTTCTTGGCAGAAAACACGAGTAATAGGGTCGCGCAAAATTTAGCTCTCCCGAAAAATTTTCACACGAGTCCATTTTTTCGTTCCAATCATCACACAATGCATCAACAGGCATGAAAGCTTCGAAAATTTTGCATCTTTTGACAGCGTAAAAAATTTCGCATTTTTTGACCCTCTTGGCTGAAAACAAGAGTAAAAGGCGCGCATGTGAAATTTCGCACCCAGAAAAATTTTCGCCCGAGTCTATTTTTTCGTTCCAATGATCACACAATGCATCAACAGGCATGAAAGCTTCGAAAATTTCGCATCTTTTGACAGCGTAAAAAATTTCGCATTTTTTGACCTTCTTGGATGAAAACACGAGTAAAAGGCGCGCGCGCGAAATTTTGCACTCCCGAAAAATTTTCGCCCGAGTCCATTTTTTGTTCCAATCATCTCACCATGCATCAACAGGCACAAAAGCGTAAAAAATTTTGCATCTTTTGACAGCGTAAACAATTTCGCATTTTTTGACCTTCTTTGCTAAAAACACGAGTAAAAGGCGCGCGTGCCAAATTTCGCACCCCCGGAAAATTTTCTCCCAAGACCATTTTTTCGTTCCAATCATCTCACGATGCATCAACAGGCACGAAAGCGTCGAAAATTTCGCATCTTTTGACAGCGCCAAAAATTTCGCATTTTTTGACCTTCTTGGCTGAAAACAAGAGTAAAAGGCGCGCGCGCGAAATTTCGCACCCCGGAGAATTTTCGCCCGAGTCCATTTTTTCGTCCCAATCATCTCACCATGCATCAACAAGCACGAAAGCATCGAAAATTTCGCATCTTTTGACAGCGCAAAAAATTTCGCGTTATTTTACCTTCTTGGCAGAAAATACGAGTAATAGGGGCGCGCAAAATTTAGCTCTCCCGAAAAATTTTCACACGAGTCCATTTTTTCGTTCCAATCATCACACAATGCATCAATAGGCATGAAAGCTTCAAAAATTTTGCATCTTTTGACAGCGTAAAAAATTTCGCATTTTTTGACCCTCTTGGCTGAAAACAAGAGTAAAAGGCGCGCGCGTGAAATTTCGCACCCCGAAAAATTTTCGCCCGAGTCTATTTTTTCGTCCCAATCGTCTCACCATGCATCAACATGCACGAAAGCGAAAAAAATTTTGCATCTTTTGACAGCGTAAAAAAATTCGCATTTTTTGAACTTCTTGGCTGAAAACAAGAGTAAAAGGCGCGCGTGCCAAATTTCGCACTCCCGGAAAATTTTCTCCCGAGTCCATTTTTTCATCCCAGTCATCTCACCATGCATCAACAGGCACAAAAGCGTCAGAAATTTCGCATCTTTTGACATCGCAAAAAATTTCGCATTTTTTTACCTTCTTGGCAGAAAACACGATTAAAAGGAGCGCGCGAAATTTCGCTCCCCCAAAAAATTTTCGCCCGAGTCCATTTTTTCGTTCCAATGATCACACCATGCATCAACAGGCATGAAAGCTTCGAAAATTTCGCATCTTTTGACAGCGTAAAAAATTTCGCATTTTTTTACCTTCTTGGATGAGAACACGAGTAAAAGGCGCGCGCGCGAAATTTTGCACTCCCGAAAAATTTTCGCCCGAGTCCATTTTTTGTTCCAATCATCTCACCATGCATCAACAGGCACAAAAGCGTAAAAAATTTTGCATCTTTTGACAGCGTAAAAAATTTCGCATTTTTTGACCTTCTTTGCTAAAAACACGAGTAAAAGGCGCGCGTGCCAAATTTCGCACCCCCGGAAAATTTTCTCCCAAGACCATTTTTTCGTTCCAATCATCTCACGATGCATCAACAGGCACGAAAGCGTCGAAAATTTCGCATCTTTTGACAGCGCCAAAAATTTCGCATTTTTTGACCTTCTTGGCTGAAAACAAGAGTAAAAGGCGCGCGCGCGAAATTTCGCACCCCGGAGAATTTTCGCCCGAGTCCATTTTTTCGTCCCAATCATCTCACCATGCATCAACAGGCATGAAAGCTTCGAAAATTTCGCATCTTTTGACAGCGTAAAAAATTTCGCATTTTTTGACCTTCTTTGCTAAAAACACGAGTAAAAGGCGCGCGTGCCAAATTTCGCACCCCCGGAAAATTTTCTCCCAAGACCATTTTTTCATTCCAATCATCTCACCATGCATCAACAGGCACGAAAGCGTCGAAAATTTCGCATCTTTTGACAGCGCCAAAAATTTCGCATTTTTTTACCTTCTTGGCTGAAAACAAGAGTAAAAGGCGCACGCGCGAAATTTCACACCCCGGAAAATTTTTGCCCGAGTCCATTTTTTCGTCCCAATCATCTCATCATGCATCAACAGGCACGAAAGCGTCGAAAATTTCGCATCTTTTGACAGCGCAAAAAATTTCGCATTTTTTGACCTTCTTGGCAGAAAACACGAGTAATAGGGTCGCGCAAAATTTAGCTCTCCCGAAAAATTTTCACACGAGTCCATTTTTTCGTTCCAATCATCACACAATGCATCAACAGGCATGAAAGCTTCGAAAATTTTGCATCTTTTGACAGCGTAAAAAATTTCGCATTTTTTGACCCTCTTGGCTGAAAACAAGAGTAAAAGGCGCGCATGTGAAATTTCGCACCCAGAAAAATTTTCGCCCGAGTCTATTTTTTCGTTCCAATGATCACACAATGCATCAACAGGCATGAAAGCTTCGAAAATTTCGCATCTTTTGACAGCGTAAAAAATTTCGCATTTTTTGACCTTCTTGGATGAAAACACGAGTAAAAGGCGCGCGCGCGAAATTTTGCACTCCCGAAAAATTTTCGCCCGAGTCCATTTTTTGTTCCAATCATCTCACCATGCATCAACAGGCACAAAAGCGTAAAAAATTTTGCATCTTTTGACAGCGTAAACAATTTCGCATTTTTTGACCTTCTTTGCTAAAAACACGAGTAAAAGGCGCGCGTGCCAAATTTCGCACCCCCGGAAAATTTTCTCCCAAGACCATTTTTTCGTTCCAATCATCTCACGATGCATCAACAGGCACGAAAGCGTCGAAAATTTCGCATCTTTTGACAGCGCCAAAAATTTCGCATTTTTTGACCTTCTTGGCTGAAAACAAGAGTAAAAGGCGCGCTGCGCGAAATTTCGCACCCCGGAGAATTTTCGCCCGAGTCCATTTTTTCGTCCCAATCATCTCACCATGCATCAACAAGCACGAAAGCATCGAAAATTTCGCATCTTTTGACAGCGCAAAAAATTTCGCGTTATTTTACCTTCTTGGCAGAAAATACGAGTAATAGGGGCGCGCAAAATTTAGCTCTCCCGAAAAATTTTCACACGAGTCCATTTTTTCGTTCCAATCATCACACAATGCATCAATAGGCATGAAAGCTTCAAAAATTTTGCATCTTTTGACAGCGTAAAAAATTTCGCATTTTTTGACCCTCTTGGCTGAAAACAAGAGTAAAAGGCGCGCGCGTGAAATTTCGCACCCCGAAAAATTTTCGCCCGAGTCTATTTTTTCGTCCCAATCGTCTCACCATGCATCAACATGCACGAAAGCGAAAAAAATTTTGCATCTTTTGACAGCGTAAAAAAATTCGCATTTTTTGAACTTCTTGGCTGAAAACAAGAGTAAAAGGCGCGCGTGCCAAATTTCGCACTCCCGGAAAATTTTCTCCCGAGTCCATTTTTTCATCCCAGTCATCTCACCATGCATCAACAGGCACAAAAGCGTCAGAAATTTCGCATCTTTTGACATCGCAAAAAATTTCGCATTTTTTTACCTTCTTGGCAGAAAACACGATTAAAAGGAGCGCGCGAAATTTCGCTCCCCCAAAAAATTTTCGCCCGAGTCCATTTTTTCGTTCCAATGATCACACCATGCATCAACAGGCATGAAAGCTTCGAAAATTTCGCATCTTTTGACAGCGTAAAAAATTTCGCATTTTTTTACCTTCTTGGATGAGAACACGAGTAAAAGGCGCGCGCGCGAAATTTTGCACTCCCGAAAAATTTTCGCCCGAGTCCATTTTTTGTTCCAATCATCTCACCATGCATCAACAGGCACAAAAGCGTAAAAAATTTTGCATCTTTTGACAGCGTAAAAAATTTCGCATTTTTTGACCTTCTTTGCTAAAAACACGAGTAAAAGGCGCGCGTGCCAAATTTCGCACCCCCGGAAAATTTTCTCCCAAGACCATTTTTTCGTTCCAATCATCTCACGATGCATCAACAGGCACGAAAGCGTCGAAAATTTCGCATCTTTTGACAGCGCCAAAAATTTCGCATTTTTTGACCTTCTTGGCTGAAAACAAGAGTAAAAGGCGCGCGCGCGAAATTTCGCACCCCGGAGAATTTTCGCCCGAGTCCATTTTTTCGTCCCAATCATCTCACCATGCATCAACAGGCATGAAAGCTTCGAAAATTTCGCATCTTTTGACAGCGTAAAAAATTTCGCATTTTTTGACCTTCTTTGCTAAAAACACGAGTAAAAGGCGCGCGTGCCAAATTTCGCACCCCCGGAAAATTTTCTCCCAAGACCATTTTTTCATTCCAATCATCTCACCATGCATCAACAGGCACGAAAGCGTCGAAAATTTCGCATCTTTTGACAGCGCCAAAAATTTCGCATTTTTTTACCTTCTTGGCTGAAAACAAGAGTAAAAGGCGCACGCGCGAAATTTCACACCCCGGAAAATTTTTGCCCGAGTCCATTTTTTCGTCCCAATCATCTCATCATGCATCAACAGGCACGAAAGCGTCGAAAATTTCGCATCTTTTGACAGCGCAAAAAATTTCGCATTTTTTGACCTTCTTGGCAGAAAACACGAGTAATAGGGTCGCGCAAAATTTAGCTCTCCCGAAAAATTTTCACACGAGTCCATTTTTTCGTTCCAATCATCACACAATGCATCAACAGGCATGAAAGCTTCGAAAATTTTGCATCTTTTGACAGCGTAAAAAATTTCGCATTTTTTGACCCTCTTGGCTGAAAACAAGAGTAAAAGGCGCGCATGTGAAATTTCGCACCCAGAAAAATTTTCGCCCGAGTCTATTTTTTCGTTCCAATGATCACACAATGCATCAACAGGCATGAAAGCTTCGAAAATTTCGCATCTTTTGACAGCGTAAAAAATTTCGCATTTTTTGACCTTCTTTGATGAAAACACGAGTAAAAGGCGCGCGCGCGAAATTTTGCACTCCCGAAAAATTTTCGCCCGAGTCCATTTTTTGTTCCAATCATCTCACCATGCATCAACAGGCACAAAAGCGTAAAAAATTTTGCATCTTTTGACAGCGTAAACAATTTCGCATTTTTTGACCTTCTTTGCTAAAAACACGAGTAAAAGGCGCGCGTGCCAAATTTCGCACCCCCGGAAAATTTTCTCCCAAGACCATTTTTTCGTTCCAATCATCTCACGATGCATCAACAGGCACGAAAGCGTCGAAAATTTCGCATCTTTTGACAGCGCCAAAAATTTCGCATTTTTTGACCTTCTTGGCTGAAAACAAGAGTAAAAGGCGCGCGCGCGAAATTTCGCACCCCGGAGAATTTTCGCCCGAGTCCATTTTTTCGTCCCAATCATCTCACCATGCATCAACAAGCACGAAAGCATCGAAAATTTCGCATCTTTTGACAGCGCAAAAAATTTCGCGTTATTTTACCTTCTTGGCAGAAAATACGAGTAATAGGGGCGCGCAAAATTTAGCTCTCCCGAAAAATTTTCACACGAGTCCATTTTTTCGTTCCAATCATCACACAATGCATCAATAGGCATGAAAGCTTCAAAAATTTTGCATCTTTTGACAGCGTAAAAAATTTCGCATTTTTTGACCCTCTTGGCTGAAAACAAGAGTAAAAGGCGCGCGCGTGAAATTTCGCACCCCGAAAAATTTTCGCCCGAGTCTATTTTTTCGTCCCAATCGTCTCACCATGCATCAACATGCACGAAAGCGAAAAAAATTTTGCATCTTTTGACAGCGTAAAAAAATTCGCATTTTTTGAACTTCTTGGCTGAAAACAAGAGTAAAAGGCGCGCGTGCCAAATTTCGCACTCCCGGAAAATTTTCTCCCGAGTCCATTTTTTCATCCCAGTCATCTCACCATGCATCAACAGGCACAAAAGCGTCAGAAATTTCGCATCTTTTGACATCGCAAAAAATTTCGCATTTTTTTACCTTCTTGGCAGAAAACACGATTAAAAGGAGCGCGCGAAATTTCGCTCCCCCAAAAAATTTTCGCCCGAGTCCATTTTTTCGTTCCAATGATCACACCATGCATCAACAGGCATGAAAGCTTCGAAAATTTCGCATCTTTTGACAGCGTAAAAAATTTCGCATTTTTTTACCTTCTTGGATGAGAACACGAGTAAAAGGCGCGCGCGCGAAATTTTGCACTCCCGAAAAATTTTCGCCCGAGTCCATTTTTTGTTCCAATCATCTCACCATGCATCAACAGGCACAAAAGCGTAAAAAATTTTGCATCTTTTGACAGCGTAAAAAATTTCGCATTTTTTGACCTTCTTTGCTAAAAACACGAGTAAAAGGCGCGCGTGCCAAATTTCGCACCCCCGGAAAATTTTCTCCCAAGACCATTTTTTCGTTCCAATCATCTCACGATGCATTAACAGGCACGAAAGCGTCGACAATTTCGCATCTTTTGACAGCGCCAAAAATTTCGCATTTTTTTACCTTCTTGACTGAAAACAAGAGTAAAAGGCGCGCGCGCGAAATTTCACACCCCGGAAAATTTTCGCCCGAGTCCATTTTTCGTCCCAATCATCTCACCATGCATCAACTGGCACGAAAGCGTCGAAAATTTCGCATCTTTTGACAACGCAAAAAATTTCGCATTTTTTTACCTTCTTGGCAGAAAACACGAGTAAAAGGAGCGCTCGAAATTTCGCACCCCCAAAAAATTTTCGTCCGTGTCCATTTTTTCGTTCCAATCATCTCACCATGCTTCAACAAGCACGAAAGCGTAAAAAATTTTGCATCTTTTGACAGCGTAAAAAAATTTCGCATTTTTTGACCTTCTTGGTTGAAAACACGAGTAAAAGGCGCGCGTGCCAAATTTCGCACCCCTGGAAACTTTTCTCCCGAGTCTATTTTTTCGTCCCAATCATCTCACCATGCATCAACAGGCACGAAAGCGTCGAAAATTTTGCATCTTTTGACAACGCAAAAAATTTGTCATTTTTTGACCTTCTTGGCTGAAAACAAGAGTAAAAGGCGCGCTCGCGAAATTTTACACCCCTGAAAATTTTCGCCCGAGTCCATTTTTTCGTCCTAATCATCTCACCATGCATCAATAGGTACGAAAGCATCGAAAATTTCGCATCTTTTGACAGCGCAAAAAATTTTGCATTTTTTTACCTTCTTGACAGAAAACACGAGTAAAAGGCGCGCCCGAAATTTCGCTCCCCCGAAAAATTTTCACCCGAGTCCATTTTTTCGTTCCAATCATCACACCATGCATCAACAGGCATGAAAGCTTCAAAAATTTTACATCTTTTGAATGCGTAAAAAATTTCACGTTTTTTGACCTTCTTGGATGAAAACACGAGTAAAAGGCGTGCGCTCGAAATTTTGCACCCCCAAAAAATTTTCGCCCGAGTCCATTTTTTCGTTACAATCATCTCACCAAGCTTCAACAAGCACGAAAGCTTCGAAAATTTCGCATCTTTTGACAGCGTAAAAAATTTCGCATTTTTTGACCTTCTTGGCTGAAAACAAGAGTACAAGGCGCGCTTGCGAAATTTCGCACCCCGGAATATTTTCGCCCGAGTTCATATTTTCGTACCAATCATCACACCATGCATCAACAGGCACGAAAGCTTCGAAAAGTTCGCATCTTTTGACAGCGTAAAAAATTTCGCATTTTTTCACCTTCTTGGCTGAAAACAAGAGTAAAAGGCGCGCGCGCGAAATTTCGCACCCCGGAGAATTTTTGCCCGAGTCCATTTTTTCGTCCCAATCATCTCACCATGCATCAACAAGCACGAAAGCGTCGAAAATTTCGCATCTTTTGACAATGCAAAAAATTTTGCGTTATTTTACCTTCTTGGCAGAAAACAGGAGTAAAAGGGGCGCGCGAAATTTAGCTCCCCCGAAAAATTTTCGCCCGAGTCCATTTTTTCGTTCCAATCATCACACAATGCATCAATAGGCATGAAAGCTTCGAAAATTTTGCATCTTTTGACAGCGTAAAAATTTCGCGTTTTTTAACCTTCTTGGCTGAAAACAAAAGTCAAAGGCGCGCGCGCGCGCAATTTCGCACCCCGAAAAATTTTCGCCCGAGTCCATTTTTTCGTCCCAATCATCTCACCATTCATCAACAGGCACGAAAGCGTAAAAAATTTTCCATCTTTTGATAGCATAAAAAATTTTGCGTTTTTTTACCTTCTTGGTTGAAAACAAGAGTAAAAAGCGCGCGCGCGAAATTTCGCACCCCGGAGAATTTTTGCCCGAGTCCATTTTTTCGTCCCAATCATCTCACCATGCATCAACAAGCACGAAAGCGTCGAAAATTTCGCATCTTTTGACAGCGCAAAAAATTTCGCGTTATTTTACCTTCTTGGCAGAAAACACGAGTAAAACGCGAGCGCGCGAAATTTTGCACCCCAGAAAATTTTCGCCCGAGTCCATTTTTTCGTTCCAATCATCACACCATGCATCAACAGGACGAAAGCTTCGAAAAGTTCGCATCTTTTGACAGCGCAAAAAATTTCGCATTTTTTGACCTTCTTGGCTGAAAACACGAGTAAAAGAAGCGCGTGCGAAATTTCGCACCCCGAAAAATTTTCGCCCGAGTCCATTTTTTCGTCCCAATCATCTGACCATGCATCAACAAGTACGAAAGCGTCGAAAATTTCGCATCTTTTGACAGCGCAAAAAATTTCGCGTTATTTTACCTTCTTGGCAGAAAATACGAGTAAAAGGGGCGCGCTAAATTTAGCTCCCCCGAGTCCATTTTTTTCGTTCCAATCATCACACCATGCATCAACAGGACGAAAGCTTCGAAAAGTTCGCATCTTTTGACAGCGTAAAAAATTTTGCATTTTTTTGACCTTCTTGGCTGAAAACGAGAGTAAAAGGCGCGCGTGCGAAATTTCGCACCCCGGAAAATTTTCGTCCGAGTCCATTTTTTTGTCCCAATCATCTCACCATGCATCAACAAGCACGAAAGCGTCGAAAATTTTGCATCTTTTGACAGCGCAAAAATTTTCGCGTTATTTTACCTTCTTGGTAGAAAACACGAGTAAAAGGGGCGCGCTAAATTTAGCTCCCCGAAAAATTTTCGCCCGAGTACATTTTTTCGTTCCAATCATCACACAATGCATCAACAGGCATGCAAGCTTCTAAAATTTCCATCTTTTGACAGCATAAAAAATTTCGCATTTTTTGAACTTTTTGGCTGAAAACAAGAGTCAAAGGCGCGCGCGCGAAATTTCGCACCCCGAAAAATTTTCGCCCGAGTCCATTTTTTCGTCCCAATCATCTCACCATGCATCAACAGGCATGAAAGCTTCGAAATTTTCGCATCTTTTGATAGCGTAAAGAATTTCGTGTTTTTTGACCTTCTTGGCTGAAAACACGAGTAAAAGACGTGCGCGCCAAATTTCGTACCCCGGAGATTTTTCGCCCGAGTCCATTTATTCGTTCCAATCATCACACCATGCATCAACAGGCACGAAAGGTTCGAAAAGTTGGCATCTTTTGACAGGTAAAAAATTTCGCATTTTTTGACCTTTTTGGCTGAAAACAAGAGTAAAAGGCACGCGCGCGAAATTTCGCACCCCGGAAAATTTTCACCCGAGTCCATTTTTTTGTCCCAATCATCTCACCATGCATCAACAAGCACGAAAGCATCGAAAATTTCACATCTTTTGACAGTGCAAAAAATTTCGCGTTATTTTACCTTCTTGGCAGAAAACACGAGTAATATGGAAGCGCAAAATTTAGCTCTCCCGAAAAATTTTCACACGAGTCCATTTTTTCGTTCCAATCATCACACAATGCATCAACAGGCATGAAAGCTTCGAAAATTTTGCATCTTTTGACAGCGTAAAAAATTTCGCAATTGTTGACCCTCTTGGCTGAAAATAAGAGTAAAAGGCGCGCGCGTGAAATTTCGCACCCCGAAAAATTTTCGCCCGAGTCCATTTTTTCGTCCCAATCGTCTCACCATGCATCAACAGGCACGAAAGTGTAAAAAATTTTGCATCTTTTGACAGCGTAAAAAAATTCGCATTTTTTGACCTTCTTGGCTAAAAACAATAGTAAAAGGCGCGCGTGCCAAATTTCGCACCACCGGAAAATTTTCTCCCGAGTCCATTTTTTCATCCCAGTCATCTCACCATGCATCAACAGGCACAAAAGCGTCAGAAATTTCGCATCTTTTGACAGCGCAAAAAATTTCACGTTTTTTTACCTTCTTGGCAGAAAACACGATTAAAAGGCGCGTGCGAAATTTTGCTCCCCCGAAAAATTTTTGCCCGACTCCATTTTTTCATTCCAATCATCACACCATGCATCAACAGTCATGAAAGCTTCAAAAATTTCGCATCTTTTGATAGCGTAAAAAATTTCGCAATTTTTTACCTTCTTGGATGAAAACACGAGTAAAAGGCGCGCGCGCGAAATTTTGCACTCCCGAAAAATTTTCGCCCGAGTCCATTTTTTTGTTCCAATCATCTCACCATGCATCAACAGGCACGAAAGCGTAAAAAAATTTGCATCTTTTGACAGCGTAAAAAAATTTGCATTTTTTTGACCTTCTTGACTAAAAACACGAGTAAAGGGCGCGCGTGCCCAATTTCGCACCGCGGAAAATTTTCTCCCGAGTCCATTTTTTCGTCCCAATCATCTCACGATGCATCAATAGTCACGAAAGAGTCGAAAATTTTGCATCTTTTGACAGCGCCAAAAATTTCGCAATTTTTTACCTTCTTGGCTGAAAACAAGAGTAAAAGGCACGCGCGCGAAATTTCACACCCCGGAAAATTTTTGCCCGAGTCCATTTTTTCGTCCCAATCATCTCACCATGCATCAACAGGCATGAAAGCGTAAAAAATTTCGCATCTTTTGACAGCGCAAAAAATTTCGCATTTTTTGACCTTCTTGGCTGAAAACAAGAGTAAAAGGCGCCCGTGCGAAATTTCGCACCCCGAAAAATTTTCGCCCGAGTACATTTTTTCGTCCCAATCATCTCACCATGCATCAACAGGCACGAAAGCGTAAAAAAATTTGCATCTTTTGACAGCATAAAAAATTTCGCGTTTTTTTACCTTCTTGGCTGAAAACAAGAGTAAAAGGCGCGCGCGCGAAATTTCGCACCCCGGAGAATTTTTGCCCGAGTCCATTTTTTCGTCCCAATCATCTCACCATGCATCAACAAGCACGAAAGCGTCGAAAATTTCGCATCTTTTGACAGCGCAAAAAATTTCGCGTTATTTTACCTTCTTGGCAGAAAACACGAGTAAAACGCGAGCGCGCGAAATTTTGCACCCCAGAAAATTTTCGCCCGAGTCCATTTTTTCGTTCCAATCATCACACCATGCATCAACAGGACGAAAGCTTCGAAAAGTTCGCATCTTTTGACAGTGCAAAAAATTTCGCATTTTTTGACCTTCTTGGCTGAAAACACGAGTAAAAGAAGCGCGTGCGAAATTTCGCACCCCGAAAAATTTTTGCCCGAGTCCATTTTTTCGTCCCAATCATCTGACCATGCATCAACAAGTACGAAAGCGTCGAAAATTTCGCATCTTTTGACAGCGCAAAAAATTTCGCGTTATTTTACCTTCTTGGCAGAAAATATGAGTAAAAGGGGCGCGCTAAATTTAGCTCCCCCGAGTCCATTTTTTCGTTCCAATCATCACACCATGCATCAACATGACGAAAGCTTCGAAAAGTTCGCATCTTTTGACAGCGTAAAAAATTTTGCATTTTTTGACCTTCTTGGCTGAAAACGAGAGTAAAAGGCGCGCGTGCGAAATTTCGCACCCCGGAAAATTTTCGCCCGAGTCCATTTTTTTGTCCCAATCATCTCACCATGCATCAACAAGCACGAAAGCGTCGAAAATTTCACATCTTTTGACAGCGCAAAAAATTTCGCGTTATTTTACCTTCTTGGTAGAAAACACGAGTAAAAGGGGCGCGCTAAATTTAGCTCCCCGAAAAATTTTCGCCCGAGTCCATTTTTTTGTTCCAATCATCTCACCATGCATCAACAGGAACGAAAGCGTAAAAAAATTTGCATCTTTTGACAGCGTAAAAAATTTCGCATTCTTTGAACTTCTTGGCTGAAAACACGAGTAAAAGACGTGCGCGTCAAATTTCGCACCCCGGAGAATTTTCGCCCGAGTCCACTTATTCGTTCCAATCATCACACCATGCATCAACAGGCACGAAAGCTTCGAAAAGTTGGCATCTTTTGACAGGTAAAAAATTTCGCATTTTTTGACCTTTTTGGCTGAAAACAAAAGTAAAAGGCGCGCGCGCGAAATTTCGCACCCCGGAGAATTTTCACCCGAGTCCATTTTTTTATCCCAATCATCTCACCATGCATCAACAAGCACGAAAGCATCGAAAATTTTGCATCTTTTGACAGCGCAAAAAATTTCGCGTTATTTTACTTTCTTGGCAGAAAACACGAGTAATATGGGCGCGCAAAATTTAGCTCTCCCGAAAAATTTTCACACGAGTCCATTTTTTCGTTCCAATCATCACACCATGCATCAACAGGACAAAAGCTTCGAAAAGTTCGCATCTTTTGACAGCGTAAAATTTTTTGCATTTTTTGACCTTCTTGGCTGAAAACAAGAGTAAAAGGCGCCCGTGCGAAATTTCGCACCGCGGAAAATTTTCGCCCGAGTCCATTTTTTCGCCCCAATCATCTCACCATGCATCAACAAGCACGAAAGCGTAAAAAAATTTGCATCTTTTGACAGCATAAAAAATTTCGCGTTTTTTTACCTTCTTGGCTGAAAACAAGAGTAAAAGGCGCGTGCGCGAAATTTCGCACCCCGGAGAATTTTTGCCCGAGTCCATTTTTTCGTCCCAATCATCTCACCATGCATCAACAAGCACGAAAGCGTCGAAAATTTCGCATCTTTTGACAGCGCAAAAAATTTCGCGTTATTTTACCTTCTTGGCAGAAAACACGAGTAAAAGGCGCGCGCGAAATTTTGCTCCCCCGAAAAATTTTTGCCCGAGTCCATTTTTTCGTTCCAATCATCACACCATGCATCAACAGGCATGAAAGCTTCGAAAATTTCGCATCTTTTGACAGCGCAAAAAATTTCGCATTTTTTGACCTTCTTGGCTGAAAACACGAGTAAAAGAAGCGAGTGCGAAATTTCGCACCCCGAAAAATTTTCGCCCGAGTCCATTTTTTCGTCCCAATCATCTGACCATGCATCAATAAGTACGAAAGCGTCGAAAATTTCGCATCTTTTGACAGCGCAAAAAATTTCGCGTTATTTTACCTTCTTGGCAGAAAATACTAGTAAAAGGGGCGCGCTAAATTTAGCTCCCCCGAGTCCATTTTTTCGTTCCAATCATCACACCATGCATCAACAGGACGAAAGCTTCGAAAAGTTCGCATCTTTTGACAGCGTAAAAATTTTTGCATTTTTTGACCTTCTTGGCTGAAAACAAGAGTAAAAGGGCGCGCGTGCGAAATTTCGCACCCCGGAAAATTTTCCGCCGAGTCCATTTTTTCGTTCCAATCATCTGACCATGCATCAACAAGCACGAAAGCGTCGAAAATTTCGCATCTTTTGACAGCGCAAAAAATTTCGCATTATTTTACCTTCTTGGCAGAAAACATGAGTAAAAGGGGCGCGCTAAATTTAGCTCCCCCGAAAAATTTTCGCCCGAGTCCATTTTTTCGTTCCAATCATCACACAATGCATCAACAGGCATGAAAGCTTCAAAAATTTCGCATCTTTTCACAGCATAAAAAATTTCGCGTTTTTTGACCTTCTTGGCTGAAACAAGAGTAAAAGGCGCGCGTGCGAAATTTCGCACCCCGGAAAATTTTCGCCTTAGTCCATTTTTTTGTCCCAATCATCTCACCATGCATCAACAAGTACAAAAGCGTCGAAAATTTCGCATCTTTTGACAGCGCAAAAATTTTCGCGTTATTTTACCTTCTTGGCAAGAAATATGAGTAAAAGGGGCGCGCTAAATTTAGCTCCCCCGAAAAATTTTCGCCCGAGTCCATTTTTTCGTTCCAATCATCACACCATGCATCAACAGGACGAAAGCTTCGAAAAGTTCGCATCTTTTGATAGCGTAAAAAATTTTGCATTTTTTGACCTTCTTGGCTGAAAACAAGAGTAAAAGGCGCGCGTGCAAAATTTCGCACCCCGGAAAATTTTCGCCCGAGTTCATGTTTTCGTCCCAATCATCTCACCATGCATCAACAAGCACGAAAGCATCGAAAATTCCGCATCTTTTGACAGCGCAAAAAATTTCACGTTATTTTACCTTCTTCGCAGAAAACACGAGTAAAAGGGACGCGCTAAATTTAGCTCCCCCGAAAAATTTTCGCCCGAGTCCATTTTTTCGTTCCAATGATCACACAATGCATCAACAGGCCTGAAAGCTTCGAAAATTTTGCATCTTTTGACAGCGTAAAAAATTTCGCATTTTTTGACCTTTCTGGCTGAAAACATGAGTAAAAGGCACGCGCGCAAAATTTAGCACCCCAGAAAATTTTCGCCCGAGTCCATTTTTTTGTCCCAATCATCTCACCATGCATCAACAGGCACGAAAGCGTCAAAAATTTTGCATTTTTTGACAGCGTAAAAAATTTCGCGTCTTTTGACCTTCTTGGCTGAAAACACGAGTAAAAAGCGTGAAAAGGCGCGAGGGCGAAATTTTGCACCCTCGGAAAACTTTCACCCGAGTCCATTTTTTCGTCCCAATCATCTCACCATGCATCAACAGGCACGAAAGCGTAAAAAATTTTGCATCTTTTGACAGCGTAAAAAATTTCGCATTTTTTGACCTTCTTGGCTGAAAACACGAGCAAAAGCGCGCGTGCCAAGTTTCGCACCCCCGGAAAATTTTCTCCCGAGTCTATTTTTTCGTCCCAATCATCTCACCATGCATCAACAGGCACGAATGCATCAAAAATTTCGCATCTTTTGACAGCGCAAAAAATTTTGCATTTTTTTACCTTCTTGACAGAAAACACGAGTAAAAGGCGCGCGCGAAATTTCGCTCCCCTGAAAAATTTTCGCCCGAGTCCATTTTTTCATTCCAATCATCACACCATGCATCAACAGGCATGAAAGCTTCGAAAATTTCGCATCTTTTGACAGCGTAAAAAATTTCGCATTTTTGACCTTCTTGGATGAAAACATGAGTAAAAGGCACGCGCGCAAAATTTAGCACCCCAGAAAATTTTCGCCCGAGTCCATTTTTTTGTCCCAATCATCTCACCATGCATCAACAGGCACGAAAGCGTCAAAAATTTTGCATTTTTTGACAGCGTAAAAAATTTCGCGTCTTTTGACCTTCTTGGCTGAAAACACGAGTAACAAGCGTGAAAAGGCGCGTGCGCGAAATTTTGCACTCCCGAAAAATTTTCGTCCGAGTCCATTTTTTCGTTTCAATCATCTCACCATGCATCAACAGGCACGAAAGAGTAAAAAATTTTGCATCTTTTGACAGCGTAAAAAAATTCGCATTTTTTGACCTTCTTGGCTGAAACACGAGTAAAAGGCGCTCGTGCCAAATTTCGCACCCTCGAAAAATTTTCACCCGAGTCCATTTTTTCGTCCCAATCATCTCACCATGCATCAACAGGCACGAAAGCGTCGAAAATTTCGAATCTTTTGACAGCGCAAAAAATTACGCATTTTTTTACCTTCTTGGTTGAAAACAAGAGTAAAAGGCGCGCGCGCGAAATTTCACACCCCGGAAAATTTTTGCCCGAGTCCATTTTTTCGTCCCAATCATCTCACCATGCATCAACAGACACGAAAGCGTCGAAAAATTCGCATCTTTATACAGCGCAAAAAATTTCGCGTTTTTTTACCTTCTTGGCAGAAAACACGAGTAAAAGGCGCGCCCGAAATTTTGCTCCCCCGAAAAATTTTCACCCGAGTCCATTTTTTAGTTCCAATCATCACACCATGCATCAACAGGCATGAAAGCTTCAAAAATTTCACATCTTTTGACTGCGTAAAAAAATTCGCGTTTTTGGACCTTCTTGGATGAAAACACGAGAAAAAGGCACGCGTGCCAAATTTCGCACCCCGAGAAAATTTTCTCCCGAGTATATTTTTTCGTCCCAATCATCTCACCATGCATCAACAGGCACGAAAGCGTCGAAAATTTCGCATGTTTTGACAGCGCAAAAAATTTCGCATTTTTTGACCTTCTTGGCTGAAAACATGAGTAAAAGGCGCGCGCGCAAAATTTTGCACCCCCGAAAAATTTTTGCCCGAGTCCATTTTTTCGTTCCAATCATCACACCATACATCAACAGGACGAAAGCTTCGAAAAGTTCGCATCTTTTGACAGCGTAAAAAATTTTGTATTTTTTGACCTTCTTGGCTGAAAATAAGAGTAAAAGGCGCGCGTGCGAAATTTCGCACCCCGGAAAATTTTCGCCCGAGTCCATTTTTTTGTCCCAATCATCTCACCATGCATCAACAAGCACGAAAGCGTCGAAAATTTCACATCTTTTGACAGCGCAAAAAATTTCGCGTTATTTTACCTTCTTGGTAGAAAACACGAGTAAAAGGGGCGCGCTAAATTTAGCTCCCCGAAAAATTTTCGCCCGAGTCCATTTTTTTGTTCCAATCATCTCACCATGCATCAACAGGAACGAAAGCGTAAAAAAATTTGCATCTTTTGACAGCGTAAAAAATTTCGCATTCTTTGAACTTCTTGGCTGAAAACACGAGTAAAAGACGTGCGCGTCAAATTTCGCACCCCGGAGAATTTTCGCCCGAGTCCACTTATTCGTTCCAATCATCACACCATGCATCAACAGGCACGAAAGCTTCGAAAAGTTGGCATCTTTTGACAGGTAAAAAATTTCGCATTTTTTGACCTTTTTGGCTGAAAACAAAAGTAAAAGGCGCGCGCGCGAAATTTCGCACCCCGGATAATTTTCACCCGAGTCCATTTTTTTATCCCAATCATCTCACCATGCATCAACAAGCACGAAAGCATCGAAAATTTTGCATCTTTTGACAGCGCAAAAAATTTCGCGTTATTTTACTTTCTTGGCAGAAAACACGAGTAATATGGGCGCGCAAAATTTAGCTCTCCCGAAAAATTTTCACACGAGTCCATTTTTTCGTTCCAATCATCACACCATGCATCAACAGGACAAAAGCTTCGAAAAGTTCGCATCTTTTGACAGCGTAAAATTTTTTGCATTTTTTGACCTTCTTGGCTGAAAACAAGAGTAAAAGGCGCCCGTGCGAAATTTCGCACCCCGGAAAATTTTCGCCCGAGTCCATTTTTTCGCCCCAATCATCTCACCATGCATCAACAAGCACGAAAGCGTAAAAAAATTTGCATCTTTTGACAGCATAAAAAATTTCGCATTTTTTTACCTTCTTGGCTGAAAACAAGAGTAAAAGGCGCTGTGCGCGAAATTTCGCACCCCGGAGAATTTTTGCCCGAGTCCATTTTTTCGTCCCAATCATCTCACCATGCATCAACAAGCACGAAAGCGTCGAAAATTTCGCATCTTTTGACAGCGCAAAAAATTTCGCGTTATTTTACCTTCTTGGCAGAAAACACGAGTAAAAGGCGCGCGCGAAATTTTGCTCCCCCGAAAAATTTTTGCCCGAGTCCATTTTTTCGTTCCAATCATCACACCATGCATCAACAGGCATGAAAGCTTCGAAAATTTCGCATCTTTTGACAGCGCAAAAAATTTCGCATTTTTTGACCTTCTTGGCTGAAAACACGAGTAAAAGAAGCGAGTGCGAAATTTCGCACCCCGAAAAATTTTCGCCCGAGTCCATTTTTTCGTCCCAATCATCTGACCATGCATCAATAAGTACGAAAGCGTCGAAAATTTCGCATCTTTTGACAGCGCAAAAAATTTCGCGTTATTTTACCTTCTTGGCAGAAAATACTAGTAAAAGGGGCGCGCTAAATTTAGCTCCCCCGAGTCCATTTTTTCGTTCCAATCATCACACCATGCATCAACAGGACGAAAGCTTCGAAAAGTTCGCATCTTTTGACAGCGTAAAAATTTTTGCATTTTTTGACCTTCTTGGCTGAAAACAAGAGTAAAAGGCGCGCGTGCGAAATTTCGCACCCCGGAAAATTTTCCGCCGAGTCCATTTTTTCGTTCCAATCATCTGACCATGCATCAACAAGCACGAAAGCGTCGAAAATTTCGCATCTTTTGACAGCGCAAAAAATTTCGCATTATTTTACCTTCTTGGCAGAAAACATGAGTAAAAGGGGCGCGCTAAATTTAGCTCCCCCGAAAAATTTTCGCCCGAGTCCATTTTTTCGTTCCAATCATCACACAATGCATCAACAGGCATGAAAGCTTCAAAAATTTCGCATCTTTTCACAGCATAAAAAATTTCTCGTTTTTTGACCTTCTTGGCTGAAAACAAGAGTAAAAGGCGCGCGTGCGAAATTTCGCACCCCGGAAAATTTTCGCCTTAGTCCATTTTTTTGTCCCAATCATCTCACCATGCATCAACAAGTACAAAAGCGTCGAAAATTTCGCATCTTTTGACAGCGCAAAAATTTTCGCGTTATTTTACCTTCTTGGCAAGAAATATGAGTAAAAGGGGCGCGCTAAATTTAGCTCCCCCGAAAAATTTTCGCCCGAGTCCATTTTTTCGTTCCAATCATCACACCATGCATCAACAGGACGAAAGCTTCGAAAAGTTCGCATCTTTTGATAGCGTAAAAAATTTTGCATTTTTTGACCTTCTTGGCTGAAAACAAGAGTAAAAGGCGCGCGTGCAAAATTTCGCACCCCGGAAAATTTTCGCCCGAGTTCATGTTTTCGTCCCAATCATCTCACCATGCATCAACAAGCACGAAAGCATCGAAAATTTCGCATCTTTTGACAGCGCAAAAAATTTCACGTTATTTTACCTTCTTCGCAGAAAACACGAGTAAAAGGGACGCGCTAAATTTAGCTCCCCCGAAAAATTTTCGCCCGAGTCCATTTTTTCGTTCCAATGATCACACAATGCATCAACAGGCCTGAAAGCTTCGAAAATTTTGCATCTTTTGACAGCGTAAAAAATTTCGCATTTTTTGACCTTTCTGGCTGAAAACATGAGTAAAAGGCACGCGCGCAAAATTTAGCACCCCAGAAAATTTTCGCCCGAGTCCATTTTTTTGTCCCAATCATCTCACCATGCATCAACAGGCACGAAAGCGTCAAAAATTTTGCATTTTTTGACAGCGTAAAAAATTTCGCGTCTTTTGACCTTCTTGGCTGAAAACACGAGTAAAAAGCGTGAAAAGGCGCGCGGGCGAAATTTTGCACCCTCGGAAAACTTTCACCCGAGTCCATTTTTTCGTCCCAATCATCTCACCATGCATCAACAGGCACGAAAGCGTAAAAAATTTTGCATCTTTTGACAGCGTAAAAAATTTCGCATTTTTTGACCTTCTTGGCTGAAAACACGAGCAAAAGCGCGCGTGCCAAGTTTCGCACCCCCGGAAAATTTTCTCCCGAGTCTATTTTTTCGTCCCAATCATCTCACCATGCATCAACAGGCACGAATGCATCGAAAATTTCGCATCTTTTGACAGCGCAAAAAATTTTGCATTTTTTTACCTTCTTGACAGAAAACACGAGTAAAAGGCGCGCGCGAAATTTCGCTCCCCTGAAAAATTTTCGCCCGAGTCCATTTTTTCATTCCAATCATCACACCATGCATCAACAGGCATGAAAGCTTCGAAAATTTCGCATCTTTTGACAGCGTAAAAAATTTCGCATTTTTGACCTTCTTGGATGAAAACATGAGTAAAAGGCACGCGCGCAAAATTTAGCACCCCAGAAAATTTTCGCCCGAGTCCATTTTTTTGTCCCAATCATCTCACCATGCATCAACAGGCACGAAAGCGTCAAAAATTTTGCATTTTTTGACAGCGTAAAAAATTTCGCGTCTTTTGACCTTCTTGGCTGAAAACACGAGTAAAAAGCGTGAAAAGGCGCGTGCGCGAAATTTTGCACTCCCGAAAAATTTTCGTCCGAGTCCATTTTTTCGTTTCAATCATCTCACCATGCATCAACAGGCACGAAAGATTAAAAAATTTTGCATCTTTTGACAGCGTAAAAAAATTCGCATTTTTTGACCTTCTTGGCTGAAACACGAGTAAAAGGCGCTCGTGCCAAATTTCGCACCCTCGAAAAATTTTCACCCGAGTCCATTTTTTCGTCCCAATCATCTCACCATGCATCAACAGGCACGAAAGCGTCGAAAATTTCGAATCTTTTGACAGCGCAAAAAATTACGCATTTTTTTACCTTCTTGGTTGAAAACAAGAGTAAAAGGCGCGCGCGCGAAATTTCACACCCCGGAAAATTTTTGCCCGAGTCCATTTTTTCGTCCCAATCATCTCACCATGCATCAACAGACACGAAAGCGTCGAAAAATTCGCATCTTTATACAGCGCAAAAAATTTCGCGTTTTTTTACCTTCTTGGCAGAAAACACGAGTAAAAGGCGCGCCCGAAATTTTGCTCCCCCGAAAAATTTTCACCCGAGTCCATTTTTTAGTTCCAATCATCACACCATGCATCAACAGGCATGAAAGCTTCGAAAATTTCACATCTTTTGACTGCGTAAAAAAATTCGCGTTTTTGGACCTTCTTGGATGAAAACACGAGAAAAAGGCACGCGTGCCAAATTTCGCACCCCGAGAAAATTTTCTCCCGAGTATATTTTTTCGTCCCAATCATCTCACCATGCATCAACAGGCACGAAAGCGTCGAAAATTTCGCATGTTTTGACAGCGCAAAAAATTTCGCATTTTTTGACCTTCTTGGCTGAAAACATGAGTAAAAGGCGCGCGCGCAAAATTTTGCACCCCCGAAAAATTTTTGCCCGAGTCCATTTTTTCGTTCCAATCATCACACCATACATCAACAGGACGAAAGCTTCGAAAAGTTCGCATCTTTTGACAGCGTAAAAAATTTTGTACTTTTTGACCTTCTTGGCTGAAAATAAGAGTAAAAGGCGCGCGTGCGAAATTTCGCACCCCGAAAAATTTTCGCCCGAGTCCATTTTTTCGTCCCAATCATCTCACCATGCATCAACAGGCACGAAAGCGTCGAAAATTTCGCATCTTTTGACAGTGCAAGAAATTTTGCATTTTTTTAACTTCTTGGCAGAAAAGACGAGTAAAAGGCGCGACCGAAATTTCGCTCCCCCGAAAAATTTTCGCCCGAGTCCATTTTTTCATTCCTATCATCACACCATGCATCAACAGGAAAGCTTCGAAAATTTCGCATCGTTTGACAGCGTAAAAAATTTCGCATTTTTTTACCTTTTTGGATGAAAACACGAATAAAAGGCGCGCGCGCGAAATTTTGCACTCCGAGAAAATTTTCGCCCGAGTCCATTTTTTCGTTCCAATCATCTCACCATGCATCAACAGGCACGAAAGCATAAAAAATTATGCATCTTTCGATAGCGTAAAAAATTTCGCATTTTTTGACCTTCTTGGCTGAAAACACGAGTAAAAGGCGCGTGTGCCAAATTTTGCACCCCCGGAAAATTTTCTCCCGAGTCCATTTTTTCATTCCAATCATATCACCATGCATCAACAGGCATGAAAGCATCGAAAATTTTGCATATTTTGACAGCGCAAAAAATTTCGCATTTTTTGACCTTCTTGGCTTAAAATAAGAGTAAAAGGCGCGCGCGCGAAATTTTCCACCCCAGAAAATTTTCGCCCGAGTCCATTTTTTCGTCCCAATCATCTCAGCATGCATCAACAGACACGAAAGCGTCAAAAATTTTGCATCTTTTGACAGCGCAAAAAATTTCGCATTTTTTTACCTTCTTGGCAAAAAACAAACGTGTAAATGGCGCACCCGAAAATTCGCTCCCCCGAAAAATTTATGCCCGAGTCCATTTTTTCATTCCAATCATCACACCATGCATCAACAGGCATGAAAGATTAAAAAATTTTGCATCTTTTGACTGCGTAAAATATTTCGCGTTTTTTGACCTTCTTGGCTGAAACACGAGTAAAAGGCGCGCGTGCCAAATTTCGCACCCCCAGAAAATTTTCTCCCGAGTCTATTTTTTTCGTCCCAATCATCTCACCATGCATCAACAGGCACGAAAGTGTCAAAAATTTCGCATCTTTTGACAGCGCAAAAAATTTCGCATTTTTTGACCTTCTTGGCTGAAAACATGAGTAAAAGCCGCGGGCGCAAAATTTTGCACCCCCGAAAATTTTTCGCCCGAGTCCATTTTTTCGTTCCAAACATCACACCACGCATCAACAGGCATGAAAGCTTCAAAAATTTCACATCTTTTGACTGCGTAAAAAATTTCGCATTTTTTGACCTTCTTGGTTGAAAACACGAGTAAAAGGCGCACGCTCGAAATTTTGCACCCCCAAAAATTTTTGCCCGAGTCCATTTTTTCGTTCCAATCATCTCACCATGCATCAACAAGCACGAAAGCGTAAAAAATTTTGCATCTTTTGACGGCGTAAAAAATTTTGCATTTTTTGAACTTCTTGGCTGAAAACACGAGAAAAAGGCGCGCGTGCCAGATTTCGCACCCCCAGAAAATTTTCTCCCGAGTATATTTTTTCGTCCCAATCATCTCACCATGCATCAACAGGCACGAAAGCGTCGAAAATTTCGCATCTTTTGACAGCGCAAAAAATTTCGCATTTTTTGACCTTCTTGGCTGAAAACATGAGTAAAAGGCGCGCGCGCAAAATTTTGCACCCCCGAAAAATTTTTGCCCGAGTCTATTTTTTCGTTCCAATCATCACACCATGCATCAACCTGCATGAAAGCTTCGAAAATTTCACATCTTTTGACAGCGTAAAAAATTTCGCGTTTTTTTACTTTCTTGGCTGAAAACAAGAGTAAGAGGCGCGTGTGCGAAATTTCGCACCCCGAAAAATTTTTGCCCGAGTCCATTTTTTCGTACCAATCATCTCACCATGTATCAACAGGCACTAAAGCGTCGAAAATTTCGCATGTTTTGACAGCGAAAAAAATTTCGCGTTTTTTGACCTTCTTGGCTGAAAACAAGAGTAAAAGGCGACCGCGCGAAATTTTGCACCCAGGAAAATTTTCGCCCGAGTCCATTTTTTCGTTCCAATCATCACACCATACATCAACAGGACGAAAGCTTCGAAAAGTTCGCATCTTTTGACAGCGTAAAAAATTTTGCATTTTTTGACCTTCTTGGCTGAAAACAAGAGTAAAAGGCGCGCGTGCGAAATTTCGCACCCCGAAAAATTTTCGCCCGAGTCCATTTTTGCGTCCCAATCATCTCACCATGCATCAACAGGCACGAAAGCGTCGAAAATTTTGCATCTTTTGACAGCGCAAGAAATTTCGCATTTTTTTAACTTCTTGGCAGAAAAGACGAGTAAAAGGCGCGCCCGAAATTTTGCTCCCCCGAAAAATTTTCGCCCGAGTCCATTTTTTCGTTCCAATCATCACACCATGCATCAACAGGTATGAAAGCTTCGAAAATTTCGCATCTTTTGACAGCGTAAAAAATTTCGCATTTTTTTACCTTTTTGGATGAAAACACGAATAAAAGGCGCGCGGGCGAAATTTTGCACTCCCAGAAAATTTTCGCCCGAGTCCATTTTTTCGTTCCAATCATCTCACCATGCTTCAACAGGCACGAAAGCGTAAAAAATTTTGCATCTTTCGACAGCGTAAAAAATTTCGCATTTTTTGACGTTCTTGACTGAAAACACGAGTAAAAGGCGCACGTGCCAAATTTTGCACCCCCGGAGAATTTTCTCCCGAGTCCATTTTTTCATCCCAATCATATCACCATGCATCAACAGGCATGAAAAGCATCGAAAATTTCGCATCTTTTGACAGCGCAAAAAATTTCGCATTTTTTGACCTTCTTGGCTTAAAATAAGAGTAAAAGGCGCGCGCGCGAAATTTTCCACCCCGGAAAATTTTCGCCCGAGTCCATTTTTTCGTCCCAATCATCTCAGCATGCATCAACAGGCACGAAAGCGTCAAAAATTTTGCATCTTTTGACAGCGCAAAAAATTTGGCATTTTTTTACCTTCTTGGCAAAAAACAAACGTATAAATGGCGCACCCGAAAATTGGCTCCCCCGAAAAATTTATGCCCGAGTCCATTTTTTCATTCCAATCATCACACCATACATCAACAGGCATGAAAGCTTCAAAAATTTTGCATCTTTTGACTGCGTAAAAAATTTCGTATTTTTTGACCTTCATGGCTAAAACACGAGTAAAAGGCACGCGTGCCAAATTTCGCACCCCCAGGAAATTTTCTCCCGAGTCTATTTTTTTCGTCCCAATCATCTCACCATGCATCAACAGGCACGAAAGCATCAAAAAATTTTGCATCTTTTGACAGCGCAAAAAATTTCGCATTTTTTGACCTTCTTGGCTGAAAACATGAGTAAAAGCCTCGGACGCAAAATTTTGCACCCCCGAAAATTTTTCGCCCGAGTCCATTTTTTCGTTCCAAACATCACACCATGCACAACAGGCATGAAAGTTTCGAAAATTTCCCATATTTTGATAGCGTAAAAAATTTTGCATTTTTTGACATTCATGGCTGAAAACACGAGTAAAAGGCGCGCGCACAAAATTTCGCACCCCAGAAAATTTTCGCCCGAGTCCATTTTTTCGTCCCAATCATCACACCATGCATCAACAGGCACGAAAGCTTCGAAAAGTTCGCATCTTTTGACAGCGTAAAAAATTTCGCATTTTTTGACCTTTTTGGCTGAAAACGATAGTAAAACGCGTGCGCGCGAAATTTC
Organism: Pontederia crassipes; assembly: GCA_030549335.1. Lineage (NCBI taxonomy): Eukaryota > Viridiplantae > Streptophyta > Magnoliopsida > Commelinales > Pontederiaceae > Pontederia > Pontederia crassipes. Next base: position 9,035,047 of record CM060198.1, read on the forward strand.
GCACCCCGAAAAATTTTCGCCCGAGTCCGTTTTTTCGTCTCAATCATCTCACCATGCATCAACAGGCGCAAAAGCGTCGAAAATTTCGCATCTTTTGATAGGGCAAAAAATTTCGCATTTTTTTACCTTCTTGGCAGAAAATACGAGTAAAAGGCGCGCGCGAAATTTCGCTCCCCCGAAAAATTTTCGCCCGAGTCCATTTTTTCGTTCCAAAGATCACACCATGCATCAATAGGCATGAAGGCTTCGAAAATTTCGCATCTTTTGACAGCGTAAAAAATTTCGAGTTTTTTGATCTTCTTGGCTGAAAACAAGAGTAAAAGGCGCGTGTGCGAAATTTCGCACCCCGGAAAATTTTCGCCCGAGTCCTTTTTTTCGTACCAATCATCTCACCATGCATCAACAGGCACGAAAGCGTCGAAAATTTCGCATCTTTTGACAGCGCAAAAAATTTCGCATTTTTTGACCTTCTTGGCTGAAAACACGAGTAAAAGGCGCGCGTGCCAAATTTTGCACCGCCGGAAAATTTTCTCCCGAGTCCATTTTTTCATCCCAATCATCTCACGATGCATCAACAGACATGAAAGCGTCGAAAATTTCGCATCTTTTGACAGCGCAAAAAATTTCGCATTTTTTGACCTTCTTGGCTTAAAATAAGAGTAAAAGGCCCGCGCGCGAAATTTCGCACCCCGGAAAATTTTCGTCCGAGTCCATTTTTTCATCCCAATCATCTCACCATGCATCAACAGGCACGAAAGCGTCAAAAATTTCGCATCTTTTGACAGCGCAAAAAATTTCGCACTTTTTGACCTTCTTGGCTGAAAGCATGAGTAAAAGGCGCTGGCGCAAAATTTTGCACCCCCGAAAATTTTTCGCCCGAGTCCATTTTTTCGTTCCAATCATCACACCATGCATCAACCGGCATGAAAGCTACGAAAATTTTGCATTTTTTGACAGCATAAAAAATTTCGCATTTTTTGACGTTCTTGGATGAAAACACGTGTAAAAGGCGCGCGCACGAAATTTTGCACCCACGAAAAATTTTTGCCCGAGTCCATTTTTTCGTTCCAATCATCTCACCATGCATCAACAGGCATGAAAGCGTGAAAAAATTTGCAACTTTTGACTGCGTAAAAAATTTCGCATTTTTTTACCTTCTTGGCTGAAAACACGAGTAAAAGGCGCGCGTGCCAAATTTCGCACCCGCGGAAAATTTTCTCCCGAGTCTATTTTTTCGTCCCAATCATCTCACCATGCATCAACAGGCACGAAAGCGTCAAAAATTTCGCATCTTTTGACAGCGCAAAAAATTTCATATTTTTTTACCTTCTTGGCTGAAAACACGAGTAAAAGGCGCGCGTGCCAAATTTCGCACCCGCGGAAAATTTTCTCCCGAGTCTATTTTTTCGTCCCAATCATCTCACCATGCATCAACAGGCACGAAAGCGTCAAAAATTTCGCATCTTTTGACAGCGCAAAAAATTTCATATTTTTTTACCTTCTTGGCTGAAAACACGAGTAAAAGGCGCGCGTGCCAAATTTCGCACCCGCGGAAAATTTTCTCCCGAGTCTATTTTTTCGTCCCAATCATCTCACCATGCATCAACAGGCACGAAAGCGTCAAAAATTTCGCATCTTTTGACAACGCAAAAAATTTCGTATTTTTTGACCTTCTTGGATGAAAACATGAGTAAAAGGCGTGCGCGCAAAATTTTGCTCCCCCGAAAAATTTTCGTCGGAGTCCATTTTTTCGTTCCAATCATCACACCATGCATCAACAGGCACGAAAGCTTCGAAAATTTCGCATCTTTTGACAGCGTAAAAAATTTCGCATTTTTTGACCTTTTTGCCTAAAAACACGAGTAAAAGGCGCGCGTGCCAAATTTCGCACCCCCGGAAAATTTTCTTCCGAGTCCAATTTTTCGTCCCAATCATCTCACCATGCATCAACAGGCACGAAAGCGTAAAAAATTTCGCATCATTTGACAGTGCAAAAAATTTCGCATTTTTTGACCTTCTTGGCTGAAAACACGAGTAAAAGGCGCGCGCACAAAATTTCGCACCTCGGAAAATTTTCGAAGGAGTCCATTTTTTCGTTCCAATCATCACACCATGCATCAACAGGCACGAAAGCTTCGAACAGTTCGCATCTTTTGACAGCGTAAAAAATTTTGCATTTTTTGACCTTCTTGGCTGAAAACAAGAGTAAAAGGCGCACGCGAAATTTCGCACCCCGAAATATTTTCGCCCGAGTCCATTTTTTTGTCCCAATCATCTCACCATGCATCAACAAGTACAAAAGCGTCGAAAATTTCGCATCTTTTGACAGCGCAAAAATTTTCGCGTTATTTTACCTTCTTGGCAAGAAATATGAGTAAAAGGGGCGCGCTAAATTTAGCTCCCCCGAAAAATTTTCGCCCGAGTCCATTTTTTCGTTCCAATCATCACACCATGCATCAACAGGACGAAAGCTTCGAAAAGTTCGCATCTTTTGATAGCGTAAAAAATTTCGCATTTTTTGACCTTCTTCGATGAAAACACGAGTAAAAGACGCGCGCACGAAATTTTGCACCTCCGAAAAATTTTTGCCCGAGTCCATTTTTTCGTCCCAATCATCTCACCATGCATCAATAGGCACGAAAGCGTCGAAAATTTCGCATCTTTTGATAGTACAAAAAATTTCGCATTTTTTGACTTTCTTGGCTGAAAACAAGAGTAAAAGGCGCGTGCTCGAAATTTTGCACCCCGGAAAATTTTCGCTCGAGTCCATTTTTTCGTTCCAATCATCACACCATGCATCAACAGGCGCGACAGCTTCGAAAAGTTCGCATCTTTTGACAGCATAAAAAATTTCGCATTTTTTGACCTTCTTGGCTGAAAATAAGAGTAAAAGGCGCGCGCGAAATTTCCCACCCCAAAAAATTTTCGCCCGAGTCCATTTTTTCGTCCCAATCATCTCACCATGCATCAACTGGCACGAAAGCGTCAAAAATTTCGCATAGTTTGACAGTGCAAAAAAATTCGCATTTTTTTTACCTTCTTGGCAGAAAACTCAAGTAAAAGCCGCGCGCGAAATTTCGCTCCCCCGAAAAATTTTCGCCCGAGTCCATTCTTTCATTCCAATCATCACACCATGCATCAATAGGCATGAAAGCTTCGAAAATTTTGCATCTTTTGACAGCGTAAAAATTTTTGCATTTTTTTACCTTCTTGGATGAAAATACGAGTAAAAGGCGCGCGCGCGAAATTTTGCACCCCCAAAAAATTTTCGCCCGAGTCCATTTTTTCGTTCCAATCATCACACCATGCATCAACAGGCACGAAAGCGTAAAAAATTTTGCATCTTTTGACAATGTAAAAAATTTCGCATTTTTTGACCTTCTTGGCTGAAAACACGAGTAAAAGGCGTGCGTGCCAAATTTCGCACCCCCGAAAAATTTTCTCCCAAGTCCATTTTTTCGTCCCAATCATCTCACCATGCATCAACAGCCACGAAAGCGTAAAAAATTTCGCATCTTTTGACAATGCAAAAAATTTCGCATCTTTTGACAATGCAAAAAATTTCGCGATTTTTGACCTTCTTGGCTGAAAACATGAGTAAAAGGCGCGCGCGCAAAATTTTGCACCCCCGAAAATTTTTCGCCCGAGTCCATTTTTTCGTTCCAATCATCACACCATGCATCAACAGGGACGAAAGCTTCAAAAAATTCTCATCTTTTGATAGCGTAAAAAAATTCGCGTTTTTTGACCTTCTTGGCTGAAAACACGAGTAAAAGACGCGCGCACGAAATTTCGCACCCCGAAAAATTTTCGCCCGAGTCGATTTTTTCGTCCCAATCATCTCACCATGCATCAAAAGGAACGAAAGCGTCGAAAATTTGGCATCTTTTGACAGCTAAAAAATTTCGCATTTTTTTACTTTCTTGGCTGAAAACAAGAGTAAAAGGCGCACGCGCGAAATTTCACACCCCGGAAAATTTTCACCTAAGTCCATTTTTTCGTCCCAATCATCTCACCATGCATCAACAGGCACGAAAGCGTAAAAAAATTTCACGTTTTTTTACCTTCTTGGCATAAAACACGAGTAAAAAGCGCGCGCGAAATTTCACTCCCCCGAAATATTTTCGTCCGAGTCCATTTTTTCGTTCCAATCACCACACCATGCATCAACAGGCATGAAAGCTTCGAAAATTTTGCATCTTTTCACAGCGGAAAAAATTTCGCATTTTTTGACCTTCTTGGCTGAAAACAAGAGTAAAAGCGCGCGCGCGAAATTTCGTACCCCGGAAAATTTTCGCCCGAGTCCATTTTTTCGTCTCAATCATCTCACCATGCATCACCAGGCACGAAAGCTTCGAAAAGTTCGCATCTTTTGACAGCGTAAAAAATTTCGTATTTTTTGACCTTCTTGGCAGAAAACAAGAGTAAAAGGCGCGCGCGCGAAATTTCGCACCCCGGAAAATTTTCGCCCGAGTCCATTTTTTCGTTCCAATGATCACACCATGCATCAACAGGCACGAAAGCTTCGAAAATTTCGCATCTTTTGACAGCGTAAAACATTTCGCATTTTTTGACCTTTTTGCCTAAAAACACGAGTAAAAGGCGCGCGTGCCAAATTTCGCACCCCCGGAAAATTTTCTTCCGAGTCCAATTTTTCGTCCCAATCATCTCACCATGCATCAACAGGCACGAAAGCATCAAAAATTTCGCATCATTTGACAGCGCAAAAAATTTCGCATTTTTTGACCTTCTTGGCTGAAAACACGAGTAAAAGGCGCGCGCACGAAATTTCGCACCCCGAAAAATTTTCGCCGGAGTCCATTTTTTCGTTCCAATCATCACACCATGCATCAACAGGCACGAAAGCGTCGAAAATTTCGCATCTTTTGACAACGCAAAAAATTTCGCGATTTTTGACCTTCTTGGCTGAAAACATGAGTAAAAGGCGCGCGCACGAAATTTCGCACCCTGGAAAATTTTCACCCCGGTCCATTTTTTCGTCCCAATCATCTCACCATGCATCAACAGGCATGAAAGCATCGAAAATTTCGCATCTTTTGATAGCGTAAAAAATTTCGCATTTTTTAACCTTTTTGGCTGAAAACAAGAGTAAAAGACGCGCGCGGGAAATTTCGCACCCAGGAAAATTTTTGCCCGAGTCCATTTTTTCGTTCCAATCATCACACCATGCATCAACAGGCACGAAAGCTTCGAAAAGTATGCATCTTTTGACAGCGTAAAAAATTTTACATTTTTTGACCTTCTTGGCTGAAAACAAGAGTGAAAGGCGCGCGCGAAATTTCGCACCCCGGAAAATTTCCGCCCGAGTCCATTTTTTCGTCCCAATCATCTCACCATGCATCAACAGGTACGAAAGCGTCGAAAATTTCGCATCTTTTGACAGTGCAAAAAATTTCGCGTTTTTTTACCTTCTTTGCAGAAAACACGAGTAAAAGGCACGCGCGAAATTATGCTCCCCCGAAAAATTTTCGCCCGAGTCCATTTTTTCGTTCCAATCATCACACCATGCATCAACAGGCATGAAAGCTTCGAAAATTTCGCATCTTTTGACAGGGTAAAAAATTTCGCATTTTTTGACCTTCTTGGCTGAAAACACGAGTAAAAGGCGCGCGTGCCAAATTTCGCACCCCCGGAAAATTTTCTCCCGAGTCCATTTTTTCATCCCAATCATCTCACCATGCATCAACAGGCACGAAAGCGTCGAAAATTTCGCATCTTTTGACAACGCAAAAAATTTCGCGATTTTTGACCTTCTTGGCTGAAATAAATGTGTAAAAGGTGCGCGCAAAATTTTGCACCCCCGAAAAATTTTCGCCCGAGTCCATTTTTTCGTCACAATCATCACACCATGCATCAACAGGCACGAAAGCTTCGAAAAGTTTGCATCTTTTGACAGCGTAAAAAATTTCGCATTTTTTGACCTTCTTGGCTGACAACAAGAGTAAAAGGCGCGCGCGCGAAATTTCGCAACCAGGAAAATTTTTGCCCGAGTTCATTTTTTCGTTCCAATCATCACAACATGCATCAACAGGCATGAAAGCTTCAAAACTTTCTCATCTTTTGATAGCATAAAAAATTTCGCATTTTTTTACTTTCTTGGCTGAAAACACGAGTAAAAGGCGCGCGCCCGAAATTTCGCACCCCGAAAAATTTTTGCCCGAGTCCATTTTTTCGTCCCAATCATCTCACCATGCATCAACAGGCACGAAAGCTTCGAAAAGTTCGCATCTTTTGACAGCGTAAAAAATTTCGTATTTTTTGACCTTCTTGGCAGAAAACAAGAGTAAAAGGCGCGCGCGCGAAATTTCGCACCCCGGAAAATTTTCGCCCGAGTCCATTTTTTCGTTCCAATCATCTCACCATGCATCAACAGACACGAAAGCGTAAAAAATTTTGTATCTTTTGACAGAGTAAAAAATTTCGCATTTTTTGACCTACTTGGCTGAAAACACGAGTAAAAGACGCGCGTGCCAAATTTCGCACCCCCGGAAAATTTTCTCCCTAGTCCATTTTTTCGTCCCAATCATCTCACCATGCATCAACAGGCACGAAAGCGTCAAAAATTTCGCATCTTTTGACAACGCAAAAAATTTCGCAATTTTTGACCTTCTTGGCTGAAAACATGAGTAAAAGGCGCGCGCGCATAATTTTGCACCCCCGAAAAATTTTCGCCCGAGTCCATTTTTTAGTTCCAATCATCACACCATGCATCAACAGGCACGAAAGCTTCAAAAAATTCTCATCTTTTGATAACGTAAAAAAATTCGCATTTTTTGACCTTCTTGGCTGAAAACACGAGTAAAAGGCTCGCGCACGAAATTTCGCACCACGAAAAATTTTCACCCGAGTCGATTTTTTCGTCCCAATCATCTCACCATGCATCAAAAGGAACAAAAGCATCGAAAATTTGGCATCTTTTGACAGCTAAAAAATTTTTCATTTTTTTACCTTCTTGGCTGAAAACAAGAGTAAAAGGCGCACGCGCGAAATTTCACACCCCGGAAAATTTTCACCCGAGTCTATTTTTTCGTCCCAATCATCTCACCATGCATCAACAGGCACGAAAGCGTCGAAAATTTCGCATCTTTTAACAGCGCAAAAAATTTCGCATTTTTTTACCTTCTTGGCAGAAAACACGAGTAAAAGGCGCGCGCGAAATTTCGCTCCCCCGAAAAATTTTCGCCGGAGTCCATTTTTTCGTTCCAATCATCACACCATGCATCAACAGGAATGAAAGCTTCGTAAATTTCGCATCTTTTGACAGCGTAAAAAATTTCGCATTTTTTGACCTTCTTGCCTAAAAATACGAGTAAAACGCGCGCGTGCCAAATTTTGCACCCCCGAAAAATTTTCTTCCGAGTCCAATTTTTCGTCTCAATCATCTCATCATGCATCAACAGGCACGAAAGCGTCGAAAATTTCGAATCATTTGACAGCGCAAAAAATTTCGCGTTTTTTGACCTTCTTGGATGAAAACACGAGTAAAAGGCGCGCGCACGAAATTTCGCACCCCGGAAAATTTTCGCCCGAGTCCATTTTTTCGTTCCAATCATCACACCATGCATCAATAGGCACGAAAGCGTCGAAAATTTCGCATCTTTTGACAACGCAAAAAATTTCGCGATTTTTGACCTTCTTGGCTGAAAACAAGAGTAAAAGACGCACGCGCGAAATTTCGCACCCAGGAAAATTTTTGCCCGAGTCCATTTTTTCGTTCCAATCATCACACCATGCATCAACAGGCACGAAAGCTTCGAAAAGTATGCATCTTTTGACAGCGTAAAAAATTTCGCATTTTTTGACCTTCTTGGCTGACAACAAGAGTAAAAGGCGCGCGCGCGAAATTTCGCAACCAGGAAAATTTTTGCCCGAGTTCATTTTTTCGTTCCAATCATCACAACATGCATCAACAGGCATGAAAGCTTCAAAACTTTCTCATCTTTTGATAGCATAAAAAATTTCGCATTTTTTTACTTTCTTGGCTGAAAACACGAGTAAAAGGCGCGCGCCCGAAATTTCGCACCCCGAAAAATTTTTGCCCGAGTCCATTTTTTCGTCCCAATCATCTCACCATGCATCAACAGGCACGAAAGCTTCGAAAAGTTCGCATCTTTTGACAGCGTAAAAAATTTCGTATTTTTTGACCTTCTTGGCAGAAAACAAGAGTAAAAGGCGCGCGCGCGAAATTTCGCACCCCGGAAAATTTTCGCCCGAGTCCATTTTTTCGTTCCAATCATCTCACCATGCATCAACAGACACGAAAGCGTAAAAAATTTTGTATCTTTTGACAGAGTAAAAAATTTCGCATTTTTTGACCTACTTGGCTGAAAACACGAGTAAAAGACGCGCGTGCCAAATTTCGCACCCCCGGAAAATTTTCTCCCTAGTCCATTTTTTCGTCCCAATCATCTCACCATGCATCAACAGGCACGAAAGCGTCAAAAATTTCGCATCTTTTGACAACGCAAAAAATTTCGCAATTTTTGACCTTCTTGGCTGAAAACATGAGTAAAAGGCGCGCGCGCATAATTTTGCACCCCCGAAAAATTTTCGCCCGAGTCCATTTTTTAGTTCCAATCATCACACCATGCATCAACAGGCACGAAAGCTTCAAAAAATTCTCATCTTTTGATAACGTAAAAAAATTCGCATTTTTTGACCTTCTTGGCTGAAAACACGAGTAAAAGGCTCGCGCACGAAATTTCGCACCACGAAAAATTTTCACCCGAGTCGATTTTTTCGTCCCAATCATCTCACCATGCATCAAAAGGAACAAAAGCATCGAAAATTTGGCATCTTTTGACAGCTAAAAAATTTTTCATTTTTTTACCTTCTTGGCTGAAAACAAGAGTAAAAGGCGCACGCGCGAAATTTCACACCCCGGAAAATTTTCACCCGAGTCTATTTTTTCGTCCCAATCATCTCACCATGCATCAACAGGCACGAAAGCGTCGAAAATTTCGCATCTTTTAACAGCGCAAAAAATTTCGCATTTTTTTACCTTCTTGGCAGAAAACACGAGTAAAAGGCGCGCGCGAAATTTCGCTCCCCCGAAAAATTTTCGCCGGAGTCCATTTTTTCGTTCCAATCATCACACCATGCATCAACAGGAATGAAAGCTTCGTAAATTTCGCATCTTTTGACAGCGTAAAAAATTTCGCATTTTTTGACCTTCTTGCCTAAAAATACGAGTAAAACGCGCGCGTGCCAAATTTTGCACCCCCGAAAAATTTTCTTCCGAGTCCAATTTTTCGTCTCAATCATCTCATCATGCATCAACAGGCACGAAAGCGTCGAAAATTTCGAATCATTTGACAGCGCAAAAAATTTCGCGTTTTTTGACCTTTTTGGATGAAAACACGAGTCAAAGGCGCGCGCACGAAATTTCGCACCCCGGAAAATTTTCGCCCGAGTCCATTTTTTCGTTCCAATCATCACACCATGCATCAATAGGCACGAAAGCGTCGAAAATTTCGCATCTTTTGACAACGCAAAAAATTTCGCGATTTTTGACCTTCTTGGCTGAAAACAAGAGTAAAAGACGCACGCGCGAAATTTCGCACCCAGGAAAATTTTTGCCCGAGTCCATTTTTTCGTTCCAATCATCACACCATGCATCAACAGGCACGAAAGCTTCGAAAAGTATGCATCTTTTGACAGCGTAAAAAATTTTACATTTTTTGACCTTCTTGGCTGAAAACAAGAGTGAAAGGCGCGCGAGAAATTTCGCACCCCGGAAAATTTCCGCCCGAGTCCATTTTTTCGTCCCAATCATCTCACCATGCATCAACAGGTACGAAAGCGTCGAAAATTTCGCATCTTTTGACAGTGCAAAAAATTTCGCATTTTTTTACCTTCTTTGCAGAAAACACGAGTAAAAGGCGCGCGCGAAATTTTGCTCCCTCGAAAAATTTTCGCCCGAGTCCATTTTTTCGTTCCAATCATCACACCATGCATCAACAGGCACGAAAGCTTCAAAAATTTCGCATCTTTTGACAGCGTAAAAAATTTCGCATTTTTTGACCTTCTTGGCTGAAAACACGAGTAAAAGGCGCGCGTGCCAAATTTCGCACCCCCGGAAAATTTTCTCCCGAGTCCATTTTTTCATCCCAATCATCTCACCATGCATCAACAGGCACGAAAGCGTCAAAAATTTCGCATCTTTTGACAACGCAAAAAATTTCGCGATTTTTGACCTTCTTGGCTGAAATAAATGTGTAAAAGGTGCGCGCAAAATTTTGCACCCCCGAAAAATTTTCGCCCGAGTCCATTTTTTCGTCACAATCATCACACCATGCATCAACAGGCACGAAAGCTTCGAAAAGTTTGCATCTTTTGACAGCGTAAAAAATTTCGCATTTTTTGACCTTCTTGGCTGACAACAAGAGTAAAAGGCGAGCGCGCGAAATTTCGCAACCCGAAAAATTTTTGCCCGAGTTCATTTTTTCGTTCCGATCATCACAACATGCATCAACAGGCATGAAAGCTTCAAAACTTTCTCATCTTTCGATAGCATAAAAAATTTCGCATTTTTTGACTTTCTTGGCTGAAAACACGAGTAAAAGGCGCGCGCCCAAAATTTCGCACCCCGAAAAATTTTTGCCCGAGTCCATTTTTTCGTCCCAATCATCTCACCATGCATCAACAGGCACGAAAGCTTCGAAAAGTTCGCATCTTTTGCCAGCGTAAAAAATTTCGTATTTTTTGACCTTCTTGGCAAAAAACAAGAGTAAAAAGCGCGCGCGCGAAATTTCGCTCCCCGGAAAATTTTCACCCGAGTCCATTTTTTCGTTCCAATCATCTCACCATGCATCAACAGGCACGAAAGCGTAAAACAATTTGCAACTTTTGACAGCGTAAAAAATTTCGCATTTTTTGACCTTCTTTGTTGAAAACACGAGTAAAAGGCGCGCGTGCCAAATTTCGCACCCCCGGAAAATTTTCTCCCTAGTCCATTTTTTCGTCCCAATCATCTCACCATGCATCAACAGGCACGAAAGTATAGAAAATTTTGCATCTTTTGACAACGCAAAAAATTTCGCGATTTTTGACCTTCTTGGCTGAAATAAATGTGTAAAAGGTGCGCGCAAAATTTTGCACCCCCGAAAAATTTTCGCCCGAGTCCATTTTTTCGTCACAATCATCACATCATGCATCAACAGGCACGAAAGCTTCGAAAAGTTTGCATCTTTTGACAGCGTAAAAAATTTCGCATTTTTAGACCTTCTTGGCTGACAACAAGAGTAAAAGGCGCGCGCGCGAAATTTCGCAACCCGGAAAATTTTTGCCCGAGTTCATTTTTTCGTTCCGATCATCACAACATGCATCAACAGGCATGAAAGCTTCAAAACTTTCTCATCTTTTGATAGCATAAAAAATTTCGCATTTTTTGACTTTCTTGGCTGAAAACACGAGTAAAAGGCGCGCGCCCGAAATTTCGCACCCCGAAAAATTTTTGCCCGAGTCCATTTTTTCGTCCCAATCATCTCACCATGCATCAACAGGCACGAAAGCTTCGAAAAGTTCGCATCTTTTGACAGCGTAAAAAATTTCGTATTTTTTGACCTTCTTGGCAAAAAACAAGAGTAAAAAGCGCGCGCGCGAAATTTCGCACCCCGGAAAATTTTCACCCGAGTCCATTTTTTCGTTCCAATCATCTCACCATGCATCAACAGGCACGAAAGCGTAAAAAATTTTGCATCTTTTGACAGCGTAAAAAATTTCGCATTTTTTGACCTTCTTTGCTAAAAACACGAGTAAAAGGCGCGCGTGCCAAATTTCGCACCCCCGGAAAATTTTCTCCCTAGTCCATTTTTTCGTCCCAATCATCTCACCATGCATCAACAGGCACGAAAGTATCGAAAATTTTGCATCTTTTGACAATGCAAAAAATTTCGCGATTTTTTACCTTCTTGGCTGAAAACAAGAGTAAAAGGCGCCCCGCAAAATTTCGCACCCAGGAAAATTTTCGCCCGAGTCCATTTTTTTGTTCCAATCATCACACCATGCATCAACAGGCACGAAAGCTTCGAAAAGTTCGCATCTTTTGACAGCGTAAAAAATTTCGCGGTTTTTTATCTTCTTGGCTGAAAACAAGAGTAAAAGACGCGCGCGCGAAATTTCGCACCACGGAAAATTTTCGCCCGAGTCAATTTTTTCGTTCCAATCATCTCACCATGCATCAACAGGCATGAAAGCGTAAAAAATTTTGCATCTTTTGACAGCGTAAAAAATTTCGCATTTTTTGACCTTCTTGACTAAAAACATGAGTAAAAGGCGCGCGAGCCAAATTTCGCACCCCCGGAAAATTTTCTTCCGAGTCCAAATTTTCGTTCCAATCATCACACCATGCATCAACAGGCATGAAAGCTTCGAAAATTTCTCATCTTTTGATAGCGTAAAAAATTTCACATTTTTTGACCTTCTTGACTGAAAACACGAGTAAAAGGCGCGCGCACGAAATTTCGCACCCCGAAAAATTTTCACCCGAGTCCATTTTTTCGTCCCAATCATCTCACCATGCATCAACAGGCACGAAAGCATCGAAAATTTTGCATCTTTTGACAACGCAAAAAATTTCGCGATTTTTGACCTTCTTGGCTGAAAACAAGAGTAAAAAATTTCGCGGTATTTTATCTTCTTGGCTGAAAACAAGAGTAAAAGGCGCGCGCGCGAAATTTCGCACCCCGGAAAATTTTTGCCCGAGTCAATTTTTTCGTTCCAATCATCTCACCATGCATCAACACGCACGAATGCGTAAAAAATTTTGCATCTTTTGACAGCGTAAAAAATTTCGCATTTTTTGACCTTCTTGGCTAAAAATATGAGTAAAAGATGCGCGAGCCAAATTTCGCACCCCCGGAAAATTTTCTTCCGAGTCCAATTTTTCGTCCCAATCATCTCACCATGCATCAACAGGCATGAAAGCGTCGAAAATTTTGCATCTTTTGACAGCACAAAAAATTTTTGACCTTCTTGGCTGAAAAAATGAGTAAAAGGTGCGCGCAAAATTTTGCACACCCGAAAAATTTTCGCCCGAGTCCATTTTTTCGTTCCAATCATCACACCATGCATCAACAGGCACGAAAGCTTCGAAAATTTCTCATCTTTTGATAGCGTAAAAAATTTCGCATTTTTTTACCTTCTTGACTGAAAACACGAGTAAAAGGCGCGCGCACGAAATTTTGCACCCCGAAAAATTTTCACCCGAGTCCATTTTTTCGTCCCAATCATCTCATCATGCATCAACAGGCATGAAAGTGTCGAAAATTTCGCATCTTTTGACAGCGCAAAAAATTTCACGTTTTTTCACCTTCTTAGCTGAAAACAAGAGTAAAAGGCGCGCGCGCCAAATTTCGCACACAGGAAAATTTTCTCCCGAGTCCATTTTTTCGTTCCAATCATCACACCATGCATCAACAGGCACGAAAGCTTCGAAAAGTTCACATCTTTTGACAGCATAAAAAATTTCGCATTTTTGACCTTCTTGGCTGAAAACAAGGGTAAAACGCGCGCACGAAAAATTTCGCACCTCGGAAAATTTTCGCCCGAGTCCATTTTTTCGTCCCAATCATCTCACCATGCACCAACAGGCACGAAAGCGTAAAAAATTTCGCATCTTTTGACAGTGCAAAAAATTTCGCATTTTTTTACCTTCTTGGCAGAAAACACGAGCAAAAGGTGCGCGCGAAATTTTGCTCCCCCGAAAAATTTTCGCCTGAGTCCATTTTTTCGTTCCAATCATCACATCATGCATCAACAGGCATGAAAGCTTCGAAAATTTCGCATCTTTTGACAGCGTAAAAAATTTCGCATTTTTTGACCTTCTTGGATGAAAATACGAGTAAAAGGCGCGCGCGCAAAATTTTGCTCCCCCGAAAAATTTTCGCCCGAGTCCATTTTTTCGTTCCAATCATCTCACCATTCATCAACAGGTAGGAAAGCGTAAAAAATTTTGCATCTTTTGACACCGTAAAAATTTTTGCATTTTTTGACCTTCTTGGCTGAAAACACGAGCAAAAGGCGCGCGTGCGAAATTTCGCACCCCCGGAAAATTTTCTCCCGAGTCCATTTTTTCGTCCCAATCATCTCACCATGCATCAACAGGCATGAAAGCATCGAAAATTTCTCATCTTTTGATAGCGTAAAAAATTTCGCATTTTTTGAACTTCTTGGCTGAAAACAAGAGTAAAAGGCGCGCGCGCGAAATTTCGCACCCCGAAAAATTTTCGCCCGAGTCCATTTTTTCATCACAATCATCTCACCATGCATCAACAGGCACGAAACTGTCAAAAATTTCGCATCTTTTGACAGCGCAAAAAATTTCGTGATTTTTGACCTTCTTGGCTGAAAACATGAGTAAGAGGCGCGCGCGCAAAATTTTGCACCCCCGAAAATTTTTCGCCCAAGTCCATTTTTTCGTCCCAATCATCTCACCATGCATCAACATGCACGAAAGCTTCGAAAAGTTCGCATCTTTTGACAGCGTAAAAAATTTCATGTTTTTTGACCTTCTTGGCTGAAAACAAGAGTAAAAGGCGGACGCGCGAAATTTTCGCCCGAGTCCATATTTACGTTCCAATCATCTCACTATGCATCAACAGGCACGACAACGTAAAAAATTTTGCATCTTTTGACAGCGTAAAAAATTTTGCATTTTTTGACTTTCTTGACTGAAAACAAGAGTAAAAGGCGCGCGTGCCAAAGTTCGCACCCCCGGAAAATTTTCTCCCAAGTCCATTTTTTCGTCCCAATCTTCTCACCATGCATCAACAGGCACGAAAGCGACGAAAATTTCACATCTTTTGACAGCGTAAAAAATTTCGCATTTTTTGACCTTCTTGGTTGAAAAAATGAGTAAAAGGTTCGCGCGCAAAATTTTGCACCCCCGAAAAATTTTTGCCCGAGTCCATTTTTTCGTTCCAATCATCACACCATGCATCAACTGGCACGAAAGCTTCGAAAAGTTCACATCTTTTGATAGCGTAAAAAATTTCGCGTTTTTTTACCTCCGTGGCTGAAAACACGAGTAAAAGGCACGCACATGAAATTTTGCACCCCGGAAAATTTTCTCCCGAGTCCATTTTTTCATCCCAATCAACTCACCATGCATCAACAGGCACGAAAGCGTCGAAAATTTCGCATCTTTTGACAGCGCAAAAAATTTCGCATTTTTTGACCTTCTTCGCAGAAAACACGAGTAAAAGGCGTGTGCGAAATTTCGCTCCCCCGAAAAATTTTCGCCCGAGTCCATTTTTTCGTTCCAATCATCACACCATGTATCAACAGACATGAAAGCTTCGAAAATTTTGCATCTTTTGACAGCGTAAAAAATTTCGCGTTTTTTGACCTTCTTGTATGAAAACACGAGTAAAAGGCGCGCGCGCGAAATTTCGCACCCCGAAAAATTTTCGCTCGAGTCCATTTTTTCGTTCCAATCATCACACCATGCATCAACAGGCACGAAAGCTTGAAAAATTTCGCATCTTTTGACAGCGTAAAAAATTTCGCATTTTTTGACTTTCTTGGCTGAAAACACGAGTAAAAGCCGCGCGTGCCAAATTTCGCACCCCCGGAAAATTTTCTCCCGAGTCCATTTTTTCATCTCAATCATCTCACCATGCATCAACAGGCACGAAAGCGTCGAAAATTTCGCATCTTTTGGCAACGCAAAAAATTTCGCGATTTTTGACCTTCTTGGCAGAAATAAATGTGTAAAAGGTGCGCGCAAAATTTTGCACCCCCGAAAAATTTTCGCCCGAGTCCATTTTTTCGTCACAATCATCACACCATGCATCAACAGGCACGAAAGCTTCAAAAAGTTTGCATCTTTTGACAGCGTAAAAAATTTCGCATTTTTTGACCTTCTTGGCTGACAACAAGAGTAAAAGGCGCGCGCGCGAAATTTCGCAACCCGACAAATTTTTGCCCGAGTTCAGTTTTTCGTTCCAATCATCACAACATGCATCAACAGGCATGAAAGCTTCAAAACTTTCTCATCTTTTGATAGCATAAAAAATTTCGCATTTTTTTACTTTCTTGGCTGAAAACACGAGTAAAAGGCGCGCGCCTGAAATTTCGCACCCCGAAAAATTTTTGCCCGAGTCCATTTTTTCGTCCCAATCATCTCACCATGCATCAACAGGCACGAAAGCTTCGAAAAGTTCGATCTTTTGACAGCGTAAAAAATTTCGTATTTTTTGACCTTCTTGGCAAAAAACAAGAGTAAAAAGCGCGCGCGCGAAATTTCGCTCCCCGGAAAATTTTCACCCGAGTCCATTTTTTCGTTCCAATCATCTTATCATGCATCAACAGGCACGAAAGCGTAAAAAAATTTGCATCTTTTGACAGCGTAAAAAATTTCGCATTTTTTGACCTTCTTGGCTGAAAACACGAGTAAAAGGCGCGCGTGCCAAATTTCGCACCCCCGGAAAATTTTCTCCCTAGTCCATTTTTTCGTCCCAATCATCTCACCATGCATCAACAGGCACGAAAGCATCGAAAATTTTGCATCTTTTGACAACGCAAAAAATTTCGCGTTTTTTGACCTTCTTGGCTGAAAACAAGAGTAAAAAATTTCGCGGTATTTTATCTTCTTGGCTGAAAACAAGAGTAAAAGGCGCACGCGCGAAATTTCGCACCCCGGAAAATTTTTGCCCGAGTCAATTTTTTCGTTCCAATCATCTCCCCATGCATCAACACGCACGAAAGCGTAAAAAATTTTGCATCTTTTGACAGCGTAAAAAATTTCGCATTTTTTGACCTTCTTGGCTAAAAACATGAGTAAAAGGCGCGCGAGCCAAATTTCGCAACCCCGGAAAATTTTCTTCCGAGTCCAATTTTTCGTCCCAATCATCTCACCATGCATCAACAGGCATGAAAGCGTCGAAAATTTTGCATCTTTTGACAGCACAAAAAATTTTTGACCTTCTTGGCTGAAAAAATGAGTAAAAGGTGCGCGCAAAATTTTGCACACCCGAAAAATTTTCGCCCGAGTCTATTTTTTCGTTCCAATCATCACACCATGCATCAACAGACACGAAAGCTTCGAAAATTTCTCATCTTTTGATAGCGTAAAAAATTTCGCATTTTTTTACCTTCTTGACTGAAAACACGAGTAAAAGGCGCGCGCACGAAATTTTGCACCCCAAAAAATTTTCACCCGAGTTCATTTTTTCGTCCCAATCATCTCATCATGCATCAACAGGCACGAAAGTGTCGAAAATTTCGCATCTTTTGACAGCGCAAAAAATTTCACGTTTTTTCACCTTCTTAGCTGAAAACAAGAGTAAAAGGCGCGCGCGCCAAATTTCGCACACAGGAAAATTTTCTCCCGAGTCCATTTTTTCGTTCCAATCATCACACCATGCATCAACAGGCACGAAAGCTTCGAAAAGTTCACATCTTTTGACAGCGTAAAAAATTTCGCATTTTTGACCTTCTTGGCTGAAAACAAGGGTAAAACGCGCGCGCGCAAAATTTCGCACCCCGGAAAATTTTCGCCCGAGTCCATTTTTTCGTCCCAATCATCTCACCATGCATCAACAGGCACGAAAGTGTCAAAAATTTCGCATCTTTTGACAGTGCAAAAAATTTCGCATTTTTTTACCTTCTTGGCAGAAAACACGAGCAAAAGGTGCGCGCGAATTTTTGCTCCCCCGAAAAATTTTCGCCTGAGTCCATTTTTTCGTTCCAATCATCACACCATGCATCAACAGGCATGAAAGCTTCGAAAATTTCGCATCTTTTGACAGCGTAAAAAATTTCGCATTTTTTGACCTTCTTGGATGAAAATACGAGTAAAAGGCGCGCGCGCAAAATTTTGCTCCCCCGAAAAATTTTCGCCCGAGTCCATTTTTTCGTTCCAATCATCTCACCATTCATCAACAGGTAGGAAAGCGTAAAAAATTTTGCATCTTTTGACACCGTAAAAATTTTTGCATTTTTTGACCTTCTTGGCTGAAAACACGAGCAAAAGGCGCGCGTGCCAAATTTCGCACCCCCGGAAAATTTTCTCCCGAGTCCATTTTTTCGTCCCAATCATCTCACCATGCATCAACAGACACGAAAGCGTCGAAAATTTCGCATCTTTTGACAGCGCAAAAAATTTCGCATTTTTGACCTTCTTGGCTGAAAACACGAGTAAAAGGCGCGCGCAAAATTTTGCTCCCGCGAAAAATTTTTGCCCGAGTCCATTTTTTCGTTCCAAACATCACACCATGCATCAACAGGCACGAAAGCTTCAAAAATTTCGCATCTTTTGACAACGTAAAAAATTTCGTATTTTTTGACCTTCTTGGCTGAAAACAAAAGTAAAAGGTGCGCGTGCCAAATTTCGCACCCCAGGAAAATTTTCTCCCGAGTCCATTTTTTCATCCAAATCATCTCACCATGCATCAACAGGCACGAAAGCGTCGAAAATTTCGCATCTTTTTACAGCGCAAAAAATTTCACGATTTTTTACCTTCTTGGCTGAAAAAAATGAGTAAAAGGTACGCGCAAAATTTTGCACCCCGAAAATATTTCGCCCAAGTCCATTTTTTCGTCCCAATCATCTCACCATGCATCAACTGGCACGAATGTTTCGAAAAGCTTGCATCTTTTGGTAGCGTAAAAAAATTCGCATTTTTTGACCTTCTTAGATGAAAACAAGAGTAAAAGGCGAGCGCGCGAAATTTCGCACCCCGGAAAATTTTCGCCCGTGTCAACCACTGATGAAGGATTCCTCGAAACATTTTTTTCGTCCCAATCATCTCACCATGCATCAACAGGCATGAAAGCGTCGAAAATTTCTCATCTTTTGATAGCGTAAAAATTTTTGCATTTTTTGACCTTTTGGCTGAAAACACGAGTAAAAGGCGCGCGTGCCAAATTTCGCACCCCCGAAAAATTTTCTCCCGAGTCCATTTTTTCATCACAATCATCTCACCATGCATCAACAGGCACGAAACTGTCAAAAATTTCGCATCTTTTGACAGCGCAAAAAATTTCGTGATTTTTGACCTTCTTGGCTGAAAACATGAGTAAGAGGCGCGCGCGCAAAATTTTGCACCCCCGAAAATTTTTCGCCCAAGTCCATTTTTTCGTCCCAATCATCTCACCATGCATCAACATGCACGAAAGCTTCGAAAAGTTCGCATCTTTTGACAGCGTAAAAAATTTCGTGTTTTTTGACCTTCTTGGCTGAAAACAAGAGTAAAAGGCGGACGCGCGAAATTTTCGCCCGAGTCCATTTTTACATTCCAATAATCTCACTATGCATCAACAGGCACGACAGCGTAAAAAATTTTGCATCTTTTGACAGCGTAAAAAATTTTGCATTTTTTGACCTTCTTGGCTGAAAACACGAGTAAAAGGCGCGCGTGCCAAAGTTCGCACCCCCGGAAAATTTTCTCCCGAGTCCATTTTTTCGTCCCAATCTTCTCACCATGCATCAACAGGCACGAAAGCATTGAAAATTTTGCATCTTTTGACAGCGTAAAAAATTTCGCGTTTTTTGACCTTCTTGGCTGAAAAAATGAGTAAAAGGTTCGCGCGCAAAATTTTGCACCCCCGAAAAATTTTTTCCTGAGTCCATTTTTTCGTTCCAATCATCACACCATGCATCAACTGGCACGAAAGCTTCGAAAAGTTCACATCTTTTGATAGCGTAAAAAATTTCGCGTTTTTTTACCTTCTTGGCTGAAAACACGAGTAAAAGGAGCGCACACGAAATTTTGCACCCCGGAAAATTTTCTCCCGAGTCCATTTTTTCATCCCAATCAACTCACCATGCATCAACAGGCACGAAACTGTCAAAAATTTCGCATCTTTTGACAGCGCAAAAAATTTCGCATTTTTTGACCTTCTTCGCAGAAAACACGAGTAAAAGGCGTGTGCGAAATTTCGCTCCCCCGAAAAATTTTCGCCCGAGTCCATTTTTTCGTTCCAATCATCACACCATGTATCAACAGACATGAAAGTTTCGAAAATTTTGCATCTTTTGACAGCGTAAAAAATTTCGCGTTTTTTGACCTTCTTGGATGAAAACACGAGTAAAAGGCGCGCGCGCGAAATTTCGCACCCCGAAAAATTTTCGTCCGAGTCCATTTTTTCGTTCCAATCATCTCACCATGCATCAACAGGCACGAAAGCGTAAAAAATTTTGCATCCTTTGACACCGTAAATTTTTTTGCATTTTTTGACCTTGTTGGCTGAAAACACGAGTAAAAGGCACGCGTGCCAAATTTCGCACCCCCGGAAAATTTTCTCCCGAGTCCATTTTTTCATCACAATCATCTCACCATGCATCAACAGGCACGAAACTGTCAAAAATTTCGCATCTTTTGACAGCGCAAAAAATTTCGTGATTTTTGACCTTCTTGGCTGAAAACATGAGTAAGAGGCGCGCGCGCAAAATTTTGCACCCCCGAAAATTTTTCGCCCAAGTCCATTTTTTCGTCACAATCATCTCACCATGCATCAACATGCACGAAAGCTTCGAAAAGTTCGCATCTTTTGACAGCGTAAAAAATTTCGTGTTTTTTGACCTTCTTGGCTGAAAACAAGAGTAAAAGGCGGACGCGCGAAATTTCGCACCCCGGAGAATTTTCGCCCGAGTCCATTTTTACGTTCCAATCATCTCACCATGCATCAACAGGCACGACAGTGTAAAAAATTTTGCATCTTTTGACAGCATAAAAAATTTTGCATTTTTTGACCTTTTTAGCTGAAAACACGAGTAAAAGGCGCGCGTGCCAAATTTCGCACCCCCGGAAAATTTTCTCCCGAGTCCATTTTTTCGTCCCAATAATCTCACCATGCATCAACAGGCACGAAAGCGATGAAAATTTCACATCTTTTGACAGCGCAAAAAGTTTCGCGTTTTTTGACCTTCTTGGCTGAAAAAATGAGTAAAAGGTACGCGCGCAAAATTTTGCACCCCCGAAAAATTTTTGCCCGAGTCCATTTTTTCGTTCCAATCATCACACCATCCATCAACTGGCACGAAAGCTTCGAAAAGTTCACATCTTTTGATAGCGTAAAAAATTTCGCGTTTTTTACCTTCTTGGCTGAAAACACGAGTAAAAGGCGCGCACACGAAATTTCGCACCCCGGAAAATTTTCTCCCGAGTCCATTTTTTCATCTCAATCAACTCACCATGCATCAACAGGCACGAAAGCGTCGAAAATTTCGCATCTTTTGACAGCGCAAAAAATTTCGCATTTTTTGACCTTCTTCGCAGAAAACACGAGTAAAAGGCGTGTGCGAAATTTCGCTCCCTGAAAAATTTTCGCCCGAGTCCATTTTTTCGTTCCAATCATCACACCATGTATCAACAGGCATGAAAGCCTCGAAAATTTTGCATCTTTTGACAGCGTGAAAAATTTCGCGTTTTTTGACCTTCTTGGATGAAAACACGAGTAAAAGGAACCCGCGCGAAATATTGCACCCGCGAAAAATTTTCGCCTGAGTCCATTTTTTCGTTCCAATCATCTCACCATGCATCAACAGGCACGAAAGCGTAAAAAATTTCGCATTTTTTGACCTTCTTGCCTGAAAACACGAGTAAAAGGCGCGCGTGCCAAATTTCGCACCCCCGGAAAATTTTGTCTCAAGTCCATTTTTTTCGTCCCAATCATCTAACCATGCATCAACAAGCACGAAAGCGTCGAAAATTTTGCATCTTTTGACAGCGCAAAAAATTTCATGATTTTTGTCCTTCTTGGCTGAAAACATGAGTAAAAGGCACGCGCGCAAAATTTTGCACCCCCGAAAAATTTTTGCCCAAGTCCATTTTTTCGTTCCAATCATCATAC
Organism: Pontederia crassipes; assembly: GCA_030549335.1. NCBI lineage: Eukaryota > Viridiplantae > Streptophyta > Magnoliopsida > Commelinales > Pontederiaceae > Pontederia > Pontederia crassipes. The sequence goes on from CM060198.1 coordinate 9,056,866, forward strand.
CATGCATCAATAGGCACGAAAGCTTCGAAAATTTCTCATCTTTTGATAGCATAAAAAATTTTGCGTTTTTTGACTTCCTTGGCTGAAAACACGAGTAAAAGGCGAGCGCACGAAATTTCGCACCCCAGAAAATTTTCGCCCGAGTCCATTTTTTCGTCCCAATCATCTCACCATGCATTAACAGGCACGAAAGCGTCGAGAATTTTGGATCTTTTGACAGCGCAAAAAATTTCGCATTTTTTTGACCTTCTTGGCTGAAAACAAGAGTAAAAGGCGCGCGCGCGAAATTTCGCATCCCGGAAAATTTTCGTTCGAGTCCATTTTTTTGTTCCAATCATCACACCATGCATCAACCGGCAAAGCTTCGAAAAGTTCGCATCTTTTGACAGCGTAAAAAATTTCGCGTTTTTTGACTTTCTTGGCTGAAAACAAGAGCAAGAAGAGGCGCGCGCGAAATTTCGCACCCCGGAATTTTAAAATTTTTGCCCGAGTCGATTTTTTCGTTCCAATCATCTCACCATGCATCAACAGGCATGAAAGCGTAAAAAATTTTGCATCTTTTTAACAGCGCAAAAAATTTCGCATTTTTTGACCTCTTGGCTGAAAACACGAGTAAAAGGCACGCGTGCCAAATTTCGCACCCCCGGAAAATTTTCTCCCGAGTCCATTTTTTCGTCCCAATCATCTCATCATGCATCAACAGGCACAAAAACGTCGAAAATTTCTCATTTTTTGATAGCGTAAAAAAATTCGCGTTTTTTGACCTTCTTGGCTGAAAACACGAGTAAAAGGCGCGCGCACGAAATTTCGCACCCGGAAAATTTTCGCCCGAGTCCATTTGTTCGTTCTAATCATCACACCATGCATCAATAGGCACGAAAGCTTCGAAAAGTTCGCATCTTTTGACAGCGTAAAAAATTTCGCATTTTTTGACCTTCTTGGATGAAAACAAGAGAAAAAGGCGCGCGCGCGAAATTTTGCACCCCCAAAAAATTTTTGCCCGAGTCCATTTTTTCGTTCCAATCATCTCACCATGCATCAACAGGTACGGAAGCGTAAAAAATTTTGCATCTTTTGACAGCGTAAAAAATTTCGCATTTTTTGACCTTCTTGGCTAAAAACACGAGTAAAAGGCGCGAGTGCCAAATTTCGCACCCCCGAAAAATTTTCTTCCGAGTCCATTTTTTCGTTCCAATCATCTCACCATACATCAACAGGCACGAAAGCGTCGAAAATTTTGCATCTTTTGACAGCGCAAAAAATTTCGCATTTTTTTACCTTCTTGGCAGAAAATACGAGTACAAGGCGCGCGCAAAATTTCGCTCCCCCGAAAAATTTTCGCCTGAGTCCAATCTTTCATTCCAATCATCACACCATGCATCAACATGCAAGAAAGCTTCGAAGATTTTGCATCTTTTGACAGAATAAAAAATTTTGCATTTTTTGACCTTCTTGGATGAAAACACGAGTAAAAGGCGCGCGCGCGAAATTTTGTACCCCTCGAAAAATTTTCGCCCGAGTCAATTTTTTCGTTCCAATCATCTCACCACACATCAATAGGCACGAAAGCGTAAAAAATTTTGCATCTTTTGACAGCGTAAAAAAATTCGCATTTTTTGACCTATTTGGCTGAAAACACGAGTAAAAGGCGCGCCCAAATTTCTCACCCCAGAAAATTTTCTCCCGAGTCCATTTTTTCGTCCCAATCATCTCACCATGCATCAACAGGCACGAAAGCGTCGAAAATTTCACATCTTTTGACAGCGCAAAAAATTTTGCATTTTTTTACCTTCTTGGCAGAAAACACGAGTAAAAGGCGCGCGCGAAATTTCGCTCCCCCGAAAAAATTTCGCCCGAGTCCATTCTTTCATTCCAATCATCACACCATGCATCAACATGCATGAAAGCTTCGAAAATTTCGCATCTTTTGACAGAGTAAAAAATTTTGCATTTTTTGACCTTCTTGGATGAAAAATTTTGCACCCCCGAAAAATTTTCGCCCGAGTCCATTTTTTCGTTCCAATCATCTCACCATGCGTCAACAGGCACGAAAGCGTAAAAAATTTTGCATCTTTTGACAGCGTAAAAAAATTTCGCATTTTTTGACCTTCTTGGCTGAAAACACGAGTAAAAGGCGCGCGTGCCAAATTTCGCACCCCCGAAAAATTTTCCCCCGAGTACATTTTTTTCGTCCCAATCATCTCACCATGCATCAACAAGCATGCAAGCGTCGAAAATTTCGCATCTTTTGACATCGCAAAAAACTTCGTGATTTTTGACCTTCTTGGCTAAAAACATGAGTAAAAGGCGCGCGCGCAAAATTTTGCACCCCCGAAAAATTTTCGCCGAGTCCATTTTTTCGTTCCAATCATCACACCATGCATCAACAGGCACGAAAGCTTCTAAAATTTCTCATCTTTTGATAGCATAAAAAATTTCGCATTTTTTGACCTTCTTGGCTGAAAACACGAGTAAAAGGTGCGCGCACGAAATTTCGCACCTCGGAAAATTTTCGCCCGAGTCCATTTTTTCGTTCCAATCATCACACTATGTATCAACACGCACGAAAGCGTCGAAAATTTCGCATCTTTTGACAGCGCAAAAAATTTCGCATTTTTTGACCTTCTTGGCTGAAAACAAGAGTAAAAGGCGGGCGCGCGAAATTTCGCACCCTGCAAAATTTTCTCCCGAGTCCATTTTTTCGTTCCAATCATCTCACCATGCATCAACAGGCACGAAAGCGTCAAAAATTTCGCATCTTTTGACAGCGCAAAAAATTTCGCGTTTTTTGACCTTCTTGACTGAAAACAAGAGTAAAAGGTGCGCGCGAAATTTCGCACCCCGGAAAATTTTCGCCTGAGTCCATTTTTTCGTCACAATCATCTCACCATGCATCAACAGGCACGAAAGCGTCAAAAATTTCGCATCTTTTGACAACGCAAAAAATTTCGCATTTTTTCACCTTCTTGGCAGAAAACACGAGTAAAAGGCGCGCGCGAAATTTTGCTCGCCAGAAAAGTTTTCGCCCGAGTCCATTTTTTCGTTCCAATCATCTCACCATGCATCAACAGGCACGAAAGCGTAAAAAAATTTGCATCGTTTGACAACGTAAAAAATTTCGCATTTTTTGACCTTCTTGGCTGAAAACACGAGTAGAAGGCGCGCGTGCCAAATTTCGCACCCCGAAAAATTTTCGCCCGAGTCTATTTTTTCGTTCCAATCATCACACCATGCATCAACAGGCACGAAAGCTTCGAAAAGTTCGCATCTTTTGATAGCATAAAAAATTTCACGTTTTTTGACCTTCTTGGCTGAAAACAAGAGTAAAAGTCGCGCGCAGCGAAATTTCGCACCCCGGAAAATTTTTGCCCGAGTCCATTTTTTCGTTCCAATAATCACACTATGCATCAACATGCACGAAAGCTTCGAAAAGTTCGCATCTTTTGACAGCGTAAAAAATTTCACGTTTTTTTACCTTCTTGGCTGAAAACAAGAGTAAAAGGCGCGCGCCCGAAATTTCGCACCCCGAAAAATTTTTGCCCGAGTCCATTTTTCGTTCCAATCATCACACCATGCATCAACATGCACGAAAGCTTCGAAAAGTTCGCATCTTTTGACAGCGTAAAAAATTTCGCATTTTTTGACCTTCTTGGATGAAAACAAAGGTAAAAGGTGCGCGCGCGAAATTTTGCACCCCCGAAAAATTTTCGCCCGAGTCCATTTTTTCGTTCCAATCCTCTCACCATGCATCAACAGGCACGAAAGCGTAAAAAATTTTGCATCCTTTGACAGCGTAAAAATTTTCGCATTTTTTGAACTTGTTGGCTGAAAACACGAGTAAATGGCGTGCCTGCCAAATTTCGCACCCCCGGAAACTTTTCTCCTAAGTCCATTTTTTCGTCCCAATCATCTCACCATGCATCAACAGGCACGAAAGCGTCGAAAATTTTGCATCTTTTGACAGCGCAAAAAATTTCGCGTTTTTTTACCTTCTTGGCAGAAAACACGAGTAAAAGGCGCGCGCGAAATTTCGCACGCCCGAAAAATTTTTGCCCGAGTCCATTTTTTCATTCCAATCATCACACCATGCATCAACAGTCATGAAAGCTTCGAAAATTTCACATCTTTTGACAGAGTAAAAAATTTCGCATTTTTTTACCTTCTTGTATGAAAACACGAGTAAAAGGCGCGCCCGCAAAATTTTGCACCCCCGAAAAATTTTCGTTCGAGTCCATTTTTTCGTTCCAATCAACTCACCATGCATCAACAAGAACGAAAGCATAAAAAATTTTGCGTCGTTTGACAACATAAAAAATTTCGCATTTTTTGACCTTGGATGAAAATACGAGTTAAGGCGCGTGCGCGAAATTTTGCACCCCCGAAAAATTTTCGCCCGAGTCCATTTTTTCGATCCAATCATCTCACCATGCATCAACAGGCACGAAAGCGTAAAATATTTTGCATCTTTTGACAGCGTAAAAATTTTCGTATTTTTTGAACTTGTTTGCTGAGAACACGAGTAAATGGCGCGCCTGCCAAATTTCGCACCCCCGGAAAATTTTCTCCTAAGTCCATTTTTTCGTCACAATCATCTCACCATGCATCAACAGGCACGAAAGCGTCGAAAATTTTGCATCTTTTGATAGCGCAAAATATTTCGCATTTTTTGACCTTCTTGGCTGAAAACATGAGTAAAAGGCGCGCGCGCAAAATTTTGCACCCCCGAAAAATTTTCGTCCGAGTCCATTTTTTCGTTCCAATCATCACACCATGCATCAACAGGCATGAAAGCTTCGAAAATTTCTCATCTTTTGATAGCATAAAAAATTTCGCGTTTTTTGACCTTCTTGGCTGAAAACACGAGTAAAAGGCTCGCGCACGAAATTTCGCACCCCGGAAAATTTTCGCCCGAGTCCATTTTTTCGTCCCAATCATCTCACCATGAATTAACAGGCACGAAAGCGTCGAAAATTTCGCATCTTTTGACAGCTCAAAAAATTTCTTATTTTTTGACCTTCTTGGCTGAAAACAAGAGTAAAAGGCGCACACGCGAAATTTCGCATCCCGGAAAATTTTCGCCCGAGTCCATTTTTTCGTTCCAATCATCACACCATGCATCAACAGGCACGAAATCTTCGAAAAGTTCGCATCTTTTGACAGCGTAAAAAATTTCGCATCTTTTGACCTTCTTGGCTGAAAATAAGAGTAAAAGGCGCGCGCGCGAAATTTCGCACCCCAGAAAATTTTCGCCCGAGTCCATTTTTTCGTCCCAATCATCTCACCATGCATCAACAGGCACGAATGCGTCAAAAATTTTGCATCTTTTGACAACGCAAAAAATTTCGTGTTTTTTTACCTTCTTGGCAGAAAACACGAATAAAAGGCGCACGCGAAATTTCGCTCCCCCGAAAAATTTTCGCCCGAGTCCATTTTTTCGTTCCAATCATCTCACCATGCATCAACAGGCACGAAAGCATAAAAAATTTTGCATCTTTTGACAGCGTAAAAAATTTCGCATTTTTTACCTTCTTGGCTGAAAACACGAGTAAAAGGCGCGCGTGCCAAATTTCGCACCGCCGAAAAATTTTCGTCCGAGTCCATTTTTTCGTTACAATCATCACACCGTGCATCAACAGGCACGAAAGCTTCGAAAGTTTCGCATCTTTTGACAGCGCAAAAAATTTTGCGTTTGTTGACCTTCTTGGCTGAAAACACGAGTAAAAGACGCGCGAGCGAAATTTTGCACCCCCGGAAAATTTTCGTCCTAGTCCATTTTTTCATTCCAATCTTCTCACCATGCATCAACAGGCACGAAAGCGTAAAAAATTTTGCATCTTTTGACAGCGTAAAAAATTTCGCATTTTTTTACCTTCTATGCTGCAAATACGAGTAAAAGGCGCACGTACCAAATTTCGCTCCCCCGGAAAATTTTCTCTCGAGTCCATTTTTTCGTCCCAATCATCTCACCATGCATCAACATGCACGAAAGCGTCGAAAATTTCGCATCTTGTGACAGTGCAAAAAATTTCACATTTTTTGACCTTCTTGGCTAAAAACGAGAGTAAAAGGCGCGCGCGCGAAATTTCGCACCCCGAAAAATTTTCGCCCGAGTCCATTTTTTCGTTCCAATCATCACACCATGCATCAACAGGCACGAAAGCTTCAAAAATTTCTCATCTTTTCATAGCGTAAAAAATTTCGCATTTTTTGACCTTCTTGGCTGAAAACACAAGAAAAAGGCGCGCGCGAAATTTCGCACCCCGGAAAATTTTCGCCCGAGTCCATTTTTTCGTCCCATTCATCTCACCATGCATCAATAGGCACGAAAGCGTCAAAAATTTCGCATCTTTTGACAGCGTAAAAAATTTTGCATTTTTTGACCTTCTTGGATGAAAACAAGATTAAAAGGCGCGCGCGCGAAATTTTGCACCCCCGAAAAATTTTCGCCCGAGTCCATTTTTTCGTTCTAATCATCACACCATGCATCAATAGGCACGAAAGCTTCGAAAATTTCTCATCTATTGATAGCGTAAAAAATTTCGCATTTTTTGACCTTCTTGGCTGAAAACACGAGTAAAAGGCTCGCGGACGAAATTTGGCACCCCCAAAAATTTTCTCCCGAGTCCATTTTTTCGTTCCAATCATCACACCATGCATCAACAGGCACGAAAGCTTCGAAAAGTTCGCATCTTTTGACAGCATAAAAAATTTCACGTTTTTTTACTTGCTTGGCTGAAAACAAGAGTAAAAGGCCCGCGCGCAATATTTCGCACGCCGAAAAATTTTCGCCCGAGTCGATTTTTTCATCCCAATCATCCCACCATGCATCAATAGGCATGAAAGCATCGAAAATTCCGCATCTTTTGATAGCGCAAAAAATTTCGCATTTTTTTACCTTCTTTGCAGAAAACACGAGTAAAAGGCACGCGCGAATTTTCGCTCCCTCGAAAAATTTTTGCCCGAGTCCATTTTTTCGTTCCAATCATCACACCATGCACCAACAGGCATGAAAGCTTCGAAAATTTTGCATCTTTTGATAGCGTAAAAAATTTCACATTTTTTGACCTTCTTGGATGAAAACAAGAGTAAAAGGCGCGCGCGCGAAATTTTGCACTCCCAAAAAATTTTCGCCCGAGTCCATTTTTTCGTTCCAATCATCTCACCATGCATCAACAGGCACGAAAGCGTCGAAAATTTCGCATCTTTTGACAGCGCAAAAAATTTCATGTTTTTGACCTTCTAGGCTGAAAACATGAGTAAAAGGCGCGCGCGAAAAATTTTCGCCCGAGTCCATTTTTTCGTTCCAATCATCACACGATGCATCAACAGGCACGAAAGCTTCGAAAAATTTTCATCTTTTGATACCGTAAAAAATTTCACGTTTTTTTACCTTCTTGGCTGAAAACACGAGTAAAAGGGCGCGCGCGAAATTGTGCACCCCCGAAAAATTTTCGCCAGAGTCCATTTTTTCATTCCAATCATCATACCATGCATCAACAGGCACGAAAGCTTCAAAAATTTCTCATCTTTTGATAGCGTACAAAATTTTGCATTTTTTTACTTTCTTTGCTGAAAACACGAGTAAAAGGCGCGCACACAAAATTTCGCACCCCGGAAAATTTTCACCCGAGTCCATTTTTGCGTCCCAATCATCTCACCATGCATCAACATGCACGAAAGCGTCGAAAATTTCGCATCTTTTGACAGCGCAAATAATTTCGCGTTTTTTGACCTTCTTGGCTGAAAACACGAGTAAAAGGCGCGCGCGCGAAATTTTGCACCCCTGAAAAATTTTCGCCCGAGTCCATTTTGTCGTTCCAATCATCTCACCATGCATCAACAGGCACGAAAGCGTAAAAAAATTTGCATCGTTTGACAACGTAAAAAATTTCGCATTTTTTGACCTTCTTGGCTGAAAACACGAGTAGAAGGCGCGCGTGCCAAATTTCGCACCCCGAAAAATTTTCGCCCGAGTCTATTTTTTCGTTCCAATCATCACACCATGCATCAACAGGCACGAAAGCTTCGAAAAGTTCGCATCTTTTGATAGCATAAAAAATTTCACGTTTTTTGACCTTCTTGGCTGAAAACAAGAGTAAAAGTCGCGCGCGCGAAATTTCGCACCCCGGAAAATTTTTGCCCGAGTCCATTTTTTCGTTCCAATAATCACACTATGCATCAACATGCACGAAAGCTTCGAAAAGTTCGCATCTTTTGACAGCGTAAAAAATTTCACGTTTTTTTACCTTCTTGGCTGAAAACAAGAGTAAAAGGCGCGCGCCCGAAATTTCGCACCCCGAAAAATTTTTGCCCGAGTCCATTTTTCGTTCCAATCATCACACCATGCATCAACATGCACGAAAGCTTCGAAAAGTTCGCATCTTTTGACAGCGTAAAAAATTTCGCATTTTTTGACCTTCTTGGATGAAAACAAAGGTAAAAGGTGCGCGCGCGAAATTTTGCACCCCCGAAAAATTTTCGCCCGAGTCCATTTTTTCGTTCCAATCCTCTCACCATGCATCAACAGGCACGAAAGCGTAAAAAATTTTGCATCCTTTGACAGCGTAAAAATTTTCGCATTTTTTGAACTTGTTGGCTGAAAACACGAGTAAATGGCGTGCCTGCCAAATTTCGCACCCCCGGAAACTTTTCTCCTAAGTCCATTTTTTCGTCCCAATCATCTCACCATGCATCAACAGGCACGAAAGCGTCGAAAATTTTGCATCTTTTGACAGCGCAAAAAATTTCGCGTTTTTTTACCTTCTTGGCAGAAAACACGAGTAAAAGGCGCGCGCAAAATTTCGCACGCCCGAAAAATTTTTGCCCGAGTCCATTTTTTCATTCCAATCATCACACCATGCATCAACAGTCATGAAAGCTTCGAAAATTTCACATCTTTTGACAGAGTAAAAAATTTCGCATTTTTTTACCTTCTTGTATGAAAACACGAGTAAAAGGCGCGCCCGCAAAATTTTGCACCCCCGAAAAATTTTCGTTCGAGTCCATTTTTTCGTTCCAATCAACTCACCATGCATCAACAAGAACGAAAGCATAAAAAATTTTGCGTCGTTTGACAACATAAAAAATTTCGCATTTTTTGACCTTGGATGAAAATACGAGTTAAGGCGCGTGCGCGAAATTTTGCACCCCCGAAAAATTTTCGCCCGAGTCCATTTTTTCGATCCAATCATCTCACCATGCATCAACAGGCACGAAAGCGTAAAATATTTTGCATCTTTTGACAGCGTAAAAATTTTCGTATTTTTTGAACTTGTTTGCTGAGAACACGAGTAAATGGCGCGCCTGCCAAATTTCGCACCCTCGGAAAATTTTCTCCTAAGTCCATTTTTTCGTCACAATCATCTCACCATGCATCAACAGGCACGAAAGCGTCGAAAATTTTGCATCTTTTGATAGCGCAAAATATTTCGCATTTTTTGACCTTCTTGACTGAAAACATGAGTAAAAGGCTCGCGGACGAAATTTGGCACCCCCAAAAATTTTCTCCCGAGTCCATTTTTTCGTTCCAATCATCACACCATGCATCAACAGGCACGAAAGCTTCGAAAAGTTCGCATCTTTTGACAGCATAAAAAATTTCACGTTTTTTTACCTTCTTGGCTGAAAACAAGAGTAAAAGGCGCGCGCGCAATATTTCGCACGCCGAAAAATTTTCGCCCGAGTCGATTTTTTCATCCCAATCATCCCACCATGCATCAATAGGCACGAAAGCGTCGAAAATTCCGCATCTTTTTATAGCGCAAAAAATTTCGCATTTTTTTACCTTCTTTGCAGAAAACACGAGTAAAAGGCACGCGCGAATTTTCGCTCCCTCGAAAAATTTTTGCCCGAGTCCATTTTTTCGTTCCAATCATCACACCATGCACCAACAGGCATGAAAGCTTCGAAAATTTTGCATCTTTTGATAGCGTAAAAAATTTCACATTTTTTGACCTTCTTGGATGAAAACAAGAGTAAAAGGCGCGCGCGCGAAATTTTGCACTCCCAAAAAATTTTCGCCCGAGTCCATTTTTTCGTTCCAATCATCTCACCATGCATCAACAGGCACGAAAGCGTCGAAAATTTCGCATCTTTTGACAGCGCAAAAAATTTCATGTTTTTGACCTTCTTGGCTGAAAACATGAGTAAAAGGCGCGCGCGAAAAATTTTCGCCCGAGTCCATTTTTTCGTTCCAATCATCACACGATGCATCAACAGGCACGAAAGCTTCGAAAAATTTTCATCTTTTGATACCGTAAAAAATTTCACGTTTTTTTACCTTCTTGGCTGAAAACACGAGTAAAAGGGCGCGCGCGAAATTGTGCACCCCCGGAAAATTTTCGCCAGAGTCCATTTTTTCATTCCAATCATCATACCATGCATCAACAGGCACGAAAGCTTCAAAAATTTCTCATCTTTTGATAGCGTACAAAATTTTGCATTTTTTGACTTTCTTTGCTGAAAACACGAGTAAAAGGCGCGCACACAAAATTTCGCACCCCGGAAAATTTTCACCCGAGTCCATTTTTGCGTCCCAATCATCTCACCATGCATCAACATGCACGAAAGCGTCGAAAATTTCGCATCTTTTGACAGCGCAAAAAATTTCGCGTTTTTTGACCTTCTTGGCTGAAAACACGAGTAAAAGGCGCGCGCGCGAAATTTCGCATCCCGAAAAATTTTCGCCCGAGTCCATTTTTTCGTTCCAATCATCACACCATGCATCAATAGGCACGAAAGCTTCGAAAATTTCTCATATATTGATAGCGTAAAAAATTTCGCATTTTTTGACCTTCTTGGCTGAAAACATGAGTAAAAGGCTCGTGCACGAAATTTCGCACCCCGAAAAATTTTCGCCCGCGTCCATTTTTTCGTTCCAATCATCACACCATGCATCAACAGGCACGAAAGCTTCGAAAATTTCTCATCTTTTGATAGCGTAAAAAATTTCGCATTTTTTGACCTTCTTGGCTGAAAACATGAGTAAAAGGGGCGCGCGCGAAATTTTGCACCCCCGGAAAATTTTCGCCCGAGTCCATTTTTTCGTTCCAATCATCTCACCATGCATCAATAGGCACGAAAGCGTCGAAAATTTCGCATCTTTTGACAGCGCAAAAAATTTCGCATTTTTTGACCTTTTTGGCTGAAAACACGAGTAAAAGGCGCGCGCGCGAAATTTCGCATCCCGAAAAATTTTTGCCCGAGTCCATTTTTTCGTTCCAATCATCACACCGTGCATCAACAGGCACGAAAGCTTCGAAAATTTCTCATCTTTTGATAGCGTAAAAAATTTCGCATTTTTTGACCTTCTTGGCTGAAAACAAGAGTAAAAGGTGCGCGCGCGCACACAAAATTTTGCACCCCGAAAAATTTTTGCCCGAGTCCATTTTTTCGTCCCAATCATCTCACCAAGCATCAACAGGCACGAAAGCGTCGAAAATTTTGCATCTTTTGACAGCGCAAAAAATTTCGCGTTTTTTAACCTTCTTGGTAGAAAACACGAGTAAAAGGCGCGTGCAAAATTTCGCTCCCCCAAAAAATTTTCGCCCGAGTCTATTTTTTCGTTCCAATCATCACACCATGCATCAACAGGCATGAAAGATTCGAAAAATTCGCATCTTTTGACAGCATAAAAAATTTTGTGTTTTTTGACCTTCTTGGATGAAAACTCGAGTAAAAGGCGCGCGCGAAATTTTGCGCCCCCGAAAAATTTTCGCCCGAGTCCATCTTTTCGTTCCAATCATCCCACCATGCATCAACATGCATAAAGCGTCGAAAATTTCGCATCTTTTGACATCGCAAAAAATTTCGCATTTTTTTTACCTTCTTTGCAGAAAATACGAGTAAAAGGCGCGCGCGAAATTTCGCTCCCCCGAAAAATTTTCGCCCGAGTCCATTTTTTCGTTCCAATCATCACACCGTGCATCAACAGCCATGAAAGCTTCGAAAATTTCGCATCTTTTGACAGCGTAAAAAATTTTGCATTTTTTGACCTTCTTGGATGAAAACAAGATTAAAAGGCGCGCGCGCGAAATTTTGCACCCCCGAAAAATTTTTGCCCGAGTCCATTTTTTCGTTCCAATCATCTCACCATGCATCAACAGGCACGAAAGCGTCGAAAATTTCGCATCTTTTGACAGCGCAAAAAATTTCACATTTTTTGACCTTCTTGGCTGAAAACAAGAGTAAAAGGCGCGCGCGCGAAATTTCGCATCCCAGAAAATTTTCGCGCGAGTCCATTTTTTCGTTCCAATCATCACACCATGCATCAACAGGCATGAAAGCTTCGAAAAGTTCGCATCTTTTGACAGCGTAAAAAATTTCGTGTTTTTTGACCTTCTTGGCTGAAAACAAGAGTAAAAGGCGTGCGCACGAAATTTCGCACCCCGGAACATTTGCGTCCGAGTCCATTTTTTCGTCCCAATAATCTCACCATGTATCAACAGGCATGAAAGCGTCGAAAATTTCGCATCTTTTGACAGCGCAAAAAATTTCGCATTTTTTTACCTTCTTGCCGGAAAACACGAGTAAAAGGCGCGGGCAAAATTTCGCTCCCCCGAAAAATTTTCGCCCAAGTCCATTTTTTCGTTCCAATCATCACACCATGCGACAACTGGCATGAAAGCTTCGAAAATTTTGCATCTTTTGACAGCGTAAAAAATTTCGCGTTTTTTGACCTTCTTGGATGAAAACAAGAGTAAAAGGCGCGAGCGCGAAATTTTGCACCCCCGAAAAATTTTCTCCCGAGTCCATTTTTTCGTTCCAATCATCTCACCATGCATCAACAGGCACGAAAGCGTAAAAAATTTTGCATCTTTTGACAGCATAAAAAATTTCGCATTTTTTGAACTTTTTGGCTGAAAACACGAGTAAAAGGCGTGCGCGAAATTTCGCTCCCCCAAAAAATTTTCGCCCGAGTCCATTTTTTCGTTCCAATCATCACACCATGCATCAATAGGCATGAAAGCTTCGAAAAATTCGCATCTTTTGACAGCGTAAAAAATTTCGCATTTTTTGACCTTCTTGGATGAAAACACGAGTAAAAGGCGCGCGCGAAATTTTGCACCCCCGAAAAATTTTCGCCCGAGTTCATTTTTTCGTTCCAATCATCCCACCATGCAGAAAACACGAGTAAAAGGCACGCGCGAATTTTCGCTCCCTCGAAAAATTTTTGCCCGAGTCCATTTTTTCGTTCCAATCATCACACCATGCACCAACAGGCATGAAAGCTTCGAAAATTTTGCATCTTTTGACAGCGTAAAAAATTTCGCATTTTTTGACCTTCTTGGATGAAAACAAGAGTAAAAGGCGCGCGCGCGCGAAATTTTGCACCCCCTAAAAATTTTCGCCCGAGTCCATTTTTTCGTTCCAATCATCTCACCATGCATCAACAGGAACGAAAGCGTCGAAAATTTCGCATCTTTTCACAGCGCAAAAAATTTCGCATTTTTTGACCTTCTTGGCTGAAAACAAGAGTAAAAGGCGCGCGCGCGAAATTTCGCATCCCAGAAAATTTTCGTCCGAGTCCATTTTTTCGTTCCAATCATCACACCATACATCAACAGGCACGAAAGCTTCGAAAAGTTCGCATCTTTTGACAGCGTAAAAAATTTCATGTTTTTTGACCTTCTTGGCTGAAAATAAGAGTAAAAGGCGCGCGCACGAAATTTCGCACCCCGGAAAATTTTTGCCCGAGTCCATTTTTTCGTCCCAATCATCTCACCATGTATCAACAGGCACGAAAGCGTCGAAAATTTCGCATCTTTTGACAGCGCAAAAAATTTCGCATTTTTTTACCTTATTGCCAGAAAACACGAGTAAAGGGCGCGCGCGAAATTTCGCTCCCCCGAAAAATTTTCACCCGAGTCCATTTTTTCATTCCAATCATCACACCATGCATCAAACTGGCATGAAAGCTTCGAAAATTTCGCATCTTTTGACAGCGTAAAAAATTTCGCATTTTTTGACCTTCTTGGATGAAAACAAGAGTAAAAGGCGCGCGCGCGAAATTTGCACCCCCGAAAAATTTTCGCCCGAGTTCATTTTTTCTTTCCAATCATCTCACCATGCATCAATAGGCACGAAAGCGTAAAAATTTTTGCATCTTTTGACAGCATAAAAAATTTCGCATTTTTTGAACTTCTTGGCTGAAAACACGAGTAAAAGGCGCGCATATCAAATTTTGCACCCCCGGAAAATTTTCTCCCGAGTCCATTTTTTCGTCCCAATCATCTCACCATGCATCAACAGGCACGAAAGCGTCGAAAATTTCGCATCTTTTGACAGCGCAAAAAATTTCGCATTTTTTGACCTTCTTGGCTGAAAATAAGAGTAACAGGCGCGCGCTCGAAATTTCGCATCCCGGAAAATTTTTTCCCGAGTCCATTTTTTGGTTCCAATCATCACACCATGCATCAACATGCACGAAAGCTTCGAAAATTTTGCATATTTTGACAGCGCAAAAAATTTCGCGTTTTTTTAACCTTCTTGGCTGAAAACAAGAATAAAAGGTGCGCGCGCGAAAGTTCGCACACAGAAAAATTTTCACCCGAGTCCATTTTTTCGTTCCAATCATGACACCATGCATCAACAGACACGAAAGCGTCGAAAAGTTTGCATCTTTTGACAGCGTAAAAAATTTCACGTTTTTTTACCTTCTTGGCTGAAAACAAGAGTAAAAGGCGCGCGCCCGAAATTTCGCACCCCGAAAAATTTTTGCCCGAGTCCATTTTTCGTTCCAATCATCACACCATGCATCAACATGCACGAAAGCTTCGAAAAGTTCGCATCTTTTGACAGCGTAAAAAATTTCGCATTTTTTGACCTTCTTGGATGAAAACAAAGGTAAAAGGTGCGCGCGCGAAATTTTGCACCCCCGAAAAATTTTCGCCCGAGTCCATTTTTTCGTTCCAATCCTCTCACCATGCATCAACAGGCACGAAAGCGTAAAAAATTTTGCATCCTTTGACAGCGTAAAAATTTTCGCATTTTTTGAACTTGTTGGCTGAAAACACGAGTAAATGGCGTGCCTGCCAAATTTCGCACCCCCGGAAACTTTTCTCCTAAGTCCATTTTTTCGTCCCAATCATCTCACCATGCATCAACAGGCACGAAAGCGTCGAAAATTTTGCATCTTTTGACAGCGCAAAAAATTTCACGTTTTTTTACCTTCTTGGCAGAAAACACGAGTAAAAGGCGCGCGCAAAATTTCGCACGCCCGAAAAATTTTTGCCCGAGTCCATTTTTTCATTCCAATCATCACACCATGCATCAACAGTCATGAAAGCTTCGAAAATTTCACATCTTTTGACAGAGTAAAAAATTTCGCATTTTTTTACCTTCTTGTATGAAAACACGAGTAAAAGGCGCGCCCGCAAAATTTTGCACCCCCGAAAAATTTTCGTTCGAGTCCATTTTTTCGTTCCAATCAACTCACCATGCATCAACAAGAACGAAAGCATAAAAAATTTTGCGTCGTTTGACAACATAAAAAATTTCGCATTTTTTGACCTTGGATGAAAATACGAGTTAAGGCGCGTGCGCGAAATTTTGCACCCCCGAAAAATTTTCGCCCGAGTCCATTTTTTCGATCCAATCATCTCACCATGCATCAACAGGCACGAAAGCGTAAAATATTTTGCATCTTTTGACAGCGTAAAAATTTTCGTATTTTTTGAACTTGTTTGCTGAGAACACGAGTAAATGGCGCGCCTGCCAAATTTCGCACCCTCGGAAAATTTTCTCCTAAGTCCATTTTTTCGTCACAATCATCTCACCATGCATCAACAGGCACGAAAGCGTCGAAAATTTTGCATCTTTTGATAGCGCAAAATATTTCGCATTTTTTGACCTTCTTGACTGAAAACATGAGTAAAAGGCTCGCGGACGAAATTTGGCACCCCCAAAAATTTTCTCCCGAGTCCATTTTTTCGTTCCAATCATCACACCATGCATCAACAGGCACGAAAGCTTCGAAAAGTTCGCATCTTTTGACAGCATAAAAAATTTCACGTTTTTTACCTTCTTGGCTGAAAACAAGAGTAAAAGGCGCAGCGCGCAATATTTCGCACGCCGAAAAATTTTCGCCCGAGTCGATTTTTTCATCCCAATCATCCCACCATGCATCAATAGGCACGAAAGCGTCGAAAATTCCGCATCTTTTTATAGCGCAAAAAATTTCGCATTTTTTTACCTTCTTTGCAGAAAACACGAGTAAAAGGCACGCGCGAATTTTCGCTCCCTCGAAAAATTTTTGCCCGAGTCCATTTTTTCGTTCCAATCATCACACCATGCACCAACAGGCATGAAAGCTTCGAAAATTTTGCATCTTTTGATAGCGTAAAAAATTTCACATTTTTTGACCTTCTTGGATGAAAACAAGAGTAAAAGGCGCGCGCGCGAAATTTTGCACTCCCAAAAAATTTTCGCCCGAGTCCATTTTTTCGTTCCAATCATCTCACCATGCATCAACAGGCACGAAAGCGTCGAAAATTTCGCATCTTTTGACAGCGCAAAAAATTTCATGTTTTTGACCTTCTTGGCTGAAAACATGAGTAAAAGGCGCGCGCGAAAAATTTTCGCCCGAGTCCATTTTTTCGTTCCAATCATCACACGATGCATCAACAGGCACGAAAGCTTCGAAAAATTTTCATCTTTTGATACCGTAAAAAATTTCACGTTTTTTTACCTTCTTGGCTGAAAACACGAGTAAAAGGGCGCGCGCGAAATTGTGCACCCCCGGAAAATTTTCGCCAGAGTCCATTTTTTCATTCCAATCATCATACCATGCATCAACAGGCACGAAAGCTTCAAAAATTTCTCATCTTTTGATAGCGTACAAAATTTTGCATTTTTGACTTTCTTTGCTGAAAACACGAGTAAAAGGCGCGCACACAAAATTTCGCACCCCGGAAAATTTTCACCCGAGTCCATTTTTGCATCCCAATCATCTCACCATGCATCAACATGCACGAAAGCGTCGAAAATTTCGCATCTTTTGACAGCGCAAAAAATTTCGCGTTTTTTGACCTTCTTGGCTGAAAACACGAGTAAAAGGCGCGCGCGCGAAATTTCGCATCCCGAAAAATTTTCGCCCGACTCCATTTTTTCGTTCCAATCATCACACCATGCATCAATAGGCACGAAAGCTTCGAAAATTTCTCATATATTGATAGCGTAAAAAATTTCGCATTTTTTGACCTTCTTGGCTGAAAACATGAGTAAAAGGCTCGTGCACGAAATTTCGCACCCCGAAAAATTTTCGCCCGCGTCCATTTTTTCGTTCCAATCATCACACCATGCATCAACAGGCACGAAAGCTTCGAAAATTTCTCATCTTTTGATAGCGTAAAAAATTTCGCATTTTTTGACCTTCTTGGCTGAAAACATGAGTAAAAGGGGCGCGCGCGAAATTTTGCACCCCCGGAAAATTTTCGCCCGAGTCCATTTTTTCGTTCCAATCATCTCACCATGCATCAATAGGCACGAAAGCGTCGAAAATTTCGCATCTTTTGACAGCGCAAAAAATTTCGCATTTTTTGACCTTTTTGGCTGAAAACACGAGTAAAAGGCGCGCGCGCGAAATTTCGCATCCCGAAAAATTTTTGCCCGAGTCCATTTTTTCGTTCCAATCATCACACCGTGCATCAACAGGCACGAAAGCTTCGAAAATTTCTCATCTTTTGATAGCGTAAAAAATTTCGCATTTTTTGACCTTCTTGGCTGAAAACAAGAGTAAAAGGTGCGCGCGCGCACACAAAATTTTGCACCCCGGAAAATTTTTGCCCGAGTCCATTTTTTCGTCCCAATCATCTCACCAAGCATCAACAGGCACGAAAGCGTCGAAAATTTTGCATCTTTTGACAGCGCAAAAAATTTCGCGTTTTTAACCTTCTTGGTAGAAAACACGAGTAAAAGGCGCGTGCAAAATTTCGCTCCCCCAAAAAATTTTCGCCCGAGTCTATTTTTTCGTTCCAATCATCACACCATGCATCAAGAGGCATGAAAGATTCGAAAAATTCGCATCTTTTGACAGCATAAAAAATTTTGTGTTTTTTGACCTTCTTGGATGAAAACTCGAGTAAAAGGCGCGCGCGAAATTTTGCGCCCCCGAAAAATTTTCGCCCGAGTCCATCTTTTCGTTCCAATCATCCCACCATGCATCAACATGCATAAAGCGTCGAAAATTTCGCATCTTTTGACATCGCAAAAAATTTCGCATTTTTTTTACCTTCTTTGCAGAAAATACGAGTAAAAGGCGCGCGCGAAATTTCGCTCCCCCGAAAAATTTTCGCCCGAGTCCATTTTTTCGTTCCAATCATCACACCGTGCATCAACAGCCATGAAAGCTTCAAAAATTTCGCATCTTTTGACAGCGTAAAAAATTTTGCATTTTTTGACCTTCTTGGATGAAAACAAGATTAAAAGGCGCGCGCGCGAAATTTTGCACCCCCGAAAAATTTTTGCCCGAGTCCATTTTTTCGTTCAATCATCTCACCATGCATCAACAGGCACGAAAGCGTCGAAAATTTCGCATCTTTTGACAGCGCAAAAAATTTCACATTTTTTGACCTTCTTGGCTGAAAACAAGAGTAAAAGGCGCGCGCGCGAAATTTCGCATCCCAGAAAATTTTCGCGCGAGTCCATTTTTTCGTTCCAATCATCACACCATGCATCAACAGGCATGAAAGCTTCGAAAAGTTCGCATCTTTTGACAGCGTAAAAAATTTCGTGTTTTTTGACCTTCTTGGCTGAAAACAAGAGTAAAAGGCGTGCGCACGAAATTTCGCACCCCGGAACATTTGCGTCCGAGTCCATTTTTTCGTCCCAATAATCTCACCATGTATCAACAGGCATGAAAGCGTCGAAAATTTCGCATCTTTTGACAGCGCAAAAAATTTCGCATTTTTTTACCTTCTTGCCGGAAAACACGAGTAAAAGGCGCGGGCAAAATTTCGCTCCCCCGAAAAATTTTCGCCCAAGTCCATTTTTTCGTTCCAATCATCACACCATGCGACAACTGGCATGAAAGCTTCGAAAATTTTGCATCTTTTGATAGCGTAAAAAATTTCGCGTTTTTTGACCTTCTTGGATGAAAACAAGAGTAAAAGGCGCGAGCGCGAAATTTTGCACCCCCGAAAAATTTTCTCCCGAGTCCATTTTTTCGTTCCAATCATCTCACCATGCATCAACAGGCACGAAAGCGTAAAAAATTTTGCATCTTTTGACAGCATAAAAAATTTCGCATTTTTTGAACTTTTTGGCTGAAAACACGAGTAAAAGGCGTGCGCGAAATTTCGCTCCCCCAAAAAATTTTCGCCCGAGTCCATTTTTTCGTTCCAATCATCACACCATGCATCAATAGGCATGAAAGCTTCGAAAAATTCGCATCTTTTGACAGCGTAAAAAATTTCGCATTTTTTGACCTTCTTGGATGAAAACACGAGTAAAAGGCGCGCGCGAAATTTTGCACCCCCGAAAAATTTTCGCCCGAGTTCATTTTTTCGTTCCAATCATCCCACCATGCAGAAAACACGAGTAAAAGGCACGCGCGAATTTTCGCTCCCTCGAAAAATTTTTGCCCGAGTCCATTTTTTCGTTCCAATCATCACACCATGCACCAACAGGCATGAAAGCTTCGAAAATTTTGCATCTTTTGACAGCGTAAAAAATTTCGCATTTTTTGACCTTCTTGGATGAAAACAAGAGTAAAAGGCGCGCGCGCGAAATTTTGCACCCCCTAAAAATTTTCGCCCGAGTCCATTTTTTCGTTCCAATCATCTCACCATGCATCAACAGGAACGAAAGCGTCGAAAATTTCGCATCTTTTCACAGCGCAAAAAATTTCGCATTTTTTGACCTTCTTGGCTGAAAACAAGAGTAAAAGGCGCGCGCGCGAAATTTCGCATCCCAGAAAATTTTCGTCCGAGTCCATTTTTTCGTTCCAATCATCACACCATACATCAACAGGCACGAAAGCTTCGAAAAGTTCGCATCTTTTGACAGCGTAAAAAATTTCATGTTTTTTGACCTTCTTGGCTGAAAATAAGAGTAAAAGGCGCGCGCACGAAATTTCGCACCCCGGAAAATTTTTGCCCGAGTCCATTTTTTCGTCCCAATCATCTCACCATGTATCAACAGGCACGAAAGCGTCGAAAATTTCGCATCTTTTGACAGCGCAAAAAATTTCGCATTTTTTTACCTTATTGCCAGAAAACACGAGTAAAGGGCGCGCGCGAAATTTCGCTCCCCCGAAAAATTTTCACCCGAGTCCATTTTTTCATTCCAATCATCACACCATGCATCAAACTGGCATGAAAGCTTCGAAAATTTCGCATCTTTTGACAGCGTAAAAAATTTCGCATTTTTTGACCTTCTTGGATGAAAACAAGAGTAAAAGGCGCGCGCGCGAAATTTGCACCCCCGAAAAATTTTCGCCCGAGTTCATTTTTTCTTTCCAATCATCTCACCATGCATCAATAGGCACGAAAGCGTAAAAATTTTTGCATCTTTTGACAGCATAAAAAATTTCGCATTTTTTGAACTTCTTGGCTGAAAACACGAGTAAAAGGCGCGCATATCAAATTTTGCACCCCCGGAAAATTTTCTCCCGAGTCCATTTTTTCGTCCCAATCATCTCACCATGCATCAACAGGCACGAAAGCGTCGAAAATTTCGCATCTTTTGACAGCGCAAAAAATTTCGCATTTTTTGACTTTCTTGGCTGAAAATAAGAGTAACAGGCGCGCGCTCGAAATTTCGCATCCCGGAAAATTTTTTCCCGAGTCCATTTTTTGGTTCCAATCATCACACCATGCATCAACATGCACGAAAGCTTCGAAAATTTTGCATATTTTGACAGCGCAAAAAATTTCGCGTTTTTTTAACCTTCTTGGCTGAAAACAAGAATAAAAGGTGCGCGCGCGAAAGTTCGCACACAGAAAAATTTTCACCCGAGTCCATTTTTTCGTTCCAATCATGACACCATGCATCAACAGACACGAAAGCGTCGAAAAGTTTGCATCTTTTGACAGCGTAAAAAATTTAGCATTTTTTTGACCTTCTTGGATGAAAACAAGAGTAAATTTTTTCCCCCCGAAAATTTTTGCCCGAGTCCATTTTTTAGTTCCAATCATCTCACCATGCATCAACAGGCACGAAAGCGTAAAAAATTTTGCATCTTTTAACAGCGTAAAAAATTTCGCATTTTTTGAACTTCTTGGCTGAAAACACGAGTAAAAGGCACGCGTGCCAAATTTCGCACCCCCGGAAAATTTTCTCCCGAGTCCATTTTTTCGTCCTAATCATCTCACCATGCATCAACAGGCACGAAAGCGTCGAAATTTTTGCATCTTTTGACAGCGCAAAAAATTTCGTATTTTATGACCTTCTTGGATGAAAACATGAGTAAAAGGCGCGCGCGCGAAATTTGCACCCCCGAAAAATTTTCGCCCGAGTCCATTTTTTCTTTCCAATCATCTCACCATGCATCAATAGGCACGAAAGCGTAAAAATTTTTGCATCTTTTGACAGCATAAAAAATTTTGCATTTTTTGAACTTCTTGGCTGAAAACACGAGTAAAAGGCGCGCATGTCAAATTTTGCACCCCCGGAAAATTTTCTCCCGAGTCCATTTTTTCGTCCCAATCATCTCACCATGCATCAACAGGCACGAAAGCGTCGAAAATTTCGCATATTTTGACAGCGCAAAAAATTTCGCATTTTTTGACCTTCTTGGCTGAAAATAAGAGTAACAGGCGCGCGCGCGAAATTTCGCATCCCGGAAAATTTTTTCCCGAGTCCATTTTTTGGTTCCAATCATCACACCATGCATCAACAGGCACGAAAGCTTCGAAAATTTTGCATATTTTGACAGCGCAAAAAATTTCGCGTTTTTTTAACCTTCTTGGCTGAAAACAAGAATAAAAGGCGCGCGCGCGAAAGTTCGCACACAGAAAAATTTTCACCCGAGTCCATTTTTTCGTTCCAATCATGACACCATGCATCAACAGACACGAAAGCGTCGAAAAGTTTGCATCTTTTGACAGCGTAAAAAATTTAGCATTTTTTTGACCTTCTTGGATGAAAACAAGAGTAAATTTTTGCCCCCCGAAAATTTTTGCCCGAGTCCATTTTTTAGTTCCAATCATCTCACCATGCATCAACAGGCACGAAAGCGTAAAAAATTTTGCATCTTTTAACAGCGTAAAAAATTTCGCATTTTTTGAACTTCTTGGCTGAAAACACGAGTAAAAGGCACGCGTGCCAAATTTCGCACCCCCGGAAAATTTTCTCCCGAGTCCATTTTTTCGTCCTAATCATCTCACCATGCATCAACAGGCACGAAAGCGTCAAAATTTTTGCATCTTTTGACAGCGCAAAAAATTTCGTATTTTATGACCTTCTTGGATGAAAACATGAGTAAAAGGCGCGCGCGCAAAATTTTGCACCCCCGAAAAATTTTCGCCCAACTCCATTTTTTCGTTCCAATCATCACACCAAGCATCAACAGGCACGAAAGCTTAGAAAATTTCTCATCTTTTGACAGCGTAAAAACTTTCGCATTTTTTGACTTTCTTGGCTGAAAACACGAGTAAAAGGCGCGCATGTCAAATTTTGCACCCCCGGAAAATTTTCGCCCGAGTCCATTTTTTCATCCCAATCTTCTCACCATGCATCAACATGCACGAAAGCGTCGAAAATTTCGCATCTTTTGACAGCACAAAAAATTTCACATTTTTTGACCTTCTTGGCTGAAAACAAGAGTAAAAGGCGCGCGCGCGGAATTTCGCACCCTGGAAAATTTTCGCCCGAGTCCATTTTTTCATCCCAATCATCTCACCATGCATCAACAGGCACGAAAGCGTAAAACTTTTTGCATCCTTTGACAGCGTAAAAAATTTTGCATTTTTTGACCTTTTTGGCTGAAAACACAAGTAAAAGGCGCGTGCACGAAATTTCGCACCCCGGAAAATTTTCGCCCGAGTCCATTTTTTCGTCCCAATCATCTCACCATGCATCAACAGGCATGAAAGCTTCGAAAATTTCTCATCTTTTGACAGCGTAAAAAATTTCGCATTTTTTGACCTTCTTGGCTGAAAACACAAGTAAAAGGCGCGCACACAAAATTTCGCACCCCGGAAAATTTTCGCCCGAGTCCATTTTTTCGTCCCAATCATCTCACCAAGCATCAATAGGCACGAAAGCGTCGAAAATTTTGCATCTTTTGACAGCGTAAAAAATTTCGCGTTTTTTAACCTTCTTGGCAGAAAACACGAGTAAAAGGCGCGCGCGAAATTTCGCTCCCACAAAAAATTTTCGCCTGAGTCCATTTTTTCGTTCCAATCATCACACCATGCATCAACATGCATGAAAGCTTCGAAAAATTTGCATCTTTTGACAGCGTAAGAAATTTCGCATTTTTAGACCTTCTTGGATGAAAATACGAGTAAAAGGCGCGCGCGAAATTTTGCACCCCCGAAAAATTTTCGCCCGAGTCCATTTTTTCGTTCCAATCATCACACCATGCATCAACAAGCACGAAAGCTTCGAAAAGTTTGCATCTTTTGAGCGTAAAAAATTTCGCATTTTTTGACCTTCTTGGCTGAAAACAAGAGTAAAAGGCGTGCGCGCGGAATTTCGCACGCCGGAAAATTTTCGCCCGAGTCCATTTTTTCGTCCCAATCATGTCACCATGCATCAACAGGCACGAAAGCGTCGAAAATTTTGCATCTTTTGACAGCTCAAAATATTTCGCGTGTTTTTACCTTCTTGGCAGAAAACACGAGTAAAAGGCGCACGCGAAATTTCGCTCCCCCAAAAAATTTTCGTCCGAGTCCATTTTTTTGTTCCAGTCATCACACCATGCATCAACAGCCATGAAAGTTTCGAAAATTTCGCATCTTTTGACAGCGTAAAAAATTTCACATTTTTTGCCCTTCTTGGATGAAAACACGAGTAAGCGCGCGAAATTTTGCACCCCCGAAAAATTTTCGCCCGAGTCCATTTTTTCGTTCCAATCATCTCACCATGCATCAACAGGCACAAAAAAGTAAAACTTTTTGCATCTTTTGACAGCGTAAAAAATTTCGCATTTTTTGACCTTCTTGGCTCAAAACAAAAGTAAAAGGCGCGCACACGAAATTTCGCACCCCGGAAAATTTTCGCCCGAGTCCATTTTTTCGTCCCAATCATCTCACCAAGCATCAACAGGCACGAAAGCGTAAAAAATTTTGCATCTTTTGACAGCGCAAAAAATTTCGCGTTTTTTAACCTTCTTGGCAGAAAACACGAGTAAAAGGCGCGCGCGAAATTTCGCTCCCCCAAAAAATTTTCGTCTGAGTCCATTTTTTCATTCCAATCATCACACCATGCAGCAACATGCATGAAAGCTTCGAAAAATTTGCATCTTTTGACAGCGTAAAAAATTTCGCATTTTTTGACCTTCTTGGATGAAAATACGAGTAAAAGGCACGCGCGAAATTTTGCACCCCCGAAAAATTTTCGCCCGAGTCCATTTTTTCGTTCCAATCATCACACCATGCATCAACAAGCACGAAAGCTTCGAAAAGTTTGCATCTTTTGAGCGTAAAAAATTTCGCGTTTTTTGACCTTCTTGGCTGAAAACAAGAGTAAAAGGCGCGCGCGCGGAATTTTGCACGCCGGAAAATTTTCGCCCGAGTCCATTTTTTCGTCCCAATCATCTCACCATGCATCAACAGACACGAAAGCGTCGAAAATTTTGCATCTTTTGACAGCTCAAAATATTTCGCGTGTTTTTACCTTCTTGGTAGAAAACACGAGTAAAAGGCGCATGCGAAATTTCGCTCCCCCAAAAAATTTTCGTCCGAGTCCATTTTTTTGTTCCAGTCATCACACCATGCATCAACAGCCATGAAAGTTTCGAAAATTTCGCATCTTTTGACAGCGTAAAAAATTTCGCATTTTTTGCCCTTCTTGGATGAAAACACGAGTAAGCGCGCGAAATTTTGCACCCCCGAAAAATTTTCGCCCGAGTCCATTTTTTCGTTCCAATCATCTCACCATGCATCAACAGGCACAAAAGCATAAAACTTTTTGCATCTTTTGACAGCGTAAAAAATTTCGCATTTTTTGACCTTCTTGGCTGAAAACACGAGTAAAAGACGCGCGCACGAAATTTCGCACCCCGAAAAATTTTCGCCCGAGTCCATTTTTTCGTCCCAATCATCTCACCATGTATCAACATGCACGAAAGCGTCGAAAATTTCGCATCTTTTGACAGTGCAAAAAATTTTGCGTTTTTTGACCTTCTTGGCTGAAAAGGCGCGCGCGCGAAATTTCGCACCCCGAAAAATTTTCGCCCGAGTACATTTTTTTGTTCCAATCATCACACCATGCATCAACAGGCACAAAAGCTTCGAAAAGTTCGCATCTTTTGACAGCGTAAAAAATGTCGCGTTTTTTGACCTTCTTGGCTGAAAACAAGAGTAAAAGGCGCGCACGCGAAATTTCGCTCCCCCAAAAAATTTTCGCCCGAGTCCATTTTTTCGTTCCAATCATCACACCATGCATCAACAGGCATAAAAGCTTCGAAAATTTCGCATCTTTTGACAGCGTAAAAAATTTCGCATTTTTTGACCTTCTTGGATGAAAACACGAGTAAAAGGCGCGCGCTCGAAATTTTGCACCCCCGAAAAATTTTCGCCCGAGTCCATTTTTTCGTTCTAATCATATCACCATGCATCAACAGGCACGAAAGCATAAAAATTTTTACATCTTTTGACAGCGTAAAAATTTTTGCATTTGTTGACCTTCTTGGATGAAAACACGAGTAAAAGGCGCGCGCACGAAATTTCGCACCCCGAAAAATTTTCGCCCGAGTCCATTTTTTTGTCCCAATCATCTCACCATGCATCAACATGCACGAAAGCGTCGAAAATTTTGCATCTTTTGACAGCGCAAAAAATTTCGCATTTTTTGACCTTCTTGGCTGAAAACGAGAGTAAAAGGCGCGCGCGCAAAATTTCGCACCCCGGAAAATTTTCGCCCGAGTCTATTTTTTTGTTCCAATCATCACCCCATGCATCAACAGACACGAAAGCTTCGAAAATTTTGCATCTTTTGATGGCGTATTAAATTTTGCATTTTTTGACCTTCTTGGCTGAAAACACGAGTAAAAGGCTTGCGCGCCAAATTTCGCACCCCCGGAAAATTTTCTCCCGAGTCCATTTTTTTGTCCCAATCATCTCACCATGCATTTGCATGAAACATCGAAAACTTTGCATCTTTTGACAGCGCAAAAAATTTCGCTCTTTTTGACCTTCTTGGCTGAAAACACGAGTAAAAGGCGCGCGTGCAAAATTTCGCACCCCCGAAAAATTTTCGCCCGAGTCCATTTTTTTGTTCCAATCATCTCACCATGCATCAACATGCACGAAACTGTCAAAAATTTCGCGTCTTCTGACAGTGTAAAAAATTTCGTGTCGTTTGACCTTCCTCGCTAAAAACACGAATGAAAGGTGCGAAAAGGCGTGCGCGAATTTTTGCACCCCCGGAAAATTTTTGTCCGAGTCCATTTTTTCATCTCAATCATCTCACCATGCATCAACATGCATGAAAGCTTCGAAAATTTCGCATCTTTTGACAACGTTAAAAATTTCGCGTCTTTTGACCTTCTTGGCTGAAAACACTAGTAAAAGGCGTGTGCTCGAATTTTCGCACGCCCGGAAAATTTTTGCCCGAGTCCATTTTTATCATCCCAATCATCTCACCATGTATCAACATGCATGAAAGCGTAAAAAATTTCACGTCTTTTGACCTTCTTGGCTAAAAACACTAGTAGAAGACGTGCGCTCGAATTTTCGTACCACCGGAAAATTTTTGCCCGAGTCCATTTTTATCGTCCCAATCATCTCACCTTGCATCAACATGCATGAAAGCGACGAAAATTTTGCATCTTTTGACAGCATAAAAAATTTTGCGTCTTTTGACATTCTTGGCTGAGAACACGAGTAAATGGCGCTAAAAGGCGCGCGCGCAAATTTTCGCACCCCTAGAAAATTTTCGCCTGAGTCCATTTTTTTTGTCCCAATCATATCACCATGCATCAACATGCACGAAAGCGTAAAAAATTTTGCGTCTTTTGACAGTGCATAAAATTTGTTTCTTTTGACCTTCCTCGCTGAAAATACGAATGAAAGGTGCAAAAAGGCGCGCGCGAATTTTCGCACCCCCGGAAAATTTTAGCCCGAGTCCATTTTTTCGTCCCAATCATCTCACCATGCATGAAAGCATCGAAAATTTTGCATCTTTTGACAGCGTCAAAAATTTCGCGTCTTTTGACCTTCTTGGCTGAAACACTAGTAAAAGGCGTGTGCTCGAATTTTCGCACCTCCGAAAAATTTTCGCCCGAGTCCATTTTTTCATCCCAATCATCTCACTTTGCATCAACATGCATGAAAGCGTAAAAAATTTCGCATCTTTCGACAGCATAAAAAATTTTGCGTCTTTTGATCTTCTTGACTGAAAACACAAGTAAATGGCGTTAAAGGGCGCGCACGCGAATTTTGGCACCCCAAAAAAATTTTTACCCGAGTCTATTTTTTTTGTCCCAATCATCTCACTACGCATCAACATGCACGAAAGCGTCGAAAATTTCGCATCTTTTGATATTGTAAAAAATTTCATATCTTTTGACCTTCCTCGCTGAAAATACGAATGAAAGGTGCGAAAAGACGCGCGCGAATTTTTGCACCCCCGAAAAATTTTTGCCCGAGTCCATTTTTTTCTTCCCAATCATCTCACCATGCATCAACATGCATGAAAGCGTCAAAAATTTTGCATCCTTTGACAATGTAAAAAATTTCGCATCTTTTGACCTTCTTGGCTGAAAACACTAGTAAAAGGCGCGCGCTCAAATTTTCGCAACCCCCGAAAAATTTTCGTCCGAGTCCATTTTTTCGTCTCAATCATCTCACCTTCCAACCGAAACTATGATTTCCTTCACAAAAATATGAGGTCAAATCAAACAAATCAACCCCTTATTTTTTCCCACAAGCCGGTCCTAATTTTCTCTCATTTTCGTGCGTCTCTCTCCCCCTCTCTCACGTCGGGCTGCTGCCGCCAATAGGAGGACAATCAGGAGACGTGAGCACCGACGACAATGTGCCTGGACAGAGAGGAACATCCGGAGAAAGAGGAAGAAGAAGAATAGAGTAAATAGTTTCTTGGACAGAAACTTGTAAGATATAGAACTATGGTAGATTCCTCCTAGAATCATAATTTTAGACTCGAAGCAAGTCCTAGTTTATGCCTAGTCTTAGTCCTTTAATTTATGATAGACTCTGGATGCTGGCCATCAGAATAATCGAATGGAACGCGAACCGCGCCTGCGCAAGTTCTGCGTAAGAGGAACCCGGCCTGGTTCCCCAGAACCCGGTCCGGGCAGGTCCATACTCAGACCGAGTTCGATGGAACTCGCCGAGTCTGCCATTGTCGCAAGCGCAAAGCTCTGCAACGAAGAAGAACCCGACCCAGGTTGATGATGACCCGGCCCAGGCAGTTCCACGACGAAGTTGCGCTCGGTCGCGACTTCTGCCGAGCAGTCGACCGATTCGTCGAATTGGCTGACTGACCTGCTAAGTATGAACCCGGCCCGCGTATGATCTACACCCGGCTTGGGCCATGTCTTGATTTCCTCCGATGATGCCCTTACGAACTCGGCCCGGGTTTCGATACCGAATAGTTGATTTTTATGATCTTATGACCCATGATTCATGTGTGTAATCCTGATCTAAATCATGATATAATTATGTTATTTATGCCCTCAATAATGATGATGTCTATTATGACCTTATGATGACTTAATTTAGACACAATCAAATTTATGATGACACTGATCCATATCCATCGATCTTGATCTACTTTATGATGATGATTATAATTATGATGTTCATATATTTTTTATTTTTCTCCATGATCATATCTTGTAGCTCTAATTAAGTCACATGTATAATGATGATTATGATGATTAGAACTCTTGATCAGTGCGATTCGTTGATTCTTTCTTATGATGACCAAATCTTGATCACGATCCTTATATCTTAATAAAGATAAAGTAAAAGCTACAAGATAAAAGATTAAAAACGTTAAATGGAGAGCTCTTTTTACGATGGACCAGTGATGACCAAGTATGGTCTGACTCCGGTTAGTTATCGGTCAGTTATGAGCTGACTACGGTCAGTTATGAACTGACTTTGCTAGTTATGATGATGATGGACGGGTTGAGGCAGATCTTCCCGTGGGTTGAAATATATCCATTATAAGTTAAAGATGAATAATAATATGATGAAGAAGATGAAGCATATTAATAATGAAATATCTTTACGATGATTATTGGCTCTTGCCACACTTATGATGATCTTTCCACTACAAGAAAATGGGCGCTTAGCGATGCAAAATAGCATCGCAAAAGAGGTGACGCTACATAAACGCCACTGGCGCCTTTATGGCATCCACTTTGCGTCACAAAAAGAAATGCTATTTGCCTTTCGCTAGCGTCTCATTAGTGTTCTTAGCTATTCATGACATAGACGCTAATGCTAGCGCAATAGAGATGCTACGTAGATGCTATTAATGCGCGGCAGAACCTAGCGCCGTTCTCGTGTCGACCACGATCGATGCGAATCTTGCGTCACAAGCTTTGCGGCTCTAAAGCGATGCTATATGGCATCACAAGGCTTAGGCGACGCTATGTAGACGCTAAGTTATCTATATTTATATCGCTATTTGTTTTATATGTAAACCCTATATATTATATATACTATATGTTAATAAATAAATAAATTAAATATTATATTAGTATTATCAACATATATATGTATTCCTACATGATTACCCATATTATATATATGTATTACACGATTATATATATGTATTTTTACACGATAGGAGTGTTCCTAAATATATAATTTGTTACCTATATTATTTATGCTATCTATACATACAATATATATAACATCTCAATTATGCATATATTATTATTATATACTTAATCATGAAATTATGGTGGTTGAATTAAGTGAGTGATTTGCTACAAATTATCCCATTTTAGCGTCACCATAGAGACGCAATAGCATCAACGTCGCGTCTAACTAGAGCCACCGGCGGTGTCGACGCTATGGTGACGCTATTGGCGTATCTGTAGCGTCGCCGACTTGAGACACGATAAGGTTTTAGACGCTAGTTCGGCGCTACGGGGCCGCTAAAATTAGCTAGCAACGCAATAACGTCTGTAATGCGCCTCTTAGTCGACTTTTTATCCCCCTCACTTAATAGGGCACGTATAGACATATAAATACGCGTATATACTTATACTTATATATAATAAGTACATATATACATATTATTATCACTTAATCTCACACGTATAAACATATACACATATATTCACATCGACTACGTATAAATATACACGTTATCTATATATGACTCGCACATGTATAGACATATACATACACATATATATTTATAATACATATAGACATACATACATGATAGATTTATAATACTTAATCTCCCACACGTAGACATATACATACACATATATTGCATATATATATACACACACACAATTTTGTTATAGACGCATATAGTTTTATAATTTTATATACATACATGATAGATTGTCGGAAGGAAATAAAATAATTGGAACGGGGCACAATCCGATGAGACACTATATTGATAAATAAAATTACATACATACTAGAAAATTTGAAAAAGACTTTTACCTAGCGTCTCAGTGGTGTCGTATTTGTGGGACGCTAAATCTATGGCGACGCAACTGCGATGCTATGGTGTCAATACATTAGCTTAGCGACACATTAGCTCCTCCGAAGCGGCGCCTACATTGTGTCTACGTAGCATCGCGTCCTGGGAAGACGCTAAAAAATTTACTTAAATTCCTAACCCCTCTTCTTCATTTTCATTGTTACTGTTTTACCGCACTCGACGTCCGACCTTCGACGCCCGACGCCCGATGCCCGACGTCGATGATCCACTCCTTCGTCTCTGCCTCTGCTGCCTCAGCCTCCGCCTCCGACACCTTCAGCCTCCTTCGTCTCTGTCTCTGCCTCTGCTGCCTCAGCCTCCGCCTCCGACGCCTTCAGCCTCCTCTGCCTCTGCCTCTGCCTCTGCTTCCTCCGCCTATGCTGCCAATGCCTCTGCTTCCTCCGCCTACGCCACCAATGCCTCTGCCTCCTCCGACGCCTCCGCCTCCTCCTCCGTCATCCTCCTCCTCCGACGCCTCCGCCTCCTCCTCCGTCATCCTCCTCCTCCTCCGCCGCCGCCTCCACCGCGCCGACGTACGCCTCCGGCGTCCTCCGCCTCCGGCGTCCTCCGCCTCCATCGCCGCCGCCTCCTCCTCGTCCTCCCTCCGCATCGTCCGCTCTCCACTGCCGCCTCCGCCTCATCCTCCTCCTTCGCCGCCCTCCTCCTCCTCCGCCACCGCGCCGACGTCTGCCTCCGTCGCCCTCCGCCTCCACCGCCGCCTCCTCCTCCACCGCCCTCTCCTCCTTTATTTGTAGGAGGCAAATCCGTTTCATCTGGATCTTAGTTTAGGGACGATCCGGAGACCTTTGAGGAGGTCGCTGCGAAATGCCTTCAAAATCGATTATACAAGTTTCGCAAGGTCGTCACGTCCGCCGGCCTCACTTTGGAGCAGGGCATACAAAGATGCCCAAGGCATATTAGGCGCTCGGTTTGGGAGTCCTTATGTAGGAAGTGGTAAGTATGTTTACTTTTAAATTATTTTTATTAAATTTATAGTTTTTGAAAGTGTAAGTATTTGATGTTCACAAAGGACGGATGAACGATGGTAAAGAAAGTAGAAAAAGGCAAGAGTTAACCGTCTTTCGAAGCCCGAGGCCCACATCCACATAGGAGGATTGATGCGTTTTGACGAGCATCGACGACACATGGTAATTTACATGTAAATTCAATTTATCAAACTTTTGACTTATACTTGTGTTGTCAAATTTGAAACTTTATTGTAGGAGGAGAAAGAAGGTGGTCCCTTAAGCTTTCGTGTGGTCTATGAGGCCACGCATAAGGCCGGAAGACAAACGACTTAGTCACGCCCTCTGCTCGTAGGCTTTTAGTAAGTCTCATGATATGGTTATTTGGTTCTTGACGTTAGTGCACTATTTTTGAAACACACAATGTTTAACTTTTTTAGGATGAGTATAATGCAAAAATGGCTGAAAAGTATGGAGATGATCCGAGTACTCAGCCACCAGGTAATGTTTCTTCGTTGGTTTATTCCTCTTTTTAATTTGTGTTTCTTGATATATAATTTATATATTAGATGATTGTATAATTTTTCTATTTCATAGAGGACCCTGCTGTTTGGGAGGAGGTGACCGGCATGACACGAGGGGGATACTTGTGTGGCCTCGGCACAGCCGCTCAGATACCTAGGACGATCGGAGGATATGTAGGAGGTGCATTTGCTCCGAGATCATCCGCTGCACCTGATATGATGCAACTATCACAGCAGTTATAGCAGTAGTTATCGGTGCAGATATCGCAGCAGGTGTCGCAGCAGTTGGCTCCGCTATTGCAAGCGATTCAGGGATTGATCGCGACGCAGAATCCATTCCCGCGAGACCATGGACCGAGCACGTCTGGATCGAACGTCCGAAATGATAACAATAGCTCCTAAACCTAGGATAGAAACAAATCATGAACACAAACTATGCTTTTGTTACTTATAGATTTAGATATACATATAGTTTTAGTTCGATTTATTACTTTTCGTATTCTTATGTTAAATATTATGTCTGTGATATTTTTATATTGCCTGTGATGCTTTTATATAGCCTGTGATGGATATCAATGCATTTTATATGTATTATGTAATTATATGGTGTGGGAAGGAGAAAAATAAGGATTGGATGGGTAAAAAAAATTTGCAATTAGCGACTCCATAGCGTCGCATTTGCATCGCAAAGGCTGTCGACGCTGCATTAAATATATTATACTTAGCGCCACATTAGCGTCTCATTGGCGGCTCGTAAATCATCATATTTGCGTCACTTCAGCGCCTTTCTAAACCTACAATAGCGACTCATGGGCACCGGAATAGCGCCTCAGAGCTAGCGCCCCTTGAGCGTCAACTTAGCGATGCACATCTTGTACTCACAGCCGAAAATCACGCGTCTTAATAACGTCGAGATAGCGTCAACACGTGACGCTAGTAGCGTCTCATTTTCTTTGACTCTAGTGCGACGCCACTAGACACCAATTTTCAGCGTCCCCCGGTTGCGGCGCTAGTTGGACGCTAATGAGACGCTCTTCACAATGGACATGTAATAGTGCCTCCCTAGTGTCGCCTATTTTGAGTCGCTAATCGTCAATTTTCTTGTAGTGTTCTATGATCTCCTGATCCATTGTTAATATGATCTAAAGAAAATGATATGATTTTCTATCTTCGTACCATTATCTCTCATGAATCTTTATATGATGACGACCTCATAATCATGATGATTGGCACTTGCCACTTAATGATGATTTATTGTGATCTATCATGATATTATGATCCCAAGAAGATGACATCTTGATCTATGAATTTCTTATGATCTTAGAGATCTCCTATCCATATGACACGTTACAAGAATCCTTTTATTTATATCATGATGATGCTTATTTTCTTTCTAGATGATGATGATGTCCTTATGATTCTTATTATTATTTCTACCTTACTTCTATACTGAATTGTAAAACTCATAGGGAGGTTCTTTCCTGCATGTTCTTAAATGCAGGACCAAGTCAAAATGATAAAAGTGACCGACGGTGACAGATCGAGCTCGTGGTGGCAGCACATGGATATCTTGAGTTCTTCAGTTTGATGTACTAGTTTTCATTTTTACTCACGTGAAGTTCTTTATCAGTCTTCCGCATATTATGATGTCACACTCTTTTATTATTTAATGATGATTAGTTTTCCATTTTTATCGATGTCGAGTTGATCAGTCAAAGTCTTCTTTTTTGTCAATATGATGTATACGTAAGGATGATCCGTAACGTTTTCGTAGTATATTCTGTCATATGGCGATATGTGATTTGGGAGCGTTATACAAGATACATAAACTAAACAGTTTTCTTATCCCTAATGTAAAAAAAAAATTCTAGATGAAATAATAAACTTTTCTAATTAAAATTTTATGTGCATACTATAATTAAAATTTGATCTAAAAGAATGTTTGCACTAGAATCTGTTGGAAAAAAAAGGTACACTATGACCAAAAGAATGTTCCAAATTTTATGTGCATGGTGTAATTAAAATTTGCTCTGAATGATCTTTTGCGAATTGGACTTATATACTTATAAGGGCCATTTCAAGCAAGTAGTATATATATAGACGTAAATTTTCGGCAGATGTTGCATCCTTGCACTACTTGAAGATTCTCAAATGCATTGATGTATGCAATGCAGACCTAATTTCTGTTAGGAAGAATGATAGATCTTTCCACATCATACTTCTGGAAAGCAAAGTTTTGGTTTTCTAAATATGAATCTTCTGAACACACAGCAGCATCTGCGTACATGAGTGATGATGTATATAACTCTATTAAAGTAAAAGTGGTTATAACTATTAATCTTGAGTAATTTGATGTTACCTCAAGCCGCATGACTACGATAAACGAAACTTCTAACAAAAATTTTTACCTTAACCAAATTCTATCCGGTCCAACCTCACTTCGTTGGTTAAGAAAAAAAAAAGTTTTCATTTACTGCAAGGTGGGCCTTCGCTGCATCATTCATTCACTGCTGAGATGACATTATTATTCTTTATTTTGTCTCCAATTTCCTCGTAAATTGGTTTTCGACTTGGTGGAGTTTTTTTATCTTCATTTCCTGCACAACTGCACGGTCCATAAGCACCAACCAATCTGCATTTCTCTATCACATTCTTTGCAGGCTCACCAATCAACAATCACTAAAAACTGGACAAGAAATGCTGTCCAATAGTAACTCTCTCGTTCATCTTCACAAAATCAACACAATGAGAAATCGCCGGAAAAAAAAAACGGTACAAGAGATATCTGCAGTCAGTCCCTCAGATTTTCGTATTGGAACAAACAAAACGAACGTTCTGAAATTTTGAAGTGATCGATTCTTGCAGTGCATTAACAGATGTTTCTAACTTTCGGCATGTGTTTTTTCTTCTCATTTTGTCATCACTTTGCTCGTAGCACTAAAGATTATTTAAGTAGTTTGATCAAAGATAAAGATTAGAAAACATGGAAACAATGTTGGCATTTAGATAATATGGCTTGATTATTCAGTCTTATTTTTTTAGACCAATACAAAGCTCTGTAACTATAGTTAACGAGAGAAATATTAAAGACGAGACAATTTAGCTACTCAGGAAGCACCGCAGTCACCGCTTTGTATTATAACAAAATAGAAGCTTAGTGGCCGCCTCCATAACCTCCGCCACCTCCTGCGCTGCCGCCAGCTCCTCCACCAATTCCCACTCCAACACCGATGCCTACTCCAGTGCCGCCGCCGTGGCCGCCACCAATCCCTCCACCTTTCCCTACTTCGCCACCAGCACCGCCGCCATGACCTCCGTAGCCTCCGCCTCCACCCACACCACCAGCGCCACCTGCACCACCGCCAGCACCATAGCCTCCTCCGTGTCCGGAACCGCCACCAATTCCCCCGCCACCGCCGCCGCTGTAGCCGCCGCCTCCACCTACTCCTCCTCCGACGCCACCGCCTGCACCACCTCCGGCTCCGTACCCTCCTCCACTACCGTGTCCACCACCGTTGCCACCTCCACCGCCTCCACCTACACCACCACCATTTCCGCCTCCTACACCACCTCCACCCCCGTAACCTCCGCCATGGCCACTTCCACCACCGGCACATCCTCCACCACCACCGCCGCCACCCACACCGCCACCCACACCGCCACCAGCTCCTCCACCTACACCACCTCCAGCTCCATATCCTCCACCGTGCCCGCTACCACCACCGACACCACCTCCAGAGCCTCCACCACCGCCGCCACCCACACCTCCACCAGCTCCTCCACCTACACCACCTCCAGCTCCATATCCTCCACCGTGGCCACTACCACCACCGACACCACCTCCAGAGCCTCCACCGCCGCCGCCACCCACACCTCCACCAGCTCCTCCACCTGCGCCACCTCCAGCTCCATATCCTCCACCGTGCCCACTACCACCACCAACACCACCTCCAGAGCCTCCACCACCTCCTACACCACCGCCGCCTCCAGTACCACCTCCGACACCACCGCCGCCGCCGCCGCTACCAGCTCCTCCTCCTGCACCGCCACCTGCACCACCGCCGCCGCCATAGCCGCCGCCGCCTCCAGCTCCTCCACCTGCACCACCTCCATGACCTCCTCCAAAGCCTCCGCCACCTCCGACACCGCCGCCACCTCCATGGCCTCCCCCGTAACCTCCACCAGCACCACCTCCAAAGCCTCCACCATGGCCACCACCTCCACCGAAGCCACCACCTCCTCCTCCACCATGGCCACCCCCAAAGCCGCCATGGCACCTGCCAAAGTGGCACTCATGGCCGAAGGGTCCGCGGCCAAACTTTCCATGTCCGCCGAAGTTGGCGAGGACGGTGGCACTCAGCTGGCTGACGACTCCCAGAGCAAGAAGTAACAAGACAGGGAACCATTTCTTGGAGTAAGCCATGGCTCGTTTACTCGCCACAGGTCAGATGCCTTAAAGAGTAGCCAATGCTGCTCCTTTTATAGCGAAAGGAGAGACGAGTGGCTACGGAAGCATGCAGTAGTTTTTTTTTCGTAAATAGTTTATGTGATATATATTTCATCTACGATACAACTTGCTCTGCACTGTTACCACAGAGAGAGAGAGTGTGAGAGTGAGAGTGAGAGCGAGAGAGAGGACTGTGAGATCTAGTGAGGAGGTGAAACGTGCATTATCATGGGCAGTTGGGACGATGGCGTTCACATTGATTTTGATGGAGAGAGATCATACGAAGAAAAAAAGCCCTCTGTGTTTCATGACGAGCCAGAATCGCCGACAGCCCACTGATAGTGAAATAGGAAAATTAATAATACATCACTACTGCATCCATGAAAGATGTACGTAAATGTTCCACGTAAAAATAATACAGCACTTCATTGAACATTACGTAGTATAGGAAATGAGGAAAGAAAGTACAAATTTAGTGCAGGCATTTTGAGTATTAATTATGTTTACTATGTGATATGGAGGATTGACGTTTCATTTATGTTCGTTTTTTAACTTTAATGTCCACTTTGAATGCACTGCCTTTAATGCACTAAATCTGCATGCTTAATGCACCTTGAGCTAATCAGTTCAATATATGTTTATTGTGGAGTTATTAGCATATCTAATTTCCTAAATGGATAAGCTGGAGAACGATGATAAATTATTCAACTTTAATTTCATGCATATATAATTGTAATTTTTGTGCTTGAAATAACTTATGAAAAAAAATACATTATTAATTATGTATTCGTTAACATTTTTGTAGTCAACTGTTGGTATTCGAAAAATGATACCGACTATCCGTACAGCGTTACTGAACGTATTGGTTTTATCAACGAGCCCAACTAATTCGATAAGATCACTCGGATTGTGTACATGATAATTCGGAAATTTTTTGTATTTAAATGAATTCTAATTTGAGATCGAAGAGAAAGTGTTTAACATTTACGGTGAATAGTAGGTAGGAAATGCATGGTAGGTATGCATGGTGACTTTTAGATTATAGAACCTGATTTCATATTGCGTAATTTTCTTTTAATTTTTTAGATGGAGTTAGATGTAATTAACTCATTTCAAGTCATAATTATAGAAGTTAATAATATTGGATATGTTGACGTTAAAAAAAATGGTCGAGAAGTTAACTGATTAATTTGATAGAGTATTTTATAAGATTAGTAAAGTAGAATTATAAAGTTTGAGTAAGCTTCAGAACAATGAGAAATTGATTGGTGCATTTAGGCTAACGGACTCAACTTAATGAATTCACGTCCGCCAAATAATGCTTAATTAACACAAACTTTATTAATTAAGATACCTAATCTTTAGAATACATATTCGTAAACATAACGTTGGACATTGCTTTCAGCAATTAAATGATTAATGGATAGTCCAAATGACCTTTTTGCACGTCTTAAATTAACTATTGATAACGATATAATCCAGAACATGATCCAGACAATCTGTTTTGTTAGTTGGATTAGAGTACTTTATAAACGAGATTAATGAATTTGTGAAAAGAACATGCATGCATGGCCACGAGAAGGTCCCCCATGCATAGTAGCCTAACGTGATACACACACAGATATATACATACATATTATATATATATATATATATATATATATATATATATAAGTATCCAATTAATAACTCGATTATCTGATAAGAAGCCAATAATGGCATGTTAAGGTGGTCGATAATAAATAGCCACTCATCACTGAAAAAAAAAATAGCCGCTCCTTTTTATGAAGTTGACATGATACTCATTCAACACCCATACCATTAAGAAGGCCAGTTGTATCGGCATTTTTTTGTCAATGGCAATCATGTTTGGCAAATCAACGATATGTTTAAAAAAAAAATAGAAAATGCACTATATTTTGTTTTATAAATATTACAATTGAAGACGTAACTTATAAGAAATTTTTCTGTAGTTTCGTATATCAAGTAACAAAAAATTCTAAATACACGTCTCGTTCCTATTTATGATATGTGATAACAAACTATTAAAAGTGTAAGAAGCGAATTTTAGTTTTTCAATCAAATTCCACTATTCTTGTCGTTTTTTTTTCCTTCTAAGTTTGCTCTCGAAAGGCAAAGCATTACTTACATACATCATTTATGACATGCCAATAATATAACTAAAATATACTATATATATATATATCGGTTCATTAATATTAATAACATTGAAGTTATAATATTCTGACGAAACAAGTATGATCATTATTAGTTGGGATATATAAAAATCAAAGATTTGATTGATCGTGAAGATTAATTAATAATGATAATATGCAGAAGCATAAGTTAAGAATTAACAAAAAGTAAAAATTAAGTCTAGATTCCATGAAAAATAAGGAGGAAAAGGCCTATCAATGATATTTGGATCTAGGTGGTAGTGACAAAGGTGTCATAATTAGATGTTCTATTGGACTACTGTGCGTCCGTGATATTATTGGACTACTGTGCGATGCACCTTGTTGTTTATCATTAGTTGTTTTACTTGTTCATTCTTCATTGTTCTCTTAGTTATAAATTCACATGATTAGACCAGTAATTAGAAATATTTGGAAAAGTTCTATTGCGATTTTTCGAGCTAATCGACATTGATGTAACGAAAGTGGACCTACGACAATCATGGAACGTCCGAAGAATCGATATGTTTCCTACTATCGTAATATATAGATTCATGTGGCACATGTGTTCCTTCTATATCTCCAATCGATTATATCTCTTGGTATATATTGTTCAAGATAAGAATTATTAGTGTACCGTTCAGGATAAGACATGGCTTCTTATAAGGTATTTAATTTGTAAATTTCATAATGGAATAAATAAGGCGTATTCATATTAAGAAAAAAAAATCTTTCGCTCCATGGTCGCGAAGGAAACTCTATATAAAAATTTGAATATGTATAATATTCATTTAAAACAATTCAACAAGTAATTTATTTCCCACGTTATGATAGTATTTTATGATATCATAAAAATTGGATTTTCTATTTTTTTCACGTCTTAGGACGAGAAAATCTTTGTTGATTTTCCCTTTCGCTAAAGAGTTTACAGATAGATAAAAGTCTTAAAAAAACAATTCGATTTTTGCTTAAAAAATTGGGTTAGCAAAGCCAATCTTGGAGAAATTCTCAGTTTTTTTGTGTAATCTCAATATATAATCAAGCTTCTAATTTCGTTAATAAAAAAACTTTAGGGCCGAGGTATTTTAAGGAACAAAAAACGAATAGAAAAGTTGGCATAATGCCGGAGCCAACATAAAAACTTAAATGTATATTATATATATATATATATATATATAACTTTATTAAAAAATGAAGAAATAAAAAATATTACTTTATTATCAACATATAATTAAAGTTATTATTTTATTTAGTTTAAAATATTTTTTTTGTTATTCATCATGCATATTTTTTATTTTTATGTTTATCATGTTAAAATAAGATAATATGTAACTAACTTTTTATGACAACTAATTAATTTTATTTTTATAAAAAAAGAGTTAAAATTATTAGTACATTCTATAATATTTTCATAAATACATATATTACACTATAATCTTTTGTAAATATACACATATATTCTCTTATAAATAAAATTAGGGGGGGGGGGGGGTGTGGGTGGGGGGAGTGTCGGGGGATCTTATCTTATATTTTATACATGTAAATAATAATATATAGTAGTAATATTAAAAAAAATTAGTATCGGAATGCGATTTTATTTGTTCTATATTTATTATAATTTCTTTCATATTCAAAACATTAATTGTGAAAATAATGGACAAGGGGAAAAAAATAAAAGTCGAAGCCATTTCTTATTCGATACAAAAATAATTTATATTATTATTTGTTTTATATTTTATTTTTTGCCAATTTAGTTTTCTTCGGTTAAATATTTTTTTCCAAAGCGGAAAAAAAATAAAAGTCTAAGCCATTTTCGGCCCTAGAGCCGTACCTGATTATCTTATGATTATTCAGATTCCGCAGAAATATATGAAGTATTTATTTTTTGGATACTTTAAAGTTCTATCTATGCAGTTAGATAAATAGTAACAATGTATTATGCATATTCATAGACAAGGATTTTTTTTTTTTTTTGGCATGCAGAAATTTTCCCGTACCAGACGAGAGAAAATTGAATTATCATAAATCAGGCACAAAATTGAATTATTTCAAAATCATGTGGCTGAAAAGCTTTTGTATATGATCAGGGGCGGACCCAGAAAAAAAAAGGGGCTAGATTTGAACTGGTGACCTCTTTCAAAGTTAACAAGTTCTGCTATTAGTAGGCTAAGAGGACTTTTGAGTAATATTAGCATACAACATTTATTTAACGGGGATAAATATAATTTTTTACTCTAAAATTTATAATTTAATATATTTAATTAATAAAAAATTAAAAATTTAGGGGGGCTAGGGCCCTCACCTTATACGTGGGCTGTGAACCATTAAGAGATATATTTATATTTGGCAACGTTAAATTTAGTATTTGTAGTATTTAGTGGTTCAAACATTAATATTTTTATTTTAGTAAATGATAAAATATAGAGTTTAACATTTTGGATGAAATATTAAAAGTTATTCCGATTAATGTTAAGTGCTGTTTAGAGATTAGATGTTTCTATTTTTTCCCAATTTTATCCTTATCCAATTGCATTGTTTTTTTTTCAAGATATTTATCGCTTTTATTTTATCACCATTCAATTATATTTTTTTATGCTCATTCTTAATTAACTACAAATTATTTATTTGTTAACAATGAATAAGAAACTAGTTCAATAATTAATATTTTCATATCATGTATGCACTATATAAAATATACCGTCAATATAATTTTTTATATATTTTAATAAAAAAATTAGTTATAGGATTTTTTATTTGATTGAGGTATAAATAATTTATTTATTATGTTATAATAAAATTTTATAGAGATTGAATTGAATATTTTATCATATGTCTAATTATATTATTTCATATTTATTAACTAATTCCACTAGTAAATTTATTAAATATTTAATTGTTAATATCGTAAATGAACCTCTAACCACTAATTATCATTCAATAATTAAATTGATATCTGCTATTAAATTATTAATCGCTTATCAAACTGTTAATAATGTTAAAACATAGCTTTAATGGAACTATATATTTGCCTACAAGTATTGGAATGTTAACTAAGTAGTGTATTTAACTCGTGGTGGCAAGTGTTGCGTGACAAATATATTAAATCCTATTGCCGTCTTATTATAACTATTATCCATCCTTATCAGTTCTTTTATTCAGGT
Source organism: Pontederia crassipes (assembly GCA_030549335.1). Lineage (NCBI taxonomy): Eukaryota > Viridiplantae > Streptophyta > Magnoliopsida > Commelinales > Pontederiaceae > Pontederia > Pontederia crassipes. Next base: position 9,098,944 of record CM060198.1, read on the forward strand.
TGTCCATTCATTTTTTACATAATCTTTTATCCAACTTCAATTTACTTCTTTATATCATATGCACATGGGTGGACCTATATGTACATTAATGGGTCAATTGACTCCATTAAATTTTAACAATGTATTATATAAATATTAACTAAATTAATAGTTAAAATAATCTATATATTATACAAATAGCTTACTTCAAAATTTATGTTTGAAAATAAAATTTGGTAGATTGTTTATATTCGTATTGTTACATAATATCTTTTAGTAGATAGCCCTTCACTTCTAGGGTTGTATAAAACAATCTTCTATATTATTTATTTATCAAAAAGGCACCGTCTGTAATTTGACAAAAACGGTCGAAAATTATAATTTTTGACGGAACCGATTGGTAAAAAAATGATCATCGCAAAACGATTTTCGATGGTTGAAAAAAACTCGTCGGAAGTTCCGATGGTTGTAACCGTTCCAAAAGTTCGACGGTCGAAACTGTCGAAACTTTTGACGGTCGAGACCATCGAAACTTTTGACAGTCGTCGCAACCATCAAAACTTTCGGTGGTCTCGCGACCATCGAAACTTTCGGCGGTCACAACCGTCGCAAAGAATGTTTATAATTTAAAATATTAGCCCGCCGCCAATGGCCGAATCCGACAGCCAGCGGCCCGAACCGGTCGCCAACGGCCCGAACCAACTGCCAGCAGCCAGATCCAGCCGCCAAGCGGCCGATCCGGCGGCCAGCGACCAAATCTGACCGCCAACGGCCAGATCCGACCGCCAACGACCAGATCCGACGGCCAGGCGGCTGATCCGGCTGCCAGTCGGCCAGCGGCTAGATCCGACTGCCAGCGGCCAAATCGGATTGCGAGGTGGGCGATCCGGCTGCTGGCCGCCCGAACGGAGAGGGAGCCGAAGACCGAGAGAGAGGGAGAGAGAGAGGGAGGGAGGGAGGGAAGGAGAGGGTCGCCGGCGGGGAGATCCATCCTAGAAGTCGTCTCGCCAGCAAAATAGGAAAGGGAGAGAGAGGGAAAGAAGTAAAGATAGGAGTATAGGAGTAGAAAGTTGGGAAAGCGGGAAAATAAAAAAAGGAGCGGGAGTTGATTTTTTAGTTATTGACGGCCACGATCGTCGGAAACTTTCAAAAATATTAATAATATATATATTATGATATATATGAATTTAATATGTAATTATTTTTAAAGTTACCGATGGTTAAGATCGTCGAAATATCGGATGACCTGAACTGCCGACAATTATAATAATAAAATACTACTTACATATATCATTTTTATTTTTTTAGGGTACGGACGGTCCAGACTGTCGAAAATTTTGACCGTCTAAACTGTCGCTAATTCTATTAATAAAATTCTCCTTTATATTATATTATTTTTCACTTACCGATAGTTTAAACCATCGAAAATATCGACGGTCTGAACTGTCACTAATTATATGAATAAAATACTACTGATAAAATACTACCTTTATATTCCATTATTCTTTATTTACCAACGGTTAGGAAGGTCGAAAGTTCCTACGGATAGATATCCATCGAAACTTTCGACGGTTCTAATCGTCGAAAAATAAAATAATAATATAATATATTGCATAATTTATTATTCTTATTTCTGTCGGAAACAATCCGTCAAAAAATCTCAATTTTCTTGTAGTGTTCATTTGCCATTAACATCTTTGTGATTGATCATATATTGTTATGGATTTGTTTAATGATATTAATAATAAGTTTATTGCATAATGTACAACAATAAAATGCTTGAATATGTTAAAACTTGTGACTTGATTTATTCTTTAAATTATATTTCAGAATATACTAATTTTCATATTAATATATTACAGAGAAATAAAAATTTATGTCCCATTAGATGAAGGGTCCTAGGTCCGCCATTTCAATTGAGTACATTTTCATTATTTTCAATGAAATTCTGTTAGTTTTTGTTCGAATTATATGTTTTTTCCCTATCAACGTCATTTTTCTTATTTAGCTTTAAAGTGGTTATCGAGATTCGGTGTCATTGTCTACATATAGACATGAGAAACCTCAAACAATTTTTTTACGCATATGATGATTTAATAACATTCATAAGCACTTAAATTGTTATTTTCAATATTTTTTGTACATAGAATAAATTAATTAATTAAATGAGGTCTCAAGTAATTATTGATATTTCTATGGAATATAATATTTTGATACTTTTACATTATCGATTTGATATTTTATTGATATGATTGGTCTTTCATAAATGATGTCTGTGGTGGAAGCAGGATTTCGGGCAGACTTTGACCCATTGGGGAGCAATTAATGATCATGAGATCTTTTTTTTCCTTCATGAGGTCTGCTGATGATAAGGTCCTTCATTATTAATTATTTTGTCATTTTATGTTGCAGGAATTAAGTGGGTTGCATGAATTTCATTGATTTAATGATTTGCATCTGATCTCTCCATCTTCTGAGCGGTGTCTTTTATTCTCTCTCTCTCTTTATATATATATATATATATATATATATATATATTTATTTATTTATGCATGGGATTTTAATAAATATCATGCAACTATATGTAATTAAGGAGGGCTGCTTATTTTTGTTCACCACTTTACCAGCAGTGCCATTATTGGATTCTTATCAGATGAGATATTAATTATCTACTTGAGATATTTATAGTCTAAAATATACAACAAATATATCAAATATAAATATTGCTTCCTGATTCTGATCATTAATATTACAATAATTCAGATAACTCAAGGGAGCACATAATACCTAAGATCACTCAATGTAATACTCCACCCAGATTTTCATTAAAGGGCAAATTAGTATTTTGGGTCAAACCATCGTCACCTCCCTATATAAAGCCCTATATTTTTTTGTTTATCTTTTTTCTTCACATATTGATGGTTCGGACTTGAGGAAAGAGAAAGAGAAGAATAAGGAGGAGAAAGAAAGAGGAGAAGGATTTAAAAAAAAATATGTAAGGGGGGGGGGGAGTATGTAAAGGGGATTCAAACCCCTCTCTCCTCTCTTAATGTTTTCATAATTGGATTGAGAGTTTGAGGGCACCTTGTTCTCATAATGAGGGTTTTCGCTCTAAATCTATACAAGAATAGGATTCTTGATTAGATCTATGCCATGTGCAAGGATTAGAATCAGATTTGTTATTAGGGTTCATGTTATTTCTATTGTTCATGATTTGGAGATGAACCCTAGATATGGAAATTTGAATGTTTTTACATGTTTTCATGCTCTTTTGATCCTAGAATGCCTAGTAAATATATATGCATTGATTCATAATGTTGTTAAGTCGAGAGACAGCACAATTTTCCAACGCTCGATCACGACCGTGATACACATGTCACGCCCATGACAAAAAGCATAGAAAATGGCTAAGGCAGGGCGTCCGGCACGCCCGTGACAACTGATGGAACGACCGTGTCAGAGAGGATATTATTTCAGAGTTTTTGTCATGGCCATGACAACGTCTTACGATCGTGACCGATGTAGAAATATTATATACTGTATTAAATGTTATTTTCAAGGTATTAATAGTATGTATTGATGTTTGATGATTGTATATGAACATAGATACACATATATGCATGTTCCCCACATAATTAGGTTAAAATATGAAGATCGAGTGACGTAAATGATTGTTATTTAAAAAGCATAATGAATTCAGTTTTGGATGATATTACATGTCGATCATCTATGGCCCTTTATTGGATTTATACTCGGAATGATTGTTACACACATCGGCAATGGTGTGTGCATTCCAATGTCGCCCTCGGGTGAGTCCGAAATGATCGTTACATACATCGACGACGGCGTGTGCATTCTGATGTCACCTTTGGATGAGAGGGGAACATTGTCTCCTAGGCCTAACTAGCCTATTGAGAGGGCAATGACATAAGTCCCAACTATCGGAAGATATAACGTTAATAGGAAAGAGCCAATGATCAATGAAATGGAATAATGTCCCACGAAAGTGGAAGTCTAAAGAGTTATAAAGCAACACTGAGGAGAGTTATGAAGGCAATAGTTATGTTAAATGTATTTCACTTATATGCCTATAGATTGAATGAATGATTGATATGAATGTCCATATTTTATGTATGATGATATGATTGCATGTCTGCTATGCCATTAATATAATGCATGATGATGATATATTGATATTGATGGATGACATGTAGATCACATGATAAGTACATGATATGCATATTGTTGTCTTCTTATTTTATATGAAGATAATGATGCATATCATGTAATATCCTGTTTAGGATCATGGCATTGCATTGCATGGCCTTTACAATACTCTAATCGAGAAAATCCCTGCATCCTGGATCCGTGTAGGTGCATAAAGTTATGGATGATGGGGGCTCAATTCATGACGAATAAGATTGAACACTGGTCTAGGAGTTAGAGTCAAGTGTTGAGTCTATTAGACTATGATTTTAAAGTGTTTCCTCTGATGACATTTGACTATAATTTTAAGATGTTTTAATTATTATTAGCGATGTTTTCAATTCTATAATAGTACTTTGATGTTTTTATGAAGTTTTTTGCATTTAATGAAAGATTCTTCTATCTTATTTAATGAACTTATGCTTCCGTTGATTTAAGTAAAAATAATATTTTTATTATGATTATGTGATGACGAACGGACTAACACAGCCGAATGACCCAATTGTCTTTAGAAAATTTGGGGTAAAATTTGGAATGTTACATTCAATGTCACTAATGAGGCCAACAATACTACCCATGCATGTTTAATTATAATATTTATTCATCTAACATTGCTTGTGTGCTTTATGTCACATTATATATGGATTCTGTATTCACAAATGAGACCCTAAGCATGATGCCTTATCTCATGGCCATGCAAATGTTCTCATTAACATCGTCTATAAACTAAGATGAGAAAATGTCATTAGTGTAATGCCCCCAAAATTTGCCTCATGACATATGTCGTGAGCGAGTCCTAAAACACGTTACACAATGGTTGACCAAAAGTCAACAAAACACATGACGATATATGCAGTAGAAACGAAACCAATTAAAACTATTTTACTTAAAATGTAGCGAAAGCGATAAAGATAATAGATCATATGACACTAAACTCAATGATATCAAAATACATTTGGCTGGGAGCCCAAATACATAAGGGACTCAAAATCCATAATATAATAACTTCATAATATTCCTCACATGAGGACATACAACATAATTAATAATGAAAAAGACCAAAGGTCAACTCATACATGACTCATAAATACTATAACCTACTATGACCCAACATAACTAACCGTCATCATGAGCTCGCCACCGATATCAACCTACTCTTTCATACCTGCATGAACCCGGATGCAAGAGAAACCCACTTCTCATTAGTTGTATGTAAGGGCCATAATTAAAAATGATAGCTTGCGATGAAACAATGAAACACGATAAAGGCATCACGATGAAATAGATCCATGATAAACTATTCATTGGCAAATCATTTCCATTCGATGACCATGACTTTGATTGCATTACATTGAATGCCCATGAGATATCAATCAATGGCTAGTCGTGAAACTATTGCATCAACACTTAATGCCCATGAATGATAACAAATGCCGATTCTAGCCATTTCATGATTTAATGATCTTTTTATCGATTTTAGGTTTAGCAAACATTAGCAATCAATATTAGATGAACCTTTCGATGTGTTGTGGTGCTTCATTGTCCTCAAGTCATGAGGGACTGGCCAGGCCCAATTGACACCCAAAGTCGTGTCAATCCATGAGTACATAATAATAATAATAATAATAATAATAATAATAATAATAATAATAATAATAATAATAATAATAATAATAATAATAATAATAGTCTGATTCACTGAGGGCCAAGCTTTAATCACAATGTGTTCAATTCAATACAATTCATTTTAATCCTACGATTTAACATGCGATAATGAATTCTAGGTGAGTAAATCAATAGCACATTAACCATGTCAATACATACGTAAAACATCGCATGATATAGAATAGCATTCATATCAATAAAAGCATGACGACATGCCATAGCATAGCATTCATATCAATAGAAGCATGACGACATGGCATAACAGAGCATGATGAAAACTAATGTACAATTGATAGATAAATCATAATGTTTAACCCTTGAAAACGTGACTTCTGTTCGGTCGATCGACCTATCAATTGACTGATCACAAGACAGAATAAAATAATAGCCATCGGTCATTGTTTTATCTCTTGGATCGGTTGACCGATTTGATATGATCGATCGATCGTTCGATCGAGCCAATGCGTCGATCGAATTAAATAGTAGCGTCAAGTAAAATCAACCCATGAACTGTCGATCGATCGGTCGACCGACTCCTCATTTGATTAAAACAAAGGCATTCACACTTATGAAAACCCATGGGTTGATCGACCGGTACTTCATCCAAATGAAATAATAGCAATTTCGCGAGAGAAAACCCCTTGACCAGTCGACCGATTCTCACGATCGGTCGACCAATTTTATCGAGAAATCACAGAAATGACAAAAATCCCTCGATCGTTCTCAAACAAATCACATGTTCATCCATCCATGGATCACCTACTATTCTTCTAGCATTCCTGAGTCCATAACATAGCAGTCAAAACAACGAAAATGATTACGACATCCATATAAACATATTAGCTCAAAACCCTTAATGAACAACGAAAAAATATCATGAAAATATCTCAAATTCATTTCTAAGAGTTCAATCACGTCTTCATCCTAAAGATGATTAGAATGAGGACATAAGGGTTCCAATTACATACTTAGGACTCCAGAAATCCTTTTGAATCTAATCTTCCTTCTTCTTCTAGACCTTCTTTCCTTCCATTGGAGTTCTCCTCTTCGATTGGCCGCCTCCTAGCTCCTCCTCTTCTTTCCAGCTTCCGATGTTTCTTTCTCTTCATCCTTGTTTCCGCCCTGTGAGCTGAGGGTGAGAGAAAGAGATGGGTGAGTTGAGTGAAGGCCTCCCTTTGCTACTGTCGTGAGCTAAGAGGGAGTGAGCTAAGGGGAGTTGAGTTGGGAAAGGAGAGGGGAAGTTGCTGGGTTGCTGCTCGGCTGAGGGTGTTGGGGAGTGGAGAAGTGAGTCAGGTGGAGTGAGAGGGAGAAGAGAGGTTTTAGGGTAAATTCCTTAAGGACAAATTTGCCCTCCAACCCCCTCTACATTAAAAGGGTATTTTGGTCCACTAATTTATTTTTTGGCTAAAAAATCATTATTTCCATAAGATGCTTTACTTTTGAGAGTGTTTTAGTCCATTTATTATTCTGAATTTCTGTCCTTTTATATTCTTTTCTATTTTACCTAAAAGACCTAATTTGCCCATCAACGTAAGGACATTTTTGTCCATTTAAATTTTTTTAGTATTACAATTAGACTAACTAATTGGTAATTAACTGTTGAAAGCAATGCACAACTTTAATGTGAACTATTTAAGTTGTAGGAGTCGAATCAGCGTTACATTGCTAAGATGATGGGAAAAAAATGACTATTACATTGCCCTACTATTTCGATCACAATTGAATTGAATTTCTTTTATTTTGGGTTGGTTGGAATTATCCTCTGCTGAAAAGAAAATAAAATGGTTCGACCAAATGAGCCGTATTTTTCATTATTTTCTATTTCTTAGCTTGATATTTAAGAAAAGGAATTTATACTTTCTAATATAGTCATAAACATACAATTAATAAAACATAGCATCACAAAAAATAATTTAAAAACACGATATAACTTTTTCAATTAAAGATTTTAAAATAATATGATCGACGGAACTTTCACTCTTAATTAAGAAATAGAAAATGGTAATTTAAAACTTCCTTTTTCGCCTTTTTTGCATTACTGTGTAACAGTTGTTAATTAAGTCCATTCTTAGCTAAATTGTTTTGATTGACGGAATTGATATGCTTTCTCCATTTTAGAGGTGTTCAGCAGGTCGGGTCGACCTGCGAACCCGATGACCTTGACCCGATCTGATCCGATGATCTGATTATTTTATTATTTTTAATTTTTTTCTTTTTTATTTAACTTAGTCCTATATTTACTTTAAAAAATGAAATAAAATACTTTTAAATGAAGAAATAATATTTAAATTATTAGAAAACTTATTTTATGTCTTAAAATAAATATTTTTTTATATTAAGTAAATATAAATCAGTAAGAAAAAAAAAATTGAACCAAGTCGGATTGGGTCGAGTTTGACTGTCAAAATGTCCTTGACCCAATCCGACCAGATCCGACCAAATTTGGTCAGGTCGGGTGGGTTTGTTCACGACCCGTGAACACCTCTACTTACTCTTCATCAAATGTCAATATGACTTCTTTTGCAATAATTTCTTTTTTATATTTTCATTATATTCAAATGACTTTTTTTTTCAGTTATCATGGACTTATTAATATTCAAATGGCTAATTGATTAAATCAGTCCTAGTTTCCTATTTTTTTTTGTTTGTTTTTCAGATTTAAATGAGAAGTAAATATTGAGGGATGCAGGTCAGTTACCGTAAATATATTTTAGTCTTAAATGGAACGAGCAACACTCATGACACCGAAAAGGCTCATAAAAAAAAACTTTATGCACACTCCTAGAATGAAAACGTATCAATAACTATTTTAAAGGATGTACTTTTCATTTCTTATATTATTCAGAATTTTATAATACAAAATTAGAGCCTAAATATATATATATATATAATTTGGGGAAAATGAAGGTGAATTTGCACGTTTACAATTATATAATTTTAGAATTAGATTAGAGAAAGTAGGTGATGTAGTATTATATTTAACAAAACATGTTTCTTTGTTTTTCAACTTAACGGTGGCTAACTAAAGTTAAATTATTATCACTCAAAATAATTATATATAACTCATACTTTATGCACTCAACACATATAAAGTTATAGAAAAAACAATTGTGTAATATTCTTCATATGGTTTTGAACTTTTATTAATAAATGAAATTGACATGGCTGCGATATGTCTTTCAATTCAAATTACTTTCTTTTGGGAGATATCCATATACTTCATCATTGAAAATAAATGATTAGATAAACATAGAATTCGAACTCGTGATGTTTCGATTTTCAAGTAATGATGTATGCCATTGCGCTACAAATTGATTCCAGAATTTGAATTACTTTCTATTTATTTCCCCTTCCATATTTCATGAACATCCAGATAACCTTGAAGCTACAAAACAAATTCTAAGTAATAATGATAACAATGGTGATCAATCTTTTGAACATAATTATTATTATCATTACGTAATTAACATGCAAAGATTGGCAAAGCTAAATCAAAGAGAAAATACCATGCAGTAGCTAGGAATTAAATATATCTTTTTATTCAAATGGAAGCAGATCGACAAGATGCCTAAAGAAGGGAAAAGAAAAAAACACTCAAAACACTGTCACCACCAACGATGCCCAAGTTCATATCTGTTAGTCACTTGACTGAAGACATAGCAAGCATCGGTTTGGATGCTCCACAAGCAGATGCTGTCACAGCTCTCGAAAGTGTGCTTCTGGTTATAAACCTCAAAGCTCCCTTGGACCCAGCCGTTTGCACTCTTCCAGTGCATGTTGCACCAGAACAATGTGTTCCTGGTGAAGAAGTTGGGTTCAAAGCTCCAAGTTAGGGACGACTGGAAGTCCAGCAGATGCCAGCCCCCAATGTCATCGTTCTTGGATTTGCAGTGTATGCTCAAGGGAATGTTGCCACCCAGATCATTGGTGATATTCATGTGAACCTTGTGACCCTTGGCCAGAGGGACATGGCATGACAGGATGAACAAAGAAGAGCAAAGGATGATCATGGCAAAGTAGAGGTTGTTGGAGGTAAGAAAAGCCATTTTAAGATCACAGGAAAAAAAGAGTAAAAATGACTGCAAATGTGAGTTGTTGTAAGGATAAAAGTGCCTTATATTTATAAGCAGGAGTGAGAAGAAATAGCAATCCAAATGATTGCCAAATTGATGGACTATATTTCTTTGAAATATATGTGTATTTACATTAGAATATATCATACACAAAGTTGATAGGAAATCGGGCACAAAATATATCTTCATGGAATTAATAGCATATCATCCCTAATTTTTTGGCATTTTTATTAGACTAAAATTGTTGCACGACATTAGGCAATAATTTTTTTGTTATTGATGTATTGAAGGACAGAAAATTTAAAAAAATAAAAGATATTTGGATCACAATTTTATTGAGATAAAAAGTGGAAGCAAAAAGGAAACGGATCACCGAGCTTTTTATACCTTCTACATTGTTTTCTCTCTTTCATGAATGCATATCAATTTTTAAATTAGTACCTTCTTAATTAAGGACATTGTCCCCAAATGCATGCAATTAATAACCTTAATTAAGGGAACTATTAGCAATTTTTTTCTAATTATGTTCCATGCAATCAAAACTTTATAGTTCGCTCGTATTTAAATAATTGACAACTAATATATTTCTTTTTTTGACACATCTGATTCTTTTTCTTTTTGCTTTTTGCTTTGTTTATCAAAAAAATTAAACGAGAAGTAATTGAGGTACCAAGTTAGTTGCCATAAATGTGTTTTTACTCAATTTGTTATGGAGTTTTACGAGCTTTTATCAATAATTATTTTACTTATGTATCTTTTTATTTCCTACATTGTTAGTCATTTAAAATTTATCTATCTATATATTCGATTTGCACATTTTATTTTTGTATGAAAACAAATAGGAGGCTAAATTTAAAATAAATGAATAAAAGCATTATATATTAATATACCTACATATAATATAAATATATATATTTTTAAAAAATTTATTCTCTCATTTACATACATACATAGATATAGAAATAGGATTGTTTGAATACTCTTGATGCGGTCATGCTTTTAATCAACTAATGAAATTGATATGCTTACATATAGGAACAAGCTGTCTATTGATTTCATCTGAGCCTAATTCTTATTATCAACTTTAAATCTGTGATTCATGACTGAATTATTCATAAAGACACAATTTTTTATTATTGACTGCTCTAACCATGAACCACAACTACATATTTAAGATCTTATGATTAGAAGTAGAATTCACACAATATCATAAATAGTTGATTCACACATATATTTTATCTTATATATATAGATAAATTGTATAAAAAGAATTGAACTTCCACATCTATCCTAAATTTTTACTTTTCTGTACAAAATTATAAAATTTAAAATTGGTTGCAGATGGAGAATGATATTATATCGTTATCGAAAACAAATGTCCATATTTAGTCAACAATTAACATAACATATCCTGAACAAGTAACATAGAGTATATTAATATAACATGTTTATTACCGTGTCAACTCGTCAACTCAACGTTACCCCCTTCAAGTTGACACTGTGAAAATCCAGCATTCCAAGTTCACGCACCAATTGTTGCAACTTATCATGTTGTGCTCTTCCTAATCCTTTTGTCATAATATCTGCAAGTTGCTTTGAAGAAGGAATGTAGGATGCTTGTAGGGTCTTCTCGGCAATCTTTTCCCTCACAAAATGGCAATCTATCTCTATATTCTTAGTCCTCTCGTGAAACATAGGATTTGAAGCAATTTGTATTGCAGCTTTATTATCACAGAATAACTTTGGTGGCTCAGGAATTACTATCCCAAAATCTCTTACAATGTCTTGTTTTTTTGCCTTCCAATAGACCAAATTGTCACCCAATTTGATACAGTATCCTGTCACGGATCTAATTTCCGTAACAAACATGAAGCCCAATCTGAGTCAAAATAGGTTGTCAATTGACTATTTGCCTTCGAAGAGAAGAAAATTCCTAAACCTGACTTATCTTGATAGTCTCTCATAGTTGCATCCATATGAGAGATTTTAGGTTTGTGCACAGACTGGCTTAATGTCTGAACAACAAAAACAAAATCTGGCCGTGGCATTGTGAGATAGAGTAATCTCCCAACTAGCCTTTGATAGCTTGTTGGATCTTCTAAAAACTTGTCATCTGAAACAAGTCTGAATTTAAAATTTTGCTCTAATGGGGTTTGGAAAGGTTTTGATCCAGCAAGTCCTTCTTTTGAAATATGCTCCAAGGCATACTTTCTTTTATTAAGGACCATTCCATCTTTGTTTCCGGCTATTTCTATGTCAAGAAAATATTTAATGTCACACAAATCTTTTATTATGAAATTGGTTTTCAGTACTGCCTTTAGTTCTTCAACCAAACCCTTATCATTTCCTGTGATAAGAATATCATCTACATAAATTAATAGAATAACAATCTTTCCAGAAACCCTTTTTGTGAACAATGAATAATCATTCATACTTTGTAAGTATCCATTATTCTTTAGTGTTGAAGTCAGCTTAAAATTCCATTGTCTACTGGCTTGGTTAAGACCATAAAGTTTTTTTATTAGCTTGCAGACCATTCATTCATTATTAGAATTACATAACCCAGGAGGCACTTCCATATATACTTTTTCAAATAAATCTCCTTGCAAGAAGGCATTTGTTGACATCCATTTGATGTAGAAACCATGAATACATAGCTGCTAATGCCAGGACTATCCTTACTATTGTCATTTTTTCCACTCGATAAAATGCCTCAACATAATATATTCCTTCCTGTTGACAATACCCCTTTGCCACCAACCTGGCTTTGTATTTGTTCAAAGAGCCATCAGGTAAATATTTCACCTTATAAATCCACCTGCATCCTATTGCCTTTTTTCCTTGAGGTAGTTGAACAAGCTTCCAAGTTCCATTGTCTTCTAAAGCCTCTATTTCAGCCTTCATTGCCTTAATCCAATTGGTACTTTTCACAACTTCTTCATACCTATCTGGCTCTTTAATCTCAGATGTAGTATTCAAGAAGCACTGATAACTTGGAGAAAGATGGTCATAAGAAATATAATTTATATAATCCTTGTGCCAAATAGGTGGCTTAGCTACTCCTTTTGACTTTCGAGTTTGTTCTCCTATCTGTATAGAAGGTATTGATGGCAAGGGTAAAGGCTCAATGGGTAAAAGTAATGAACTACATATAGAGGTATCAATTGGAACATTATGTGGTGATCAATGACAAAGATTATCATTATTTTGATCTGGCTCGAAAAAACCTAGTGCATTTTCAGGCATTAATGCATGGAAAGGAATTTTTCTGTTGATAATCATCAGAAGAATTAGAAGGAGAAGTAATAGGACTGGGAAAACCTATAGGATTGGATGGATTAATCTGAGGAAACACTCACCTTCCCAGTGAAGAGACCTTGAGACCCTGTAGAAGACAAAAATGAGGGGAAAATGTCACCGAACATTTCAATTCTTTGGTTAACTTGGAAATAGACATGAAATTGAATTTAAGCTCAGGCACATATAAAACTTCATGTAACTATTGCTTTGGTGTTATCTTATAACTTCCTGTACATGACAATTTAGAAAGTCTTTCGTCAGGTAATCTAACTGCTCTCTCTGATTTATTCTCAACCAAGTTATTAGCCATGTTTTAAAAGAGGATACATGATTTGTAGCACCTGTATCCAAAATCGATTCAGGTCCATTATCTACAATATTCATAACTGATGATATACCTGCTAGATTGATCTTTCCTTCTTCCATAGATTCTTTCTTAATGAACTTCAGAATATGTTCATATTGCTCCTTACGCCTTAGTAAAGCTTTGTGCTGGCACAAAAGAACTGTTTTCTGAAAAATCAGTATTAACAGCATTGTTGGCTACTGCATCTCCTTGGTTCATAGATCTCTTCTTGAATTTGTAATCAGCCGGATATCCGATTAATTGTAACAAGTTTTCCCTTCATGTCCTTTATTATGGCAGTGATCACCTAGTAGATTCCAATTTCTTTTAGGCTTTGATTCTGTCCTGAGGATTTGTGATTTTGCCCTCCTGAAGCTATCAGTGTTGTATCAAGCGGAGTTTCCAAAGAGATTCCAGAGGCTATACTGCGCTGACTTTCTTCTTGTATTATAATGGAGTATGCTTGATTCACAACTGGCAGAGGCGACATAAGAAGTATCTGACTTCTGATTTGTGTATAAATTTCATTTAGGCCCATAAGAAATTGACAAAGCCTAATATCCTGTGAATGGTAAATATGTTTCCTTGAATTTTCACAAGAACATGAGGGAAATTCAACCATCGAAGACATCTCATCCCAGTACACTTTCATTTTATTAAACTAAGCTGAAATTGACATGGTTCCCTGATTAGTTGTATAAATGGTTCTGAGTAGTTGAAAAACTCTTGTTCTATGAGGCTTATCGAATCACTCTTTAAGATCTTGCCATACAAGAAAAGCATCTGAAGTATAAACTATTCCACTCAACAAATCTTTGGACACGACATTCATGATCCAAGACAAAACTATAGAATTTGCTCTGTCCCATGCATAATGATATAAGAGAATCCTCCACTGATTCACGAGTACAAGATCCATCTACGAATCCAATTTTATTTTTTCCTCGCAAGGAGATCTGCATTGCCCTACTTCATATGGCATAATTTTCCAGTCCAGACAATTGAAACGAGACAAGAGTTAAAAAACAAGCGGTGATACATATCAAGATTGTTCATAATTTGCCTACTTCTTATTGTTGCAGAAGTGTCTTCAGATTCTTGAACCATCAAAGAGGTTTTTAACTCAAGAACCGAATAGATCATAAACTTGTCAAGGAAAAAAACTGAAAAGCAGAATCTGATTTCAAAACAGATCCAACAAATCTCTTGATCAAATCCTATCCCAAGAGAAATCAATAACCAGCTTCGAAAAATAAGAACTGATTTAACGAAATAGTAATTACAAGTTTGCCGCTGCAATTATCTCGTGTAGGTTTAACACTACATGTACACGTTTATTACAGTGCCAACTTGACAACTCAACACTTTCCTTACACTGCACGTTGGATTCCCCCTTCACATTTTATCGATGAACATGACGAGAAAAAAAGATAGGAAAAAAAAAGAAACTGAAAAATTCTGAAGTAAATATTGCAGCGTGCACGTTCTCCTACATACGATTTTAGAATTCGAAAAAAGAAAATAAAAATAAACTTCAGAAAATTCATACACAATTACACTTCTTTTTATCCGAACATGTCTTTAGTCTTAATTTGCATATATTGGCTCTCATGATTGCATTATTTCCTGTCAACAATTATTCAGGATAACTAAATCAAAGGGCCACAATTGGTTTCGACTTTGTCCATTTTTGCAACTCTAATTCCCGGGAATTCGTATAACTCACCAAACCCCCTGTTTTATGTCTCTTTAAAGTCCCCATTAACCCCTCATTTCCTCTTTTTCTCCTTATCTTCTCACACGTTCTTCTTCACCATTGTCTTGTGTAACTTGTTCCATGGTTGGCTCGGACAAAGGACCTTGGAGTGAGTTTATCAGGTGCTGAAGACGTGAGGAACTAAGGAGGAGGGAGGGTGAACAACTGAATCTCAAGGAAATCAAACAAGCAATCGAAAATCAATAAAAAGATGTTATTTTGAAATGCTTCTAAGAACTATGTTAGACTTAAGATCCATATTAGAAATGGTTAGCAATCATGCATTATCGTTCTTTTGATGATCGTGACCTTTGTATGATTCTTTTTGGATGACTTTGGATTAACTTGTATGCCATGATAAAATTCTTGATGATCTTGATCCATGCTTTACATGATTTGGAGATAGGTTTAAGCATAATTTTAAACTGGTATGATTATGTAATTGCATAGATAAGATGATGCATAAGAAGAATGAACTTACTAATATGAAGTAGCATTGGTTAGGTGAACTTAAGATATTTACTCGTAAATGTAAATGATGACTTCTGAACTACATTGAATGTTAGGAATAAGTTTATTTATGCTGAGGAATGTGCGTTGTAACTTAAGGTTGTTGGAAGTTATCACGTCGTGAGCTGTTACTTCCATTGTAGCAGTATTATAGTGTGTTGTAGCATTATTATAGTGTAACATCGGTTTAATCTTTACATATCAGTTGCCCTTCAGTGTAGTTGTAATGTTCCTTAGCTTTTTGAATAGAATATTAGTTTACTTGTTTCTTCCTCCACCAAGTCTGTTTTCTCTCTACTGTGTCGTCTTCTTCCTAATTTTCATCTGCTTCTGAGTCATTCTTGCGAGTAGTAGATCTGCGCTATTGGAGCTCTCGATTTCTTAACAAAGGTCATTGCAATGACATGCAGCTCTGTTGCGCTGAGCAGAATGGATGACAGGTCTCCTAATCGAGCGCATGTTTCTTCCTTGATAGAAGGCAGTGGATACCTGACCCCTGACGATCTATCCATCGTTCAGGTGTTTGCTCTGATATCTGGAGACTAAAATGTGCTTTTTGCGATCGATTGTGAACTCCCACCGACCGACCAATATTAATTGAAAAGTAATGGAGGAAACTCGACGATTAATTAAAAATTAAAAATGGATGCACATTCCATAACGACACAAATGTTAATTTAAAAACTACTAAAATACTTGATCGTGCATATCCGAATGTGCACATAATTTTTTTCATACACCTAATATCCATAATAATTATACAATAAGAAAATTAGAGTCCTGCAATATGGCTACGTTGTTTATATGATGTTAGAATTAGAAAATAGAAACTGCAACCAATATTATATTAATTTTTGAACAAATTCTGTTTTTAGAAAATAAAAATAAACCTCAGAAAATTCAAACACAATAACACTTCTTGTTCTGCTTCTAAAACTTCGTCATTGAAGACTCGAACGATGATCCATTGTATATACTTAAAATCTGTAACGGATGCAAATTCTCTCATAAGGAAATTAAATTCCATAGCCATTAATGAGTGGAATTCAAAACGAATTCAAAATAAAAAAAAAGGAAAGAAAACGGATGGCAACGGCCGACAGGGGAGGAATTCCCTCCCCTGATCGCACCCTACGATCGGCCGGCCAGGTCCTATAAAAAGGAGGAAGAGGAGCGCCCTCGCCCCCCTTCGAGCCGGCCACCACCTCGTCTTCTTCTTCCTCCAAATCGGCGACCGCAGCGATGCACGAACCGAAGAAGAGCATGCGCGCACGCAATCCAAACGTCGACCTTCGACAACCGACGAACCCTCCTCGACACTCACAAAGACCAGGCGAACCCCTCGTCGACCGGAAGCGGCCGACGATCGAACGGATCTCACGAACAACGCCGACGAACTTCAAACATCCAAAGTAAAGGTACCCTAGCGTTCTAAATCCCTAGACGAAGAAATAGCGATTATTTGATATGTATGATTAGTTCATTATGATCCTGAGATGATTACCTACGTTTTTCCTATTGTTGTCGTCGTCGTTTAACGACCGGAGGACCGCCGAAATCGATGGAGAAATCGGGCGGCCTTGTTTTATCGAGAGGACCGGTCGACCGATTTCAGAAATGGTCGACCGATCCCTACGAAGAACTCATCGGAGTTCTGATCTATCGGTCGACTGGCCTCACAGGGCGGTCGACCGACCGATCTGTCGTCAAACAGATCTAGTCTTGAAATCGGTCGACCGATTCTTCGAACGGATGACCGGTCCTTCGCGCTGTGCGCATCTCGTTAATCTTATGATCGGTCGACCGATCCTGTAGAGTAACCGGTCGACCGACTCATAGGCATGGTTGACCGATCCACAGACACCTGAGGGTCGACCGATCCAAGAGGACCATAATTTTTCTGGTCCTTATTGTTGACTTTTAACGGCCAATCATAAGAATATTAAGGACCATAATTTTTATGGTCCTTATTGTTGATGACCAAACTTTTTTCTAGTCGTTAAAAGCAATGTTTAACGACCATATTTGAATCTCTTCGTTAATTATGATCGCTAAAAGTCACTTTGTAGCGCGATCGGGTCGAGACGATCGTCTTCTCCATGACGAACTCGGGCCAGGTCAGGAGTAACCCGGGCCGAGTCTCTAGTTCGTCGAAGCTCGAGCTCGGCGTTAATGGTAGATTTGGGCCGGGTTTTACAGAACTCAGTCAGGATTGGATTAATCCGGGCCATGCCATGGGTAACCCTGGCCGGGTTCTTGATACACAAAACTATGTTTTGCCTTGTTTCATTTTCTAAGACATTACAGGTAGCATGCATGGATGTTTCAAGTTGGTAGGCATAAAGAGAAGCGTCATTTAATAATCTAAGTCGTACATGACTGACCTATAAACATGCATCATCTACACAAGTTCGAATTTTTGACAAATATAACCATGCGGCTAAGTTTTCACGGTTCACAGAAAAATGAGTTCATAACTTGGAGAATCTCAGGAGTTCTACGTTTCACTAGATCCTTAGAAGCATGCTTTGGTTCATCCAGAAATGACTCTACGAAGAAGATCCTGAACAACACACCTATTAGCCTAAGTGTTGTAGGTTCGTTGTTTCGTCTTGTGAGTGGAGCATCCTTAGTTCCTCGTCCTCTGCCCTTCGACGTTGCTCACCCCGAATGAAGCTGCCAGTGGTCCTCCTTCATCCTTTGGTGTGACGCACGAGAGCACGAACGGGTGAGCGAGAGAATGGCGAGGAAAAATGAGGGAGAAGAAAGGGCGTCGGGATCCTTATAGCAATGCTCCGACCCTTGGCCTTCCATATCGAAGGTGGAGAAAATCTCCACCTTGAAGCTTCTGACACTGAGAGCCTATCGGTTGGGAGAGAGAAAAGTGGAGGGGAGAAGAACCAGCAGGAAGAAGACAAGAAGGAGAGAAGAAATGGAGAAGGAACAAATAGAAAAAGACAAAAATGAAGAAGGGAAGGGCCTAGACCCTGCAGCTTCTTTGTTTTTGTAAATGGAGTGTTACATTTTTACTTTATTTAGCTTAATGATATGAGTAGTGCGCCTATTAATTAGCTTAACGCTAAATATTTTACTTTCATTAAATATTTTCCTAACAACATTAAGTATGGTTCGGGACAGCAGAAAAGTCAATTAAGTCAAGACCTTTAACATTGATCCGGATAAGTCTCTGTGTTATGTCGAAATAGTTGGACCAATTGAATCGAGTAATAATAAAATATTATAATTTTAAAAGATATAATCAATACACTCATATATCACATTAACCATATAAAATTACATAATAAGTTAAACTTTAAAAATTAATACATATTAACTTAATAGCTAATAAATTTATTTAATATTTAATAATTTTTAATATAAAGATTTCATATGAAAAATGAAGTCACAATTATTGAAAAATATTAGTGTACTATAAATTAAAATGCCATAAATTGAGAATAAAAAATGTATATAAAACATTTGACATCGATAAAATTAAATATAGAAAAATGAATTGTTAAAAAATTACAATTAAAAGTTACACATTAATAACATATAAAGACAAAGTTTATTGTTAAATAAATAGAGCAAAAGAAATATATATACAAGTGAATAGTCCCATACTGGGTGCACCAAAAGATTGAAAAGCAAGACATACAACGATTGCTACGGTTCTATTTGTGAAGAAGAAGGATATATCGTTACGGTTGTGCATCGACTATCGAATGCTAAATAAGGTCACCATTAAGAACAAGTACCCATTGCCCAGGATCAATGATTTGTTCGGCTAGTTGTCCAAGGTGTTTTCAAAGATCAATCTGAGCAGCAGCTATCACCAGCTAAGAGTCGTAGAAGAAGATGTGCCGAAGACTGTATTTCGATCATGATATGACCACTACAAATTCATGGTCATGCATTTCGAACTAACAAATGCCCCTATAGTGTTTATAGACCTCATGAATAGGGTTTTCAAGAAGTCTGGATTAGTTTATTATCGTCTTTGTAGGCGATATTTTGATCTACTCATCTAGCCCGGAACAGCACCGGAAGCACCTACGGATCATCTTGGAGACTTTGTGCTAGCACGAATTCTACGCAAAGTTCTCCAAGTGCAAGTTCTGGATGGAGCGGATGATATCATCAGGACATATCGTGTCTATACATGAGATTTTAATGGATCCGACGAAGGTCGAGGTAGTGACCAACTAGGTCAGACCGAAGAATACGACGAAGATCCGCATTTATGTCATAGTTGATGGGATGGGACCTATCGAGTTGTATCAAACATGGACTTTTATATGTCATAGTCTATGTACTCCTTTCTTATTCGATTTCAACTTCTACATTTCTCATGTTTATTTGTTGTAATATTCTATTATTAAGTCTTCCACTTATGTCTCGCTCTTCTTGACCATCTAGATCAATGAAAGAGTTAAAAAAATCAAAAAAAGTAACGCTCAAAAAAGATATTTTGCCACATGGCGGGATCAAATTTTGGGACGTTACAGGCTTAGGGGTATAAAATAATAATAATTCAATCGTTAAGTTATGTCATTAAAATAAATGAAATGGAAACTTATAAATATTTAAACAAACTAAATTAAAAATTAATTATTAAAATTAAGTAAAAAGGTGGAATGAGAAATATTCAAATAAATTACAAAAATGATATTATGCTTGATTTATACTATATAGATATAGTTATGCAACATAGATACATCTGAATCTAAGAAAAAAATGAAATATGATATTAATTGTGACATTATGCAGATTGATGTCTTCATCTGTCATTATAGCAAGTTAAATGTATATAACAAAATATAAAATTTAATCTAGTAAAACATAATAAAAAAATGAAAAATATAGATATAAACTATATCCATAGATAGATGTGGATATATAGAATATGGATATAGTTTAGAAGCTAAAAGTAAAATATCATTCTTTTACTAATCTTCCTTTTGCATTCTACGTTAATACTAAATGCATATTCGTTTCTTAGTTGGCACTTAATTAGCACCGCCGGTGCGCGCCAAATCTCATGCAATACATTACCTTAATTATGAAGATTCTGCTGCCACAATTCCTTCAATGCCAATATGACTCTTTTTAAAAAATCAAATTGTGTTTTTCTCATATTTAAATGACTGATAAATCAATATATAATACACTTACTCTTTTGGCAACCAATGATTTTCCCCCTTTTAAAAAAAAATCCCAAATTTAATTGAAAAGTATTTAGGAAACTCCATGGATCAACTATGGACAGATTCAATTAAACAGATGGATGCAGATTTCATAACGACACAAAGGCTTAATTTAAAACTACTAAATACTTAATTGTGCGTATCTGAGAAAAGAGATATGTGCATACTTTTTTTCATACACCTTAGATATATATATATATATATATTGATAACAATTATACAATAAGAAATTAGAGTCATGCAATATATATGAGTAATCTGAAAAGTATATGTGATTTTAGAATTCGAGAAAAGAGAATCTGAAAAGTTGAGAGATAGTTATGGCGATCAACCTTTAACTATTTTTTTATGAGTAATACACAACAATTATTCAGGCTCATAAAACAAAGAGCCACGTGCACAAAATTGATGTGATAGAGGAGCCGATCACCACCAAGCATGGCGGTTTTCAAACGTTCCAGTTAGTTGGTCAAAGACGTAGGCGCCGTCGGCTCTGATGCTCCAAAAGCACTCGGTGTAGCATCGATCCCAATCAACTATCTCGTTGTAGACTTCAAAGCTCCCAGTGACCCAACCAGTTGCACCCTTCCATTGCATGGTGCACCAGAACAACCACTACAAGAAAATCACCATTTTCTAACGGTCAATTTCCGATGGTTCGGAATCCATCACAATTTACGACGAATTTTTTGACGGTTTCATTTCCGACGGATTTTTCGATGGTTATGACCGTCGAAAATAATTTATATTATTATTTAATTTTTCGACGATTAGGAACGTCGATATTTCTGACGGATATCCATCCGTCGTAATTTTTTACGGATTTTTCGATGGTCACGACCGTCGGAAATAAAAAAATAAATTATATAATTTATTATATTATTATTTAATTTTTTTGACAGATTTTCTGACGGTTACGACCGTCGGAAATGAAAAAAATTAAATTATGTATTTTTTATATTATTATTTAATTTTTTGACGATTAGGAATATCGATATTTCCGACGAATATCCATCCGTCGTAAAATTCGCCGCAATTTCCGACGGTCATAACCGTCGGTAAATGTATAATAATATCATATGAAGAGTATTTTATTAATATAACTAGTGACGGCCCAAACCGTCACAATTACCGACGGTTTTGACCGTCGGTAATATTGTCGGTAACGATTACCGACGGTTCAAACCGTCGGTAAAAAAAATAAACATTATATATAACTAAATATATTTTCGACGATTACAACCGTCGGTAATTTTAAAAATAGTTAATATTTACATTTTCGACGATCTTAGCCGTCGGTAATTAAAATTTCGTTATTCCGCTTTTTTTTCCTTTTCCCGCTTTCTCTTATCTTTTCCCCTTATATATTAAAATTTCCTCCTCCTCTCCTCTCTCTCTCCCTCCTCTCCTCTCTCTACTTAGCCCGCGAGCACTGGCCGTCCCTCTCCCGCACCGGACGCCGGCGACCCTCCCGCGCCAACGACCCTCTCCCGCGCCGGCGCGTCTCTCTCTTTCTCTCTCCGGCCAGAGGCCGTTGTCGGCCGGATCTCGCCGCTGGCGACCGGATCCGGCCGTGGGCGTTCGGATCCGCCACCTGGCGGCCGGATTCGCCGCTTGGTGGCTCGGATCGGGCGCTGACTGTCCGGATCGACCGCCTGGCGGCCGGATTTGCCCCCAGCGGCCCGGATCCGGCGCCGACGGCCGGATCTGGCGCCAGGCGGAGGATCCGGCCCCCAGCGGCCGAATCAACCGCCTGGATTTTCGACGGTTCGAACCGTCGGGACTTTTCTGACGGTCTGAACCGTCGATATTTTCGAGAAATTTTTTTCTATCATCGCAAATCGATTTACGACGAGCATTTTTCCGACGGATCGATTCCGACTAAAAAACCGTCGGTAATTGCGTTACCGACGATTTTCGGGCTGATTACTGACGGTCCGAACTGTCGGTAATTAGCATTTTTTTAGTAGTGAATGTCGACTTCCACCACCAGTTGGGCTTGAACGTCCAGGCTAGGTTAAGGTCTCATGGTAGGTCAACTCGTGCCAGGACCAATATCATCATTTTTAAATTTGCAGTGGATCTGCATTGGAATATTGCCGCCCAAATCATTTTCGATGATCATATGAACATCAGCGTAGCCCTTGCCCTCACCCAATGGAACGTGGCATGAAAGGATGAACAAGGAACAAGAAAGGATGATCATGGAAGAGAATAGGCTGTTGGGGGTGAGAGAAGCCATGGAATCGTTCTTGTGGTGCTAAAGTGAAGAGGTAATATGGAGAAATAGGGGAGAAACCATGGGATCCCATTATTTATTTACAAGGATGAAAGAAAAAGAAGTGAAATAGAAATCTCAAATTAATGTGCAAAATATTATATAATATATATTTATTCATCAAAGAGGAAAGCCATGATAAAATTATATAGCATTATTCCAAATTATTTTTACATTTAATGGTATTAATATATATATATATATTTCAATTTAACATATATTAATACCACTAAATTGGTATATATCATTATATGACATTTATAATTAATATATTATATAATATATATTTATTTATCAAAGGGGAAAGCCACCATAAAATTATATGTGTATATATAATATTGTTCCCAAATTATTTTTACATTTAATGGTATTAATATATATATATAATTCAAATTAATGTGCAAAATATTATATAATATTTATTTATTTATCAAAGAGGAAAGCCATCATAAAATTATATGTGTATATATAGCATTATTCCCAAATTCTTTTTACATTTAATGGTATTAATATATATATATATATATATTTCAATTTAACATATATTAATACCACTAAATTGGTATATATCAATATATGACATTTATAACTAATATACATAAAATAAATACCATTTATTAGCATTAATATATACATATTTACTATGCCAAAGAGCAATCCATGGATTAATATACATCTTCATCAAATTAATTAATATATAGCATTAATCCCAAATTATTTTCACACGTGTCACAATTTAATTGCTGAACAGTATTAGAAATGGAGTTTTCTTTTCTGTTACAACATTGGCATTGTTGCTTTGTTTAGATTAGGTAATGTTGGACTTGATGATTTTAGGGGGGCGGGATACATGGATAAAATAACTTATGGGTGAAAATAAAGAAAATAGAAAAATAGAAAAAGTAGGCGGAAGAAAATATAGAAGCGAAAATTAATTTAAGTGATAAAGAAGTATGTAGTATAATTACTGATAAATATTATAATAATTTATACATAATAAAAGGGTAAAAATGATTTTTGAATAGATAAAACTTTTCTATTCAAACTCTACTTTCCCATTTCTCACGCCATCACTAGTCCTATCCCTTTATTTGTTAATTAGTTGTCAAACATAAATAAAATAAGTAGTACTGCTGCCAATTAACGTTAAATATGGCCTGGGCCCGCCCAAGGGTTCATCCTAATTAATCAAGCCCTTGCTCAATTGAGATGAACATTTTTATAGTATATATAGCATTAATATGTACAATTTAATTATATTTAAAGAAAAAGTAATCATTGCCCACAATTAATTCTGAACAAAAATATTGTCATTGATTGTTCGTAATTAATACTCATTTTATTCTTTCTCACTAATACAAATCATTGAGTTATTTTATCTTATGACTACATTCCATAAACACAAATCTTCTTAATATTTGCATCCGAAATTGGTTACCCAAAGTTTTATCAATAATTATATCATTGCCAGTTGAACATTCCTAATCAAACCGGCATTTATTACTTTTTTTTAATCTAATGGCCAGTTCCTTATTTGTTTAAAAGGAATTAAAAGATTTCCGGATGAGATCAATTGAGTTATAACGGTGAGAATTAAACAGGGAGAGATCAATTTTTTCTATATTATTTTTTTTCCAAAATGCAACTGTTAAATATATTGATTAGAGAAGTCCTAGTACAAAATATGATGGAGACCTGCGGAGGGTTATCCTCCCAAAAAATATCATCTGCACTAGATTTACCAAGGCGAGCAAATAATCAGCAGCATGATTAGTTTGTCTAGAGTAGTGATTACATTGAGTGTTTGCAAAAAAAGGTTAAAAGGTTCTGTATTTTCTGCATGAGGTTCCAAAGCTTCCAAAGCACCTCCACCTTCCCATTTATGATATCGATCAAGGTAGAGGAGTCCGATTCCAGAATGATATTCTGCACACCCAACCGCTTGCCCACGCGAAGACCCTAGAGAGCTCCAAACGCCTCTGCGTGCCGACGTAGCCCTACAATTTATGGAACCAGCATAGAATCAAGATGGATATCCATGTTTATGTAAGTTGGCATGAATAGCAGGGGAGTGCAAAAAATCCAAGGGTCTTTGATTACTTTAGTAGAGGAACTATTGCCAATATGTTTCTTGAGCCCATGCCGAATTTCTTGATGGGTCTTAAGCATTAGCCGCCAACACCAAGAGGGGTTCTGGTGGGGGATAGAGGGCATCTAGGGGTGATGCTCCAGATATTTAGCTTTGATTAGTTGCACCCAAGGCGAGGAGTGGTGGTTTAAGAGGGCAAAGACCCTCTTGGCCAGAATGCCATATCTAGCTTTATGAATGTTTCTGACCCCCAACCTTCCATCCTTAAAAGATCTCTGTACAGTGGCCCAAGAGATAAGATGTGAGCCCCTGCTATTGTTGTTTTACTCCATAAGAACCTCCTAGCATTTTTCTCAAGGGAGTCAAGTAAACTTCCCGCAATGTAAGTAGAACCCATCGCATAATTTGGAATGTTACTGATGACGGATTTAATCAAGACTACTTTACCAGCCAGAGTTAATGAGTTGACTTTCCAACCATAAATACGAGTGATAGTCTTATTAATTAAAGACTGTTGTTGAGAGATTGGAACATATTTATTCGAGATCATAGCACCCAGATATGTTGGTAATTTACCTTGTCGAATTCCCAAAGAATTTAGAATCTTGTGCTTCCTACTGCTACTTAAGGTTCTAGGCAAATATACCTCAGATTTTAACGAATTTATGGACTGATTAGTAAGGTGATTATATAATTGAAGAGTGTCATTGAGGCATTTATAGTTTTTAAGATTAACAACAATAATAATTAATAAGTCATCAACATATAGCATATGGCTCAGGGAGAAATTATTAAGAGAAAAGAGGGTAAGGTGACAACTGTGACATCATGATTCATTAGAGTGGTGAGCACTTGTGTGATGGTTATGAAAATGTATGGGGACAAAGAGTCACCCTATCTCGCACCACAGTGGTTTTTGAAGTAAGGAGAATGTGTGCCATTAATCTGACATGAAAACAAAGGATATTCAACACATGCCATAATCCAATTGATGAAGGAGGATGGGGGGGGGGGGGGGGGGGTAGTTCATCCAATTTAGTGCAGTTTTGATGCCATGCCAACTAATCCTATCAAAAGCTTTGTTCATATCAGCCTTAATTATCATAATTTTTTCCTACCTTTATTCATGGAATGAGCAATCTCCTAACTAAGAAGTATGTTATCTTGTATAGATCTCTTAGGCAGAAAGGCAGATTGGCATTTATCTATGATGTTATCAAGAATTGGTTTAAGTCTTTGTGCTAACAATTTAGCAATAACCCTGTAAATGATGTTACATAAAGCAATTGGTCTAAAATCAGTAACTTTTGTAGGTAAGTGAAGATAAGTGATGTGAGGGTCCAGTCTTTAGGCAACTTATTGGTTTGGAAGAAAGCTTGTATTTCAGCTATGATATCCTTCCCAATGATGTTCTAGTTGGTCTTATAAAATTTTAAGGTGAAGCCATCTGGCCCTGGGCTTTCCCAGGAGTCAGATACCCGAGGCTATTAGCAATTTCTTCGTCAGTAATTGGGGCAGTGAGATGGCCATGCCAAGAAGGATCTAATAGTGGAAGCATAGGCCAGGATGATAGGGGTATGATTGGTTGAGTATTTTCTTTCCAGAGGGTATAGTAATGGTCAATAAAAGCATTCATAATGTCATTATCATTTTGTAACTTAGTTCCGGTCATAGTGATAATGGAGTGGATTAGATTCCTATTGTATCTTATCAATGAGCTCAGGTGAAAGAAATTTGTATTTTTGTCCTCATCTTTGATCCAATTCACTTTGGATTTGGACCACCGTTTAAGTGTTATTTGTCTTAGAATTGCAGCATGATGATGGTAAAGAATCTAAGTTTCCCCAGTTCCTGATCAAATAGACCCTAGGATTCGTCTTTAAGTTCAAGAATACTTATTCGGTGTTTAATCTCAGAAGCTTTAGTTTCCAGGTGTCCAAGTTGTTTCTTATTCCATTGTAATGTTTTTTGTTTGACCTCAAGAAGAGATTTGTGAATGATTGTATTAGAAAGTCTCTTATCCCATATATCTTTAACAATTTGCTTAGCTTCTGGGTAATCAAGCCAAAAGACCTCATATTTGAATTGATGTGGTTTCCTGTTTATAGAGTTAGAATTCAGCAGGATTGGATTGTGATCAAATGCACATCTAGGGAGAGAATGTAATGTTAAGGCTGGAAATTTAAGTATTCACTGCGAGTTTATTAGAAGTCTATATAACTTACATCAAATTCTAGCAAGCCCTCTTCTATTGTTGCACCATGTAAAATGGGTTCCATTAATAGGCATATCAATGAGAACATGCTTGTCGACAAGATGATGAAGAGCTTGGATGGATTTGGTAAGTGTGAAAGGGCGACCACCCTTCTTATCATGAGCATGCATACAAGTGTTAAAATCCCCAATTATGACCCAAGGAAAATCAATAAAATTGAGATTAGCTAATTCATTCCAGAGTTTAGTTCTGATGTCTGGAATAGTACTAGCATAAACACAGGTAATAAGGAAGGTAAAGTAGTCAATTGTCACCACAACATTCAAAAGTTGAGAGGAGATAGAGATCAATGTTACCTTAGCAGCGTTATTATTTGACCAAGCAAGAATTATTTCACCGGAGGAAGAGGTACCTGGGGCAGCAAAATGGTTCCAGTTCTTACCTAGACGTCTAGCAATAATTTTGGAAGAATCATCATCGGCATGAGTTTCCTGCAAAATGATTAAATTTGGTTTGTATTCTTTTGATATGTCGGTGAGGCGATCGCGCACTCGACTTCTCATTGCCCCCCCAATAATTCCAAGATAAGATCTTCATCTATTCAAGTCTAAGACCTCAGAGCCTCCACTGGTGGTCCGAGCCTTACCCTGCAAAACTGATTGAGTACCATTAGTAGCAGTTGTAGTTTGAGTTTTCTTTGTTTTACCTTTCCCGAGACCATCATTTTCTCTTTTCGATTTATGCTTGGGCTCTAGGGTGGGTGCCGATCTTAGCGGCTTCACCCTCTCCTTCTTCTGCATTGTTCTTGGTACAGGGATGAGATCTAAGTCTTCAAGTTCTAGTTCAGATTCCTCCTGCGAGGACAGCCCCGGGGAAGAAGGCCCCGCAGCCATCGTAAACATGTCTCTTACATGATCGACCAAGGTACCATGGTCACATCTAGCAGTAGGCATAGACGGAGGGGAGGCAGGCCGTAGGGACCCCGGGATGAACGACGGTGATTTGATGTACTGCGGTGATGGTGGAGGAAGTGAGGCTAGGGTCGTATGGTGAGATACAGTGGAAGGAGGCGGATGGGATTTTGTTACATTTAGGGTTTTAGCCAGAACAAGTGTGCGATCATTTACGGTAGCCGCAGATCGATCCGATGTGAGAGATGAGGAGGGTTTGGAGGTAGAGGGGTCACCAACCGATAGTGGAACATGTTGCAGAGCGTGATTGGGTGAGCCGAAACACGTCATCGATCCATGGGCATCGATCCGTTGGAAACAACAATGTGAGATGGAGAAAACACATATATTGTCGTAGGCTGTGGTGGGGCAATGGATGGGCCGTGCGATGGTTGCCACATCACCGATCCGTGAATGTGGTTCACAGTCGGGAGGTCAGGGCCGCACATGGTCTGATCCTGCACAGCCAACAAGGAAGTGTTAGTATTTTGGCCGTTGATCTCCAGAAAGATAATTTGACCATTGGATGGTGAGGATGCGACTGCAGCAGGCGAAGTACGGCTGAGATCCGATGGATGGCGTGATTCCTAGGGGCCGTGCCGGCTCCTATATTATGATATA
The DNA here is from genome assembly GCA_030549335.1 of Pontederia crassipes. Lineage (NCBI taxonomy): Eukaryota > Viridiplantae > Streptophyta > Magnoliopsida > Commelinales > Pontederiaceae > Pontederia > Pontederia crassipes. Next base: position 9,128,139 of record CM060198.1, read on the forward strand.
TAATATTGTTAGTATATACACATAGTGACTAAGATTAACATTATCTATACATTAACATTATAAAAACATTTATAAATTTTCTTATATAATTATAAATTTATATATTTCATTTATTGAACTTACTGTCGAACAACAATTAGATTCTTTCAATTAATTTTATTCAAATTTCTATTTACTTTTTAGTGAAATGTCAATTTAATCTTTACTATATTATTACAAGAAATGTTGACTAAAAATAAAAAAAACAAATATGGGTAAAATTATTCATAAAAAAATATATTATGTCTTTTATAATATGTTCTTTTATATATTTTTAAAGAGTCATATTGTGATTTATGAATATGATTAATATTTTAATATTATTATTACTAACGGGTTTGACCCTCAATAGTACTGACGAAAAGCCATCAATCGGTACCACCGAAAGGTAGACTTGTCGATAGTTATTATTATAATATATATTATAATATAACAATATACGATTAATGATATTGAGAAATTTCTCCATCATTTAGTTTAATTAAATCTTCTCCTACGAATCATATATGCTTTGGCATCCTTTGTGTAAAATGGGGTAGTTTTTGCGCTTGACAAATTTTACAATTTCTCAATGGAAAAAATATATTTAAGAAAAATTGTTGACGTTAGTGAACAACATAAAATGACCATTTCAATTGTAATATGTAATTATTTCTTGAATTATTGATGAATAATCAAATTGATACATTGATATTACGTGTCTAAATGAAATTAAATATAATAATAATTCATAAGAATAAAATAATAAATTGATAGATTAGTTTCTTTTTTGCCACTTGGCATGCATAGTTTTATAGAATGCAGTGAAACTTAGTTCCAATCAATTATTCTTGTTGGCAAACACCCATACATCAGATGAAAACACACAGCTTTTGCCCTACCTTCTGTTGCGTCATGGCTAATTAATTTTCGTGATTTTCAAACTCTCGCTTTAACTCCTAAACTATTATGAATTTAAGATTCTAGAGCACAAAATCCTGTGAAATTGGCTCAAACACAAATTTGATAGTAGACTCGGATAGACTTAGAGTAAACTCGGTAAAACCAGTGGAATCGGTAGACTCGTAAGAGTTCACACGTAGTCTCGACAAATTTATTTATTAATTATTTGATTAGATTTCTAGGGTATAATTGTAAGAAGTGGAAGAAAAATTAAATATGCTTTACTTTTTACATGTTTATGATAATATTATAGTGTAGAAATATGTTATAATATATTAAACATGTATTGTTTATACATTATATTATACATTTTTAAAAAATATGATGCATGAAATGATCTTATTGATATAATATAAGATTTTCAAATTATTTATATTTTTAAAAATTATATAAATATCTTAAACTTAAGTAAGATAATAAAGTTATTGTGATTTAATCTCAATCAACATAGGATGATTTGATTTTAAACTAGATCGACCGATTTTATAATTAGATTCAAATCTTGATTTTAGCATCTCCGGCCGGTGCGGTTGAATTAATAAATGATAAGAAAGTGGAGCTCTTTTGGATATTGAGAATCTAAACTTAGGTTATATCAACATTAAGAGATTTCGAGCGTCATTGTTATACGTCGTAAAAGTCTTTTTACCACATAGTTTTAGTTTAATTTTTGGAAAAAATGGGGGTGTCACCGTGTACCCCTTTAATTTTATCCATTAGATTAAAAACGCATGCTTCAGATTAATTCTCGTCGGCCCCTCAAAAAAATCATGGAATGAAGGAAAATCGGCGGTTCTCTTTTAGTGATCGAAAAAGAAACCGACGGCTCTCTCTCTAAAATCCTCTCCTCCTCGACCTCTCTCCATCTCGCCGTCTCTCCCAAAAGCCCTTTCTCCTTCCCTCTCTCACAATCTCTCTTCCTCTCTACCTCTCTTCTCCTCCAAATTGCTGAATCTGAACAATGTGGGCTCCAGCCAAACCAAAATAGACATACTTGCCAATTCCCAAAAGCAGCAGATTGCCCATATTTCCTCTTTTAATTCACCATCCTCTGCCTCATTTGATGCTGAAGGAAAACCATCTTCTTCAGCACCTAAACCTGCTCCTGATGTTATGCCACACGGGGTCGGCCGGACAATGTCGAAGTCGGGGACAGCAGCGCTGGAGCATCGTGTTTGGCAGCGTTGAAGATCGCTTCGCGCAGCGGCGCGACACAAGGTCAGGATGGACAGCGTCGAGGTCGGCGGCGATGGAGATCAGTTCATGCAGCGGCGCGGCGACGGGCGACGTCGCGGTGGAAATCGGCTCGTGCAGCATCGCGGCGCGAGGTCGGGACAGACGTCGTCGAGGTTAGTGGCGGTGGAAATGGGCTCGCGCAGCGGCGCGGCACGAGGTCGGGACGGACGGCGTCGAGGTCAGCGGCGGTGGAAATGGGCTCGTACAATGGCGCGGCACGAGGTCGGGACGGACGGCGTCGAGGTCAGCGGTGTTGGGGCATCATGTTCAGCGGCTGTGGAAATCGGTTCGTGCAGCAGCGCAGCACGAGGTTGGCGGGCACTGGGGTACTTCTTTCCCAAAAAAATATTTTAAGTTAATAAGACAAACATCATTCCAATGATTATAGTGTCGTTTCTTCACAATTTGATGGTACGACAACAAAATAACGATGACTAATAATTTTTTTAATAGGACAAGGGCCCCAAACATGAACTACATTAAACATAAAGGTATTTGGAGGACCAAAATGTTGACGATACGAGCTATGATGATGTTCCCAAGTTGACGAACTTCATAATTTATCTGAAGACTATTATCAAGTTTGGAAAATAAGGAGGATGATCTAGATGACAATGCCATAGGACAAGATCACTGAAAATGAAGACAACACTAGTAAACTCAACAAGAATATCTAAATCTATGGCCTGAAAGCTAGATGTAAAATCCTCACATCCCAAATGAATGTCTGTCAGATGAGATCATAGCTTCGAAGGTTCATTCTCAATATTAGCAAACTTACTTCCAAGTAGTGTTCGATTGATCATGCTATCATCCGATTTCAGGAAAAAATGCATGTTTAGAAGATTTCAATGCTGGGAAATCTGGAACATCAATAATCTTTGCTGCTCCTCTAACCATCTCATAGACAAATCTTCAAAAGTCTTATGCTTCGAGAAATTCAAATTATATTTTTCTATGGGTGGCGCGCCAACTTATTAGATGTATTTGTGTTATCATCTTTTTAGATGATTGATAAATAATTTTTTGTTTTCCAATTAAGATAATTTATGTGGAGAAGACTTCTTTAATTTAGATAAAAAAATTAACTCCAAATCAGTTCGACAAGAAGATTAGAGCATAACACTAAAATTTTAAATGAGGGGCAAAGAAAGAAAAGCTAAGAAAAATAAAGAAAAACTATGAAAGTTGCATTTGATTGTTTAAGTAGGCAGAAGAGAATATAATTCCAATGTCATCCTAGTACACTTGTAGGAGAAGAGAAATCTGATGATCCTCTCCTGATTAAAATTATTAAATTATTTTCTAGCTTCAATCCCATCCTCCATTTTGACAAGCTTTAGGTAATCTCTGCATGACTTTCCCATCATGATCTGTATATAAATAGATGAAAAGTGATAAGAATATTTAAATAGATTATAACAATGATTAAACAACATACTCAATTAAAATATTTAATGTTCACAAAATTATGAAGATATCCAATTTCAACTTAATTTAAAAACTCAACCTCTTTTGTGATTCAAGATAGTTGCTGGTCTTGTTGGTCATGTTGGTTTGTGGTATTGCTCTGTGGCATATCCTATGCATGGCAAATATAATCAATAAAATATGAGAATTGCACGAAAAAAATATGAAAATTTTATTTTTCCCTTCAATTTTAGACAATTCATTTTATCATGTCCCTTCTTTCCACGTATGCTGCAGGTCCTTTTTTTTATTCATTTTGCGACATAGAAATTTCTACGCTAGATTTAATTCTTCCTACATTTCTTGGTCTACCCTTGGCCTTCATACGAATAGAATCACGTATAACAAATTGTGATTCTTGCAAATCAATACAAGTTAAAGGAACACTGGTAACAAGTTCTTGATTTTCTACATCCGTAAGGTCGAAGGCCGCAAATTTTTTTAAGACCTCATCTAAAATTGGAGCTGCAAATTTTAAATGTCTACCATAAATCAAACCAAATTTTTCTGCTCTCCAAATATTGCTTTGCCAAGTTGATCTTGTTAAGGGAGTTATATCATCTTCAGAAATGAAGGTTGTATCACACTGCTTCATTTTTTAATGTCTTGCATCTATTATCCAATGACAAAGAACATATTCTTCAGGTAAATTTATAACTCCCTTCTTGGTAAGAACATTCAAAATATGCCTTCCTTTTCGAATTTCTTGCAAGAACATATCACCGAAATTTTTTTATGTGGATTGAACTCCACAATATTTGTTCCTTCGTCAACACCTCGTAATGGATAAACTGAGTAAAAAATAGTGTCACCATGTTTGGAAATCTTACGTGCATATGTGGCCGAGACTTGCTCAATTTCATCTTGAAATTTGCAAAATATATTCTTTGTATATATTTTGCCGGCATGTTCCTCTAACGGATACTTGCTTAGTAATATAGGCTTCATGTTCATAGTTAGAAAATCCTCTCGTTCTTCAACTCGGCGATGCAATTCAATAGCTCTATCATATTGCTGTACAAAATCAGTCAACGACGTGTTTGAATTGACAAATCCATCAAAAAAGGCATTAATACTTTCCGCCCTCTGAGAGTATGCATACCTGCAGTAAAAACATTTTTGAAATACAATGGCACCCATTGTTTACGCTTGTTATACATATTTTGTAGCCAATGATCATCTGAGATGTTCTAATCATGGTTTAAGGAAAGCCAACACTCCTCAAATTCATCCATAGTAGCTGATTTATAGAGCCATCTATTATAATCTTGCTTAAATATGGCTTGCGCATATAAGTCCTGAAGATGGATCATTGCATTTCTCCCAATATGCCAAGTACAAAATATGTGCTTAGTGTGTGGAAAAACTTTGCATATAGCCTTACCCATAGCAATATCTTGATCAGTAATGATACAAATAGGATACTTTTCATTCATGCATTCTAACCATTTTTCAAACAACCAAATAAATGTCTCCTCGGTCTCATCCGTAAGTAATGCACATCCGAATAAACACGATTTCCAATGATGATTAATTCCAGTAAATGGTGCAAATGGCATTCTTAAGTTGTTGGTCCTATATGTTGTATCAAACACCACAATGTCTCCAAAGGTGATATAACTATCACGCGCTCTGCCATCGGCCCCAAAAAAATTCATTACCATGCCATTTTCATCAATTTCCCATCTATGAAAGTCTTATTTTGAAAATAATTTATGACATTAAGACATTCTTTACCAAGAGAACTTTACCTTTTTTATCTTAAATAATCAATACAATCTTGAGCTGTAATGTGTGGTTCCCCAGAAAAATTAAGTGCTCGAGAAATGTTTGATGGGCCCATACCATTAATGCGTAGTCTCTCGATGTCTTCTTTAGAAGCTTCTGATATTGGTGGTTTATGTGAACGTAGATTTGGTATACTCGATGGTGTTGTCAAAGGATGACTGTGTTCTTCATGAAATTGCCTAACCTCCCACTTGTTATCTTGTCTTAGACCGATATATAAGTGAGCCAAAAAGTCTTCCCTAAGTTCTCTTTTATGTTTAATCATCTTGCCGATACTTTGCTTCAAATCCTTGTGTCCTTCTTTCGAGCAAACAATTTTTCTATTTATGATATTTTCTGTAACCTTTGATTTATGTGCTTTTGACTTTCTAATAGAAAAACCAACTGTACTAGCATACATGTTATAATACTTGTATGCTTGATCCTCGCTATCAAATGTCATGCCAAGATAAGGTTTGATCAATTGATAAGATTTCACATAGCTTCCTTCTTCACCTTCTACAATATGAATATTTGCAATTGAATCCATGTCCATAGAAGTTCCTCTAATCAAAACATAATTAATAATGTTAATGAATAACAAAATGTCAAAAAATAAAATTTTACAACAAAAGTAAAATGTCCAACAAAATCAAATTTCAATATAATAAACAATAAATTGAAAATTTGAATTAACCTTTTATCCTAAATTATAAAAACAAATCTGAATTAACCTTTTATCATGCATTAACCTTTTGGTGACAGCTTTGTCTATATTGCATGCAAAACTGTGGTCCTCAAGAGCAGAGCTTTCTCCTCCCACCTTTTCATGCTCATTGAACAGTAGAACTGTAGCTCATGCATATTAGTTACTTAATTTCCAACAACTATACACCATATCTCCTTAGAACCTTGCTAAGAGTTGGCATTTATAATTGAACCTACCTGAAACCATTAAAGTTCAACATCACTGCTATAAATAATAACCATTGTCAAGTAAAAAGATATAAGATCCATGTGGAAAACATAAATAGAAACCTATTGACATAAACCCCTCGCATTGACATCACATACTTTTGAGTTTAACATGAAGTAAAAATACTATTATAATATCTTAAAAGAGATTATAATATGGCAAAAAGGTATAAAGCATGACGTGATGAACAATGAAAACAATCAGGCCTTAAACAACATCATCTAAAAAAATCAACTGAAGGTACGTCTCACAATATTAAACAGCAGGAAATCTCCTTGCAAATACATCCACTGACCATTACTCAGAACAAAATAAACTCAGAATCCGATATTTATTATCATCGAGTATTTGAATATTTGAATGCATGTATGGCATATTTGAATCTATGTCGTAAGACCCAACCCGACCTTCGACCCGGATTGCTTAATGGTTCAAGTTAGACCGAATGATCAGACCGGATTATAATAAATTAATATGATTAATATGATTAATAAAAATATGCATAAATTCAAAATATATTGTATCACTAATGATAATGAGATAACAATTTTTTTTAATCACAACTCAATAAATCAATAATTTAAATCTAATACTAATCCATAAAATAACATAACAACACTAAAGAATTAAATGCAAGGTCATAAGATAACATAATTGAATACAAACTTACAATTTACAAAGTTCATACAATACCATGACAACATATAAACGTATGCAAACACAACTTCATTTCATAAGGTAGCATAGCATTTCACAATCAAACACAAATTTTGAGTGTTAACAACTTCTTGAAAACATAAAAAACATAATAACAATGGTGAAGTTCATAATTCTTCCACAAAGAATCAAAATTAAACACTTTTCTTCAACACTCTTCATCTCGAGAAAAAGAATCCAAATTGACTTCCAAATCCTCAACATTGTTTTCTTACACATCATCTTCAAAAAAATATAAACAAAATGAGTTAAAACTCATACTTCACAATTATAAACATCTTATAAATCAATATTTTAAGTTTTGAAACAAAAAGAAAAATACATTTACCTTCTTGCGTATGAAGTTTTGGTCCTTCCAAATCATTATAGAGTATCTTCTTCAATTCATCATAATCAAGAATTGGGCTCTCTTCCTCCTCCATAATCCAAAATTTAATTTTGTCCATACTTTCATAATCAATAGGATCAAGAAGTGCTTTTTGTTTAATAAGGGATCTACAAAATAATGAAACAATGATAAACATATAAGAGTTGTCAAATATAAAGTTATAAGAAAAAATGAACATATAAAATTTTCATTTCACAAACTTGTTTTTCAAGTCCAAATTGTAATGCACATAGACAAGATCATTTAATCTTTGATGTTCTAACTTGTTTCTTTTCTTTGAATGAATTCTTTCAAATACACTCCAATTTCTTTCAAATACCAGAAGATGATGTTGTTTGACTTAAAAGACGAATTTCCAATTGCGACACTGGGGCACTAAATCCAAAACTACGCCACCATTGATCTGTCATAAAATTTACATAAAGAAAAATGGTTAATAATTCTTAAATACATAAAATTAAATGTAACAACATAATATAAAATATAAATGAATTTCATCGGTTCTCAACTCTTTAGTAGTTGCAATAGCAAGTTGCGTACCAAAACTTTGCAATCGATCTTGATACAATCAACTTTGTTTTGACACTTTAGTTTTTCGGCTTGTAATAATAGTATCCAATACATCAAGCCATCCTTGTTGAACTTCTGACTTAATGCAAAAGTTATCTTTGTCATAATAGAAAGCCATATTCAAAAAATATGCAGCACAATGAATATCTTTGCGAAGTTGGATATCACATCGTTGCTTGATTATTCTCGTGTAAGGTTATACAAAATTTTTTTGTGCATGAAAGTACTCGATTGCCCTCTTTGCTCTATATATGCCATCATACACATAACCAAGAGAAGGTCTATCATCTCCATTAACAATTCTTAATAAGCGTACAAAAGGAATCACAATTTGGACAATAATGCCACAATCATTTCAAAATCTGCTATCTAACACAATATCAATGACAACTTTAGCTTTATTATCGGGGTGAAAAGGAGGGGAAAGACATACTTAATATGTATTTTTATTTTTAACCATATAAATTAAATATATAAGTATATATACAAAGAATATAATCGTCCAAATAAAATTATCACTTAGCATTCATTCCCTTTCCTTCCTTTTAATGACGTGAACCATGTAGGATCCCAAAGGGCACCAAAGGGGGGTGAATTAGTGTTTAACCGAAAATATCGATTTCAAAAAAACCGTCGCGAAAGCTTAAAATCGATTCTTAAATCCTTTACAATTCAGATCATAAATTCAATATTAGAGGGGGAAAGAGAGAGAGAAAAAATCAAACACAAGGACACAGTAGTTGTTGACGAGATTCGGCCACACTTTGGCCTACGTCCCTGCTTCGACTTCTCGACCTCGAGACCGTCGGAGATTCCACTAATCACTTTCTTTGTTCCAAATGGGGCAAGGAAGAAACCCCTTTATACCATCGCTTTTTTCTCCGCTTCGAGAGATAAGGAAACCTCTCCTCTTAGGAAGCTAATATATTTCTCTCGCTCAAGAGGTAACTCTTTTACACAAGAGCTCTCTCTAGTTTTTCTGAACAAGAGTGTTTCTCTCTTTTACAAAGCTAAGCTCACAAGAGAAGAAGAGAGAAAGAATGAGAAAGCTATAAAATGAGAACTTCAAGAAAATGATCTCTCTTTGATAGCTTGAGACTTTTCTTCAATGAGTGAATGGGTGTCTTTGCCTCTGGCTTTGACACTCCTTTTATAGCCATCAATGTGTGGAAAATTTGTCCAAAAATTGTTCCACAAATTCCTCTTTCAAATTTGACCGTTACTGTTCATTTGACTCGGAGGCTGGTCGACCGCACTTCTGGACCAATCGACCGGTCTATATGACCATTGCTCATTATCTTCAACTTCTGCGCTTGATCGATCAACCGGTCCGTCGACCGGTGTCTCGACCGGTACAATCTCGCAGTTTTGATTTGTAGTCGTTGAGCTGATCTGTCGGACGCTGCATCGATTGGTCTGTCGACCGGTACAGTCTCGCAGGTTTCATGACCGGTTTCTCAAATCGGTCGACCGGACTATCTCGACTGGCCTTCTTTGCTTTGACCGGCAGGTTGACCAACCTGCACTATTTTGATCATAACTTCCTGCACGGTTATCCAAATTAGATGATCTTGGAGTTTGTGGAGAGCTAACAGAATTCTCTACAACTTTGGCATTCCACATTCTTCCAAAACTAATGAGATCAGTGACAATTATTTAATTAAAGTGTAGTATGCATAAAGTTATCCATTTTTCTTTAAACTTTTTTTGCATTTCAACTTTAATCTTTCGAGGTTTGTTTCATCAAAATATAATTTTATATGTCATTAAAACTTTGACCCAACAATCTCTCCCTTTTTGATGAAGACAAACCGAGAAATATGAAAAAGATATAAGTTGACGAAAAACTTGTAAAATTTTGTTAAAACAATTTTACTTCCCCTAACACTTAACTTTTCTTATAAAATATATTCATGTCATATTTCTCCTATACTTCTCCCCCTTTTGTTTCATCAAAAAGTCGTTTGTAAATAAAATATATAAGAAATCTTGTTAAAAAATCTATTCTTCCCCCTTTTGTCATATAATAGATATGTAGAGTTTGAAACATAAGGTTTTGAAATATAACTTCCCCTAAGTTCATAGCTATTTTATAATGAAAATCAATTTATGAAAGTCAAAACAAAAATATATTAGAAATCAAAATATGGCATAAAACTTTGATTCAACAATAAATGATATCCACGATAAAGTTTAATAATGCTCCCCCTATCACTATTACCAATTTTCATTTATATGTTCCCCTTTTAAAAAAATTGTAGTTTTGAATTTTTAAGTGACATAAAAAATAGATGATACTTTTACCATAACATTTGTGCCTTCACATTTTCAATTCCATATGTCCTTTGCATGTGAGGCACACCTGAAAAAGTAATCAAGTAACTTTTGGTACCCGAACTTCTTTGGGTCTGATTTTATTAGATAATGTTCCTTTCGGAACCCAAATCATGCCATGAAATCCGCATGTAAACATGTAATATGTGATTTTTTTATCATAGGAATGATTGGATTTCCAATCAGAGTTTTTATGTCCAAAATGACTCCTAAGATTATATTTTGTTAGTTAAAAAATAGTATTATTTTGTGTATTTTTCAAAAGGGTGTTTTCTTGTTTCATTTTTTATAATGAACATGCTAGTTTGACAATTTCATGCATGTGTAATTTTCAAAGTTTCAATTTCATTTTTAAGATTTTCATTTTTCATAAAACATATATCATTTTCTTCTTTTAATTTTTTAATTTCACATATTAACTTTTCATTTTCCTCTTTAATTGAAAAATATCATTTTATAAGAGAGGAGAGTTCTTTATTTACATCTAAAAAAATATTTCCTTCGGAAGAGCTTGATGAGTCATTATTTGAATGATTAGAGGTTACCTCATCGTCGTGTGTCATTAAGCATAAGTATGCTTCATCACTGGAAGAACTTGATGAGTCATTTGACTCTTCATACTTTTTCTTCTTACCTTTTTGAGATGTCTTTTCTTTGTGATTTTTGTTTGATCTTCGGGTAGGCTTCTCATTCTTTTCTTTCTTTTTCACCAACTTGAGATACTTATCTAATTTTCTTGTGTAGCGGGCGAGTCTCTTTTCGTCCACTTCTTCTTCTTCATTTGCATTTGCCTTTAATGTCAATGTTTTCTTCTTAGGGGCTTTTTCTTCTTGGAATGAGATCTCATAGTTTAAAAGTGAACCAATTAGATCATCGAAATCCAATTTGTTCAAATCTTTTTTTTCGATCATGGTCTTCTTTGTATGCCATCTTGAGGAAAGAGACCTAAGAATCTTTTTTACTTTTTGAGAGTTAGATCTTGAATCGTCCAAGGAGGCTAAGCCATTCAAAATATCATTAAATCGAGCAACCTTATCATTTATAGACTCATTTTCATGCATCTTGAAAGAATCATATTGATTATTTAAAATATTCAATCTAGATTCTTTAACTTTGTCGGTTCCTTCATAAGTGGTGATGAGTTTTTCTTAAATCTCGATTACGGTTTCACAACTTGAAATCCGATTAAACACCGTTGAATCCAAAGCACAATAGAAAATATTCTTTACTTTCCAATCCAATTTCGAAATTTTTTTTGTCTTTCGTCATGTTCGGAAGGTAATTTTGCATGTAAATAATAGTCTTTCTCAATAATATCCCACATGTTTAAATCGATAGAACATATGTAGGCTTGAATTCGAATTTTTCAATATTGAAAATTTGATGCATTTAAAAGGGGAGGACGACTAATTGATTGTCCTTCGGCAAAAACAAATGCACTTGATGCCATAGCTCTTTAGATTGTCAAATCTTAAAAAAATGATTGAATTTTAAAAATGATTAGATCTAAAATAATTAGATCTGAAAACGAGAAGATTTAAAAGATCAAAACAAGAGCAACCCACTCTGATACCAATTGTAGGATCCCAAAGGGCACCAAGAGGGGGGGAGGAGGGGGTGAATTGGTGTTTAACAGAAAATATCGATTTCACAAAAATCGTCGCGGAAGCTTAAAATCGATTCTTAAATCCTTTACAATTCAGATCATAAATTCAATATTAGAGGGGGAAAGAGAGAGAGAAAAAAATCAAACACAAGGACACAGTAGTTGTTGACGAGATTCGGCCACACTTTGGCCTACGTCCCCGCTCCGACTTCTCGACTTCGAGATCGTCGGAGATTCCACTAATCACTTTCTTTGTTCCAAATGGGGCAAGGAATAAACCTCTTTATACCATCGCTTTTTTCTCCGCTTCGAGAGACAAGGAAACCTCTCCTCCTAAGAAGCTAATCTATTTCTTTCGCTCAAGAGGTAAGATTTAGAACATCTTTTACACAAGATCTCTCTCTAGTTTTTCTGAACAAGAGTGTTTCTCTCTTTTACAAAGCTAAGCTCACAAGAGAAGAAGAGAGAAAGAATGAGAAAACTATAAAATAAAAACATCAAGAAAATGATCTCTCTTTGATAGCTTGAAGCTTTTCTTCAATGAGTGAATGGGTGCCTTTGCCTTTGGCTTTGGCACTCCTTTTATAGTCATCAATGTGTGGAAAATTCGTGCAGAAATTGTTCCACAAATTTCTCCTTCAAATTTGATCGTTATTGTTCATTTGACTCGAAGGCCGGTCGACCGCACTTCTGGATCGGTCGACCGGTCTATATGACCATTGCTCATTTTCTTCAACTTCTGCGCTTGATCAGTCGACCGGTCCGTCGACCTGTGTCTCGACCAGTACAATCTCACAGTTTTAATTTGTAGCCGTTGAGCTGATCGGTCGGCCGCTGGATCGACTGGTCTGTCGACCGGTATAGTTTCGCAGTTTTCATTTGAGCAACTTATGCCTTGATCGGTCGACCGGGCTATCTCGACCAGCCTTCTTTGCTTCGATTGACAAGTTGACCGACCTGTACTATTTTGATCATAACTTTCTGCACAGTTATCCAAATTAGATGATCTTGGAGTCTGTGGAAAGCTAACATAATTCTCTACAACTTTGGCATTCCACATTCTTCCAAAGCTAATGAAATCAGTGACAATTATTTAATCAAAGTGTAGTGTGCATAAAGTTATTCATTTTTCTTTAAACCTTTTTTGCATTTCAACTTTAATCTTTTGAGGTTTGTTTCTTCAAAATATAATTTTATATGTCATTAAAACTTTGACCCAACAAACCAAACGAGAGTAACTATTTATCCTCATTCTCCTACATTCTCTTCCCATCTTTTCTCTTCCCATTCTTTACCTTTCATTCCCTTTAATGAAATTTCAACCAAACAGACCCTTAACCAAGCAAGCAAAAAAACATTATTATAAGCAAACTTTGTTACCTTTGATGCCCTTTCAGTTAAGCTATTTACAAGAGTCATTTTTTCAATATATCCTTAGATTAAATTCAAACAATGTGCAACACAATGAGACCAATAAATGGATGGATACTTCTCATTCAACAACCTGCCAATAATTTTATAATTTGAAGCATTATCAGTAACTAAATGTACAACATTACTTGGTCCAATAAATTGAACCAAATGAGCAAATAAGTTACAAAGAGTTGTAGCATCATTCACAATGTCAGAAGTATCAACTGATTTAACAAAGCCAATTCCTTTAGGAGAATAAACAAGAAAATTGATGAGTTGTCTATTCTTTTGATCCTACCAACCATCTCTCATTACAGTACATCCAATTTCTAACCAAACATTTCTAAATTTATCAACCAACAAGCTAACTTCCTTCTTAATATCATATAGTAATATTGGACCAATAGCTACAACGACATCTATCATAGGTTGATAATAAATTGAATTTGCACAATTAAATGAAATTGAACAATCATAGAAGAACATAGCAACAGCTAAATCATCGCAGCGAACAACTTCTTTACATGCCAAGACACTTCTAATTGAAGGTTGTGCATCAGGAGTAGTTCTTGGAGCGAAAAACTATTTGCACTTATTTCTTTTCCTTTCCCCTTGACTTCGCTTGGATTTCTTGTGGCAAGTGCAACTTGTTCTTGTATACCTATCTCAACTTGTTCACTAATATTTGTTTCTTCATTTTCCTCATGTGCTCGTTTCTTTGATGTAGCTACATATTTTAAATGTTCTCCAAGTCGATACTTGACTTCATAACTAACTTTAGGACAAGACAGTGCCTCTCTTTTCTTCCATCAAGATGTAATTTCATTCTATATATTCCTCCACCTTTTAAAATTTTTTCACAATACAAGCATTTCAATGATCCTTTTCCCTGTGCATCAAAATAAATCTGACAGTGCTCCCGTGCAAGATCCATCTTCAATCTTACTACTTGAGAGTTTAGCGGAGCTAATGTAGTGCTATCGGTTGTAGATTGTCCAACAGGTGTTTGAGTTTCGTCACAGCAACTCCCTCCTGATGCCATTTCCTGAAAAATAACAAATAAATATAATTATATATGTAAAACATTAATTGATAAAAAATTAAACTTAAAAGCACCCTAAGTCACCATATCGGGCAAACAACATGCCCTAACCATGCCCTGGCCGGCCATGGCACCCTTTGCTCGTGCCCTGGCCAGCCAAGGCGCGGCTAGGGCATGCCCTTGACCGGTCAATCTTCGCAGCGCCTTGGCCGGCCAGTGCAAGCGCATCCGAACTGAAGCTTGCCCTGACCGGCCAAGGGACAAGATCGGCAATCGAACTAACTTGACGAACTAACAATCGAGAAAGAGAGAAACTCACCGGATCAAAGGCAGCGGTCATAGGATTGTGTGCACGTTGTCGGATCGAAGACAATGGTTGCCGGTCTAACTTCGAAAGGATTTTTTAAAATGTGAACTGGCCGGGTCATAGAAAACCGACGGATCTACCAGTCAAACTCGAGTTTTGACCAAGTTTGACCGATTGAACATAGGCCAAAGGATAATCCGGGTTCGGATCGATCCAAGACCCTTCTTGGTGGCCGAACACTAATCCAATCGGCCGGGCCGGGCGGACTTTCAAATCACTGATTCGAATATTTGGCATGCATGAACACAATAGACCCTCGTCGTCGCCACCTCCACATCGAGTCTCAGCCCAATTCGACTTTTCCAAATATTTCAATGTCTATATTTTTTTTCGATGAAGACCCACCCCTGTTCAGAATTATTAGCATCAGACTAATTCGATGTTTGAATGAGAATAATATGGATAAACCCTGATCAAAGTGATGACTCTAAAAATTAAACCTAGGACTATTAGCATCAACGATCCCAAAACACAATCTCGATTGTGCCAATCATTTCCTATTATTTCACTGTATATATCGAATGTGAAAAACAACCCATGTAAATAAAATCAGAGGTTAAAGTAAAGGAAACGTGATGTTCAATGTGACAACGTCAAATAGTGCCTTAATCTTTTGAGGGTCTGATAAATAGAGGGGTGTCTGATAAATAGAGAGGCGACAATCAGTTTTTTTGGAACTTTAGACGTCCAACATATGAACAAATACAAAGGAAGGTTTGTATTTAAAAACTAACTATAATTCACAAAATTAAAAAGTTAATTGTATATATGTAGTGAAATTTTAATTATACAGAATCTTTAACAAAGTTAACTAATTTTGTATTCCTTTATAAGATAAAAATAATAAGGCATTAATCTATGTGTTACTTATTTCAATCAAAGGGACAAATATATAAATAAAAGAGCTAGAATCTTAAAAATAGATATTATATATTAAGATATTTATTTTTCAAATAAAAAATTTATATTTTACTTAAAATATAAATACAATTAATTATATTTATTTTTATAATATAAATTTTCTTTCTATATCACCCGTACGGGATACATATTAATATATATATATATATATATATATATTGAAAAGTAAAAGGATTAGGTCATATATTTTAAAATAATAATTCGTGAGGTTACAGGTGTTTCCGTAACTTCAAAATAATTGCAGTTCCAGTATCGGGTGAGTTTTGTTTTGCAGCTTTTCAATAACTTTATCTTCTTTTTCCAACTAAATTAAATTATTAATAATTTACAGTAAAAAAAATCATATCTAAACTATATGTGATTTCATGGTTTGTCGTGGATGATCATGTGTGGAATGGTTGTTAGCTTTATTTTTCTCAATAACTCTTTAATCAACCAGCTTTATCTACTTTTTCTCCCCAAAAAATCTATTTCTACAGTGTGCATTCAAGTAACAAACTATATCTAAATAACTTGCAACAAAAATCATATCTAAACTATTATGTGATATCAACTATATTATTATTATTATTATTATTATTATTATTATTATTATTATTATTATTATTATTATTATTATTTTCAAAAAATTGAGGACATGCCATGTGTCATTTTACTATTTTATAATATAACGAGCAATTGATTATGAATGCATGACGTATTAAAATATCATGCATTAATGAGATCCTCATTCCTCTACTCCGTCCAGATATTTACTCGTTACATATAAAATGAATGTGTGAAGCAACCATTCTCATATGATCGGATGCCTCCCAAATTTGATCTAGCCATTGAGGATCATCTTGATCTCCCTCCCTCCTCCCCTCTCTCTTTATGCATGCCAACCCTCCCTCGGCCCTCCAACGTCAGATGCTCCCTCCCTCTCTTTCTCTCGATCCTGAATCGCCTCTCCCTTGCCCTCGATCGTTGGCCCTCTCTTTCTCTCGATTGAGTTGCAGTGCCATCGGCCTCACCTTGGCGTTGCATTGCCTCCCTTTGTCATCGCCATCTCGCTTCATCATCGACATTGCTCATCAGATATCGATGGAGGGGATATCAGGGAAAAAGGGGGAGAGAGCATACGGAGAGATCGGGAGGGAGAGAGAACGATAACCAAAATCTTGTTAATATCTCGTGATATACGTCATAATATCGTGATGATTTGAGCCATCAAATCTAATCTGGACACCCGCAGATTCGCTTTATAGGGTGTGAAGCAAAGGGTGTTTAGCATGTACCCTATATATATATATAAATATATATATATATATATTCATAATTATATATTAGTCTCGGTGCATAACTGAATTGGTGAAAAATAACCCTGATTTCATATATTTATTCAATGGCAATATGTACGGTGTGCTATTAGGAAAGTCCACCCATCTCCATCCTTATATACACTACAAGAAAATCGTCATTTTTCGACGGACAATTTCCGACGGTTCGAAATTCGTCGCAATTTGTGATGAATTTTTCGACGATTATTTCCGACGGATTTTTCGACGGTTATGACCATCGGAAATGATTTATATTATTATTTATTTTTTCGACAATTAGGAACGTCAATATTTCCGACGGATATCCATCCGTCGTAATTTCCGACGGATTTTCCGACGGTCACGACCGTCGGAAATGAAAAAACAAATTATGTAATTTGTTATATTATTTTTTAATTTTTCTGATGGATTTTCCGACGGTTACGTCCGTCGGAAATGAAAAAATTAAATTATGTATTTTTATATTATTATTTAATTTTTCGACAATTAGGAACATCGATATTTCTGACGGATATCCATCCGTCGCAAAATTCGTCACAATTTTCGACGGTTATAACCGTCGGTAAATGTATAATAATATCATATAAAGAGTATTTTATTAATATAACTAGCGACGGCCCAAACCGTCGCAATTACCGATGGTTTCGACCGTCGGTAACGATTACCGACGGTTCAAACCGTCGGTAAAATAAAAAATAAACATTATATATAACTAAATATATTTTCGACAGTTACAACCGTCGGTAATTATAAAAATAATTGATATTTACGTTTTCGATGATCGAAGTCGTCGGTAATTAAAATTTCGTTATTCCGCTTTTTTTCCTTTTCCCGCTTTCTCTCATCTTTTCCCCTTATATATAACTCCTCCTCCTCTCCTCTCTCTCTCCCTCCTCTCCTCTCTCTCTCTCCCCCTCTTCCTCTCCCTCTCCCTACCCACGAGCACCGGTCGTCCCTCTCCCGCACCGGACGTCGGCGACCCTCGCGCGCCGGCGACCCTCTCCCGCACTTGACGATGGCGACCCTCCCGCGCCGGCGACCCACTCCCGCACCGGTGACCCTCTCCCGCGCCGGCCAAGAAGGAGATTGCGCCGGCGTCTCCTTCTTCCTCTCCCGCAGCGGCGTATCTCTCTCTTTCTCTCTCCGGCTAGAGGCCGCGGTCGGCCGGATCTCGCCGCTGGTGGCCGAATCCGGCCGTGGGCAATTCGGATCCGGCATCCAACGGCCAGGTCGGTCGCCTGGCGGCCGATCCGGCCACTCGCGGCAGGATCGGCCGCCGCCTGGCAGCTGGATCCGGCCCTAGTGGCCCGGATTGACCGCCTCCGGCCCCAGCGGCCCGGATCTGGCGCCGGCAGCCCGGATCTAGATTTCCGACGTCAGAACTATCGATATTTCCGACGATTTTTTTTCGACCGTCGCAAGTCGATTTGCGATGAGCATTTTTCCGACGGATCGATTTCGACTGAAAAACCGTCGGTAGTTACGTTACCGACGGTTTTCGGGCTGATTACTGATGGTCCGGTTCGCTGCATTCTACCATGTTATCTGCCCGATTTGGCGCGTTAACTGTCGCAATCGAATGGTCGACGGCCCACAGCCGGATCCGACTGTGCACAGCCTGAATTGGCTGCGACTGGCCGGATTTTGGCTGTCCATGTTCGGATCCGGCCATGCACGGCCGGATCAAGCCATGAACAGTCAGATCCGGGCATGCATGGGCGGTTCCGAGCCATGGGCGGCCGGTTCAAATTCGGTTGGTTCGCGGCCGAAACTTACCATGCACAGCTGGATTTGGGCCGTTGACGTCCACATCCGGCCAGATCCGGCTTTAACAGTCGGATTGCGGCCATTGACGCCTTATTCTGGGCTGTTTGTGCCAGGATGTCCGGATCCGGCCGCTGACATCTTGGTTCCGGCCTAGCACTCGAGGATCCGAAATGACGGATGATCTTAGGATCGCCTGAGTTCATATAATTGCATAGAGGATCGCTGAGTTCATATTATGGGTCATAATATTGATATTCTCATCTTGATTTAATTGATCTTTTTTAGTCATCTTAATTTAAAACTTTTTATTTCACATAGAACTAGTACAAAATGTATCCTCCGAAGCATCGTCGTTGGATGAACAATAGAACAAATCCTAGTTGTGTAGGGTTGAGACAAGAATTCATAGATGGTGTTGAATACTACACGATAATAGCTTGTCAAACTACACAGATTCAACGAGAAGGAGCTATAAGATGTCCTTATTTAAAATGTCAAAGTACAAAACTGCAATATTTGGTGACCGTCAAAGTTCATTTGTATAGGAAGGGTTTCAAACTCAATTATTGGTTTTAGACTTACCTTGGTGAGATAGAACCGTATATATATTGCGCAAGAGGTTTCCACTAATATCGAAGATGATTATATTTCTAGATATCAAAATTTAATTTTTGATATTGCCACAACCAATTTTGGTGACATCAGATTTCAATAAGATTGTGAGGACGAGTCACCACATTCCAAAATATCCAATTTTTTCAACTTACTAACCGCCTCGAGTGAACCCTTGTGACCTGGTTGTGAAAATCATTCCGAATTATCATTAGCTGTTAGAATCATTAGCTGCAACCGTGGGAAGATTTTTCCCACAGCCCAAACTGTGAAAAGGTTTTCCACGGTCTCGGCCGTGAAAACGTCCAACGATAACTAGGTAATCGTCGGAAAAAAATAAATAAGGAAAAATAATAAGTTATTTAAAAAAAAAGATGAGATGGTTTGATTATTAGAGGGGAGAATTTCTTAACCCAGAACATTCAGGCTTATAATACAAGGCAGTAAAATTAGACACTACCTCCAGATAATGAGCCTTTCTCTCAGAAACTCCGAGCACCCACGTTTTTCACCATGGACTTTGCCCAATAAGTTGGTCGTGTCCGTTAAGAAGATTGTCCCTTAATATCATCATTCACATCAATCTATAGTCCCTACTTAGATTATAAATTGTCTACACAGCTTGACATTGATTCATATAAGTTTTATAATAATTATTTCATAATTGTAATTTCGGATGTGGAATAAATTTTTTTGAGGTTGGGCCCAGAAATTCCTAAGAAAAAAGTGTGCATACACCGAATCATATGTGTATACGAAAATAATAATATAAAACTGAGTGGAAGATTAATATAAACTCGGATTCAAATATTTATTAGCATTGCGTAAGGAGAAAATTTCATTATGAATGCATGACGTATTTTAAATATCTGGCATGCAAACTCCCATCGTCGCCGCCTCCACGTTCGTCCAAATATTTAATCGCTATTTAATATTAGTCTCGGTGCATAATTAAATTGTGAAAAAATCCTGATTTGATATATGTAAATAAAATATTAGTATTTTAATTATCTTGAATGGAATGGTGATTAATAAACGTATGATTGTGTCACATCTTAGAATTGGAATAGCACAAACATTAAACTCATATATATATAATTTATATTTTTTAAATGGGTTAATAATAAGATTAAAGAAAATATATAAGTTCTTGATTAGTTGCTTATAGTAATTTAATCTTTTATGATTATATGAAGAAAATCAATTAAATTAACAAAAGTAATAAGTTATTTTAAAAAAGAATTAAACGGTTTGATGGTTACAACGGAGGACTTCTTAAGACAAAGCATCCGGGCTTATAATACAAGGCTCACAATTAGACACTACCTACGTAGGTAGATAATGTGTCTTGTTCTAGGAATCTACAAGCACCCATTATTTTCATAATGGGCCGTGCCCGAAGACCATACTGAACAAGTTTGCCATGGTCCATTAAGAAGTCGTCTCTTAATATCATCATTCACGTTAATCCGTAGTTTCTGCTTAGGTTACAAGTTGACCCTACACAACTCGACATTGATTCATCCCGTGAAATAAGATGTGGGACTAAACTTTTTTGGACTTCGGCCCTGAAATTCAGAAAGAATTAAATAAAAAGAATTAAACGGTTTGATATGGGCATCTTGCATAGGCTGATTTACCCTGTTAATACTTTTCAGTTATACAATTCGAAATTTTTTGATAAATCAAATTCTCTCTAAACCAAATCCAAGACTGGATCGGCTGATAGGCCCAACATCATTCACATCAATCTATTGTCCAAGTTGTCGCTACACAACTCGACATTAGATCAAAATATAAAACAAGTTTAATAGTAATTATTTAATTATTACAATTTATGATGTGGGACTAAACTAATGTACTAATAATTAACATAATGATGATTGAAACATCAAAGTTTTTATTAGAATACCCAACCGCCGTAACTTGGCATCATAATTAACTTCGTATTCGGGTTTTTATTGGATTATATATTTAACACGTGGGACTAAACTTCTCTTTCAAAATAGAACAATAATATACTAATAATTAATATAATGATAATTGAAATATCAAACTATTTATTAGAATTGAGTAACGATAAGTTTTAATTTCCATTTTATTAAATACCCACCAACCGCCGTAACTTCGCATCCTTCTTCGACTTAAAACCAGAGTTTTGATTATGCACCAAAGGAATATTTGAGTTTTTATTGGATTATATATTTCCATATAACTTCGAACAAAATAAACTCAGAATCCGATATTTATTGTTAGCATCAAGTAATTAATGACAAGCTTTAATTATGAATGCATGGATGGCATATTTGAATATTTAGCATCCATGAAAGCAACAGACCCTCATTGTCATATATTCGGTCGAGATATGTATAGAATTATTAGCACTCGACTAATTTAGTGTTCGAAAGCAATATGGATACACCCAGATCAAAATGGTGATTTTAAAAGTCGAACTTAGGACTACCAACTAGCACACTCCAAGTCGTGCTATTCAATTGTGTCAATCATTCTTAATTATTTCGATGTATATATTGAATTGTTAAAAACAACTATGATTTCGTATGTAAATAAAATCAGAGGTGCAAGTTAGGGGTGTTCACTATGAAATATTTACTCATGGGCAGCAGACGACGGCGACAACTCAGATCTAGAGTGGATGGCGGATCGAGGATGAGGATGCAGATCTGGAGAGGAGGCATGTAGATGCAAGCTCGACGATGATGACGGAGGAGAAGAGGAGAAGAGATCGATTGGGACAGCGGTCGCAGGCGAGAGGGGTGCCGGTTCGCCGTCCGTCGCATCCTCCGTCGGAATCACGAGGACATCGGCATGGTCCAAGTCCCTACATCGATTGCATCTGCTGCCGCGCCTCCCTCCTATTGTAGTCGCCATCGCGCCCTCGGGCCCACCGCTGATGATCGTGCCCGCTCCGACGATCGCGCCCACCGTTCGATAAGTCTTATCGAAGGTGGGCGAGTAGGCGTATGGGGTCATACGCTTGAGATGGTGTATGACCCCATTAAGTTCATAATATATAACATATAGCATAATATATAACATATATATACATGTATAATATATATTATTTTTAGAATAATAGATAAAAGCTAAAGAAAAAAAAAAGAACGTACGAAACTTTAAAATTTTCAGCATGGATGAAAATTTTGTCAATAACTTGTCGGAATTACATGCGTTGATTCCGATGAGATTCACCAAAACTTACGTGATTGCTTGCCCGAACTTAGCTTAGTTGTGACGAAAAATTTCCATTCTTGCCTTGGGAACATTTATGGGACAAAATACTTGGTTGCTCCTATTCTACCGGATTAACAACTTTAAAATACAATATCATCTGGAGAATATATATTTTATTTCAAGAACCAAAAAAAAAATACAATCGAGGGATCAGCACATACCACCGCTGCAGCATCATGAATCTTGAGCATACCTTTCACAAGTTTTATTTCTATTCATTGTTTCGGGTTGCATCAAGAATTTTGGATTAATGATCTATCAATGCATAATTTATAAGATGATCCGAATACGTTGTCAAAAAAACATATACATTATTATTTTCTCCACCGGTAAAAATATCTACAGAAAGTAGACCAAAATGAGTACTACACGAGTATCTATTCCTCCACGTTGGCCAGACCAAAATGATTACTGTGTAATTATATATATGTAGGATAAATTTTACATTTGTTTATATGGAATGATAACAAAATTTAAAAATATAAATAAATTCTTTGATTAGCTTCTTGTAGTAACTAAATCCTTTGTGATTATATACGAACGGTCTATAAAACCACTTTTTAAATAGTTGTGGTACGTTCCAAAAATTAAGTATTAAAATTTTAAAAAAGATTAGACGGTTTGATGTTTAAAGAGGGTGTGACTTGTTGGACAAAGGATGATGCTTGAGCATCATCTAAGACCATATTACAAGGCCCAATATGAGAGGTTGCCCATGGGGACATATAATGAGCCTTGCTTTGAGAATCCACCGGCATCCGATTATTCTTGTAGTAACTAAATCCTTTGTGATTATATACGAACGGTCTATAAAACCACTTTTTAAATAGTTGTGGTACGTTCCAAAAATTAAGTATTAAAATTTTAAAAAAGATTAGACGGTTTGATGTTTAAAGAGGGTGTGACTTGTTGGACAAAGGATGATGCTTGAGCATCATCTAAGACCATATTACAAGGCCCAATATGAGAGGTTGCCCATGGGGACATATAATGAGCCTTGCTTTGAGAATCCACCGGCATCCGATTACCTTGCGCGCAAGCAAGGCAATGGCTTTTGCTAGTAAATATATTTCTCAAATATTACCGTCCCAATGTCCACTGAGCCAAACTCACATAGTCTCAAACCCAACAATATCATCATTCGCATCAATCTCTTGTCCCTGCTTAGGTTACAAGTCATCGCTACACAACTCGACGTTGATTGAACTATGGAATAAGTTTAATAATAACTATTTGATGTTAATAATTTACGTTGTGGGACTAAACTAACTTTTAAAAAGTAAATAGTATTCTAACCTTTAAAAGTTTCCTTGTCGGAAATTGAGTAATGATAAATTTTAATTAGGCATATTATTTAAATACCCAACGGCCGGCCACATCCTTTTATATTCGCCTCAGCAAATATAAAATTATCATAAATCGAATTGCGGAATTAATTCAACTAATCAGTTGGGAGAAATCTTTATGATATATTTAAACAAGAAGTCGCCGCATGTTCAAGCCATCGTTCGCTGGCAGAAAACCCTAGCAGGCTAATTGTTAATGGTAATAATCAGAAAAAGGAAACAGAAAATAGATTGGCATTTCCCCAGGCATAAACCAAAGAAAAGATAAATTTGTAACCCGAAGAAAGAAGATAAATGTCTAATGGATCTTTTCTGAGTACATCCAACTGCCATTATTCTATCTTCCTGTGCCGTATTTTTTTTATTACTGGATCTTTTCCATATTGAGTATTTTCTTTAACATATATATAATAAATTTTATATTTCTTTGTATGGGATAATAATAATAAAGTTAAAAAGATGTATACATTGTTTTTTAGTTTCTTGTAGCAGTTTAATTTTTTAAGATTGTACGAAGAAAATAAATTAAAATAAGGAAAAATAATAAGTTATTTTTTGAAAAAACAAAGATTAGATGGTTTGATGATTAGAAGGGAGCATTCAGACTTATAATACAAGGCTCACAATTAGATACTACCTACATAGACTTTCTCAAACATAAACTTTGCCCGAAGATATATATTTTTCAAACATAATTAACTCCAAAGTTTTGTCCGGACAACAGCCCAATAAGTTGATCTTGGCCGTTAAGAAGATTGTCCCTTAATATCATCATTCACATCAATCTATAGTAGACAAGCTCGACATTGATTCATATAAGTTTCATAATAATTATTTCATAATTGTAATTTCGGATGTTGGAATAATTTTTTTTGAGGTTGGGCCCAGAAATTCCTAAGAAAATAGTGTGCATACACCGAATCATATGTGTATACGGAACAGATATCATGCCTGCATTATTATTATTATTAAATAAAAAAGATTAGACGGTTTGATCGGGGCATCTTGCAATGGCTGATCACATCTTTATTCCGGTCCATACAATCGGCCCGAAGACCAGGTATGTAATAGCCTCAGTTATACAATCTGAAATTTGATGTACCAAATTCTGTATAAACCAAACCTAAGATTAGACCTGCTACGTAATATCATTCACATTAATCCATCATCCCTACTCTTGTCCCTGCTCACGTTTAGCTCAAACAAGTTTAATAATAATTATTTGATATTAAAAATTTACCATGTGTGACTAAAATTTTCATTCAAAAGAAAGAATAATGTACTAATAATTAACATAATGAAAATTGAAAGATCAAATTATTTTTATTTTATTATATACCCAACTGCCGTAACTTCGCATCCTTCTTCGACTTGAAACCAGAGTTTTGATTATGCACCAGACTTCGAACGTATATGAACATGCGGAAATCTGAAAAGCTAAACAAAACAAAATATTTATTATCATCGAGTATTTGAATATTTGAATGCATGTATGGCATATTTGAATATTTGAACGCAACAGACCCTCGTCCTCGCCACCTCCACGTCGCAGCCCAATTCAACTTTTCCAAATATTTCAGTATATATTTATTTTTTCGAGACTCACCTTTATTCAGTGTTATTAACACCCAATTAGTTCCATATTCGGACGGATAAATTCTAACCAAGTGAGAAACAACCCTGATTTTGTATGTAAATAAAATCAGAGATGAAAGTAAAGGAAACGTGATGTTCAATGTGACAATGTCAATTGTAATTTTATGCCTTAATCTTTTTAAGTGTCTGGTAAATAAAGAGGTGTCAATCAGATTTTCTGGAACTTGGACGTCCAACACATGAACAAATACAAAGGAAGGTTTTTATTTCGCTTCATTGTTTCGGATTGCAGATGATCTTGATTGTTCTCTTAGTACATGAACAAGATGGTCTGAGTGCGTTCTCTTTTTTTTAAAAAAAAAGGATGTGAGATATATTAGTTTGCATCCTTGTACAAGATATGAAGGAGTCCCGGGGGGGAGATCATCAAAAAATGAGGCGCACCATTGGCATTGCGACTAAGGTGTTTACATAAGAAATAAGCAAAACTTTGAGTGATAGTTCAAATGTCCCAAACAATAGCTTGAATTTTTCAGTGAGTCATCCTCATTTTGTTTATCATAGCAGCCAGGATTTTTGAATCTGTCTCAGCTTGGATGCTGGTGAAGTTTCTATCTGCACAGTAGCGTAGTCCTTCCAAAAAAACCTCTAGCTTCAGCTTCCAAAATAGAGGAGAAGCGCCGCGTAATGGTACCTGCAAACACAAAAGTAGCATTAGCAAACCTAAGTAGAAAGCCTGCACCTCCCAAACTATCCTGCCTCACGAAAGAGCTATCGGTGTTTAATTTGAAACACCGCTCGAAGGCTCCCATCGCACCCGACTAGGGATGGATGAGGAGGTACCCTCAGGGTTGTGGATTAGGTGCAACTCATAGAAGCTCGCCAAAATCCTTTCCCAAGTAAGAGTCGCGATTGTCTGAACAGAGCGAAAATGGAAATCATTGCGTTCTTTCCAAATATTCCAAAACCAGAGAGCAATAAGCGTTAAGACTTTTGATCGAGAAAGGGTGTCCAAGGCAATGCCTTCCTTGATCCAATCCCCCTTCGGCCAGGAAGAGAAATAATTAAAAGTGAAGTGAGATCTAAGCTGACATAGGTTCCAAATTTGGGCAGCAAAAGAGCATTCGAAGAACAAATGATAGACATTTTCTAATGGGTGATTGCAGAGTGAACAATAGGGGATTATGGCATTATTAAACTGAGCCAGCATATCAGAAATGGGCAATCGATGATGAGCCAGTTTCGAGAGAAAATGAAGTATCTTTGGAGGAGCCCGAATCTTCCACAACTCTTTCCATCCAGACCATCCTGCAGACTGATTAGTGAGAGGAAGCATGCTAATAAAGTTATAAACTGATTTGGCCATCGAAATTCCGGATGGGTCCGGCGACCAGATCCACATGTCATCATAGGGTAGAACATGCAAGTTTATTTCAAAATTTTTTTCCATTGAAGCAAGACCAAAATAAGTAGCAAGTTTTGAAGAATCCCATGCAGAATTTAAAATGAGGTTATCAACCTTTGAGGAGAAGTCTAGGTAGTCCATGTTAATAAAGGTAAGCATTAAGCGAGTATTCAAAATCCATGGATCAGTTAAGATATTTGTGGTACAACCATTCCCAATAAGCTTGTGGAGGCCAAGCTTAATATCACCCAAGCATTGCAGAATTAACTTCCAGCAGGGAGCCACTTTGTGATAAGAGGAATAAGTTATGGACCAAAGATGGGGAAATCATATTTATTCGTATTAGATAAACATATAGGTCTGGTTTTTTATTTAGTATGTTTAAAATCCTTATTGCCAAAAGAGCAGATCTGATATGATAAAGTTTTTTTATTCCTAAGCCACCCGCATTCTTTGGTAGTTGGACAGTGTTCCAATTGATTAAGTGAAGACCTTTTTTTTCTCCAGAGGAGGCTCAAAGAAAACCCCTTGACATCTTTTCTATGGAATCAATGAAACCGGCTATGATGTAGATTGACTTAGAGAGTAGTTAGGGGAGATATGCATAGTTGTATTGATGAGTGTTGTTTTACCAGCAGGCATGAGTGTTTTCATTTTCCATCCAGTCAATTTACTGGATAACTTATCAGTAATGTGAGTCATGTTTGTAGAGTTCAAAGATCTATAAGATATAGGGACACTAAGATAGTTGAAAGGATAGGAGCCCTCTTTGATGTTTAAAATTCCTTTGAGAATTGCCCTTCTTTTACTGTTAAATCTGGGTGGGAGGTAAAATCCAGATTTTGCAATGTTGATTTGCTGGTTTGTCAAGGCTTTGTAATTGGCAAAAATTTTTAGCAATCTTTTACAGTTACTAGCCGTAACTTCCATACATACCAAGAGATCATCAGTAAAGAATAAATGACTAATTGAGAAAATTTCTAGTTTAAAAGGCCTAATTCTATTTGCATCCACTTCCATGATTATTAGAGAGGTAAAGATTTGAGATACTAATATGAAGAGATAGGGAGAGAGGGGGTCTCCCTGGCGAAGGTCCTTGGAAGTGAGGAAAGATTGAGGCATGGATCCATTTATATAACAAGAGAAGGAGGGAGATTGGATGCAACATTTAATCCATTTGATAAATTTGTCTGAGAAGTCCATAATGGTAAGCACATTGATAACTGCTTCCCACGATAGCCTATCAAACGCTTTTTTCATATCAGCTTTGAGGATTAGAAATTTTTTGTGACCTTTAGTCATGGAGTGAGCTATCTCTTGAGCTAAAAATATACTATCTTGAATATTCCTATTTGTCACAAAAGTATACTGTGTTTTATCAATTATATCATGATGTACTAGTTTTAGTCTGTTTGCAAGGATTTTTGCAATGGCACGATAAACAACATTACAAAGTGATATCGGTCTATAATCAGCTACCAACATAGGATGAGATTTTTCGGGGATGAAAGTCAAGGTTGTATCTGAGGATCCAATAGGAAGGATTCCCGTATGGAAGAAATTTTGTATTTCTTTTGTCACTACAGGGCCAATGGTAGGCCAGTAGTTCCTGTAGAACTCACAAGTAAAGCCATCAGGCCCAGGGGGCTTGTCAGGGGCCATAGACCAGAAAGACATCTTAATCTCCTCAGGAGTGGAAGGGGCAATAAGGCTTGTTTTCCACTGACCATGGATAGTAGGGAGAGGAGGCAAATCAGAAGTAGTGAGAGGTTCATGTGCCCATAAGGTTCTAAAATATGATACAAAAGTAGACTTAATTTCATTAGTATCAGTAATACTGATACCCTCACTATTTTGAACAAGGAAATGTTATTATGTTTTTGTCTCATGATCGCGGATAAATGAAACAACTTGGTGTTCTTGTCCCCATTTCTTAGCCAGTTAATTCTAGATTTACTCAACCACTTAACACTTATCTATCTCAAGATTGATGCATGCTGATTGTAACGACATTTAAGTTTGGTACATTTACAGAATTTGGATATCATGCTTAATATCTTCTGCTTTATTTTCCAATTTACCTATACCCTTTCTGTTCCATTTTAGAGTTTGCTTTTTAACATCCAGAAGAGATTGCTGGAGGGAGCAGTGAGGGTCATGGGTGGCCCACACATTTGAGACAATGTCTTTGGATTCTTAATATTCAAATAAAAAATGTTCATATTTGAACAATCTTGGGGTATGCTTTTTAGAGTTTGAGTTGATTAAGTGATGTAGGAGATGGACTTGGAGATTACAAAACATGAGATTACTTGAAGTTCAAGTTTGAGTTATTTTAGAAATTGAGTCTGAGTTATTTTAGATATTTAGTTGCTGATTAATATTAAGTTTTGGTATTTAGTTGCTGTTAGCATTTAATTTCTGTCGAGTCAATATTTTTTTATCTAGTCTATTAAGAGTTCTACTTAGGATAAAATTTATATTGCTGAACCCTATAAAAGGGAACAACTGAGTTATTTGGTGGGATGATTATTATTCAAACTTTTTAGAAATAATTATTTCTTTCTCTTGGTGTTCTCTAAGTTGCAGTGCAGATTCGTCTCGTGTTGTGTTTTCTTGACACCTTTGTGTCTTGTTGTTTTCTTTGCGTGCCAGTTTTGATGCGCTCATCGTATCAAGTTGCTATGGTGACCCGCATGAATTAGTTCTGCTGTTGTGCCCCCCCCCCCCCCCCCCCCCATCATTAAGATAGGAGCATGATCCGAGGGGCCTCTAATCACGGGTTGAGAGATTGATATTTGGATATTTTAGCAGTGAGTGGTTGTTAACAAAACATCCATCTAATCTACACAGGACCCTAGCAAGATTTTTCTGGTTGTTGCACCATGTGAAACGGTTGTTAGTGGCAGGTAGATCCAAAATGCCGTTTGATTCAATGAAATGTCTGAAAGTTTTGATTTATTTGGTTATTCTAAAAGGAGCACCCCCTTTCTTATCCTCAGGATTTAGAATGCAATTCATATCCTCTGTGACCAACCAGGGTATGTTATCTAGAGATGTGTTCGAAAAAGAAGTCTAGAGATCATTCTGAAGGTTTGGAATGGTACTGGCGTAAATAGCAATTAACAAGAAAGAAAAATCCTTAAACGTAATGACAGCATGCAAAAATTGGGATTGTTGTGATATGCGAGTTACCTGAGCGGAGTCAAATTTCCAGGCAAAGATGATGCCACCTGAGGCACCCGTACATGGCTGTATGATACCTGTCCAGGATCTACACAATTTTCTAATGACTTTTTCTGAGTCAAACTGAGAAGTATGTATTTTCAGGAGTATGATGAAATCAGGGTGATGAGTTTAAATAAAGTTATATAAAGAATCGCGGGTCTTACCTCTACCAGCACCTCGGCAGTTCCAAGTGAGGATCTTTATCATTTAGATGAGTAGCGGTCCGGAGCCCTCGTCTGCCCGATTCTATAAGGCAAGGAAAGAGTTAGAATTAGATGAGCTTAAAATATTTCGCTTACCCGGTTTGCACCTCCTAGACTTCGAAAGCATTCCAAGTTGGAGTGACGGAGGGGAGAAGCAGTTCGTTGCCTTGCGATTTCTCTTGGGCTACGGGATGATGTTTGGGATGAGGTCAGCATCGACCTCCTCCAGTTCCTCCTCATCTGAAGTGATCTGGGCCTCCATGTTGTTTGGATGACAAAAGACACTCTTGACATGTGCTACCAAGTCCTCATGAGAAGATTGGATCTTTGGGCCTCGTCCACCCAGTTTGTGCGGAGAGGAACCTGCAGAAGAAAGAAGTGGAGGGAAAGCTACAGGATCTAGTGAAAGAGTGCCCGCCGCCGCAGATAGGATAGTGTTTGGGAATCAGGGAGTTGATTTGAGGGGTTGGATGGTGTTTGAGGAGAACGTGGCATTTCCACATGCTTCGACTGAAGCACTCCAATCCGGGCCCTTCGATGAGATGGATGGGGGTACAAGAACACTTGGCATGTATCCCAGCGCTACAACCATACCTGACATATGTTGATCTGCCACATGACCATCATCCGGGGCAGCACAGACACATGGAATGATCTCCCCCTCCTCGGCCACAGTGATCACGTGGGAGGTACCACCATGGGTAGCCGTTGTGGGATCCGATGGTGGGGGGTCGCCACAAGGGTGATCTGGGCCACTGATGGTTAGGGCATCCACAATGTTGCTGCGACCCGGTTCAGGCGAGTGCGCAGTGGACCGGCTTCGGTCCAACGCATCCGATTCACAGCCCTCATCAAGGTTCCATAGAGAAGATCCGCACGGGAGGAATGTTTTTCCGGGCAATGCTTCAGTCGGTGACCTATGAGACCACAACCAAAATAGAACAGAGGAATATTTTCATAGGAAACACGTTGAAAATACCTATTGATGTTAGGAAGGCGAACCCATGTTCCCATCTTCACCGGCATAGATAGGTCGAGATCCATGCAAATGCGAGCGAGACGAGTGACCCCCTTTGCCATTTGTTCATCGATCTTAAGGGGTGTACCAAATATGGAAGCTATACGTAGGATGGTGTTAGTATCACAAAGTTCATAGGCTAAGCCAGGGAGCAATATCCAAACTGGAGACGACGAGATGTGATCATCATAAGGGGAAAAGAAAGGCTTCAGCTTAGATAGGTTAAGGATGATACCTCCATAGTTCCATGGGCTTTGGGTAAGAACCCTCACGCAGTCCTCCTCAGTGTTAAACAAGAAAAGAAAAAAGTGATTACCCAGGTCTATTACGTTGATAGGAGAACCTTGTCCCCACAGAGCAGAGAGATCATGTTGCAGCTTTTCCGTCGAGAAGTTGTCTCCCACCAATCTAGCAATGAGGCTGCGACAAAGATGTGCCGATCTCATCCTAGATGGCATGTAGACGAGCAGTTTTATAATGTTCGGGACAGCATGTTCTCTATTTTTTACCACCTCCGACCAGCGAGGAGCTCCAAGTCGGGTGGAGGAGGAGGGTTTCGATGGAAGCAAGGGGGCAAGGAGGAGGAGATGCAGATGGAGAGGGGGTGGTCAAGGGGAGGTTTCGCCATGGGTGAAAAAGGCTTGCAGGCTTGGGAGTGTCCCCGGCAGGGCGCCTGGGCCTGCGGTTTGAAAGCTAGGGTTTAGGACATGAGAGGAGAGGGAGAGTTAGCAAGGGGTGGAGTTACTCACTCACTAGGAAGCTAGGGTTTGGAATGCGTTCTCTTAAATATATAGATACATTGTTATTTTATATTCCATAAAAAATATCTTGTAGAAGAAATAAGTAATCTCACGTCACGGCTTCTCCCATTAAGTTTGTGGATAATCTCACGTCAGATTATTGGTTGTACTTTTAGTAGTCCTGGACCTAATTTGTTCACATGTTTTAAGAAAAAACAGTAAATAATCATAAGTTTAAAAATTAAAAACTAACTATAATTCACAAAATTAAAAAGTTAATTGTATATATGTAGTGAAATTTTAGTTGTACAGAATCTTTAACAAAGTTAACTAATTTTGTATTCCTTTATAAGTTAAAAATAATAAGACATTAATCTATGTGTTACTTATTTCAATCAAAGGGATTAATATATTAATAAAAGAGCTAGAATGCTAAAATAGATATTATATATTAAGATATTTATTTTTCAAATAATAAATATATATTTGATTTAAAATATAAATACTAATTATATTTGTTTTTATAATATAAATTTTCTTTTGGTTTGCCGTCCATGAGCATGTGTGGAACGGCCCTGTTAGCTTTATTTTTCTTAATAACTTTTTAATCAACCTTTATCTTCTTTTTCCAACTAAAATCTAAATAATTTACAATAAAAAATATATCTAAAAGGTGCAAAGTGCGCAGTGTTATATTTGCAACGGCATATCCTACATCTATTCAAAATAAAGAAACCACGTGTGTACTCTCTCAAATATTTTTTTTTTCTTATGTATATAGATATTGCATACACCATATGCCACTTTATAATGATGTCGCATATTATGTTAAAATAAAATAAAAAAGTTTTAAATTTATTTTAGACAAAAATTTAATCTCTATATATAATATGTACATTATATAAGAAATGGTAAATGAAGTCATGCGACAACCTTTCAATGAAAATTATAATATTATACAGTAATAGATATAGTTTGTACTTTCAATTAGAGTTTTTTTGTCAAAAATAAAAATAAAGAAATTCAAATTTACATTTTTTTCATTTTCCCTATCATTTAGTTTAATTAAATCTTCTCCTAAGAATTACTGGAATGAAACGTGTAAAGATTGAGTTGCTTTCAAAATGACTTCAGCTTAATTTTAGTACCGCCGGCCGGTGAGGTTGAATTAATGAAACAATAACAAAGTGGAACTCTTTTTTATATTGAGAATGTAAACTTAGTTATACCGACATTAAGAGATCTCGAGCAAGTAAAAAGTGATCTTCTTTCTTGTCAATATGTATTGCATAACTAAAAAATAATAATTTTTTTCTTTATGTCGGAGTCTATGAAAGATTTTCGATGTCCAAAGTTATTAGTATCCGACTAATTTGAAGTTGAAAAGATAGAGCAACAATGATTTATTTTCAATGTTATTAAAATCGGATCGGTCACTTGACCGGACGATCAATTGGGTCGTTGTTAGACCAGTTTGATCGGATTCAACAGGGTTCAATCGAATTTTATTAAATTATTATTTTTAAAATAATTATACATATAATAAATATTTAATTAAATATTAATATTCGTAAAAAAATTTGAAGTTTTATTATTAATATAGTATATTAATTCTTTTATTTTATTCTTCAATACTATTTTAGGGTGATAATATATTAATTAATTTTGACATATATCACTATTTAATTAATACTATTTTATCAATAAGTTTTTTCTTTATGCCGGAGTCTATGAAAGATTTTCGGCGTTCAAGTTATTAGCATCCGACTAATTTGAAGTCGAAAACATAAAGTGATAATGATTTATTTCTCGATCAAGATGAAAATTATAAGAATCATGTTAAGAATATAAAATTATTGATGTTGCTCTTTTTAACGACTTGAATTTTTTTAAAAAATAATTAGCACATCAAATTTAACATGGTATTAAAGGTCGAGAGTTCAAACCTTGTTAAGTTTCTATTAAAAAATATATTTTGGACTTAAACTTTTAAAAAAAAATAGTTAACACATCAAAGTTAACAAAAATAAAAACTAATAACACCTCCAATCACTTGGGCTTGAACTTTATTAACTAATTAAGTCAATCATCATTGGTTAATATCAGTTTTTTTTGCTTTCAATAAATATTATTATTATTACTATTTATCAGCCATCAAATTAACATTTTTGCAAGGCGAATTATCATAGATAAATGTACTTACTTTATATTAAATATAAATAACATAAAGAAGTAAATAAAAAAACTAAACTAAATGAAAGAGAAAAAACCATAAATTCCAATGTATTTGTTTTCTCATATTAAACGATGGATATTGAACCATTTTTTCCCTCCTGTAAGAGCTTTGATTACAGTATAATAATGGCCTTTTACCTCGTGATTTACTTATATAACAAAACAAGATATTTTGATTACAAATCACCTTTGTATTTTTTACCTCACACGATTAATGTTTTACTACGTGGTTTCAAAGCTTTCGCTTCCTCGAGCACTACCTCAACGTCCACCTCCTCCACCCCCGGCGCCACCTCCACTGCCGCTGCCGACACCACCTCCAACTCCGACACCAATGCCGATCCCGATGCCAACTCCGAAGCCGCCACCTTGGCCTCCACCACTCCCCAACCCTCCACCTGCACCACCGCCAACTCCACCTCCGGCACCAAAGCCACCACCGCTTCCAGATCCTCCACCAATGCCGCTTCCGCCGCCGCCTCCGCCGAATCCTCCTCCACCACCAACTCCGCCGCCGGCAGCTCCACCTACGCCACCCCCGGCGCCAAAGCCGCTGCCGTGTCCTGATCCGCCGCCGGCTCCTCCACCACCTCCACCGCCGAAGCCACCTCCCCCTCCAACACCACCGCCGGCGCCACCTACACCTCCACCTGCCCCGAATCCTCCGCCAAACCCACTTCCACCACCCCCGCTTCCGCCGCCGCCACCGAAACCTCCCCCACCTCCAACTCCTCCGGCACCACCACTGCCTGCGCCTCCACCCGCTCCAAAGCCACCCCCAAATCCACTTCCACCACCTACGCCACCACCACTACCGCCGCCGCCACCGAAGCCACCGCCACCTCCAATTCCTCCGGCACCACCTCCACCAGCTCCAAATCCTCCACCGGACCCACTACCACCGCCGAGACCACCAACACTACCGCCGCCACCACCAAATCCTCCACCCCCTCCAGCTCCCCCGGCGCCACCTCCAGCTCCGAATCCTCCTCCATGGCCAAAACCACCGCCTAGACCCCCACCTCCTCCTCCGCCGAACCCGCCGCCACCTCCGAAGCCATTGCGGCACCCTCGGAAATGGAACCGGCAACCACCGCCGAAGTCAGCCAACGCAGTCGAGCTGAGCAGGGCAGCGACACCAAGGAGGAGGAGGGGGAGGAGAAAGGATCGCTTTTGGAGACCCATATGACTCAGTAATGTACTGCGTACGGTGGAGCGCCTGAAGCTTTGGATGCTTCAACTCACATGGCGACATCTCCATTTTAATGGCAACGAACTGAGGAGTTTGAGTTGGCAACGAAGTGAGGACGGGCTACGTAGCAGAAGCGTGCATTAATGGCGTAATGAGCAGTGACCAGGCCGCGTTCGGACAGTTGAGAAGATGAACGGACCACTTGATTGCATTATCCAGTCTGCATGGTGACAAGTCAAATCGTGGACTCCCGCCGACAGCATGTCACTCGTTTTAATCCGCCGATTTATCATGCAATTTTTTATATTTGAATATTAACTATGAAATGCTTTGTTTGGGCTCTTGATAATCAAATAACATTGGAGACAGGAAAGAATTAGTTTAACAAAATAACATATTTCATTTTATTTTTTACTTCTTCACTTTTATGCTATCATGAACTATATATGTACAAGTTTGTAAGCATCTTTGTCAAAGCGAAATAGAAAATAAAAGTTTTTCATTTTTTTACTTCTAGTTAACATTTTGGGATTTAGTGAGGGTGCTCCCACCGTCGGATTATGAATCAAAGGCTGCAATATGCACGTATGGAGAGTCTTTGATTCACAATTTGACAGCTATATTTGATTTTTTTCTCACTTTTCTCATGATTTTTGGTGGCTACAGCTCTCAAGCGGTGGCCGCGAGATCGAAGTGGAACCGGCGGCATTCCATCGAAGCATCGGTAAGGAGTGACGGCATGTGACAAGTGAGATCGAAGCGCCCACGACGGCAAGGTTTCTCAAGCGAAATCGGAGTGCGCCCGGTGACATGCAGCGAGCGTCAGTGAGGGTCTTCTCGAGCATCAGCATCGATGATGACCTACAAAGGGACTTCTCGAGCGAGATTAGAATTAGAAAAACAAAAAATTCTCTTGATCCTGTAAAGAATTCTATCTCAATTAAGATGATTGAGACATTGCTTAATTATTTGAGCGCATTCTTAATTAGTATAGTACATATGACGATGAAAGAGAATTCACAGTTCATTCATGCCTAGGATGAAATAGTTTATATTCTTTATAGACGCATATTTTTATCCTTAATCTACAAATGATATATGTTGATCGATATTGCTTTGTTGGCATGCATAATTTCCTCGTGATATCTTGACAACGAGAGTAATACATATTTTTAATAATAAGTGATTTAGTTTGCACATATTTGTATCTGAGCATAAAAAAATTACTTTGTTTATCATGCTGACCAGGCGGGTCAACGCACGGCAACATCCCCAAATTGCTTAAGTTGTCAAAAGTTTTCAGCTGCATTTAATGTGACCCTTTAATGACCTTCATGACAACTTTGCAAAATGTCAAGAAATAGTTTGATATAACTCTATCGGAAAACTTGAAGCATAACAAATATATAAATATAATGTAACACAATTATTTGAACGAAATGGTTGTGATTCGAATTGAGGATTAAATTCGACTGACCAGTTAGAATAAATAACTAGAGACTTTAAATCTTAAAAAGTATAACCTTAATATTCATGAGATCTCTGGAGCCCTCAAACATAATTAATACTTTTGGAGTTCAACCAAAAATTTATTAGACAATGCCGACACGGGCGAATTGTCCAAGATGTCAACGTGATCGGAGCTGACCGAATGTTCGTTTGACTTGTAGCATTTAAATATATTTAACGAAGATCTGGTCACCTTGTCAATTGCACCTTGACCGAGTCAACGCCCCTCGTCAGCTGCTGCATGCGTTTGCATGTCCTGGCCGTGCACTGGCAGGCTAATTATTAATACTAATAATCAGACAAAAAAAAGAAAGCAAAAAAATTATTAATATTTCCACATGGCAGGAGAAGAACGTTTATGGACGGTGGACTGATATTGGCAGCAATTTAATGGGTGGGAGAGAAGACAAAATTTAAGTAGAAGGATAGAAAAAATATTCAATCAGACCGCCCATTATTCTAAATTTCTTGTCCATATTTTTTTATAACTAGATTTTTACTGTACTCAGTATTTTGTTTAACATATATATATAGGCCTGAGCAAAATCGGGACCAGGTCCGGGTCTACGCGGACCTGGTACCGATCCGAATTATGTCGGGTCAAAAATTTTTTGACCCGGCCCGAACTCGGCCGGGTCCAGTACCGGATCAGACTCGATAATCGGGGAATTGGTCAGGCTTGTGGCCGGGAATCATTTTGGCGGTCGATCAGCCAAGTGCCAGATCGTGGCTCTTGGCGGCCGATCCGATCGCCGGTGCGGATCGTGGCTCCTGGCAGCCGGATCGGTCGCCAATGGCTAGATCCGGTGCCTAGCGACCGATCTGGCCGTCAGGTGCCGGATCGTGGCGCCTTACGACCGATCCGGCCGTCAGGTGTCGGATCGTGGCGCTTGGCGGTCGGATCGGTCGCCAATGGTAAGATCTGGCGGTGAAATGAAGTAGCGAATATGAGATGGATTTATATACTAATAACCTGGGTGGGGTCCGGGTCGGATATCTGGATTGCAAACCTGGTCCTGACCCGATACTCGACGGATTTTTCTTTATTTGTACCCGGATTAGATTCGGGCCGGGTTATTTTCTCGGTTTGCCGGGTCGATGCGGTCCGGGTCAACCCGGACCGTGCTCAACCACTACAAGAAAATTGATATTTTCCGACGGACAATTTTTTACGGATAGAAATCCATCGCAATTTGCGACGGATTTTACGATGGAAATATTTTCGACGGTTACGACTATCGAAAAATAAAATAATAAATTTTGTAATTTATTATATTATTATTTTATTTTTTTTGACGATTAGGAATGTCGATATTTTCGACGGATACCCATCAGTCGCAATTTTCGACGGATTTTCTGACGGTCGTGACCATCGGAAATGAAAATACTAAATTATGTAATTTATTATATTATTATTATTTTATTTTTTGACGATTAGGAACGTCGATATTTCCGACGGATACCCATCCGTCGTAATTTCCGATGGATTTTTTGACGGTTACGACCGTAGGAAATGAAAATACTAAATTATGTAATTTGTTATATTATTATTTTATTTTTTAACGATTAGGAACGTCGATATTTTCAACGGATATCAATCCGTTGCAAAATCCGTCGCAATTTTCGACGGTCATAATCGTCGATAAATGTATAATAATATAATATGAGGATTATTTTATTAATATAATTTGCGACAGTCCAAACTGTCTCAATTTTTTACGGTTCTAATCCTCGATAATAATTAGCGACTGTTCAAATCGTCGGTAAAATAAAACATAAATAGTATATATAACTAAATATAAATTAAATGATTTTTTACGGTCACAATCGTTGGTAACTTTAAAAATAATTAATATTTGTGTTTCCGATGGTCAGAGTCGTCTGACCATCGGTTACTCCGTTATCCCGCTTTTTTTTTCGTTTTCCTGCTTTCTCATCTTTCCTATACATATATATATATATATATATCCCCATCTCCTCTCTCCCTCCTCTCCTCTCTCTCCCCCTCTCCCTCTCCCTCTCTCGGCCCGCGAGCACCAGACGTCATCGACCGCCGGCGACCCTCTCCCTCTCCCTCTCCTGACCGGCAAGTCTCTGACCAGACATCATCGACCGCCGGAGATCCTTTCCCACGCCGGCATCTCTCTCTCTCTCCGGCCCGGACCGTCAGGCGGCCGGATCCAGATCGCAACGGCCGAACAGCGGCCGGATCCGGCTGCGGGCGTTTGGATCCGGCCGCGGGCGGTCGGATCCAACCTCGGCCGGTTGGCGGTCGAGATTGTGGCGTTGGCCGCCGGCCGGCTAATTTTTTTATATTATAAAAATTCTTTGCGACGGTTTTGACCGCCGAAACTTCGGCGGTTGCCGGACGATCGCCAAAATTTTCGGCCATAGCAACCGTCGATATTTGCGGCGATCGACGAAACCGTCGAAAACTT
This sequence comes from Pontederia crassipes, assembly GCA_030549335.1. Classification (NCBI taxonomy): domain Eukaryota; kingdom Viridiplantae; phylum Streptophyta; class Magnoliopsida; order Commelinales; family Pontederiaceae; genus Pontederia; species Pontederia crassipes. The sequence continues at coordinate 9,167,790 of CM060198.1, forward strand.
TGGCGGTCACGATCAATGTTGGATAAAAAAATTATCTTGAATTAGTTCTTGATTAGTATTTCTCTATATGGGTTAATAATAATGTGTAAGAAAATGTATAAGTTCTTGATTAGTTGTTTGTAGTAATTTAATCTTTTATGATTATACAAAGAAAATTAATTAAATTAACAAAAGTAATAAGTTATCTTAACAAAAGGATTAGACAATTTGATGATTACTAGTAGAGGACTTCTTAAGACAAAGCATTCGGGCTTATAAGAGAAGGCTCACAATTGGACACTACCTATATAGGTAGATAATGTGTCTTGCTCTAGGAATCTATAAGCACTCATTTTCTCATAATGGGCCGTGCGTGAAGATATATTTCCTAGATATAATCAAATTCGATGTTTGCCCGGACCATACTCAACAAGTTGGCCATGGCCCATTAAGAAGGTAGTCTCTTAATGTCATCATTCACGTTAATCCGTAGTCCCTGCTTAGGTTACAAGTTGAGGCTACACAACTCGACATTGATTCATCCTATGAAATAATTTTAATAATAAATATTTTATAATTGCAATATGGGATGTGGGACTAAACTATTTTGAACTTTGGCCCTGAAATTCAGAAAGAAAATAGCCTGCATAAATTAACGTAATAAAAATCGAATTCTTTAGATGTAATAATAAAAACCGAATCATATATGTGTACATTACAGGTAAATAATAATCATGTAAAACTGAAGGGAAGATCAAGACAAACTGAAATTTGATGTAGACGTTGTGAATTAAAGTCGTAGGAAAGACAAAATTTCTTTTATTTCTTTTATATAGTAAAAAATACAAAATTTCCTGCACCTGCGTCGGCCGCCGGGAGATGAAAAGGGCAAAAAAATACTTGAGATGAAAAATTATTTGTCCTAGATGATTAGATAATTCTTTATTTCTTTTATATAGTAATAAAATGATTTGGTGAATTAAAAAGATTTGTGATAATATTGTGATCAAAGATAAAATAAATAAAGAAATGTGATCATAATGTGACAAACATATTGTGACGATTTTATATTTATCACTTTTGAGTCAATAAATACTTTAATTAAAATAGTGGTCACAAAAACGTCACAAAAATGTGACGAATTTTTTATGAATGATCTTGTGACAAATATTATCGTCACATATCGATCACTAAACTATCAAATTCATATCGGTCATAAAATTCTCACAAATCTATTAAATATTATGACAGAATTATTTCGTCACAAAATATTCGTCATAGAAGGTATGTTTTCTTGTAGTGTTCATTCTATATATTCCTCCACCTTTTAAAATTTTTCCACAATACAAGCATTTCAATGATCCTTATCCCTGTGCATCAAAACAAATCTGACAATGCTCCCATGCAGGATCCGTCTTCAATCTTACTACTTGAGAGCTTGGTGGAGCTAATGTAGTGCTATCAGTTGTAGATTGTCCAATAGGTGTTTGAGTTTCACCACAACTACTCCCTCCTGATGCCATTTCCTAAAAAATAATAAATAAATATAATTATATATGTAAAACATTAATTGATAAAAAATTAAACTTAAAAGCACCCTAAGTCACCATATCGGGCCAACAACATGCCCTAATCATGCCCTGGCCGGCCATGGCACCCTTTCCTCGTGCCCAAGCCAGTCAAGGCGCGACTAGGGCGTGCCCTTGACCGGCCAGCCTTCGCGCCGCCTTGGCTAGCTAGTGCAAGCGCGTCCGAACTGAAGCTTGCCCTGGCCGGCCAAGGGACAAGATCGGCAATTGAACTAACTTGACGAACTAACAATCGAGAAAGGGAGAAACTCACCGGATCAAAGGCAATGGTCGTCGGATTGTGTGCACATTGTCGGATCGAAGACAATGGTCGCCGGTCACCGGATTGAACCTGCGCGTCGCCGAACGCCGAATGTCGAAGTGCCGAACATCGAACGCCTAACGCCAGATTGTACCTGCGGATCGAAGGCATCTCTGGATCATGTGTCGTGCGCAAATTGCGAATGATGAAACAAAAGAACCCAGGGATTGAGCTGGCCCTAACTTGATAACTTCGAAAGGATTTTTAAAATGTGAATTGGCCGGGTCATAGAACTGACGGATCTACCGATTAAACTCGAGTTTTGACTAGGTTTGACTAGTTAAACATGGGCCAAAGGGTAATCCGGGTCCAGATCGACCCAAGATCCTTTTTGGTGGCCGAACGCCGAATGTCGAAGTGCCGAACGTCGAACGCTGTACATGCGGATCGAAGGAATCTTTGGATCGTGCGTCGTGCGCACATTGTGATGGAACAAAAGAACCCAGGGATTGAGCTGGTCCTAACTTGATAACTTTGAAAGGATTTTTTAAAATGTGAACTGGCCGGGTCATAGAAAATCGATGGATCTACCAGTCAAACATGGGCCAAAGGGTAATCCAGGTCCAGATCGACCCAAGACCCTTTTTGGTGGCCGAACACCGGTCCAATCGGCCGGCCAGGGTGACTTTCAAATCACTGATTTGAATATTTGGCATGCATGAACACAATAGACCGTCGTCGTCGTCGCCACCTCCACATCGAGTCTCAGCCCAATTCGACTTTTCCAAATATTTCAGTGTCTATATTTTTTTTCAATGGAGACCCACCCCTGTTCAGAATTATTAGCATCAGATTAATTCGATGTTCGAACAAGAACAATATGGATAAACCCTGATCAAAATGATAACTCTAAAAATTGAACCTAGGACTATTAGCATCAACGATCCCAAAATATAACCTCGATTGTGCCAATCATTTCCTATTATTTCACTGTATATATCGAATGCGAAAAACAACCCATGTAAATAAAATAAGAGGTGCAAGTAAAGGAAACGTGATGTTCAATGTGACAACGTCAAATAGTGCCTTAATCTTTTGAGGGTCTGATAAATAGAGGGGTGTCTGATAAATAGAGAGGTGACAATCAGATTTTTTGGAACTTTAGACGTCCAACATATGAACAAATACAAATGAAGGTTTGTATTTAAAAACTGACTATAATTAAAGTTAATTGTATATATGTAGTGAAATTTTAATTATACAGAATCTTTAATAAAGTTAACTAATTTTGTATTCCTTTATAAGATAAAAATAATAAGACATTAATCTGTGTTACTTATTTCAATCAAAGGGACTAATATATAAATAAAAGAGCTAGAATCTTAAAAATAGATATTATATATTAAGATATTTATTTTTCAAATAAAAAATTTATATTTGACTTAAAATATAAGTAGAATTAATTATATTTATTTTTATAATATAAATTTTCTTTCTATATCACCCGTACGGGATACATATTAATATATATATATTGAAAGTAAAATGATTAGTTCATATATTTTAAAATAATAATTCGTGAGGTTTACAGGTGTTTCGGTAACTTCAAAATAATTGCATTTCCAGTATCGGGTGAATTTTAGTATGCAGCTTTTTAATAACTTTATTTTTCTTAATAACTTTTTAATCAACCTTTATCTTCTTTTTCCAACTAAATTATAAATAATTTACAGTAAAAAAAATCATATCTAAACTATATGTGATTTCATGGTTTGTCGTGGATGATCATGTGTGGAATGGTTGTTAGCTTTATTTTTCTCAATAACTCTTTAATCAACCAGCTTTATCTACTTTTTCTCCCCAAAAAATCTATTTCTACAGTGTGCATTCAAGTAACAAACTATATCTAAATAACTTGCAACAAAAAATCATATCTAAACTATTATGTGATATCAACTATATTATTATTATTTCCAAAATATTGAGGTCATGCCATGTGTCATTTTACTATTTTATAATATAACGAGCAATTGATTATGAATGCACGACGTATTAAAATATCATTCATTAATGAGATCCTCATTCCTCCACTCCATCCAGATATTTACTCGTTACATATAAAATGAATGTGTGAAGCAACCATTCTCATATGATCGGATGCCTCCCAAATTTGATCTAGCCATTGAGGATCATCTCGATCTCCCTCCCTCATCCTCTCTCTCTTTATGCATGCCAACCCTCCCTCGACCCTCCAACGTCAGCTGCTCCCTCCCTCTCTTTCTTTCTCTGGATCCTGAATCGCCTCTCCCTTGCCCTCGATCGTTGGCCCTCTCTTTCTCTCGATTGAGTTGCAGTGCCATCGGCCTCACCTTGGCGTTGCATCGCCTCCCTTTGTCATCGTCATCTCACTTCATCGTCGACGTTGCTCGTTAGATATCGATGGAGGGGATATCAGGTGAAAAGGGGGAGAGAGCATACGGAGAGATCGGGAGGGAGAGAGAACGATAACCAAAATCTTGTTAATATCTCGTGATATACGTTAAAATATCATGATGATTTAAGCCATCAAATCTAATCTGGACACCTACAGATCTGCTTTATAGGGTGTGAAGCAAAGGGTGTTTAGCATGTACCCTATATATATATATATTCATAATTAAATATTAGTCTCGGTGCATAACTGAATTGGTGAAAAATAACCCTGATTTCATATATTTATTCAATGGTAATATGTACAGTGTGCTATTCGAAAAGTCCGACCATCTCCATCCTTATATATAACCCGACCCCTCTTTCTCCGACCGCTGCGTTCTTCCAGGTTATCTGCCCGATTTGGCGCGTTAACTGCTGCAATCGAACGGTCGATGGCTGTGCATAGCCCGATTTGGCTGCGACCGGCCAGATTTTGGCTGTCCATGCCCGGAACCGGCCATGCACGGCCGGATCTAGCCATGAACAGTCAGATCCGGGCGTGCATGGGCGGTTCCGGGCCATGGGCGGCCGGTTCGTATTCGGTTGGTTCGCGGCCGAAACTTACCATGCACGGCTGGATTTGGGCCGTTGACGTCCACATCTGGCCGGATCCAGCTGTAATGGTCGGATTCCGGCCATTGACACCTTGTTCCGGGCTGTTTGTGCCAGGATGTCCGGATCCGGCCGTTGACATCTCGGTTCCTGCCGGGCACTGAAGGATCCGAAACGACGGATGATCTTAGGATCGCCTGAGTTCATATAATTGTTCATATAATTGCATAGAGGATCGTCGAGTTCATATTATGGGTCATAATATTGATATTCTCATATTGATTTAATTGATCTTTTATAGTCATCTTAATTTAAAACATTTTATTTCACATAGAACTAATACAAAATGTATCCTCCGAAGCATCGTCGTCGGATGTACAATAGAACAAATTCTGGTTGTGTAGGGTTGAGACAAGAATTCATAGATGATGTTGAATACTACACGACAATAGCTTGTCAAACACAGTTTCAATGAGAAGGAACTATAAGATGTCCTTATTTAAAATGTCAAAGCACAAAACTGCAATATTTGGTGACCGTCAAAATTCATTTGTATATGAAGGATTTCAAACTCAATTATTGGTTTTAGACTTACCTTAGTGAGATGGAACCGTCATCGAACTTAGATATTGCGCAAGAGGTTTCCACTAATATCGAAGATGATTATATTTCTAGATATCAAAATTTAATTTTTGATATTGCCACAATCAATTATGGTGACATCAGATTTCAACAAGATTGCGAAGGCGAGTCACCACATTCCAAAGCGGCCAATTTTTTCAACTTACTAGCAGCCTCGAGTGAACCCTTATGATCTAATTGTGAAAATCATTCCGAATTATCATTAGCCGTTAGAATCATTAGCTGCAACCGTGGGAAGATTTTTCCTACAGCCCAACGATTATTAGGTAATCGTCGGAAAAAATATTAAAATAAGGAAAAATAATAAGTTATTTAAAAAAAAAGATTATTAGAGGGGAGAATTTCTTAACACAGAACATTCGGGCTTATAATACAAGGCAGTAAAATTAGACACTACCTCCAGATAATGAGCCTTTCTCTCAGAAACTTTGCCAGAAAATATAATTAACACCAAAGCCCAATATATAAGTTGGTTGTGTCCGCTAAGAAGATTGTCCCTTAATATCATCATTCACATCAATCTATAGTAGACAAGCTCGACATTGATTCATATAAGTTTCATAATAATTATTTCATAATTGTAATTTCGGATGTTGGAATAATTTTTTTTGAGGTTGGGCCCAGAAATTCCTAAGAAAATAGTGTGCATGCACCGAATCATATGTGTATACGAAAATAATAATGTAAATCTGAGTGGAAGATTAATATAAACTCGGATTCAAATATTTATTAGCATTGCGTAAGGAGAAATTTTCATTATGAATGCATGACGTATTTTAAATATCTGGCATGCAAACCCCCATCGTCGTCCAAATATTTAATCTCTATTTAATATATGTAAATAAGATTTTAGTACTGTAATTACGCGTATGATTGTGTCACATCTTAGAATTGGAATAGCACAAACATTAAACTCATATATACATAATTTATATTTCTTTATATGGGTTAATAATAAGGTTAAAGAAAATATATAAGTTCTTGATTAGTTGCTTATAGTAATTTAATCTTTAATGATTATACGAAGAAAATCAATTAAATTAACAAAAGTAATAAGTTATCTTAACAAAAGGATTAGACAGTTTGATGATTACGAGTGGAGGACTTCTTAGGACAAAGCATTCGGTCTTGTAATACAAGGCTCACAATTGGACACTACCAATGCAGGCAGATAATGTGCCTTGCTCTAGAAATCTACAAGCACCCATTTTCTCATAATGGGCCGTGCCTGAAGATATATTTTCTAGATATAATTAAATCCGAAGTTTGCCCGGACCATACTCCACAAGTTGGCCATGACACATTAAGAAGGCCATCTCTTAAATATCATCATTCATGTTAATCCGTAGTCCCTGCTTAGGTTACAAGTTGACGCTACACAACTCGACGTTGACTCATCCTATGAAATAAGTTTAATAATAATTGTTTTATAATTGCAATATGGGATGTGGGACTAAACTATTTTGGACTTTGGCCCTGAAATTCAGAAAGAAAATAGCCTGCATAAATTAAGGTAATAAAAATCGAATTCTTTAGATGTAATAATAAAAACCGAATCATATATGTGTACATTACAGGTAAATAATAATCATGTAAAACTGAAATCAAGATAAACTAAGAATCGAATATTTATGTATTAAATCAAGTCAAAATTTTTACTACCTTTATTCAAGTCGGATTTCTTTAAAATATTTTTTTTCTACTAGTCCGAGACTTAATTTGCTCGACTCAAGTCAGATTATTATTTGAACTTCTAGTAGTTCTAAGCCTAATTTGTTTAGATATCTTAAAAGTATCAAAAAAATAATCATAATCCTAGGCCTCATTTGTTTAAATATTCTAAAAAGAATAATAATAGAAACTGGAACAAATATCGAAGTTATTTGATAATATAAGTAAATTTATTGAATTTGATCCAAAAATATTTATGTTTTGGATCTTACTCAACTCGAAAGCTCATGAATTTGATCGGAGCCCAATTATAATTGAATCCAAACGCGCATACCAAATTATATTACCATAATGTGTCTAATTTATTAGCATCGACTAACGACAAGTTTTAATTATGAATGCTTGGAAAAAGTTTTAATTATTTCATAATCACCATTTTATTTCGGATTGCCCACAAAGTCTGTACTTTATATGGAATAATAATAACAAAATTAGAAAAGATGTCTAAATTCTTCCTCCTAGTAATTTAATCCTTTGTGGTTGTACAAACAGATATCATGCCTGCATTATTATTATTATTAAATAAAAAAGATTAGACGGTTTGATCGGGGCATCTTGCAATGGCTGATCACATCTTTATTCCGGTCCATACAATCGGCCCGAAGACCAGGTATGTAATAGCCTCAGTTATACAATCTGAAATTTGATGTATCAAATTCTGTATAAACCAAACCTAAGATTAGACCTGCTACGTAATATCATTCACATTAATCCATCATCCCTACTCTTGTCCCTACTCACGTTTAGCTCAAACAAGTTTAATAATAATTATTTGATATTAAAAATTTACCATGTGTGACTAAAATTTTCATTCAAAAGAAAGAATAATGTACTAATAATTAACATAATGAAAATTGAAAGATCAAATTATTTTTATTTTATTATATACCCAACTGCCGTAACTTCGCATCCTTCTTCGACTTGAAACCAGAGTTTTGATTATGCACCAGGCTTCGAACATATATGAACATGCGGAAATCTGAAAAGCTAAACAAAACAAAATATTTATTATCATCGAGTATTTGAATATTTGAATGCATGTATGGCATATTTGAATATTTGGCATGCATGAACGCAATAGATAGTCCAAATGTCCCAAACAATAGTCCAAATGTTTGGATGTTTGGGTGATAGTCCAAATGTCCCAAACAATAGAAATAAGCAATAGTCCAAATGTTTGGGTGTTTACATGAGAAATAAGCAAAACTTTGGGTGATAGTCCAAATGTTCCAAACAATAGCGCGAATTTTCCAGTGAGTCATCCTCGTTTTGTTTATCATAGCAGCCAGGAGTTCCGAATCTATCTCAGCTTGTTTATCCTCATTTTGTGGGCTTTCCAGATATTCCAAAAGCAGAGAGCAATAAGCGTTAAGACTTTTGATCGGAAAAGGGTATCCAAGGCAATGCCTTCCTTGATCCAATCCTCCTCCGGCTAGGAAGAGAAATAATTAAAAGTGAAGTGAGTTATAAGCTGACATAGGTTCCAAATTAAGTGAAGACCTTTTTTTCTCCAGAGGAGGCCCAGAGAAATCCTCTTGACATCTTTTCTATGGAATCAATGAAATCGACTGTGATGTAGATTGAGCTTAGAGAGTAGTTAGGGGAGGTATGCATAGTTGTATTGATGAGTGTTGTTTTACCAGCAGGCACGAGTGTTTTCATTTTCCATCCAACCAATTTACCGGATAACTTATTAGTAATGTGAGTCATGTTTGTAGGGTTCAGAGATCTATAAAACATAGGGACACCAAGATAGTTGAAAGGGTAGGAGCCCTCTTTGATGTTTAAAATTCCTTTGAGAATTGCCCTTCTTTTATTGTTAAATCTGGATGGGAGGTAAAATGCATATTTTGCAATGTTGATTTGCTGGTTTGTCAAGGCTTTGTAATTGGCAAAAATTTTTAGCAATCTTTTACAATTACTAGCCGTAGCTTCCATACATACCAAGAGATCATCAGCAAAGAATAAATGACTAATTGAGAAATTTTACAATTTAAAAGGCTTAATTCTATTTGCATCCACTTCCTTGGTTATTAGAGAGGTGAAGATTTGAGATACTAATACGAAGAGATAGGGAGCGAGGGGGTCTCCCTGGCGAAGGCCCTTGGAACTGAGGAAAGGTTGAGACACAGATCCATTTATATAACAATAGTAGGAGGGAGATTGGATGCAACATTTAATCCACTTGATAAATTTGTCTAGGAAGTCCATAATGGTAAGTACATTGATAACTGCTTCCCAAGATATCCTATCAAACACTTTTTCCATATCAGCTTTGAGGATTAGAAATTTTTTGCGGCCTTTAGTCATGGAGTGAGCTATCTCTTGAGATAAAAATATATTATCTTGAATATTCCTATTTGCCACAAAAGCAGTCAGTGTTTTATCAATTATATCAGGAAGTACATGTTTTAGTATGTTTGCAAGGATTTTTGCAATGGCACGATAAACAACATTACAAAGTGATATTGGCATATAATCAACTACCAACACAGGATGAGATATTTTGGGGATGAAAATCAAGGTTGTATATGAGGATCCAATAGGAAGGATTCGGGTATGGAAGAAATTTTGTATTTCTTTTGTCACTACAGGGCCAATGGTAGGCTAGTAGTTCCTGCAGAACTCACAAGTAAAGCCATCAGGCCCAGGGGCCATAGACCATAAAGACATCTTAATCTCCTCAGGAGTGACAGGGGCAATAAGGCTTATTTTTCACTAACCATGGATAGTATGGAGAGGAGGCCAATAAGAAGAAGTCGAGGCTCATGTGCCCATAAGGTTCTAAAATGTGATACAAAAGTAGACTTAATTTCATTAGTATGTAATACTGATACCCTCACTATTTTGAACAGAGGAAATGTGGTTATGTTTTTCTCTCATGATCGTGGATAAATGAAAAAACTTGGTGTTCTTGTCCCCATTTCTTAGCCAGTTAATTCTACATTTACTCCACCACTTAACACTTATCTGTCTCAAAATTACTATATGCTGATTGTATAGACATTTAAGTTTAGTACATTTATTTTCAGATAGGGCTCTGCATTCATCTTTCCATTCAAGAATTTGGATATCTTGCTTAATCTGTTCTGCTTTATTTTTCAATTTACCTAGACCCTTCCTGTTGCATTTTAGAGTTTGCTTTTTAACATCTAGAAGAGATTGCTAGAGGGAGTAGTGAGGGTCACGGGTGGCCCACACATTTGAGACAATGTCTCTGGGTTCTTGATATTCAAACAAAAAATGTTCATATTTGAACGGTCTTGAGGTGTGTTTTTTAGAGTTTGAGTTGATTAAGATAGGAGCATTATCCGAGGGCCTCTAATCATGGTTGAGAGATTGATATTTGGATATTTTAGCAGCCAATGGCTGTTAACAAAATATCGATCTAATCTACACAGGACCCTAGCAAGATTTTTCCAGTTGTTGCACCATGTGAAACGGTTGTTAGTGGCAGGTAGATCCAAAAGGCCGTTTGATTCAACAAAATATCTGAAAGTTCTAATTGATTTGGTTATTCTAAAAGGAGCACTCCCTTTTTTATCCTCAGGATTTAGAATGCAATTCATATCCCCTGTGACCAGCCAGGGTATGTTATTTAGAGATGCCTTCGAAAAAGAAGTCCAGAGATCATTCTGAAGGTTTGGAATGGTACTGGCATAGATAGCGGTTAACAAGAAAGAAAAATCCTTAAACGTAATGACTGCATGCAAAAATTGGGATTGTTGAGATATGGGAGTTACCTGAGCAGAGTCAAATTTCCAGACAAAGATGATGCCACCTGAGCAGTCGTACCTGGTTGTATGATACCTATCCAGGATCTACCTAATTTTCTAATGACTTTTTCTGAGTCAAACTGAGAGGTATGTGTTTCCAAGAGTACGATGAAATTCGGGTGATGAGTTTGAATAAAGTTATATAAATAATCACGGATCTTACCTCTGTCGGCACCTCAGTAGTTCCAAGTGAGGATCTTTATCATTTAGATGAGTAGCGGTCCCGAGCTCTCGTCTGCCCGATTCTGTAAGGCAAGGGAAGAGTTAGAATTAGATGAACTTAAAATATTTCGCTTACCTGCTTTGCGCCTCCTAGACTTTGAAAGTGTTCCAAGTTGAGGTGGCTGATGGGAGAAGCGGTTCGTTGCCATGCGATTTCTCTTGGGCTCCGAGATGATGTTTGATGTTTGGGATGAGGTCAGCGTTGACCTCCTCCAACTCCTCCTCATCTGAAGTGATCTGGCCTCCATGCTGTTTGGATGACAAAAGACACTCTTGACATGTGCTACCATGTCCTCATGAGAAGATTGGATCTTTGGGCCTCGTCCACCCAGTTTGTGCGGAGAGGAACCTACAGAAGAAAGAAGTGGAGGGAAAGCTGCGGGATCTAGTGAAAGAGTGCCCGCCGCCGCAAATAGGGTAGTGTCTGGGAGAGTTTGGGAATCAAAGAGTTGGTTTAAGAGGTTGGATGGGGTTTCAGGAGCACTTGGCATGTATCCACACTCTTCGACTGAAGCACTCCAATCCGGGCCCTTTGATGAGATGGATGAGGGTATAGGAGCACTGGGCATGTATCCCAGCGCTACAACCATACCCGACATATGTTGATTGATCACCTCTTTTATGTGTCATAATCATTGAAATTAAATCCACGAATTAACATAAAAGTTGAGCATATTTAAATGTTTTTATCATTTTTTAGTGGAGAATTTGAACGAGTAAAAGAGGGGACTAATTACTTTTCAAAATTTAAATTTTGAGTAGGGATGAAACAAAAAGGGCAGAGAGGAAGCCGAAAAGGAGGGGGAGGCCAGAGGGGAGTGAAAAGAAGAAGACGAAGGCTTTGGAAGAACCAATATGACTTAAAGAAGATTCTTGATTCCCTTGTGATGAAACTTTGTTGATGCTGACTTTTATTCCGACTTTTTGATGTTGCGAATTTGACCCCTCATTTATATTCATGTGATGCATGGATGTTTATAATTTATGCCCAATTTCAATTAGATTGAGAGATCAATTATTTTCTGCTTTAACTAATTTCATCTGAGAGGAGAAATTAGCTACATTAACTGCTATGTTTCTAATGATTGCCGGTTTACTATTCATTTAAAGATCGAGAGATCTGCTATTGTGGTTGGTATGAGGTGAGAACCCTTAATAGTCGCAGGAGGTGTCAACTGCATTGTGATTACTTGATTAAGATTAAAAGAATGAGTTTTAGGAGATCGAGAGATCGAACTCATCTTCTGATTAAAGACGAGAATCTTATTGATTAGTAATCTTAATTCAGTGATTAACATCTATTCTCTTCTTGATTTATAGATATACCGATAGGCTGAGAGATAGAGTCATTTATAGAATCAATAAGTCGAACATGGCATTGACAATAGCATCAACGAGTTCATTACAAGGGAATCTCTTCCATCACTCCTTGATTTTTTTTCTTCTTACTTTCCTTTGTTATTCTTAATCTATGTTCATTCATTCATCCGATTTATTCTTAAAAATTTCGTAACAATTTCTGGGATATAATTAGAATAAGTAATCGATCTAAATCAACGGGGTTACGATACTCAGGGTTTCTACTCCACTTGTGCACTTGCAGTTGTGTGAACTCTAGAGTAAAATTAAAACGTGACTAGAATTATTTCCTGTGTGAGAATCCATAATATCATAACTACGATAAGTTCACGTTAAGTTTTTGGCGCCGTTGCTGGGGATTTAGATTATTTACTTTTTTATTTATATCCTTGCTTAGTTCATTTAGTAATATTCACCGCTGAATCTTTTTTATTGATTTCAGGGATTAGTATATGCCCAGAAACATTCGTGGCCAATTGCTTGAACAAGACCCTGAAATAGATTGAACTTTTAAAAGAAGGGTGCGAGAGTATAAGAACAGAACATCTTTCTTGAAGGTACAAGTAGCACTCAATCCATAGAGCTCGAGGAGAATTCTGATCTGAAAGCATAAATGATGGCTGAACAACAAGAGCCACTTCAACCATGATCATTAGTCCCGTCATTGGAAGAACTCTATACTCCCACTACAGATGGATTAGAGTCTGCAATTTTGAAGCCTGCCATTCAAGCCAACAATTTCGAGTTAAATTTGTCACTAATCTCTACAATCCAATAGAACCAATTTAGAGGAACACTAGATGAGGACCCGCATCAACACCTTAAAGACTTTTTGGAAATATGCGAGACAACCAAGTTGAATGGAGTATCACCAGAGGCGTTGAGATTAAGGGTCTTCTCTTTCTCATTAAATGGTAAAGCCAAGCAATGGCTACAATCATTGGAACCCCGTGAATTAACTACCTGGGAGCAACTAGTAAAAGCATTCTTGTCAGAATATTTTCCTCCCAGTAAAATCATAAGAATCAGAAATCAAGTCATTGGTTTTGTGCAAAAAGATCAAGAGACGTTGTATGAAGCCTGGCAAAGGTTTAAAACATTGCTAAGGTCGTGTCCTCATCATGGTTTAAGCAAATAGATTTTGGTTCAATCCTTCCACAATGGACTCAACTACACCTCAAAAATGGCACTCGATAATGCTGAAGATGGTGTGTTTATAAAGAAAAATGTAGATGAAACTTATTAATTTATAGAAGAAATAGTCAGGAATCAACATTTCCTAGCTCATTCAAGGTCTAATGAGTCAGTTGCATTAACTCAAACTCGATTTGATGGTGAGGATTTTTCTTCTAAAGTGGAGTATATAGTTCAAAAAGCAATTAGTAGACTGAGACTCAATGAAGCTACTCCCACTGTCAATATGATAGCAAGATGCTGCGAAATATGTGATTCGTCTGATCACATTTCCGTGCATTATGAACTACTAAAACAGCAAGGACATCAACAACAGGCTAATGCGATAGGTCCTTATCCATCGAATAATGATCCATATTCTAAGACTTTCAATCCTGGGTGGAGGAATAATCCGAAATTTTCCTACAGAGACAACCCTCAACAAACTCAAGCTCCCACATGGCAAAATAGATTTAATCAAAGAGCACAACCTCAAAACTTTTCGTCGGATCAAAGGTCATCTTTCACGAACAAACTAGAAGTAATGATGGAAAAATATATGTCGAAACAAGACACTCTGATGCAAAAAATGTTTGAGAAGATTGAAAGTCTTTCCATTCATAACAAAATGCTGGAAACTCAGATAGCTCAACAAGCTGCATCTTCTTCAAGACAACCGGGAATTTTACTAGGACAGCTAGAGAAGAATCCAAAGGAACAAGTTCAAGCTGTAACCTTAAGAAGTGTGAAAACAATAGACAACACCAAAAGAACAAGATCAGAAGTCTCGATAGAGGCAAATGAGGGGATTGGTGAACAAGGTCAAATGGTTCAACCAGAGGATACAATGAATGAACGAAATAAATCTAAAAATAGCTTATTGAAGGACATCCTAGATATTCTTCTCGGATGCCATTTCCTAAAGCCCTTGAGAAATCTCAACAGGATCAACAGTTTGGCAAGTTTGTAGAAATTCTAAAGAAACTATATATCAATGTACCTTTCGTGGAAGCTATACAAGAAATGTCAGCATATGCAAAATTCCTCAAAGACATTCTATCGAAGAAGAGGAGGATCCAAGAAAATGAAACAGTCGCACTAACTGCTGAGGCAAGTGCTGCAATTCAAAACAAATTACTTCCAAAGCTAAAAGATCCTGGGAGTTTCTCTATACCTTGTGAAATTGGAAACCGAAGAATACGAAGAGCTTTGTGTGATCTTGGTGCCTCAGTGAGTATTATTCCTCTATCATTGTGTAGAAAGCTCAAAATGGGTGATATTAAGCTCACGAATATGTCTTTCCAATTAGCAGACCGATCTATAAAAATTCCTCACGGAATTTTGGAGGATATACTAATCAAAGTAAAAAAATTCTACATACCAGTTGACTTTGTGGTTTTAGACATGGATGAACATAATCAAACTCCAATTTTATTGGGGAGACCCTTCCTAGCTACCGTCGGAGCAGTGATAGACGTTAAACAAGGTCGCCTTACTTTTCAAATAGGCAATGACACAGTCGAATTTCGATTGAATCACATTATTAATTACCCAGACATGGAAGATTACCATCTTCAACCTAAGCAATTGGATTCACTGATACAGAAAGTGGCATCGGTTATTCATATATCAGACCCTCTAGAAGTATCCCTTGAAGCTCAAGAATCGTCTTTGTGGACAGAAGAAGAAGCAAGCGTTCTTACAAGTCATATGCGCTCAACAAAAATACAACACCCCAACAATCCACTAGAGGACCAATCTGCAGATTTCATGCAACCGTCTAGCTCAAAGAAGAAAACAAAGCCAGAGTTAAAGAAGCTTCCTCAAAATTTCAAGTACAAATTTTTAGGAGAAGACTTTACTTATCTAGTAATTGTCAGCGCAGATTTAAAGACAACTCAACTTCAGCAGCTATTGGATAAGTTAAAAGCTTACAAGCATGTCATCGGATACACATTGGATGATCTCAAAGGAATCAATCCTGCTATATGCATGCATCGTATCCATATGGAAAAGGATTATAAACCTTCCATAGAGGGACAAAGAAGGCTTAATCCAGCAATGAAGGAAGTAGTGAAAAATAAATGATTAAACTTTTGGATGCAGGAATTATCTATCCCATATCAGACAATCGTGAGCCCGTGCAGGTCGTGCCAAAAAAGGGTGGAATGACTATAATAAAGACAGAGACGAACAAACTCATTTCCACACGAACAGTAAGCGGATGGAGGATGTGTATCGACTTTAGGAAACTTAATAAAGCCACTAGAAAGGATCATTTTTCACTACCTTTCATTGACCAAATGTTAGAAAGGCTAGCAAACCACTCTTATTTTTGTTACCTGGATGAATTTTCTGGATTCCATCAAATTCCTATTCATCCAGAAGATCAGGTGAAAACTACCTTTTACTTGTCCTTGCGGAACCTTTGCATATAGAATAATGCCCTTTGGATTATGTAATGCTCCAGCAAGCTTTCAAAGATGTATGATGTCAATATTTTCAGATTATATTGAAGAAATAATGGAAGTGTTCATGGCTGATTTTTCAGTGTATGGCACTTCCTTTAAAATTTGTCTGCATAATTTAGGAAAAGTATTACAAAGATGTGCTGAATCTCATATTGAACTGGGAGAAATGTCACTTCATGGTACAAGAAAGAGTAGTTTTGGAGCATATTATTTCAGGCCGGGGCATTGAAGTTGACAAAGCCAAGATAGAAGTAATTGAAAAATTACCTCCGCCTACTAATATCAAGGGAATCAGAAGTTTCCTGGGACATGCTGGATTCTATCGACGTTTCATTAAGAACTTTTCTCTAATTGCAAGGCCTTTGACAAAAATCCTATCTAAAGAAGTAGAGTTTATATTTGATGAACACTATTTAGAGGCCTTTGAAACCTTGAAAAGAGCTTTTACAACAGCTCCAATCATCCAACCACCCGATTGGTCTTTGCCAGTTGAAATTATGTGTGATGCTAGTGATTAAGTTGTGGGAGCAGTATTGGGACAAAGGAAGGATAAAAAACAACATGCAATTTATTATGCTAGCAAAACCTTGGATGAAGCACAAATCAATTGTACCACAACTGAAAAATAATTCCTAGTAGTCATTTTTGCAATGGACAAATTCAGATCCTACCTAGTTGGCTCCAAAGTCATTGTGTATACTGATCACCAAGCTGTACGATACTTGATTGCTAAAAAAGATGCTAAACCTAGACTCATCAAATGGATTCTTTTGTTACAGGAATTCGATTTAGAAATCAAAGATCGAAGGGGGACAGAAAACTTAGTAGCCGATCATCTCTCTCGACTTCAATTATCAGAACAAGACGTTAATCCCAGCACTCATAGAGCTATTAATGACTCTTTTCCAGATGATCAATTGTTTTCGATTCAGAAAACACAACTTCCTTGATTTGCTGATTATGCTAACTACCTAGCTTCCGGAATTCTACGACCTGATCTGTCCTATCAACAAAAGAAGAAATTTTTCTCATATCAAATACTACTTCTGGAATGAACCATTTCTCTTCAAAAAATGTGCGGATGGAATATATCATAGGTGTGTACCAGACGAGGAACAATCTGCTATACTACAGGAATGCCACTCATCTCCTTATGGTCATGGAGGATACCAAAAAAACGGCTTCTAAAATTCTCCAAATAGTTTTTATTGGCCAACTCTATTCAAATAATTTTTTATTGTTGTTAAATCTTATGATGCCTGTCAAAGAACTGGAAATATAGGCAGAAGAAATGAAGCATCTCAGCAACCTATACTTGAGGTAGAAATATTCGATGTATGGGGAGTGAACTACATGGGACCTTTTCCTCCCTCGTGTGGGTACAAGTTCATACTTCTAGCTGTTGATTATGTCTCAAAGTGGATTGAGGCTATCCCTACAATCTCAGCAGACTCAAAGTCGATTGTTAAACTCTTTAAAGATATAATATTTCCAAGGTTTGGGGTGCCTAGATTAGTTATTAGCGATGGAGAATCACATTTTATCGAACAAAGTTTTGAGAAATTGCTGTTCAAATATGAAGTCAAACATCAGATTTCTACCACCTATCACCCTCAAACCAACGAGCAAGCAGAAGTCTCAAACAGAGAGATCAAAATAATTCTCAAGAAAACCGTCTCAATAACTAGGAAGGATTGGAGCCTGAAATTTAATGAAGTTTTGTGGGCATACCGGACTGCATATAAAACACCAATTGGGACAACACATTCAAGCACTGTCACCTACCGGTGGAATTAGAACATAAGGCTTTTTGGACAATTAAAATACTGAACTATGATTTCCAAGCAACCTCTGGAAATTGATTATTACAGCTCAATGAGTTAGATGAACTGAGACTAGATTCATACAACAATTCCCGTATCTATAAAGAAAGAAGAAAGAAGAAAGAAGTGGCATGATATGCACATATTGAGAAGGAGTTTTAAGGAAGGCGACCAGGTTCTATAATTCAACTTCCAACTACGACTTTTCCTGAGAAATTAAGAATGTCATGGTCTGGACCGTTTATCATCAAAAAAATATACCCCCATGGTGCAGTGGATATCAAAAATAACAATTTTGAAATTTTTAAGGTCAATGGGCAGAGATTGAAACATTATAATCCAGGTGCAGTAAGGTTCGAAGAAGTTTTATACCTGCAATCGGACCACTAGAAAAAATAAGGTCGAGCCAACGACGTTAAAAAAGGCGCTACAGGGAGGCAACACAACTAAATAAACGGTCAGCAGCCACGTCAGCACCCACAAGGTCAGAATATCAAAACAATCACCTGAAAGTACACTTTTATAGTTAGTTGAGAATCCCAACAGAATCTAACACCATATCTATCCAAACATCCACTTTTCCAAGTCCCACACGAACTCCCTCATGTCGTTTCATTTTCCACCTGACCGACTAATTTCTTCCCCAACACCCATCGCACCTCAGCCACTCGAAATCCCTAACAGCGCTCCACCATCCTCTGAGAAACCTCAGGCGTCCTCCACCCCCATGACCATTGATACCTTCAACCTACCAACCGGCAACATGAAAAGGACGCGTACATCGTCTGAATCCGCGACCAACAGTTCTTTTGAGTCCATCAGGCGACGACTTCGTCCGGGTGGTCTCCTACAACTAACGTCCAACCTACGATGGCCGAAAAATAGCAACGAAGCTCAACGCCTCCTCAACACCAAGTTCAAAAATTTTTCATCTACTCGATTCTTGGATTTTTTCATTCTCGAATCTCTCGGACTATTCAACGATGTCAGGACCATACTTCACTGATCCCATCTCCTCCCTTTCTTTATGAAGTGGTGGGACCTCTACAAAGAGGTATCAGTCGAGTTCTTAGGAACTTTGTATCCCACCAATTTTGATGAAGATGGTGTTCCTGACCACATCGAGTTTCAGTTGTGCAATCACGATCTCTCCATGAGTCTAGATACTCTAGCTCATTTCATGAATCTACCTAATACTAGCCATAGAACCCGTCCACCCTCCTTTCCTACATTCGAAGTTTGGTATCAACTTACCGGCCGACGAACAGATAACGTGCTACACCTAATCGGCCATGACCCTAAGAATCCTGTTCTTCGATATCTCCATATCCTTCTCACCAATACTGTCCTAATCCATCCCAAATGAATACGAGCGGGATCTTATTTCTACTGATGAACTTTTTATGCTCTGGTGGCTTCTGTCCAACACAGAGGTTAACCTTGCATCATTTTTCTCGCAAAGTTTGATTACGAAGTCAACTCGTGAAGTTAATCAAATCCTCTACAGCAACCTCATTACACCCCTAGCCGAACACTATGTGTTCTTAGCAGACATCACTCCCACATCTGCAACATTGATCGACTTGAATTTTTTGACCAGGGAAGGTGTTCTTCTCACGGTAAACGGCCAACATTTTTTGCGACAATCTAATCCATCTGCTCTCTTTCAGTTACCTGATCCTCGACAAACTTCAATCCTGGAAGGCCGAAATTGGTGGATGAATGATTTCATTCAAGTCACAGGGCCTATACCAACACTACCTCCACTACTTTTGGACTACAAAACCACTTCGCAAAGCCCTTTTGGTTCCAGAACTCCTAGAAAGCGCATTGTCTCTTCTCCCTCCTCATCGGCTCCAGATGCTTCTCCATCTTTACCACTCACCACATCCAACAAACTGGACCTTATCTTAGACCAAGTGACAAAACTTGCTGAAGCCACAGCCCGCAATCACCAAAATATCCAAGCACTTAAAGGTCAATTGCATAATTTGGAACAATAGAACTTGGTGCACCAACAGTGAGTACAAGGAGTGGAAGATGTCCAGAATTCTGTCCTAACAACTCTTAGTGACATTCGGCAAATCACTGACCGCATACTAGAGCTTCATTCAACTTCGGGTCCCTCTTCCTGACATGATCGACAGTCGATACTAAGCTTGGGGGAGAGGGCAACATGGTGCATTTCCACTCTCTCCTCGATTTTGATATATTTACAATTTTTTTCAAAATTCTACATTCAAATTTTCACATTGCAAATTAACATTGCACCATGTTAACTCCAAGTAGTACAGTAAGAGACTTCAAACTCATCTCGTAGCTATAGCCCCTTTTGCAACCTCCTGAAACTTTGTTCAAGAACATCTTGCTAGTCCCCTAACATTTCAACATATTTTGCAACCAAATTCAATGCTTAAAGTGAAAGGGCCAATGCTAGTAGAAAGTGACTATTTTGATATATTAAAAGCTAAATCCTATTTAAGCTCGCCTCTCAATTCAAATAACTATTAATATGATCATTAATACTAATATCTTCAAGTGCAATATGGAACCAAATGAAAAAAAGAAGAAAAGAATATAAATATATAATAAGCAAAATAAAAGTTAACAACAAAAAGAGGGCCAAGAAAGCCCCAGAAGGTAAAAAAGGGTGCATTCCTGAGCCAGGTGAATTTGGGTGAGTAGATCCATAGGGGTTCATGCTTGGTACCCTAAGAGCAACTGCCCTGGGCTGTGCCGATCTAAAATCTGCTACATGGATTCCTCTTAGTATTATGGATAATCACATGAGTACTGGACAAATGGAAAGAAATAAGAATTAAAAGAAAGTCTATACTGGACAAATTAAAAGAAAGTAGATTTAGCATTAACATTCTTATTATTTGTCTTTTTTATTTGAATTCTCTAGCTTGAGCTAAAATGGAGGAAGTTAAAAGTGCCTTGTTTTTAATATCTTCATTAAAGTCAGGGAATGAAGGAACGGAGAAGGCACTTAGGCAAAGAATATCAGGTTGATATATTAAAAGGTTGGCGGGAAAGCAAGATGAAGATTACCCCTATTTTGAACATTGCTTGAGGACAAGCAAAAAGCTAAGCTTGGGGGAATTTGATCACCTCTTTTATGTTCTCATAATCATTGTAACTAAATTCACGAATTAACATAAAAGTTGAGCATATTTAAATGTTTTTATCATTTTTAGTGGAGAATTTGAATGAGTAAAAGAGTGGACTAACTACTTTTCAAAATTTGAATTTTGAGCAGGGATGAAACAAAAAGAACAGAGAGGTAGCCGGAAAGGAGGGGGAGGTCAGAGGGGAGTGAAAAGAAGAAGACGAAGGCTTTGGAATAACCAAGATGACTTAAAGAAGATTCTTTATTCCCTTGTGATGAAACTTTGTTAATGCTAACTTTTATTCCGACTTTTTGATGTTGCGAATTTGACTCCTCATTAATATTCATGTGATGCATGTTGTTTAGAATTTATGCCCGATTTCAATTAGATTGAGAGATCAATTATTTTCTGCTTTAATTAATTTCATCTAAGAGGGGAAATTAGCTACATTAACCTGCTATATTTTTAATGATTGTCGGTTTACTATTCATTTAAAGATCGAGAGATCTGCTATTGTGGCTGTTATGAGGTGAGAACCCTTAACAGTCACAGGAGGTGTCAACTGCATTGTGATCATTTGATTAAGATTAAAAGAATGAGTGGTAGGAGATCGAGAGATCGAACTCTTCTTCTGATTAAAGATGAGAATTTTATTAATCAGTAATCTTAATTCAGTGATTAAATCTATTCTCTTCTTGATTTATAGATACCGATAGACTGAGAGATAGAGTGCATTTACAGAATCAGTAAGTCAAACACGGCATTGACAATAGCATCAACGAGTTCATTACAAGGGAATCTCTTCAATCACTCCTTGATTTTTTTTCTTACTTTCATTTGTCATTCTTAATCTATGTTCATTCATTCATCCGATTTATTCTTAAAAATTTTGTGACAATTTTCGGGATATAATTATAATAAGTAATCGATCTAAATCAATGGGGTTACGACACTCAGTGTTTCTACTCCACCTGTGCACTTGCAGTTGCGTGAACTCTAGAGTAAAATTAAAACGCAACTAGAATTATTTCCCGTGTAAGAATCCATGATATCATAACTACGATAAGTTCACGTCATTCATCTGCCACATGGTCATCATCCGGGGCAGCACAGACACGTGGAATGATCTCCCCCTCCTCGACCGCAGCGATCACGTGGGAGGTACCACCATGGGTAGCTATTGTGGGATCCGACGGTGGAGGTCGCCACAAGGGTGATCTGGGCCACTGAGGGTTAGGGTATCCACAATGTTGCTGCGACCCGGTTCAGGAGAGTGCACGGCGGACCGGCTTCGGTCCAACTCATCTGGTTCAACAGACTTTTTGCCCGGAGGCTGAGGCTGCACAGTCTGGCGGGGCGCCGGAAAAGCCCTCATCCAGGTTCCATAGAGAAGATCCGCAGGACGGGAATGTTTTTCAGGGCAATGCTTCAGTCAGTGACCTATGAGACCACAACCAAAATAGAACAGAGGAATATTTTCATAGGAAACATGTTGGAAATGCCTATTGCCGTTAGGAAGGCAACCCCATGTTCCCATCTTCACCGGCACAGATAGGTCGAGATCCACGCAAATGCGAGCGAGACAAGTGATCCCATTTGCCATTTGTTCATCGATCTTAAGGGGTGTACCAAATATGGAAGTTATACGCAGGATGGTGTTAGTATCACAAAGTTCATAGGCTAAGCTAGGGAGCAATATCCAAACGGGAGACGATGAGATGTGATCATCATAAGGGCGAAAGAAAGGCTTCGGCTTAGATAGGTTAAGGATGATACCTCCATAGTTCCATGGGCTTTGGGTAAGAACCCTCGCGCAGTCCTCCTCAGTGTTAAACAAGAAAAGAAAAAAGTGATCACCTAGGTTTATTACGTTGATAGGAGAACCTTGTCCCCACAGAAGAGAGATCCTGTTGCAGCTTTTCTGTCGAGAAGTTGCCTCCACGTCCGTCCAAACATCTAAACGCTATTTAATATTAGTCTCGTTGCATAATTAAATTGTGAAAAAATCTTGATTTGATCTATGTAAATAAAATATTAGTATTTTAATTATCTTGAATCGAATGATGATTAATACACGTATGTCTGTGTCACCTCTTGGAATTGGAATAGAACAAATATTAAGCCCATATACATAATTTATATTTCTTTTATATGGGTTAATAATAAGATTAAAGAAAATATATAAGTTCTTGATTAGTTGCTTATAGCAATTTAATCTTTTATGATTATATGAAGAAAATCAATTAAATTAACAAAAGTAATAAGTTATTTTAAAAAAGCATTCGGATTTATAATATGAGGATCACAATTGGGCACTACCTTGTGTTGCTCTGGGACTACAAGTACCCATTTTTCATAATGGGCCGTACCCGAAGATATATTTCTTAGATATAATCAAATCCGAAGTTTGTCCAGACCATACTCAACAAGTTGGCCATGACCCATTAAGAAGGTCGTCTCTTAATACCATCATTCACGTTAATCCATAGTCCATGCTTAAGTTACAAGTTGACACTACATAACTGGACGTCGATTCATTCTATCAAATAAGTTTAATAATAATTATTTCATAATTGCAATATAGGATGTGGACTAAACTTTTTAAGACTTCGGCCCTGAAATTCAGAAAGAAAAGAGTCTGCATAAATTAACGTAATAAAAATCGAATTCTTTAGATGCAATAAAAACCGAATGGAAGATCAAGATAAACTCAGAAATTGAATATTTACGTATTAAATCATAATCGAAAGGTTTGAAATTTGATGTAGACCTTGTGAATTAAAGTCGTAGGAAAGAGAAAATTTCGAGGACAACTCGGTTCCGTTTATTTTTTTGTACAAAATTTTTTTGTTTTATCTCTTCGAATATTTTATTTTATATATTTACCTTTATTCCCCTTTCCCAGAATCGACTAAACTTGTCTGCTTTTATTTTTTTTTTAAAATTTCTACTGGTTCAAGTCGAAAATTTTACTACCTTTATTCAAGTCGAATTTTTTTAAAATATTTTTTTGTACTAGTCCTAGACCTAATTTGCATATCAAATTATATTACCACAATGTGTCTAATTTATTAGCATCGAGTAATTGTGAATGCATGGAAACAGTTTTAATTATTTCATAATCACCATTTTATTCCGGATTGCCTACAAAGTTAAAAACAGATGTCTAAATTATTTATTAGCTCTTCCTAGTAATTTAATATCCTTTGTGGTTATACAAACAAATATCATGTTATACAATCTGAAATGTGATGTATCAAATTTTGTCTAAGTCAAATCCAAGACTGGATCGGCTCATAGGCTCAATATTATTCACATTAATTCATTGTCCTTGTTTAGATTACAAGTTATCGCTACACAACTCGACGTTGGATTAAAATATAAAATAAGTTTAATAGTAATTATTTGATTATTATAATTTACGATGTGGGACTAAACTAATGTACTAATAATTAACATAATGATGATTGAAACATCAAAGTTTTTATTAGAATACCCTACCGCCGTAACTTCGCATCATAATTAACTTCGTATTCGGGTTTTTATTGGATTATATATTTACATAATTATTGGAAATCTGAAAAGCTAAACAAATCAGAATCCGATATTCATTATCATCCATTATTTGAATATTTGTCATGCATGAACGCAACAGACCTCGTCGTCAAGTCTCAGACCAATTCAACTTTTCCAAATATTTCGGTGTATATATTTTTTCGATGGAGACTCACCTCTCTTCAAAATTATTAGCACCCGACTAATTTGATGTTCGAACGAGAACAATACGAATAAATCCTAATCAAAATGGTGACTCTAAAAATCAAACCTAGAATCATTAGTACGAACGATCCCAAGACACATCCTCGATTGTGCCAATCATTTTTTATTATTTCAGTGTATATATTGAATGTGAAAAACAATTCTGATTTCGTATGTGAATAAAATCAGAGGTGCAAGTAAAGGAAACGTGATGTTCAATGTGACAATGTCAATCGTGATCTTTAGGAATCTGATAATGCCTTATTCTTTCAAGGGTCTGATAAATAGAGAGGTGTCAATTAATCATATTTTCTGGAACTTGGACGTCCAACACATGAACAAATACAAAGGAAGGTTTCTATTTCGGTTCATTGTTTCGGGTTGCAGATGATCTTGATTGTTCTCTTAATACATGAACAAGATGGTCCGAATGCATTTTCTTAAATATATGGATACATTGTTATCTTATATTCCATAAAAAATATCTTATAGAAGAAATAAGTAATCTGACGTCAAGGCTTCTCCGATTAAGTTTGTGGATAATCTCACGTCAGGTTATTGGTTGTACTTTTAGTAGTCCTAGACCTAATTCGTTCACATGTTTTAAGAAAAAAACAGTAAATAATCATAAGTTTAAAAATTAAAACTATCTATAATTCACAAAATTAAAAAGTTAATTGTATATATCAATGTTATTAAAACCGGACTGGACCGGCCGGTTCGACCGGTTCAACTACGAACCGGCCGGTGATCCGGTCCGGTTAAGTGTCAAAACTCGTTTTGACATTGAACCGGGCAAAACCGGTTGAACCGGGCGATTGAACCGGTTCAATGCAGAATTTGAAAAAAAATTATAAAAATGATATACATAGGAAAGTTAAATGAGAAAAAAGAAAGAAGGAAAGAAACTTAAAGAGGAAGAAATATCAAATCTATACAATTAAATAGAAATTGATATAAAAATGGTAAGTATTTAAAATTGAATAATATTAAAATAGAAATATATCAAAGGGCATAAAATAAAAAAAATAAAAAGGAAAGTGTTAAATAAAATAAAGAAATACGACTAATTTAAGATAAAATTTAGTAATATAACATCTATCATCATTAAATAGTAGATATTAAATTATTAATAATTTATTTATATTATCATTATGAAACTTTTAATTAATAAAAATTATGTTATATTATTTTTTAATATTTTTAATAAGTTATTAGTACAATATTCATATATTACATCATATAACTTATGCTATAACTTTATAATTATTATAAATATATTATTTTAATAAAATTTGGTTCAATCCGATCGAACCCGATCAGACCGGTCCAACCACGACCCAGTGATGAATCCGGTCTGGTCGTCGATCCGGTTCCGAAAACATTGGTATATATGTAGTGAAATTTTAGTTGTACAGAATCTTTAACAAAGTTGACCAATTTTGTATTCCTTTATAAGATAAAAATAATAAGACATTAATCTATGTGTTACTTATTTCAATCAAAGGGATTAATATATGAATAAAAGAGCTAGAATATTAAAAATAGATATTATATATTAAGATATTTCTTTTTCAAATATTTCAAATATTAAAAAATTATATTTGATTTAAAATATAAATACAAAATTAATTTAATTTATTTTTATAATATAAATTTTCTTTTGGTTTGCCGTCCATGAGCATGTGTGGAACGGCCCTGTTAGCTTTATTTTTCTTAATAACTTTTTAATCAACCTTTATCTTCTTTTTCCAACTAAAATCTAAATAATTTACAATAAAAAATATATCTAAACTACAGTTATCATTTTTTAGTATGTAATTATCTAATGAACGATATGATAGCTTCAAGATTTTATTGGAAAATAATAATACTTTTTATTTTTAATTCAATATATGTAGATAGAAGGTGCAAAGTGCGCAGTGTTATATTTGCAACGGCATATGCTACATCTATTCAAAATAAAGAAACCACGTGTGTACTCTCACAAATATTTTTTTTCTTATGTATATAGATATTGCATACACCATATGCCACTTTATAATGATGTCAGCTATTATGTTAAAATAAAATAAAAAATTTTTAAATTCATTTTAGACAAAAATTTAATCTCTATATATAATATGTACATTATATAAGAAATGGTAAATGAAGTCATGCGACAACCTTTCAATGAAAATTATAATATTTGCAGTAATAGATATAGTTTGTACTTTCAATTAGAGTTTTTTTGTCAAAAATAAAAATAAAGAAATTCAAATTTACATTTTTTTCATTTTCCCTATCATTTAGTTTAATTAAATCTTCTCCTAAGAATTACTAAGAAATATATACTTTGGCAGCCTTTATGTGTAAAATGGAGCGCTTGACAAATTTTACAATTTCTCGATGGAAAAAATATATTTAAGAAAAATCGTTGCCATTAGTGAACTCACGATAGCGATTGTAAAACTTAACCATGTTTTTTCATAGTTTAATTGATATATTAATTTTGCGTATTTTCGTGCAATTAAATATAATAATAACGATAACTGATAAGAAAAAAATAATTTGATAGGTTAGTTTTATTTTTTTATTTCATCTTTTTTTGCTACTTGTCATGTATAGTCTTATAGAATGAAGTGAAACACCAATTATTCTTGTTGGCAAACACAGATACACAAGATAAAAAACACATAGCTTTTGCCCTAACATCTGTTGCATCATTGCTAATTAATAAATCAAATTCTCTGATTAATTTTCTCGAACCAAACTCGTTCAACGCTCTTGCAGGGGAACATTCATATTGTACATGTTGGAGTTAGTTAAGTGGAGCTTGATTTTGGGCCTAACTAGTTTGTTATTAGATATGATAGGAAGAATTTGAGAGATTGCAACTTCCTTATAATCATAATCTGGGAAGATTGAGTGATTATCATAACTATCTTATTTGTTAGATATGGAGTTATGGAAAATCAGGATAAGATATACAGTTATCTTGGATTGTTACCCAAGGCACATATCTGATAGCGGTTATGCACCATATATTGTGAGGATCTGGGTAATATTTGAAAAGGATGTGATCTGAGATATCTGAATAGAGTGAAACTCTGTGACGGCCGTGAACGTAGGAGACAATCTCCGAACCACTAAGTTGATATCGAGAATATTCCGCAACAACTAGTATCAGACCTCTTCGGTAAAGGAGTTCGTGGGCAGTGGGAGCGATGGCAATAAACAATGGGAAGGTGAAGATCGAGAAGTTCGATGGTAGAGACTTCGGCTTCTAGAAGATGCAGATCGAGGACTATCTGTATCAGAAGAAATTGCACAGGCCTCTCTTTGGAGAAAAGCCGGAGGCGATGAGCGATGCGGACTGGGCGCGACCGGCAGGCGCTTGGTGTTATCAGGCTGACGTTGGTGCAGAACGTAGTCTTTAACATCGTGAACGAGAATACCACGACGAGTTTGATGAAGGCATTATCAAACATGTACGAGAAGCCGTCTGCATCAAATAAGGTGTATTTGATGAGAAGGTTGTTCAACCTGAAGATGTCTGAGGGAGCTTCGGTCGCGAATCACATCAACGAATTTAACATTATCATCACACAGCTAAATTCGGTGAGTATCACTTTTGATGATGAAGTGAGGGCTTTAATCTTGTTGTCTTCTTTGCCAGAAAGTTGGGGTGTAACTTTGACGGCGGTCAGCAATTCTTCCGGTTTAACGAAGTTGAAGTTCGATGATATTCGAGATCTGATTCTGAGCGAAGACCTTCGCATGAGAGAATTAGGAGAGGCCTCAAGCTCGGTGTTGAGTGCAGAGGGAAGGGGAAGAACGCATCAGCGAGCACAAAATCAAGAAAGATCAAATGCAAGGCGACGAAGTCAATCTAGATCTGGTGAATTCGCATGCTGGAATTACGAGAAGAAAGATCACCTGAAGAAGAATTGCAGAGCACCCAAGAAGAAAACCAATGAGAAGTCAGCAAATACTGCTACAGAAGAAGTCTCAGATGCATTGATTCTGAGTCTCAGATCCTGGATTCTGGATTCTGGAGCTTCATACCATTCCACATCACAAAGGGAGTGTATGAAAAATTACACTACCGATAATTTTGGCAAGGTTTATCTGGCTGATGATAAAGCCTTGGACGTTGTGGGGAAAGGGAATGTAAAGATTGTCACTGATAATGGGACAACTTGGAAGCTGAAGGATGTTCGACATATACCGGGGTTGAAGAGAAATTTGATCTCAGTTGGACAGTTTGACACAGAAGGTTACATTACAGTATTTGTAGGTAACACTTGGAAGGTCACTAAAGGAGCCATGGTAATCGCACGGGGCAGCAAGCTGGGTACTTTGTACAGGTCATCGAACACGAAGATTATTGCAGCGGCTGATTCGGATGATATGTTTGAAGTCTGACATTGCAAACTTGGACATATGAGTGAAAATGGGATGAAGGTTCTGCACAAGATGAGTCGACTACTAGATCTGAAGTCAGTCGATGGTGAACTTTGTGAAGGTTGTGTGCTGGGAAAGCAGAGGAAAGTCACCTTCAGCAAAGTGCCAAGGATGGCGAAAAGTAGCAAGTTGGAGCTTGTGCACACGGATGTGTGGAGGCCATCTCCAGTTCCATCCCTCGGCGGATCACTGTACTATGTGACTTTTATCGACTATTATTACAGGAAGGTATGGATTTATTTTTCTGCAAAATAAATCTTATCTGTTCTCTACTTTCAAGAAATGGAAGGCGCAGGTAGAGAATGAAACATGCCTCAAGATCAGATGTTTGCGGTCTGACAATGGCCGTGAGTATGTGAACCATGAGTTCAAGGAGTTCTGCGAGGAACATGGCATCAGGATGGAGATGATAGTTCCGAGGATGCCACAGCAGAACAGAGTTGCTGAACGGATGAATAGGACGCTGAATGAGCGTGCCAGAAGCATGAGGACCCATGCAAATCTACCGAAGTCATTTTGGACAGATGCAGTGAACACAGCGGCATACCTAATCAATCGCGAACTATCTGTACCATTGGAGAACAAACTACTAGAGAAGATCTGGAGTGGTAAGAAGGTAGATCTTTCTCATCTGAGAATTTTCGGTTGCCTATCATATGTGGATATTGATTCTGCATGTAGAGACAAATTAGATGCTAAGTCTCGGAGGTGTTTCTTTATTGGTTATGGTTTTGATGAGTTTGGATATCGTTTCTGGGATAATGAGAACAGAAAAATTATCCGGAAAAGAAACGTGGTGTTCCATGAAAAGACCATGTATAAAGACAAGTGTGTTGTAGAATCTGATAATGCAGAGGTAGAAGCAAGGCTCAAGTGGAACTTGAGGACATTTCAAATGAAAATGTGGTTAGGTCACAGAAGATTGTTCAGCAGGAGCTTGAAGTGATACAGGCTGGACCGAGTACTCCACCCCCTATCAGGAGATCTACTTGGGAGATAAGACCACCTGTGAGGTACTCTCCTTCTTTAGATTTTATATTGCTAACTGATGCTGGTGAGCTAGAATGTTTCAGGGAAGTCTTGGAGGTCGATGATTCATTCAAGTGGGAGTTAGCAATGCAGGACGAGATGAACTCGTTGTACAAGAATAAGACTTCAGTGCTGGTGGAATTGCCTAAAGGAAAGAAGGCATTGCACAACAAGTGGTTGTACATGATTAAAGAGGAGGCAAATGGTGACGAAAGGTATAAAGCAAGGCTAGTTGTGAAAGGCTTTGAATAGAAGGAAGGTATTGACTACACTGAAATATTTGCACCAGTTATGAAACTAACCGCTATTAGATTGGTATTGAGTATTGTTGCAGCTGATGACTTACATCTTGAGTAGTTAGATATAAAGACAGCATTCCTTCATGGTGATTTGGAGGAAGATATTTATATGAAGCAATCAGAAGGCTTTCAGATTTCTGGTAAAGAGAACCTGGTGTGCAAGCTGACCAAAAGCTTGTATGATTTGAAGCAGGCCCCTCGACAATGGTATATGAAGTTCGATAACTTTATGACTAGCATGGGATATGCTAAGTATTTTTCTGACCACTGTTGTTATATCAAATATTTTGATAATTGCTACATCATATTGCTATTGTATGTGGATGATATGCTCATCAAAGGTTCAGATATGATGGAAATAAAAAAGTTCAAGGAACAATTATCAAGTGTGTTTGAGATGAAGGATTTGAGAGCCGCGAAGAAGATTCTTGGGATGGAGATTGTTCGGGATAGGAAAGCAAGTACCCTGAAGTTGATACAAGAAGCCTATGTTGAAAAGGTGCTAGAGAGGTTTTTCATGCAAGATGCCAAGTCAGTACAGACACCCTTGGCGAGTCACTTCAAGCTTTCAAAGGAGCAATCACCCAAGACAGATATGGAACGTGCATACATGCGGAAGGTTCCATATGCATCAGCAGTAGGCAGTCTTATGTATGCTATGGTTAGCACCAGAACAGACATTGCTCATGCAGTGAAAGTTGTGAGCAGATACATGTCAGATCCAGAGAAACAACACTGGCAAGCAGTGAAGTGGATCCTTCGGTATTTGAAAGAAACCAAAGGTATGTGCTTGTGTTTCGGTAAAAGTAATTTGGATCTGAAGGGTTATATTGATGCAGATTTAAGTGGTGATATTGTTATTGCCAGAAGCACCACCGGATATATGTACACTGGCGATAAGTTGAATGTCTCAATTGCAGAAGGTTATTGCTCTCTCTACTAGCGAATCGGAGTACATTGCCATGACAGAGGCATGTAAGGAGATGATTTGGCTAAAGGAGTTCCTTGAAGATTTGGGCAAGGTACAATCGAGTTCGAGTCTATACAGTGATAGTCAAAGTTCAATTCATTTGGCAAAGAATCCAGTGTATCATGCCAGGACGAAGCACATCAGGCTGAAGTACCATTTTATCAGAGATCTTCGGAAAGAGAAAACATTGGTGCTTGAGAAGATTCGAGGTTCAGAGAATCCAACTGACATGCTGACCAAGGTGGTGGTCACTGAAAAATTGAGGTTCTGTGCAACCTTAATTTCCCTCCAAAGTTAATTGCAAGGAGGAGCAGTCCAGAGTTCGAGCACAAGCAAGTGCAGCTCAATTTCAAAAGAATCATTCTCCAAGTGAGAAATTGTTGGAATTAGTTAGGTGGAGCCTGATTTTGAATCTAACTAATTTATTGTTAGATATGGTAGGAAGAATATGAGAGATTGTAACTTTCTTATAACCATAATCTGGGAAGATTGAGTGGTTATCATAACTACCTTATTTATTAGATATGGAGTTATGGAGAATCAGGATAAGATATGTAGTTGTCCTGAATTATTATCCAAGCTACATATCTGGTAGCGATTATGCACCATATATTGTGAGGATCTGAATAATGTTTGAAAATGATGTGATCTGAGACATTTAAATAGAGTGAAACTCTGTGACGGTCGTGAATGTAGGAGATAATCTCCGAACCACTAAGTTGATATCGAGGATATTCCGCAACAGTACATGATCCTTGAAAAGTGTAAAGATTGAGTTGCTTTCAAAATGACTTCAGCTTAATTTTAGTACCTCCGGTCGGTTCGGTTGAATTAATAAAACAATAACAAAGTGGAACTCTTTTTGATATTGAGAATGTAAACTTAGTTATACCGACATTAAGAGATCTCGAGCAAGTAAAAAGTGATCTTCTTTCTTGTCAATATGTATTGCATAATTAAAAAATAATAAGTTTTTTCTTTATGCCGGAGTATGAAAGATTTTTTATATCCAAAGTTATTAGCATCCGACTAATTTGAAGTTAAAAAGATAGAGCAATAATGATTTATTTCTAATATTATTAAAATCGGATCGGCCACCCGACCGGACGATCAACTGGGTCGTTGTTAATTTCAATCGGGTTCAACTAGATTTTATTAAATTAATATTATTAAAATAATTATACATATAATAAATATTATATAACGCTTATAATTCATAATAAAATATAATAAAAAATATTTAATTAAATATTAATATTCATAAAAAGAATTTGAATTTTCATTATTAATATAGTATATT
The DNA here is from genome assembly GCA_030549335.1 of Pontederia crassipes. Taxonomy (NCBI): domain Eukaryota; kingdom Viridiplantae; phylum Streptophyta; class Magnoliopsida; order Commelinales; family Pontederiaceae; genus Pontederia; species Pontederia crassipes. Next base: position 9,200,736 of record CM060198.1, read on the forward strand.
AATTCTTTTATTTGTTTTCTTCAATACTATTTTAGGGTGATAATATATTAATTAATTTTGACATATATCACTATTTTATTAATAAGTTTTTTTCTTTATGCCGGAGTCTACGAAAGATTCTCGATGTTCAAAGTTATTAGCATCCGACTAATTTGAAGTCGAAAAGATAAAGTGATAATGATTTATTTCTCGATCAAGATGAAAATTATAAGAATCGTGTTAAGAATATAAAATTATTAATGTTGCTCTTTCTAACGACTTAAAATTTTAGAAGAAATAATTAGCACATCAAATTTAACATGGTATTAAAGGTCGAGAGTTACTCTCGTTAAGTTTCTATTAAAAAATATATTTTGAACTTAAGCTTTTAAAAAAATATAGTTAGCACATCAAATTTAACAAAAATAAAAACTAATAACACCTTCAATCACTTGGGCTTCAACTTTATTAACTAGTTAAGTCAATCATCATTGGTTAATATCAGTTTTTTTGCTTTCAATATATATTATTATTACTATTTATCAGCCATCAAATTAACATTTTTGAAGGGCAAATTATCATAGATAAATGTACTTACTTTATATTAAATATAAATAACATAAAGAAGTAAATAAAAAAAACAAAACTAAATGAAAGAGAAAAAACCATAAATTCCAATGTATTGGTTTTCTCATATTAAACGATGGATATGGAACCATTTTTCCCCTCCTGTAAGAGCTTTGATTACAGTATAATAATGGCCTTTTACCTCGTGATTTACTTGTATAACAAAACAAGATATTTTGATTACAAATCACTTTTGTATTTTTTACCTCACACGATTAATGTTTTACTACGTGGTTTCAAAGCTTTCGCTTCCTCGAGCACTACCTCAACGTCCACCTCCTCCACCCCCGGCGCCACCTTCACTGCCGCTGCCGACACCACCTCCAACTCCGACACCAATGCCGATCCCGATGCCAACTCCGAAGCCGCCACCTTGGCATCCACCACTCCCCAACCCTCCACCTGCACCACCGCCAACTCCACCTCCGGCACCAAAGCCACCACCGCTTCCGGATCCTCCACCAATGCCGCTTCCGCCGCCGCCTCCTCGGCCGAATCCTCCTCCACCACCAGCTCCGCCGCCGGCAGCTCCACCTACGCCACCCCCGGCGCCAAAGCCGCTGCCGTGTCCTGATCCGCCGCCAGCTCCTCCACCACCTCCACCGCCGAAGCCACCTCCCCCTCCAACACCACCGCCGGCACCACCTACACCTCCACCATCTCCGAATCCTCCGCCAAACCCACTTCCACCACCCCCGCTTCCGCCGCCGCCACCGAAACCTCCCCCACCTCCAACTCCTCCGGCACCACCACTGCCTGTGCCTCCACCTGCTCCAAAGCCACCCCCAAATCCACTTCCACCACCACTACCGCCGTCGCCACCGAAGCCACCACCACCTCCAAATCCTCCGGCTCCACCTCCACCAGCTCCAAATCCTCCACCGGACCCACTACCACCGCGGTCCGCTGAGACCACCACCACTACCGCCGCCGCCACCAAATCCTCCACCCCCTCCAGCTCCCCCGGCGCCACCTCCAGCTCCAAATCCTCCTCCATGGCCAAAACCACTGCCTAGACCCCCACCTCCTCCACCAAAGCCATTGCGGCACCCTCGGAAATGGAACCGGCAACCACCGCCGAAGTCAGCAAACGCAGTCGAGCTGAGCAAGGCAGCGACACCAAGGAGGAGGAGGGGGAGGAGAAAGGATCGCTTTTGGAGACCCATATGACTCAGTAATGTACTGGGTACGGTGGAGCGCCTCAAGCTTTGGATGCTTCAACTCACATGGCGACATCTCCATTTTAAAGGTAACGAACTGAGAAGTTTGAGTTGGCAACGAACTGAGGATGGGCTACGTAGTAGAAGCGTGCATTAATGGCTTCATGAGCAGTGATCAGGCCGCGTTCGGACAGTTGAGAAGATGAATGGACCAGTTGATTCCTAGACACTGCATGGTGACTAGTCAAATCGTGGATTCTCGCCGACAACATGTCACTCGTTCTAATCCGCTGATTTGTCAAATGACATTGACTATGAAATTCTTTGTTTGGGCTCTTGATGATCAAATGACATTGGAGATAGAAAAGAATTAGGCTAACAAAAGAAAAAAAAATTATTTTATTTTTTTCTTCATCACTTTTATGTTATCATGAACTATATATGTACAAGTTTGTAAGCATCTTCGTCAAAGAGAAATAGAAAATAAAAGTTTTTTTTTTACGTCTAGTTAACATTTTGGAATTTAATGGGGTGCTCTCATGAATCAAAGGTTGCGATCTGCACACGTATGAAGAGCATTTGATTCACAATCGGACGACTGATATTCGATTTTTTCTCTCACTTTTCTCACGATTTTCGACGGCTTTAGTTCTCGAGTGGCGGACACGAGAGTTTTTAGGACGGCGATGGTGAATGGTCGTGAGGTCGAAGTGAAACCGACAGCGTGCGGCAAGTGAGATCGAAATTCCATCGTGCCCTGGCAGGCTAATTATTATTATTAATAGTAATAATCAGACTGCCCATTATTCTAAACTTCTTGTCCGTATTTTTTTATTACTAGATTTTTACTATACTCAGTATTTTGTTTAACATATATATAGGACAAATCTTATATTTCTTTATCTATATATATATAAAAGGTAAACAGTGAAATGACACGTGGCATGTCCACAATTTTTAAGAAAAAATAATTAGAAAAAAAATCAGGAAAAATAATAATTTAGATTTTTGTTAAGATCAAATATAGTTTAGATATGATTTTTTTATTGATTGGGAGATCAAGTTTGTTACGTGAATTGAAGAATAAAGTATAAACAGAATTTTTGGGAAGAAAAGAAGATAATGTTTGATTAAAAAGTAAAACAAAGCTGCAATAGTTATTTTAAAATTACTAAAACCTCTGTAACCTCATTAATTATTATTTAAAAATCTATGAACGACCCCTTTTGATTTTCATATATATATATATATATATACATTTGATGTGCAAGTGATATAAAAATAAAATTATATTATAAAAATAAAAATAAAAATAAAAATTTTATTTATATTTAAATCAAATATTAAAATTTATTATAAAAATATCTTTCTTAATATATAATATATTTTTAAATTTATTTTAGCACTTTATTAATATATTAGACCCATTGATTGAAATAACACATAAAATTAATAACTTATTATTTTTATCTTATAAAGGAATAAAATTAGTTAACTTTGTTCAAAACTACTAATAATTAAAAACAATAATTAAATAATCAAAGTTTTATTATATTTATTATTTCTGAACATTTTTAAAAAAATAAAAAAAATAGTATTTCCGTTTAAAAAGATAATGGACAAGTATAATAAAATTAATAATATTTACTTTTAAAAGAGTAAAATAACATTTTATTTTTCAAACATAATGTATTATTTCAGTAAAATTAAATAAAAGATAATGAACAAGTATAATAAAATTAATAATATTTACTTTGTAAAGGTAAAATAACATTTTCTATTTCAGACATAATGTGTTATTTTAGTAAAATGAAATAAAATAAATAATATTTCCTTTCTAAAATTTAATGTAAAAATATAATAAAATAAAAAATATTTAATTTTGAAATAATTAAATAAATAGATTTTTCTTTTTCAAATATTATGTATTATTTTTAGAATAAAAGATAATTTGAAAAAAATGAAATCATTTTAAAATAATTTATTTCATGTTAAAATCTTAATAATTAAATTAGTAATAAATCTGATTATATATTATTCTAATTTTAATTTATATATATATATATATATATATATATATAGGGGATAAGTATGGTACAGCCAAAAAATTTTGGCTGCACCCTACTAACAAGAGATCTCAATTGTCTATTAGAGCTTATATTGATTAAACGCCTCTGATCGTTTAAAACAGAATATATAATTTGAATTGTGATATTTTTTTAAACCGGTTCAAACTGCATGTTGGTAATCCAGATAAAATACTTACGATTACACATCTGTTCGACAGAGGCGTCTTTTTTTTTCCTTTCCTCGAGGAAATTTTATTGACGAAAGTTGGATTTCTTCTCTTTTCCTTCCCAGCGTCAAATCATTACGAAGTTGTGCTTCATTAGTCGACAAACAGGTGGGCAAACAGGTTTGTTTCTTGCTTTGTTTCATTTTTTTGTTTTAAGGTTCTGAGTTTTTTATATCATAATATGTCCAAATCATGTTGTTCATATGCAATTGATACATGGCCTTATAATGATTATTTTAATTTTAATTTTAATCTTAATTTCATATGTTGTTCCCTATGCTCTGTGGCTCTTATGTTCCTTAGCGGCAGTCACGTCAGTTTTCCCCTCTTTGTAATTTTGGGTGTTAATTATTTTTGTCATATACGTTTGTGCAATCTTAGTGTAACTGCAGATTTTTATTTATATGTTATTTTTTTTATTTGTGACTTCTATACTTTTAAAATTATGTCTTATTTCCATCTCATAGTTACTTTTCATTTTCCAAGAACACTCTAGACAAGAACAAAATATTTCACGCATAGACAAAAAAAAATTACATTAGTAATGCATTTTTTTCTGTTCAAATATTTGTGTGCTTGCATAAGAAATTCATGTTTTTCATTTTTATATCTTTCATGTCACCTTTGACATGGGATTAAATGAATAAAATCAGTAAATGCCATAACTAATTAGTTAATCCCAGTGCAGGTTTATTTTTTATAATAGTCAATGTCTTCTCGAGACAACAATAATATGAATGTTCTTTTGTTCATACGGTCAAGATCCACATATTATGGAAGCAATGATCACGCAACAAAGGTATGAATTAAAATTCTTTAAGTCTACATTTTTTAATGTCACATGCATTATAATATTATATTTTTGTACAGTGTGCAAGAAAGAAATCAAACTATAAAACCATCGGTTGGAATGACATTTGAATCAGATGATAAAGCATATGAGTATTATAATTTATATGCTAGATCCATCGGGTTTTATGTACGGAAGTCATTTTTTTATAAAGCAGGCAAAGGTAGAAAACATTCTAGTAGAATGTTTGTTTGCTCCAAGGAGGGACATAAAAATCTTACTAGAAATGTGGGAAATGAAGTGAAGCGAAGAAGGGAAGTTCAAAATGATTGCAAGGCTCATTTATTTGTGCATGAAACGAAGGATGAAAAGTAGGTTGTTAGAAGATTTCACGAAGAACATAGTCATTTACTAGCTACTCCTTCGAAGGTATTAAATTTACGTTCTCATCATGAGTTGTCTGATACTTCTAAAGATGTCATTACTGAATGTAATGAATGTGGCCTTGGTCCATCAAAGATTGCACGAATGCTTAACTATTCAGGTGGTCAATCAATTACAAGCCAAGAGTGCATAAATCATTTGAAAAAAAAAGAAGAACAATGTCGGAAATGAATGTATGGGTGTTATTAGTTATTTCGAAAGAAAACGAGACAATGATGAAGGTTTCTTTTTCAAAGTAGAGAAAGATGAAACTAATATTGCAAGAAATGTCTTTTGGGCTGATAGTAGAGCAAGAGATAGTTACATGATTTTTGGAGATGTTGTAGTTTTTTATACAACATATAGAACAAACAAATTTTGTATGCCATTTGCACCTTTTACTGGTATTAATCATCATAGACAATCTATCTTATTTGGTTGTGCTTTGTTGGCGGATGAAACAAAAGAGACATTCATCTGGTTGTTTGAAACATGGCTTGAATGCATGAAAGAGAAATATCCTATATTGATTATCACTGATCAGGATATTGCAATGGGCAATGCAATTCGTAAAGTATTTCCTGACACGCGACATCGTTTTTGCATTTGGCATATAAAAAGAATGCAATTATTAACACAAGAAGTTTGTCTAAAGGCGACAATTTCATGAAAAGTTTTAATGAGTGGATATATGATTCAAGGAGCACTGTTGAATTTGAAGAAAGATGGATTACATTGAAAAAAACTTTTGACATTCCAAATGGCCATTGGGTAGTTCCATAAGCGTCATTATTGGGTGTCCATATATTTTATCGACATCTTTTCTGCAGGCATGTCTTCATCACAAAGAGCAGAGAGTATAAATGCATTTTTTGATGGTTTTGTCAATTGCCATACTTCTTTAACAGATTTTGTGTTTCAATATGATCAAGCTCTTCATTCTCGTTGTGAAGCTGAAGAACGGGAGGATTTTAAAAATTTGAACTCTTTAGCTTCTTTAACTTCGAAGCATCTTTTGGAAAATCATGCTGGAAAGATATATACCCAAAGTATATTTTGTATCTTTCAAAAAGAGTTTAGTCATATCAATGACTTCTTTGCAGAAAAAATATCAAAAGATGAGAATGAGTTTATGTACTCTGTGTACTTAATGGGAACTGAAGATGAAAGACAAAACATTGTGCACTATAGCAATCAGGGGACTATTTCAGTGAGGTGTTCATGTAAGATGTTTGAACAACAAGGAATATTATGTGTTCATATTTTAAACATTTTCAATAAGAAAGGGATAAAAAATTTACCCGAGCAATATGTACTTCATCGTTGGACGATAGATGCTCGGTATTCGAAGGCACGTATAGTTAATGACAATGCAAGTACATCTACAAATGGACAACGATCGATAACTCCTCTTCAGAAGTGGAGATGGCAAATAAACATGTGGAAAGTTGATAACTTTGCATTAAGGTCTCCTGAATTTTTTGCTTTTGGTGTATCACTTATGAATGAAGTTATTCAAAAGCTCAAAAAGTTTCAAAGATAGGAATTCACAACAAGCTTGTTCGACTAATATAATTGCTCCTACATCTTTAACTCATGAACAAGGATTGGAGATCATTCACGACCCAGTATGCGTAAAATTCAAAGGTAGACCCAAAAAACTGAAACGAATTAAATCAGGCATTGAAGCTTCCTCCTCACAAGTTGGCTTTAAGAGGAGGACATGCAGTGAGTGTGACATGCTTGGTCATTTACAAGACTCCTTGTCCAAAAGCAAAGGTAAAAATCCTTTTAGTATAATTTTGATTTTCTCTTTTTATCTTTAACTCTATTCTATTTTATTATTTTTACAGGTGGATAACAATAAAAAAAACAACAAAGATAAAGAGGATGAAATCGATGGCGAGATTCATGAAAGTGGTGATAACAGAGAAGATGACGAAAATGATGAGTATCTTGATGAGAATGACAATAACCATGGGAATTATGTTTAAAATGTGACAGCAAGAACTATTAAAATGTTGTAAGTTGTCACTTACATATTTTATTGTATACTACTGTTAATTGTTCTCATTCGTGTTCTTACTATCCCTTTTTTTTACAACAAACCTTTGCAGGCATTGGGATTGAACTTATTCAACAGGTGATATAAGAAGTGGAAACTATCAGCATTTATTCTTGTGACAATCTTGGATGTAAATGCCTATGTTGCTATTTTAACCTATGTCAGCATTATGTCAAACAAAGTACATGTTACCTCGTGAACATCAATGTTAGTGAAATAATTTATTTTGCATGATTGACTATTTAACAACATACGGTGAGTATGGCAACTAGTTGGGATCAATTTCTCATATCCGTATTTTCTTACACTATCATGTTTTGCTTACATTGCTAGCTCTCCAACTTATGCCTAAACAGCAACAATAATGATAATGCTACATATTATATGCCTAAACTATCTTTTCTTATTAGCTTACAATTTCTTAAAACAATAATAACAATTATAAAAGAAATATTATATTTATAAGAATGAGTTTTAAGAAAAAGAAAATTTTTTGTTATTTAATTGTTTAGAGAATAGAAACAGAATTCCCTTTTGGTTATTGCTTCAACTAAATGAAAAAATATGTTCCTTTTAAATGCACAAAAGAAACCATATATATATATATATATATATATATATATAACCAAAAAAATAAATTAGACTAAATTACAGATCACTTTTAATTGCTATAAAAATTTTAGTAATTCTTAAAGATCATAATATTATGACTATATAATAATTATTTTTTGAGAAAAGTTAATTAAATTTGGGTGTAAGTATTTTATCAAATTAAATGAAGAAAATATATTTTAAAAATAAGAATAAATAGTATATGTCACAGATTTTTAAATTAGTTTATAAATAAACAATAATGATAAAAAAATATTTTGTATATTTATATACACATATACACACACATGTGTATATAGGTTTTGTCCATTATGATTTAAATAGTGTGATACCATGGAAGCATTAATAAAAAATGTGTATATGTGTGATGAGATTGTGAAAAGTTTCCAAGGAAAAAATTTAAACAACATATATTCTCTTGACATCATTTTACAAGGCAAAAATATAATTTTTTATTACTTTTATTTTTACTATTTGTGTACTTATTCTTATAATATTATATTCTTATTTTTTTTCTTAAGCTACGTAGAAAGTCAGCTATATAATATGTGATGCATACATATTGCCTCTATATTTATAGCATTATTTGATATCTTATAATAATAATGTCAAAGTATGTGCAAAGTCAAGTACATGATAAATGCACATTAAAAACAATATTAGCAATAATATTTCATCATTATTTTTATGAATGCATATATAGGCAATCAATGATCGTATGTAAACATGTGTTTACAAACGAACAAAATATTATATTATTTGACTGTGATCTTATTGATGTTGTTGCTAATAGGCAAAATGTAAACGCATCAATATTTTTATATTGATTTGATGCACATAAACTATACACAAAAACCAAGAGAATTGACATATATAAAATTTTCTCTAAAAATTATATGGAATAAAAATTTAAAAATATGAGAGAAAAGAAAAAAATAGATATTTTATTCGGTGAATTTTTTGTTACACTAAATACAAAAAAAATATTAGAAAATAAAGCTGGAAAAAATGTATTCATTCCAAGAATAACATTCACTTTATCTTATACTATTTAGATTTCAACGTAAATAATTTTTAATTATGATATATTTTATAACGATCATTAACAAAAATCAATAATTAAGAAATTAATAATTTTACAATAAAAATTTATGTGGCTCTTTCATGTGTAAAAAATTAAGTAAAGAATGTAGTTTATAAAGAAGTATTTCGTAATTTGATGTAAGTATATAATGAAGTTCAATTCTTTTAATGTGTTATTTTTCATTTACATTAATATAATTGGTAATATCCGTGCATCGCATCCTAATTTTTCTTTATGAGCATTATATATATCCAACTACTTTTCTTATTATGATTTCATTGACGTTATTGCTAATAGGTCAAGTGTAAATGAATCAATATTCTTATATTCGTTTGAGACAAATAAACTATACCCAAAATTGATAATTTTCTCTAAAATTTGTATGTAATAAAAAAATGAAATATGTGATAAAAAAATAGATATTCCATTGGGAGAATTATTTTGTTACATCAGAATGAAATATGTCATCTAAGACTAAATTATGCATAAATATTATTTTGAAACACTTAATTAAAGTTTTAGAGATATTCTCATATTTAAAAATATAAGTAATCTCAAACAACCATTCGAAGATAAAAGCTCATTCTTGGAGGCAATTTCAAACAAATTTTATAAGTTATTGCAAAAGGTATTATATAATACATTAGTTTTTCTGCAATTATTTCATCATATCTAAGATCTCGATCATTGTCAAATTTTAAAACTAACAAAGAATACGACGCTACAACAAAATCAAACAACCACACATTTAAACATGTTATTTAAAATGCACAAAATACCGAAAGATATTCTCATAAATTATTGTGATTGCGAAAAGTCAAGGTCAATTATTATCATATGTCAGATTATTTTTTTAAGAAACTTATATTTTCACATGGACAATTTTATATGACCATTTCAAGCGCAATGAGTAGACATGAACTTGAAATTTTAATTTATGATTATTATCACCATATAACAAATCCATGTAGTCTATAAAAAAAGTATTTTGAAATTTTATGTAAATTTATAATGAGTTTCAATTTTCTTAATACACATGAATACTAATTAATGATATCAAAAACTTAATATATTATTATTTTAATTATATTAATATCATTTGTAATATTCGTGCATCGCACTGGTTCTTAATTACATGAATACTAATTAATAATACAAAAAACTTAATATATTATTATTTTAATTATATTAACATAATTTGTAACAACCGTGCATAGCCCGAGTTCTTAGACTAGTTTGTAATAATAATAAAGTTAAATAGATGTATAAATGCTTGAACAGCTGCTGGTAGTGATTTAATCCTTTGCGCTTATTAATTAATATAATTATATATGTATACATATACATGCATAACGTGTCAAGTAAATAAAAATAATAATCCAAACTGAATTAAAGATCAAGATAAACTCGGAATCGGATGTTTATGAATAACGAGAACTTTAAATTATGATTTCATATATCTGTATATTATTATAACTTTAAAAATAATTATGAATAACGCAGGAGAAAATCTATATATACATAAATTAACGTAATAGAAATCGAATTCTTTAGATGTAATAATAAACATCGAATCATATACGTGTACATTACAGGTAAATAATAATCATGTAAAACTGAATGGAAGATTAAGATAAACTCAGAGTCAAATATTTATGTAATAAATCATAATCGAAAGGTTTGAATTTTGATGTGGAAAGATAAAATTTCGAGGACAACTCGGTTCCGTTTATTTGTTTTATCTCTTTATAACAAAATCAAATACAGTATTTTTTTTTGTGCTGGATCTTTTGCACATTTAGTATTTCGAATATTTTATTTTATATATTTCCATGTAACGGTAATAAAGTTTGTATTTCCTTATATGGAATAATAACAAAGTTAAAAAAAAAGGATATCTAAACTCTTCATTAGCACTATAAGAAAATCGCGATTTTTCGACGGGCAATTTCCGATGGTTCGAAATCCGTCACAATTTGCGACGGATTTTTCGACGGTTTCATTTACGATGGATTTTTCGACGGTTATGATCGTCGGAAATTTTTTATATTATTATTTAATTTTTTGATGATTATGAACGTCGATATTTCCGATGGATATCCATCCGTCACAATTTCCGACGGATTTTTCGACGGTCACGACCGTCGAAAATAAAAAAATAAATTATGTAATTTGTTATATTATTATTTAATTTTTCCGACGGTCTGAACCGTCGTTATTTCCGACAATTACGACCGTCGGTAACATTTAGCGACGATTCAAAACGTCGGTAAAATAAAAATAAATATTATATATAATTAAATAAATAATTTATTTTTACAATTAAATATTTGCGACGGTCACAACTGTCGGCAACTTTTTAAAAAAATTAATATATGTATTTCCGACGGCCAGAACCGTCGGTAATTAAAATTTCGTTATCCCACTTTTTTTTTATTTTCCTGCTTTCTCATCGTTCAAATCCAATATATACCCTCTCCTCTCCTCTCCTCTCACCCTCCTCTCCTCTCTCTCTCCCTCTCCTCTTCTCTCTCCCTCTGCCGGTCACTCTCCCTCCTCTCCTGGCCGGCGAGCCTCTAACCGGACGTCATCGACCGCCGGCGACCTTCTCCCGCCGACTCTCTCTCTCTTCGGCCCGGACTGCTAGGTGGCCGGATCCGGCCCCAGCGGCCCGGATCGACCGCCTGACGGCCGGATCCGGCCCCAGCGGCCCGAATCGGGCGCCGACGGCCCGGATCCGGCGCTAGGCGGCGGACCGGCCCCCAGCGGCCCGGATCCGGCGCTGGCGCCGGCGGCCGAATCTGGTGCCAGGCGGCGGATCCGGCCGCCAGCGGCCCGATCCGGGCCGCTGGCAGCCAGATCGGCTGGCTGGCGACTGGATTTGGACGCGGCCGGAGTTGGCCGTGGCCTGATCCGGCCGCTAATTTTTTTTATATTTAAAAAATTCTTTGCAACGGTTGCGACCATTGAAAGATCGACGGTTGCGACGACCATCGAATGTTTCGACAGTTGCGACCGTCGAAAACTTTCGACGGTTCGAATCGGACCTTTTTCGACGGTTGGAACCGTCGGAAACTTTCGACGGTTCGAACCGTCGGCGTTTTCCGACAGTTACAACCGCCGGCCTTTTCCAGCGGTTGCAACCATCGGAAACTTCGACGGTTCGAACCGCCGGGATTTTTCCGACGGTTCTGACTGTCGATATTTCCGACGAATTTTTTTTCGACCGTCGCAAATCGATTTGCGATGATTATTTTTCCGATGGATGGATTCCGACTGAAAAATCATCGGTAATTGCGTTACCGACGGTTTTCGGGCTGAATACCGACGGTTTGGAAATCAACGTTTTTTTAATAGTGTAGGAGCACGTACTAGTGTATATGGACAAACAAAAACTAAATGTAAAAAACTATCTGGAAAGAGTGATCGCATCATCGGGCCATGAAATAATTTTAATAATTCTTTAGAGAACGTTGATTTGGTCATGAAATAATTTTAGTATTAATCATTTAAGGTGTGGGATTAAAGGGAAAATAGTGTGCATTGATTAGCATAATAATAATTGAATACCAGAATAATGTATGAAGTAATCAATATCTATAGGATTTAATTCCCATACTGGTGCTACCAAAATCTCGACCGTCGATCTGATCATCCACGGTTTATACGATTTCAACTATCTCGGCAGTTCGATTCACGATCGATGGCCGAGATTACGTCCGGTTTTTATTTTTTATTTTCTAATAACCTCGGCCACACTACGCTCTCCTCTCTGTCGACCTCATCCACGACAGCGCGATCCTCCCCGCCGCCGTGCGCTCGATCGGCCCTCCGCCAGCCGAGATCAGCATCTCTCGCCGTCCCCCGACCAGATCTACACGTTCTCTGGCCATATCTATGTGTTCTCCCTGCCGTCGGCCGTTCTCTCACCCCCTCCGCCGCTCTCTCGTCCCCCTCCATTGTTCTCTCATCCCCACCGCCGCTCTCTTGCCCCCCGTCGCCATTCTCTCGCCCAGCTCGTCGACCGCACCTAAATTCTGAATCCCTCTAGAGCACATGCAAATGGATGATGGATATGCTAATGGGTGTTAAAACATGATCATGACCGTTTTTATGAATCAACAATGGGAATCACAGCCAGATTAATAGGGTTTATGTTTCTCCATCCCCTCCTCGCTCGTGTGCCCTCCCCTATGTCGCCCCCTTCGCATTTCGCCTTTCAGATCCTCCAGCCGCCGCCGCATGTCATTCGTCGTTCATCGCTCGTCGTGTGCCTGTGCATCGCCACCTCCGATCTTCGTTCGCTGCGGGCCCGTGCATCCTTCACATCCTCAAGCTGCCATTGTACATCGTTTGCCATTTTCTGCAAGCCCGTGCATCACCGCCGCCGAATGTCATTCATCGTTTGTCGTGCACCCGTGTGCCGCCACGGCTGGATGTCGTTCGTCATTCACGGCGCGCCCGTGCATCTTTCAGATCTTCCAGCCGCCGTGGTTCACCGTTCGCATTGCGCCTACCCACCCAGATCCTCCAGCTGTCATCGTTCGCTGTTTGCCCTCCAAATTTTAATGGTCTGAAGTAGTCACGATTCAGAGTTTTTAACTGATCATAGTCATTATTCGCCCTCCTAGTTCCTTTGCACGCCGTCGACCATGTGAATAGTGGTAAACTATTTGTCTCCTTGTAGTAGCCATCGACCTCTTTTGGGCACAGGCTGTGGGACTTTCCTCAGGCAGGCTGCAGGACTTTTCCTCAGGCAAGGATGCATTAACCCAACCATTTGTGACATATGAGCATTTCATGATATTCATGCCTCAAAAGAACTCATTCACTTGTGTAGATTCTGCATGCTGTAGAAACCAGATAAGCAATTCTCTTCCTTTGCATGTGCAAATTATGTCATTATTGGGGTTGCATAGAATGATTTGCTTCTTTGCATGGCCTCATTTATGTGACTTCATACCCGAGGAGTTGTTTCTTTGCATGAATTCTTGATTCAGTAGAAATAAAATTGAACTCAAAATTTCTCTATTGATATTGAACTTCATGCTCCCTTCATATTTATTACTGAAGTTCCCAATAATTCATTTCAGGTGTAGTCATGTCTTCATTTGATACTGAAGAAGTAGATGAATGCCCTTCTACTCCTGAAGATCAACAAATTATAGTCGTGTCTTCATTTGATATTAATAAACCATTCATTGGCATGATGTAACAACCTAATTTTCGTTAAATAAATATTTTATTCATTTATAATATCTAAAAAATTATTATCTAATATTCGAGAATTATTTAATTTCGAAATTCAAGGAAAATTGGAGTAGATGGATAAAGAGATAAGAAAGAATTTGAAAGGGATTGGAATTAATTGAGTTGTTATGATAGAAAAATAATTAATCTCGGATTTAATTAAATATGAGAAATTATGGGGTGATCAATTGTTATGGATGGCTAAGATTGATTTTAAAAGAGTCAATGGCCCAATAGAATTGGAAATCCTAAGTTTGCACTATAAATAGGCATTAAGAGGTGGCTAGAAAATCCCTTTCAACCAAACATATTTTTTACACCACGAGCCTCTCTTTTTCTCTCATTTGCACGTGAACCGAGACACCTCTGAGAGCATGTGATGGATGGTTTCGAAGCTGGCATATAGGAGAAGATCTTCCAAGTGGTGGCCGTGAGTTTCGAGCCATGGACAAAGAGGAATCGCTGGCCAAAGTTCGGTGTTTGTGCAGTTTTTCCAAAGAGGGAATCCAGTTGGTTTTTCAGCCAACTTTAGGTACTTAGGGGGAATCCCTATGTCGTCAGTTTTCTATGACATGGAATCCTATTCTCTTCTTCTTTGTACCAAGATTTGATTGATATATCATATGAATAATTTGGACATGGTATGACATAGTTATGATGATCGAAAAATCGCGTCGGAATGCACTTCTCCATCCGCGGCAGAATCCGACTCGGATTCTGCTATACTCGGCCCGAATTTTGTTGAATCCGGACTGAGTTGGATTCGGAACCGGATCGGGTTGACTAACCTGGCACGAATTTCTATTGGCCCGACCCAGGTTTGGCTTCGGCTCGACTCGGACTCGGCGCAATTGTCTTGGAGGTGAACCGGCCAACCCGGCTCGGGATCAGCATATACCCGGCCCGGGTTTGCATTGGTCGACATTGATCATTTCTGAACATGACCCCGGTTCCATCCGATGCAGGTCGGGTTCTGTGGAAAGAAAACGTAAATTGTGATATTTTATTACAGATGATTAGATAGTTACTATATTTAATTATTCTTGATCGTTTTGTTAGCAGATCAGACCTCATCAAATTTTATCAGATTTGATTTGATATTTATAATTATTGTTACTCTATCATATCCTGTTATTCATCATAATATTGATCCAGTAGTTTTCTCCTGATTGGGTCCTTGTTTAACCTAAATTTAATTGATAAAGATAGGTCTTGAGGATAAACAAGATAAAAAGATGGAACTGCTGGATCTCCATGTTTTTCGATTGTCTCTAAGCCCCCTGGGCCACATTGTTATTGATATTTTATGGGGCAGATAGTGTACCTAGAGATTTGAGACGTCATCCTTTAGGAAAACTATGGATGTCCTATGACGGCCATGGTCCCTCGCCATCACGAAGCTATTGTTAGCGCTACTATTACAGGGCGGCTTGCCGTGGTTTGATCTCCCACTGACCTACATGAAAGAGACATGGAGTTTCCCTTAATTGACTGAGCCCTCCCTATTGAATTGAATAACTCCAAAGATTGAATTCAATTGAACTGAATGGAAATTGAATTGAACTCAAATAGAATGAAATTGAATCGTGGTCATTCAGATTTTGGCGTTGATCGGCTTTGCCTCCGCCCATTGAATTGAATAGAAATTGTTATTGGTCGTTGATCATCGATATTGATAATTGAATTGAATTATTAAATTGGATAGTGCCACAGTGATCAGGCAAAATTGATTTTTGTTAATTGTTAATTGATATTGATTGGTCTTTTGACCTCTCTCCTGATCATCTTTATTGATTTATGGCTATATTATTTTATTGGTTATTGAGCTTTCCTCATCATGTTTTATGCAGTGCTATATTGATTATTGCTCCTTATTGATTATTAATTTTTGAGCATTGTTGATTTATTGTTTATCGTTGTGGTTAGACCTTACGTACTGAGTATTTTTATACTAATGGGCTTTTCCCCTACATCTGAATTCATGCAAGCGAGATAATAGAAGATGATGATACAAGTGGCCAAGCTCAGTGACAGAGATGTTGCACATGATATAATATTTAGTACCACTAGATTATTGAATTAGCTTTTATTTTTCGCATATTTAGTATGGTGGAGTCATGAACATTTCCAGCTCCTTGACATTATATATTGTTAGACAATCTTATTATTATTTCTGCATTTTATAGAGTTTAATTTCTGCAAAAATTATTTATATAATGTTGAATTACTAACATTCTTGGCCTAGCCCGAAAGAGTCGTTGAAGCAGAATAAAAAAAAAGAAATAACTAGAAATAAAACTTCTATCATAGAAATGGGAATAGAGATGGAAAATTCTTGTTTTGTGTTTTCCCTTGGAGATGGAAAATTTGTCCATCAGGTTTTATCAATTTGCAAATTCTTCCTCAGTTAGTTAAAAGAATGAAATTGGCTGATATCATGTAGAAGGCGCTCTGGTGGGATCCTCATAGGTATCAAGAGAAGAATCTTCGTAAATTGGGCGATCCTTATAGCATGTGTCTTCAAAGTGAAAATGGAATTCATGCGGGTTCGTAAAAAATTTGTAGCATTTTTAGGACAACTCTGAGCACGTGAAAGTCACGTGAGTCTCAGGACGTTACATAAGGTATCAGAGCCTAATGAGAGGCACTTCTTAGCTGTCTCTAATAGATAGAATTGAGTCCATGTGCAACTGTCACGAGCAACCACTGCAGCCATCAAGTAGGGTCAAGTAAGTATTGAATTGAGATATGGATTTTGGAACTCATATTAAATTGTATTGCATTGTTATTGTTGTATTGGAACAGCTGCTGTGGATTTTCCGGATCACATTCCACGGGCCCCTACGAGCGGATCGCAACGGGCTCTCCAGGCTCAAGGCTCACAAGCTAGTGAGCAGCAGATCCAAGACCCTTAAATCAATGGACATAAAGAGGAACAGATGAGGCAGAGGTCTTTACTTCATGGACCTCACTCTGCTCACACTGCGTACTCTCACTCCGAGACTTACGCATGGCAGCCTGCTCAGGATTGTAAAGACACCATAGAAAGGTTCTTGAAGTTGTAGCCCCCTCAATTTGACAGGAAGGGCGACTTTGAGGATGCTGAAAGATGGATCGAAGAAGTAGAACAAATCTTCCTCGAGATGGATTGCGGCGAGTACCGCAAGGTGTTATATGCCAGTCGTAAGTTGAATGGATAAGCTAGGGACTGGTGGAAGGCTGCTAAGCTTATAATGTTCTCAGGTCAGGATCATGTCACTTGGGAGGACTTTAAAAAGGCCTTTAAAAATAGATTTATCCCTACCTATGAGAGGGGCAGAAAGCAAAAGGAGTATGTCAAACTGCAGTAGGGTAATATGAGTATAAAGCAGTACATGACCAAGTTCTTGAACTTGGAAAAGTATTTGACCCTGCAGCAGACAGAACTGGATTGTGTGAAACGCTGGGTCGATGGCTTAAAGCCTAGCCTCAGAGAAAGTGTTAAGGGAGGGAACTGTCAAACCCTCCAATTTGCTGAAGAGTTCGTCATATATTTGAAAGATGGCGATCAGGCATGAACCCAACAGCAGTATCAGGCACCTGCAAATTAGCTCCAACAGTAGAATCATAATAGGGATCGCAGACATGGTGGCAGACGTGACAATCGTCGTCGCAATGATCGGAATTGGGGCAGGCCTTATCCCGAGAAGAGGGAGCAGCAGAAGGCATGTGACTTCTGCCACCGATTCCACCCCGGTGAGTGCTACCAGAAGATGGGCGCATGTCTGAATTGTGGCAAGGTGGACCACTTCACCCGAGAATGCAAGGAACTAAGACGCTACATCACCTCCTCAGCGCAATGATGGACCACCGAAGATGGTGCAATACCGAGTCTACAATGTGCGGCCTACTGATGAGCAGAAAGTAAATGACACCATCCAAGGTATGCTTAAAATTGATGGCGTTCATGCTAATATATTGCTTGATTCAGGAGCTATGTAATCTTTCATTTCGGAGCAATTTGCTCCACTATTAAGTATGAAGTCACAAGCTACAAGATTCCCACTTGACATCGGCACACCTTTGGGATCCATTGTGACTCAAAAGTACATTTCCAAGGTGTCAGTCGAAGTGGAGGGAAAGAACTTCTCGGAAGACCTAATCATCATCCCAATTAGGGATTACGACGTGGTGTTAGGTATGGACTGGTTGTCCTACCACGACGCCTACTTACATTGTCGAGCAAAGAAGATAGTGATCGAAACACCAGGAGTACCTCAGATCATCATCAGAGGCATGCCATTAGAGCATGGCAAGGTACTAGTGACAGCTATCAAAGCCCAGAAGTTATTAAAGAAATGATGTCGAGGATTCTTAGCAAGTGTGATTAAGACAGACCGGGCTGAGATAGACCGAGATAGTATTGAAGTGGTGAAGGAATTTTCGAACGTTTTTCCAAATGACGTCGCAGGACTACCACCACGGCGGGAGATCGACTTTCGCATTGACTTGGTGTCGGGTACTGCAACCATCTCGAAGGCACCATATAGGATGGCTCCAACGGAGATGCCGGAATTGAAGACCCAAATCCAAGAGCTGTTGGATAAGGAATTTATTCGACCGAGCGTCTCTCCATGGGGCGCTCTAGTGTTATTCGTGAAGAAGAAGGATTGGTTTATGCGACCGTGCATAGACTATCGGATGTTGAATAAGGTCACGATAAAGAATAAGTACCCTCTATCAAGAATCAACGACCTATTCAACCAATTGTCTTCGGCAAAGTGTTTTCAAAAATTGATTTAAGTAGTTACCATTAGCTTCATATAGCTGATGACGATGTGCCAAAAATAGCTTTCAGGACAAGATATGGCCACTATTAGTTTCTAGTGATGCCATTTGGGTTGACCAATGCTCCGGCAACCTTTATGGATTTGATGAATCGAGTATTTAGACCATATCTGGACAAATTCATAATTATTTTCGTCGATGACATTCTGATTTATTCGTCGAGCTCAGAGGAACATGAGGAGCATCTACGGGTTGTGCTACAGACCCTGCAGGAGCACAAGTTGTACGCCAAATTTTCAAAGTGTGAATTTTGGTTGGAAGAGATAATGTTCCTCGGGCATATCATCAGCAAGGAGGGAATATCAGTGGATCCTGTCAAAGTGGAAGCAGTTGCTAATTGTGAGCAACCAAAGAACGTATCGGAATTCAGGAGCTTCCTTGGACTAACAGAATATTATCGGAGATTTATACTAGATTTCTCCAAGATCGCGTCGCCATTGACTAATCTCACAAAGAAGGGCATCAAGTATGAATGTTCACGAAAGTGTGAAGATAGCTTCCAAGAGTTAAAGAAAAGACTGACGACGGTGCCTATTCTCACCATACCTTCAGGCCAAGGAGGTTATGTGATTTACAGTGATGCATGTGGCACCGGCTTGGAGTGCGTCTTGATGCAACATGGAAAGGTCATCGCCTACGCATCAAGACAATTGAAGAAACACGAGAAAAATTATCCGACACACGATCTCGAATTAGCAGCGGTAATCTTCGCCCTCAAGATCTAGAGGCACTACCTTTACGGCGAAGAGTTCGAGATCTTCACAGATCACAAAAGTTTGAAGTACATCTTCTCTCGGGGTGATCTAAAAATGCGTCAGAAGAGATGGATCGAATTTTGGAAAGATTACGAGTTTGCCATCAGTTATCATCCCGAAAAGGTGAACTCAGTGGTTGATGCACTCAGTAGAAAGTGGGTAGGTTCACTTGCATGCTTGAGAGTAAGTCGCTGGAGTATGATCGACTGCATTATACAAGTCAGTCCAGTGACCAACAGTGATGGTGTACGGATTATGACACACCTCGGCATGCAACTTGAATTACTATTGAAGATTGGAAAAGCACAACCGAATGACAATTAATACAACCACCTACTCAAGTTGTGTGAAAAGATTTCTGCTAACTTTTCAGTCACAGATGGAGTGATCAGATATAAGGGACGTTTGTGGGTCCCCGATAATGAAGGATTAAGAAGATGAGTGCTTGATGAATATCACAAATCAAAATTTGCCATTCATCTCGGAAGCATGAAAATGTACAAGGATTTGCAACTGACCTTTTGGTGGAACAATATGAAGAAGGACATAGTTGAATACGTTGTAAGGTGCATTGTATGTCAACAAGTAAAGGTTAAGCATCAGAAGCCATATGGAACCTTGCAGAAACTTGGAATCCCACAATAGAAATGGGAAAAGATAACGATGGATTTTATTACAGGGCTTCCAAGAACCCAACAGGGCCACGATGCGATATGGGTAGTGGTGGACCGATTCAGCAAAGCGGCCCACTTCATCCCCATCAAATGGAAGCAGTCCGTTGAAAGCCTGATGGACATTTATATTAAGGAGGTTATCCGACTACATGGAGTGCCAGCCTCCATTGTGTCGGATAGAGATTCACGATTTACGGCTAAGTTTTGGTGGAGCATTCAGAGTGCATTTGGAACGAAGTTGAATTTCAGCACGGCATTCCATCCTCAGACAGATGGGCAGTCTGAGTGCACCATACAGACATTGGAAGATATGCTCTGAGCATGTGCATTGGACTGGAGTGGCAGTTAAGACACTCATCTCCCACTAATTGAATTTGTATATAACAATATCTAACACTCTAACATTGGCATGGCACCCTTTGCAGCCATGTATGGAAGACTATGTCGTTTTCCCATTTGTTGGAGTGAAGTGGGAGGATGACAATTCTTGTCTGAGAAAGTGTTAAAGCAAACCATGGAGAATGTTGAAAAGGTTCGTCTCATTAGAGAAAGATTGAAAGTAGCATTCACAAGGTAAAAGGCTTATGCTGATAAGAAAAGAAGAGAACAAGTCTTCAAGGTTGAAGATCGAGTGATGCTGAAAATTTTTCCAATGAAAGGAGTAATGAGATTCAGCAAGAAAGGCAAGCTGAGCCCTAGGTGTGTTGGTCCATTCAAGATGCTTGCATTGATTGGGGATGCAACCTATAGGTTAGCGCTACCGTCATCATATGGACACGTGCATAACGTCTTTCACGTGTCAAGTACTAGTATGGTGAATATGGAAGAACCAAATTTGAATGTGGACCTGACATACGCTGAACAACCCATCGAGATATTGGAGTACCAGACAAAGCATTTGAAGAATAAGATAGTACCCATGGTAAAAGTGGCTTGGACGCATCATAGAGATGAAGGTGCCACATGGGAATTGAAAGATGAAATGAGGAAGGATTTTTCAGAAATTTTCAAATAGACTGATGTATTTTTTGTAAGCAAATTCGAGGACGAATTTATTTTTAAGGAGGTTATGATGTAACAATCATGATTGTCATTAAATAAATAAATGAATATTTTAATCATTTATAATATTTGGAAAATCATTATCTAATATTTGAGAATTATTTAATTCCTAAATTGAAGGAAAATTGAAATAGATGGATAAAGAGATAAGAAGGAATTTGAAAGGGATGGAATTAATTGAATTGTTGTGATAGGAAAATTATTAATCTCAAATTTAATTAAATCTGAGAAATTATGAGGTGATCAATTGTGATGGATGATCAAGATTAATTTTAGAAGAGTCCAAGGCCCAATAGAATTGGAAATCCTAAGTCTACACTATAAATAGGCATTAAGAGATGGCTAGAAAATCCTTTTTAGCCAAACAATTTTTCTGCACCACGAGCCTCTCTTTTTCTCTCATTTGCACGTGAATCGAGGCACCCCTGAGAGCACGCGATGGATGGTTTCGAAGTCGGCATATAGGAGAAGATCTTCCAAGTGGTGGCCGTGAGTTTTGGACTGTGGACGAAGAGGAATTTCCGGCCAAAGTTCGACGTTTGTGCACTTTTTCCAAAGAGAGAATCCAGTTGATTTTTCAGCCAACTTTAGGTACGTAGGGGGAATCCCTATGTCGTCAATTTTCATGACATGAAATCCTATTCTCTTCTTCTTTGTACCAGGATTTCATTGATATATCATATGCATAATTTGGACATGGTATGCAGTTATGTTGATCAAAAAGTTTTCAGCATTTATGTCATCTTCATGACAGCTTTGCAAAATGTCAAGAAATAGTTTGATATAGCTCAAGATCTTATCGGAAAACTTGAAGCATAACAAATATATATAATGTACACAATTATTTAATCGAAATGGTTGTGATTCGAATTGAGCATTAAATTCGACCGACGAGTTAGAATAAATAACTAGAGATTTAAATCTTAAAAATAATAACCCTAATGAGATCTCTGGAGCCCTAAAACATAATTAATACTTTTGGAGTTCAACTAAACAACTCCCAATTTATTAGACAATGCCGACACGGACGAATTGTCCAATATGTCAACGTGATCGGAGCTGACAGGCCACCTTGATTAGTTGCTTGTAGTAATTTAATCTTTTATGATTATACGAAGAAAATCAATTAAATTAACAAAAGTAATGTTATTTTAAAAAGGATTAAACGCTTCGGTGATTACAAGCGGAGGACTTCTTAAATACTACATATGTAGGCAGATAATGTGTCTTGCTCTAAGAATCTACAAGCATCCATTTTCTCATAATGAGCTTTGTCTGAAGATATATTTCCCGGATATAATCAAATAAAGTTTGCTCAGACCATACTCAATAAATTAGTCATGGTCCATTATGAAGATCGTCTCTTAATATCATCCTTCACATTAATTCATAGTCCATGCTTAGGTTACAAGTTGACGCTACACAACTCGACATTGATTTCATTCTATATAAGCAGATAATGTGCCTTGCTCTAGGAATCTACAAGCATCCATTTATTAGTTGCTTGTAGTAATTTAATCTTTTATGATTATACGAAGAAAATCAATTAGATTAACAAAAGTAATAAGTTATTTTAAAAAGGATTAAATGTTTTGGTGATTACAATCGGAGGACTTTTGTAGGCAAATAATATGTCTTGCTCTAAGAATCTACAAGCATCCATTTTCTCATAATGGGCTTTGCCTCAAGATATATTTTCCGAATATAATCAAATAAAGTTTGCTCGGACCATACTCAATAAATTAGTCATGACCCATTACGAAGATCATCTCTTAATATCATCCTTCACATTAATTCATAGTCCATGCTTAGGCTTAGCTTACAAGTTGACGTTACACAACTCGGCGTTAATTATTTCATAATTGCAATATACGACGTGGGACTAAACTTTTTTGGACTTGGGCCCTGAAATCGAAAAAGAAAATAGTCTGCATAAATTAACGTAACGGAAATCGAATTCTTTAGATGTAATAATAAACATCGAATCATATATGTGTACATTACAGGTAAGTAATAATCATGTAAAACTGAATGGAAGATTAAGATAAACTCAGAGTCAAATATTTATGTAATAAATCATAATCGAAAGGTTTGAAATTTGATGTGGACCTTGTGAATTAAAGCCGTAGGAAAGATAAAATTTCGAGGACAACTCGGTTCCGTTTATTTGTTTTATCTCTTTATAACAAAATCAAATACAGTATTTTTTTTTTTTTTGTGCTGGATCTTTTGCACATTTAGTATTTCGAATATTTTATTTTATATATTTACATGTAACGGTAATAAAGTTTGTATTTCCTTACATGGAATAATAACAAAGTTAAAAAAAAATATCTAAACTCTTCATTAGGAGCACGTACTAATTTGAATGTATATGGACAAACAAAAATTAAATTTAAAAAACAAAAAGGATTAGGTGCCTTTCTGGAAAGAGTGATCGCATCATCGGGCCATGAAATAATTTTAATAATTCTTTAGAGAACGTTGATTTGTTCATGAAATAATTTTAGTAATAATTCTTTACATATTTTTTCTATTATAATATTAAGTATCTTTTAGTCATTTGACTAAAATAATAATTTATAATTTTTTTACTATCAAACACGTAATTATTTATTTTAAAAAAAAAACTTTAGCTATTAAATTAATTATCAACACTTTAATTTATTAATTATCTTGTATCATCACTAAAAATTATTTTTTATTTGTGACGTTTAAACGTCCTCAAATATCATCCATCTGTATCATTTAAACGTTACTAAAGATTCATTATTTGTAACATTTAAATGTCATATAAAATTATGTTTTCCTAACGTTTAAACAATACCAATCTACCATTTGGTAACGTTCGAACGTTACATATAATTATGCTTTTTTATGTTGGTAACGTTTAAAATATAAACATTACAATATCACACTTTATGTAACATTTTTAGTGTAACGTTTATAAGGCGTTACCAATGAGTATTTGTAACATTTAATTGATATTTAGTGACACTTATTAAGCGTTACCAATAGCTTTTTTTTTCTTGTACTGTATTACCCAAGCCATCGGCTTTGTCATGCCATTTTTTATGATTTGTAAAATCCACGTCACTTATTGCGACAGTAAAGAAAATATTTGATTTAAAGTTTAACAACTTAAGAATATCATTTAGGGTAATATATTTCAAATCAAGAACAAATTAAGAATGCCACAGCTCAACTCACCTTTCACAATTTTTTATTTCTAATACAAAAATAACACAGCAACTTAAACATTGTTAAAAATATATATACATTAAGAAGACCAAAATGAGTATTTCATGATCCTAAAACATAAACAGAGAGGAATACATACTAATGAGTATTTCACTAATAATTAGCTTAAATATTTTAACACAGCAACTTATCTCTTTATGGTTTCCTTGTTTGCTGTTCAAGTTCTTCTAACGAAGCAGAAACTTAAACCATACTGAAAACAAATTGGATTATACTTTCTTAAAGTTGATAATTAGCTTAAACATTTGCTGCTCATTCATTGAAATTAATATTAGTAATAAAAATAAAATAAAACGGACCATTCTAACCAAGAGTCAGGAATATATATAATATTGTCATCTTTCCGTTAAGACAATTATTGTTTTTATCACTAGATATTTACCATATTAAGTATTTTATTTAATATATATAGGATAAATTTACTATTTGTTTATAAGAAATAATAACAAAATTATAAAGAATATGTATAAAATCCTTGATTGGCTTCTTCTAGTGATTTAAATTAATCCTTCATGGTCTTTTGTCTAGGTCATAGTTCACAAATTATTGTTGGCATCAATTCATAGTCCCTGCTTAGGTTATAAGTTGCCGCTACACAGCTCAACGTTGATGAAGACTATGAAATAAGTTTAATAATAATTATTTGACAATGATAATTTACCATGTGGGATTAAACTTCTTTAGGCACGCAGTCCGTATGAAAAGTATCCTCCTGGTCACAATTTGAATAATGATAGATTTTAAGTATGGGTACGACCATCTAATCCTTCTTTGTATTTAATTAACTATGCGTGTTATATTTCCAACAATTAAATACCCAGCCGCCGCTGCCGCAATTCGGACGTCCATGGCCACCACCAACAATTAAAATATAAAAAACTATGTATCTTTATTATCTTTAAAACCAGAGGCTTAACACGTAAACGAAACGTGTTGTCTAATATCATTTGCAATATTCGAATCTTTATTGGAATAAAACCACTTCGCATATATTGTGAATGCATGGAAACAGTTTTAATTATTTCATAATCACCATGCCCAAATAATAACAAAATTTAAAAAAAAAATGTCTAAATTCTTCATTAGCTGATCCTAGTAATTTAATCCTTTGTGGTTACATATAAACAGATATCATACTTGTATTATTATATAAAAAGGATTAGACGGTTTGATAGGGACATCTTACACAGGCTGATCGCATCTTTATTTCGGCTCATACAATCGGCCCGGAGACCGATGTTTATTAAGCTTCACCCGATTAATACATTTCAGTTATACAATCTGAAATTGATGTATCAAATTCTGTCTAAGCCAAACCCAAAATTGGACTGGCCCATAGGTCCAATATCATTCACGTCAATCCATTGTCCCTGCTTAGGTTACAGGCTGCCGCTACACAACTCGACGTTGAATTAAAATATCAAACAAGTTTATTAGTAATTATTTGATTTGAAAATTTAATATGTGGGACTAAACTTCTCTTTCAAAATAGAACAATATTATACTAATAATTAATATAATGATAATTGAAAGATCAAACTATTTATTAGAATTGAGTAACGATAAGTTTTAATTTTCATTTTATTAAATACCCAACTGCCGTAACTTCGCATGTAAAGATAAGTTTTAATTTTCTTCGACTTAAAACCAGAGTTTTGATTCCGCAGCAAAGGAGTATTCGAGTTCTTATTGGATTATATATTTACATATATGCACATGCGGAAATCTGAAAAGCTAAACAAAATAAACTCAGAATCTGATAATTAATGACAAGTTTTAATTATGAATGCATGGATTATATATCATTAACGACAAGCATTTGAATATTTGATAAGCATCAACGCAACAGACATCGTCATCACCCCCACGTCCAGTCGCAGCCCAATTCAACTTTTCCAAAGTATATATATATATATATCGGTCGAGATCCATCAATATACAGAACTATTAGCACTCGAATAATTTGATGTTCGGAGGTGATATGGATACATGAGACGAAAGTGATGATTTTAAAAATCGAACTTAGGTGCAAAGCACCCATGATTCTAAGCCGCGATGTATATATTGAATTGTGAAAAGCAACTATGATTTCCTATCTAAATAAAAATCAGAGGTGCAAAGTTAACTAATTTTAATTATACATAATCGTTAACAAAGTTAACTTCTTTTGCATTCCTTCATAAGATAACAATAATAAGACATTAAACTATGTGTTATTTCAATCAAAGGGACTAATATATTAATAAAAGAGCTAGAATCTTGAAATATATATTATATATTAAGATATTTCTTTTTAAAATAAAAATTTTATATTTGATTTAAAATATAAATACAAAAATAATTATATCCATTTTTTGTAATATAAATTTTCTTTTTATATCACCCGTTATCATGAAAAGTAAAAGGATTACTTCATAGATTTTTAAATAATATTTTGGTAACTTCAAAATAATTTCATTTCCAGTATCGAGTGAATTTTGCTTTGCTATGTGTGGACGGTTGTTAGCTTTATTTTTCTCAATAACTCTTTAATCATATATGTTTCTAACACATATATCTTTAATCAGATTCAGGCTACGGTATGTTTTTATCACTAGATATTTACCATATTATGTATTTTATTTAATATATATATATATGATAAATTTTATATTTGTTTATATGGAATAATAAGAAAATTAAAGAATATGTATGAATTTCTTGACTAGGTTTATAAATGTAGTCGTTCATGATTATATACGCCAGGTTTATAAATTCACATTTTAAAAAATACGTAACGTCCCAAAACTAAATGTGCAAAACCTAATAATTTTGTAATAATTCATTATTAATCATCTATCTCTCGGACTACATACAAGGTCCAATATATGGAAATAAAATCAGAGGTGCAAGTGAATGAAACAAGCCGATTGATTGCATGGAATTAAAAACTTCGAACGAGGCATCATGAGAAATTATCTGGAACGTGGACAGTAACACAGAAAATGTATCTGAATCATGAATCTTAAGCTTATAAGGTTGCAGACGATCTTGAATATAATATATATATATAATATAGTATAATATATATATAATATAGTGTATATATATAATATATATATCATATAGTATAATATACATATAACATATATATACATGTATAATCCCTATATATTATTACTGGACTAATAGATAAAAGCATAAGAAAAAAAATGAATCATATGCTAAAAGAAAAAAAAAAGACCGTACGAGACGAGTCCACGCATTGCAGATGGAACTTTAAAAAATTTTCAACGTGGATGAATAACTTGTCGGAATTAATCGGTTGACCGAAACTTAAGTTCCAAAATTTATGTAATTGTTTGTCGGGAACTTAGCTTATTTTTGACAAAAAATTCTCATTCTTGCCTTGGAAACATTTATGGGAGAACCGATGTTTCTCGTGATTGAAAATTAAAGTTGCCAAGCAAAATACTTGGTTGTTCCTATTCTACCGGATTGACGACTTTAAAACACAATGTCATCTGGAGAATATATATTTTATTTCAAGAACCAAATAAAAAATACAATCGAGGGATCAGCACATACCGCTGCAGCATCATGAATCTTGAGCATACCTTTCACAAGTTTCATTTATATTCATTGTTTCGGGTTGCATCAAGAATTTTGGATTAATGATCTGTCAATGCATAATTTATAAGATGATCCGAATATGTTGTCAAAAAAATATATACATTATTAAAAATATCTATAAAAAGAAGACCAAAATGAGTACTGCATCTATTCTTCCGCGTTGGCCACATCAAAATGAGTACTGTGTAATTAAAAAAAACTACTAATTTGTAATAAATAGATCTCAGTCGTTGGATCGGTGGCGATCCATGGCTCAGACTTTTGTTAACCACACATTTTTTTTATATTTTTTTTTCACTTGTTTATCAGCATCCAACGATTGATCAACGATTCAATGTTTGAAATCGAATGGATATATATATATATATATAAGATAAATTTATATTTGTTTATACGGAATAATAACAAAATTAAAGAATATGAATAAATTCTTTGATTAGTTTCTTGTAGTAACTTAATCCTTTGTGATTATACGCGCACGGTCTATAAAGCCACTTCTAAAACAATTATATACGGACAAAAGGTTTCAAAAATTAAACGTGAAAATTTTAAATAATTTTGCAGTTATTAAAAAGGATTAGACAGTGATATTAGAGACGGCTCGTGGGGACATATAGTGGGCTTTGCTTTGAGAATTTATCGGCTAGTAAATAAACCTTGAGCAAGCAAGATAATAAACCTTGCTAGTAAATATATTTTTTAAATATTATTGTACCAAAGTCCAGTGAGTCAAATTCATGAATTCTTAATCCAACAATATCATCATTCGCATCAATCTCTAGTTCCTACTTAGGTTACAAGTCACGGCTACACAACTCGACGTTGATCGAAACTATGGAATAAGTTTTTTACTGTAACACCTCGAATTTTACTTTCAAATTGTCGAGGATAATTGGGTCATTCGGCTGTGTTAGCCCGTTCACCATCACATAATCATAATTTTTTTATGATTTTCTATAAACTCAGCGGAAGCATAAATCCATTAAATAAGATAAAATAATTTCTTTGAAAACATAACGGAAGACTTCGATAAAACATCAAAAGTAATATTATAGAATTTAAACAATTATCAATAACCAATAAAAGATCTTAAAATCATAGTCCAAAATATCTCTTTAAAACGTAGTCAAAAGACTCTAAGACAATTGACTATTAACATTCTAGACCATTGTGCAATCTTATTCGTCATGAGCTGAGCCGCCATCATCCGTAACTTTATGCACCTGCACGGATCCAGAACGCATGGGTTTCCCCGGTTGGAATATGTAAAGGCCATGCATGCGATGGTATAATCCTATACAGGATACTATATGATATGCATCATCATCTTTATATAAAGGAAATAAACAATATGCATGCCATGTCTTAACATATGATCTACATATCAAACATCAACATCATTCTATCATCATGCACATAAGTAATTGCATGGAAGACATGTAATCACATCATCATACATAAAGTATGGACATTCATATCAATCATTCATTCAATTCATAGGTATATAAGTGGGATGCACTTACCATAACCATTGTCTTCATAACTCTCCTCAGGGTTGCTTTATAATCCATTGGACTTCCACTTTCGTGGGACATCATTCCATAACTATCCTCAGGGTTGCTTTATAACCCTTTGGACTTCCACTTTCGTAGGACTTCATTCCATTCGATCGATCATTGACCCTTTCCTATTAATGTTATATCTTTCGATAGTTGGGAGTTATATCGTTGCCCTCTCAATAGGCTAGCTAGGCCTAGGAGACAATGCTCCCCTATCACTCGAAGGTGACCTCAGAATGCACACACCGATGCCGATGCATGTAACGATCATTTTGGACTGTCGTCCGAGGGCGACATCGGAATACACACACCGTTGCCGACGTGTGTATTTCGGACTCTCGTCCGAGGGCGACATCGGAATGCACACACCGTTGCCGATATTTGTAACCATCATTCCGGACAATTATCCGATAAAGGGCCATAGAGGGGCGACATATAACATCATCCACAACTGGGTTTATTATGCTTTTCAAATCAATTATTTACATCGCTCGATCTTCATATTTTAACCTAGTTACGACTGTTCATGCAATTCGTGTATCTAGGTTCATATACAATCATCAATCAGTAATACATATTAGTAAATATCTTTAAAATAACATAAATAAGTCTTTCAGTCTATCAAGATCGTTCCGGGACTGGCACGTCCGTACCAATGTCCTGGGGTCCGATCTTCCACCCGAAAGTCACGATTTTTGAGATTTCAATTCCAATAAACATAGTTTAAAACATCATGTTTATTCCAGATATGATCTCTTAGCATCTATGCATTATAAAATACATTAAGACATGCAATTTTCATTCATTAACAAGAGTTGAGACTTTTTCTTAAAAAATCATACGACTACTAGAATTTATTCTCTGCACAACATTTTGGCAGCAGTCACTAAAATATTTATAACTTAAACTATACTTATTCTTTTCAGATGATTCAAATTTTCATAGAAAGATAACACGAGCATTTAACTTGGGATAAATTTTGAAAACTAATTTAGTACTTCCAATTTACTACATATTTTATAATTTGATCTCATTGTTGCCCAAGATGGAATGATACTAGTCCGATTTTTGGATCATAATTATTTGTATACAACTCCAAATCATATGAAACCACTTCCTGTGAAAACTAGACTTCAAGAGCATTCCATCCGCATATTTTTTATAATTTTTGGATAAGAAAAACCTATCCGAACATTTATTATAAAACAGTCGTGAATTCTCGAGACAGTACAACACCAGCTCGGTATTTTGATCATAACTATTCTTACAGATCTTCAAATGATACGAAACCAATTTCTGTGAAAACTAGATTTCGAGAGCTTTCTGTCCATATATTATTTGCAATTTTTGGATAAGAAAAACCTATCCGAATAATTGTTGCAAATACAGTCATGAATTTAGACAGATTATGCAACTTAAATCGTGCAATCCTAACATCTAGATCTGATCATGAATCCATAAAAAATGATCTCAAATCTGATAAAACTCATATATTTCTTAAACAAATTCCAAATAGGAGCAGGGTGCCATATTACTCTCAATCCAATTAATAAAACTTTGAGAGGAGAGAAAGGGGTTGAATCCTCTTTACATACCTTGATCCTAAATCTTCCTCCTCTTTCTTCCTTTTCTTCTTCCTCTTTTTCTTTCTCCTTGATCTCCTCTTTTTTCTTCCTCAATTCCTAGCCGTCAAGGTGTGGATTCAAGAGAGAAAGAGAGAGAAAAGATGCCTTATATAGGAAGAAATAATGAGGGTTTGGATAAAAGTCCAAATTACCCTTAATGAAAATCAAGAGTATTACATCCTCCCTCCCTTAAAAGAAAATTCATCATCGAATTTTTAAACTATAATAAAGACTACTTATCAAATAGTTTTGGAAATTATTCCTTCATTACTTCTTCTAATTCTCATGTCGCCTCGATTCCATTGTGGTGTTCCATGCAATCTTCATCATCTTTACCCTTTTGTTTCTTAAATGATGCTCTTCATATTCTAGTATCTCTGTAGGATACTCTTCATATGTAAAGTTTTCCTTGATAGTTGGCTCTTCAATTATCGCCACATGAAAGTTGTCATATATGTACTTGTGAATCATTGACACATGAAATACATTGTGGATTCTGACATATGAAGAAGGCAATACCAACTTATATGCTCCTTCTCCCACCTTTTTCAGAATCTCAAAGGAGCATATGTACTTGGGAGTTAGCTTATCCGTTCTATTGAACTTCATGACTCCTTTAGTAGGAAATATCTTTAGTAATACATGATCTTTAACTTGGTCGATTTGTCCTCTTCTTTTCTTATCGGTATGATTTTTCTGGCGATTTTGAACAGCCATCATTCTTTCCTTTATCAAATCTACTTTTTCTGCATATTTTTCTATTAGTTCTGGTCTTAGTAATCTTCCTTGAGCTCTTTACTTCAGGTACCCACAATCTGTCTTGAAATATGATGATTTCATCTTCATCAATCATGTAATCTAGTTACCCTTTCTCACATAGAGCCTTCATGTCCTTGTACTCAAAATTTTGTTTTTGTACCCATACTATTCTTTCTATCAAGTCAGACTAAATGACACAATGCATCATCAGCCTCCCTTGAGTACTTTCTTTAATAAGAGTCCATTTGTAAATTCATAAGCATGTCAATGATCCTTTCCATTTCCTACTCAAGACATCTACTATAGAGTTGGTGTTCCTTGAATGGTAGAGAATACTAAACTCATAGTCTTTGAAAAATTTCAACCATCTTCTTTGTCTCATGTTTAGTTCCTTCTGAGTGTACACATATTTGAGACTTTTGTTGTCAGTAAAGACTTCAAATTCCTCTCTATATAAGTAGTGTCTCCATATCTTCAGAGCAATACTACCGCTGCCAACTCCAAGTCATGAGTAGAATAGTTCCTCTCATTTAGCTTGAGTTATCTTGAAGCATGAGCTACCACTCTTTCATGTTACATCAATACACAGCCCAATCTAGTCCCACTGACATCATTGTACGCTGTGTAGTCTCCAACTTTTATGGGAATTGTTAGCACTGGTGCAGTGGTTAATCTTTTCTTCAGCTCTAGTAATCTATCTTCACACCTTTTTTGTCCAATTGAACTTCTCTCCTTTCCTGATCAGCATTGTCATTGGGGCAGCAATCTTTGAGAAATCTTGGATGAACCTTCTGTAATAGTCGGCCAATCCAAGAAAATCTTTGACATCTGTCACAGTCTTTGGTCTTTCCCAATTGATGACAGCTTCTACTTTGCTTGGGTCCATTGAGATCCTTTCTCTTGAGATCATGTGTCCCAAAAACAAGATTTTCTTTAATTGAAATTCATATTTGGAGAACTTTGCATACAACTGGTGTTGCCTCAAAGTCTCCAGAACTATTTGCAAATGCTTCTGATGTTCTTCAGGACTTGATGAATAAATCAATATATCATCTATGAACGCAATGACAAATGTGTCAACTTGAAGCTTGAAAATCATGTTCATTAAGTCCATAAATGCTGCAGGAGTATTTGTTAGTCCTAAAGGCATAACCAAAAACTCATAGTGGCTATACCTGTACCTAAAGGTTGTCATTGTGATGCTTCATCAGCTACTCTGAGCTTATGGTATCCATTTCTTAAATCAATCTTTGAGAAGACTCATGTTGTGGGCAATTGATTAAAAAAATTGTCAACTATGGCAGAGGATACTTATTCTTGATAGTCACTTTGTTCAATATTCTGTAGTCTATACACAATTTTAGTGACACATCTTTCTTCTTCACAAATAGGACATGTGCACTCCATGGGGACACACTTGGCCTGATGAATCCTCTGTGCAGCAATTTCTGTAGTTGAGTCTTCAACTCTTTCATCTCTGCTGGTGCCATTCTATAGGGAGGTTTTGACATGGGAGTCGCCCTTATCATGAGGTCACTGTGGAAGTCGATCTCTCTTTTCGGAGGTAATTCCGAGAGCTCATCGGGAAATACACTAGGAAAGTCCCTCACCACTCCAGGTTCTTATAGTGGTTTGGGTTGGAAATCACTCTTGACGATGTTTACTGGAAATCCTCGACAACCCTTCTCCAACATCTTGGTTGTCTTCATTGAGGAGATGATCAACTTCCTCTCCTTTGATGGAATTCCGCAAAAAATCACAGAATTGTCATTTTTCTTTTCTATTTGGACCTTCTTCTCTTGACATCTCAAATAGGCATTATAGTAGGATAAACAATCCATGCCTAATATTACATCATAAACTATCATAGGTAGCACTATGGGATCAGTTGAGTAGTTTACTCTTTCTATCATGACTGGGTCTCTAGGAGATACCTGCCTAGTGAAGGTTCTGCCTAGTGGTGTTGCCAACTCAAGCTATCACTTCACACTTTCTATCTTGTGATTCAATTAACTTTTTATGTCCCTATGAAAATTAAATTTTCACTACAATCTTTTTAGTCATTTCATAGTTTTGAACTATGGAGATTTATTCAATTATCATGAACAATTATGTATACAATTTTGGGCAAAATATATTTTTTTAATACGTCAATCATTCTTACAATTCGTAATGAGATTCACATCTCTCTTATTACACTTTGCTCATAGTCAATTTGACAATACTATCAATCATGAATGCAATAATTAGCATTCCAAAGTCCAGTGAGTCAAATTCATGAATTCTTAATCCAACAAATCGCATCAATCTCTAGTCCCTACTTAGGTTACAAGTCACGGATACACAACTCGACGTTGATCGAAACTATGGAATAAGTTTTTTACTGTAACATCCCGAATTTCACCCTTAAATTATCGAGGACAATTGGATCATTCGGCTGTGTTATCCCGTTCGCCATCACATAATCGTAATAAATTTTTTTTATGATTTTTTATAAACTCAGCGGAAGCATAAATCCATTAAATAAGATAAAATAATTTCTTTGAAAACATAGCTGAAGACTTCGATAAAAAATCAAAAGTAATGTTATCGAATTTAAACCGTTATCAATAACCAATAAAAGATCTTAAAATCATAGTCCAAAATATCTCTTTAAAACGTAGTCAAAAGACTCTAAGACAATTGACTATTAATATCCTAGACCATTGTACAATCTTATTCGTCATGAGCTGAGCCGCCATCATCCATAACTTTACGCACCTGCACGGATCCAGGATGCATGGATTTCCCCGATTGGAGTATGTAAAGGCCATGCATGCGATGGTATAATCCTATACAGGATACTACATGATATGCATTTGAATATTTGATAAGCATCAACGCAACAGACATCGTCATCACCCCCACGTCCAGTCACAGCCCAATTCAACTTTTCCAAAGTGTATATATATATATATATATATCGGTCGAGATCCATCAATATACAGAACTATTAGCACTCGAATAATTTGATGTTCGGAAGTGATATGGATACACGAGACGAAAGTGATGATTTTAAAAATCGAACTTAGGTGCAAAGCACCCATGATTCTAAGCCGCGATGTATATATTGAATAGTGAAAAGCAACTATGATTTGGTATCTAAATAAAATCAGAGGTGCAAAGTTAACTAATTTTAATTATACATAATCGTTAACAAAGTTAACTTCTTTTGCATTCCTTCATAAGATAACAATAATAAGACATTAAACTATGTGTTATTTCAATCAAAGGGACTAATATATTAATAAAAGAGCTAGAATCTTGAAATATATATTATATATTAAGATATTTCTTTTTACAATAAAAATTTTATATTTGATTTAAAATACAAATACAAAAATAATTATATCCATTTTTTGTAATATAAATTTTCTTTTTATATCACCCGTTATCACGAAAAGTAAAAGGATTACTTCATAGATTTTTAAATAATATTTTGGTAACTTCAAAATAATTTCATTTCCAGTATCGAGTGAATTTTGCTTTGCTATGTGTGGACGGTTGTTAGCTTTATTTTTCTCAATAACTCTTTAATCATATATGTTTCTAACACATATATCTTTAATCAGATTCAGGCTACGGTTTGTTTTTATCACTAGATATTTACCATATTATGTATTTTATTTAATATATATATAGGATAAATTTTATATTTCTTTATATGGAATAATAAGAAAATTAAAGAATATGTATGAATTTCTTGACTAGGTTTATAAATGTAGTCGTTCATGATTATATACGCCAGGTTTATAAATTCACATTTTAAAAAATAAGTAACGTCCCAAAACTAAATGTGCAAAACCTAATAATTTTGTAATAATTCATTATTAATCATCTATCTCTCGGATTACATACAAGGTCCAATATATGGAAATAAAATCAGAGGTGCAAGTGAATGAAACAAGCCGATTGATTGCATGGAATTAAAAACTTCGAACGAGGCATCATGAGAAATTATCTGGAACGTGGACTGTAACACAGAAAATGTATCTGCATCATGAATCTTAAGCTTATAAGGTTGCAGACGATCTTGAATATAATATATATATATATATATAGTATAATATATATATAATATAGTATATATATATACTATATATATATAACATATAGTATAATATACATATAACATATATATACATGTATAATCTCTATATATTATTACTGGACTAATAGATAAAAGCATAAGAAAAAAATGAATCATATGCTAAAAGAAAAAAAAAAGAACGGACGAGGCGAGTCCACGCATTGACCGAAAATTTAAAATTTATGTTATTACTGGAATATAATCCCTATATATTATTACTGGAATTTTAAAATTTTTAACGTGGATGAATAACTTGTGGGAATTACATCCGTTGACCGAAACTTAAGTTCCGATGAGATCCACCAAAATTTATGTCATTGTTTGTCGGGAACTTAGCTTAGTTTTGACAAAAAAATTCTCATTCTTGCCTTGGAAACATTTATGGGAGAATCAAATAAATTAAAGTTGCCAAGCAAAATACTTGGTTGTTCCTATTCTACCGGATTGACGACTTTAAAACACAATGTCATCTGGAGAATATATATTTTATTTGAAGAACCAAATAAAAAAAAATACGATAGAGGGATCAGCACATACCGCTGCAGCATCATGAATCTTGAGCATACCTTTCACAAGTTTTATTTCTATTCATTGTTTCGGGGTGCATCAAGAATTTTGGATTAATGATCTGTCAATGCATAATTTGTAAGATGATCCGAATACGTTGTCAAAAAATATATACATTATTAAAAATATCTATAAAAAGAAGACCAAAATGAGTACTGCATCTATTCTTCCACGTTGGCCACACCAAAATGAGTACTGTGTAATTAAAATAAAGCTACTAATTTGTAATAAATAGATCTCAGTCGTTGGATCGGTGGCGATCGATGGCTCAGACTTTTGTTAACCACACATTTCTTTTATATTTTTTTTCCACTTGTTTATCAGCATTCAGATCTGAACGATTGATCAACGATCCAATGTTTGAAATCGAATGGATATATATATATATTATAGGATAAATTTTATATTTGTTTATACGGAATAATAACAAAATTAAAGAATATGAATAAATTCTTTGATTAGCTTCTTCTAGTAACTTAATCCTTTGTGATTATACGCGGACGGTCTATAAAGCCACTTTATATACGGATGGAAGGTTTCAAAAATTAAACATGAAAATTTTAAATAATTTTGCAATTAGTAAAAAGGATTAGACAGTTTGATATTTTAAGAGGGTGTGACTTGTTGAACAAAGGATGATGCTGGATCATCATGTAAGACACTATACAAGGCCCAATATTGGAGACTGCTCCTGAGGACATATAGTGGGCTTTGCTTTGAGAATTCACTGGCATCCAGTTTCCTTGGGCAAGCAAGATAATGGACCTTGCTAGTAAATATAATTTTAAATATTACTATCCCAAAGTCCATTGAGCCAAACTCATGATGTCTTAATCCAACAATATCATCATTCGCATCAATCTCTAGTCCCTACCTAGGTTACAAGTCATGGTTACTCAACTCGACGTTGATCGAAACTATGGAATAAGTTTTTTACGTTGCGGGACTAAACTAACTTTTAAAAAGCAAATAGCATTCTAACCTTTTAGGTGGCTTTTGGTTGTAGGTAAACTGATGGATTACGTAGATATTCCACGGATTATAACCAAACACAGTGTTTATTCTACAAAAAGTACAAAGGGCAAAGTTGTCATTTTTAAAAAAGTTAATCTCATGAATAATGAAAAAATGAGAGTTAACGTATTCTTTATATCTAGTGGAATAGAAGTCATCCATCGTAGACTTCAAAAATTAATTAATCTACTGGATTATATGTCTTATCCCCATGCAAACTTAACACCCAACCAAACGGGGCCTTAAAGTTTCCTAGTCAGAAGTTGAGTAATGATAAATTTCCTTGTCGATGTTGTTCGAACGAGGCATCATGAGAAATTATCTCGAACATGGACAGTAACACAGAAAATGTATCTGCATCATGAATCTTGAGCTTATAAGGTTGCAGAGGATCTTGAATATAATATATATAATATATGGATTAATGGGGGCCATACGCCATGTGAAGCATATGGCCCTCATACGCCTACCGGCGCCATGTATGATCGACGGCGTTGGATCGCAGCGACGGTGGCTCTCCCCGCTTGCAGCCGGTGGGGGCCGGATCGCAATGATTGTGGCTCTCCACGCTTGCGGCTGGCGGTGGTCGAGCGAGGTAGAGAGGGTCGGCGGCAATCGGCGGCGCTCGCAAGGTCAGCAAACTCAGGGGCTCGGGTGCTCACAAAAGGGCTCGATCAAGGGTGCCGGCGGTAGTGACTTGCGGGTGCCGCGGCGTGGAGTTGGATGGCAGGCCGCGGACGGCATATCGGGGACGACAGCAGCTTAGATCTAGAGTGGACGACGAATCGAGGACGACGACACAGATCTGGAGAGCAGGCGCATAGACGCGAGCTTGACGACAATGATGGAGAGGAAGAGGAAAGGAGATCGATAGGGGCAGAGGTCGCAGGTGAGAGGATGAGCTGGTGCGCCGACCGTCGCATCCTCCGTCGGAATCATGAGGGCATCGGCACGGTTCAAGTCCCTATGCCGATTGCAGTTATTGTCGCACCTCCCTCCTATTGTAGTCGCCATCGCGCCCTCGCCCCCGCCGCCAATGATCGTGCCCGTTGCGGTGATCGCGTCCACTGTCCGATGAGTCTTATCGAACGGTGGACGAGCAGGCGTACGGGATCATACGCTTGAGATGGCGTAGGACCCCCATTAAATCCATAATAAATAACATATAGTATAATATACATATAACATATATATACATGTATAATATATATATTACTATTAGATTAATAGATAAAAGCAAAAGAAAAAAATGAATCATATGCTAAAAGAAAAAAAGAGGACATACGAGACAAGTCCACGCATTGCAGGTGGAACTTTAAAATTTTCAGCATGGATGAAAATTTTGTCAACAACTTGTCGGAATTACATGAGTTGACCGAAACTTAAGTTTCGATGAAATTCACGAAAACTTACGTCGTTGTTTACAGAAACTTAGCTTAGTTGTGACGAAAAATTCTCATTCTTGCCTTGGGAAAATTTATGGGAGAATCGATGTTTCTCATGATTGAAAATTAAAGTTGTCAAACAAAATACTTGGTTGTTCCTATTCTACCGGATTAACAACTTTAAAATACAATATCATCTGGAGAATATGTATTTTATTTCAAGAACCAAATAAAAAAAAAATACAATCGAGGGATCAGCACATACCGCTGCAGCATACCTTTCACAAGTTTTATTTCTATTCATTTTTTCAGGTTGCATCAAGAATTTTGGCCCGAATACGTTGTCAAAAAACATATACATTATTATTTTCTCCACCCGTAAAAATATCTATAGAAAGAAGACCAAAATGAGTACTGCATCTATTCCTCGACGTTGGCCAAACCAAAATGAGCATTGTGTAATTAAAAAAATAGTTACTGACTTGTAATAATTGGATCTCAGCCGTTAGATCGGCGATCAGGAGACCTTTCACTACAAGAAATATGAGAATTAGGGATGATTTCGACCATTTGTAATTTTCTAAAAAATCATCGAAAACGTTATTTCCAACGGTTTTTTCGACGGAATCGATTCGCCAAAAAATGATTGTCGCAAATTAATTTTCGACGATTGGGAAAAAAATGCCGGAAATTTCGACGGAAGTCCGGCGGTCACGACTGCCGATGTTTGCGGTGGTTGAGGAAATGTCAAAATTTTGGCGATTGCTACCGTCGATATTTGCAGCGATCGACGAAACCGTCGAAACTTCGGCGGTCCACCGCCGAAGTTTCGACAGTTTCATCGACCGTCGCAAATATCGACGGCAATCGCCAAAATTTTTGGCGGTCGGCACGCGACCGCCAAAGTTTCGGTGGTTCGGCCAGCGACCAGATTCGGCCGCCAAGCATCCAATCCGAAGGCCAGCGGTCAGTGGCCGAGATCCGACTACCAGCGGTCTAGCGGCCGGATGCGGCTGCCTGCGGTTGGATCCGGCCGCCCGTGGCTAGATCCGACCGCTAGGCGGCCGGATTCGCCGCCCGCAGTTGGATTCGCCGCGGGAGAGAGAGAGGAGAGGGGGAAAGAAATAAAGGGATTGGGTATATATAGATATATATATTATATATATGTGGAAAGATGAGAAAGCGGGAAAATGACAAAAAAAGTGGGATAGTGAAATTTTAATTACCGACGGCTCTGACGATCGAAAAAGTAAATATTAATTATTTTTAAAGTTACCGACGGTTGTGACCGTCGAAAATTATTTAATTATAAAAATAAAATACTATATTTAGTTATATATAATATTTATTTTTTATTTTATCGACGATTTGAAATGTCGCTAATTATATTAATATTATTATACATGTACCGACGGTTACGACCCTGAAAATATCAACGTACCTAATCGTCGACAAATAAAATAATAATATAATAAATTATATAATTTATTATTTCTATTTTCAACGGTTGTAACCGTCAAAATTTGCGACGGATGGATATCCGCCGAAAATATCGACGTTCCTAATCATCAAAAAATAAAATAATAATATAATAAATTACATAATTTATTATTTCCATTTCCGACGGTTGTAACCGTCGGACATTCCAGTCGAAATTTACGACGGATGGATATCCGTCAGAAATATCGACGTTGCTAATCGTCAAAAAATAAAATAATAATATAATAAATTACATAATTTATTATTTTCATTTTCGACGATTGTAACCGTCGGAAATTCCATCGAAATTTGTGATGGATGGATATCCGTTGGAAATATCGACGTTCCTAATTGTTAAAAAATAAAATAATAATATAATAAATTATATAATTTATTATTTCCATATCCGACAATTGTAACTGTCGAAAATTTCGTCGAAATTTGCGATGAATGGATATGCGTCAGAAATATTGACATTCCTAGTCGTCAAAAAATAAAATAATAATGTAACAAATTACATAATTTATTATTTCCATTTCCGACGGTTGTAATTGTCAGAAATTCCATCAGAATTTGCAACGGATGGATATCAGTTAGAAACATCGACGTCCTAATCGTCGAAAAATAAAATAATAATATAACAAATTATATAATTTATTATTTCCATTTCCGACAGTTGTAACCGTCGGAATTTGCGACGGATGGATATCCGTCGGAAATATCAATGTTCCTAGTCGTCAAAAAATAAAATAATAATATAACAAATTATATAATTTATTATTTTTATTTCCGACGGTTGTAACCGTCGGAAATTCCGTCGAAAAAGTTTCCGTCGTAAAATTCGTCGTAAATTGCGACGGATTTCTTTCCGTCAAAAATTGCCCGTCGAAAAATGACAATTTTCTTGTAGTGTTTGTTAACTACACATTTCTTTTATTTTTATTTTTTCACTTGGTAGGATAAATTTTATATTTTTTTATATGGAATAATAACAAAATTAAAGAATATGAATAAAATTCTTTGATTAGCTTAACTAAATCCTTTGCGATTATATACGAACGGTCTATAAA
The DNA here is from genome assembly GCA_030549335.1 of Pontederia crassipes. Classification (NCBI taxonomy): domain Eukaryota; kingdom Viridiplantae; phylum Streptophyta; class Magnoliopsida; order Commelinales; family Pontederiaceae; genus Pontederia; species Pontederia crassipes. Next base: position 9,242,800 of record CM060198.1, read on the forward strand.
GCCACTTTTTAAATAATTATCGTACGTTCTAAAAATTAAATGTGAAAATTTTAAATAATTAAAAAGGATTAGATGGTTTGATGTTTAAAGAGGGTGTGACTTGTTGGACAAAGGATGATGCTTGAGCATCATCTAAGACCTATTACAAGGCTCAATATTGTAGGTTGCCTGTGGGGACATATAATGAGCCTTGCTTTGATAATCCACCGGCATCCGATTACCTTGCGCAAGCAAGACGGTGAATCTTGCTAGTAAATATATTTCTCAAATATTACCGTCCAATGTCTAGTGAGTCAAACTCACAAAGCCCCAACCCAACAGTATCATCATTCGCATTAATCTCTAGTCCCTGCTAAGGTTACAAGTCATCGCTACATAACTCGACGTTAATTGAAGTTATGGAATAAGTTTAATAATAAATATTTAACGTTGATAATTTAAGTTGTGGGACTAAACTAACTTTTAAAAAGCAAATAGTATTCTAACCTTTTAAATAATAACTATTTGACGTTGATAATTGAGTAATGATAAATTTTAATTAGGCATATATTATTTAAATACCCAGCGGCCGGCCACATCCTTTTATATTCGCCTCTCAAAGATAAATTATCATAAAATCGAATTGAGGAATTAATTCAACCAACCAGTTGGGAAAAAATCTTTAAAATATATTTAAACAAGACGTCGCTGCATGTTCAAGCCATCGTTCGCTGGCAACAAACCCTAGCAGGCTAATTGTTAATGGTAATAATCAGAAAAAGGAAACAAAAAATATATAGATTGGCATTTCCCCAGGCACGAACAAAAGAAAAGATAATTTTTTAACTTGAACAAAAAAGATAAGAGAAACTCAATGTCTAATGGTAGATATAATATTATTATGACTACATCCAACTGCCATTATTCTAACTTCCTGGGCCATATTTTTTTTATTACTGGATCTTTTCCATATTAAGTATTTTCTTTAACATATATATATATATATATATGATAAATTTTATATTTCTTTATATGGGATAATAATAAAGTTTAAAAAGATATATACATTCTTGCTTAGTTTCTTGTAGCAAATTATGTTTTTACGATTGTACGAAGAAAATCAATTAAAATAACGAAAAATAATAAGTTATTTTTCTTAGAAAAAAAGATATTTTTTTTATTAGAGGGGGAAGACTTCTTAACGCATCCGGACAATTAGACACTACCTAGACAATAAGCCAACGTTCTGTCCGGACCAAATTGTAATTTCGGATGTGGGACTAAATTTTTTTGGGGTCGGACTATATATAGTATATATGATGTTGAAAGGGTGTTTGACAATGAATTCATGGCTGAGTATTTTGCTAATGCTAATTGGAGTGCTCATGGCTGAGTTTTTTGCTAATGCTAATTGGAGTGCTCAAGTTACGAGTTGTCGCTACATAATTAAACGTTAGCTCATCTTAATGAAATACATTTAATTATAATTATTTCATAATCACAATTCACGGTGTGGTACTAATTTTCCAAAAGTTTGGAAAGAAAATAGTGTGCGTAAGTTTTAATTAAGAATGCAATGAAACAGTTTTAATTATTTCTAGTCACCATTTTATTTCGGATTGCCTAGAAAGTTTAATAATAACATAGTTTTAAAAAATGTCTAAATTCTTCATTAGCTGTTCCTAGTAATTTAAACCTTTGTGGTTATATAAACAGATATCATACTTGTATTATTATTATTAAATAAAAAAGATTAGACGGTTTGATAAGAAAATCTTGCACAGGTTGATCGCATCTTTATTTCAAGCCTTGTTAGGTATGTAAGAGGCTCAAATGATCTTCGATAATTTTGACTTCTTCATTCAATTAATACTTTTTAGTTATACAATCTAAAATTTCACTTGTATCAAATTTTGTCTAAACCAAATCCAAGATTGGACTGGCCTATAGACCCAATATCATTCGCATCAATCCATTGTCTCTGCTTAGGTTACAAGTTATCGCTACATAACTCGACGTTGAATCAAAATATAAAATAAGTTTAATAGTGATTATTTGATTATTACAATTTATCACGTGGGACTAAACTAATGTACTAATAATTAACATAATGATTGAAAGATCAAATTTTTTATTAGAATTGTGTAATGATAAATTTTAATTTTCATTTTATTAAATACCCAACTGCCGTAAATTCGCATCATTCTTCGACTTAAAACCACCAAAGGAGTATTCGAATTTTATTGGATTATATATTTATATATATGCACATGCGGAAATCTGAAAAGCTAAACAAAATAAACTCAGAATCCGATATTTATTGTTAAAATCGAGTAATTAACGACAAGTTTTAATTATGAATGCATGGATGGCATATTTGAATATTTGACATGCATCAACGCAACAGACCCATCATTGTCACCCAGGTCCCCACATTGAGTCGCAGCCCAATTCAACTTTTCCAAAGATCTGAGTATATATATATATATATATATATATATATATTATATAGAACTATTAGCACTCGACTAATTTGATGCTCGGAAGCGGTTACATCCAAATCGAAGTGGTGTCTCTCAAATAGGTAACACTTTCCTTGCTTTCAGAACCCATGGGGACCTTCCACAAGTGCCGGTCGATTCTTTGAGGTGGCTGTAGCCCCTTCACCAGTTATTTACTTATTTCCCTCCTTTCAGCATGCCATATGTAAAGGTTGCTCAGGACAATCATAGGTCGTTAATTTTAAAAATTGAACTTGTGACTACTAGCTAACACCCATGATCTCAAGCTGCGCTATCTAATTGTGTCAATTATTCTTGATTATTTGGATGTATATATTGAATTGTGAAAAACAACTATGATTTCGTATGTAAATAAATTCAGAGGTGCAAGTAAAGGAAACCTAATGTTCAATGAGACAACGTCAATTGTAATCTTTAAGGATCTGAAAATATCTTAATCCTTTAAGGGTCTGATAAATAGAGAGGTGTCAATTAGATTTTCTGGAACTAATTTTAATTATATATGTAGTGAAATTTGTATATCTATAGTGAAATTAATCTATGTGTAGTGAAATTGTATATATGTAGTGAAATTTTAATTATACATAATCGTTAACAAAGTGAACTAATTTTGTATTCCCTCATAAGATAAAAATAATAAGACATCAAACTATGTGTTATTTCAATCAAAGGGACTAATATATAATAAAAGAGATAGAATCAATGACTTTCTGAGGGAAGTTACACTCCTACAGAAATTCTGACGGATATTTCCATGGGAAGCTGAGAAGGAGAATACTCCCTCTGGAAGTACAGAGGGGAAGTGCCCTATGAAAGGTCCGACAAGCAGCTTCCCGTCGAAGGATTTGACGGGAAACTCTCGTTCGACGGTTCCATCGAAAGTTTCGGCGGGAGTCTTCATCCGTAGAACTTTGCGAGGGATACGCCCGTCCGAAACTTTTATTTTAAATAAAAAAAATTAGACATCTGCGGTCAGATCTGGCGGTTGGCTGTCAAATCCGATCGTTGACAACCGATTTTGCCGAGAGAGAGAGAGGGTGAGGGGAAGGAGGATGTCGTTGGTTAGGAAAGAGAATGTCATTACTCACGGACCCGTCAGAATCGTTTGTCGCCGAAGCCTGATATGGCAATGGCAGCCATGTGGCCAACTGTGCACTAAATAATCCGGCTGCCTGCGTCGAATCCCACGCAGAGGCAGCCGCTTCCGACTGCCTTCGCTGGATCTCGCGCAGAGGTGGCCGGATCAGACCATCTGCGCCGGATCCCACGCAGAGGCGGCCAGAACCCATGCAGAGATGACTGAATTCAGTCGCCTCAGGTCCCGATTAGAGGCGGCACGATCGGGCCACCCTGCATCGGATTCGACCGGCTTGGCCAGATCTCGAGCAGAGGCTTTGCCGGATCCTACACAACGGTGCCGAATCCGGTTACTCGCACCGAATCCTATGCAGGGTCGATCGGATCCTGCCACCTGCGTCGGATCCTATGCAGAGTTGGGCGGATCCCACACAGAGTCGGCTGGATTGGGTCCGAACAGAGGCAGCAGGATCCGGCGCCGAATTCGGCCGGGTTGGCCAAATCCCATGAGAAGGTGGCCGATCCGGGCTCCTGTGCACCGGATCGTCCGAATTCGACAGCCATGCGGCCATCAGGACGCCTCTAACCGAGATTTGGCTATTTGTGCGAAGAGATATATAAGGAGAGAGAGGGGGTGAACGAGTGGGGGGAGAGAGGAAATATTAGGTGGGAAAAAAATTATGTTTTAAGGGATCTATCCTTCTGCAGTATCGACAAATAAAAATCCGTCGATAATATCGAAGGGTATACCCGTGGTAATAATAATATTAAAATATTTATCATATATTATAGTATATGTGTAATATTATCTATGGGTTTACCCTTCGATAATACCGACGATAGTACTATTGAAGGGTATACCCATAAGTAACAATAATATTAAAATATTTATCATATGATTTATATTATATTATATATGTAATATTATAATAATAGTAACTGATGAGTTTACCCTTCGGTGTCGGTACTGCCGAAGGGTAAACCCGTCAATAATAATAATATTAAAATATTTATCGTATGATTTATATTATATTATATATGTAATATTATAATAATATTTACTAATGGGTTTACCCGTCGGACGGGCAAAAATTCCGTCGGTACTATCAAAAAATATATCCATCGGTAATAATAATATTAAAATATTAATAATATATTTTATATTACCTTATATATAATAATAAAATAATAAGATGTTATTACATAATACCATAACACATTTTATTATAAATATAGTCACCAATGGATTCCGCCTTCGGAATTACTAATCGTCGGTAATACCGAAGGCGAAATATGTCTGTAAACTGCTGAGATTTATGTTGTCAGTATTGCCAAGGTATTATTTGACCGTCAATATCTTAGAAGGATATTTTATGCCATCACAAAGTCCATAAAAATTGTGAAGAGAATTTACCCGTCAAAAATTATCCGTCGAAAATTTGTCATTTTCTTGTAGTGTATACAACTCTTACGTTCATCAAAGACTATGGAATAAGTTTAATAATAATTACCATGATGCGATAATTTTATATAGCACAAATACTAGCAAGAGTACTAGGTCGAATCAAGTAATAAAGAATGAGAAGAGTGTCGAACCTACAAGAACTAGTCTATCTTTATCTTTTATCTTAATTTAATCGGATGAGAAAAAGAGATAATATTAGGTTCAAAATAAATAAAACAAAGAAGATTAAAATTGATCTAGCCTAAAGTCTCAAAATAAATAAATCAGAAATTTTCAGACAAGATGAGGGTAACAATATCTTTCAATAAAAGATCTAAAATAAATCCGAATTTTCTGATGGAAAGGATGCCAAAAAGTAAAGGTCTCAAACCAGATGACCTAACTATCTTATCACAATATTAGAAAGAGAAGGTTCAACTGAATCAATCTCGAACTAACTTTTGATAAGATGCTTTAGCGATATATTCCTATCTCATAAACACCTCAACAGAGTGAGTTAATGATCCACAAATCTCTAAATCTCAACCAAGTAAATAGATATGGGATATGAAATGCTTATCGAAAGATCAATCAACTGAGAGAGATCAAAAGAACAAATCTCGATAATACTAACTAGTTAAAATCGAGTACTCAAAAGATAGCATTAAAATCAACATACATATTTAGAATATTCAGAGTAGTAAATCTTATTCAACGATCTAACAAAGTCCAACATAAATTGATCCTAATTAGAACTCTATTACATAGATAAAGAAACAATAGAGAGAAAAACAAGAGATTAAAAGATAGAAAAAAGGAGAAATAATCTCTTCAAAATTATCTAAACTCCTCTGGAAGAATCTCCACCGAGTAGACGCCCAGGGGCTCTCTCTCTTTTTGCCTTTGCAATGGATTTTTGAATTCTATACTTGGATGCTTAAGTGAAGTGATATGGAACCCTTTTTATAGTTGAAAATGCTTCTACCTCCTGAGAATCAACTTGAATCATGTCATCAATGTCGCATGAATCAAAATATAATGATTTGGTTGAGGAAATCTGCCAAAATTAATGACATGAATCGTGCTATTAATAACAAGAGGTATTTTATATATTGTTAGAGCGATTTTCGCCCAATCTCTCAGATTTTGAAGATATGTTGACTACTGACTAACATGGACCATCTTGAAGGAAACATGGGCTATGTTGCTGGCAAACGCGGACCGTGTTTAATCAACGCGGACCGTGTTGCTCAACGCAGACTGTGTTGAAATTTCTCATGTTTACTGCATTTGCATATTTTATTATTTAGTAGTTGCATTTTTTTTGCTTTACATTCATATAATCTAAAATAAAAAAATTAATTAAATTTGACATCAATTTTAAAAGACATCTTATTGACTTATGAAATTTTACGCTGAAGTTTCTATCGTCTCATTGCCATAGTATTGGGTTACTAGAAAAGTAGAATGATGCCAAATAGAAATATGATACCTGGACTACAATTCTTTATTCAGCTTGTTTTTATTTTAATTAGATTGGATTGGAGTAGTCTTTTATTGAATGCTTTAAGTACTTGTTGAGCCTTTGAAAAAAAATCAAAGAAGTTGAATAAAATGAAATGTGTTATCTCTGGCACTTTGGTGTGTTCGGGCCATTAAATCCGTAGGGGATTCTTGCCTAACGACCTAAAGCCAACTGATTTGGGATCCGTCGATCGAAAACCTATTACATGAACCACTTTGAGTAAGATGGAGAAACATGCAAAAGAAAAAAGTGTGAAAAAATGCAATGAATAAGTCATGAATGTTTCTCTGACACCTTGGTGTGTTTGGGCAATTAGATCCGTAGGTGATTTTTGCCTAATGATCTAAGACCAACTGGTCTGGAAACCATCGATCGAAAACCTACTACATAGACCACCTTGCGCAATATAGAGAAGCACATGAATGTTTGAATTGCTATAATAAAAAGAAAATTAATCTCAACTTGTACTTATGTTTTCAATATTAAGACTATTATATGATAATCTATACTTTTTTATCAAGCTGAATCTAGAAATGTTTAAATATGTTTAAGTGTCAAAAATTCTATGAGGCGGGGACAAATCACAAGAGGAGATATGCTTTGACAATGAACGTGCGAAATAACAATATTAGAAAAGTATTAGTCATGAGGTGAAGTTTATGCTGGAACCATTTTCACTCAATTCTTACTTTGAAACTTGCTTGAGGACAAGCAATAGTTCAAGCTTGGGAGAATTTGATGTATGACATTATATACATATTTATTTCATATCATTCAGTCTATTTTTCATAATTTTATGCTATCATATATAAATTTTTCCTCATTTTTAATTAAAACTTTCAAAGAATCAGTTGGTGCTTAATTTCTTATTTTTATTTCTGCAGCAGCCAATATGGTCCGCGTTATTTCAACACCGTCCGCGTTGAGCAACACCGTTGAGAAACACGGCCCGCGTTGATTCAACACGATCCGCATTTGGCAGCAACACAGCCCATGTTTCCTTCAACATGGTCCATGTTAGTCAGTAGACATCATATCTTCAAAATCTGAGAGATTGGGCGGAAATCACTCTAACAATATATAAAATATCCCTTGTTATTAATAGCATAATTCGTGTTGTTAATTTCGATAGATTTCCTCAATTAAATCATTATATTTTGATTCATGCGATATTGATGACACGATTCACATTGATTCTTAGGAGGCATATGCATTTTCAACTATAAAAAGGATTTCATATCAACTCACTTAAGCATCCAAGTTTAGAATTCAAAAATCCATTGCAAATGCAAGAAGAGAGAGAGCCTCTGGTCGTTTACTTGGTGGAGATTCTTTCAAAGGAGTTTAGATAATTTTGAAGATATTATTTCTCTTTTTTCTATCTTTTAATCTCTTGTTTTTCTCTCTATTGTTTCTTTATATATGTAATAGAGTTCTAATTAGGATCAATTTATGTTGGACTTTGTTATATTGTTGAATAAGATTTACTACTCTGAATATTCTGAATATGTATGTGAATTTTAATGCTATCTTTTGAGTACTCGATTTTAACTGGTTGGTATTATCGAGATTTGTTCTTTTGGTATCTCTCAGTTGATTTATCTTTCAATAAGCATTTCACATCCCATCTCTATTTACTCGGTTGAGATTTAAAGATTTGTGGATCATTAACTCACTCAGTTGAGATGTTTTTGAAATAGGATTGCATCGTTAAAACATCTTATCAAAAGTTAGTTAGAGATTATATGGAATAATAACAAATTTAAAAAAAGATGTCTAAATTCTTCATTAGTTGCTCCTGTGAAGTTAATCCTTTGTGATTATATAAACAAATATCATATTTGTATTATTATTAAATAAATAGGATTAGACGGTTTGATAGGGAGCTCTTGGATAGGTTGATCGCATCTTTATTTCGGCACATACAATTGGCTCAAAGACGGAATTTTAACCTCAGAGAAATGCTATACAATCTGAAATTTGACGTATCATTTTATCTAGGCCAAATCTAAAATTGGATTGGCTCATAGGCCCACTATCGTTCACATCAATTTATTGTCTCTACTTAAGTTACAAACTGTCGCTGAGACATTGACTCAAAATACCAAACAAGTTTAACAATAATTATTTGATAATGAAAATTTACCATCTGGGACTAAATTTTTCTTTCAAAAGAGAACAATAATGTACTAATAATTACATAATTGCCATATGTGTGTACATTACGAAGATAACTGATTGAAAGTTAACTTTGAGTTTTTATTGGAGTATTGAAGTTTTTATTGGATTATATCTATATCTATATCTCTATATAATATAAAACCATGCACCATGAGTTTTTTGTCATTAGTTTAGGATCTCTCTTTCCACCATTTTTTTTATCTTTTTTCTGATTATTTTGAATTATTGATTTTTGAATTCATTATTTTTATGTAACTCGCATCTTAATTTGTTTTAATGGCATTATAAAGATATTAAATTTCATAATGTTATCATTAATGATATCATATTTAAATTATTATTAAATTTAAATAAGATATTGTAATTATTTAATATTTTCATTTGAAGTTGTTTTTTAAACTATACCAATTAAAATGTATATATATCTATATCTATATCTATATATAATATAAAGCCATACAATATGATACTTTTTAATTAGTTTTGGAGTTCTCTCATTCCATCATTCTTTCTATCTTTTTCAAATTTTTTTCAACCCCCTTCTATCTTTTTTCTAGTTTTTTCATTCATTATTTATGATGTCTCATTCCATCATTCTTTCTATCTTTTTTCTAATGTTTGTGATGTAACCCAACAAGTTTAACAATAATTATTTGATAATGAAAATTTACCATGTGGGACTAAATTTTTCTTTCAAAAGAGAACAATAATGTACTAATAATTAAATAATTGCACCAATCATATGTGTACTTTGCGAAGATAATTGTTTGTTATTCAATTATATCTATATCTATATCTATATCTATATATAATATAAAACCATGCATCATGACTTTTTTGAAATTAGTTTAGGAGTTCTCTCTTTCCACAATTTTTAATTTTTTTTCTGAATATTTTGAATTATTAATTATTGAATTCATTATTTTTATGTAGCTCGCACCTTATTTTGTTTTTTATGGCATTATGAAGATTTTAAATTTCACAATTTTATCATTAATGACTTCCTATTTAAATTATTATTATATTTAATTAAGATATTATAATTATTTAATATTTTCATTTGAATTTATTTTTTAAAATTACACCAATTAAAATTTATATATCTATATCTATATATAATATAAATCCATAAAATATACATTTTTCAATTAGATTTGGAGTTCTCTCATTCCATCATTCTTTCTATCTTTTTTTTCTATTTTTTAATTCTTAATTTTTTTCATTCATTATTTGTGATGTAACACCATCTTCTATCTTTTTTTCTAGTTTTTTTTATTCATTATTTGTGATGTACCCCCTTCTATCTTTTTTCTAGTTTTTTTTTTAATTTTTTTCATTGATGTAACCCCCACCTCACTTTGTTCTAATGACATTATAAAGATATTAAATTTCACAATGTAATTATTAAATTATTGACTAATTTCATATCCTATTTTAAATTATTATTAATCTATATTTATATTTATATCTATATATTTTTTTCGGTACATAGGCATTTGTTCTTTCTATCTTTTTTCTAATTTTTGTGATACTTATATTTCCTAGTTTCTATATAACTAGAAAAAGCGAAGATTTTTCTGTTTTATTTTTATATGGGATACAATGTAATCTAGAATACAACGTAATCCCTTCTTTCTTTCCTTTCTAACAAAAACGGTCGGAAGGATTCGAACCTCCGAATAACGGGACCAAAATCCGCTATCTTACCACTTGGCCACGCCCCATTTTGATTTCTAGTCTAATCTAGAAAATTCGTATTAGAATTCGTCAATCACAGGCAAAATATACATACGGGATATTTTCTTACTAAGATTCAACACATTAGATGTAGTAGAATAAAAAAAATCATTGATCATTACAAAGAATTCAATTAAGATAATGTATGAAAGTAGAATTCCTTGTATTATCATTTGAGAATGGAAGGAACTATTTATTATTTGGGAGAGTTAGAAAAAAAGAAGGATTTTTTTTACTTTCTTTTTTTCATTTTTCCCTTAGAAAAATAACTCAATCAAAATAAAATTATCTAATCTACAAAAACTAGATGTTTGTTATGCTTAATATTTCTAGTTTAATTCTTAATTATGTCCTTTATTCAAATAGTTTTTTCTTCACCAAATTGGAGGAATTGTGAAAAGATAAACAAGAAGATAGATGACAAAATTTTCTAAAACAAGTACCATGAAAGATAAAACTAAAAGATATCTTGAATACAAGTATGGAATACAATAAAACTAAAATTTTTAATAAGTTAACGGATCATTGAATACAAGTATTGTTTTAATTCGAAAATTGTGCTGATCTTCTTGAATGAGCTTTTCGTCCATTTTTTATTTTGATAGTCTTGGTTTAGTTTATTAGTTAAAAATTAGAGGAGAAACATTTAATTATTTTACTAAGTTAACATTATTGAAGTTTTTACCACTTTAACTTTGATAATCTTTATTTGTTATGTTTCATTTTAACATTAATTTTTTTTACCTTTTTATATATTTTTTTTAAAACAATCTTTTACTACCTTAATCCTAAAAGAGAAAGCAATTGCCTTTATTTCCCCTTCTCAGGATACTTGGGTTAACAAAATAATTATAATGTATAACTGGATCAAAGATCAAAATAAACTGAGACTCAATTATGTATCACAATTGAGTAATGATAAATTTTAATTATGAATACAACATGACAAATTATATTTGAATACCCAAGCTGCTACTACAATTTTGAAGTCCATGTCGCCACTGTCACGACCACGATCTTGAGAGCCTTGCATCGCTTCAACCGGCGTCCTCCAGTACCACATCCTGAAATTATTATAGCCTTCGATATATATATATATATATATATATATATATATTATATAGGGGTTAATGGGAGTGTAACCCCTCTTAGGTGTAACCTTGTGTAGCCCCTAATTTAAGGGTTTAGATCAAATCTAATGTGTATAATACAACGATTCTCACGCTCTCTCTCTATTCTCACACACTCTCTCTCTTCACTCGACCCTCTCTTCTCCACTCGCGGGCGATGTCGCCGCCCTCCTTCTGGTCGAAGTCACTGATCGTCCTCCTCTTCGGTCGACGTTGCCGGTCGCCGATCGCCCTCCTCTCGTCGACGTCACCGATCGCCCTCCTCCGAGAGCTGCCAGCCACTACGATCATCGTCCCCAACAGAAGGCGAGTCGGCACCCCCCTCTTGCCTGCGACCACCACCCCAATCGACCTCCTCTCCTCTTCCCCTTCGTCGTCATCGTCGAGCTCACGTCGATGCACCTCCTCTCCAGATCTGTGCCACCGTCATTGTCCTCGATTTGCCGTCTGCAGCCATTCCCGATCCCCGATCCGCCGTTGGCCATCCCTGATCTGTCATCCCCGATCCACCGTCCCTAATACTCAATCCGCCGTCCCTGATCCCCGATCTGTCGTCCGTCGTCCCCTGCCGTTCCCGATCCATCGTCCCTGATCCCCAATCCGCCATCCCCACCACTACGCCACCGCCGTCCCGATCCGCCATCCCCGATCCGCCATCCCCGATCCGCCGTCCGCCATCCGCTATCCACCACCGCGCCACCGCCCCTTGCAAGTCATTGTCGTCGGCATCCTCGATCCAGCCCTCCTGCGAGCAACGGAGCCCCTCGTCTGCCCCTTTCTCCCACACCCTCCAATCGGCATCGTCAATCCTCTCTGCCCTGCTCGACCGCCGCCGGCTGCCGACCCTCTCTGCCCCTCTTAACTGTCGGCGTGCGTGAGATCGCAAAGAGCGCGTGAGAGTAGAGAGAGAGGGAAAACGATCTGGACAGTTGATCTAAAACTGGTGGCTTCGATTTGGGCGTTACATAGGGTTACATGTAAGAGGGGTTACACCCCATTAATCCCATATATATATATATATATATAATATACAGGGACGGAACTACGTATTGTTGGGGGAGGGGGGCCTTGGCCCCTCCCCCCAACATTTTGAGATGATACTAGTTAATATGTGTTTTAATGTTATAAAGTTATATTATATATATATATATATATATATATATATATATGTTGGCCCCCCTTGAAGTATCAAATAATTAAGTTTAGTGTAGTGGAAAGTGTCTTCTTGCTTAAAATAATTAACTATTATTTATGTATTTCAATATTACTTAAAAATATGATAACTAAAAATTAGTGAAATAATTTATTAGTCTATATAATACCCTTTTGTGTCCCATTTATTTCCTCTCTTCATAGACAATAATATTTTCACTTATGTTAGAGGTATTAATTTATTAGTCTATTTTGTATATAGTTGAATTTCATGATACATATAATTATATATTATATTTATTTCAATCACTACTCTAATTATCTAGAAACATGCTAAATTATAATATGTGATGAACACTTGACAATAGATTCATGAAAATGGTGAATTGTTTTTATTTTTTTATGAACTTTCAACTCAGGCATTCAATTATTATGCAACCTCGCATGTATAAAAAGAATTGTCTAATAAATTTTTTGTATATTAATGTAGAGATATATTCCATTTATTATTCATCATTCATGTATTAGATCACAATCATCACAGCAATATATAGAAGACATGTAACATTTATCAATTAAATTCCTTTATCAATATTTAATAAATTCCTTTATCAATTAAATTCCTTTAAGCAATATTTAATAAATTCCTTTATCAATTAAATTTTGTCTATTTAACATATATCTATTAATTCATTTATTTGAAAATTATTATAAATATCTACAATAAACTCTAATAATTAATTATTAAAAGTAACTATAAATAAATGTCCTATGAGCATATAAATTAATATTTTAATTACAATTTAATTAGAGGAAACATGGCACATCATGCATGTGGTTAATGTTATTCTCATTCTTGCTTAGCATTATCTGTTTAATGATATAAAGATAAATTTTACATGTCAATTGAGATAGCTAATGGTTAATGACATTAATTATGGCAAATATTTATGTACCCAGGCCATTAAGACCACTTCATACAATAATGGTAAAATGGAGTCAATATTTAAAAAATATTTAAATAAATATAACAAAAAGTAATTTGTCTCCGTAATAAATTTGAATGCAATGATTTAATTGTTAATAGATATGGCATCTTCCTGCACTATGGTAAAAACCACTTTAAACTCTAAGTATATATATTTGAAAAAGAAAATTATGTTTGTCTAATAACTATCTCTATTATACTATCTTATATTTATATCTATTAACTGAATGTTTATCCATTACTCAACTTTTATTGTTCAAATACTATAGCAATCACTTTATAATTAACTTATAATTCTCCCAATCACATGGCCATATGTCAAAAAATATATACCTGTACATATTATATACTAACACTCTACGAATGATAGAAGAGTTGCTAATTTAACCTCCAACAATGCCAAAAGTCATGCAAGCAATCCAAAAATGTTTCCTAACACAATTCTTATAATTCTGGGGAAGCAATCCACATATAACATCAATGTTAAATTCTTCAGAGATAGCACTCAATTATATATATATATATATATATATATATATATATATAGAGAGAGAGAGAGAGAGAGAGAGAGAAATAGGGAGGGGCTAACGGAAGGTGGAAGATTCATTCACAAGAGAGTATTTATAGGTTGAGATTATGTTGTTAAAATGGAGACGATTATTACAATAACCATCCACCCCATTAAAATCATATGATTAATTAATAATATTAGTTAGTTATATCACATTAATTAATTTTAATTCTAATGATTTAGAAGAATGATAAAATTAAAATATTACAATAATGGAGTTAACTAATTTTAAACATATGGAAACATGTGCCAATATATAATTATATAAATTATTTTGATTTCTATTTTCTAAAATAACATCATTTTGATATTTTGATCATCATTTATTAAAAAGGACAAAAAATGCTAACCTAGAATATATTTTAAAATTTTATTAAGAAATATGGAAAATATTTATAATTTTACTATTTTGGATTGATTATAATTATTGACAGGATATTGTAGTACTCTATGAATGAGGATACAAATGAATAAAAATAATATACAGTGGCACATGAAGTACCTCCACATGTTAAAAAAACATTTTTTAACTAACGTTGCAACTATCTTTTAAATTAATTAATATGTAACAATTAAGCAATTTTTAATTGAGAGGTTAGAAATTAATCATAAAAGGTGATAATACGTAAGAAATGAAGAGGTTATAAATTAATCATTCAAATTATTAACTAACCATAAAGTAAAACTATTATTATTGATTACATAATATTTAATTAGTTATAAATGATAGAGGACACATGTCATTGTAATAATGTGCCAAATGTCATCACCTCATGGCAAACTTCTTTGCTTTTAATATAGTATAGATTTGCATGAACAAATTGTCATTAAGATGCCAACTTGATCGGAGCTGAGCCAAAGAGAAGATAGATTAAGTAGTAGGATTGAAAAAGAAAATTCAATGTCTAAGGATCGATATATAATCTAATAAATGATAAAAAGATGATTTATTATTACTAGTAAATCAAACTGCCATTATTCTATCTCGTGCACCGAATTTTTTATTAGTACAAAAAATGATTGTGATACCTTTTCTAAGGGGTATCAGTATAATACGCTTGATTAATCACCTCTTAAAAGGAATAACACAAACATTAAACCCATATATACATAATTTATATTTCTTTATATGGGTTAATAAATAAAGTTAAAGAAAATGTATAAGTTATTGATTGTTTGCTTGTAGCAAATTAATCTTTTATGATTATACAAAGAAAAACAATTAAATTAATGAAAAGTAATAATTTATTTTATGAAAAAATATTAGATGGTTTGATGATTAGAAGGGGAGGACTTCTTAAGACAAAGGACACTACCTATGTAGAGCTGAGCAAACCCGGGACCAGGTCCGGGTCTAAGTGGACCCGATACCGACTCAAATTATGTCGGGTCAAAAAAATTTCGACCCGGTCCCGGGTCTAAGTGGACCCGGTACCGACTCAAATTATGCCGGATCAAAGAAATTTTGACCCGGTACCGGACCCGGACTCGGCCGGATCCGATTCTGGATTAGACCCGACAATCCGGGAATGCGACCGGAAATCGTCGGCGTCGAGAAATGGATGATCGGATCGCGCGCGATTGGTGGCCACGATTCGGCGCCTGGCGGCCGAATCGGCCACCTGGCAAGCCAAATCCGTCGCCTGGCGACCGGATCGGCCACCCGACGAGTTGATCCACCGCCTGGCGACCGGATCGGCCACCCGGCGAGCCGATCCGGCCGCGTGACGATCGGATCGGCCACCAGGCGAGCCGATCTGGCCGCCTATCGGCCACTAATGACTTGATCTAGCGCCTGGCGACCGGATTAGCTCGCCTGGTGGCCGACCTGGTCGCCAGAGGCCGATCCAACACTTGGCAGGCTGATCCGGCCACCAGGAGAGCCGATCCGATCGTCAGGCGTCGGATCGGCCTGTCAGTGGCCGATCCGGTGCCTGACGGCCGGATCGGTTCATCTGGTGGCCGTTCCGGCACCTGACGGCCGGAGTAGAGAGTGAGGGAGTCAGAAGAGGGGTTGGGCCGCTGGAGTCAAGATGGTCGTCGGAGTCGCCGGTGTTGTTGCCATCGTGAGAGAGAGGGAGAGGGCGAGAGAGAGATGGAAGAGATAAAGAAATAGGTTGAAATGAGAGGAGAGAGTGGAGATGGGGTTTATATAGTAGATAATATCGGACCGGGTCTGGGTCGGATATCTGCACTGCAGATCCGGTCCTGACTCGATACCCGATGGGTTTTCCACTCAAGAGACCCGGTCTCAGCCCGGATCTACTATTTACCCAGTTTTCCGGATCGGTGCGGTCCGGGTCGCGTGCTGAGCCCTATACCTATGTTCTCAGAATCCAGAAACACCCATTTTCATTCTAACCAAGAGTCAGGAATATATATAATATTGTCATCTTTCCGTTAAGATAATTATTGTTTTGATCACTAGATATTTAACATATTAAGTATATTTTTTAATATATATAGGATAAATTTACTATTTGCTTATATATGGAATAATAACAAAACTATAAAGAATATGGATAAAATCCTTGATTAGCTTCATTTTATTAATTTAATTCATCCTTCGTTAGGGGTGTTCACCGGGTCGGGTCGACCCGGTGAACCCGACAATCCGTCCCGACCTGACCTAGTTTGGGTCGGGTCGGGTCTTGGTCTGGTCGGACCCGACCCGACCCGAACCCAACCCAATGAGGGTTCGGGTCGGGTACGGGTTGAAAAATCCCAACCCGACTCGACCCGATGACCCGACTTTTTTTATTATTTTTTTACTTTTTTACTTATTTTTAATCCTATAGTTGATTTAAAATGAAAAAATATTAAAATAAAATATTTTAATTACGAAAATAATGCTCAAATATTCAAAAAAGCATATTTTATATTTTATAATAATTATTAATTATTTTTATATTAAAATAAATATAAAAAAGTAAGAAAAAAATAAAAAAAAGAAAAAAGGGTGGTCGGGTGACCCGACCACCCGATCCAACCCGACCCGACCAAATTTGGTCGGGTCGGGTCGAATTTGTTCACGGGTGACCCATGAACACCCCTCATTACAAGAAAAACGCGGATTACCGACGGTCCGAACCGTCGGTAATCAGCCCGAAAATCGTCGGTAACGCAATTACCGACGGTTTTTCAATCGGAATCGATCCGTCGGAAAAACGCTCGTCGCAAACGGATTTGCGACGGTTGAAAAAAATTCGTCAAAAATATCGACGGTTCTGGCCGTCGGAACAGTCCCCGACGGTTCGACCCGTCGAAATTTTTCGACGGTTGCAACCGCCGGAAAAGTCTCCGGCGGTTCGAACCGTCGATATTTTCGACGGTTGCAACCGCCGGAAAGGGCCGGCGGTCCGAGCCGTCGATATTTCCGACGGCTGCAACCGCCGGAAAAGGCCGACGGTCCGAGCCGTCGCAACTTTTCGACGGTCTCAACTGTCGAAACTTTAGACGGTTGTTACGACCGTCGATCTTTTGACGGTCGCAACCGTCGCAAATAATTTTTTAAATATAAAAAAAATTAGCGGCCGGATACGGCCGCCTGACGTTCGGATCCGGCCGCCTGGCGTTCGAATCCGGCCGCTGGAGGCCGGATCTGCCGCCAGGCGGCCGGATCCGCCGCTAGGAGGCCGGTCGGATCCTCCGCTAGGAGGCCAGTCGGATCCGGCCGCCTGGCACCGGATCCGGCGCCAGGAGGCCGGATCCGGCCCGCCTGGCGGCCGGATCCAGCCCGCTTGGCGGCCGATCCGGCGCTGGAGGCCGGAACCGGCCCGCCTGGCGACCGATCCGGCCGCTGGAGGCTGGAACCGGCCGCCTGGCGGCCGGATCCGAACGGTCACAGCCGGATCCGGTCGACAACTGAGAGAGAGATGCCGGCGCGGAGCGGGAGAGAGAGATACGCCGGCACAGGAGAGGATCGATGGCATCTGCCGTGGGAGGGTCGCCGGCGTCCGGCGCGCGGGAGAGGCCGATCCGGTGCTCGTGGCCGGGAGAGGGAGAGAGGAGAGGAGGGAGAGAGAGAGGAGTGGAGGGAGGAGGAAGAGAGAAGAGGGAGGAGGGAAAATATATAAAGGAAAAAAGTGGAAAGAAAGCGGGAAAAGGAAAAAAAAAGCGGGATAACGAAATTTTAATTACTGACGGTTTTGGCCGTCGAAAACATAAATAATAAAAAATTTTATTTTATTTAGTTATATATAATATTTATTTTTTATTTTACCGACGGTTTGGATATCCGTCGGAAATTGCGGCGGATTTACCGACGGTTACGACCTTCGGAAATTGCGGCGAATTTTGCGACGGATGGATATCCGTCGAAAATATCGACGTTCCTAACCGTCAAAAAATTAAATAATAATATAATAAATTATATAATTAATTTTTTTATTTCCGACGGTTACAATCGTCGGAAAATCCGTCGAAAACATTTAATAATAATATTAAAAATATATAATTTAATTTTTTTTATTTCCGACGGTCCTAACCGTCGGAAAAATCGTCGGAAATTGTGACGGATGGATATCCGTCGAAAATATCGACGTTCCTAATCGTCGAAAAATTAAATAATAATATAATAAATTATATAATTAATTTTTTAATTTCCGACGGTCGTGACCGTCGGAAAATCCGTCGAAAAAATTTAATAATAATATTAAAAATATATAATTTAATTTTTTTATTTCCGACGGTCGTAACCGTCGAAAAAGTCGTCGGAAATTACGACGAATGGATATCCGTCGAAAATATCGACGTTTCTAATCGTCGAAAAATTAAATAATAATATAAATTATTTTCGACGGTCATAACGTCGAAAAATCCGTCGGAAACGGAACCGTCGAAAAATCCGTCGCAAATAGCGACGGATTTAGAACCGTAAAAAATTATCCATCGGAAAATCGCGATTTTCTTGTAGTGCGTGTCCTTCGTGATTATATACGGACGGTTTATAAAATTTTAGTAAATAATTCATAGTCCCTGGTTAGATTATAAGATGCCTCTACACAGTTCAACATTGATGAAGACTATGGAAGAAGTTTAATAATAATTATTTGACAATGATAATTTACTATGTGGACTAAACTTCTTTAGGCACGCAGTCCATATAAAAAGTATCGTCCTGGTCACAATTTGAGTATTGATATATATTAATTATGGGTACGACCATCTAATCCTTCTTTGTATTTAATTAACTATGCGTATTATATTTCCAATTAAATATCCAGCCGCTGTCGCCACAATTCGGAATAAAACCACTTCGTTTCGTATCTTTATTATTGTTTAGTCTTGGTTTATTTTATTAGTTAAAAATTAGAGTAAACGTTTAATTATTTTACTAATTGAACATTATTGAAGTTTTATGACTTAAATTTGATAATAATAATTGAATCCGAAACGCGCACAATAAACTGAACGGAAGATAAAAATAAACTCAGAATCCAATATTTAATTATGAATGCATGGATACAGTTTTAATTATTTCATAATCACCATTTTTTTCGGATTGCCCACAAAGTTTATACTTTATACGGAATAATAATAACAAAATAAAAAAATGTCTAAATTCTTTATTAGCTGCTCCTAGTAATTTAATCCTTTGTGGTTATACAAACAGATATAATACTTGTATTATTATTAAATACAATTTGAAATTTGATGTCTCAAACTCATAGGTCCAATATCATTCACATCAGTCTATTGTTTTTATTTAGATTACAAGTTATTGCCACACAACTCACAAAACTCGACGTTGAATCAAAATATCAAACAAGTTTAATAGTAATTATTTGATTATGACAATTTACCATGTGGGACTAAAGTAATGTACTAATAATTAAAATGATGAATGAAAGATCAAATTTTTTATTGGAATTGAGTAATGATAAATTTTATTTTTCATTTTACTAAATACCCAAGCGCCGTAAGTTCGCATCATTCTTCGACTTAAAACCAGAGTTTTGATTCGGCACCAAAAGGAGTATTCGAGTTTTTGTTGGATTATATATTTACATATATGCACATGCGGAAATCTGGAAAGCTAAGCAAATAAACTCAGAATCCGATATTTATTGTTAGCATGGAGTAATTAACGATAAGTTTTAATTATGAATGGATGGATGACATATTTGAATATTTGACACGCATGAACGCAACAGACCCTCAACTTTTCCAACAAATATTTGACATGCAAGTAAAGGATC
This sequence comes from Pontederia crassipes, assembly GCA_030549335.1. Classification (NCBI taxonomy): domain Eukaryota; kingdom Viridiplantae; phylum Streptophyta; class Magnoliopsida; order Commelinales; family Pontederiaceae; genus Pontederia; species Pontederia crassipes. The sequence continues at coordinate 9,263,306 of CM060198.1, forward strand.
GATCCGAGAATGTCTTAATCTTTTATGGGTCTGATAAATAGAGAGGTGTCAATCAGATTTTTCTGGAAGTAATTTTAATTATATATGTAGTGAAATTAATCTACGTGTAGTGAAATTGTATATGTGTAGTGGAATTTTAATTATAGAGAGTCTTTAACAAAGTGAACTAATTTTGTATTCCTTTATAAGATAAAAATGATAAGACATTAATCTATGTGTTATTTCAATCAAAGGGATTAATATATTAATAAAAGAGCTAGAATCTTAAAAATATATATTATATATTAAGATATTTGATTCAAAATATAAATACAATCAAATATGTCCATATAAGCCTACTAAAGTCATCCACAACGGTGACAAAGTAATTACAACCACTATGAGTTGAGGTTCTATGTGGCCCCCAAGTGTCCATATGGACTAATTCAAATTTTTCCCAATAATATGCTACACCAGTGGACTTAACACGAAATGACAAGAGAGTTTGTTTAGCTAAGGGACATATTTGATAATGAAATAACTCTTTTGCTTTGCATTTGTTTATTATGGTTATAAACTTCACTCTATCAACGGGAATATGGCCCAGCCTGTGATGTCAAATTTCTGCTACAAACTTGGAGATCCCTTCTGCTAGGTAGGATTGATATCGAACTTCATCTAGTGGAAAGGAGATCCCTCCTACCAATTTGGCTCTCCTTTCCACTACAATGATTCTGAATCACACAAGAACCATAATTTTATAGAACAACAATGATCCCAACGGGAATAGAAATTCTATGATCGATGAATAATCAAAACAACGAAAGAAAAAAAATGACCACAGAGATTTAACATGATAAAATTCTCTTGATCAATGTGAACAAGAGAGAAATATTCACGAGCAAAGGTTGCCGCCAAAAGGAATTCACTATGAGCAAAAGAGAGTGCTCATCATGATAAAACCCAAATCCTAATGACCCAAGCACTCCGCTTTCGTCACAGATCCTCATTTTTAATTTTTTTGTTCTCATTTTTTTCTTTCATAATTTTGGGTACAGAGTAAATAATTCAAAGCACATCAATAAATCTCCACCTTGACTTAAATTTTATAAAACTTTTAAAAAATAAATGCTCAACATACTCTCCTTTGTCGAATGGCCCACATGGGCCTAGCTTGATCTTTGCAAAATGTCTGCCAAGTTTGAACATGGTAACATATATTTGTCATCATATATGTTGGATTGTCATGTGTGTTAATCTTCTGAACTTGAACATCTTGATTTTTCACAATATTACAAACAAAATGATATCTCACATCAAATGCATTTGATCTTTTGTAAGATGTATTTCACTATGATTATCACAATATATAACAATATCTTCCTCTTTCATATTGAGCTCCCCAATTAATCCTCTCAACCTGATAGCTTCCTTTACAGCTTTAGTGATGACCATGTATTCAGTTTTAGTAGATAATGCTACTATATCATGTAAAATAACTTTCAAACTCACAGCACAATTAGTAATATTATCTTTGTAGTTTCGGAGATAGGAATTGGATAGTAGGGGGCCGCATCCTTTCATTATTATATGGGATTGGCTTCTCCATCTCTTGTGGCATAAAAATATTTCCTTGTTGGCATATTCTTCTTTTCATCTTTCTAGCGTACGTGAGAGCGTTCCTGTTTCAGGCGCTAGTGGAAGTCGGCTTTGGAGATCATAGAGATTGTTCTTTCGACTGGATAAGCGAGAACAAATATACAACAATAGGGAAAGGCTAGAAAGCTAGTCTTTTCCTCCTAACAAAAGACATTAATGACATATTTTCACAGCAGGTCCCTCTTCCGATTGTGGCGGACAGACCTGAGAGATTCCCTTTTGGACTCTATTTTGAATCCCAATTGTAGCCTTCATGACTTAATCTAGATTTGGTTGGGAAGCGTTGTTGACAAGACTTCGTCAACTCACTACTTTCACTTGCTTCCGATGACAACTACCACTCTCTTATGAATGGGAGGGTAGAGTACTGGAGTTGCATTACAAGAAAAAGCATGATTTCCGACGGTTCATTTTTGACGGGCCCAAATCGTCTAAAAACTCGAAGGAATTTTCGAAAGATCGAAATATCCAACGCAATTATGGTCGGAGAAGTTTTCGATGGTTCTGGCCGTTTGAACTTACGACGGTTTACAATTCGTCGAAATATCCGTCGAAATTATCGATGCTCATAACCGTCGAAGACAGTAAATTCGGGCGATAAGTCTTCCATATGGTGTTTCGACGGCTCTGACCATCGATAGTTTCGACGGTTCTTGTATTCGTCAAAACTTTCAGTGGTCTTAGCCGTCGAAATATGTTAACATTAACAATACGTAATAGTTTATCTCTATTTTTACTTTTGACGGTTCTGACCTTGCCAGGATTTTAGGAACCGTTGAAACTTTCAGCAGTTATAATCATCGAAATTTGAACTCATTTTATATATAATTGAAATCCTATCAACGGTTTCGTACGTCGAAACAGAAGATATATAATTTATATTTCTATTTCACTTGATATATAATATTATATTATGCGACGGTTAAAATCGTCGAAAGTTTTGACGGTTCAAAGAACCGTCGAAACTTTCAACGGTTTAGGCCATCCGAATTTGAATTAATATTTTATATTATTTATATAGTCCAAAAATGGACTATATAAATATTCGATCCCTTTGTCACTATTTCGGTTTCCCTCCATCCCGATTGCTTCTCTCCAATCCGACGGCGACCTGCGCTCCCGACACGCCGACTGAGAGAACCTCGCTGCCGACTACGCTCCCGACCCGCCGCCAATTGCACTCCCGACCCCCCGCCAACTGCGCTCCTGACCTGCCGTCGACTGAGCGAGCCGTCGGCGCTTCTGCATCCGTTCATCTTCGGCATAGGAGCTTGTACGTTCCCCCATCCTCCGGCCGCTCCCCTCCGCCATTGCCCATGCCGCTGTTCGTCATTTTGTCGTTTGATCCGCCTAATCCTGCCGTGGTGGTTTGGATCCGGCCACACGCGGCGGCTAGTTCCGGCCTGCGCGGCGGTCATATCCAGCCGCGGCGGCCAGATTCGGCGGCGACGGCCAGATCCGGCCGTCGCGGCCAGATCCGGCGGCGGCGGCGGCCACATCCTGTCATCGCGGCCACTGGATCTAGCTGCGGCAGCTGGATCCAGCTGTTCGGAATCCGGTAATAATTAATTCATAATTGTAATTTCAGATGTGGGACTAAATATTTTTGGGGTTGGGCGCAGAAATTCCGAAGAAAATAGTGTGCATACACCGAATCATATATGTATATGAAAATAATTGTGTAAAACTGAATGGAAGTGTAACACCCCAGATTTTTATCCGGGAGTAATTGTGTCTTTTGGCCGAATTTCCTAACCTCCATATACAAAGACATAGGAATCTCTTGTTTACATCTTTTCTCCATTTGGACTCTTGATGGCCAAGACTTGAGGAAGGAGATCCTGAGGAATAAAGAAGAGGAGGAAAAAGAGGAAGAAGGAGAAGAGGAAAGAAAAAGAGGAAATTAACTAGCGAGATCAAGGTATGTAAAGGGGGTCCAACCCCTTTCTCCACTCTCAGTATTTTTTCTATAATGGATTGAGAGTAAGAGAACAACGTGTTCTCTTATATGATTGTGATTGAGAGATTTTGTTCATGTAAATTATTAAATCCATGCATGCATATGTTTTATAGAGTTGGATCTATGACCCATATGGATTTGATGAAGAGATTTAATGGTTATGGTTTATATGATCTTATTGCTCTTGATTTGGGGATGGACTTTAGACCTGATCATTTGATGTTTTTGCAAGATTTTTCATATGCTTTTGATGCCTATTGATGTATAGATTAGACCTAAACCCTGTTAGAATACTTTACACTGCATTTTCTCAAAGTTTCATGGGAAAACGTGCACGATGCGCGTGTAATACGGGCCAGAGCCTGTTAATACGAGCAACAGGGCAAAAATACGGGTAGACCGTATTTTCTGCTCCGAGCCCAATATGACCTGCAAGCCATCAATACGATCTGGAGGTAAAAAATATGGGCTGACCGTATTTTTAAGTGCGAGACCAATACGACCTACAGGAAGTTAATACGACCTGGAGGGCAAAAATATGACCCGACCGTATTTTCACATGCGAGTCTAATACGACCTGGATGACTATAATACGGGCTGGAAGACGAAAATACGACCTAACCGTATTGTCCTTGCAGATTGAACATACTTACGATATTTTACACTTATTTTTAAGGTATTTATATTATGTATTGATGTTTGATGATTGTATATGAACTTAGCTACATGAAATGCATGGACAGCCGTAACTAGGATAAAATCTAAAGATTGAGCGACGTAAACTATTTCGTTGATTGTGAAAATAATGAACCCAATTGAAGAATACTGTTACTTGTCGCCCCTCAAACTTATGACAGGAAATACTAAGCCCTGCTTAGAATTTTCTCTAGAAAGTGCACTTTGGAGTAAGCATTTCCTGGGGTGTATCTTACCGGTCACGGTATGTATATTCCCATTCATCCTCAGGTGACGGAGCCTCGGCTTCAAGGCCTAGCTAGCCTACTGGAGGGCAACGACTTGATTCTTCAATTACTGATCAGATCAAAGATTTTTGAACTGACTGACTGACTGAACTGAAAGACTGATGACCACGATAGTGGGATCCAATGGGTTATGAAGCAATCCTGAGGATATTACTGAAGCAAGGTAATGACAAGTACTAGCCACTTGGAACGTTTACTGGTACTGATTGACTATTACATGATTGACTGTTACAGTGCTATTATTGATGACTTTATGATATGAATTGATGACATGTATCATTGATGAATATGGCATGGCATGCACGTTTCTTTTATTTATGAAACTATCACGTATATGTCATGTAATATCCTGCTTAGGATGCATTTTTACTACATTGGCCTTTACATACTCTAACTGGGCAACCCTGCACCTTGGATCCGTGCAGATAACTGATATGCTTGGATGGATGGCTGATTCAACTCATGACGGCAAAGTTGCATCTGACATAAGAATAGATGGAGTAATGAGTCACTGGAGTCTGTTCTAGTTATGAAAATGAATAATGCTTTATTATGTTCTATGACATCAGTTTTATTGATACTTTAAATTGAAGTTTTTTGTTAAACGAATGATAATGTTATCTTGTTTAAAATGAATATTAGTTTCCGCTGCTGCTATATGAATCATTTTATTTCAATAATGTTATGGCGAACGGGCTAACGGCGCAAAATTGTCCTAATTGCCAAAAACTTTTAGGGTGGATTTTTGGGTCGTTACCATTGGTATCAGAGTGTAGTTAGGACCTATGTTAAAGTATGTCATAGAACTGTGAAGTGTCTAAGTCCAGGTGCAACCGTCATGAGCAGCCATCCAAGGTAAAGAGTATGTATGTTTTGTGCCATATGTTTGACTGTTTATATTAACCATCTAATGTTGGTTGATTATTGTTATGTGAAGGATGGAAGAAAATTGTCTTCCAATGAGAATGCTAATGATTGCATTTAAGTATGATAGTATGGTCAAATTGAATGAGGGCAATATGTAACATGAGATGTGAATCTCATTGTAAATTGTATGGATGATGGACATATGATAAGAAATGGATTGCCCAGAAATGTATACATGATTACTCGTAACAATTGAACAAGTTTTCATGATCCAAAGACTATGAAATGACTAAGGAAACTATGGTGAAATTTAATTTTCACAAAGCCAAATGAAAGTTCACTCAATGATAAGATGACAAGTAGCCTCCATGAGGTAGTATCTTTTAACACACTGGTGACGATAGAGGGAAATATTGGTTCGGTCAAGAGTGGCTTTCAACCTAAACCACTATAAGAAGTTGAGGTGGTAAAGGATTTTCTAAATGTGTTTCCGGATGAGCTCCCGGGATTACCTCCAAAAAGGAAAATTGATTTCCACATTGAGCTAATGCTAGGGACGACACCAATTTCCAAACCTCCCTACAGGATTGTACCATCTGAAATGAAGGAACTGAGGCACAGTTGCAGGAATTAAGATTTTATTAGGCCAAGTGTGTCTTCTTGGGGTACACCTATCCTATTTTTTTAAGAAGAAGGATGGATCACTGAGGTTATGTATTGATTATTGGATGTTTCATAAAGTGATGTTTTTGGGTCACATTGTTTCAAAGAAAGGCGTTTCTGTTGAATCAGCAAAGATTGAAGCAGTCATGAACTAGGAAAGACCAAACACTGTAAGTGAAATCAAGAATTTTCTAGGATTGGCCGGCTACTATAGAAGGTTCCTCTAAGATTTCTCCAAGATTGCTTCTCCAATGACCAAGTTGACCATGAAAGGAGAGAAGTTTAACTAGAATCAGAAGTGTGAAGAAAACTTCTTGGAACTGAAGAAGAGACCGACTTCTGCACCAGTACTAACAAGTCTCCCATGAATTGGAGGCTACAGATGTTTAGTAATGCTAGTGGTACTGAGCTAGGATGTGTGCTGATGCAGCATGGAAAAGTGATTGTTTATGCTTCAAGGCAACTCAAGCCTCATGAGAGGAACTACCCCACTCATGATCTGGAACTGACGGTAGTGGTATTTGCCTTAAAGATATGGCGTCACTATTTGTATGGAGAAGAATTCAAGGTGTACACTGATCACAAGAGTCTCAAGTATGTGCTCTCCCAAAAAGAACTCAACATAAGACAAAGAAGATGGCTAGAGTTTCTGAAGAATTATGAGTTTTGTATTCTCTACCATCCCGGGGAAGGCCAACTCAGTGGCAGATGCCCTAAGCAAGAAATATGAAGGATCAGTGGCTTGTTGAGAGTGTACAAGTGGCTTCTAATTGAAGGAAGCACACAAGAAAAACTAATGATGCACTGTGTCATCCAGCTTGAACTAGTGCCAAAGATTGCTCAAGCACAGAATGAAGACCCAGAATACAAGGATATGAAAGCTCTATGTGAGAGGGGACACCCAAACTACAAGACTGATGATGATGAAACTATCAGGTTCTAAGGCAGACTTTGGGTACCTAAGGATAAGGAATTGAAGGAAGAAATTCTGATTGAGTGTCACAAGTCAAAATTTGTCATTCACCCAGGAACTATCAAGATGTTCAAAGACCTTCAAAGAATATTTTGGTGAAAAGATATGAGAAGAGAGGTGGCTAAATTTGTGTATAAGTGTTTAGTCTGTCAATAGGTGAAGATTGAGCACCAGAAGCTACCAGGACTACTGAATCCACTATCCATACCTCAGTGGAAGTGAAAAGAATTACAATGAATTTTATTGTAGGACTCCCAATGAAACAAAAAGGATATGACGCTATTTGGGTAATTGTGGACAGTTTAACTAAGTCTGCTCACTTTTTACCATACAATGTAATCAATCAGTCGCGAGTATGGCGCAATTGTATGTGGATGAGATCGTCCGGCTACATGGAATTTCTATTTTCATTGTGTCGGATAGAGACCCGAGATTCATTGCAAATTTCTGGAGAGGATTGCAACATGCTTTTGCCACAAGGTTGCACTACAGTATTGCCTTTAACCCTCAGAGTGATGAGCAGAATGAAAGGACAATCCAGACTTTGGAGGACATGTTGAGAGCATGTGCTATTGATTGGCAAGGCAACTGGGATGATCATCTCACCTTATCTGAGTTTGCCTACAACAACAGCTATCAATCATCCATAGAGATGGCATAATTTAAAGCACTGTATGAAAGACCTTATAGGTCTCCTACATGTTAGAGTGCAGTTGGTCAAGGAAGACTACTAGGACCTAAACTAGTAGAGAAGTATGCAGAAAAAATAGATCTGATCAAGGAAAGAATGATGAAAGCTCAAAGTTGCCAGAAAAATTATGCAGATAGGAGAAGAAGGGAACGGATCTATCAAGTTGGGGACCATATACTATTGAAGGTGTCTCCTACCAAAAGAGTTATGAGATTTAGCAAGAAAGGAAAATTGACTCCTAAGTACATTGGTCCATTTGAGATTCTGGAAAAAGTTGGAGAATGAGCATACAAATTGGCATTACCTCCTTCATATGCCAGGATCCACAACGTCTTCCACGTGTCTATGTTATGCAAGTATACATATGATAGCTCTCATGTGGTGGTGATTGAAGAACCAACCATCAAAGAAGACCTCACATATGAAGAGTACCCAATAGAGATACTTGAACATGGTGAGCGTTGTCTGAGGAATAGGGTAGTGAAAATGGTGAAGATTGCATGAAAATCCCACAATGGAACTGAAGCAACATGGGAATTAGAAGATGAGATGAAAGAACAATTTCCATGATTGTTTGGAAGTGTTCTACCTTATGTTAAAATTCGAGGACGAATTTTCTTTTAAGGGGGGAGGATGTAACACCCCAGATTTTTATCCGAGGGTAATTGTGTCTTTTGGCCGAATTCCCTAACCTCCATATATAAAGACCTAGGAATCTCTTGTTTACATCTTTTCTCCATTTGAACTCTTGATGGCTAAGACTTGAGGAAGGAGATCCTGAGGAACAAAGAGGAGGAGGAAAAAGAGGAAGAAGACGAAGAGGAAAGAAAAAAAAGAAATTAACTAGAGATATCAATGTATGTAAAGGGGATCCAACCCCTCTCTCCTCTCTCAATATTTTTTCTATAATGGATTGAGAGTAAGAGAACAATGTGTTCTCTTATAGGATTGTGATTGAGTGATTTTGTTCATGTAAATTATTAAATCCATACATGTATATGTTTTATAGAGTCGGATCTATGATCCATATGGATCTGATGAAGAGTTTCAATGGTTAGGGTTTATATGATCATTTGGGGATGGACTTTAGACCTGATCATTTGATGTTTTTGCATGATTTTTCATGTGCTTTTGATGCCTATTGATGTATAGATTAGACCTAAACCCTTTAGAATACTTTACACTGCATTTTCTCAAAGTCTCATGGGAAAATGTGCACAATGCGCGTGTAATACGGGCCAAAGCCTGTTAATACGGGCAAAAATACGGGCAGACCATATTTTTTACTCCGAGCCCAATATGACCTGCAAGCCATCAATACGAACTGGAGGTCAAAAATACGGGCTGACCGTATTTTTAAGTGCGAGACCAATACGACCTACAGGGAGTTAATACGACCTGGAGGGCAAAAATATGACCCGACCGTATTTTCACGTGCGAGTCTAATACAACCTGGATGACTCTAATACGGGCTGGAAGACGAAAATATGACTTGACCGTATTGTCCTCGCAGATTGAACATACTTACGATATTTTACACTTATTTTCATGGTATTTATACTATGTATTGATGTTTGATGATTGTATATGAACTTAGCTACACGAAATGCATGGATAGCCGTAACTAGGATAAAACCTGAAGACTGAGCGACGTAAACTATTTTGTTGATTGTAAAAATAATGAACCCAACTGAAGAATACTGTTACTTGTCGCCCCTCAATCTGATGACAGGAAATACTAAGCCCTGCTCCATTGCGTTAGAATTTCCTCGGGAAATTATTGTGCCCTGCACTTTGGAGTAAGCATTTCCTGGGGAAATAACTGCATCTTACCGGTCACGGTATGTATATTCTCATTCACCCTCAGGTGACGGAGCCTCGGCTTCAAGGCCTAGCTAACCTACTGGAGGGCAACGACTTGATTCTTAAATTACTAATAAGAACAAAGATTTCTTGACTGACTGAACTAAAAGACTGATGGCCACGATAGTGGGATCCAATGGATTATGAAGCAATCCTAAGGATATTACTGAAGCAAGGTAATGACAAGTGCTAGCCACTTGGAACGCTTACTGGTACTGATTGACTATTACATGATTGACTGTTACAATGATATTATTGATGACTTTATGATATGAATTGATGACATGTATCATTGATAAATATGGCATGGCATGCACGTTTCTTTTATTTATGAAACTGTCACGTATATGTCATGTAGCATCCTGCTTAGGATGCATTTTTACTACATTGGCCTTTACATACTCTAACTGGGCAATCCTACACCTTGGATCCGTGCAGATAACTGATATGCTTGGATGGATGGCTGATTCAACTCATGATGGCAAAGTTGCACCTGACATAAGAATAGAAGGAGTTATGAGTCACTGGAGTTTTTTCTAGTTATGAAAATGAATAATGCTTTATTATGTTCTATGACATCAGTTTTATTGATATTTTAAATTGAAGTCTTTTGTTAAACGAATGATAATGTTATCTTGTTAAAAATGAATATTAGTTTCCGTTGCTATTATATGAATCATTTTATTTCAATAATGTTATGGCGAACGAGCTAACGGAGCAAAATTGCCCTAATTGCCAAAAACTTTTAGGGTGGATTTTCGGGTCATTATAGGAAGATCCAATATTTATTAGCATTAATTGCGTAATGATAAATTTTAATTATGAATGCATGATGTACTTTAAATATCTGGCATGCAGACGCTCATCGTCACCGCCTCCAGTGCATCATTAAATATTATTCTCGGTGATGAAAAACCCTGATTTGTTACATGTAAACAAAATCAGAGGTGCAAGTAAATGAAACGTGATGTTTAATGTGATTGCATGGAATTAAAAACTTTGTAGAGGATTTTGATCGTTCTGATAATATATATATATATATAATGTAGGGATTAATATACCTACAAAACACCTTCCGTTTTGGAGGAATGTTGAGCGCATCTCAATTGCTAATCCACTCATTAATGAATCTGATAAAAAGTGATTAAACCTCATGATTTAAAAATATCAATTATCTCAACCATTGATCAATGAATCAACGGTTGAGATGCACTCGGCATCCCTCCAAATCGGAAGGTGCTTTGTAGGTACATTAATATGTATGAAAAAAGATGGTCGGAATACAGGCCATAAAATACAAGTCCTTCAACCTTCTTGAATTCTAGCTTATACTATTTGTAGAAACTACTTATTATAATAAGGATTTAATGGGGTCCTCCCCATTCACGCCTGTCGGATCCAATTATTTTTGCGGTTCATATGCGTAAAGCTTTTTTTTCTCATTTTTTTGGCGTGGTTTTTTTGGCGATTAATGTTCGGCAGCAGCGGCGATGACCTTGTGGCAGCAGAAGGCAGCGGTGACGACCTCTCGACAACAGCAAGCGGTGGCGAGGGACAACGATGTCGCATCAAAGAGGTCAGGACTCGCTGTGAAGATGATGATGACGAGGGTCGTGCGACAGGAAAATGACGACGGCCGCGTTGAATGACGACAGTCACACGGTAAGAACAACGACGATTTGCGCGGCGTGGCGGGGAAGATTTCGCTCAGCGGGGGCGGTGGAGACGACGACGGACACACAGCGAGGGCGACGGGACGACGAGGGCCGCGTGTCAAGGACGACAATGGTTCGCACAGCGCGACGAGGATGACTTCACTGGGAAGACGATGGGCGGGCGGCGGGGATGATGACGGGTGCATGGCGGGGAAGAACAACGATGGGGTGGCGGGGACGAACAACGATGGGGCAGCGAGGACGGCGAGGGAAAGATTTCTAGGGCCGATTGTCGTAAGAGATGACGCGTGACGACGAGGGAGGCCGATCATTGGCGAGGGAGGACATGTGGCGACGAGGCCGATCGGCGGTGAGGGAAGACGCGCGGAGGCGAGCGAGGACGCGCAGCGGAGGGAGGGGGACACCACATCTCCACACCTGGACCGATAAAAAAAATTGGAAAAAAAAATCGAAAAATGGATCTGAACTGCAAAATCAACCGCGCCCGTCAGATCTCCATTCGACGAGCTCGGATGGGGGAGGGGATCCTCCTCATTACAGATTGTTATTCGTGACTTCTTAATGGATCTTTATAACAAAATATTTAAATTAATATTTATTTAATTATCTGAGTAAATTTACAAATTTATCATCAACCTTATGAATTTGATCCGTACGTACAAGAGGCTTTCCATTTGTTAGTTTATAACAAAATAAAATTCTTTTTATTTTCGATTTCCATCAGAGCCTGGAGTGATAAAGTCTAAATCTATTATCATTCGACTAATTTATGTCATTCATGCTTAAATATTTGAGATTTATAATAAAAATATTTTCGACAAGTTTTAATTTTGAGACCTTGCTTAAATAAAAACTTATCTAGGAATATAGGATAAAGTTTATATTTCCTTATAAACTTCACTAATTTACCCAATTCCCTTAATTAAATTCACTATTTTTTGTGCTAGATCTTTTGCTTGTTTAGTATTTCGAGTATTTCATATACAAGAATATAGGATAAAGTTTATATTCTTTATGTTGATAATAAAGCTAAAAATGGTACATAAATATTTCATTAGCCGCTCCGTAGACCAAGTAGAGTAGGAGACCTCCGTGGAATCGAGCCGCAATAATGAAAAAAAAAACAATTCGTCACGTCATCGTGCTATACGATTCAGTCAGCATGGAAACCCAGAGACGCTCGAGCTCCGTCTTCCGGAGCTCGACGTCCTCGGCTTCCGCAAGCTTAAAGCCGTCGTCGAGCAGTCGGGATGAAATTTCCTCCAGCGCGTCCTCGAGTCTCTTCATTTTTGCCTCATCGATCCCCAACCTGACGTTCGTCTTCCGGAGGGCGCTCCTGATATTGTAGGCGTAATTTTCCAAGGCGTTCTTGGCATACGCCTTTTTCTGCTCCCTCGAGTCTTCGAGCTTGTACCTCGCCGCGTCGCGGACCATCTTCTGGATCTCCTCCTCACTCAGTCTGCAGCCGTCGTTGGTGATGGTGACGCCGGCCTTGTTCCCTGTGTTCTTCTCCTCTTCGGAAACCTTAACTATGCCATCGACATCGATTTCAAAGCAAACCAAAGCACTGGGCACTGCTCTTGGAGCAGGAGGGATGTCATTGAGTGTGAACGAGCTAAGCAAGTTGTTATCCTTGACCATGGCCCTCTCGCCCTCGTAGACGTCGAACTTGATAGAAACTTGATCGTCGACGGTCGTTGTGAATCTGTCCTCCTTCTTCGTCGGGATAGGAGTATTCCTTGGCACCACGACAGACATGATTCCACCTTGGATGCGGACACCGAGAGATAGAGGAGTGACATCCAAGAGTTGTAAGATTTGTACCTTCACCTTGTCACTTCCTGTGCCGCTCACATTGGCTGCAAGAATGGCGGCGCCGTACGCGACGGCCTCGTCAGGGTTGATGCCCTTCGCGAGCTGCTTCCCGTTGAAGAACTCCTGCAGCAGTTGTTGCACCTTGGGGATTCTTGTGGAGCCTCCAACGAGTACGACGTCATCGACGCATGCCTTATCCATGCCTGCGTCTTTCAAACAATTCGACACTGTGTCCACGCACCTGGTGAACAAGTCCCTGTCCAGCTCCTCGAATTTGGCGCGGGAGATGGTGACGACGTAGTCGATGCCGGTGACCTCAATGGTGGCCTCAAGAGCAGATGAGAGGATCCTCTTCGCCCTCTCGCACGACGTCCTCAGAGCCCTGGGGTCGTCGCTGATGTCCTTATTGTATTTCCTATTGAGCTCCTGAACAAAATAATTCAGCATTCGATTGTCAAAATCCTCGCCACCAAGATGGATGTCGCCGTCCATGGCGATCACGTGGATGATGCCATCTTCAATGCGAACAAGGGAGACGTCGAAGGTACCGCCACCAAGGTCGAAAATGAGAACGTTCTTCTTCCCTGCACCACCGGCCTTGTCGAAACCATAAGCAATGGCAGCGGCGGTCGGCTCGTTGATGATTCGCATCACGTTGAGTCCTGCAATAAGTCCGGCGGCTTTTGTGGATCGCCGCTGAGAGTCGTTGAAATGGGCGGGGACTGTGATCACTGCATTCTCCACCGTGGTTCCGAGAAAAGCTTCCGCGATTTCCTTCATCTTGACGAGGATCATGGAGGAGATCTCCTCAGGCTTGAACAGCTTTTCCTCGCCTTTGTGCTGCACGACGATAGAGGGGTGATCGTCAGAGCTTTCTATGACCTTGAAAGGCCACATCTTCATGTCGCTCTGGACGGAAGGATCGCTGAATCGCCTACCAATCAACCGTTTGGCATCTGTATGCAATAAGAATGCATAACTTGCATATAAACATTAGAATTAATACAAAATTTAACGCAAAATTCAGGTGAACTTGTTATTGAACCCGACCGTAAACTTCACAGTCGAGAGGGTATATAAGTCTACGGACAGAAAAAAAGGTTGCATACCAAAGACAGTGTTCTTCGGGTTCATGAAGGCTTTGTAGCTGGCAGCATGGCCGATATGCCTCTCTGTATCGGAGAAAGCGACGTAGGAAGGAGTGGTGCTGTAACGTTCCCAAATCGATCAACGTCACGTGATGAGGATCTCTCCGAAGACGCTATGAAAATACCATAAAGTTTGACTAAAACTTGACCAAATCTCAATAAAAGCGATGACATGTCAATAATAGGAATAAAGAAGGAAAGATAGAAATATCATAAAAGCGAAAGTCTCAAAGTGTTATAAAGTCCATGATAGTCATAATATCTGAATTACATCAAAGCTCATAATGCAAAAAATAAAGATAAAGATAAATAGGCTCTCTGTCAGTTCATGTGCTTTAGCATCGCTCGAGCTGGTCGCTGCACACGATCTCAACACCATCACTGACCTGGCCCGGTAGAAATCAAACACAGGGGAGGAGATCCTCCCGTAAGCTATACAGTCTAGTGGGGATCCATAAAGTTACACAATGCATAATAACAAATAGCAATAGCCAGAATCAGTAATCATGAATAACAAGATCAAGTAGTAAGAATATGATCATTCGATTAGAGATATCGATGGATAAAAGAGATAGAGATCATGAGTCAATCTTATAATCATAAAAGATTTCAGAAATCATGCTGGATCAATAATCATACTTTATTCATCATGTTCATGTTATTTGTTCATACTCTTTGTGCTCTTACTTTTACTTAGCATTAGGTGCATTTGGGTGCCTTTAACTTTGGGGGATTTACGCCGAGCAACCGATACAGCCTTGTGCAGTTAATGGGAGATCAAGCCATGGCTAAGGGAGCGACCCTACCGATGAGCATTTGGCATAAGCTGGCCACCACTCCCATTCATATTTTCATCTTTCATACTTAATCACTTTATCACTTATCATTCTTGCACATAATAAGTAGATTGGATGGACAGATTAATGGAAGATCAAGGATTCAGTCACATAATATTTCAATCAGCAAGGAGTAACACAACACAATCATAAAAAGAATATAAATCAAATCAGCAATCAATATGCATTCTGGTCAAGAATCTGTCAACCGGTCCTCATTGGTCGGTCGACCGACTTTTGAGCACCGGTCTACCAATATATCTGGATCGGTCGATCGATGGGTCGTAATACAGTACAGTCAACAAGTCCTGAGTACCGGTCGATCGATATCTCTGGATCGATCGACCGATAATACTTGGTCAAAAAGGAGCTTCGGTCGGCCGATCGGCTAGAGGCTCGGAAGGAATGATCAGTCGACTGGTCTCCAAGGATCAGTTGATCGATACTCTCATCACCGGTCGACCGATATTCAGGGTCGATCGACCGATCCTCATGAAAATAGAATCGGACAGAATTAAAATAACAGTAATTTTCAATCCAGAAATGCAATCAGGGCATACAATCAATCATCTAAACATGGAGGACTAATACAGAACACATCTATAGTCATAAGAATTACAAAACATGCATCAAACATAAGAAACACAATCAATCATTCCTTTTCCATTCCTTCTCATCAATCAAGAACACAATCCATAATAAGAACCCTAATTCTATTCAATTGCTAATTAAGTTATGCAAGGGATTTCGGTATCGCCCACCTCTTCTCTAGATTATTCCTTTCTTGAAGCCCTTCCGTACACCGCTAATTGCCCTCTCCTTGCCTTTCTTCACCTAAGGAGCATTTCGATAGGGAGGGATGTAAGGGGATGACATTAATCATTAAAGAAATTGCAAAAATGAAGAAGGAACCTAGATAACCCTTGCTGTAGTTTCCTTCCTTTGCTGGATGAATTGCCTTAGGGAAGAGGAGAGAGGAGTGAGGGAGAGGAAGAGGGTGGCTAGAGTGTGCTTAAGGCACTAATGCCTTTTTATAATGTAGTTGTAGGGCTAATAGGCTAATGGGCTCATTAATTGGGCTATTGTGTTGGTCTTTTACAACTTAATTTTACTATTTTATTTATTTATTTTATTTTATTTATTATATTTTTTTTAGACCGGGTATTACAGGTGCGATTGCCTTGGTCATTGAGGATGATCCCGACACAATGATGCTGCCACACCGTGACGCAGGAAAAGGTGGTGCCAACTGCCAAGGTTGATGCCGATCGCCGGAGCTCCACTTTTCTTCATCTTCATCATCTATTTCTTCTTCTTCTAATATATACATTAATGATTAATGACTCTTCTAATTTATAAGTAGTTTGAAAAGGCTAAAGGATCATTAAATTATCGATGACACTTCGTAATACACGTAGTTTGAAAAAGGAGATGCACAACATGGAAAAGTCGCGAATAGATTAGAACGTACTTCAATGACATAGGGCGTTCGAAAAGTTTATAGGACGTTTGGATTCTGGAACATTTTAGATAAAATTGTTGTTGTCTTGGGAATATGAAGTTCAAACGCGGGAACGAAAGGTGAATGATGGATTAATAAAGAGTCATAGTTTATAATTTTTATCTATATAAACTTCTTACACGTTCGAATAAAAATAATTTGTAATCCTCTTTTATTTTTCATCTTAAAATTAAAATTCTCATACCTTCATTTGATGCATAATATCTTTCGCAGAGAAACCTTAACATACACTAAATTGATCATTAAGGTAACATTGAAAACATGTATTGTTTTAATCTGAAAATTATTGTGGTGGACTCTTATATTATCGTGATTATAGTTTTAGTCTTGATTAATTTTATTAGTTAAAATTTGAGATCAAACTAATGTATGCATTTTACAACATATAATTAGACTTGTATTTAGGCTTATTTTGTGTAATTTGTCCATAGCATGCCTCCATTTTTACGTTTATTTTTTAAAATTTTTGAAGTAGCCATCTACCTCTAATTGGTGTATTTTGTAGAAATTGTTAATGAAAAATGGCGGAGGAAGGGAATAAAAGAAGAATCACGCAAAATCGAATTAACTTTCGAAAATTCAAGATTAGCATCTCATGGGTCATTAAATTTTTCTCGGTCCTGAAAGCACTATCTCACGCACTAGTACCCAACGTCACGGCTCTCACAAAGCCGCTTCACAAGAAACCTTGATTTAACGAGTCGTTAGAAATGTCTCATGGCCGTGAAGTGCAGAGTTTCACGCACCAAATTTCCAATTTCACGGACCGCACGAACCTCACTTTACGACTTAGAAACTTACAAGCCATGACAAATTTCTTATGATCGTTACAACTGTTCTTCACAGATCGTGCAGCTTCACAGGTCCTCAGCAAATGTCTTCACACGCCATGATACATTCTAACGGGTCGTTACACATTGAAGCATTTTTCAAGATGAATATCTAACGGGCCATCACGAAGCTTTCACGGATATCACAGAATGATTACACCCTTGGAGTTGAGTTTCACGGGTTGTTAACATTATGTTACAGGCCATGAAAGCACTTTTAGTCATGCGTCTGGATAGAAAAGTTCCCTAGTTATGGCCGTGAAGTTATTCTCTCCTCATGATGGTTGTAGAAAACTTTGACTCTGACTCTGAGTGAGCCATTAAAACGTAGTCGGGGGGGGGGGGCATGACGAACACCGAAATTGATAAGGAAACATATTTTCGAAAGAATTCTCAATGCACACGGACTCCAAATCTTACCATACATCCTAGAGATCAATTGGAAACAAATTAGACCACCTTGTGCAATATGAAAAAGCACAAAAGTACCAAATCAGTTAAAAGAGAAAAATAAGAGATGTATAAATGTGTTATCCAGAATCTTAGTGAGTTCGGGTGATTAGACTCGTAGGGGATTCTTGTTTGATGACCTAAAGGTAACTGCTCTAAGATTCGTCGGTCAAAAGCTCGTTAGATGGACCACTTTGTGCGGTATGGAGAAGCACAAAATCTCTAATTCATGGAAAAGAAAGATAAAAGAAAAATAAATAAATGAAAGCTCATTCCACACTTGTCTATTCAACATTGATATCTTTATTATCAAGCTTTATTTTCTTACTACTTGAAATTGAACTTGGAGGAGCTTAAAAATGTCCTATATTTAGAACTTTCACAAAGTTGGAATATTTTAAATGTGGCGAGAAACTTTGGCGATGGATGTATAAACAAGATGTTAAGAACATAGCTGAGGGACATGGTGGAAACGATTAATAGATGATCATTGCATGAGTTTTGCCTTGAACATTGCTTGAGGATAAGCAAATATTTAAGCTTGGGGGAGTTTGATGCATGCATTTTACAACACATAATTAGACTTATTTTGTGTAATTTTTCCATAGGGATCCGGCCCGCATTCGAAAGAATAAAAAACCCATTGGCCAGGTGGAACTCGGGCTAAGTAGGGTGTGAACCTCGGTAGGGGTTGGCTGGTTCACGCCCATGACGTTTGCTCGATAAAACACGGATCATGTTCGAAAAACATGGGTCATGTCCTCAGATACTCAGACCGCGTTGTCGCTGACCCAGTCCGCGTCTGAATCCAATTCAGTTTGCAGGACCCGGGTCGTGTCCATACTGAACTTGGGCTGATTTAGCTGCAACTCGGGCCATGTTGATATAGCCCAGCTCGGATTTTGTCGCTAACGGAGAATCGTGTTCCTCTACGATTTTTCGACCACCATAACTATACCATATAATGTCCAAACAATGCACAATGTATATAGAAAAAATCTCGGTACAAACACTACAAGAAAATCGTCTAATAGAGAGGGCATAATCCCTCGCTAAGACAAGGTAATCCCTCGTTATATTGAATATAGCAAGTAATTTGCAAGAGACATGTTTCCCTTATAGTTCAGGCCCTTGCAGATTTTTGCGAGGATATTGATCTCTTGCTGATTTTTAACATGAGTTTAACAAGGGCTTTTTTTTCTCTCGATAATTATCAAGGGATATTGTTCCCTCGTTAGTCCTCGTTAATGTCCCTTGCCATTTTGTTAGCAAATTTGCGATAGACTAGCCCTTGGTGGTCCTTGCAAATGTCTCTCGCCAATTGTCTTATTTATTCTTCTATTTGCAAAGGAATTGCCCTAGCTAATTGAAATCAAATTCCATATATGAAATTTTTTTAATATTTGATTATTTTTACAATTCCTATTTGATTGATATTTCAATTATAAATGTTCTTTTCAAATAAAAAGAACTATAAAATGTCTTAGGTAATAACTTAATTAATTTGCCACATATATGGTATACAACCAATATATAGAAATGATACTTCTTTCTAAAGTAATCAAACTTAGCATTTAACAAAATTTAAACATTCATACAAAAACATTCTATGATGTAAGTTATAAAACACCAAAACATAAGATGTTAAGCCATCATCAAAGTATAAGATGTAATCATAAAGTGCAATCTCCAAAAGACTACATCTACATGCTTAAGGTTGCTGTGACACATGAATGCTAAGGTCATCATCCTGAGACATTGGTTGATGAGTGTTTTGGTGAGCAGATTGAGGCATTGAGGGAGTAGATATCATCTTTTTCATTTGCATTTGAAATTGTTGTTGTATTTGCGAAAATCGTGCTTCAATTAAATTCTCTCGCAATTCCTCAGTAACAGATGCACGTATCTCTAACTCACGCTGATGCATCCTTACGTTGACCATGTCCTCAACCCGTTGCTCCATGTCGACACACATAGAAGATAGTGCAGCTTGCACTTGTTCATTAACCTCTTGAGAATTTTGCGCATCAACCTTATGTGACGCAGAAGTAGAAGCCTCAGCGTAATAGTAACTTGCATGTGATCCCAAGCCATATACTCGTTTCTTATATGCACCCCCGACTACATCATAATATATATGGTTTTCATCCAAAGTAGCACCCTCAGCTATTCTCTCCTCTCTTAAAGCTAGGAATTGATCCTACATGAAAAGGTAATACAACAAATTACATATAATTTTAATAATGAATTCAGCAAAGCACATTAGCTAACTTACATTAATTTTGCGGGACTTGTCATTTGTGAATGTTTGACCAACTCCCTTCTTTGTATGTGTACGTTTGAAGACCTCAAATGATGTTGGGGGTCGTTGTAA
Organism: Pontederia crassipes; assembly: GCA_030549335.1. Classification (NCBI taxonomy): domain Eukaryota; kingdom Viridiplantae; phylum Streptophyta; class Magnoliopsida; order Commelinales; family Pontederiaceae; genus Pontederia; species Pontederia crassipes. Next base: position 9,283,595 of record CM060198.1, read on the forward strand.
TTGTTCTGCCTGCATAAATTAGTTTACATCAATCAACAAAAAAACATGATTTTAATATAAATATCAAGTTCTTCAATTGAAGGGGTGATACCTTGAAATAGTGACAATCTGACAACATCATCACTTCTAAATACATAATGAATTCAATTGCAAGTGCAAATTCGTTAACATTTTACTTATCAAAGAAAACTTTTATCATTTTACTTATAAAAATATCTATTATTAACCTACTAATACATTTTCTAATATATTATCGGATATAATCATTTAACAAAACTAGTTGTATGGTAAACATAAAAAGTATTATAACTTACTAATCGTTTTCCATGCTCAGAATGGGAGATAGAACCTCCATTATGTGTAGAGGCACAAGACCCATCCTCCATCCCACCACGACGATTCTTTGCATTTTGCTTACAAATGCGCACAATATCGATGTCTTCCTCCCATGCAATAGTCCAAGACATCTATACAGATTCAGGAACATATCTAGGGCGATTTTCTTTCTTCTTCAATCTAGAAATCATGTCTCCATAGCGGACAGCGGCCTTCTTTAAAAAAGCCTCCTTTATAAATCTAACAAGTTGTATGATTTTTCAAAGTAAAACTAAAAGCAAAAATAGATTAAAAGTTCGGTCATACCTTAAATTCCTCAAAGTAAAACTCTTTTGTCTCCCTTGAGACTGAAAGCCACCTTGCTCCTTCTTCATCAAAACGTTCTTAAAAAATCTTACGAAGTTGACGAGAACAATCACCAGATGGAACCAAACTATAAATGAAAGTATGCACAAGTAAATAAATGAACATTAAAATAATGAATTCAGAAAAAAACTACAGAAAAATAGGCACAATACTCACAACCCTCGATCAATTATGATCCATTTTTTACCATTATCTAAGGGATCATGTGGTATCCCATCATTGCCTACTGTTGTGCTACCATTTTCTGATGTTTGAGATAATCCATCAATACATGGATCACCATTAGGAAGCTCCACAAAGTCTGGCACCTCAGGTTGTTCTTCAGATGGTGATGCCCCTTGTAGTCTTGAATTGGAGTGCAAAATGACAGGAGGAGTAATAGTGGGAAGATGTGGTGTCAATGTATTCATATTTGATGTGCATACACCACTAGTTGTGTGAGTATTGACTTGTATGCCTTGTCCCCTTCCTCCAACAAAACGACCTCCCTTGCTCCTATGATCTCGTCCTCTTGCCATGTCTGCAAAAATGAAACAAATAACAATAATAATTAAAATCATAAATTGGTACATGAAAGCACTAAAAAAGATCATAGTACTTACCATTTCCATTAGATATAAAATTAAAGAAAAGTTTCTTTGGATAGAGGCCGTAAATAAAATCTAAAATTATTTACTATCGTTGTTTTCCTCAACAATTTCATCATCAGCCTCATCACTTTCTTCTTCTAAGGAAGAATCCAATACTAGCTCTTCAGAAGTTTCACATGTGACATCGTCATCATCCATGGTTTCTCCTCTTGGATCACTAAGATTTTGGACTTCCTCATTTATAAGGTTGTTGTCAATTTCGTGTGATTCAACTAAGTTTTCTTGAAATGCAACTTTTGTATTTTTTACTTCATGATTTGATACCAGCATCAATCTTGGACTAATCTTGCAAACAGCCAACCAGTCATTGCTACCCCTTTTCATGCTTGGATATGCAACATAATATACTTGGGTTGCGTGCATTGTTGAAACAAAGGGATCATACTTATTATACTTTCGTCGTCTATTTACATCAACCAACTTGTACTGCTTATGTATTCTAGTCCAACTATTTGGAGTGGGATCATACCAATCGCAATTAAATAGCACGACCCTCTTTATTGGTAGTGCAGGGTACTCTAATTGTACTATTTCCTTCAAACGGCCATAGAAGTCACCACTACTTTCATTATAGTTTGTTCCTTTAATGCAAACACTACTATTCATTGAGCAAGATCCAGATGCATGAGTTTCAGTATGGAATTTGTAGCCATTGACAAAATATACATTGTATGATTTTATTGATCTCAACGGCCATTGTGATAGTTGTCTTAATGCGACATTGTCTGTAGTATTGTTGTGCATCTATAATAAAAGAATACATATTAGTAAATATTAATTATTGATGAAACAAATTATTATTTATCATGGATATACTAACATATATTTTAAACCATGTAGCAAATTGAATATCTAGTTCGTGGTCAATTTGGACGTCGCTAATATTAGGTTCCACCAATCGTAATTGCTCCACAAACATGCTACAATATTTAGACAACCACATAAGTTTAGGAATTAATAAAACATGAAATTTACCTGATGGATATTATAATTATTGGTCATAAAAAATCTTACCTAATAAAAGGAGAAACCTCATCACAATTCAGAAGTATATATGTATGGGCAGTTTTGTATTCCTTTTCATCTAACATCCTTCTCTTTGGTTTACCATAAAAATGACCACGATGTGTAAATATTGAAAGACTACCTTCAGCCTCAACAATATCTCCCCCATCATCATTTCTAGGAACATATCGATTTTGGCATATGACATGCGACTCAGAATAATGACTACAAAAAGTAGATGCCTCCTCAACAAGATATGCATTAGAGATTGATCCTTCAACTTGTGCTTTGTTCTTCACATTCTTTTTTAGATGCCCAAGGTACCTATATTTGTTAAACACTAATTTTAAACTACATTAATATTATAAATGATATATATATACATGCATACGTATGTGCTACGTACATTTACATATATATATTTACCTTTCGAAAGGATACATCCATCTGTATTGCACCGGCCCTCCAATTTTTGCTTCATATGGGAGATGAATAGGAAGATGTTCCATTGAATCAAAAAAATCAGGTGGGAATATTTTTTCCAATTTGCATAAAATAATTGGAATTATAGCCTCTAATTTCTCCATATCTTCTACTTTGATTGTTGTTGATGTTAAATCCTTAGAGAAAAGGCTCAACTCCGTAACAGCTTGCCATACGTTTGGTGGAAGCAACTCTCGAAATGCAATCGGCAACAAATGTTGCATGAACACATGAAAATCATGACTTTTCATCCCAAATAATTTGTGCTTATTCATGTCAACACATCGACCCACATTGGAAACATGTCCATCAGGGAATTTCAAGCCTTTTAGCCAATTCAACAATATTTTCCTTTCCTCCTTTTCTAAAGTGAAGCATGCTTTGGGATACTTGCATGTTTGTGTATTCATTTCTAACTCAGGTCTATTACAAATCATGCTCATGTCCTGTCTTGCAGGTGCATTATCCTTTGTCTTACCTTTTACATTCATTATCGTGTTAAAAACATTATCAAACACATTCTTTTCTATATGCATTACATCTAAGTTGTGCCTAATTAAATTCCTTGACCAATAAGGTAAATCTCAAAATATGCTTCTCTTTCTCCATCCAAAAGACTTGCTTAGTCAATCATTAACAGTTGCAGCTCCATGGTCTGTTACTTTCATAAAACCCTTTGTATCAATATCATTAAGTATTTCAGCACCTGTTCTGATTAATGGACTTGAAGTTGTCTCAATCACCCCTTTTCTAAAATTTCTTCTGTTTCTTCTAAATGGATGATTAGACGGTAGAAATTTTCTATGATTATCAAACCATGAACATTTCTTCCCATTAGGCAAACTAAATGATTGAGAATTTTCCATACAATATGGACATGCCAATTTACCTGAAGTACTCCATCCAGATAACATTGAGTATGCTGGAAAGTCACTGATTGTCCAAAGAAGTGCTGCGTGCATTTGAAAATTTTGCTTTTTGGACACATCAAATGTATAAACTCCAGTTTCCCAAAGTTGTTTCAATTCTTCTATTAATGGCTGCAAATACACATCTATTTTTTGTTTCTGATTATGTGGACCTGGTACAATTATTGTTAAAAACATGTATGCTTCTTTCATGCACATAGAAGGAGGCAAAATATATAGTGTTAGTATAACTGGCCATGATGAATATTGTTGTCCAGATTGACCAAATGGATCAGTGCATAATCCCAATCTTACATTTCTAGTTTCATTTGCAAACTCTGGATGAATTTCATTGAAATGCTTCCAAGCTTTTGCATCTGATGGATGAGACATTTCACCCGAATTAGTAATGTGCTCAGCATGCCACCTCATTAAATTTGTTGTTGATTCAGATGCATATAAACGTTGCAACCTATTAGTTAATGGAAAATAAAACATTTCCTTGTAAGCTACATCTTTGTGCTTGGTGGATCCTCGTTTTATTTTATATCTATCATTGTCACAGAACTTGCAACTTCTCAGATCTTTGTCTACACCCCAATATATCATGCAACCTAGTCTACAACAATCAATCTTTTCATAAGACAAGCCTAAACCTCTAACAAACTTTTTTGTCTCATAAAAATTTTCCACCATTTTGTTGCCAATAGGTAAAGTTTCACGCATCAATTGGCATATGCGATCATAACACTTTTCTGATAAATGATGCTCAGACTTAATATTAAGTATCCGAGCAACAGCTGAAAGTATAGAATGATTTTCACATCCAGGATATAAATCCTCATCCACAGCATTTAGCATTGAAAAAAAATGTTCAGCTTGTGGGTTTGGAAATTCATCCATTTCAACATTTAATGTTGAAGATTCACCAATATTTTCATTATGTAGTGGTGAGAAATCGCATCCATTAAGCGTTGAATTCAATGTATGAGTATTAAAGGAAGGACCAGCAGCATTTAATACTAATCTTCTGTAAGGATTCTCCTCTTGGATCTCATGTGGCGCAAACTCAGTAGTTTGATTGGTTGAAATTGGTGAACAAATAGTTGGTTCTCCATGACATCTCCATTCAAAATAATTGGCTACAAATCCTTTTCTCAATAGATGCATTCGTACTTCCTCTGGATTTCGATATGCACGATTCTCACATTTTTTGCATGGACACCTAATGTTCAATCCATCCATATATCTTGGTTGACTACATGCAAATTCAAGAAATTGTTCAATGCCAACATAAAATTCACGATTCATTTCCCCGCGTCCAATACGTCGAGCATACATCCAAAGTCGATTAGGAGTATTCGTTCTCCTAAAATATCTTCTTTATGAAAGGAAAGAAAAAAAAATAAGAACAAGAAAACTAAATGATGCATAATAAAATCGAGAAGTTGTTTACAAGCCTAAAACTAAATGTATAATGTAAGAAACATAACAACTGATTTGTGCTTTATGATGCACTACTTTTTTATACGAGTACTATATATATACACTAATTGCTTCACAAAAAAATATGAATTATTGCTCCATATATAGAAAATAAAAATATAAAATAAACTACAACTAGAGTTACAAAGCTAAACATGTATAAAAATAAAAAATATGCATAAGAACAAAAAATTTCTCCTCACATTGAAGATCAAAGAAATGTCACAATTAATTCGACCAAATAGAGTTACATTTGAGCATATACTACGTAAGTTAATCATATCATTTTTCAGCATACATAAATAGCTACAGAAACACACACACACACACATATATATATTATAGTACCTAATATGATCACTTAATTGTTTTAGAATTTTGGTTCTAGGAGAACAGTCATATAATACATGTTGACTTCTTGTTCCTTAATTAGTGCACATGTACAGCCTATAGTCAAATATAATGACAATAATTTTACTTCAAGTAAATCAATTGAAAGAAATACCTTATGAAGTTTGGATCTTATACCATAACGTCTCCAGAAAAATTAACGTAAACTGCAATGAATTAAAATGTAAATAATTAATGTATTTATTCATTAAGCACAATGAACAATTAAAATCTAAAAAAGCATAGGTTATGATGTGAAGGAGACAAGCTTCCATCCTCCAACAACACAAAAGAATATACCTAATTGTTCTTCAAGGGCAAAGGCAAAGCAGAATGGCTCTATGTCTTGCCGTGACGAGTCTTGCAAAAAACTGAGGAGGGCAAAAGCAAAGCAAACGTAAAAGCTGAGCAAAATAAAATATCCCAATAAGTGAGAAAGAGAGAGTCGGAGTTCAAAAAGTAAACAAAATTACGCGCCCCATGCCCAGGTGTCTCAAAATAATCGAAGGAAAGCACTCCCCTGCGACAAGTTTGCTGCCACCACCCACACACCTCTCATTCTCTCTCCTTTGTGCCGCCTCTGCAAACCAATTTGCAGAATATGCTCCTCCTACCATTGCTACGGCAGCAGGCAGCATAATAGACCGATAAAAGACAAAAGGTGCAGCAGTGATAACTGAGCAATGAGATATTGAAAATAAAAGAGATAGAGAGAAGACAAAAGAGAGACGATGTGTGAAAATCAGAGAGAGAGAGAAGACAGTGAGAGAGGGGCAAGGAGAGAGACAAAAAGGACCATCCGTGAAAAAAAATGCACAAGGCCATGAAAGCCACCACCGAGAAAGAGAGGACCACATAAAGAAAAAAAAACTGCAAGATGTGGCACAAAGATCAGATAGAGAAAGAGGATCACACAGAGAAAAATGCACAATGTCATAGAAAAAACTATAAAGAAAAAAGGAGGAAGGGAGAAAGAGAGAGAGAGGAAGTGATCAAAGCAATGCAATCATATTAGGTTAAAACTTGTGCCTATTTTCTTTGTGAAAGGGAAATTGTTGACAGAGGAACCTTACCAAGTTGAAATGCTAAAGATTGATATGGAAGCGTCAGCAAAATGGAGATTGATTTTGATACAAAGAGCAAGTGAATGGCTGCAATTTGGGAAAGGTTTTGGTGGGAAAAAAGTGATTATGGTGGGAAAGAGGGAAGGTGAATGGTTTTGGAGGGGCTTTTGGAGACTTGGGAAAGAAAATATTATTTAGAGTTAGAAAGAAATTTTATATTTTTATGATTTTTTTAAATATGGTAACCTTATTCATCACTTATAAGTCAAATAATAATTATTAAATATAATATTTATTATAGATTCTATTTATTTTAAATATAATGTATAAAAAATATAGATGATCTATAATAAAGTAAGTAAATGTAATATATTAATGTAAAAAATTTAATTATATTTTTCATTTTTTAGTAAGTGGCTAATATATGTCATAGTCATGTTAGCAAGGGATTGCTTCCCTTGTTAGATTGCAAGAGATATGTTTCCTCGCTAATTTACAAGGGATGCCACCGTTTGCAAGAGATCTGCACTCGCTATAATTTAGCGAGAGATTTTTCCTTGCTGTCAATTTATATACCATTTGTCCTGTTACAAAGTTCACGCTAACTTTTAGTAGCACAATTTTTTTCCCATATTTTGCAAGCCCATCTAAAAGTCATCGCTAAGTCCTAGCTATTTAGCAAGAGGAAGCATCTCTTGCAATCGGACATTGTTGTGCATCAAATCTGTTGCAAGATTCTCGCTAATTTGCAAGTGCACATAGCACTCGCAAATATCTGTTGCTAATCATTTTCTTATAGTGAAAGAAGATGATGATAGGGTTTCGTGTCACGGAAAACCGACGACACAGAGATTATTTCCCGTACGTACCTAAAGTTGATTGAAAAAAGAATTATAATCTTTTTTTTTTTTGAAAAACTACACAAACACCAAACTTTAGCCAGTAATGAAAATAAAGGGCAAAATGAGACTTGTAGTGCAGAAATTTTATTTGACTAAAGAGGATTTTCAACCACCCATTTAATGTCTATTTATAGTTCGGCTAGGATTACCACTTCCATTAAAAGTTAGACTCTTTTAAAATTAATCTTGACCATCCATCACTAATTAATCACCCCATAATTTTTCAGATTTAATTAAATTTAAATTAACTTAATAATATCATAAATATCTCCATAATAATTTCAACTATTCTCAAATTCTATTTTTCCTTTTCCAATAATTTCCATATATTTCAGAATTAAATAATTTCAAAACATTAAATCATGATTTTTCAGATCGCATCAATAAATAAAATATTCATTTATTTCTATCAAGAATCGAGGTCGTTACATAAAAGAATCTGGTTAGCAATTACATATGAGAACTCGTACACCAACCAATTCTAGTTCGTGATATATTAATTATAGTTCCTGAATTGGAGGTTGATGCCCATGGGACGTTGGCCTTTATGGAGGGCTTAGCAGATATTTTCTTGATATCTGCAGCAAACATTGTTCAAGTTCTTCTAGGCAGTATTTGGCAGCAGAACTTTGCCCAAGTTCGGCACAGATGTCACGTGACGAGATTTTTGGAAATTCTCGTTACGGAGGGTATTTGGCAGCAGAACTTTGCCCAGTTCTGGGCAATGTTCTGCCAAATGCCCTCCGTAACGAGAATTTCCAAAAATCTCGTCACGTGACATCTGTGCCGAACTTTCTTTCCAAAGTTCTTGAAAAAATGTTCTCACCAATCGTGAGAACTTTGCGGTGGACATGAACTTACCCATTTTTTCTCTCTCCTCTCTCTCCCTCATCTCTTCCTTCTCCGACTTTTCTTGCCGTCTCCGCCATCCATCATCTCTGCTGCTGCCGCCGTCGCATCCGCCTCCGCTCTGCTGCCGCCGCTGCCATCGCTGCCTCTCTGCTGCCGTCGCCGCCGCCGCCGCCGCTCTGCTAATGTCGCTGCCGCCGCTGCTCTGCTGCCGTCGCTGCTGCTCTACTGCCGCCGCTGCCGCCGTCGCCGCTGCCGCCGTCGTCGTCGCCGCTGCCGCCGTCGTCGTCGCCGCTGCCGCCGTCGCTGTCGCCGCTGCCGCTGCTGCCATCGCCGCTGCTCTGTTCCCCCTGCTGCCGTTGCTGTCGCTGCCACTGCTGCAGCTGTCGTCGCCGTTGCCGCTGCCACCGCTGCTATTGTCGTCACTGCTGCCGCTGTCGCCGCCGCTGCCATCGCTACTGCTCTGCTGCCGCTGCCGCCATCGCCGTCGCCGTTGCCGCCACTGCTGTCGCTATTTGACTGAGATGATGGGGACAAAAATTCTACTTGGACAAGAATTTTATCCAAACAGCACATGAAAACTTTCATTTCACATCAGAACATTTTGAGAACTTTGAAGAACTTTAGTTCTTCGATCCAAACACAGAACTTTGAAGAACTTTAGTTCTTCGATCCAAACACAGCCCTAGTGCAGCAGAAATAGATAAAAGAGGAACCTAAAACTAAACCATGTTCTAACTCCAGGCCTCTCTAATTACGTGTGTCGATTAACTCATTTTGAAAAGTATTAATAGATAATTACTCATAACATAATTTTACGCTTATATAATTCAGTGAATATATACCTGAAAACAAATTGGATTATAATCTTTAAAGTTGATAATTAGCTTAAGTATATGTCGATATGCCGAACGCTGAAAAGTGTTTCTGAATCAAGGACCGTATGTAAAAGAATACGAGTTTTTAATTAAGATCTGTATAAAACATTTGGATACATCGTAGGGTCAACGATTCAGACTAAACTTTTCTGATTATATTTTTGTTTATTTTTCTATTGTTCAACTGTTCAAGTCGAATTTGAGTTGAAGCCAAATTTAATTTGAAATATTTTTTGTGGGGTCCGACTCAAGTCAAATTATTAGTTGAACTTCTAGTAGTCATAGATCTAATTTATTTAAATATTTAGAAAATATAATCATAATAATAGACCTAATTTGTTTAGATATTTTAAAATTAGAGAATAATAGAAACTGGAACAAATATTGAAAACTTTAATAATTCAAGTAAATCTATCGACTTTCATTTTATTCCACTCGACATGCTATATCTTTTTCATATCTAGTATTACAAATATTTTATTATATATATATATATATATATATATATATATATCGGATAGAGTTTATACTTCTTTATATGTAATAATAAAGATGTCTAAATTCTTCATTAGTTCCTCTAGTAATTTCATCATTTGTGATTATTAAAACAAATATCATAGTTATATTATTATTAAATAAAAAAGATTAGACGGTTTGATTGAAACCATGTAATGGCCGAAATTATTCGACCTTAAGCCCGATTAATACTTTTCAATTATACATATGAAATTATGTAACATAACTTGTCTAAGTCAAATCTAAGATAAGATTGGCATATAGGCCCAATATCATTCACATCAATTCACAGTCCGTGCTTAGGTTACAAGCTATCGCTACACAGCCTGATAATGACTCAAAATATCAAACAAGTTTAATAATAATTATATGATAATAAAAATTAACAATGTGGTACTAAACTAACTTTGTTTATAGAAAAGAAAAATAATGTACTAATAATTAACATACTGACAATTAACTTTACTTACAATTCGATCGTCACTGCCACCTCTTCGTCCGTCGAGAACTCACATACATGTGAATGTAGAAGCATAACATGTTTCCCTCTAACAGCGGCTGCGCGCTTTGGACGAAGCCAACGTCCCTCGGTACGAATCCCGTGCTCCACCGGCAATCCACATTTTATTATTTGACCACAATCCACATTTTATGTTCTATTTCTATTCATTGTTTCAAGTTGGATAAAAAATCTTGATGGACCGAATGTTTTCAAAAAATATACACGTTATTATTTTCTCATGGAAGTTGAAACCGTTGGAACTTTCAAAGGGCATCTTTCGAAGGGCATCCCCCTTTATCCATCGAAACTTCCCATGGTATAAACATGCCGTTGATAATCATGACATACCTTATCCGACCCTCTATTTTTATTTTTTTCAATTTTAATCATATATTTAATTTAAATTTTAAATAATATTAAAATAAAAATATTTAAAGTATGAAAATTATATTTAAATATCAAGAAAACTTATTTTTTATACATATTTCTTATATTAAAAATGTAAAAAAGCAAGGAAAAACTTTTAAAAAATGATTATCAAATAATCCCACTAATCAAACCAAATTTGATTGGATCATATCCGTGAAGAACTCTACTTCTCTAAAAGAGAAGGAAGACGAAAATGACCAAAATGTTTATTTTTCTATTGTTCACCTGTTCAAGTCGAATTTGAGTTGAAGTCAAATTTAATTCGAAATATTCTTTGTGGGGTCCGACTCAAGTCGAATTATTAGTTGAAAACTTCTAGTGGTCGGTAGATCTAATTTATTTAAATATTATTAAAAAAACAAAAAAATAATCATAATCACATACCTAATTTGTTTAGATATTTTAAAATTATAAAATAATAGAACTAGGAACAAATATAGAAAATTTTAACAATGTAAGTAAATATATCGACTTTGATCTAAAATTTGTCTCTCATCTCATTTGATTCGAAAGCTTTTGAATTTGATCGGAACCAAAGATGCATCTCTGGACAGGTTTCCATTAATTTGTTTTGTTTCTTTATAACAAAATAAAATACTCTATTTCCTGTGCTATATCTTTTTCACGTCTAGTATTACAAATAGTTTATTGTATATATAGGATAAAGTTTATACTTCTTCTTTATATGGAATAATAACAAAGTTAAGAAAAGATGTCTAAATTCTTCGTTAGCTCCTCTAGTAATTTAATAATTTGTGATTACAAAAACAAATATCATATTTATATTATTATTAAATAAAAAGTATTAGATGATTTGATTGGAACCTCTTGGATGATCGCATCCTTATTCCGACATTTATTAGCCTTGCCAGGGTCAAAGCCCGATTAATATTTTTCAATACATAATTTATCTAAGCCAAATTCAAGATCGGATTGACCAATAGAATTCAATATCATTCACATCAATCCATTGTCCCTGCTTAGGTTACAAACCGTCGCTACACAGCTCAACAATGACTCAAAATACCAAACAAGTTAATAATAATTATTTGATAATAAAAATTAACAATGTGGGACTAAATTTTACTCACATATATCTACTAATAATTAAGACCCGCCAATCACATATATGTTTACGTTACAAAGCATAAGGTTTTAGGCAACAATAATGTAAATTTGATTGAAAGATCAAAATAAACTCAATCCAATTGTTTATTAAAATTGAGTTAATGATAAATTTTCATTTTCATTTTATTAAATACCCAGCTGCCGCCACAATTCGAATGTCATGGCCACCTCTTCATCCGTCGAGAACTCACAGCGACTGCGATCTTTGGACGAAGTCGACGTCTCCCATTGCGGATCCCGTAGTCCACCAACGAATGAGTAGATATTCTTAACATATGTTGGCGCTGGTCATCATCGGGGTCCGCATCTTTCCACTGGAGTACAAAAAAGAAAATTCTCATTCTTGCCTTGAGAACATTTACGGGAGTGCCAATGTTTCTCATGATTGAAAATTAAAGTTGCCAAGCAAAATACTTGGTTGTTCCTATTCTACCGGATTAACAACTTTAAAATACAATATCATCTGGAGAATATATATTTTATTTCAAGAACCAATTGAATAAAAAAATACAATCGAGGGCACATACCGATGCAGCATCATGAGTCTTGAGCATACCTTTCACAAGTTTTATTTCTATTCATTGTTTCGGGTTGCATCAAGAATTTTGGATTAATGATCTATCAATGCATAATTTATAAGATGATCCGAATACGTTGTCAAAAAAACATATACATTATTATTTTATCCACCGGTAAAAATATCTACAGAAAGTAGACCAAACTAAGTACTGCACGAGTATCTATTCCTCCACGTTGGCCACACCAAAATGATTATTGCGTAATTAAAAAATAGTTATTAACTTGTAATAATTGAATCTCAGTCATTGGATCGACGATCAATGGCTCAGATCCTTTTTAATCACACATTTCTTTTATTTTTATTTTTTCACTTGTTCACCAGCATCCGGATCTAAACAATTGATCAACGATCCAACGTTTGAAATATATATATATATATATAGGATAAATTTTATATTTGTTATATGGAATAATAACAAAATTAAAGAATATGAATAAATTCTTTGATTAGCTTCTTGTAGTAACTTAATCCTTTGTGATTTATATAGGACGGTCTATAAAGTCACTTCTTAAACAATTTTAAATAATTTTATAATTATTAAAAAGGATTAGACGCTTTAATGTTTAAAGAGGGTATGACTTGTTGGACAAAGGATGATGCTCGATCATCATCTAAGACCGTAAGGATGACCTGTTTAAATCTTTAAAATATATTTAAACAGGACGTCGCCGCATGCATGCGTCTTTAAAACGAGATCATGCGTTTGCATGTTCAAGCCATCGTTCGCTGGCAGCAAACCGTAGCAGGCTAATTGTTAATTAATAGTAATAATCAGAAAAAGAAAACAAAAAATAGTAATACCTTGCTTTAAATCTACAAGCGTCCACATTGTTAATTAAAACACGTTTAGTTTTAATCTGGAAATTGTTGTGATGGATTCTCAGAAAGCTTTCGTGAGCTTTTCCTTTGTTTTATATTTTTTGTTATCGTTATAGCCTTGGTTGATTTTGTTTGTTAAAAACTTAGAGCAAACGTTTAATTATTTTACTAAATGAACAATATTGAAGTTCTTTTTATAACTTTAGATTTGATAATATTTATTTGTGATGTTTTATTTTAACATTAATTTGTTTTACCTTTTTATATTTTTTTAACTACCTTTTACTTATTCCTAATTAATAAATAAAACATTTGGATACATCATAGGGCTAACGTGTCAAGGATTCGGACTGAACTTTTCTGATTTTATTTTGTTTATTTTTCTATTTTTCAACTGTTCAAGTCTAATTTGGGTTGAAGTCAAATTTAATTTGAAATATTTTTTGTGGGTATGACTCAAGTCCAATTATTAGTTGAACTTGTCGTAGTCCTAGATCTAATTTATTTAAATATTTAAAAAACAAAAATAATCATAATAATAGACCTACTTTGTTTAGATATTTTAAAATTAGGAAATAATAGAAACCGAAATAAATATTTAAAATTCGACTCAAAGCTTTGTATTATTACTAAAAAAAAAAAGATTAGACAGTTTGATTAAAATCTCTTGAGCAGGATCGACGCATACAATCGGCCCGAAGACCGATGTTTATATGATAATTTGTCTCAGCCAAATTCAAGATTAGATTGGCCCATAGATTCAATTATCATTGACATCCATCACCATACAACTCGACAATGATTCAAAATATCAAATAAGTTTAATAATAGTTACTTGATATTGAAAATCAACAATGTGGGACTAAACTTAAAACTCACAGAAGAGAAAAATATAATTGCCTGTCAATCATGTATATGTTCAAGTTACAAAGCATAACGCTACTGATAATTAACAATGTGGGACTAAACTAACTTTACTTATAGAAGAGAAAAATAATAAGCCAATAATTAACATACTAGTAATTGCCCGCCAATCAAATATATGTGCACGTTACAAAGCATAACGTTACTAGGCAACAATAATGTAAACCCGATTGAAATATCAAAATAAAACCGAATCCATTTATTTATTAGAATTGAGAAATGATAAATTTTCATTTTTATTTTGTTAAATACACAACTGCCGCCACAATTCGACCATCACGGCCACCTCTTCGTCCCCCGGTACTTTTTGTAACAATATTAGGCAGAAGACGGTGTACCTGATGAACATAACCTAATACTTTTTTGCAACAATTAATTGTTAAAAAGGATTAACTGCAACAATTAATTGCTATGACAGAATTTTTGAGCTATTTGTCTATTTTGCTCTCGAACTGTCCATGGCTCGTTAGAGTATACAATTAAGCACTCAATTAATCATTAATGGAACAACGAATACAATTAAGTGTCCTTTTGATCTGGAAATTGTGGTGATGGATGCTCATAAAAAAACTTCGTGAATGAGGTTTTCCTTCGTTTTATATCTTTATTATTGTTTAGTATTGGTTAAATTTATTATTCAAGATTTTAGAAATTTAAGTTTGATCATCTTCATTTCTTATGTTTTATTTTAATGTTATTTTTTTACCTTTTTTTTGTTTTTATCTACCTTTTATTACCTTATTCTTCTAAATAATAATGAAATGCTTGGATCCATGGTTAGCAGGAGGGATGCCATTGAGTGTCAACGAGATGAGCAACTTGTTGCTCTTGACCATGGCCCTCTCGCCCTCATAGACGCATGCCAAACTTGATAGAAACTTGATCGTCGACGATGGCTGTGAAACTCTTCTCCTTCCTTCCTTTTCTTCTCCGTCTAACTAACATTCTATTTTCAATTCATATGTTTCCACTAAATGAGTTTCTAAATGTAACGTTCCGAATTTTTCTCTTTGTCTGCCCAGAAGCGATCGACATTATTCAATTCTATATCTTAATTTTTTTTACTTTGATGCTTACATTAGCGAAAAACTAATTTACAATATTATTTTATAATAGTGAAAGTATTTTTATACAATGTCTAATAACTTGGGAGTTAGGGCATACAGTATACAGTAAAAGACTTTATATCCATACGCATGTCACCCGCCAAAGAAGCTACCAACTATCTCATCATCGTCATTATCTTATTATGTACGGATCCAGGTACAAAAAAATATACATGAGTATGAAAACACATCACGTAGAGTCTAATCATAACAATAATCAATAGACAATAGTGCTCAAAAAATATGATCAATATTCCGTCAATATTTCAAATGAGATATCTAGCATGCATGAATGAGACCTCTCAGTGACGCCGCCTCCAATATTCCGTCAAAATATTTACATGTTACATATAAAATGAATGTGCTAAGCACCTCCCGATCAGCACCATGTGAAGCAACATCTGAACCGTCCATATCTAATCGGATGCCATCCAGATATGATCAAATGGTTAAGGATAATCTCACAAGATGATCTCCCACCTTCCTCCTCCCTTATATCTCTATATGCATGCCAACCCTCCCTTTGTCTCTTTGTCGACCGTCCATCGTTGGCCGTCCTTCATCGCCTCCATCGCCAGCCGCCCTTCATCGTCGGCCACCCTAAGACGTCAGCCCCTCCCTCTCACTCACTCTCGCTCTTTCTCTCAATCCAGAATTGCTCCGATCTCAATCCAAAATCGCACCTATCACCGGCTGCTGCACATCGCCTCTCCCTCGCCCTTGATCCCTAGCCGCCGTCGCATCGCCTCTCCCTCACCCTTGATCATCGATTGGCAGCCCTCTCTCACATGTGATCGAGTTGTAGCACCATCGGCCTCACTTGCCATTGCATTGCCTCTCCATCGCCGTCATTCGTTAGAGATCGCCAGAAAGGGGGGGGGGGGAGAGGGACACCAAAATCTCACGAATATCTGATGAGATACGTCAAAATATCATGTGCGATGGCTCTGGAAACTACAGGTCCGATTCACTAGTGTGAAGCAAAGGGTGCTTAGCACCAGGGACGGAGCCAGGATGATAACTTAGGAGGGGCCAAAGGTAGAGTGTCAAAAAAGGAAAAAAATGTATATATACATGTATATACATATAATTAATCAAAATTTGTAACCAAATTAATAAAAAAATATTATTTTAGGGGATAACTTATAATTATAAATCTTATTTTATTTTAGTTATTTTTTTTCTTATTCATCATGTATATTTTTTGTGTTTATCATGTTAAAGAAAGATATATGTACCTATCTTTTTATGGACTAACTAACTAACTAACTAACTAACTTAATTTGTTATAGAAAGAAATCAAAATTATTGCCACATATGTTATGCATTCAAAACACATACAATTTAATATAAATCTACTATTAATATACGCATATATTCTCTAATAAATATAATAACATATCATATTATGTTAAAGTTTACAAAATCAAGAAGAATCTTATTATATATATATTACTATATAAATAATATTTTAAAAAGTTAAAGGGGACCTTAATTATGTTAAGTTCACAAGATTAGGGGGGCCTTACTACATATATTATATATAATAGTAATACTTATTAATAATATGTATAATATCTCAAAAAGTTAGGGGCAGCTCCGTCCCTGCTTGGCACGTACCTTATATTACATATATATATATATATATATATATATATATATATATATATATATTCATAATTAAATATTAGTCTTTGTGCATAATTAAATATTGCACATAGAGGAGGGAGATTCAGGCAACGGTATGTTTTTATCTCTAGATATTTACCATATTAAGTATTTTATTTAATACATATAGGATAATTGTAATAATAAGAAAAGTTAAAGAATATGTATGAAATTCTTGATTAGGTTCTTGTACTAATATAGTCCTTCATGATTAAATACGGCCGGTTTATAAAGTCACACCTTAAAAAATTCTCCTTCCTAACGTCCCAAGAGTGAACGCGCAAAACCTAATATTTTTGTAATAATTCATTATTCAAAAAGGATTAGATAATTTGATAATTAGAGATGATGATGACTTTTTAACATAGGATGATGATCGGCCTGAGTCTCTCGGACTACACACAAGGTCCAATATTGAAGTCCCTCCAAAGAGACAGATAAAGGGCCTTTATATATGTATGATAAATTTTATACTTGTTTATATGGAATAATAACAAAATCCAAGAATATGGATAAATTCTTGATTAGCTTCTTATAGTAATTTAATCCTTTGTGATTATATATGGAAGGCCTACAAAGTCACTTCTAAAATAATTATTATATGTGAAAATTTTAAATAATTGTATAATTATTAAAATGGTTTGATGTTTAAAGAGGGTGTGACTCAAATATTACCATCTCAAAGTCCAATGAGCCAAATTCACAAAGTTCCAACCTAACAATATTATCATTTGCATCGACACGTAGTCCCTACTTGAGTTACAAGTCGTCGCTATACAACTCGACATTGATTGAAATTATGCAATAAGTTTAATAATAACATTTTGACATTGACATTTTATGTTATGGGACTAAACTAACTTTTAAAAAGCAAAAAGTATTCTAACCTTTTAAAGTTTCCTTGTCAGAAATTGAGTAATGATAAATTTTAATTAGGAATATTACTTAAAATACCCAGTGGCCGGCCACAATTTGGATGCCCATCGCCACCTCCTCATCCGTTGAGAGATGCATCGACTCAGCTGGCGTGTGCCTTCTTCATAGGGACGGAACGAGAAAAAAAAATTTAGGAGGAGCCAACATATATTATAAAGTAATAAATTAAAATTTAATTAATTTTAATTTAATAAATAAAAATAAATATAAAATTTATCATATATGTATATAATATGTTAAAGAAAATACTGAATATGGAGAAGATCCGGTAACAAAAAAAATATATGTATATGATAAATTTTATATTTCTTTATATGGGACAATAATAAAATTTAAAAAGATGTATACATTCTTGCTTAGTTTATTGTAGAAATTTAATTTTTTACGATTATACAAAGAGAATCAATTAAAATAATGAAAAAAATGATTAAATGGTTTTATGATTAGAAGGGGAGGACTTATTAACACAGAGCATTTTGACTTATAATATAAGACACCCACAATTAGACACTACCTACATAGTTAGACAATGAGCATTGCAATGAAAATCGCCCACGCTTCTCACAATGAACTTTGCCTCAAGATATATTTCTCAGACAGAATTAATCCGAAGTTCTGTCCGGACCATAGCCCAAAAAGTTGGTCGTGACCATTAAGAAAATTGTCCCTTAATATCATCGTTCACATCAATCTATATTCCCTACTTAGGTTACAAACTATCGTTTCACAGTTCCACATTCGTCCAATGATATAAGTTTAATAATAATTATTTCATAATTGTAATTTCGGATGTGAGGACCGAATTTTTTTGGGTTGGGCACAGAAATTCCTAAGGAAATAGTGTGCACACACCGAATCATATATGTATACGAAAATAATAATGTAAAACTGAATGGAAGATCAAAATAAACTCGGACTCCAATATTTATTAGCATTAATTTCGTAACAAAAAATTTTAATTATGAATGCATGACGTATTTTAATTGAAAATGAAGGAAAAAATAGGGTGAGCTATAAAGAGAAAAAGGGATTGATTTATTTAATTTGACCCCATATTTATGGAAAGGAATAAGAGTTTCGATTAGAAATAAACTCTTCCTCGTATTTGTTTTCAAATTGTTATCTTGTCCCTTTTTTGGACTTTTATTTTATTTCCTTTTATTTCTGAAATGGCCTCGGGCGTTACAAATAGATAAAAGCAAAAGAAAAAATGAATCATATACAAAAAGAAAAAAAGAACGTACGAGGCGAGTCCACGTATTGGAGGTGGAACTTTAAAATTCTCAGCGTGGATGAAAATTTTGTCAATAACTTGTCGGAATTACATGCGTTGACCAGAACTTACGTTCCGATGGGATCCACCAAAACTTACATCGTTGTTCGCTGGAACTTAGCTTAATTTTGACGAAAAATTTTCATCCTTGCGTTGGGAACATTTATGGGAGAACCGATATTTCTCATGATTGAAAATTAAAGTTGCCAAACAAAATACTTGGTTGTTCCTATTACTACAAGAAAAATGCTTGTTCCTTTGGTTACAATCATGAGAAAATACAGGAAAATCGTCGGAAAATTGCTCATTGTAAAACATTTTCGATGGTTCCAGTAGCCGTTGGAAGTTTCCGCGGGCA
Source organism: Pontederia crassipes (assembly GCA_030549335.1). Classification (NCBI taxonomy): domain Eukaryota; kingdom Viridiplantae; phylum Streptophyta; class Magnoliopsida; order Commelinales; family Pontederiaceae; genus Pontederia; species Pontederia crassipes. The sequence goes on from CM060198.1 coordinate 9,303,150, forward strand.
GAACCGTGGGAAAATGTTCTCACGGTTCAAACCGTGGAAAGGTTTCCACGGCTTTAGCCGTAGGAAAATACTTCGCACGGTGCGAGCCGTGGAAAGTTCCCACGGATGCAGCCGTGGGAACTCTTCACACGGTTATGGCTGTGGAAAGTCTTCCCATGGTTTCAGCCGTTGGAACATCCCACAATTACAGCCGTAGGAATCAGCCGCGGAAATTTTTCGACGACTTAGACCACGGGGAGCGTTTTCCTTCATCATAGCTTTAATCGTCGCAAGGACTTCGTTTTACACTCAAACATCAATTGTCTCAATTTAGTCCGGGCCAATCAGAACACATATGATCGGATGATTGGCATCAAGTACACAAGGCTCCAGGTGCAAGATAAGGGTTGGATTCTAAGGCAAAGACTTCGGTTGATGAGTTCGCCTTTTGCATAGCCTTCTTCACTATTTCCTCGACTCGAAGTGAAATGAGTCCTAGTTGCCATTCCTTGGAACTATTGGTTCTTCTAGCTTTTCTCTATTCTGTCTCTACTATTGAAGCTAATTCCTGAAATTCTGCGCAACCTTCTCTATAAGCTCGTATCCTTCGTTTGCATTTTTCGCCATGAATGTTTCTCCCGCTACTTAAATTTGGCAAGCTTTAGATTCCACAGTCAAGCCACTGTGAAATGTCTGCACTATAGTCCATTTCTAAAAACCATGATGTGGGCAGACCTAATCATGCTAGTGTAATGTTCCTATACTTCATGTAGAGGTTCCTTGTCATACTGATAGAAGGATGTAATCTTGTTCCTCATTTTGACATTTTTCTCCTGGGGGAAAAAATTTAGTAAGAAAAGCAGACACTAGGTGATTCCATGTCCTGATTGTGTTGGGTGCTACGGATCGTATCCATGCTTTTGCTTTGTCTCTCAATGAGAATGGAAACACTCTTAGTCTCACTGTATCCACAGTAACATCCGTGCATCTGAAAGTATCATATAGCTCCAGGAAGGTGATTAAGTGCTGATTTGGGTCCTCATTCGCCATCCCACTAAAAGCATTCTGTCCTAACATCTCAATGATGGCCTAATTGATCTGATAATGATTTGTAGCTATCTCTGGCCTCCTAATCCCAGTTGCGATCCCTATAACTGACGGTGTATAAAATTCTTGCAAAAGGGCGGAATGCATTCATAGTCCATATTCTAATTCATATTTCTTCCTCCTTGAAGAGCAGCACGCCTCGTTTTATTTCTTTTTTTGAAAAAAAATCTGCCCACGGCCGGAAAGGCTGTCTGCCCGGCCATTCCGACGAGTAGCGAGCGGCATCGTCATCGACCATCCATCAATATCCAGCTGGTCGAAGTAGGCTCGACGGCTGGGCGGCCAGATTCGGTCACCCGATGCAGGATCGGCCGCCTGAAGCCGGATCGGTGGCTGGGCGATCTGCCCGCCTGATGTCGGATCATCCGCTGGGCGGCCAGATCCGGCCGGCCGATGCTGGATCGGTCGCTGGGCGGCCAAATCTGGTCACCCGACAGCCAACCGCAGCCATCTCGGCCGCCGGGCGGCCAGATCCGTCCGCCTGCAGCACGATCGATCGCTTTATAACATTCGGGACAAGGCCCCCTCCCCCAACAATACGTAGTTCCGTCTTTTCTTCATATCCTCCGTGCAAATATAAAATTATCATAAATCGAATTGAGGAACTAATTCAACCAACCAGCTGGGAGAAATCTTTAAAATATATTTAAACAAGACGTCGCTGTATGTTATATACATACATTTTTTTTGTTACTGGATCTTTTCCATATTCAGTATTTTCTTTAACATATTATATACATATATGATAAATTTTATATTTCTTTATATGGGATAATATTCAGTATTTTCTTTAACATATATATATAATATATATGTATATGATAAATTTTATATTTCTTTATATGGGACAATAATAAAATTTAAAAAGGTTTAAAAATATCTATACATTCTTGATTAGTTTATTGTAGAAATTTAATTTTTTACTATTATACAAAGAAAATCAATTAAAACAATGAAAAAAAGGATTAAATGGTTTTATGATTAGAAGGGGAGGACTTATTAATACAGAGCATTTGGACTTATAATATAAGACACCCACAATTAGACGCTACCTACATTGTTAAACAATGAGCATTGCAATGAAAATTGCCCACGCTTCTCACAATGAACTTTGCCTCAAGATATATTTCTCAGATATAATTAATCCGAAGTTCTGTCCGGACCATAGCCCAAAAAGTTGGTCGTGACCCGTTAAGAAAATTGTCCCTTAATATCATCGTTCACATCAATCTATATTCCCTACTTAGGTTACAAACTATTTCCACATTCGTCCAATGATATAAGTTTAATAATAATTATTTCATAATTGTAATTTCGGATGTGTGGACTAAATTTTTTTGGGTTGGGCACAGAAATTCCTAAGGAAATAGTGTGCATGCACCGAATCATGTATGTATACGAAAATAATAATGTAAAACTGAATGGAAGATCAAAATAAACTCGGACTCCAATATTTATTAGCATTAATTTCGTAACAAGAAATTTTAATTATGAATGCATGACGTATTTTAATTGAAAATGAAGGGAAAAATAAGATCAGCTATAAAGATAAAAAGGGACTGATTTATTTAATTTGACCTTATATTTATGGAAATGAATGAGTTTCTATCAGAAACAAACTCTTTCTTGTATTTGTTTTCAAATTTTTATCTTCTCCCTTTTTTGGACTTTTATTTTCTTTCCTTTTATTTCTAAAATGGCCTCGGGCGTTACAAATAGATAAAAGCAAAAGAAAAAATTGAATTATATGCTAAAAGGAAAAAGAACATACGAGGTGAGTTCACATATTGTAGGTGGAACTTTAAAATTCTCATCGTGGATGAAAATTTTATCAATAACTTGTCGGAATTACATGCGTTGACCAGAACTTAAGTTCCGATGGGATCCACCAAAACTTACATCGTTGTTTGCTGGAACTTAGCTTAGTTCTAATGAAAAATTCTCATCCTTGCCTTAGGAACAATTATGGGAGAACCGATGTTTCTCATGATTGAAAATTAAAGTTGCCAAACAAAATACTTGGTTGTTCCTATCACTACAAGAAAAATGCTTGTTCCTCACGGTTACAATCGTGGGAAAATACAGAAAAACCATCGGAAAACTGCTCGTTGCAAAACTTTTCCGATGGTTCCCCAATAGCCGTTGGAAGTTTTCACGGGCAGAACTGTGGGAAAGTGTTATCACGGTTCAAACCGTAGAAAGGTTCCCACGGCTTTGGCCGTAGGAAAATACTTTGCACGGTGCAAGCCGTGAAAAGTTCTCACGGGTGCAGCCGTGGGAACTCTTCACACAGTTATGGCCGTGGGAACTGTTTCAACCGTGGGAAGTTTCCGACGACTTAGACCACGGGAAGAGCTTTCCTTCATCAAGCTCGACGGCTGGGCGGCCAGATTCGGACGCCCGATGCAGGATCGGCCGTCTGCAGCCGGATCGGTGGCTGGGCGGTCTGACCGCCCGATGCCGGATCGTCCGCTGGGCGGCTAGATCCAGCCGGCCGATGCTGGATCGGCCGCTGGGCGGCCAAATCTGGCCACCTGATGGCCAACCGCAGCCGTCTCAGCTGTCGGGTGGCCACCGCAGCACGATCGATCACCGGGCGGCCAGATCCGGCCGCCCGCAACCGGATCGATCGCAGGGATGTGAGATCCGGCCGCGGGAGCCCAGATCTTGCCGACGGACTGGACGTGCTAGCAAACGCACTACTTGTGCCGACTGATGCGCTGTCGACGATGAGAGGGAGTGGGAGAGGGCGAGTGGGAGAGGGAGCCGTCGTAGGAGTCGGAGCCGAAGTTGGAAACATCAAATTCGGAACGCCGCGGATGGAGATCGAAGATGGAACGACGATGTTTATAATGGAATGCCGTGCATCCATCTGCCCGGCGGGAAACCCGGGCGGGAAATGAAAATGGCGTTTCCCACGGTTCCCACGGCCGAAGTCGTGAATGCTTCTTGTGGCTTTAGCCGCAAGAACTTTCCACGGCTCGCACCGTGGGAAACTTTCCTACAACTTGAGCCGTGGGAAATGCTATTTTTTATTAAAAGAAAGAATCCGAAAATGAAAATAGAAACCGAAGACAATTTTCATTACGTTTTTCAGATGAAAAAAAAGAATCCATCACAGTGTGTATTAGTTTTCAATCCGATTAAAAGAAGGCACAAATTCGAATATCATACAAATCATACTTAAATGCAACAACTAATTTTCTTCTTCGGCTTCGTCTTCGTCGTCATCGTCTTGATGCCGGCCACGCATCGCCTCACGAATCAATATCCTCGTCTCTTTTCGTTGTCACGCTTCAAAAGCTTGTTGTTGCGCTTCAAATTCTTGGCGAACTTCTTGATAGACCTCTTCGCGAACCTTCTGTGGGCCTTACATTAATTGTTGATCCCATATCTCATTAAATAGTCATCGCGAATTTTCATCGGGAACACCGGATATTCATTTCCACCCATAACCAAATTCCGTACTACTAACAGAGAACCTAAGATCGTAGATCCAGCCCCTATTCACTCCAACATGGTCCGTTCATAATTTTCGACAAGTCAATGGTGTCGCCTACCATTTCACACTTGTGAATGATGCTCGGCTTCTTTTACTTTGAAGGACTCCTGTAAGTTGACAGAGTGGCATTACGAGACTCAGAAGTAATGAAAGTTACACTACGAAATTGACTAACTTACATATGTCTCCCGAGCACGCGATGAAACCATTCCGAGTTCTTTTTTTGATGACTTTTTAAAAAAATCTCATTTTTAGTGGAAGTTTTACCCATCTCCTTTTCCTACATTTGAAATTGTAGTTAGCACATGCCAAATTTTAATTCCAACTAATACAAAGAAAATTAAGTACCAGTCGCCAGGCAATAGTCAACGTTGAAACACAATCACCCACGTTCAGGCATGCTCCATGGTCCGACTCGCGATTCATCTTCACTTTTTGGCACTTAGATTTATATTCCTCGGTGTAGCACTTAGCTATTAGCTCGCCCCAAATTGCCTTGCCAATCCGATTGGGCCGCTCTCCTGCAGCCCGTGCATCCGACAACATCGAAGACAAATGCCTAGAGCACTGAGAGTTGAACGCCTTCCACATCTGCTCCATGTTCTCGGGATCCCACCATACATCGGCCTAAAATAAAGAGGATTGTCAAAGAAAAATGCTTGGTGGAAAATTACTCAAAATTGTCAAATAAATTGGCTTATTGACTCAATACCTGAAATTCTCGGAACATCATTTGCCTAGTAGCATACGGAATATCTCTCCAGGTGAGCCATACTTCTGTAAATCTTTGGCGAATTACTTTAGTGCATGCAGCTGCCGCAGGTTTTGATGGGTAAAACCTGTCGAAACCTTCATATAAGTAAGGTAATTTAAGATGCACTCACAAATACAACAACTTTTGCATAACTTACTTGCAATTACCATCCGGCTGCAAATATTTCTTATATGGATTTGCCGACGAACCGACATCGCTACAACTCTCCGACATTTTTGTCTCCATGTCCGCAATGCCTGGCACCGATGTCTGAATGTCCTCCGTGATGTCATCGTCCGAAGGTGGGTCTGTTACTGGCGTAACCTAGCGCTCTACAATGCGAATACATGTAGCTCTAGGCACAATGGGCTGCTGCCACGCGTCACCTCACCTACGGATCCTCTAGGAGTAGCCATCTCCTTCTCCTTCTCCTTCCCTTTACCTTTTCCTCGACCGAAATGAAACATTTACAAAATAAACAATAAGTGCAAGAATATTATGATTATCTTGACTGCTAAATAAAAAAATACAGAAGCTGAGGACAAAAAATAATCAGTTCATAGTATTAAAGGTCTGATCAAATCACAGTAACCTGAAATCCGACAACGCGTCTTTGGGAATTGATTTGTACGTGTAACTTGAGAACCAATTTCTAATATCCAAGTTCACTCGAGGCTGCTAGTAAGTTGAAAAAATCAACGGCTTTAGAATGTGGTGACTCGCCCTCGCAATCTTGTTGAAGTCTGATGTCGCCATAATTGGTTGCGGCAGCATCGTAAATCAAATTTTGATATCTAGAAATATAATCATCCTCGATATTAGTGGAAACCTCTTGTACAATAGCTGAGCTCGATGACAGATCTATCTCACCAAGATCAGTCCAAAATCAATAATTCAGTTTGAAACGTTTACTATATAAATGAACTTTGACAGTCTCCAAAGTTTGCAGTTTTGTGCTTTGGCATTTTAAACATCTTATAGTTCCTTCTTGTTGAAATTGTGTAGTTTGATAAGCTATTGTCGTGTAGTATTCAACACCATCTATGAATTCTTGTGTCAACCCTATACGACCACGATTTGTTCTATTGTACATCCATCGACGATGTTCCAAAGGAGGCATTTTGTATTAGTTCTATGTGAAATAAAAAGTGTTATATTAAGATGACTAAAAATGATCAATTAAATTAAGATGAAAACATCATTATGAGCAACAATATATGAACAACAATATGAGCTCGGACGATCCTAAGATGGCTCGCCAGTTCGCCCGACCGGATCCGAGATGTCAATGGCGCTCGCCGGTTCGCTCGGCCGGATCCGAGATGTCAACGGCCAGAACCAGGCATCAACGGCCAAAATTCGACTGTTCACATCCATATCCGGGTGGGAACCGCATAGATCTGGACGTAATGGCCCGAATCCGATCGTGCATGGCCGGTTCCGGTCATGAACGGCCTGGATCCGGCCGCGAACGGCCCGGATCTGGACCCGGCCGTGCATGGCCTGATCCGGTACGTGCACTGCCCGATTAGGCCGTGCACGACCGGTTCCAACCGTGAACGGACAGGATGCGGCCGTGACGACCAGGATTTGGCTGTGAATAGCCGCTTTTGGGGCTGGATGGCCTGAATCCGGCTGTTCACGTGCACTCATTCACACGTGGACAGACGGCCGTGAGTGGCCGATCTCGACGCTCACAGCCGTCGGGGCCTCCGACGGTTCTGCGCAGGCCGCGGATCGACCGATTGGGCTCATGGCCGGCGACGGCCAGAACAAGCCTGTTCGGGCTCGCAGAGGCCGGTGTCGATCGCAGCAAGCCCGATCGGCCTCGTAGTGTCCGACGTTGGGGCCGCCATGGCCGGTGCGAGCGAGATGGTGCGAAAATCGATCGGCGACTGACCCGACGACAGGGGAGAAGAGAAATCAATTGAAAAATGATGGAAGCGATGGCTGTACTGTAGGAATCTTGGCCGGAGCATCGTCTAAGGGATAGTTGGACGGGGAGAAGGCCACCGGAGGCTTGCGCGCAAGGTTCGAAACGGGATCACCGGACCGGGAGGTGGCTGCGGCAGCAGCAACGGGTCATTTGTTGCAGTGTGAGCGCCGACGTGCGGGGAGATGGCGGGAGAGTGCGGGAAGATGGCTAGAGCGTGCGCCGGAGGAGGTCGGAAGTGGCGAAGAAACGATCGGGGAAGAGGGGTTGACTTATATATGAGGGTGGAGGTCCGACAGATATTCCGACGGCTTCGTCCAACGAAATATTTTAATTTTTTTGTCCAGTATGATAATATTAAAATATATTTTTCTATTCCCATGGCTGGAGCTGTGAGAACCCCGTAATTCATATTTATAATCTCACTTTTAAAAAATTTTAATACGATCCATCTTTAAAAAATTATTATTTTTATATTTTTACGATTGCAGCCGTGGAACCAGTGTAATTAATTTTTCATGGCTGGAACCACGGAAAGTTCCCACGACTGTAGCCTGAACTTCTGAAGGATAGCTTCAACCGTTGGAAAAGCTGTCAGAACTCGTAGCTGATTTGCGACCGTTGCAAATTTTCATCAGAAAAATATAATTTTGTTTCAAGAATACAATAAAAAAATACAATAGCATCTGAAGAATATATATTTTATTTCAAGAACCAAATAAAAAAATACAATCGAGGGATCAGCACATACCGCTGCAGCAGCATGAATTTTGAGCATACGTTTCACAAGTTTTATTTCTATTCATTGTTTCGAGTTGCATTAAGAATTTTAATGCATAAATAAGATGGTCCGAACACGTTGTCAAGAAAACATATACATTATTATTTTCTACACCGGTACAAATATCTGTAGAAAGAAGACGCAAATGAATACTGCATCTATTCCTCCACGTTGGCCACACTAAAATGAGTACTATGTAATTAAAAAAAAAGTTATTAACTTGTAATAATTGGATCTCAGTCGTTGGATCGACTATCAATGGCTCAGATCTTTGTTAACCACACATTTCTTTTATTTTTATTTTTTCATTTGTTCACTAGCATCCGGATCTAAACTTGAAATCGAATAGATACGTATATATGTAAGATAAATTTTATGCTTGTTATATGGAATAATAACAAAATTAAAGAATACGAATAAATTCTTTGATTAGCTTCTTGTAGTAACTTAATCCTTTGTGATTTATATAGGACGGTCTATAAAGTCACTTCTTCAATAATTATTGTAGGTTTAAAAAATTAAACGTAAAAATTTTAAATAATTTGGAATTATTAAAAAGGATAGACGGTTTAATGTTTAAAGAGGATCTGACTTGTTAGACAATGGATGATGCTCGATCGTCATCTAAGACCGTATACAAGACTCAATATTGGAGGCTACTCATGGGGACATATAATGGGCCTTGCTCCGAGAATCTAGGCAATGGATCTTGCCAATAAATATATTTATCAAATATTATCATCCCAAAATCCAATTAGCCAAACTCACAAAGTCCCAACCCAGTAATATCATCATTCCCACCAATCCCTAATCCCTACTTAGGTTACAAGTCGCCACTACACAACTCAATGTTGATTGAAGCTATAGAATAAATTTAATAATAACTATTTGACAGTTGATAATTTACGTTGTGAGACTAAACTAACTTTTAAAAAGTAAATAGTATTCTAACCTTTTAAAGTTTCCTTGTCAGGAATTGAGTAATGATAAATCTTAATTAGGCATATTATTTAAATACCCAGCGGCCAGCCTCCTCATGCGTTGAGAGATGCATCGCCTCAGCCGGCATGTCCTCCAGTACCACGTCCTTCTTCGTATCCCCCATGCAAATATAAAATTATCATAAATCGAATTGAGGATTTAATTCAATTAACCAGTTGGGAAAAATCTTTAAAATATATTTAAATCTACAAGCGTCCACATTGTTAATTAAAACACGTTTAATTTTAATCTGGAAATTGTTGTTATGGATTCTCAGAAAGCTTTCGTGCGCTTTTCCTTTGTTTTATATTTTTTTTATTATCGTTTTAGTCTTGGTTGAGTTTGTTAATTATTTTACTAAATGAACAATATTGAAGTTTTTTTTATAACTTTAGATTTGATAATCTTTATTTGTTATGTTTTATTTTAACATTAATTTGTTTTATATTTTTCTATTTTTTAACTACCTTTTACTTAGTCCTAAATAATAAATAAAACATGGATGATCAAATCGATTCGGACTAAACTTTTCTGATTATATTTTTGTTTATTTTTCTATTGTTCAACTATTCAAGTCGAATTTGGGTTGAAGTCAAATTTAATTTGTAATATTTTTTTGTGGGGTCCGACTCAAGTCGAATTATTAGTTGAACTTCTAATAGTCCTAGATCTAATTTATTTAAATATTAAAAAACAAAAATAATCATAATAATAGACCTAATTAGTTTAGATATTTTACAATTAGAAAATAATAGAAACCGAATAAATATTGAAAATTTTAATAATGCAAGTAACTTTATCGACTTTGATCCAAAATTTATGTCTCATCTTATTCGACTCGAAAGCTTTGTATTATTAAAATAAAAAGGATTAGATGGTTTGAATGGAACCTCTTGGATAGATAATCACATCTTTATTTTGGCCCATACAATTGGCCTGAACACCGTCGTTTATTAGCCTTGCCAAGTATGTAACAACCAAAATTCTCGATCGGCCGATAGGTCGAATATCATTCCCATCAATCTATCATCCCTGCTTAGGTTACAAGCTATCGCTACACAGCTCGACAATAACTTAAAATATCAAATAAGTTTAATAATAATTACTTGATATTGAAAATTAACAATGTGGGACTAAACTTAACTCAGAGAAGAGAAAAATATAATTGCCCGCCAATCACGTATATGTGCACGTTACAAAGCATAACGTTACTAGGAAACAATAATGGAAAATCGATTGAAAGTTCAAAATAAACTGAATCCAATTATTTATTAGAATTGAGTATTATAAATTTTAATTTTAATTTTGTTAAATACCCAACCGCTGCCACAATTCGACCATCATGGCCACCTCTTCGTCCGCCAACAACTCAGATACGTGTGAGTGTAGAAGCATTTCCCTCTAACAGCGGCTGCGAGCTTTGGAGGAAGCCGACGTCCCCTGTTGCGGATCCCATACTCCACCAGCGAATGAGCAGATATTTTTAACATATTTTGGCGCTGGTCATCATCGCCGTCCGCATCTTCCACCGGTGGCAAAACGCACCAAAAAAATGGAAGAGGCAGAAGACTTAAATTTATTAGTTTAAAACTTGGAGCAAACGTTTAAGTAACTATTTTACTAAGTGAACATTATTCAAGATTTTAGAACTTTAAGTTTGATAATCTTTATTTCTTATGTTTTATTTTAACATTAATTTGTTTTTACCTTTTATGTTTTTAGCTACGTTTTATTACCTTACTCCTCTAAATAATAATGAAACGCCTTGATCCATGGTTAGTAGGGGGATGCCATTGAGTGTCAACGAGCTGATCAATTTGTTGCTCTTGACCATGGCCCTCTCGCCCTCTTAGACGCAGAACTTGATAGAAACTTGATCTTCGACGATGGTTGTGAAAGTCTTGTCCTTCCTGCCTTTTCTTCTCCATCTAACTCATATTCTATTTTCAATTCATATGTTTCCACTAAACGAGTTTCTAAATGTAACGTTCTGAGATTTTTTTTCTTTGTCTACCTAGAAGCGACGACATTACTCAATTCTATATCTTGATTTCTTTTTACTTTGATGCTTACATTAGCGAAAAACTAATTTACAATATTATTTTACAATGGTGAAAGTAATTCTATACAATGTCTAATAATATGTGAGTTAAGGCCTACACTATAAAGTAAAAGACTCTATATCCATATGCATGTCACCCGTCACAAAAGCTATCAATCGTCTCATCATTGTCATTATATCATTTTGCACGGATGCAGGTACATAAAAATATACATGAGTATAAAAATACTCACACGTAGGGTCTAACCATAACAATAATCAATAGACAATAATGTTCAAAGAATATGGTCAATGGAACAATTGAGCAATAAAAAATACTACGCAATGAACAATAGATCGATATAACCGTGATCAATATAGCAATGAACCAATATATCAATGCTCAAGAGATAGAATCAATAAAATAATAAATGAGCAGATGAACACTACGATACGTTAATAAATGGATCAATAGAATAATGGATCGATTGATCAACATAATAATGAACCAATATAACAAAAATGATGGATCAATGGACCAACGTACTAATAGCCTGTGTATCAATGAATCAATATGACCATAAATCAATAGGATGAAATTAGGCTAAAGTCAAAAAATCAAATAAGAATATCAATTTATCAATAGGATCAAAAGATCAATATCAATATCAATTAATGATTAGTGTGCCAACATTCAATTAATGATGTATCAATGTAGCTTTAAATCAATGTGAGGGATGAGGGTAAGGACAAAGACCAATCATGGCACTATTCAATTTAAAAATTTTCGAACGAGATATCTAGCATGCATGAACGAGAACCTCAATGATGCACCCACCAATATTCCATCCAAATATTTACACGTTACAAATAAAATGAATGTGCTAAGCACCTCCCGATCAGCACCATATGAAGCAACATCTGAGCGATCCATATCAGATCGGATGCCATCCGAATCTGATCCAATGGTTGAGGATAATCTCAGAGATTATCTCCATCTTCCTCCTCCCCTCTATCTCTCTCTATGCATGCCGACCCTCCCTTTGTCTCTATGTCATCCGTCCATCGTTGACCGCCCTCCATCGCCTCCATCGCCTCCATTGCCAGTCGCCCCCCATCGCCGGCCACCCTTAAACACCGGCCGCTCTCTCTCCCTCACTCTCTCTCTTTCTCTCGATCTAGAATTGCGCCGATCTCAATCCAAAATCGTACCTATCATCGGCCGCTGCGCATCACCTCTCCCTTGCCCTTGATCGTCGGCCGCTGTCGCATCGCATCTCCCTCGCCCTCGATCCCTGACTGTCGTCGCATCGCCTCTCCCTCACCCTTGATCGTCAGACGGCATCCCTAGCTCTCTCGCGCGCAATCGAGTTGTAGTTCCATCGGCCTCACTTGCCATTGCATCGCCACTTCGTCGTCATTGTTCGTTAGAGGCTGCCGGAAGGGTAGAGAGGGGGGACACCAAAATCTCGCTAATATCTCGTGAGATAAATGTCAAAATATCATTTGCGATGATATGAGCCATCAGATATGGACAACTGCAAATCCGATTCATAGGTGTGAAGCAAAGGGTGCTTAGCATGTACCCTATGTTACACACACAATA